>OX637353.1:4588080-6061386 GCA_951799405.1 Agapetus fuscipes | reverse complement strand
GAATCCATCCCACAACCTTACGATTATGAATCCGTAGCGTTATTGACTACAGACCGGTCTCTTTTTAATTTCTGTATAGGAATGCAATGAGAGCATTACATCCGTGTGGGGCTGGAGTGGAGGCATAGTCGGTGCTACTCGATCTGGTCGTATCATGGGACTTATTCCCCCAGTCACCCCTGCAGCCACTTCAGCAAGACTCAACACTCTAAGGTTAGTCTTAGATTAGTTAGGTTACTCAAAGTAGTGCTAGAAATTCAGATAGCTGTACAGCTTATCATGGTTTAAATATATTTTGTAGAAATGAAGTTGATGAACTTGAATCGAGGGTAGAGAAAGAAAGAGCACGCTACAGGCTGGCAACACAACCAATGTCACAAGGTTTGTCTGCCATACCAGCCCTTCAAATAAGTGAAGAAGTGAGTGAAAGTATTCAGCTGCTTAATTTTCAGTTAACTTATTATTTTGTTAAACAATAAACATTTATCATTACTTTTTAGTGGGGATCAGTGGAAGGTGATGGAGCGCGCCGTGTTTGTATATCTTTAGGTGCTCCTTTAGATACATTATTGTTACAAAGTACCGCCCCTTTGAAACTACTAGACGCAGCACCCAATACAGCTCTTCTCACTATGGCCCGTGATCCACAAGTAAGAACATAAAGCAAATGTCTCTTTTTCTCTCCAATGGCGTTACAGCTCAAATCGTGCCTTTGCTTTCCAAATTCTGCCCCTCCAACAGCATGTTTCCTCCTAAAAATAATAATGTACAAACTTTGTTTAATTTTTACATTATTATTTAAAAAATGAATCTTCACAATGCCAATAAACAAACCCTTAAGCTTTCATGTTTCCTCGCTCCATCCTCCCATTGCAGAATGGACCTCCTATTAGTCTCTATAAAACATTAGTTATTATTGTAATGAAAAGCTAAATGTACAAGCTAACAAAATGTATTTCAGAGTTCCAATAATCTATTAGCAACTTATCGATGCCAAGCAAACACGCAGAGGCTGGAAATGAGAGTGGGAGCAGCTTTTGAAGGATTGGCAGCAGCTGGGATTTTACGCATCTACGTCACTCCCTTCTTGCAGCCAAAATGCAGTCAGCTCCTTGTTCATTATATACCTCCATTGTCGTGGCATGTCCTTACGCAAGATTACGACGACAACAGGTAAATTGAACACAACATTATTCTTTAATCTGTGAACAGAGGATTTTTAATGTTGCTTATGGTTTCAGAGAATATAATAAATTGAGTGTTCGAGGGGCATTCAGTAAAGCAGAGCTACATTCTTGGTTAACTTTGCTGTTACTCGACATACCAGCAAGGGTTTCATCGGAACCCCTTGTTCTTTCTTCTGTGATCACAGATACCATATTACATTGTGTCTATCAGTAAGTAAACTTTTCAATTAAGGTTAACTGACTACAAAGATTAGTGATGAATAAGAAATAATTTGGTATTAACTTACAGAAAAGGAGAGGCAGATTTTAAGTCAGACAATATTTCTACGATATCTACAATAAAGGACTTTCTATCTTTGGAAGCAACAAAGAAGAAAGTACAATTGGAAATTTCATGTCGTAAGATTTAAAATAACTGAAATAGTAAACTAATGTATTTTTGAAATGTCTTATTCAAGGATGAATCAAAATGTATCTTTCAGATGTAAATGACGATTCAATAGTATCTACTGTTTTTAAACTGCACCCAAAAATATCAGAATCATTTCAACGAGTAAAAGAAAATGATCTCTTCGAGGCTTTGAGAGAATTGGAAGTAAATCCCCAAGATCCATTACTGGGGGAGCAACTTTGTCCCGAGTATGTAAAGTTACTGCAGCAACCTCCATCTAAAGACGACGGGAAGAAAAGACCTACCTTGGAACAGTTGTATGGTAAATATTTATTATAAAAGTACCTGCTAACTTAAAGATTAATTGAAAAATCATTTCAAAGTATATTCCCTTATATTTTTCAGATATAATTGTAAATTTATTCACCGACAGAAATAAACTGAAAGGTCTCAACATGAAAAGCAAAACATCTCTACTGAGAGATATTTTGAAGGACTACAACCTGGAAAACGTGGTGTCATTTCTTGGAGAAAATTTAAATGCTTTTAACAGTCGGACAGACATCTGATGAAAAAGTGTTTTAAAGTGTATTTAAAATGTTTTAAATATGATTAAATAAAGCTCAACAGATGAAGCAGCAAAATAAATCACAAATTTGATTGACAAAATAATGTATTTCTTTAGTTAACCAAATTATATTTTTTCAAATACAACACACCAATTTCCCTGCTCATAGAAACTATCTAATATTTTCACATTCGGCAATAGTTTGCACAGCTCTTGCAGTTCCCCTTCTTCAAACACATGATAGTATCTCATGTAAGTATTGCTTTCAACCTCCTTCTCACATTTGCTTGCATTTGCTGAAGACCCTTTTAATTTCCACGGTACAAGCAAGTCCTGATGTTGGAATTGAGTTCTGTTGACATGAACTGGCAAATTCACATTAATTTTATCTCCTTTCGAGTCTTTCAATTCTTCAGTAACATATTCATTCGTTAAAGAGTTGTTTGGATTGTCGGTGGCTTTGGAAGGTTTGCGATTCTTGCGGCTTTGTTTCAAGTAGCTGGTTTTATCATCGCCTCTAGCTTGATCCTTCGCCCAAACAGATATTAAAGCCTTGCCGCCTACTTTGAGAATTCTGGCAGTTTCTTTTATGGCTTTGAAGCGTCGTTCCTGGAAAGAATATAACTTGTAAGTTGTAGATAAGACAGTTTTAGATATGACAGTTAACAAACAGAGTTTACACAATTTCCATAGACAAAAAGGTTAAGAAATCACATGCTAGGTTTAAGTTAGACATCAAATGGTTAACTAATATTTAATTATTGTTTGCAAAGAAGTAAGGACCCTGGTTACATGGACAAGTGACATTCACTCATGTGGAACCAAAACATCCGTTCTGAGGATGTTCCCAGTCCATTCACTCGACAATCAACATTCACAACTACTTTGAATGTAATGGACTGTTACAAAGTCATAAATTTGATTTTACTTTTGGCGAGCAAACGACACAGTTCTATATGACTGGGACGGTTAGTAACCAATAGCAAAATAAAATACAGTTATCCAGGTCCCTAGAAGCCTGTCATGGGACATTACAACTTTTTTGTCTATAGAATTTGTGTTGACTCTACTAGACGCATGCTTACCTCTGTCACTAGATGATGGAATACAGCTATGCTTATAACAGCATCAGCACTGTCAGATCGTAAAGGCAAGTACAGACAATTGGCTTGCACGACATCAATATTGAATGCTTGCTCTTTTGAAACACAATTGTCTGCATTATCGCCCCACATAGCAACAGTAGCCAGAGCTTTATTGTACTCAACACCAATCTAAAGTAAAACAAAAAACAATAAATTACATGCTGTTGTATTGTGGGACACATTGGTATTTATGAAACGGAGTCCGCACATTCCAAAACTTCCCTTACTTGGATGACATCATAGGTTGTTCCCCATGGTAAATAAACAATTGAATTCCAGATATTACGGGATATGTTTTATTTTACAGTATTGTTTAATAACCATATTGTGACATCCAATGAAGATTTGTGATATTCTAAAGGTATGTCACGCCTGTTTCAGGAAGGTTGGCAAAAAATGCAGGGTTTATGTTCATTTAAGGTTTGGATTTTAATTTGTCAGTACACGTGCAGCATTTGTAAGTGCAAACTTACAAGTGTCTGTTTGTGGGCATGCATTTAATATGAATTTTAATGTTAATATACCTTTGCAACTTAGATCATACATTATAGATTATAGTGACATCCATATTTAGCACTTTCCCATCTTTTCAACTACATACATAATAGTATAACCGTATGTTCTGTCCCTAATGTAATATATTGTTGAATGGATGACAGCGCCAGGACGGTGGTAGTCAGATTCGGAACTCGGTCCTTAGCAATCAATCACAAGTGGTTAACAATTTGCCAAGTGATGTCATTTTTTCCCCACTTTAAATGTGCAGACCCTTATTCTCAGTGATTGTTTACCTGGATAAGATCTTTGCGTAGTCGCAAGTTTTTCCCATTGCCACATCCTATATCGACTAACACAGTGCCTTCTGTGAGACTTCCTACAAAATTTTGCACGCTTGGCCAAATTTTGGATCGTGTTTCACTAAAATGTGATGCGATTTTATCGTAGACCTAAAAATATAAACAGATTAATAATTTAAATACAGGCACCTAAAATACCAGTGTTAATTTTTATTGTGATGGACTGACAATTTTGAAACACAAATTAGCTGTTCAGAAAACAAAATACACCCACAAATCGATGACAAACAATTAATAGAACTCAATAATGGTATAAGTAGGTTTAAAATACATTCAACTTTAAAATTTTGAACCAAAATTAAAATTGAAGTATCCTTTTTACCTACATACATATAATCATTTTGAAAGAAAATGTTTATTCACTTCAGTGTACACACGTCGGATGTTAGCCTGATTTTTTCACTACCTTCTCAAAATTGTGAGTCCAACTACGTTGCCTTTTTTGACAAAATTAGCCCAAACTGTGTTGGCAACCATTTTATAGATTAGAAAAGTATGAATACAAAGATAGAATATACGTACTTGATGCACATGGTGCTGCTCTATGAGGGGGGCTAAAGTATCAATCTGTGGATGCAGGGTCATCTTTCCTTGATTGAAAGTGTCACATTGCTGTGGGAAGCTACAGTGACAGGTGGCATCAGGACAAACCCATCGGAATGTAAATGACGTCCTTTGAGATCGGGGTTTGGCATGACCTTCCACTAAATCATAGGTGCGAGGCGCAATGCCGTGCGACCATTCATACCTGTATAAAAATAAGTAATTACACAGTGTAGGGAATCTGAATCCACACATTTAGGGAGATGTAATATTTGTGTGATCACCACATTGATAGTTAAGCTAGTAATCAAAATAAGGTAGGCACATCTTTTCCGAATTTTCCCAACACCCCTTTAAAATAAAAAGGTGAGAAATCTCATACAAAACGTGTAGGTTTCATTAATTGCTTGCGTGTAAATTGAAGTAAAGAACAATTTCAAATTAATTACCTCGAAGCTCCATCCATTATAAGAAGTGAGCGTGGTGGTAACAATACATTGCATCGCTTTTGTTTACACCTAAATTCCATAATTACGGCAGATCCGAGAGATAGGGACAGGATGGGGCTCAAAAAGGCACTGTGAGTGTCAATGTGAGATGGTATACCTACAATCAGATAATAATAATTAAAAAACAAATGTCTGCTTATGAGAATGCATATATATTGTAAATCCCCAATGTAACATATTTTTGCAACTTAGATTAGATTAGACTATAGCCCTCGGCAAAAAAGGCCTCACACTATGGTTGGCAGAAACCAGAGCCAATTCACGTATTAAAGAGCCGATAAGAAGAGCCAACACAGTGTTTGGAGAGTGTGCATTTGCAGTTGCTGGTACTTTGCCCTGAAACCACCTGCCTCATCATGTGAGAGAGTTAGAGGACCATGGAAAGTTCCGAAATGCACTGAATAGAAGCAAATTTTTGGCATCGTTTGCAAAAGCACTTTTGGAGTGACTACATCACAAAATGGCGCTACAAAGGAATCATCAACGCGTGTCGTTGGCATCTTGGACCGGTCCGTAGTCCAGTGGCAACACTTCGGACTCGTAAATGGAAGGTTGTGGATTCGGATCCCGGCGGAGCACAAAAATATACCATTCATATTTCGAACGTGTTCTTCGCTGAGTTGAAAAATTCATAAACCTTTACCAAAGACCGGTCACTGAAAGGTCCATCCAACCTTACAACAACTGGGTCTTGCTTGAGAATTGGCGCTTTCTACAGCGACGACCAAGCTCGCAGAGGGCTCTTGAGGTATGATACACACAAAAACAGCGCTCACCAAATAAATCATCCTAATATTACTAATATTATTATTATCAACTCATCTATTCCCGGCGGTGCACAAAAAAAACTGTTTACACAATTGAACTGAAGTGGTTGGCGTAAGGCCGGCCCCCTTACCTGTAAAAATAAATAGGTTCAACTCGCCACATGCGACCCCTTCGGGGATAACGCGGCAAGAAGTTACACTATATGTGTAGCTTAGTTAGTTAGTTAGTTAGGGGAGTTTTTTTTTTAAATAGATTTGTGAAGAGGAATGCAATTCACCAACCTATTCTGCCTGGCCAGAAACTGGTATTCATATCATCAATTAATAATTCATTATTGTTTATTTTAATGAATTATTAATTAATAATTACCCAATAACATCTGCTGAACCAGGGTCAAAGTTATGATCAAATGACCCAGGCGGGGATCGAACCAACATTATTCTATTCCAAATACACTAGAAAGATCAGCCCACTTGGCCATAACACCGACGTAATATGTAATATTTTATCCTGGGATACTAAATTTTCTATGGAAACTTACCATGTCCGGGACTGTACTGATTGACAGTAAGCTGGTTGGGTGGTTGGTTCCATTCCTTGTTGATTTTCTCCAAGCGTGTCCAAAGCATATCACATTCAGCGGGAATAACTTCCTTTAGAGGATTCTGAAGATCAATATTATTGCGTCCATATATAAACTCATATCCATAATGCTTCACCTTTCTGTTTTTCAAGCTGCTAGCTATATCACTGTTATCTTCCCAATTAATACATTTCAATAGTGCAGCTTCTTCGCTTTCAGTGACAAAATTTTCATGCAATGACAACCCTTCTGGCAAATCAGTTTGGGGGGTACCTTCATCTTCTGGAACTAAAACAAAATGCAAAAAGGAGGGTGTGGTGAATCCAAATGGAAGGTAAGCAGACAAAACTGTCAAGTCCTGATGAAGGTACAAGGATACATAAACACAGAGAATATCAATTATGAACATCCTGTACTGCGAGTACAAAATGTTGCGTAAATCTCACCTCAATTGCATAAATTGAAAATGTATGAATATAAACCCTGTACTGTACTGTACTGTATCCTGCTGCCATTCCACTAGGGGTGGCCGGTACCTCCGCAGATGCGTTTCCACTTTTTTCTGTCCTTGCATATCTCTTTCATCTCTTCAACATTCATCACTTTCCTCATACATACTCTTCTCTTATTCTCACTCTGCAGGTTCCATTCTTTCCCAATCTCACCTATTTGGTCTATCCATTCCTTCCTCGGTCTTTCCCTCCTTGCTTTCCTCTGACATTTACTCTGTACACTTTTTTCGTTAGTCGTTCATTATCCATTCTTTGAAGATGTTCGAACCATCTCATCATGCTTTTTTGTACTTTCATTCACATATTCTCTTTTTACCCAGAAAAGTAAAAAAACCTTTCGGGTATAAGCTGACATAAAATAGAAAATTATATGGATATATTTTCAAATGACATACCATTTTGTACATAGCTCAAATACAGTGGTTTCCCATCTTGGGCGAGGTTAGCAGAAGCGTGCATATTATCAAATGCTCTGACAGCTGCCTCAATGCCAGAGAAAACAACAAAACAATATGACTTTCCAGGCAACAGGGCTATCCTCTCCACCTGACCGAACTCTGAGCATATTGATAGGAGAGTTGCTTCGTCTAATCCAGTAGCAAGACCAGCATTGCAGACAGCTACATTCTGAAAAAATAATACAAATTTCAAATAACAGTAACTGTCACTGTGTTCCATTCCGCATACTGTTTGTCTGCAACAGTATTTGGTGAGCGTGCTTTCGCAGTGGCTAGCACCTGTGATTCGAGAGATTGCCGACGGCAGTTACTTTGAGAGACGTCTCAAGACGGATCTTTTGGGTCGACTCTTTGAGTCAAAAAAGTAAACTGATTCATCATTCCGATAAGGTTGGCCAATATCTATGCTCATAGCACTGCATTTAGCTTTATCTTTACATCATCATTTTGTTTGTCGTTCATGTTCCATTTTTTCAAGATGAGGAAGATAGATATTATAGATAGGAACCATCTAATGAACTTAGCACAAATTTAAAGTCTGATTTTCTTCTCTGCAGGTAATAGTCACAGGCCTATGTGACAAGGGTTCTTAGTAATGCTACTAAGCTACACATATAGTGCAACTTCTTGCCGTATTTTCCCCGAAGTGGTTGCATGTGGCGAGTGAAACCTATTTTTAGTACAGGTAAGGGAGCCCGTCTCACGCCAACCACTTCAGTCGAAGTTGGGTTGCTCAGCTCTCGAGGGGGCTGGTACTCATTCCTTGTGAAGGCTAAGTAAACGTTGCCGGTATTTTATTTCCGGTTTGAAATAAACACCGAAACGAGGAATAATTTCTGAGACCCTCGGTAGGATTCGAACCCGAGCTCTTGGCATGGAATGCAAGCGCAACCAAGAAATAAATACAAAACCCAGCCGTGTGACGTCACAGTTTTGTTGTATATGGAATGTGTACCGAGTCCATTAAGGTTTTTTGAATGTGCATTCCCATGCTCTCATTCATACAAAAAACCAAATATATTTCTTATTACTAAACTATAGTAAATTTAGACAATGATTTCACCTTTTCTGGGTTGTTGACAGGCTCTAATCCTGCGTCAGCAATAAGCATGTGCTGAAATCTACGCTGTTTACGTAAAATCTTCTTTTCCTTCGAAGCACTGTTGGTTTTCTGCTCGCAGAGGGTCATCTTTCATCAATAAATGACTTACTTATGCTGGAAACTGTAGTTTAAATAATTTTAAAACGAATAAAAACGCGAAATAAATACTTTTATCGTGGTCTAAAAAACCGGTGTGAAGACAGCCTGACAGGTGCTAGCCTGACAGCTGGGGAAATCTGGGGATGTAAACGAAAAAACCCGTTTCCCTAAATGCATGGATTATTTTTTTTTTAGAGAAAAAATTATATTTTAACAATTTATAGGTATAAAAACATTTAAAGACCAAATACGTTCACAAAAAAACTTAATTAATCTTTCGCAAACAAAAGTATACACGAAAAGGCGTATCCTTCACATATTCATAAAGCTTTGTAAATGCCTTTATGTCAACTGTTTGTGAAAAACGAAATCATAGACAGTATTTTTTTACGACTGATTATGTTGACTAGGGATGTACTCAAGCATAATCAGCAATAAAATTTAGGAGATTCTACCCAAGCCATAGAGAAAAAAATTGTCGAAATTTTCATAGTTATATGAAAAATCATATTTTTGCGATGGAAGATTGTGAAAAAACTAAATCATAGACTGTATTTTTTTACGACTGATTATGTTGACTAGGGATGTATTCAAGCATAATCAGCAATAAAATTTGGGAGATTCTACCCAAACCATAGAGAAAAAAATTGTCGAAATTTTCATAGTCATATCAAAAATCATATTTTTTGCGATGGAAGATTGTGAAAAAACGAAAACATAGACTGTATTTTTTTACGATTGATTATGTTAACTAGGGATGTACTCAAGCATAATAAGCAATAAAATTTGGGAGATTCTACCCAAGCCAAAGAGAAAAAAATTGTCGAAGTTTTCATAGTCATATTTTTTGCGATGGAAGATTGTGAAAAAACGAAAACATAGACTGTATTTTTTTACGATTGATTATGTTAACTAGAGATGTACTCAAGCATAATAAGCAATAAAATTTGGGAGATACTACCCAAGCCATAGAGAAAAAAATTGTCGAAATTTTCATAGTCATATGAAAAATCATATTTTCTGCGATGGAAGATTGTGAAAAAACGAAATCATAGACTGTATTTTTTTACGACTGATTATGTTGACTAGGGATGTACTCAAGTATAATCAGCAATAAAATTTGGGAGATTCTACCCAAGCCATAGAGAAAAAAAATGTCGAAATTTTCATAGTTATATGAAAAATCATATTTTTGCGATGGAAGATTGTGAAAAAACTAAATCAAAGGCTTTATTTTTTTACGACTGATTATGTTGACTAAGGATGTATTTAAGCATAATCAGCAATAAAATTTGGGAGATTCTACCCAAGCCATAGAGAAAAAAATTGTCGAAATTTTCATAGTCATGAAAAATCATATTTTCTGCGATGGAAGATTGTGAAAAAACGAAATCATAGACTGTATTTTTTTACGACTGATTATGTTGACAAGAGATGTACTCAAGTATAATCAGCAAGAAAATTTGGGAGATTCTACCCAAGCCATAGAGAAAAAAATTGTCGAAATTTTCATAGTCATATGAAAAATCATATTTTTTGCGATGGAAGATTGTGAAAAAACGAAAACATAGACTGTATTTTTTTACGATTGATTATGTTAACTAGAGATGTACTCAAGCATAATAAGCAATAAAATTTGGGAGATTCTACCCAAGCCATAGAGAAAAAAATTGTCGAAATTTTCATAGTCATATGAAAAATCATATTTTCTGCGATGGAAGATTGTGAAAAAACGAAATCATAGATTGTATTTTTTTACGACTGATTATGTTGACTAGGGATGTATTCTAGTATAATCAGCAATAAAATTTGGGAGATTCTACCCAAACCATAGAGAAAAAAATTGTCGAACTTTTCATAGTTATATGAAAAATCATATTTTTGCGATGGAAGATTGTGAAAAAACTAAATCAAAGGCTTTATTTTTTTACGACTGATTATGTTGACTAAGGATGTACTCAAGCATAATCAGCAATAAAATTTAGGAGATTCTACCCAAGCCATAGAGAAAAAAATTATCGAAATTTTCATAGTCATATGAAAAATCATATTTTCTGCGATGGAAGATTGTGAAAAAACGAAATCATAGACTGTATTTTTTTACGACTGATTATGTTGACAAGGGATGTACTCAAGTATAATCAGCAATAAAATTTGGGAGATTCTACCCAAGCCATAGAGAAAAAAATTGTCGAAATTTTCATAGTCATATGAAAAATCATATTTTCTGCGATGGAAGATTGTGAAAAAACGAAAACATAGACTGTACTTTTTTACGATTGATTATGTTAATTAGGGATGTATTCAAGCATAATAAGCAATAAAATTTGGGAGATTCTACCCAAGCCATAGAGAAAAAAAATGCTGAAATTTTCATAGTCATGTAGTGATTCTGTACCTAACAGGGCTGTTAATTTTGAATTTTAGAATGCTGCTTCTTTTGTTCCCAAAAACAATAGCTTGGAAAAAACAATAAAAAATTTGCGTGTAAGAAAAGGGCATGCAAGAGTTTTATTTAATAACACCCAACACTCAAAGACCTTTACATTGGTGACCCCGACGTGATTAAACAGTTAAAAAGGGTGTTATTCCAATTAAATTGTGTTCCAACCAAGTGTCAACAAGTTTTAACCAAAAATAGTGTTTGAAAACCATTTTGTCAAAAAAAAAAAAAAAAATGGCGACCGGCGAAAATCCGACCACACACGTGCGTTGCGGTTAGCGTCAAGCTAGCTCCTTTCTGGAAGGAGAATGCCGCGTTGTGGATTCTCCGAGCGGAAACACAATTCCGCCAGGCCAATTCCGCCTGTGGACATAACAAAATTTGGCCACTTGGTAATGAGTCTGGATGATGCAACGCTCACGATTGTAGCTGATATTGTAACAGCAACAAGCAGCAACCCGCCGAACTACGGCACAGCAACTGCTGCAACAAGCAGCAACCCGCCAAACTATGGCACAGCAACTGCTGCAAAAAGCAGCAACCCGCCAAACTATGGCACAGCAACTGCTGCAACAAGCAGCAACCCGCCGAACTACGGCACAGCAACTGCTGCAACAAGCAGCAACCCGCCGAACTACGGCACAACAAACACTGCTGCAACAAGCAGCAACCGCTGAACTACAGCAACTCCCGCTGCAGCCGACTCCTCAATTCCAGCCAGCGCAACGAGGCCCTGGAGGTTTGAACGTCGCCCAACATAGCTGCCCAGCACAACAAACAACCGCTGAACTACAGCACAACCAATCGCCGAACAACGGCACAGCAAACACTGCTGCAACAAGCAGCAACCACCGGACAACCACTACAACAAGATCGGGCCGAAAAGTGCACTTTCCAGACAGATTCTACTAAAAATCTAAGAGAAGTCAAGATTCACCGATCACCACTTTCATCGCATCTGCCCTTGGCAAATGCTGGAGGGGACCTCTGTAGTGATTCTGTACCTAACAGGGCTGTTAATTTTGAATTTTAGAATGCTGCTTCTTTTGTTCCCAAAAACAATAGCTTGGAAAAAACAATAAAAAATTTGCGTGTAAGAAAAGGGCATGCAAGAGTTTTATTTAATAACACCCAACACTCAAAGACCTTTACAGTCATATGAAATTTCATTTTTTTTGCGATGGAATATTGTGAAAAAACGAAACCATAGACTGTATTTTTTTCCGATTGATTATGTTAACTAGAGATGTACTCAAGTATAATAAGCAATAAAATTTGGGAGATTCTACCCAAGCCATAGAGAAAAAAAATGTCGAAATTTTCATAGTTATATGAAAAATCATATTTTTGCGATGGAAGATTGTGAAAAAACTAAATCATAGACTGTATTTTTTACGACTGATTATGTTGACTAAGGATGTACTCAAGCATAATCAGCAATAAAATTTGGGAGATTCTACCCAAACCATGGAGAAAAAAATTGTCGAAATTTTCATAGTCATATGAAAAATCATATTTTCTGCGATGGAAGATTGTGAAAAAACGAAAACATAGACTGTACTTTTTTACGATTGATTATGTTAATCAAGGTTACACTTAAGCATAATAAGCAATAAAATTTGGGAGATTCTACCCAAACCATAGAGAAAAAAAATGTCGAAATTTTCATAGTTATATGAAAAATCATATTTTTGCGATGGAAGATTGTGAAAAAACTAAATCATAGACTGTATTTTTTTACGACTGATTATGTTGACTAGGGATGTATTTAAGCATAATCAGAAATAAAATTTGGGAGATTCTACCCAAGCCATAGAGAAAAAAAATGTCGAAATTTTCATAGTTATATGAAAAATCATATTTTTGCGATGGAAGATTGTGAAAAAAGTAAATCATAGACTGTATTTTTTTACGACTGAATTTGTTGACTAGGGATGTATTCAAGCATAATTAGCAATAAAATTTGGGAGATTCTACCGGGAGAGAAAAAAAATGCTGAAATTTTCATAGTCATATGAAAAACCATATTTTTTGCGATGGAAGATTGTGAAAAAACGAAATCATAGACTGTATTTTTTTACGATTGATTATGTTAACTAGAGATGTAATCAAGCATATTGAGCAATAAAATTTGGGAGATTCTACCCAAGCCATAGAGAAAAAAAATGCTGAAATTTTCATAGTCATATGAAATTTCATTTTTTTTGCGATGGAATATTGTGAAAAAACGAAACCATAGACTGTATTTTTTTCCGATTGATTATGTTAACTAGAGATGTACTCAAGTATAATAAGCAATAAAATTTGGGAGATTCTACCCAAGCCATAGAGAAAAAAAATGTCGAAATTTTCATAGTTATATGAAAAATCATATTTTTGCGATGGAAGATTGTGAAAAAACTAAATCATAGACTGTATTTTTTACGACTGATTATGTTGACTAAGGATGTACTCAAGCATAATCAGCAATAAAATTTGGAAGATTCTACCTAAACCATAGAGAAAAAAATTGTCGAAATTTTCATAGTCATATGAAAAATCATATTTTCTGCGATGGAAGATTGTGAAAAAACGAAAACATAGACTGTACTTTTTTACGATTGATTATGTTAATCAAGGTTACACTCAAGCATAATAAGCAATAAAATTTGGGAGATTCTACCCAAACCATAGAGAAAAAAAATGTCGAAATTTTCATAGTTATATGAAAAATCATATTTTTGCGATGGAAGATTGTGAAAAAACTAAATCATAGACTGTATTTTTTTACGACTGATTATGTTGACTAGGGATGTATTTAAGCATAATCAGAAATAAAATTTGGGAGATTCTACCCAAGCCATAGAGAAAAAAAATGTCGAAATTTTCATAGTTATATGAAAAATCATATTTTTGCGATGGAAGATTGTGAAAAAAGTAAATCATAGACTGTATTTTTTTACGACTGAATTTGTTGACTAGGGATGTATTCAAGCATAATTAGCAATAAAATTTGGGAGATTCTACCGGGAGAGAAAAAAAATGCTGAAATTTTCATAGTCATATGAAAAACCATATTTTTTGCGATGGAAGATTGTGAAAAAACGAAATCATAGACTGTATTTTTTTACGATTGATTATGTTAACTAGAGATGTAATCAAGCATATTGAGCAATAAAATTTGGGAGATTCTACCCAAGCCATAGAGAAAAAAAATGCTGAAATTTTCATAGTCATATGAAAAATCATATTTTTTGCGATGGAAGATTGTGAAAAAACGAAATCATAGACTGTATTTTTTTCCGATTGATTATGTTAACTAGAGATGTAATCAAGCATATTGAGCAATAAAATTTAGAAGATTCTACCCAAGCCATAGAGAAAAAAAATATTTAAATTTTCATAGTCATATGAAATTTCATATTTTTTGCGATGGAAGATTGTGAAAAAATGAAATAATAGACTGTATTTTTTTACAATTGATTATGTTAACTAGGGATGTACTCAAGCATAATCAGTAATAAAATTTGGGAGATTCTACCCAAGCCGAAGAGAAAAAATTATGGGGATGCTTTCGAAATTGAAAGCCGTATGAATCCAGTTGGAATCTAACTTATCATTAATATTTTATTTTATTTTATTTTATTTAATCAAAAAAAACCATTACCATTTATTAAAAAAGAACAGTCTGTGAGCTGTGAGTTCGCGTTCTGTAAGAACAAGATCATCGTCATCATCATACTCCCCGCTGAAGAAGCCCATCGTAGGAATGGTCGAAACGTCCGAAAGCTCCAGCTCCCACAGACCACGGTTACCGATCCCGGAAAATATCACTCTATCAAAAATAGACCGTTCTTTATTATTTATTTATTTTTATTTATTTATTCACAATCATACACCAACAGGCACAACATAAAAATAGCACATTAGGCAAATTAACAAAAGAAGAAATCATGTTGCACCCCATTACCGGTGTAAGCGTAATACAATGTGATAAAAAAAGCACACAAAAATATCAAAATAATTTCACTTACATACTAAGGATAAAAACATTTTTTTTTTAAAACGGAATAAAACATTCAAAAATTCAAACAACAATAATAAAATAATATAAATAGAAGTAGTAGGGAAGAAAGGAAGGGGAAGGGGAAGGGATACTCACTGCTCAAGTATAGCTAAAATTGATCTTTTAAATAAATTAGAACTACCGTGAAACAGATCGACATCTTTAAATTTATTGTTATAATTTTTAGTCATTCTTAGCAGAGGATTTCGCAAACCTGCATTGGTAACGTGACGCTTAATGTGAAAGGGCCAAAATGATCGTCTAACTGTTGGGACCGCGAAGTCTATCAATTTCAGTAATAGGGGTGTGTCTAGTGCAGACATACAAATTCTGCGTAGAGTACAGGCATCTGCAAGTTCACGCCTCGACGAGAGGTCTATTAAGTCATTGAAACGGGATGTTCTGAATCTGTGATTTCCAATTCGTATTAGTTTATGTTGGATTTTTTCCAATGCAACGTTATATTTGTCATATAAGGGATTCCATACTGGGGAGCAATACTCGGCCCGAGAGCGTACAAGTGAGACATACAAGGTCATAAGAGATGTGGGATCTCTGAACTCCCTGGTCACCCTTAGGATAAAACCAAGCATTTTGTTACATTGTGTTAGAATCTTATCGATGTGATCGTCAAAATGCAGTTTGGAGTCAAAGATAACACCAAGATCCTTTACCGAGTCGAGTCGTTGCAGCATGGTATCAGCAATCGCATAATTATGAGAAATAATGTTTTTGTTTTTAGTGAAGGATATGGAAAAACATTTTTTCAGATTTAGTTCCAATCTATTGCAAACACAGTAGTCATGGACCCTACCGCCCAGATAGCATTTTAAACTTGTATCTGACTTGCAACAAGTTTGATGTGTCAAAAGTGAAGGCTTGCTGCAAGTTCACCATGGCAAGTATATACACTTGAGGCAAGTTTTAATCAAACTTTCTAGTTTCCCAGCAACAAGCTTGCAGAAACTTTGTCATAACAAAGTTCCCGTAAGGTTGTCATGACAAACTTGCAAAATGTTTGCTTCTGCAAATTATATACATTTTTTGATATTATTATAATATTTAAAAAAACAAAATTAGAATAAAAAGATGAAATATTTTTATTTTATTTCATTTACAGTTTGCTTATAGTAGTAACAAAGTTTTATAATAGTCACATCATCATCATCACTGGCACGACCTCCCTCAGCAACCGCTGCCAGCGCTGTCTATCCAACGTCTTCCTCCTCCAGTCCCACATTCCCACTGCACGGCTATCCGCCACCACTCCATCCAGCCATCTTGAACGTGGTCTTCTCACTGTCCGCCGTCCGATTGTGATGAATAAAAATTGGGCTGCTGAACCATATTTTCAATTATTGCGTCATCTACAAATAATTGAAAATATTCCAGTGACGTTAAAATTTTAATGGATTGTAAAAAACTGGCAGTACACGTTGTGTCGGGGATATCCAAGTCACGGTGTCGCCAGCGTACTTCTGTCCACAACGAATGGGCCTGATGTTGTCCATCACCTTCCACCGCATTTGCTTCTTACTCCTGGTCAACATCACTAGGTGCCTGAAAAGAAATAAATAGTTACGTTTATAATATCATCCACAAATAAAATAGAAATTGGAACCATAGAAAACCTATTTTAGAGGACTTCAGTCAATGTCAATGCAGTACAATCTGTGATTAATTATAAAGATACGAGTTTGAAGGTACCGATTTATAGCTAATTTGTTGAGATATATTTTGAAAAAAAAGAGGATTTTTTAATAGATAAATAAAAAAATAAAATACTAACGTTTATTTCAATGGGCATCCCAATTATCTGGCTCAACTCGTCTGCAGCCATCTCCTGGTCACCGTTTTCGATCCTTGGCTCCCACCAGGTTGTAATTTCGTCATCTTCATCTTCAAGTTCTACATCTGATGCATTTCCATTCAAACACATATTAATCTCTCGAATAGAGTAAGACATCTGAAAAAATAAAATAGTAAGGCTGTTAAAAATGACCTCAAAATCCTGTGTATGTTCAAACCATTGTTATTTTGTATACAAAAAAAAGTACTAAAAAACATAGAACTTGCTACAAATTATATACTGTTAAATAGTTTATGAACTAAGGAACACGCTAAAAATGATTTTTTTCAATTTAATGTATAATTACCTTGAAAATTGACGATTTCGAGGGGAAGAATTGTCAGAGTTGAAACGCAAGCCGGCTTGACAGTTGACAGACGTTATAGCGGTTAAAATGCACTATGCAGGCAGGAAACATAAAGAAAAAATATAATGCTGTGAGCACAACGTTGCAGCAATATTGCAACAAACTTATTTTGTCATATTTGACATGACAATATAAATTTATATACAAATCAAACTTGCAGCAAACTGACCTGCTATCTGGGCGAGATCCTCTTCCAACAAAACAGCGTCCTCCTCAGTTCTTATGGTACGATAAATTTTGAGATCGTCTGCAAATAGTAAAAAATCTGAGTGAATGAAGCAATTTCCTATGTCATTGATGAAAGCTAGAAATAACAGAGGGCCCAGAACAGAACCCTGGGGTACCCCCGACGTAACACACACGTATTCTGATTTAAACCCATTAAGAGTTACTGTCATAAGTCTATCGCTTAAATATGAACTAATCCACCTCAATAGGTCACCGTGAATACCATAGTATGAAAGCTTTCGAGTCAGTAAAGCATGATCAACCTTGTCGAATGCCTTCTGGAAGTCTGTATAGATTGAATCAACTTGTATGCGTTGATCCATAGCCCTGAAAAGAAAGTCTGTATACACGAGAAGATTTGAGGTGGTCGATCTATTGGTCATAAAACCATGTTGTTCCTCTAAGAGATAAGGTTTGAGAAAATTATAAATGTGATCCTTGATTATCATTTCAAAGACCTTGGATATAGAGGAGAGTATTGATATTGGGCGATAGTTTGTAATATCATCCTTATTGCCTGCCTTATGGATGGGGGTAACATGAGCTGTCTTCCATATGGTTGGAAAGCAGCCCTCCCTGATGCTCCTGTTAAAGAGAATACGTAGAGGTTTGGTCAGATGAGACGCACATTTTTTGAGAACAATGGGAGAAATCGATCGTCAGATAAAATATCCTTGTAATGCATGTTTTTGGGATATGAGTTTGATGTCTTTAAGTTGTTAATATAGGAGAAAAATGGCTTTATATTTGTTTTGATAGATTGTTCAATATTAGCGATATAGTGTCTATGGTCGTGTCTGTGTGCAATTTTGAGTTTAGATCTAAAGTTAGAATAGGCAGCATAGTCACATAGATTATTATATTTCTTCCAACGGTCCCAGTATTTATTTTTGTCTCTAACCAAAGCAACCGTAGAACTTTTATACCAAAATGGGTACTTAGGTTTTTTGGCTAGTTTCTTGGGTGTATACAGATCAATAATACTTACCAAGGTATCATAGAAAATGTCTACAGCAAGATCAGTAGTCTTGTCATCCAACAGAGCATTCCAATCAATAAGGCTGAGCATATGATTTATTTCAGTGAAATTGGCTTTGAAAAAATTATATTTGGGTGCACTTTTGCTGTCCAACTGCACATCCGGTTTAAGTGGAACATCAATCAACAGAGAAGGATGATGACCATCCTCAGGCACCAGAGGAAAATCTCCACGACTCACAGTACAATCAACATCAGATAGAACCAAATCCAAGATTTTATTATTTTTATTGGGTATAAGATTATATTGTTTAACATTTAAGAAGGAGATTGATTCAAGTAGTAATCTGGCTGTATCGCCAGTGCTCGATTCAACAGTGGCTGCTGGATTGCTCTCATCAGTCATCCATTTAATTTCAGGGACATAATTGTAATCGCCCAAAATACATATATGAGTGTTTTGGTCATGCTTTAAGATGATGGCCGAGAGATTATTGAGATGTGCTTCGTATTCGGAGATGGCGGAGGACGGTGGAATGTAGACAACACCCAGGATGAGACCTGGTTTCCTCAGGTTTTTATTTGCATTAGAAGACAGAAAAAGTGAAATAAACAGGTTCTCACCCAGAGTTTCCCACACAGGGGCGCGCGCACACTTCAAGGACCTCCGAACCGCTATCAGAACACCACCACCATCCCTCTTATTTGTAAGATCAAAATCTCTGTCTCTACGGAAAACCACATAACGGTCATCAAACAATTCATAATCAGAGACGCCATCTCTTAGCCATGTTTCCGTTAGAACTACAATGTCAAAGTTGTTTATGATTAGGTTGGCACGAAAATCACAAGTCTTGCTCTTCAATCCTCTGCTATTCTGGTAATATAACTTAAGAGTACTTATGTTACAGTGAGTTGGTTAAATATGAAGTACAGTCGATAAATGTTCACAGCAACCCACGAGCAGAAAACTTTAAAATATGAAAAAAGTAGATAGTTGAGCAGGTGAGTACATGAAGGGGAATTGGGAAGGACATGGGAAAAAGGGCGACAAATGTAACAACCAATTATTATAAAAAAAATATACACAGTTAAAAAAGTAAAAAATAAATTCATAAAATCTTTTGTAAGTCTTCCTTTGTAATAATGCGTAGAACAGGCTCGTTTGTGTCTTTTCTCACATAAATCCTTGAGTTTTTTGTCCAGGTAAACTTCCAGGCCTTTGACTTTGCCATAATACGTGCATCTCTGTAAAGTAGTTTGTTTTTCAAAGTCAAGTGCTCCGATATGTATATTTTCCTCCCTTTGTCCTGAATACCCAAATCCTCGGTTGTTAGACCACGCTTCAATTTTGCGCAGTCTAAAAAAGCATCACGCAAACTAGTTTTAGAAAATTTTAAGATAATATTCTTTGGTCTGTTGTTGGTGGCAGCTCCATGAGAGACTCGATGCACTGCGGTGATGTCAGAAGGTAAAATCGGAACGCCAATCTTACTGGCCAGAGTTGTTACTATATTCTGTAGATTTTCACCTTTTCGATCCGTTATATTTTGAATCTCAACGTTAGCTCTTCTGGCTCGCTGCTCCATATCATTTGTGTAATGTTCCAGCTCCGCATAACGACGCTCAAGCTCGCTGAGTCACAACAAAACATCACTGTGTTCTTTCTTTAAGTCATCATAGTCCACAATAATATCATTAAACTTCTTGGAAATAAACTCAAGTTCTTCTACCTTTTTTGTATATAAATTAATTGACTTCACTAGATTATCATGTTTTTCATCCATTTTGTTAAGTACATCGTCGAGTTTCAAGGACATACTATGAAAAAATGATTCTAACTTATTGTCAATGTAAGAAGTAATATCGACATTTAGTGGCACATTCTTAACTGAAGTTGGTGGTAATGACAAGTCACGTGATATATTGACAAACTTGCCCGTGGCGGTATCACTTGAATATGGTGCACCATTATTAGTTTGTGGAATGTCAGTCTGTGATGGTTTTTTATACATATGTGCTGTAGATTATATATGCTAATGTTTTTTTTTATTAATTTAAATATAAAAAAAGTTAAATTCCAACTGGATTCACACGGCTTTCAAACTGGAAAGCATTCCTATAATGAAATTAGATAATATTTTTAATATTTTGGATAGTTGGTGCATTAACACTGTAAAAATTTATCTTTTCTTTAGTTATTCAAACTCTGTTATATTTTCACTCTGTTTCATTTCTTTAAGTTTCAGACACAAACGTTTTCGATTACGCAGTAATCATCATCAGGTGGTAAAAATTATCGTTGTATATTTTTGAACATTTTCTTCTCTATGGCTTGGGAAGAATCTCCCTAATTTTATTGCTTTATATGCTTGATTACATCTCTAGTTAACATAATCAATCGTAAAAAAATACAGTCTATGATTTCGTTTTTTCACAATCTTCCATCGCAAAAAATATGATTTTTCATATGACTATGAAAATTCAGCATTGTTTTTCTCTATGGCTTGGGTAGAATCTCCCAAATTTTATTACTCAATATGCTTGATTACATCTCTAGTTAACATAATCAATCGTAAAAAAATACAGTCTATTGTTTCGTTTTTTCACAATCTTCCATCGCAAAAAAAATGAAATTTCATATGACTATGAAAATTTCAGCATTTTTTTTCTCTATGGCTTGGGTAGAATCTCCCAAATTTTATTGCTGATTATGCTTGAATACATCCGTAGTTAACATAATCAATCGTAAAAAAATACAGTCTATGATTTCGTTTTTTCACAATCTTCCATCGCAAAAAATATGATTTTTCATATGACTATGAAAATTTCAGCATTTTTTTTCTCTATGGCTTGGGTAGAATCTCCCAAATTTTATTGCTCAATATGCTTGATTACATCTCTAGTTAACATAATCAATCATAAAAAAATACAGTCTATGATTTCGTTTTTTCACAATCTTCCATCGCAAAAAATATGATTTTTCATTTGACTATGAAAATTTCAGCATTTTTTTTCTCTATGGCTTGGGTAGAATCTCCCGAATTTTATTGCTTAATATGCTTGAATACATCTCTAGTTAACATAATCAATCGTAAAAAAATACAGTCTATGGTTTCGTTTTTTCACAATATTCCATCGCTAAAAAAATGAAATTTCATATGACTATGAAAATTTCAGCATTTTTTTTCTCTATGGCTTGGGTAGAATCTCCCGAATTTTATTGCTGATTATGCTTGAATACATCCGTAGTTAACATAATCAATCGTAAAAAAATACAGTCTACGGTTTCGTTTTTTCACAATCTTCCATCGCAAAAAATATGATTTTTCATGACTATGAAAATTTCAGCATTTTTTTTCTCTATGGCTTGGGTAGAATCTCCTAAATTTTATTGCTCAATATGCTTGATTACATCTCTAGTTAACATAATCAATCGTAAAAAAATACAGTCTATGATTTCGTTTTTTCACAATCTTCCATCGCAAAAAATATGATTTTTCATATGACTATGAAAATTTCAGCATTTTTTTTCTCTATGGCTTGGGTAGAATCTCCCAAATTTTATTGCTCAATATGCTTGATTACATCTCTAGTTAACATAATCAATCGTAAAAACATACAGTCTATGGTTTCGTTTTTTCACAATCTTCCATCGCAAAAAATATGATTTTTCATATGACTATGAAAATTCAGCATTGTTTTTCTCTATGGCTTGGGTAGAATCTCCCAAATTTTATTACTCAATATGCTTGAATACATCTCTAGTTAACATAATCAATCGTAAAAACATACAGTCTATGGTTTCGTTTTTTCACAATATTCCATCGCTAAAAAAATGAAATTTCATATGACTATGAAAATTTCAGCATTTTTTTTCTCTATGGTTTGGGTAGAATCTCCCGAATTTTATTGCTGATTATGCTTGAATACGTCCGTAGTTAACATAATCAATCGTAAAAAAATACAGTCTATGGTTTCGTTTTTTCACAATCTTCCATCGCAAAAAATATGATTTTTCATATGACTATGAAAATTTCAGCATTTTTTTTCTCTATGGCTTGGGTAGAATCTCCCAAATTTTATTGCTCAATATGCTTGATTACATCTCTAGTTAACATAATCAATCGTAAAAAAATACAGTCTATGATTTCGTTTTTTCACAATCTTCCATCGCAAAAAATATGATTTTTCATATGACTATGAAAATTTCAGCATTTTTTTTCTCTATGGCTTGGGTAGAATCTCCCAAATTTTATTGCTCAATATGCTTGATTACATCTCTAGTTAACATAATCAATCGTAAAAAAATACAGTCTATGATTTCGTTTTTTCACAATCTTCCATCGCAAAAAATATGATTTTTCATATGACTATGAAAATTTCAGCATTTTTTTTCTCTATGGCTTGGGTAGAATCTCCCAAATTTTATTGCTCAATATGCTTGATTACATCTCTAGTTAACATAATCAATCGTAAAAAAATACAGTCTATGATTTCGTTTTTTCACAATCTTCCATCGCAAAAAATATGATTTTTCATATGACTATGAAAATTTCAGCATTTTTTTTCTCTATGGCTTGGGTAGAATCTCCCAAAATTTATTGCTCAATATGCTTGATTATATCTCTAGTTAACATAATCAATCATAAAAGAATACAGTCTATGATTTCGTTTTTTCACAATCTTCCATCGCAAAAAATATTATTTTTCATAAGACTATGAAAATTTCAGTATTTTTTTTCTCTATGGCTTGGGTAGAATCTCCCAAATTTTATTGCTCAATATGCTTGATTACATCTCTAGTTAACATAATCAATCGTAAAAAAATACAGTCTATGATTTCGTTTTTTCACAATCTTCCATCGCAAAAAATATGATTTTTCATATGACTATGAAAATTTCAGCATTTTTTTTCTCTATGGCTTGGGTAGAATCTCCCAAATTTTATTGCTTAATATGCTTGATTACATCCGTAGTTAACATAATCAATCGTAAAAAAATACAGTCTATGATTTCGTTTTTTCACAATCTTCCATCGCAAAAAATATGATTTTTCATATGACTATGAAAATTTCAGCATTTTTTTTCTCTATGGCTTGGGTAGAATCTCCCAAATTTTATTGCTCAATATGCTTGATTACATCTCTAGTTAACATAATCAATCATAAAAAAATACAGTCTATGATTTCGTTTTTTCACAATCTTCCATCGCAAAAAATATGATTTTTCATTTGACTATGAAAATTTCAGCATTTTTTTTCTCTATGGCTTGGGTAGAATCTCCAAAATTTTATTGCTCAATATGCTTGATTACATCTCTTGTTAACATAATCAATCGTAAAAAATACAGTTTATGATTTCGTTTTTTCACAATCTTCCATCGCAAAAAGTATGAAATTTCATAAGACTATGAAAATTTCAGTATTTTTTTCCTCTATGGCTTGGGTAGAATCTCCCAAATTTTATTGCTCAATATGCTTAATTACATCTCTTGTTAACATAATCAATCGTAAAAAAATACAGTCTATGGTTTCGTTTTTTCACAATCTTCCATCGCAAAAAGTATGAAATTTCATAAGACTATGAAAATTTCAGTATTTTTTTCCTCTATGGCTTGGGTAGAATCTCCCAAATTTTATTGCTCAATATGCTTGATTACATCTCTAGTTAACATAATCAATCGTAAAAAAATACAGTCTATGGTTTCGTTTTTTCACAATCTTCCATCGCAAAAAATATGAAATTTCATATGACTATGAAAATTTCAGCATTTTTTTTCTCTATGGCTTGGGTAGAATCTCCCAAATTTTATTGCTGATTATGCTTGAATACATCCGTAATTAACATAATCAATCGTAAAAACATACAGTCTATGGTTTCGTTTTTTCACAATCTTCCATCGCAAAAAATATGATTTTTCATATGACTATGAAAATTCAGCATTGTTTTTCTCTATGGCTTGGGTAGAATCTCCCAAATTTTATTGCTCAATATGCTTGATTACATCTCTAGTTAACATAATCAATCATAAAAAAATACAGTCTATGATTTCGTTTTTTCACAATCTTCCATCGCAAAAAATATGATTTTTCATTTGACTATGAAAATTTCAGCATTTTTTTTCTCTATGGCTTGGGTAGAATCTCCTAAATTTTATTGCTCAATATGCTTGATTACATTTCTTGTTAACATAATCAATCGTAAAAAAATACAGTCTACGATTTCGTTTTTTCACAATCTTCCATCGCAAAAAATATGATTTTTCATATGACTATGAAAATTTCAGCATTTTTTTTCTCTATGGCTTGGGTAGAATCTCCCAAAATTTATTGCTCAATATGCTTGATTATATCTCTAGTTAACATAATCAATCATAAAAGAATACAGTCTATGATTTCGTTTTTTCACAATCTTCCATCGCAAAAAATATTATTTTTCATAAGACTATGAAAATTTCAGTATTTTTTTTCTCTATGGCTTGGGTAGAATCTCCCAAATTTTATTGCTCAATATGCTTGATTACATCTCTAGTTAACATAATCAATCGTAAAAAAATACAGTCTATGATTTCGTTTTTTCACAATCTTCCATCGCAAAAAATATGATTTTTCATATGACTATGAAAATTTCAGCATTTTTTTTCTCTATGGCTTGGGTAGAATCTCCCAAATTTTATTGCTTAATATGCTTGATTACATCCGTAGTTAACATAATCAATCGTAAAAAAATACAGTCTATGATTTCGTTTTTTCACAATCTTCCATCGCAAAAAATATGATTTTTCATATGACTATGAAAATTTCAGCATTTTTTTTCTCTATGGCTTGGGTAGAATCTCCCAAATTTTATTGCTCAATATGCTTGATTACATCTCTAGTTAACATAATCAATCGTAAAAAAATACAGTCTATGATTTCGTTTTTTCACAATCTTCCATCGCAAAAAATATGATTTTTCATATGACTATGAAAATTTCAGCATTTTTTTTCTCTATGGCTTGGGTAGAATCTCCCAAATTTTATTGCTCAATATGCTTGATTACATCTCTAGTTAACATAATCAATCGTAAAAAAATACAGTCTATGATTTCGTTTTTTCACAATCTTCCATCGCAAAAAATATGATTTTTCATATGACTATGAAAATTTCAGCATTTTTTTTCTCTATGGCTTGGGTAGAATCTCCCAAATTTTATTGCTCAATATGCTTGATTACATCTCTAGTTAACATAATCAATCGTAAAAAAATACAGTCTATGATTTCGTTTTTTCACAATCTTCCATCGCAAAAAATATGATTTTTCATATGACTATGAAAATTTCAGCATTTTTTTTCTCTATGGCTTGGGTAGAATCTCCCAAAATTTATTGCTCAATATGCTTGATTATATCTCTAGTTAACATAATCAATCATAAAAGAATACAGTCTATGATTTCGTTTTTTCACAATCTTCCATCGCAAAAAATATTATTTTTCATAAGACTATGAAAATTTCAGTATTTTTTTTCTCTATGGCTTGGGTAGAATCTCCCAAATTTTATTGCTCAATATGCTTGATTACATCTCTAGTTAACATAATCAATCGTAAAAAAATACAGTCTATGATTTCGTTTTTTCACAATCTTCCATCGCAAAAAATATGATTTTTCATATGACTATGAAAATTTCAGCATTTTTTTTCTCTATGGCTTGGGTAGAATCTCCCAAATTTTATTGCTTAATATGCTTGATTACATCCGTAGTTAACATAATCAATCGTAAAAAAATACAGTCTATGATTTCGTTTTTTCACAATCTTCCATCGCAAAAAATATGATTTTTCATATGACTATGAAAATTTCAGCATTTTTTTTCTCTATGGCTTGGGTAGAATCTCCCAAATTTTATTGCTCAATATGCTTGATTACATCTCTAGTTAACATAATCAATCATAAAAAAATACAGTCTATGATTTCGTTTTTTCACAATCTTCCATCGCAAAAAATATGATTTTTCATTTGACTATGAAAATTTCAGCATTTTTTTTCTCTATGGCTTGGGTAGAATCTCCAAAATTTTATTGCTCAATATGCTTGATTACATCTCTTGTTAACATAATCAATCGTAAAAAATACAGTTTATGATTTCGTTTTTTCACAATCTTCCATCGCAAAAAGTATGAAATTTCATAAGACTATGAAAATTTCAGTATTTTTTTCCTCTATGGCTTGGGTAGAATCTCCCAAATTTTATTGCTCAATATGCTTAATTACATCTCTTGTTAACATAATCAATCGTAAAAAAATACAGTCTATGGTTTCGTTTTTTCACAATCTTCCATCGCAAAAAGTATGAAATTTCATAAGACTATGAAAATTTCAGTATTTTTTTCCTCTATGGCTTGGGTAGAATCTCCCAAATTTTATTGCTCAATATGCTTGATTACATCTCTAGTTAACATAATCAATCGTAAAAAAATACAGTCTATGGTTTCGTTTTTTCACAATCTTCCATCGCAAAAAATATGAAATTTCATATGACTATGAAAATTTCAGCATTTTTTTTCTCTATGGCTTGGGTAGAATCTCCCAAATTTTATTGCTGATTATGCTTGAATACATCCGTAATTAACATAATCAATCGTAAAAACATACAGTCTATGGTTTCGTTTTTTCACAATCTTCCATCGCAAAAAATATGATTTTTCATATGACTATGAAAATTCAGCATTGTTTTTCTCTATGGCTTGGGTAGAATCTCCCAAATTTTATTGCTCAATATGCTTGATTACATCTCTAGTTAACATAATCAATCATAAAAAAATACAGTCTATGATTTCGTTTTTTCACAATCTTCCATCGCAAAAAATATGATTTTTCATTTGACTATGAAAATTTCAGCATTTTTTTTCTCTATGGCTTGGGTAGAATCTCCTAAATTTTATTGCTCAATATGCTTGATTACATTTCTTGTTAACATAATCAATCGTAAAAAAATACAGTCTACGATTTCGTTTTTTCACAATCTTCCATCGCAAAAAATATGATTTTTCATATGACTATGAAAATTTCAGCATTTTTTTTCTCTATGGCTTGGGTAGAATCTCCCAAAATTTATTGCTCAATATGCTTGATTATATCTCTAGTTAACATAATCAATCATAAAAGAATACAGTCTATGATTTCGTTTTTTCACAATCTTCCATCGCAAAAAATATTATTTTTCATAAGACTATGAAAATTTCAGTATTTTTTTTCTCTATGGCTTGGGTAGAATCTCCCAAATTTTATTGCTCAATATGCTTGATTACATCTCTAGTTAACATAATCAATCGTAAAAAAATACAGTCTATGATTTCGTTTTTTCACAATCTTCCATCGCAAAAAATATGATTTTTCATATGACTATGAAAATTTCAGCATTTTTTTTCTCTATGGCTTGGGTAGAATCTCCCAAATTTTATTGCTTAATATGCTTGATTACATCCGTAGTTAACATAATCAATCGTAAAAAAATACAGTCTATGATTTCGTTTTTTCACAATCTTCCATCGCAAAAAATATGATTTTTCATATGACTATGAAAATTTCAGCATTTTTTTTCTCTATGGCTTGGGTAGAATCTCCCAAATTTTATTGCTCAATATGCTTGATTACATCTCTAGTTAACATAATCAATCATAAAAAAATACAGTCTATGATTTCGTTTTTTCACAATCTTCCATCGCAAAAAATATGATTTTTCATTTGACTATGAAAATTTCAGCATTTTTTTTCTCTATGGCTTGGGTAGAATCTCCAAAATTTTATTGCTCAATATGCTTGATTACATCTCTTGTTAACATAATCAATCGTAAAAAATACAGTTTATGATTTCGTTTTTTCACAATCTTCCATCGCAAAAAGTATGAAATTTCATAAGACTATGAAAATTTCAGTATTTTTTTCCTCTATGGCTTGGGTAGAATCTCCCAAATTTTATTGCTCAATATGCTTAATTACATCTCTTGTTAACATAATCAATCGTAAAAAAATACAGTCTACGATTTTGTTTTTTCACAATCTTCCATTGCAAAAAGTATGAAATTTCATAAGACTATGAAAATTTCAGCATTTTTTTTCTCTATGGCTTGGGTAGAATCTCCCAAATTTTATTGCTCAATATGCTTGATTACATCTCTAGTTAACATAATCAATCGTAAAAAAATACAGTCTATGGTTTCGTTTTTTCACAATCTTCCATCGCAAAAAATATGAAATTTCATATGACTATGAAAATTTCAGCATTTTTTTTCTCTATGGCTTGGGTAGAATCTCCCAAATTTTATTGCTGATTATGCTTGAATACATCCGTAATTAACATAATCAATCGTAAAAAAATACAGTCTATGGTTTCGTTTTTTCACAATCTTCCATCGCAAAAAAAATGATTTTTCATATGACTATGAAAATTTCAGCATTTTTTTTCTCTATGGCTTGGGTAGAATCTCCCAAATTTTATTGCTCAATATGCTTGAATACATCTCTAGTTAACATAATCAATCGTAAAAAAGTACAGTCTATGATTTCGTTTTTTCACAATCTTCCATCGCAAAAAATATGATTTTTCATATGACTATGAAAATTTCAGCATTTTTTTTCTCTATGGCTTGGGTAGAATCTCCCAAAATTTATTGCTCAATATGCTTGATTACATCTCTAGTTAACATAATCAATCATAAAAGAATACAGTCTATGATTTCGTTTTTTCACAATCTTCCATCGCAAAAAATATGATTTTTCATAAGACTATGAAACTTTCAGCATTTTTTTTCTCTATGGCTTGGGTAGAATCTCCCAAATTTTATTGCTCAATATGCTTGATTACATCTCTAGTTAACATAATCAATCGTAAAAAAATACAGTCTATGATTTCGTTTTTTCACAATCTTCCATCGCAAAAAGTATGAAATTTCATAAGACTATGAAAATTTCAGTATTTTTTTTCTCTATGGCTTGGGTAGAATCTCCCAAATTTTATTGCTCAATATGCTTGATTACATCTCTAGTTAACATAATCAATCGTAAAAAAATACAGTCTATGATTTCGTTTTTTCACAATCTTCCATCGCAAAAAATATGATTTTTCATAAGACTATGAAAATTTCAGCATTTTTTTTCTCTATGGCTTGGGTAGAATCTCCCAAATTTTATTGCTCAATATGCTTGATTACATCTCTAGTTAACATAATCAATCGTAAAAAAATACAGTCTATGATTTCGTTTTTTCACAATCTTCCATCGCAAAAAGTATGAAATTTCATAAGACTATGAAAATTTCAGCATTTTTTTTCTCTATGGCTTGGGTAGAATCTCCCAAATTTTATTACTCAATATGCTTGATTACATCTCTAGTTAACATAATCAATCGTAAAAAAATACAGTCTATGATTTCGTTTTTTCACAATCTTCCATCGCAAAAAATATGATTTGTCATTATGACTATGAAAATTTCAATTTTTTTTTTCTCTATGGCTTGGGTAGAATCTCCCAAATTTTATTGCTGATTATGCTTGATTATGTTACTTATTAACATAATCAGTAGTAAAATTGTAGTGTCTGTGTTTTAGTTTTTTCAATAATTTGCATTTTACTAAAAGTGCTCTAGTTATTGATTGCCGAGATTTTTATTACATTTTATTTAATTTTGTAGTAGATTATTGTATAATTATTCATTTGGTATAGTTTTATAAGTACTTTTTATTGTTTTATTGCTTTTTAATTAAGTTTAAATTATTTATTTTTTAATATGGGGAATTTTTGTTCAACCGTCAGGCCATCCCAACTGTCAGGCTGGCACCTGTCAGGCTGTCTTCACACCGGTGTCTAAAAACGGAGCACATTTCTGACAGCTGTCATGCTTCGTTTTCTTCTTTTTCTTTGAATTTTGCAGTTAAAATTAGTTGCTATAGTTAGCTGATAGGTATATAATATATTTACATACCTATATTACTCTTTTTCTATTTTACTTCAGACTCCAATGCAAATATTCAGATGTTATAAGTAAATGCAAATATTACTTCCGACAAAATCAAATGAAATCTTGAAAAATAATCCAAGTAAGTAGGTATAGTATTTCATTACTAAAAAATAAATATTGACGATTTAGTTGCTATGCTCTCCAAATCAGGTATTAACATGGTCTCATATGTATTTAAGTTTCGCAAATAAACAAAGAAACATTCTTTCAATGTTCTTTGGATGCTTTATTACCATTGACGAGCCTCAAAATCGGGTTTTTCTCGAGTTAGACTTTTGACCATAGTATAGGGTGCCACGTGTTTCGAGAAACGTTGCGTCTCTAGTATATAATATACTCAACATCGATATAAATAAAATACATTTTATTTAGATCGATGATGCTCAATGTTTATTACAAACTAAACCCTTTATACGAGTATACGAGCATACATTACATACCTACTAAGTATCGAGGTGTACGTCAATTTTTTGTTTACAAAATAATAATTCAAATTATATGTTTTATCTGTGTTGTTATATCTGAATTGGTGATTAACGTGTAAAGCAAACTTGATTAGTTGTCTCTAATTGTTGGTGTTACTTTTTGCCGTCTGTTTTAGTGTTTTTTTGCTAAATTAAAATATATATTCTATCACGTATACAATTAATAAGGGCTATTTTGGCAAATCTGTCATCAGTGCTTATAGCATTGAAATTAGCGTCTCGCTGTAACAGGGTGTCACTACAATTTGTGATACCAAAAAATTGTGATAATAATGACTGCGATGGAATAAGGTAAACGTACTAGAAGTTGACCATGCACTAGTAGTTGACCATTTGGCAATAAAATAGCTAAAATAAGATTTCCAGAGACAATATTGGCTTTGAACTATTTGAATAGGGTAATTTCACACTTTTTTTTTCTTTCGTAAATTGATAGATTTAAGTTATAAAAATAGTCTCCCGTTTTTTTTTTTTTTTAATAATGCGTATTTTTTGAATTAGGGCGCTTTTAAATTCGTCATTTTTCCATTTCCGGTTAAACGGCCCATTTTTTGCATTTGGGCGGATGTGCGTCGATGGATCTCATTCGGCTCAGCTGTCATTCAGTCGTGTGTATTTTTGTATGGCGGATTTGTTTACATTTGACGAGTATATCTATTTTCATCAATTTCAACTATTATTTGCACTTTAAAGTTAGTTGTGCCGTGTATAAAGTATAATTGAATTGGTGTAATCATCAAAGATGACTGAAAAGGGCTTTGAAAAGGCTCAATCTGACAATTTACCGGAGGTCGATGCTATGATGATGTATGTGTATTTCTCCAAGAACATGGACTTCATAAGTTCAGAATTACGTGGAGTAAAAGCTTCAAGGTAAGAAAAATAGTTCTGTTTATGTGTCAAAGTTCATTTAGATTCATAAATTCTCCAGATATTATACGTTTTCATGCAAACATCTTTCCTTTACAAATTCTGTAACCTTACTTATTCAAATTGCAATACTGCCATGTCATAGCTTCTAAATCTTAATATAAAGGCTAAATTAATTGTTTATAAAGCTTACTTCCTTTATTACATCATTAAAAGTTGTTTTTAATCACATAACCTTACTTTACACCAGTCAAGGGTTGTGCACTTGCAATATAACCTAACCCTTATTCCGTTTGTTTGTTTTTAGATCTTCGAGAGAAAGTTACGGAGACAATGCCATTGGCTATGTGCAAGTGAAACGCGATGGAGCCATTTGCACTGTTAAGGCCCGTATAACACCAGAACACAAAGTCCGTACAAAAGCATACGCGGTAACCTTGATCACCGATGAGGAACAAGGCACTGTTGAATCATGTGTCTGTGAAGATTGTCCAGCATCTCAAGGTCAGTAATGAATATTAGATTCACGAGGTGTCATGATTCCTTTGTAAAAGCAATAAAATGTAAGAGATCTAATTAGCAGGCTCGGCTCACCAAATAATTGCTATCTGTAATCTAAGATGCAAAGATATGTTAACATTTAAGATTCATGCCCACAAACGGACACGTGTAAGTTCGCGCTTACGAATTCTGCATGTGTACCTACTTACAAATTAAAATCCAATCTTCAAACGAACATACATCCTGCTACTGGTGCCGACCTTCCCTGAAACGGGCGACATTGGCAAAGTGAAACATATTTTATAGTGTGGGCGGTCAGACTCATATCAATCCATTGGCCAACATTATGGCCTTGCTGACTGCAAATATTTTTTCTTTTTAATTTCATTATTTTTCTAAAGAAAACAATATTTTGTGAAAAAATATTCCAATTTTTACTTAAAATTTATGTCAACAAAATAAGTGAATATTTTTTGTTAATTCATCAATATATAAAGTATTAAAGCAGAGGTCTACATTATTTGCATCTGTATTAATCAAAATGAAACATTTTTTTATTTTTACTCTCTTACAGGAGGTTGCAAGCATGCAGTAGCCTTTCTGTCATGGGTGCATCGTCGCAGCGAAGAGCCAGCAAAGACAGAAGTGAAATGTTACTGGAAGCGGTCAAAGATGGCAGAGATAGGCTCAGCTGTGAAATTCATAAAATGTAGGGATTTAGGAGAACTTAAAACTTTCACAGCTGGGCCTTCGAGTAACGGAAAGTTTTTGGCATCCGTCGTTAAAGCAACGAAGGAAGCTGACGTCAAGGATGTCCTCCTTATGAAGTATTTTAAGGAGGGCAATCCTATAGAATCCCTTAGCATCCATAGATTAATGGAGGAATTTATAGACGATGGAATAGGCACGACCCCTCAGCAATTTCAAACATACTGTGAAAATAGAATGAGTGTTGAGGCGTGCAACGAGGCAGCCAAGGAAACTCTGGAGCAGGCTGATTGCACTCTTTGGTACGAGTTGAGGTATGGGAGAATCACAGCATCCAAGATCCATGAAGCGTCACGCTGTCACACTCCTGATGGCTCTCTTGTGGAGCAGCTGTTGGGAGGAAAAATTTTTGAGACGGCAGCTGTGACACGTGGCCGAAAACTGGAAGAGTTGGTTTTCAAAAAAATCAAAAAGCAATTTCCCGATCTGAAAAAATGTGGATTATTGCTATCCAAGCATTATCCATTTTTTGGAGCTTCTCCTGATGGAGTATCTCAAGAATATGTACTTGAGATAAAATGTCCAAGCACCGAAAAATGGATGGAGAAATATTTTGTCAAAGACAAACCCACTCCAAAGTTCTTTGCACAAATCCAAATGCAAATGCATTTTACAAAAAAGAAAAGAGGAATATTCTGTGTTGCCAAACCGGATTTTGAAAAGAGTTGTGAGACCGTTGAATGCACTGTGGAGTATGATGAAAATTATTGTTTAGATTTAATGGAAAAAGCATGTGAATTTTGGACTAAAACATTATTTTTTAGATTATTTCAATAAATGTTTTATTTTATATGAATTAATTTTTATCTGTAATGTTGATCTGCTATTCTTGTTCTTATTCTCTCAACATTCTGAATAATTATATACTTGAGAATGTTATTTATTGTTTGTATCCCTTGACTTATAGGTTGGTATGACGCTGAACACCCTTGCTGTAAAAAATGGTTCACTTTGCCAATAAAAGGACGGCAAAAGTTGCTGGGATTTTGTTCATTTGAGTATTCATTTATATGGTTTTTGAATTGTAAGTACACATGCAGCATTTGTAAGCGAGAACTTACACTTGTCTGTTTGTGGGTGTGTATTTAATAGGAACTTTAAATGTTTATGTATATTTTCAACCTAGACTACATTAATATTTTTTAGTGTTGATCTGTTAACACAGTGAAAGTCCATTTTTATAAATATTTAAAAATATAAATGGTAAAACATTGTTTTAATTCACTTTATTATTTTTTTTTGTTCATTCTGCTCTTGAAGGTGCCTCATTAGGCGAAAATATTCGAGCAACAAAAAAAATTAAAACAATGTTTTACCATTTATATTTTTAAATATTTATAGACTACATTAGACTTTATGTATTACACTGTGGGTACTTTGAAAAGTATAGCTATAAGGTGTTTTAATGCATATTTACCAAAGTCTAACAATTTTAAAGTATAGTTATTTATGTATTTTATAACTGCTGTTTCTTAACTACTTTTTTATATTTGATATATGTGATCACTACTTTGTTAACAAAAGGTTCACTTGCCAATATTACCTCTGTTCCAGGGAAGAGCGTCAAGTTTAAGGGCTTGTGCATTCAGTTTAGATTTGGGTCTTTATTTTGTTAATGAACATGCAGCATATTATGTAAACGTTAACTAACACAATATGCCTGCTTATAGAAATGTATTTAATATGAATCATAAAGTCATGTGTATCTTTACCATTTAGATTATAATGTAAAAATGCACTACTTAACAATACCTGGTATTGGAGTTTTTCATATGTTCTTATTAAATGTATCATCTTTCTGTTGGTTTTTCTAATAAAAATAAAGAAGTTGTTGATTGAAGTGTATTTTATTAATAAAAAAGGCTTTCCATTATTAATACAAACATTAATACTCATTATGTACATGTTGCAACAGATGTAAAGTGAGATTCAGAAAAATTGACCAGAATAGTATTAGATTAGATTAGATAGTAAATGTAACTTAGTAAGCAACATGTGAAATGAAGAATTGAATAGTAAAAATTAGATAAAAGCTATCAAGATAAATTAAAACACATTGAGATTTAAAAAGAATATCAGTCATACAAGTGAAATGAAGAGTTGAATGGCAAAAAATAGATAAAAGCCACCAAGTTAAATAAAAACACATGAGATTTAAAAAATAATCTCAGACATACAAGTGAAATGTAGAGTTGAATAGTAAAAATTTGATAGAAGAAATAAAGGTAAATAAAAACACATGAGATTTGAAAATAATATCAGTCATACAAGTGAAATGAAGTGTAGAATGGTAAAAAATTAGGTAAAAGCTATCAAGGTAAATAAAAACACATGAGATTTAAAAAGAATATCAGTCATACAAGTGAAATGAAGAGTTGAATGGTAAAAAATAGATTAAAGCCACCAAGTTAAATAAAAACACATGAGATTTAAAAAATAATCTCAGTCATACAAGTGAAATGAAGAGTTGATAGTAAAAATTTGATAAAAGCCACCAAGTTAAATAAAAACACATGAGATTTCAAAAATAATCTCAGTCACACAAGTGAAATGAAGAGTTGAATAGTAAAAATTTGATAAAAGCTATCAAGGTAAATAAAAACACATTGAGATTTAAAAAGAATATCAGTCATACAAGTGAAATGAAGAGTTGAATGGTGTAAAATAGATAAAAGCGACCAAGGTAAATAAAAACACTTGAGATTTAAAAAGTAATATCAGTCATAAGCTCACAAGCATAAAGGTTAAATATAAGTACTGAAAATAAAAATTGAATTTTAAAAGTAATGTCTAAGGGTGGCTAACCCTTCTAAACTTTGATCAATGATTTTTGCAAGTTGATCAGACCACAAGCAATCACAATAATTTCATCCAAGCGATTCACGAGGTTGTGGTCGATAGTTGAATGCATAGTGAGCATATGAAATTCTCTCACTCTGCTTATCACACGTTCTACGTGAATACGTAAAGCGGCAATTCGCTTTGCTTCCTTAACTTCGTTTTGGCTAAGGGTACTTTTCTGCAGCACGCTTGGAGGGCGAACAAGGTGAGCACCCTTTTCCTCTAAAATATGGGAAATATTCTTAAACCCCCGATCTGCCATCACCCATGTTCCTGTGGCGATGTTGTCGAAATAGCCACAGTCCTGAGCAATAGTAGAGTCGGTTGCTCGGCCTCCATACCCACATGATAAGAAATTAATGAGACCATCTGGAGTGCAAGAAATTAGATATTTTACCGTATTACAGGCCTTGTATTCAGACCACGTTAATGATTGGTGCAGCGAGTTGCCTGGTTTCTCAATTTGAATTTCAAGACAATCAATAATGGAACGGACGTTCCTATATCGAGCTCGAAATGCAATGGGCAATTCCAACCTTACGAGTTTTGCAGATGGCCATATAATCAACTCTTTGAGTACCCCTGATAAAATGGGAATCGTTTTCTTAAAAATGCGACATATAGAGGAATCTGACATTCCAAAATGTGCACCTATTACTTTATATGAAAAATTCAACCTAATTTTCTTTAGGCAAATCATTATATCTATAATAGGTGCACAAACTGTATCTTGCAGAATAGCCAATACATGGTACATTTCTTTTGGAATGCCTAAATACAGTTGAGGTTGGCGTTGCACAAGCAAAATATAACCTCTTTTCATCTCAACGTTAAGCGCGTCCATTTCCATATTGTTGTCTTCAAAATCCGAGCCACTACCATAGTCCACAAAAAGATCAGAATCACTATCTTCAGGGTCTGAACTGGAAGATGAATAGACAGCTTCCACATTCAATTTTTCCAGAGGAGATTCCACAGGTTTCCCCTTGATCGGTGAGCAGCTACTGTGAGTGGTCGGGGGTCTCACATTCAAGGTGTTGGTTGCTTTGCTCCTGTAGGTGGGTACCATATTCACCTGCACTGCTTTATCCAATGGAGCAGAAGTCAGATGCGTTGACTGCTCCACAGCATCCACATCAACGGATGCGGAAGCATCCACATCAACGGATGCGGAAGCATCCACATCAACTGATGTGGATGCTTCAGAGTTTGTAGCGTTCAGACTTGCTTCTCTTAAAAGTTCCATCACTAGCATTTTTCTTTTTCTAATCTCGCCGGTTTTCCTATCCACAGTCTTTTTAGCTTTTTGGCACTCAAATTTGTGCGGCAAAACTCCTTTCTTCAGGCGCATATTGCTTCCCATCAATCTGCCCATCATAAAGTTCTCCAAGTCGTCCTGGAGCTGTAAAAATATAAATAACATAATATGAGAGCATGTAGTTCACACAACTACTACAACAAAAAGTAAAAAGGTAGGTTAGGCACGTTAGTACATGACAATATATTATTATTAAGTATGCACACAAACTTCTAGGATAAAAAAGTTGTGATGTCACACAGCCGGGTTGTCATGGCAAAGGCAAGCTTATATTTTATTATAGGTTGCTAAGGGGTCTAGTCCCATAGACCTGTGACCTTTGGCCGATGAGAAAATATTATATTTACATTCCAGTCCATTGCTGCCTTCCTAAAGAAACAAGTACAAAAACTTTGCTATGTTAACACTTGTTTCTTATAAATTACGGAATCAAACAATATTTGAGGATGTTTTTGATCATTACTGACAAAAAAAACTATGAGTTTCTAATCAATTTGTCAAAAACAAATCGATTTAAATTTTGACACGTTTGACAGCGTTTTCACATGCCATTTCTTGAGCCACGTGATTTATTTACGAAGGCATGTAGAAATAACATATTTTATAAATAGGTATGCAATTAAATAACAACAAAATACTATAACTTACATTAAAATGGTCTTCGCAAATGAAGCGGGTAGATTTGGAAGACAGAAGTTTGTCTCGCTTCATCACAAGACACCATTTTTTGTGGATAGCTGGATCGCGGGGCATCCGCAAAAACTTTTTATCCGGTGTTGCACGTGACGTATTTGTACACATCGGAACTACACAATATTTATGATACTTCGAAGACATTTTTCAAGGTTTGTTGTGAGTTTATATTAAGTTTGTCGGATCTCGGAAGCTTGATAATAGCACGTATTTTTACACTGACAGCCGGCTTTCTAATACTACAAACACACGTCACTCACGCCACTTGGATCCAATGACGTCACACGAGCTCCAGCCAATAGCGTCGCGTTTGAATTGGACTCGATTTGTCGGCATTTTATTTTACAAAATTAAAAATGAAAAGCCCAATTTTACCACTTAAAAAAATATAGTTGAGATCCTTGACTTATAATCTACACAAAAATATCGTTTTCAACCATATTGCTCACCATTGCAATTACCCTATTCCAGACTGAAGCTGTGTACAGATTTATGAATGACTTATGTATTGTGTTTTGAAAACACTGTCGCGTCAGGTTCAAATATCATAATAAATAACTTATTGCTTGTTTGCGATCGAGAATCCGGTTTTTATAGTATACAATGAATTCCTGTGAAAATATAGTTGTACTTAGTAAGGATCTTAAGTATGTAAAGATTTATTAATTAATCCAAAATCGAAGTCTGAAGAGATTAAGAAACACTGAGGAAAGAAACAAAGGGGTAAGATTTATTATTTGTGATTTCGTGCAACTTTAATTATCCAGCATGCGCATGGCAGAAACCGTAGGCACGCCACTGTTTATATTGTGTTTAAGGGCAGGCATCCCAATGGAACTTAATTCCTTCAAAATTGTAACCATTTACCCCCCAACCCCTTTTTTCTCAAGTATATATGCCTTGGACCGTAATGAATTTACCCAGACAAAATATACTCTACTTACCTATGGTGTTGTAAATTTCTACCTATGTCTAATATGAAACTCTCATGATGAGAGGCATTGTGTTAACATCAATTTCAATTAGAGAAGTATTGAATGAATCTAAGCTTTATTGAATTTTACATCACTTTACAACCTAAGTTTTACATAATAAATGTTATTCATATCAAATTGCAACAGATCATGATCCTGTATTGTTCCAAAATTGTAGGAAGAATGAAAATTCTCACAGCTTTTATTCCCGTAGTGAAAGCATTTTATTTACCCACTTCATAAAAGGGGAGTTACTCTGAGGTCAGATGGGTCATGTGCCAGTCTGTTGGAGCTGCTGAAAAGACAGTCATGCAGTCTTCGAGAACCGCTCTTTCCGTGTTGCCGGGCCAGCGGCATGGAATGCTCTCCCAGAGAGGCTGAGAGTCCAGGAAGATGAGACAGCCTTCAGGAAGATGCTCAAAGCATTCTTGTTTTCCCGCTAGAGCCCACATGCGCCTTTGTAGTGATATAAATCATAAAAAGGCGCATATAAATTTAATTAATTATTATTATAAGTGATCACTTTTTATTGCCAACCATAATACTTTTGTTTTTATTGTATCATCGTTTTTCTATTTTTTATTACAAATATGAAGGATTGATCTCTTTGATTTTATATATACAAAATCTCGTCAAATTATGTGAGCTACGACAGTCATAGTCATGTTTCTTTTGCAGGGAACAGTTGGCTGTGGTAGACTACTCTTTGAAGTCATCCGTGGAGTCGGAAACCATTTTCACAGTTGTACTTCCTCTTTCCTCAATCTCTTATTTGAAACATTGGGAGACAAGCACACAGACCAGGCCACTCTCTTTGAAATCATCACTCAAACTGTCGGAGATATGTTGCAAATTATTCATCCCAAAAACAGTGAAACATTTTGGACTTGTCTTTGGAGTGCAATAAATTTAAATATCAACTCTCAAGATCCTGGCAACGAATATAAGACCTTAGAATACTTGCTGAGGATTATGGGTCAAGTGATGGAACATGAAAAGGGGAACTTTGTGGTTAAACCAGTTTCGGCTTTAGTATTGATAGTCCAACTTCTAGACATGAATGCTCCTGAAAATATTTATAAAGTGACTTCCCAGCTGGGAGTTTTGATATTAACTAGCGAGCACACTAACTTGCCCCAAGAAAATGCTGTTTCTCTAGTCAAGAGGCTCCTGTCTATCCCATATCACTCTTTAGTACTAAACTTCGTACAGGAAGTAGTCATGTGTACTAGTTTTGATATGATTGTTTTACCACATTTCATTGCATCCGTGACAGAGTTTGATGTAGATACTTTGACGGCTTTATCCAAAATATGTTTGACTAAAGCTCCACTGTGTAAGAGTGGCATTGACCTTTATTCTTGGGTGAAATATCCAATCGATTTTACAAGTAAGACTCAAGAATACAGCAATATTTTGTTTGGTGAAATACAAAAGGATGTTCCTCAGCTATTACAGTCACCGGACAATTGCGTAAATGCAATGATTTGTCTTCCTCATATCAAGCGATTAAACATTGACGTAGCACATAACGTTTTCAAAAAAATTGTGTCAGGACTGATTGAATATTTAAAGAAATTAAATATTGGTGCTAGTGAATTACCAAACGCAGAGAATACTACTGATATTAAAAATGCTCTGTTTATATTGGCCGTTGCTTTGGAATGCACCGTCCACACTGTTGGATCAAGAACCATCAAGGATTTATGCAGCAGAGAAGACCTCATGGATGTCCTTCTGCCTCATGTCTCTTATCAGTCACTGATATCCCTGCGGATCATGGATTTATATTTTACTGTCTGTCACCGAGAACTGTCCTTGGAATTTGATCTTTTAGAATCGCTTCATTTAAAAATTGGCAGTAATCTGATTTCTCCATTTCATGAGGTATGGCCACATCTTTTGCTAATACTTATATTGTTTTATCTCAATTATCCATGCATTGCACACTGTATTTCATCATATATTGATTGTTTTATTTTAGGTTCGCCTCTTTACAACCCATTTGTACTCTCTATTTGAGGAATTAGTGCCGAACAAAGGAAACAACAAGAAGTCACCAAAATCGGAGAAAGATATAACTCAGATCGGCAAGAAGGAAGAGACGTTTGAAATGTTTTCTCTGTGTCACTCATGTGAAAGTATTACTCCCTCCATATCCGATTACAGAGATCAACTTGTTAAATTATCCCGCATGTCCCATGGAACATTGCAGTATGAGCTCTCTAATGACAGCTACTATAAAGTGTTTGGATTGAAGTATGCTATCGGGTTTCTGCACATCAACTTCAAACTGTTATGGGAGCCTTTGCAAACATTTATCTTGGGTTATGCCAATGGAATGCCTATAAATGAGTTCTGGGAAGTTTTCTATCCAAGTTTGCTGGATGCTACAAAAAATGCCACGCAGGGAATCGATCTCTCTCATTGCGAAAGTGGTTTCACTGGAAAAAATGATTTCTTAACCTCCAACTTTACTGAATACTTTCAAATTGCTGATAAGCCTGACTTCTCTTCCTACAGAATACGCCTTTGGGAGATATTGTATCAGGCATCTAATGTCTGTGAAACTAAAAACAGAGATATCACTCCTTTGTTCCTTGAGTTTCTGAAAGCTGAGTTTGAGAAGCCTCAGCAAGTGAATGTTTTTGAAAATGAAGCATCTGATGATGAAGTACTACCTGAAGCAGAACAAGAAGATGAAGCGATGATAGATAACACAACGGTAGACAAATACCACAAACGTTCCATCACCAAGTCAACCTATGAAACTGTGATTGCTTACCTCAAGATATACAGCAATATTCAGAACCCTAAAGCCATGTATAAAGAGGAAACACTCAAGCGCATATATCTTGAATTTTTGATGCACAAAAATCCTATCTTGCAAAAAATAGCCTTAGATTGTATTATGAGATACAAAAATAAGCATCTCACACCGTATAAAGAAAATTTATACAATCTAGTTGATGGGAAAAAATTCAAAGACGAACTGAGAACTTTTAAACTTGAGGCGGGCGAAGAAGGAATCCCAGCAGAAGATCGAAATGAGCTTATTCCAATCATTCTAAGAATTGCGTTCAGCAAGATGATAACTAATACTGGAATTGACAAGAAAGGAGGAAGCCAGATGCGGCGATCTCTGGTCATGCGTTTTCTGTCTGGATGTGAAGAAAGTGAACTTATGGTTTTTACCAACATGGCATTCATGATATTTGAACCTTACATGAATCTGGAAACCAACATGATGAAGGATAAAATTGTGGAGTCTCTGAGTGAGTTGGTAGTTGTTCCACCCAAGCGATTGTTGGGATCTTTGAATCTTGTTGATACTATGCGAGAACAGTTCACTAAGCCTGGGCAAGAAGTGTTGCTTCTCCGTCTTCTTAAAGTTGTGTTGTGCATTGGTATTTTCATTAATGGAGTACTGTGTGATCAGCAAAAGATCAAGAAAGGTTATGCAAGTATTTTGAAGGATATAAGAAACCGTTGTACTCAGTCTGTCGTCAGATTCTTCCAACAATTTGAAAATTTTGAATGGGACTTTGAAAAGGATATTTTGCCTATTTATGAAGTTTTTGTTTGGCCAGCAATAGAAAAACTTCCAATCGAAGGTATTCACAGTCCTACCCCGCTGCTGAAGCTGTTTGATACTTGGAGTCAGTTTCCTAGATATCATCCTCTCTTAAATGTTGTGGATGTAAACAACTCTCAGATGACTCCCCTGCCATTCTTCTTTCAGTTACTTGTTGGGAATAAGCTACAGAACTCTGTGAACGATATGTCTTTGCAAATATTGGAAAGGTTGCTTACTTTTGAGGTAGACGAAAATGAAAAGCAAGTTGAAATTCCTCTAGAAAGATGTGTACCTATTCGCAGTGATCATATTGAGCGCTTGAACTTGACTGAAAAACTGAATTTTGGAACTGAAATACTCCTGCCCCATGTCACTACTATTGTTGAGATCTTAAAAAAGAAAATGACCAACATTAATTTCAAGAAGTTACAAAAACGTGAACTAGTCATTCTTTCTCGTGTGACTGAAATAGTTATTGAACCCACAGCTGTTGACAATCTTGTAGAATTCTCCTTGCCAATATTGATTCACCGAGTTGGTCGTGGGGCATCAGAAGATACATTAGAAGCTTCTATCTGTGCATTGAATACATTGCTGTCTAAGAGTAGGTACAAATCCTACAAAGCACATAAGACTGATAACTCCTCTGTTCAGTAAAGTGGCCTTGGCAGGTCCCAGAAGGTCTCTCTGTAGAATGCTGGATGTGTTAGCTACAGATGACTCCACTAAGCTCATGGCTCTAATCATATCTGACATGAATGCACCGGATGAGAAGTGGTTAGAACAACCTGATTACGAGAAAAGATTGAAGGCTTATAAACAAATTTATCAATCTTTTGACGAAAACAAAGTAAATGCTGAATTGGGAGCCATGATCATCCACAACTGTTTCTTTGCCATTCACAAAGGCAGTGATATGTCTCTTAGGAACACTGCTACAGCTTGCTTACATAAAATTACTCCCAAGTTGATTCTCATGTACAAAGATTCTGCTGATAGAGAGTTCTTAATACGTGACACTATTCTTCTTCTCATAAGAAATTGCCTAAAAGTGGATAATGACATCTTAAAAGTTGAAGGTACTTCATTGCTTGGTGAACTAGTGCGACAATGTGCTGACGCATATCCAACATTTAAAGAGCTTCTACCTTTAACAAATGTAAATAAGGAAATTGATTTCTTTGAAAATCTTCAACACTTGCAATTTCATCGCAAAATAAGAGCGCTCCAGAGATTCAGTAATTACATTAGGGAATCCCCACATGTCCCCAGCTTCAAGACGCTCACCCAGTTCATAGTGCCAATAGCTTCTCAGTTTGTCTGTACAGAGAAGTATGTGCCACAATATGCCTTAGTAGATGCAGCTATTGAGGTCATTGGCTGTGTCTGTCATCTGCTGCCTTGGAGGCAATATGAAGCCATTCTCAAATTCTATGTTGGCAAGCAAATGCGATCCCAGGAATATCAAAAACAAACTGTTAAACTTGTCTCTGCTATTCTGGATGCCTTTCATTTTGATCTATCCAAGGCTGATGTGTCCAACACAGTGGCACCAACAGTGACAGTGTCTGTTGAAAAGCAGCAGGATAAAGAAGCGGTTGAAGAAATTAGTGATGAGCTGGAAGTACCAGATGTTGATGATGATTCAGAGGAATCTGTGGTTGTGCAGCCTGATGTATTACCATACAACAGAATGGTCTCCCTGTCTCCTTCACTTGCCAAGAGAGTCATCTCTACCATAACGGAAATTCTTAACCAACTAGATATGTGAGACAACTTTCTTTCACAATTTTTAAATTTTTCACAAATTGTTTGTATATTTAATAGTTTGCCTGTTTTTCTAGGAGCTCCAATGAAATATCGGAACATGAAACTTCACATACTAAAATAAGGAAAGGGACAGGTTCCAAGCGTGAATCTGAAGAAAAACTTAAGTTGCCTTTAGCTTTGGCCATTATCAAATTATTGCAAAAACTTCCACAGCCCATGTTGAAAAATCACATCCTTAGGTTTGTTTATCTATATATATAATGCCCTTCGCCGTCGTCATTCGCTTACAATTTCAATTTTCAAAATTAATGCCATCACAGAAGATGAAAAACATTCCTGATCAATGGCAAATTAATTTTTGTATATATGCTGCAATGCTGCGAGCTTTCGCGTTTGTGTTTAAATATGTATGAAAACTTTTTTCAATTAACCTGTTTCTTCATACTGAAAATGTATGGAAATAAATTGACATCTAGCGGCAAAACGTGAAAGTTTTTTTTATATTTTCTTTTATTTCATGCAAATTAAAAAAAAAATACACAAAATAAAAATGGATTTAAATCTGTAATCTAAGTTGCAAAGATATAAAACATTTGAGATTCATATTACATGCATTCTTACAAGCAGACATGTATAAGCTCGCGCTTACATGTGCTGCATGTGTATTTACAACACGACTTTTCCTCAAACAGAGATAAAATTTGCATACCTTGACTGATAGGTAGGATTGGCGAGTGTTAACGTTAAAAAACGCGTGGAAAACGTTGACTGTATTTTGTATTTACCGACTTCTACGTAATATTTAAATAAAATGGCAGCTAAGAAGAAACAAGCCATTCCAAAAACAACTCTGACTGTCGATGAACAGCCCGCAGAACATGTAAAATCACCTTTTTCTGCTGAAGAACATCCTGCGGAAGATCTAGAAATATCATGGCCTGCGGAGGATGTGAAAAAAATGGTTCTCCGTATGCAAGAACATCTACCCAAGGATGACAAGTTGAAGTACAGGACACGCGTGGAGAAACTCGACTGGGAGAGTATAGCCTTTGAGCCGTACACTACGGCAGAATGCAAGGCCACCTGGTTGCTGTTTCAGCAGAAGTTGAGATGCTACCGTCTACTCGGAGAGATCCTTCAAGAGGCCTTGGAGTGGGCTCCCAAGATACAAAAGAAACATCCGGAACATCCCAAGAAACCCCTTGGAGTGTTTTTCATGTACTCGCAGGACAACAGAAAGAGCTTGTTGAAAAAAAATCCCCACTTATCAGTGATAGACATTTCTAAAATTCTAAGCGAGAGGTACAAGCACCTTTCTGCCCAGGAGAGAGCTGCCTACGAGAAGAGATTTGCCCTACAGAAGGACGCCTACCATGCCCAGATGAAGACTTTGTTGGACCAGCACCCGGAGGCAGCTGTGAAGAAGGATCACATCATGAAGAAGAAGGGCCAGATGACTGCGGATAAGCTGTTCATTATAGAGAAGCTTAAGGACAACGTCGGCAGCGAGGAGGTCCCCATGGAGGAGATGCTGCCCCAGCTGAAGAGGCAGTGGGAGGAGATGCCGGAGGAGGAACGCCTCACGTGGATGAAGAGGAATGAGGATTACAACAAGGTGGTAAGGAAGGACAGGCCAGTGTCATCGAAGGAGCAGAGGAAGAGGGACGCCATGCAGGGCCGGCCCACCAGGCCCCCGGCCAGCATCTACAACTACTACACGCAGAAGCTGCTGTCTGGCGGCCAGCTCAGCAACATCCCCAGCAAGGATCGCATGAAGGAGATTTCCCTAAGATATAACGCTTTAGGGGAATCTGAGCGCAAAACCATAAAGGAGGAATTCAACAAAATATGCAACAAGTACCAGGCAGAGTTCCAGGAGTACCTGCTGCACCTGAGCCCGGAGATGCGGGCACTGGAGGAGGCGCAGGTCATCAAAACCGGCACAAGTAAAAGATCCAGAAAAAAAACACATAAAGAAAGTGAAACAGAGAAAGAGCAGCACGCAAAATCAGTTGATGAAATTATATCTAACGAGAAACACTTAACGATGGGAGACGACGGAGGCATGGATTTTCCTGCGGAGAAATCAAATCACATTCAAGCCACTCATAAACGGTTGAAAAAGAAAAGTCTGTCACTTGTTATAGAGGAAGATGCAGAAGGTCAAATGCCAGTAACAGAAGAGAACAGGGAGGAGATTGTAGAAAAGTCACCGAAAAAGAGGAATATTCAAATGCAAAAGGATGCGGAAGAATCAAGTGTCGTCGAGCTAAGACCAAAGCGGAAGACAAGGCGAGCGCAAGGTGCTGAAGAGCAGGAAGAAAACAAATTGGATGGGAATGTTGAAGAAAGCAGATTGAATGCCGTGGAGGAATTACCTAGTACGACAAGGAAGGGGAGGTCAAGGAAGGACACAACCAAACTGCAGGAGGCTCCTCCTCACCAAGTTGCCACCAGCAGTGAAAGTTTGCCTAAAAGGAAAAAGAAGAACAAAGCGGCAGAAGTAGCCAACAACTCTACCGTAGATTTGAATGAATCATCGTACGTGGATGGAGACATTACAAGGGCTTTGTTTGACGAAGAACCTGAGCCTCCGCCAAGAGACATTTTCCCATTCTTCGTTGTGTGCATGCAGAAGGAAGGCCTGGAGGGAGACGCGAGCGCCGTGTGGAAGTCCATGTCAAAGAAGAAGAAGAAGCAGTACGAGGAAGCTCTGCAGGAGGCCAAGGAGGACTACAAAGTCAGATACGAACAGTTCCTCAACTCCATGTCCAGCAAGCAACTCAAGAAGTTCTTGAAATACCAAGATAAGAAAGCTCCGGAAACAGATGACTAATTCTAACTCATCACATTTGTTTCATTACGCTTTGCAATAAAAATAATATTTGGATGATTTACTTGGTGAGCGCTGTTTTTGTGTGTATCACGCTTCAAGAGCTTTGAAAATTTGCATACCTTGACTGATAGGTAGGATTGGCGAGTGTTAACGTTAAAAAACGCGTGGAAAACGTTGACTGTATTTTGTATTTACCGACTTCTACGTAATATTTAAATAAAATGGCAGCTAAGAAGAAACAAGCCATTCCAAAAACAACTCTGACTGTCGATGAACAGCCCGCAGAACATGTAAAATCACCTTTTTCTGCTGAAGAACATCCTGCGGAAGATCTAGAAATATCATGGCCTGCGGAGGATGTGAAAAAAATGGTTCTCCGTATGCAAGAACATCTACCCAAGGATGACAAGTTGAAGTACAGGACACGCGTGGAGAAACTCGACTGGGAGAGTATAGCCTTTGAGCCGTACACTACGGCAGAATGCAAGGCCACCTGGTTGCTGTTTCAGCAGAAGTTGAGATGCTACCGTCTACTCGGAGAGATCCTTCAAGAGGCCTTGGAGTGGGCTCCCAAGATACAAAAGAAACATCCGGAACATCCCAAGAAACCCCTTGGAGTGTTTTTCATGTACTCGCAGGACAACAGAAAGAGCTTGTTGAAAAAAAATCCCCACTTATCAGTGATAGACATTTCTAAAATTCTAAGCGAGAGGTACAAGCACCTTTCTGCCCAGGAGAGAGCTGCCTACGAGAAGAGATTTGCCCTACAGAAGGACGCCTACCATGCCCAGATGAAGACTTTCTTGGACCAGCACCCGGAGGCAGCTGTGAAGAAGGATCACATCATGAAGAAGAAGGGCCAGATGACTGCGGATAAGCTGTTCATTATAGAGAAGCTTAAGGACAACGTCGGCAGCGAGGAGGTCCCCATGGAGGAGATGCTGCCCCAGCTGAAGAGGCAGTGGGAGGAGATGCCGGAGGAGGAACGCCTCACGTGGATGAAGAGGAATGAGGATTACAACAAGGTGGTAAGGAAGGACAGGCCAGTGTCATCGAAGGAGCAGAGGAAGAGGGACGCCATGCAGGGCCGGCCCACCAGGCCCCCGGCCAGCATCTACAACTACTACACGCAGAAGCTGCTGTCTGGCGGCCAGCTCAGCAACATCCCCAGCAAGGATCGCATGAAGGAGATTTCCCTAAGATATAACGCTTTAGGGGAATCTGAGCGCAAAACCATAAAGGAGGAATTCAACAAAATATGCAACAAGTACCAGGCAGAGTTCCAGGAGTACCTGCTGCACCTGAGCCCGGAGATGCGGGCACTGGAGGAGGCGCAGGTCATCAAAACCGGCACAAGTAAAAGATCCAGAAAAAAAACACATAAAGAAAGTGAAACAGAGAAAGAGCAGCACGCAAAATCAGTTGATGAAATTACATCTAACGAGAAACACTTAACGATGGGAGACGACGGAGGCATGGATTTTCCTGCGGAGAAATCAAATCACATTCAAGCCACTCATAAACGGTTGAAAAAGAAAAGTCTGTCACTTGTTATAGAGGAAGATGCAGAAGGTCAAATGCCAGTAACAGAAGAGAACAGGGAGGAGATTGTAGAAAAGTCACCGAAAAAGAGGAATATTCAAATGCAAAAGGATGCGGAAGAATCAAGTGTCGTCGAGCTAAGACCAAAGCGGAAGACAAGGCGAGCGCAAGGTGCTGAAGAGCAGGAAGAAAACAAATTGGATGGGAATGTTGAAGAAAGCAGATTGAATGCCGTGGAGGAATTACCTAGTACGACAAGGAAGGGGAGGTCAAGGAAGGACACAACCAAACTGCAGGAGGCTCCTCCTCACCAAGTTGCCACCAGCAGTGAAAGTTTGCCTAAAAGGAAAAAGAAGAACAAAGCGGCAGAAGTAGCCAACAACTCTACCGTAGATTTGAATGAATCATCGTACGTGGATGGAGACATTACAAGGGCTTTGTTTGACGAAGAACCTGAGCCTCCGCCAAGAGACATTTTCCCATTCTTCGTTGTGTGCATGCAGAAGGAAGGCCTGGAGGGAGACGCGAGCGCCGTGTGGAAGTCCATGTCAAAGAAGAAGAAGAAGCAGTACGAGGAAGCTCTGCAGGAGGCCAAGGAGGACTACAAAGTCAGATACGAACAGTTCCTCAACTCCATGTCCAGCAAGCAACTCAAGAAGTTCTTGAAATACCAAGATAAGAAAGCTCCGGAAACAGATGACTAATTCTAACTCATCACATTTGTTTCATTACGCTTTGCAATAAAAATAATATTTGGATGATTTACTTGGTGAGCGCTGTTTTTGTGTGTATCACGCTTCAAGAGCTTTGAAAATTTGCATACCTTGACTGATAGGTAGGATTGGCGAGTGTTAACGTTAAAAAACGCGTGGAAAACGTTGACTGTATTTTGTATTTACCGACTTCTACGTAATATTTAAATAAAATGGCAGCTAAGAAGAAACAAGCCATTCCAAAAACAACTCTGACTTTCGATGAACAGCCCGCAGAACATGTAAAATCACCTTTTTCTGCTGAAGAACATCCTGCGGAAGATCTAGAAATATCATGGCCTGCGGAGGATGTGAAAAAAATGGTTCTCCGTATGCAAGAACATCTACCCAAGGATGACAAGTTGAAGTACAGGACACGCGTGGAGAAACTCGACTGGGAGAGTATAGCCTTTGAGCCGTACACTACGGCAGAATGCAAGGCCACCTGGTTGCTGTTTCAGCAGAAGTTGAGATGCTACCGTCTACTCGGAGAGATCCTTCAAGAGGCCTTGGAGTGGGCTCCCAAGATACAAAAGAAACATCCGGAACATCCCAAGAAACCCCTTGGAGTGTTTTTCATGTACTCGCAGGACAACAGAAAGAGCTTGTTGAAAAAAAATCCCCACTTATCAGTGATAGACATTTCTAAAATTCTAAGCGAGAGGTACAAGCACCTTTCTGCCCAGGAGAGAGCTGCCTACGAGAAGAGATTTGCCCTACAGAAGGACGCCTACCATGCCCAGATGAAGACTTTTTTGGACCAGCACCCGGAGGCAGCTGTGAAGAAGGATCACATCATGAAGAAGAAGGGCCAGATGACTGCGGATAAGCTGTTCATTATAGAGAAGCTTAAGGACAACGTCGGCAGCGAGGAGGTCCCCATGGAGGAGATGCTGCCCCAGCTGAAGAGGCAGTGGGAGGAGATGCCGGAGGAGGAACGCCTCACGTGGATGAAGAGGAATGAGGATTACAACAAGGTGGTAAGGAAGGACAGGCCAGTGTCATCGAAGGAGCAGAGGAAGAGGGACGCCATGCAGGGCCGGCCCACCAGGCCCCCGGCCAGCATCTACAACTACTACACGCAGAAGCTGCTGTCTGGCGGCCAGCTCAGCAACATCCCCAGCAAGGATCGCATGAAGGAGATTTCCCTAAGATATAACGCTTTAGGGGAATCTGAGCGCAAAACCATAAAGGAGGAATTCAACAAAATATGCAACAAGTACCAGGCAGAGTTCCAGGAGTACCTGCTGCACCTGAGCCCGGAGATGCGGGCACTGGAGGAGGCGCAGGTCATCAAAACCGGCACAAGTAAAAGATCCAGAAAAAAAACACATAAAGAAAGTGAAACAGAGAAAGAGCAGCACGCAAAATCAGTTGATGAAATTACATCTAACGAGAAACACTTAACGATGGGAGACGACGGAGGCATGGATTTTCCTGCGGAGAAATCAAATCACATTCAAGCCACTCATAAACGGTTGAAAAAGAAAAGTCTGTCACTTGTTATAGAGGAAGATGCAGAAGGTCAAATGCCAGTAACAGAAGAGAACAGGGAGGAGATTGTAGAAAAGTCACCGAAAAAGAGGAATATTCAAATGCAAAAGGATGCGGAAGAATCAAGTGTCGTCGAGCTAAGACCAAAGCGGAAGACAAGGCGAGCGCAAGGTGCTGAAGAGCAGGAAGAAAACAAATTGGATGGGAATGTTGAAGAAAGCAGATTGAATGCCGTGGAGGAATTACCTAGTACGACAAGGAAGGGGAGGTCAAGGAAGGACACAACCAAACTGCAGGAGGCTCCTCCTCACCAAGTTGCCACCAGCAGTGAAAGTTTGCCTAAAAGGAAAAAGAAGAACAAAGCGGCAGAAGTAGCCAACAACTCTACCGTAGATTTGAATGAATCATCGTACGTGGATGGAGACATTACAAGGGCTTTGTTTGACGAAGAACCTGAGCCTCCGCCAAGAGACATTTTCCCATTCTTCGTTGTGTGCATGCAGAAGGAAGGCCTGGAGGGAGACGCGAGCGCCGTGTGGAAGTCCATGTCAAAGAAGAAGAAGAAGCAGTACGAGGAAGCTCTGCAGGAGGCCAAGGAGGACTACAAAGTCAGATACGAACAGTTCCTCAACTCCATGTCCAGCAAGCAACTCAAGAAGTTCTTGAAATACCAAGATAAGAAAGCTCCGGAAACAGATGACTAATTCTAACTCATCACATTTGTTTCATTACGCTTTGCAATAAAAATAATATTTGGATGATTTACTTGGTGAGCGCTGTTTTTGTGTGTATCACGCTTCAAGAGCTTTGAAAATTTGCATACCTTGACTGATAGGTAGGATTGGCGAGTGTTAACGTTAAAAAACGCGTGGAAAACGTTGACTGTATTTTGTATTTACCGACTTCTACGTAATATTTAAATAAAATGGCAGCTAAGAAGAAACAAGCCATTCCAAAAACAACTCTGACTGTCGATGAACAGCCCGCAGAACATGTAAAATCACCTTTTTCTGCTGAAGAACATCCTGCGGAAGATCTAGAAATATCATGGCCTGCGGAGGATGTGAAAAAAATGGTTCTCCGTATGCAAGAACATCTACCCAAGGATGACAAGTTGAAGTACAGGACACGCGTGGAGAAACTCGACTGGGAGAGTATAGCCTTTGAGCCGTACACTACGGCAGAATGCAAGGCCACCTGGTTGCTGTTTCAGCAGAAGTTGAGATGCTACCGTCTACTCGGAGAGATCCTTCAAGAGGCCTTGGAGTGGGCTCCCAAGATACAAAAGAAACATCCGGAACATCCCAAGAAACCCCTTGGAGTGTTTTTCATGTACTCGCAGGACAACAGAAAGAGCTTGTTGAAAAAAAATCCCCACTTATCAGTGATAGACATTTCTAAAATTCTAAGCGAGAGGTACAAGCACCTTTCTGCCCAGGAGAGAGCTGCCTACGAGAAGAGATTTGCCCTACAGAAGGACGCCTACCATGCCCAGATGAAGACTTTCTTGGACCAGCACCCGGAGGCAGCTGTGAAGAAGGATCACATCATGAAGAAGAAGGGCCAGATGACTGCGGATAAGCTGTTCATTATAGAGAAGCTTAAGGACAACGTCGGCAGCGAGGAGGTCCCCATGGAGGAGATGCTGCCCCAGCTGAAGAGGCAGTGGGAGGAGATGCCGGAGGAGGAACGCCTCACGTAGATGAAGAGGAATGAGGATTACAACAAGGTGGTAAGGAAGGACAGGCCAGTGTCATCGAAGGAGCAGAGGAAGAGGGACGCCATGCAGGGCCGGCCCACCAGGCCCCCGGCCAGCATCTACAACTACTACACGCAGAAGCTGCTGTCTGGCGGCCAGCTCAGCAACATCCCCAGCAAGGATCGCATGAAGGAGATTTCCCTAAGATATAACGCTTTAGGGGAATCTGAGCGCAAAACCATAAAGGAGGAATTCAACAAAATATGCAACAAGTACCAGGCAGAGTTCCAGGAGTACCTGCTGCACCTGAGCCCGGAGATGCGGGCACTGGAGGAGGCGCAGGTCATCAAAACCGGCACAAGTAAAAGATCCAGAAAAAAAACACATAAAGAAAGTGAAACAGAGAAAGAGCAGCACGCAAAATCAGTTGATGAAATTACATCTAACGAGAAACACTTAACGATGGGAGACGACGGAGGCATGGATTTTCCTGCGGAGAAATCAAATCACATTCAAGCCACTTATAAACGGTTGAAAAAGAAAAGTCTGTCACTTGTTATAGAGGAAGATGCAGAAGGTCAAATGCCAGTAACAGAAGAGAACAGGGAGGAGATTGTAGAAAAGTCACCGAAAAAGAGGAATATTCAAATGCAAAAGGATGCGGAAGAATCAAGTGTCGTCGAGCTAAGACCAAAGCGGAAGACAAGGCGAGCGCAAGGTGCTGAAGAGCAGGAAGAAAACAAATTGGATGGGAATGTTGAAGAAAGCAGATTGAATGCCGTGGAGGAATTACCTAGTACGACAAGGAAGGGGAGGTCAAGGAAGGACACAACCAAACTGCAGGAGGCTCCTCCTCACCAAGTTGCCACCAGCAGTGAAAGTTTGCCTAAAAGGAAAAAGAAGAACAAAGCGGCAGAAGTAGCCAACAACTCTACCGTAGATTTGAATGAATCATCGTACGTGGATGGAGACATTACAAGGGCTTTGTTTGACGAAGAACCTGAGCCTCCGCCAAGAGACATTTTCCCATTCTTCGTTGTGTGCATGCAGAAGGAAGGCCTGGAGGGAGACGCGAGCGCCGTGTGGAAGTCCATGTCAAAGAAGAAGAAGAAGCAGTACGAGGAAGCTCTGCAGGAGGCCAAGGAGGACTACAAAGTCAGATACGAACAGTTCCTCAACTCCATGTCCAGCAAGCAACTCAAGAAGTTCTTGAAATACCAAGATAAGAAAGCTCCGGAAACAGATGACTAATTCTAACTCATCACATTTGTTTCATTACGCTTTGCAATAAAAATAATATTTGGATGATTTACTTGGTGAGCGCTGTTTTTGTGTGTATCACGCTTCAAGAGCTTTGAAAATTTGCATACCTTGACTGATAGGTAGGATTGGCGAGTGTTAACGTTAAAAAACGCGTGGAAAACGTTGACTGTATTTTGTATTTACCGACTTCTACGTAATATTTAAATAAAATGGCAGCTAAGAAGAAACAAGCCATTCCAAAAACAACTCTGACTGTCGATGAACAGCCCGCAGAACATGTAAAATCACCTTTTTCTGCTGAAGAACATCCTGCGGAAGATCTAGAAATATCATGGCCTGCGGAGGATGTGAAAAAAATGGTTCTCCGTATGCAAGAACATCTACCCAAGGATGACAAGTTGAAGTACAGGACACGCGTGGAGAAACTCGACTGGGAGAGTATAGCCTTTGAGCCGTACACTACGGCAGAATGCAAGGCCACCTGGTTGCTGTTTCAGCAGAAGTTGAGATGCTACCGTCTACTCGGAGAGATCCTTCAAGAGGCCTTGGAGTGGGCTCCCAAGATACAAAAGAAACATCCGGAACATCCCAAGAAACCCCTTGGAGTGTTTTTCATGTACTCGCAGGACAACAGAAAGAGCTTGTTGAAAAAAAATCCCCACTTATCAGTGATAGACATTTCTAAAATTCTAAGCGAGAGGTACAAGCACCTTTCTGCCCAGGAGAGAGCTGCCTACGAGAAGAGATTTGCCCTACAGAAGGACGCCTACCATGCCCAGATGAAGACTTTCTTGGACCAGCACCCGGAGGCAGCTGTGAAGAAGGATCACATCATGAAGAAGAAGGGCCAGATGACTGCGGATAAGCTGTTCATTATAGAGAAGCTTAAGGACAACGTCGGCAGCGAGGAGGTCCCCATGGAGGAGATGCTGCCCCAGCTGAAGAGGCAGTGGGAGGAGATGCCGGAGGAGGAACGCCTCACGTAGATGAAGAGGAATGAGGATTACAACAAGGTGGTAAGGAAGGACAGGCCAGTGTCATCGAAGGAGCAGAGGAAGAGGGACGCCATGCAGGGCCGGCCCACCAGGCCCCCGGCCAGCATCTACAACTACTACACGCAGAAGCTGCTGTCTGGCGGCCAGCTCAGCAACATCCCCAGCAAGGATCGCATGAAGGAGATTTCCCTAAGATATAACGCTTTAGGGGAATCTGAGCGCAAAACCATAAAGGAGGAATTCAACAAAATATGCAACAAGTACCAGGCAGAGTTCCAGGAGTACCTGCTGCACCTGAGCCCGGAGATGCGGGCACTGGAGGAGGCGCAGGTCATCAAAACCGGCACAAGTAAAAGATCCAGAAAAAAAACACATAAAGAAAGTGAAACAGAGAAAGAGCAGCACGCAAAATCAGTTGATGAAATTACATCTAACGAGAAACACTTAACGATGGGAGACGACGGAGGCATGGATTTTCCTGCGGAGAAATCAAATCACATTCAAGCCACTTATAAACGGTTGAAAAAGAAAAGTCTGTCACTTGTTATAGAGGAAGATGCAGAAGGTCAAATGCCAGTAACAGAAGAGAACAGGGAGGAGATTGTAGAAAAGTCACCGAAAAAGAGGAATATTCAAATGCAAAAGGATGCGGAAGAATCAAGTGTCGTCGAGCTAAGACCAAAGCGGAAGACAAGGCGAGCGCAAGGTGCTGAAGAGCAGGAAGAAAACAAATTGGATGGGAATGTTGAAGAAAGCAGATTGAATGCCGTGGAGGAATTACCTAGTACGACAAGGAAGGGGAGGTCAAGGAAGGACACAACCAAACTGCAGGAGGCTCCTCCTCACCAAGTTGCCACCAGCAGTGAAAGTTTGCCTAAAAGGAAAAAGAAGAACAAAGCGGCAGAAGTAGCCAACAACTCTACCGTAGATTTGAATGAATCATCGTACGTGGATGGAGACATTACAAGGGCTTTGTTTGACGAAGAACCTGAGCCTCCGCCAAGAGACATTTTCCCATTCTTCGTTGTGTGCATGCAGAAGGAAGGCCTGGAGGGAGACGCGAGCGCCGTGTGGAAGTCCATGTCAAAGAAGAAGAAGAAGCAGTACGAGGAAGCTCTGCAGGAGGCCAAGGAGGACTACAAAGTCAGATACGAACAGTTCCTCAACTCCATGTCCAGCAAGCAACTCAAGAAGTTCTTGAAATACCAAGATAAGAAAGCTCCGGAAACAGATGACTAATTCTAACTCATCACATTTGTTTCATTACGCTTTGCAATAAAAATAATATTTGGATGATTTACTTGGTGAGCGCTGTTTTTGTGTGTATCACGCTTCAAGAGCTTTGAAAATTTGCATACCTTGACTGATAGGTAGGATTGGCGAGTGTTAACGTTAAAAAACGCGTGGAAAACGTTGACTGTATTTTGTATTTACCGACTTCTACGTAATATTTAAATAAAATGGCAGCTAAGAAGAAACAAGCCATTCCAAAAACAACTCTGACTGTCGATGAACAGCCCGCAGAACATGTAAAATCACCTTTTTCTGCTGAAGAACATCCTGCGGAAGATCTAGAAATATCATGGCCTGCGGAGGATGTGAAAAAAATGGTTCTCCGTATGCAAGAACATCTACCCAAGGATGACAAGTTGAAGTACAGGACACGCGTGGAGAAACTCGACTGGGAGAGTATAGCCTTTGAGCCGTACACTACGGCAGAATGCAAGGCCACCTGGTTGCTGTTTCAGCAGAAGTTGAGATGCTACCGTCTACTCGGAGAGATCCTTCAAGAGGCCTTGGAGTGGGCTCCCAAGATACAAAAGAAACATCCGGAACATCCCAAGAAACCCCTTGGAGTGTTTTTCATGTACTCGCAGGACAACAGAAAGAGCTTGTTGAAAAAAAATCCCCACTTATCAGTGATAGACATTTCTAAAATTCTAAGCGAGAGGTACAAGCACCTTTCTGCCCAGGAGAGAGCTGCCTACGAGAAGAGATTTGCCCTACAGAAGGACGCCTACCATGCCCAGATGAAGACTTTCTTGGACCAGCACCCGGAGGCAGCTGTGAAGAAGGATCACATCATGAAGAAGAAGGGCCAGATGACTGCGGATAAGCTGTTCATTATAGAGAAGCTTAAGGACAACGTCGGCAGCGAGGAGGTCCCCATGGAGGAGATGCTGCCCCAGCTGAAGACGCAGTGGGAGGAGATGCCGGAGGAGGAACGCCTCACGTAGATGAAGAGGAATGAGGATTACAACAAGGTGGTAAGGAAGGACAGGCCAGTGTCATCGAAGGAGCAGAGGAAGAGGGACGCCATGCAGGGCCGGCCCACCAGGCCCCCGGCCAGCATCTACAACTACTACACGCAGAAGCTGCTGTCTGGCGGCCAGCTCAGCAACATCCCCAGCAAGGATCGCATGAAGGAGATTTCCCTAAGATATAACGCTTTAGGGGAATCTGAGCGCAAAACCATAAAGGAGGAATTCAACAAAATATGCAACAAGTACCAGGCAGAGTTCCAGGAGTACCTGCTGCACCTGAGCCCGGAGATGCGGGCACTGGAGGAGGCGCAGGTCATCAAAACCGGCACAAGTAAAAGATCCAGAAAAAAAACACATAAAGAAAGTGAAACAGAGAAAGAGCAGCACGCAAAATCAGTTGATGAAATTACATCTAACGAGAAACACTTAACGATGGGAGACGACGGAGGCATGGATTTTCCTGCGGAGAAATCAAATCACATTCAAGCCACTTATAAACGGTTGAAAAAGAAAAGTCTGTCACTTGTTATAGAGGAAGATGCAGAAGGTCAAATGCCAGTAACAGAAGAGAACAGGGAGGAGATTGTAGAAAAGTCACCGAAAAAGAGGAATATTCAAATGCAAAAGGATGCGGAAGAATCAAGTGTCGTCGAGCTAAGACCAAAGCGGAAGACAAGGCGAGCGCAAGGTGCTGAAGAGCAGGAAGAAAACAAATTGGATGGGAATGTTGAAGAAAGCAGATTGAATGCCGTGGAGGAATTACCTAGTACGACAAGGAAGGGGAGGTCAAGGAAGGACACAACCAAACTGCAGGAGGCTCCTCCTCACCAAGTTGCCACCAGCAGTGAAAGTTTGCCTAAAAGGAAAAAGAAGAACAAAGCGGCAGAAGTAGCCAACAACTCTACCGTAGATTTGAATGAATCATCGTACGTGGATGGAGACATTACAAGGGCTTTGTTTGACGAAGAACCTGAGCCTCCGCCAAGAGACATTTTCCCATTCTTCGTTGTGTGCATGCAGAAGGAAGGCCTGGAGGGAGACGCGAGCGCCGTGTGGAAGTCCATGTCAAAGAAGAAGAAGAAGCAGTACGAGGAAGCTCTGCAGGAGGCCAAGGAGGACTACAAAGTCAGATACGAACAGTTCCTCAACTCCATGTCCAGCAAGCAACTCAAGAAGTTCTTGAAATACCAAGATAAGAAAGCTCCGGAAACAGATGACTAATTCTAACTCATCACATTTGTTTCATTACGCTTTGCAATAAAAATAATATTTGGATGATTTACTTGGTGAGCGCTGTTTTTGTGTGTATCACGCTTCAAGAGCTTTGAAAATTTGCATACCTTGACTGATAGGTAGGATTGGCGAGTGTTAACGTTAAAAAACGCGTGGAAAACGTTGACTGTATTTTGTATTTACCGACTTCTACGTAATATTTAAATAAAATGGCAGCTAAGAAGAAACAAGCCATTCCAAAAACAACTCTGACTGTCGATGAACAGCCCGCAGAACATGTAAAATCACCTTTTTCTGCTGAAGAACATCCTGCGGAAGATCTAGAAATATCATGGCCTGCGGAGGATGTGAAAAAAATGGTTCTCCGTATGCAAGAACATCTACCCAAGGATGACAAGTTGAAGTACAGGACACGCGTGGAGAAACTCGACTGGGAGAGTATAGCCTTTGAGCCGTACACTACGGCAGAATGCAAGGCCACCTGGTTGCTGTTTCAGCAGAAGTTGAGATGCTACCGTCTACTCGGAGAGATCCTTCAAGAGGCCTTGGAGTGGGCTCCCAAGATACAAAAGAAACATCCGGAACATCCCAAGAAACCCCTTGGAGTGTTTTTCATGTACTCGCAGGACAACAGAAAGAGCTTGTTGAAAAAAAATCCCCACTTATCAGTGATAGACATTTCTAAAATTCTAAGCGAGAGGTACAAGCACCTTTCTGCCCAGGAGAGAGCTGCCTACGAGAAGAGATTTGCCCTACAGAAGGACGCCTACCATGCCCAGATGAAGACTTTCTTGGACCAGCACCCGGAGGCAGCTGTGAAGAAGGATCACATCATGAAGAAGAAGGGCCAGATGACTGCGGATAAGCTGTTCATTATAGAGAAGCTTAAGGACAACGTCGGCAGCGAGGAGGTCCCCATGGAGGAGATGCTGCCCCAGCTGAAGACGCAGTGGGAGGAGATGCCGGAGGAGGAACGCCTCACGTAGATGAAGAGGAATGAGGATTACAACAAGGTGGTAAGGAAGGACAGGCCAGTGTCATCGAAGGAGCAGAGGAAGAGGGACGCCATGCAGGGCCGGCCCACCAGGCCCCCGGCCAGCATCTACAACTACTACACGCAGAAGCTGCTGTCTGGCGGCCAGCTCAGCAACATCCCCAGCAAGGATCGCATGAAGGAGATTTCCCTAAGATATAACGCTTTAGGGGAATCTGAGCGCAAAACCATAAAGGAGGAATTCAACAAAATATGCAACAAGTACCAGGCAGAGTTCCAGGAGTACCTGCTGCACCTGAGCCCGGAGATGCGGGCACTGTATGTACAGTGGCGTGACTACCTTACAAGCTAAAAAGCTAAGCATGCGTACGCTCAGAAATGAAAATAATGAATATTTTTGAGGTGATTTAAGATATACATCAATATTCCTGCTACTGCCATCTGTGAGGTAAAGTGGGATATTAATATTAGTCATTGCCCATTGGCGAACGAAACTCTGTTCTTCAAACGTGATTGAGAATTGTATGCCTGTCTTTGTTTAACGTATAAAAAAGCTTGACCTCTGTAAGTTTGTATGAATATGGTCGCTTAAGCTCTTTTAATTCTAAATGAAAACACACATTCACAGATATTGCTTGAAGCTGTGGCTTGGAGTGCGCATGATAATAATATTCGGATAGGCTAAGCTTTTCGTCGATTCAATTTTACGATTCCAGACTGAAGCTGTTGACAGATTTATGAATGACTTATGTATTGTGTTTTAAAAACACTGTCGCGTCAGGTTCAAATATCATAATAAATAACTTATTCCTTGTTTGCGATCGAGAATCCGGTTTTTATAGTAAACAATGAATTCCTGTGAAAATATAGTTGTACTCAGTAAGGATCTTAAGTATGTAAAGATTTATTGATTAATCCAAAATCGAAGTCTGAAGAGATAAGAAACACTGAGGAAAGAAACAAAGGCGTAAGATTTATTATTTGTGATTTCGTGCAACTTTTATTATCCAGCATGCGCATAGCAGAAACCGTAGGCACGCCACTGTGTATGTACTGCACAATACATTAAATCAATACGTACAAAAGCTGCTCCGGCTATTTTTAATATTTATATGCTGTAATCGTAATTATTTTGGTGACAAAAGTGTGTGAAAGTATAATCGAAGTGTTAACAAATGGGACTTATGCTATTATTTTGATAACGGTACTGTGGAACTGGATAAAGTCTTTATTATTAACATATTTACATAGTCCTATTGAATAGTCATCGTCCAAGCACCTATAAATCTGAGTATAGGGTGGTCACAAAGATTACTGTGTATTTTTTGTCTAAATAATCGGTGAGAAGACATAAAATGACTGCTATGGAATTTATTACTGAAGCAAAAAACATACTAATGAATTTGAACTCGATTATTAATGATACCAACAATAAATTTAGCAAAGACCACATAGCAAAGCTCACACCAAGGCTTACCGACCTTTCGGGTACCATCAGCCAAATGGCTGTGAAGATGGGTAGCCTGGAAGGAGAAGTACAGGCGTACAAACAAATTGTTAATAATCCTCCCAAATCAATACCCAAATCGAATCCTTCCGACATGTATGAGGCCATTGCTGAGCTGGAAGATCGAAAGGAGAGGTCTAAAAACGTTATAATTTACAACTTAACTGAAGGTACTTCTAACACAATTGAAGGTATTAAAGAGGATGATGATTCAACTAAAAACACTATAAATCTTATCGATTCTTCAGCAACATCGGATATTGTGAAAATTTATAGACTGGGAATTAGAAAAACTGATTCATGTCGTCCAGTTAAGGTTGAATTTAGAGACCCGATAACAGTGAAAAAACTATTAAACTTCAAACGTATTATACCCAATGGAATAAAATTGAAACCAGATCAAACATATCAACAGAGGAAACAATTGATGGAGTTAAGGACTGAGTTGGAGGAGAGGAAAAAGAAGGGAGAGGTTAATTTAACCATAAAGTTTATAAAATTGTCACCAAAAATTGTTTCAAGCACACCAAAAAACTACAGAGACATAAATTAAACTGCTTGTATCAAAATCTGAGAGGTGTTTGTACTAAAGTGAGTGAGTTTTCCTCAATAGTACCAACCCTAGCATACGACATTCTCATTTTTACGGAGACTTGGCTTCACCCAAATATCCACACTGCTGAACTGGGGCTCTTCTCTTACACTACATACCGCCTGGACCGAAATGAACTCAATAGCACTAAAGTGAGAGGTGGTGGAGTGCTGATCTCAGTGAATAGAAATCTCAATTCCCGCAAACTCAAAACGATCAACTCTGATGTTGAACAAGTTTTTATCTTGGTGTCTTTTAGTGGTTTTAAAATGGTGTTGGGTACAGTGTATATTCCGCCCTCTGCTGATATAGCGGTCTATCGAAGTCATTGCGATGAGGTGGAGCGATTAAAGATTGCCTATCCTGACGCTAAATTTCTTATTGTGGGAGATTATAATCTTCCAAATATTAATTGGATGGAACTGGGATCGGACTCATCACCGAATCCTAATAGATGTAATTTAACTGAGCGTGAAAATACTGTATTTGATATGTCTCTTCTTCTAAACCTTAATCAAGTTAATAGAGTTAGAAATGCAGGTGATGGAATACTAGATCTAGTTTTTTGTAGTAATATGTCTGCAATTGTTAACGAATCAGTGGAAGCTGTTGTTCCTCCGGACAGTCACCATCCGATTTTGGATATTGTCATTGATATTACTAAACCGCAGGTCTGTAATGTTGACTCTCCAGAATCCTATCGGAATTTTGTCAGGGCTAATTATGAAGGTGTAAACAAGTTTTTGTCTGAGGCCAATTGGTCATTCATCAATGCGAAAAATAATAATTTAGGCGAGATGGTTGAGGAGTTTTACAGCATTCTGAATGGAGCCATTGATTTGTGTATACCAGTTACAAAAGTTAGAAAATCATCATTCCCTAAATGGTATAGCCGTGATCTAATTGATTGTATCTGTGAGAAGAAACTTGCTCATAAAAAGTACAAGGAGACCAGATTAGCGCCAGATTATGAGAATTTCAATTTTCACAGAAAGCAGTGTAAGAAAATCTTGGTAGCGTGTTATAATGAATATATTAATGGCATTGAAATGTCTGTTAGGTCTGATGTAAAAAAGATTTTCAATTATTCACGATCTCTCAAAAATGAGAGTCAGAAAACTATATCTAATAATAATGTGGGAGAAGTACCAAACCTATTTGCTACGTTTTTTAAAAGTGTTTTTACTACTGATAATACTGGTCAGTCCTTTGATTTCTCATCTCACATTGATTTTCAGCTCTCGAGCTTGTCATTTCAAGTGTCTGATGTTACATCAGGTATAAAATTAATGAAACCTTTAACTTGTCCTGGCCCTGATGGGGTTCCGGCATTTTTTTTAAAGAATTGTGCTTCTAGTTTGACACAACCTTTGTGCACTATTTTTAATTTATCTATATCTTCTGGATGCTTTCCACTTATCTGGAAGACATCCTACATCACTCCAATATTCAAAGGTAAGGATAGGAAGGATGTCACAAACTACAGACCTATTAACTTGCTCTCGGCTATTCCCAAACTGCTTGAAAAACTGATTTTATCGAAAATTGGATTTGTGGTCACTAGATCTTTAACTAATTGTCAACATGGCTTTTTACCCAATAGATCTACGACCACTAATCTCATGTCTTATGAGAATTTTTTGTCGGGGGCTCTTGGTAGACGTAAACAGATCGATGTTGTTTACACAGATTTCGCTAAAGCTTTTGATAGAGTTTCTCACAATATCTTGCTTACGAAGCTGGAAGCAATGGGAGTATCTGGTAGCTTTTTGTTGTGGATTAGGAGTTATATTATGAATCGTTCCCTGATCGTGAAAATAAATAACTCTGAGTCTGATCCTTTTACACAAACTAGTGGTGTCCCACAGGGATCTCATCTTGGTCCGCTGCTATTTTTATTATTCATTGACGATATTGTTAATGTTGTCCAGGACTGTAATGTACTTTTGTTTGCGGATGACATTAAAATTTTTCGTGAGATCGACTCAATCAACGATTGTATTAAACTACAATCGACACTTGATAGATTAAATAACTGGTGTTCACTTAATCATCTTAATCTTAAAATATCCAAATGTCAAGTGATGAGTTTTAATAGAATAAAAAACCCATTGATTAAAGATTATGTTATTAATCATAACTTATTAAATAATGTTTTAGTCATCTCTGACTTGGGGGTTCTGTTTGATCATAAACTCTCATTTGTCGCCCACATTAACGATATCCGCGCTAAAAGTATGAAAATGCTTGGCTTTGTTTTCCGAATTACCAAAGATTTCCGTGATTTACAAACAATAAAAATTCTTTATACTTCACTGGTCCGTAGCGTTTTAGAATACTGTTCTACCATCTGGTCTCCTCACTTCTCGGTCCATATTGACAATATTGAAAAAGTTCATACTAAATTTTTAAAAATCGTTAATTTTAAACTAAATATTCCTATTGCTAATTTTGACCCCATCTTCCTTAACTCCTTACTTAATTTAACTAGTTTGTCTAATAGGAGAAAAATTATTGATTTACTCACACTCTATAAAATTAAGAATGGTCTAATAGATTGCCCGATGTTGCTTGAAACTATTAATTTTTTTGTTCCGCGACAGGGATCTCGTCAGATAGTTCCTTATCGCCCTGTAGCTTCCAATACAAATGCACAATATAACAGTTGCATAAATCGCCTTCAACGTAGTGGTAATACCTGTACACTGGACTTTGACCCACCCAACAATAACTTTGATAGGTATAGAGCTGGTCTGTTGAGGTACTTTTTGGATGAATAGTGTTTTTATTTCTGTTGCTTGTATATTTCATTTGATTTTTGATTTATATTTTTTCTCTAGATAGTAACTTTGATTTTTATTCTTATTTTTATATAGTTTTTGTTATTGTGTTTATTTGTTTCATTTTACTTTCATATACTTTACATCTTTTTGGTATTTTTATGTATTTGTGTTATTTTTGAAACTATGTAACCATTTCATGTAAAAGGCACTAAGTGCCGTTAATAAATAAATAAATAAATTTCAAAAAATTGCAAACCTTCATAAAAACACTGAAAAATAAACCATATATTATTCAAATGAAATAAAATTCAGATAAGCAATTCACCTAATGTAATGACTAGGGACTAATAAGTAATGACTAGGGGCGTTGCCCCTGGCTGCTACGCAGCCCAACCCCTTAACATTTGTGAAATGTGTATATTGCACATAGTTTCCTCGCGTTAAACTTCGTAGTATTATAAAACATGTAAAATAAAAACACGCAGTTTTTGTAAAAGAACATTTACTTAGATTTGTTAGGCTTTGATAAAATAAATTTATGAAAATCCGCCATTACAAAAAAATACTGGGAATATCCCGCACTGTAAACGGTTCTACCTTAATATAATAAATACATCGATAGTGTATGCAAATATTAAAATTTTTGACTCAAATGAACATAGTGCAAAAAGAGTTGCACTTATGTTCATTTGAGTTGGGTGTTTATGTTGTATGTCCACATGCAGCATGTGTAAGCGTGAACTTTTACGAGTCTGCTAGTGTACTTGTGTTATGTCACTGTGATTTTTGGTTAAAGTGCTGTTCTGTCACTGTGCTGTTTTGTCACTGTGCTGTTTTGTTACCGTGTTGTTTTGTCACCGTGTTGTTGTGTCACTGTGCTGTTCTTTCACTGTGCTTTTTTGTCTCCGTGTTGTTTTGTCACTATGCTGTTTTGTCAACGTGCTGCTTTGTCACTGTGCTGTTTTGTTACTGTGGTGTTTTGTCACCGTGTAGTTTGGTCACTGTGGTGATTTGTCACTGTGTTGTTTTGTCACCGTCATTTTTTGTCACTGTGCTGTTTTGTCACTGTGCTGTTATGTCACTGTGCTGTTTTGTCACCGTGATTTTTTGTCAATGTGCCGTTTTGTCACTGTGCTGTTATATCACTGTGCTGTTTTGTCACCGTGCTATTTTGTCACTGTGCTGTTATGTCACTGTGCTGTTTCCTCACCGTGCTTTTTTGTCAATATGCCGTTTTGTCACTGTGCTGTTATATCACTGTGCTGTTTTATCACCGTGCTGTTTTGTCACTGTGCTGTTATGTCACTGTGCTCTATTGTCACCTTCCTGTTTTTTCACTGTTTGTTTTGTCCCCGTGCTTTTTTGTCACTGTGCTGTTTTGTTACTTTGTTGTTTGGTCATGTATCGTTTTGTCACTGTTTGCCTTGCAACTTAGATCACAGATTATAAAGAATAGAAATCAAAATAATTTCCTTATCTTATAGGTTGGTATGAGGCTGTCCACCCATACTGTAAAAATGGTTCACTTTTCTAACGTCACCCCTGTTTGAGGGAAGATGGGCAAGAGTTGCAGAGCTTATGTTTATTAGAGATTTTGTTTTTATGTTGTAAGGACACATGCAGCATGTGTAAGCGCGAACTTATAAGTGTGTGCTTGTATCTTTGCAACTTAGATTATAGAACTAAACAAAATAATTTCCTTGACTAAAAGGTTAGTATGTGGCTGACCACCCATACTGTAAGTAATGGTTCACCATCTAAATCTAATTCTAAATGTAAATCTAAGCTGCAAAGATATGTATCATTTGAGATTCATATTAAATGCATTCCCATAAGCAGACATGCATAATTTCGTGCTCACACATGCCGCATGTGGACCTACAATATAAAAAACCCAATCTAAAATTATTATAAGCCCTGCAACTCTTGCCGACCTTCCCTGAAGCAGGGGTGACATTGGCAAAGTGAACCATTTTTTACAGTATGGGTGGTCAGTCGCATACCAACCTATCTAATCTAATCTAATCTAATCTAAGCTGCAAAGATATATATCATTTAAGATTTATATTAAATGCATTCCCACAAGCAGACATGTATAATTTCGCGCTAACACATGCCGCATGTGGACCTACAATATAAAAACCAAATCTCAAATGAACATAAGCCCTGCAACTCTTGCCGTCCTTCCCTGAAACAGGGGTGACATTGGCAAAGTGAACCAATTTTTTATATTATGGGTGGTCAGCCGCATAACAACCTATAAGTCAAGGAACATACATGAATTATTAAGTAAATTATTATATTTAATTAATTTTAAATATTAATATTTTAAGGGATAAGCTTTAAATTAAAAATTTTAAATATTTTGTTTTGAAAAATTAAAATATTATTAAATTAATATTATTTATTAAATTTAATTTGTCATATTTAAATTTATTATTTCAGCCAAAAAGCATTATGCATTCTGGTTGTAAAGAATTCAGTTTTTGTTTATTTAATAATGACTTAGTGCGTTTTGGTTGTATACCCTCGATCGGTAAATTAACATTACAATTCACATTTGACCGGTCCGTAGTCTTGTGGTAAAAGCTTTTGACTCTAATTGGTAAATGGAAGGTTGTGGGTTCGAATCTCGACAGAGCACCATAAAAATACCATTTATTTTTTCAAATATGCTCTTCGCTGGGTTGAAAAATTCATATACTTTTACCAAAGACTGGTCAACAAAGGTCCATCCAGCCTTACAGCAACTGGGTCTTGCTTGAGAATTGGCGCTTTCTATAGCGACAACCAGAAGCTCCCAGAGCGCTCTTGAAGCGTGATACACACAAAAACAGCGCTCACCAAGTAAATCATCCAAATATTATTTTTATTGCAAAGCGTAATGAAACAAATGTGATGAGTTAGAATTAGTCATCTGTTTCCGGAGCTTTCTTATCTTGGTATTTCAAGAACTTCTTGAGTTGCTTGCTGGACATGGAGTTGAGGAACTGTTCGTATCTGACTTTGTAGTCCTCCTTGGCCTCCTGCAGAGCTTCCTCGTACTGCTTCTTCTTCTTCTTTGACATGGACTTCCACACGGCGCTCGCGTCTCCCTCCAGGCCTTCCTTCTGCATGCACACAACGAAGAATGGGAAAATGTCTCTTGGCGGAGGCTCAGGTTCTTCGTCAAACAAAGCCCTTGTAATGTCTCCATCCACGTACGATGATTCATTCAAATCTACGGTAGAGTTGTTGGCTACTTCCGCCGCTTTGTTCTTCTTTTTCCTTTTAGGCAAACTTTCACTGCTGGTGGCAACTTGGTGAGGAGGAGCCTCCTGCAGTTTGGTTGTGTCCTTCCTTGACCTCCCCTTCCTTGTCGTACTAGGTAATTCCTCCACGGCATTCAATCTGCTTTCTTCAACATTCCCATCCAATTTGTTTTCTTTCTGCTCTTCAGCACCTTGCGCTCGCCTTGTCTTCCGCTTTGGTCTTAGCTCGACGACACTTGATTCTTCCGCATCCTTTTGCATTTGAATATTCCTCTTTTTCGGTGACTTTTCTACAATCTCCTCCCTGTTCTCTTCTGTTACTGGCATTTGACCTTCTGCATCTTCCTCTATAACAAGTGACAGACTTTTCTTTTTCAACCGTTTATGAGTGGCTTGAATGTGATTTGATTTCTCCGCAGGAAAATCCATGCCTCCGTCGTCTCCCATCGTTAAGTGTTTCTCGTTAGATGTAATTTCATCAACTGATTTTGCGTGCTGCTCTTTCTCTGTTTCACTTTATGTGTTTTTTTTCTGGATCTTTTACTTGTGCCGGTTTTGATGACCTGCGCCTCCTCCAGTGCCCGCATCTCCGGGCTCAGGTGCAGCAGGTACTCCTGGAACTCTGCCTGGTACTTGTTGCATATTTTGTTGAATTCCTCCTTTATGGTTTTGCGCTCAGATTCCCCTAAAGCGTTATATCTTAGGGAAATCTCCTTCATGCGATCCTTGCTGGGGATGTTGCTGAGCTGGCCGCCAGACAGCAGCTTCTGCGTGTAGTAGTTGTAGATGCTGGCCGGGGGCCTGGTGGGCCGGCCCTGCATGGCGTCCCTCTTCCTCTGCTCCTTCGATGACACTGGCCTGTCCTTCCTTACCACCTTGTTGTAATCCTCATTCCTCTTCATCCACGTGAGGCGTTCCTCCTCCGGCATCTCCTCCCACTGCCTCTTCAGCTGGGGCAGCATCTCCTCCATGGGGACCTCCTCGCTGCCGACGTTGTCCTTAAGCTTCTCTATAATGAACAGCTTATCCGCAGTCATCTGGCCCTTCTTCTTCATGATGTGATCCTTCTTCACAGCTGCCTCCGGGTGCTGGTCCAAGAAAGTCTTCATCTGGGCATGGTAGGCGTCCTTCTGTAGGGCAAATCTCTTCTCGTAGGCAGCTCTCTCCTGGGCAGAAAGGTGCTTGTACCTCTCGCTTAGAATTTTAGAAATGTCTATCACTGATAAGTGGGGATTTTTTTTCAACAAGCTCTTTCTGTTGTCCTGCGAGTACATGAAAAACACTCCAAGGGGTTTCTTGGGATGTTCCGGATGTTTCTTTTGTATCTTGGGAGCCCACTCCAAGGCCTCTTGAAGGATCTCTCCGAGTAGACGGTAGCATCTCAACTTCTGCTGAAACAGCAACCAGGTGGCCTTGCATTCTGCCGTAGTGTACGGCTCAAAGGCTATACTCTCCCAGTCGAGTTTCTCCACGCGTGTCCTGTACTTCAACTTGTCATCCTTGGGTAGATGTTCTTGCATACGGAGAACCATTTTTTTCACATCCTCCGCAGGCCATGATATTTCTAGATCTTCCGCAGGATGTTCTTCAGCAGAAAAAGGTGATTTTACATGTTCTGCGGGCTGTTCATCGACAGTCAGAGTTGTTTTTGGAATGGCTTGTTTCTTCTTAGCTGCCATTTTATTTAAATATTACGTAGAAGTCGGTAAATACAAAATACAGTCAACGTTTTCCACGCGTTTTTTAACGTTAACACTCGCCAATCCTACCTATCAGTCAAGGTATGCAAATTTTCAAAGCTCTTGAAGCGTGATACACACAAAAACAGCGCTCACCAAGTAAATCATCCAAATATTATTTTTATTGCAAAGCGTAATGAAACAAATGTGATGAGTTAGAATTAGTCATCTGTTTCCGGAGCTTTCTTATCTTGGTATTTCAAGAACTTCTTGAGTTGCTTGCTGGACATGGAGTTGAGGAACTGTTCGTATCTGACTTTGTAGTCCTCCTTGGCCTCCTGCAGAGCTTCCTCGTACTGCTTCTTCTTCTTCTTTGACATGGACTTCCACACGGCGCTCGCGTCTCCCTCCAGGCCTTCCTTCTGCATGCACACAACGAAGAATGGGAAAATGTCTCTTGGCGGAGGCTCAGGTTCTTCGTCAAACAAAGCCCTTGTAATGTCTCCATCCACGTACGATGATTCATTCAAATCTACGGTAGAGTTGTTGGCTACTTCTGCCGCTTTGTTCTTCTTTTTCCTTTTAGGCAAACTTTCACTGCTGGTGGCAACTTGGTGAGGAGGAGCCTCCTGCAGTTTGGTTGTGTCCTTCCTTGACCCCCCCTTCCTTGTGTACTAGGTAATTCCTCCACGGCATTCAATCTGCTTTCTTCAACATTCCCATCCAATTTGTTTTCTTCCTGCTCTTCAGCACCTTGCGCTCGCCTTGTCTTCCGCTTTGGTCTTAGCTCGACGACACTTGATTCTTCCGCATCCTTTTGCATTTGAATATTCCTCTTTTTCGGTGACTTTTCTACAATCTCCTCCCTGTTCTCTTCTGTTACTGGCATTTGACCTTCTGCATCTTCCTCTATAACAAGTGACAGACTTTTCTTTTTCAACCGTTTATGAGTGGCTTGAATGTGATTTGATTTCTCCGCAGGAAAATCCATGCCTCCGTCGTCTCCCATCGTTAAGTGTTTCTCGTTAGATGTAATTTCATCAACTGATTTTGCGTGCTGCTCTTTCTCTGTTGCATCTCTGTTGCTCGAACCCATGCCTAGGAAACTTAGGGCATATTTTGGTTCCTGGCAACATTATTTGGGTAGTTATTCACAGTCACGGTTTCTCCGACCAATCAGAGCTCCGATTGGGTCACATGTCTGGCCACGAGGTATACCGCCAGTCCCCATGTGGCGGCCATTTGTGTTTTTGCAATCTACGCAAGGAGCGCTTCCCTTTTGAAAATTCTTTAAATTTTGTGATTTGGCAATTTACAATGTCCAGTCGCCGTTGTTGTGTACCTCATTGTTTTAATACGGAGTTAAAGTAATCGGATTCGTTTCTATTTCACGATTAGTAATGTACTTACTGGAAAAAACAAAAAGTTTGGGTGAACTGTACTTTTTGTATGAAATGAAGGACTGTACTTTTTGTATGAAATGAAGAACTGTTTTTTTAGAAAAGTTGTACTTTATAAGTGTGAAATGTGTCTTCTTGTGGGAATACATTTAGTGTAAATCTTAAATGTGATATATCTTTTCAACATCAGATTATGGACATAATTATTAAATTTGAATTGAGCAAGTCACAATGTATATATTATGATAGAAAAATAAGTAATAACACATTAAAAAAGAAGAAAATGTATTTATAACATAAATGTAATTTATAATCAATTGTTGTAATGTAATTAAGTTGTGCCATTTGAAGTTTTTTTTTTAAATAAAATATGTTTTACCATCTTCAATTGTTTTTATTTACTTCGCCAACTGAGTAGAACAGTAATAATATAGAATGATATTATGATGAAAATTTAGTATTGTCTAGACACGTAGGGTAGTTACTGGCGCTACCCATCGTTTCATATATAAATAATACTACTCGGTTACATTTTTTTTGTTCTAAGACCGCCCTCTATAAACCTACAATACTCTGTGCTCGAACCCATAACCTTCCCATTCAGAGTCCGCAGTGTTACCACTGAGCTACGCACCGGTCCCACTTGCATCACCGAAAAATAATAAATACACGACTGTCTCCCGCCAGTAAAAATTTTGGCTGGGGCGGTAAATTTAAATTGGCTGCAAGGCGGTAAGTTTAAATTTGGATACAGTTTGAAAATATTTATCAGTAATCTTAGTATGAAAATCTTGTGATTTTACTTAACGCCCTTATTTTAATTGCGGCAAATTTAAATTGGCTATAGTTTGGTAATCGAATCGTAACATTTTACATCTATTATCTAAGCACACAATTAAGAGCACAAAAATTTGGGAAAGTGACACAAATAATTGACAAATTTATCCTAACCTCACTTTACACAAAATCATGATATGAGTGTTCAAATCAAATTACACCATTTTTAACCGGAATTCTGATGTAGTTAAACCATAATGTATATTCTTTCATCATTTTTAATTTTACAGAGAATGAGCTCTTTCAAAATGCTAGAAGAATTGTTGCCATGCTTGAAAAATGAAACAGTTTTTTCAGTAGTAAGGTTATTGTTGCCATGCATTGCACGTGAAATGACTAAGACTGATGCCAACTTTGATTCATTGAAACTTCAAGCTGAGCGTCTTGGCAACAAAATGAGTGAATGTTTGGGAGATATGGCTTACAATGAACTACTTACTAAAGTACAAGGGAAACTCAGTATTAAACGACAAGAAAGAAAACAGGTTAGTTGGTTTAGTCGCTTAAAAATAGTTTCCAGGAAATTCTTCTTAAAATGTGCCCTCATATGAAAATGATGTATTTCTTGTAGAAAATTGCTCAAGAGAAGATTATTAATCCTGAAAAAGCTGCAAAGAGAAGAGAAACTTTGAAGAAGAAGAAAATTGACTACAAGAAAAAGAAGTTGGATATCATAAAAGGCAGAGCTCCCAGCAAGGGACCACCCATCAAACGGGCTAAACTAAGTTCTAGGGATTAATTGAATATTTATGAATTTTAATAAATAATTTTATAATAAAAATATTATTGACAATTATTTTGTGATACCTATGTTGTTGTTGTTTTTTATTCAATAAAAAACTGAAAGAAAAAAAATGTCTTCTCTTTTGTCAAATCTTAACTTCTTATGCCTATTTTTGTTTGCAACTCTACATGTTTCTAAAGAACTAATTTAATGAGCATTTCTATAGAAATATTTACTTTCAATAAGCCTATCCCCCTTTCTCACTTACAATAATTCATCTATCCCCATTTCTCATCAAATCCTTTTTCCGAAAATTTGTCACTTTGTATGGTGGCTATACTTTATGATATTTTTTAAAAAAAAGGAATGATTCATGTATGTAGGTATAGATAAAAGCTTTTCAATTGTAGAACATTATTTTTTAGTTAACCCTTTCTCTGCCGAGAAATTTTAAATTATTTTTTTCTCTTGTATGGCAACCCCCAAAACAAAGAAAATTATGAGGAAATAGTTATTGTTGTTACATAGCATGATAAGGCAAACAAAATAAAGAAAATCGTAATAGCCGTTTTTGAGAAATGACGATAAGGCAGACAAAATAAAGAAAATCGTAATAGCCGTTTTTGAGAAAATCTCATTTGAAACTTTCAGCTGTTCGGAAGCCATCTTGAATTTTCTAAAATTTGAAAAATGTTTCACTATGAATTATAGTGATAAAAAAGTTTTTTCTGATAAAGTTAAGAAACAAAAAGGTTTTTTGCGTTCTGATGGGTTTTTCTAGCCTTTTAATTTCAATTTTTGATATCATGTAAACGGCACTTTATGTTTTTATTTTCAAAACTTTTATTTAATTTTAATATAGAATTTGATGTTACGTATAATATTGTAGAACATATCTTTTTTGTCAACGCTTTCACTTCTGAGAAAATCACAATTGTTTATTTTTTTCATATGGCAACTCATTGACGCTGATTAGCAAGAATGTTGCCATAACTAAATTTGGTAAGAATGTATCAAAAAATTTGAATACTAAAAATTAATAAAAAATCGTCGTAGCCGTTTTTGAGAAAATCGCATTTGAAATTTTCAGCTCTTCGGAAGCCATCTTGAATTCTCCAAATAGTGAAAAAAAAATTTTTTTTGCAAAAAACGCAACTAAGCTACACATATAGTGTAACTTCTTGCCTGCGTTATCCCCGAAGGGGTCGCATGTAGCGCTTCGGGACCTTTTTATTTTTACAGGTAAGGGGGCCGGCCTCACACCAACCACTTTCAGTTGAAGTGGGGGCTTCCCAGCTCCCGGGGGGCTGGTTCTCATTTCTTGTGAAGGCTGAGTAAACCTTTGAGATCGAACCCTTGCTCTCGGCATGGAATGCAAGCATTCTACCAATTGAGCTATCGACTTTTTACGAGCTTAGTCGTCGTCGCTACAGAGCGCCAATTCTCAATCAAGACCCAGTTGCTGTAGGGCTGGATGGACCTTTGGTGACCGGTCATTGGTAAAGGTTTCATGAATTTTTCAATCCGGCGAAGAGCAAATTTGAAAATATAAATGGTATATTTTTAGTGCTCCGCCGGGAATCGAACCCATAACCTTCCCATTCAGAGTCCGCAGTGTTACCACTGAGCTACGCACCGGTCCCACTTGCATCACCGAAAAATAATAAATACACGACTGTCTCCCGCCAGTAAAAATTTTGGCTGGGGCGGTAAATTTAAATTGGCTGCAAGGCGGTAAGTTTAAATTTGGATACAGTTTGAAAATATTTATCAGTAATCTTAGTATGAAAATCTTGTGATTTTACTTAACGCCCTTATTTTAATTGCGGCAAATTTAAATTGGCTATAGTTTGGTAATCGAATCGTAACATTTTACATCTATTATCTAAGCACACAATTAAGAGCACAAAAATTTGGGAAAGTGACACAAATAATTGACAAATTTATCCTAACCTCACTTTACACAAAATCATGATATGAGTGTTCAAATCAAATTACACCATTTTTAACCGGAATTCTGATGTAGTTTAACCATAATGTATATTCTTTCATCATTTTTAATTTTACAGAGAATGAGCTCTTTCAAAATGCTAGAAGAATTGTTGCCATGCTTGAAAAATGAAACAGTTTTTTCAGTAGTAAGGTTATTGTTGCCATGCATTGCACGTGAAATGACTAAGACTGATGCCAACTTTGATTCATTGAAACTTCAAGCTGAGCGTCTTGGCAACAAAATGAGTGAATGTTTGGGAGATATGGCTTACAATGAACTACTTACTAAAGTACAAGGGAAACTCAGTATTAAACGACAAGAAAGAAAACAGGTTAGTTGGTTTAGTCGCTTAAAAATAGTTTCCAGGAAATTCTTCTTAAAATGTGCCCTCATATGAAAATGATGTATTTCTTGTAGAAAATTGCTCAAGAGAAGATTATTAATCCTGAAAAAGCTGCAAAGAGAAGAGAAACTTTGAAGAAGAAGAAAATTGACTACAAGAAAAAGAAGTTGGATATCATAAAAGGCAGAGCTCCCAGCAAGGGACCACCCATCAAACGGGCTAAACTAAGTTCTAGGGATTAATTGAATATTTATGAATTTTAATAAATAATTTTATAATAAAAATATTATTGACAATTATTTTGTGATACCTATGTTGTTGTTGTTTTTTATTCAATAAAAAACTGAAAGAAAAAAAATGTCTTCTCTTTTGTCAAATCTTAACTTCTTATGCCTATTTTTGTTTGCAACTCTACATGTTTCTAAAGTACTAATTTAATGAGCATTTCTATAGAAATATTTACTTTCAATAAGCCTATCCCCCTTTCTCACTTACAATAATTCATCTATCCCCATTTCTCATCAAATCCTTTTTCCGAAAATTTGTCACTTTGTATGGTGGCTATACTTTATGATATTTTTTAAAAAAAAGGAATGATTCATGTATGTAGGTATATATAAAAGCTTTTCAATTGTAGAACATTATTTTTTAGTTAACCCTTTCTCTGCCGAGAAATTTTAAATTATTTTTTTCTCTTGTATGGCAGCCCCCAAAACAAAGAAAATTATGAGAAATAGTTATTGTTGTTACATAGCAGTATAGGGTATTTGCAATAGTGAGGAATTTGGTAAAAAGTGTATAATTTTGTTAGATTACGATAAGCATATAAACAAGGGCCTAATTTCAAGTCCAAAATAAATTTATATATTTTTAAATTTGAAAAAGATCTTTTGAAAATTTTGACCGGTTTTGAAACGGATGTGCGATCCGTCAACGAAATTTGTAGCCCCCGTGACGTCATTTTCTTGTATCGACAACGCTGCTGGTATTGCGATGGCTATACAAAGTCAAAGAAAATGACGTCACAGCCGAAAATTCAATCCAAGGAGCGTTTTGGCGCGTAAATTCAAACTTCATTTTTTGAACATGAATAACTTTGTAAAAAAAGCAAGTAAAAATAAAATTCAAGAAGTTTTATGATAAGCAAATATAAAGGAATTTAAATCCACAAGAATTTTTTTTTGTGAAATTTACCTATTATAATGACGACAAGGCAGAAAAAATAAAGAAAATCGTAATAGCCGTTTTTGAGAAAATCTCATTTGAAACTTTCAGCTGTTCGGAAGCCATCTTGAATTTTCTAAAATTTGAAAAATGTTTCACTATGAATTATAGTGATAAAAAAGTTTTTTCTGATAAAGTTAAGAAACAAAAAGGTTTTTTGCGTTCTGATGGGTTTTTCTAGCCTTTTAATTTCAATTTTTGATATCATGTAAACGGCACTTTATGTTTTTATTTTCAAAACTTTTATTTAATTTTAATATAGAATTTGATGTTACGTATAATATTGTAGAACATATCTTTTTTGTCAACGCTTTCACTTCTGAGAAAATCACAATTGTTTATTTTTTTCATATGGCAACTCATTGACGCTGATTAGCAAGAATGTTGCCATAACTAAATTTGGTAAGAATGTATCAAAAAATTTGAATACTAAAAATTAATAAAAAATCGTCGTAGCCGTTTTTGAGAAAATCGCATTTGAAATTTTCAGCTCTTCGGAAGCCATCTTGAATTCTCCAAATAGTGAAAAAAAATTTTTTTTTTTTGCAAAAAATGCAACTAAGCTACACATATAGTGTAACTTCTTGCCTGCGTTATCCCCGAAGGGGTCGCATGTAGCGCTTCGGGACCTATTTATTTTTACAGGTAAGGGGGCCGGCCTCACACCAACCACTTTCAGTTGAAGTGGGGGCTTCCCAGCTCCCGGGGGGCTGGTTCTCATTTCTTGTGAAGGCTGAGTAAACCTTTGAGATCGAACCCTTGCTCTCGGCATGGAATGCAAGCATTCTACCAATTGAGCTATCGACCTTTTTACGAGCTTAGTCGTCGTCGCTACAGAGCGCCAATTCTCAAGCAAGACCCAGTTGCTGTAAGGCTGGATGGACCTTTGGTGACCGGTCATTGGTAAAGGTTTTATGAATTTTTCAATCCGGCGAAGAGCAAATTTGAAAATATAAATGGTATATTTTTAGTGCTCCGCCGGGAATCGAACCCATAACCTTCCCATTCAGAGTCCGCAGTGTTACCACTGAGCTACGCACCGGTCCCACTTGCATCACCGAAAAATAATAAATACACGACTGTCTCCCGCCAGTAAAAAATTTGGCTGGGGCGGTAAATTTAAATTGGCTGCAAGGCGGTAAGTTTAAATTTGGATACAGTTTGAAAATATTTATCAGTAATCTTAGTATGAAAATCTTGTGATTTTACTTAACGCCCTTATTTTAATTGCGAAGAGTGTAATGCTAAATTTCGTATTTTGTTATTGGTTGCTAAGGATGGCGGTGATACCCATAAAAGACTGACATTTATTCGCCGAGAAAAAAGTTTCAAATTAAAAAACGTTCGGACCTTATTGTTCAAGGCTCATGTTTCGACCAAATTATATAAGTACTTATGCCATGAAACGAAAATAAAAATAATAAGGGCAGCACGTTAATTGACATTATTGTGTCATCACCCAGCCGGGTTGATAGAAAAAAGGCATACAAATACCTTGTATTGCTTGCTAAGGATGTCATTCCAATACAATACTGACGTTTGCTCGCCGAGAAAAAAGTTCCAAGTTTAAAAATGTTTGGACTTCATTGGCTAATGTCGGGGATTAAAATAGTTTCAAAAAAAATATCGAAATATTCCAAAAAAAATATCGGTCGCTGGCGGGTAACACATAAAATTTCAAAATTTCAAAATTTTTTTTTTTGGGTTAAAAATCTGTCAACTGTGAGGGAGTCAACAATCTGGGTGAGGGAGAGGAGACATGCAATTTGCTACGTAAAAATGATGGCTTCAAAACACAACCACCTATAAAGTGCGGGGGGAAAGCATCCCTATGCTATGGGGGAAAGTCACATTTGCAAAAAAATATCGTTATTGATACGATTTTGATACTTGAAAAACAATATCGAAATATCGATGAAAATATCGATATTTTTCAATAAAAAATCGGTACTTTTGATATATCGATATATATCGCCCATCCTTAATGCCAATGGCCTAGGGATGGGCAAATAGAAAAAAAATATCGATATATATCGAATCGATATTTTTGAACACCATCGAAATATATCGAGGAAAAAATATCGAAATTTCAATATATCGATGATCAAAAAAATATCGCAATTTTCCAAAAAAAAATATCGGTCGCTGGCGGGTAAGGTCTCAAAATTTCGAAATTTTTGGCGGGCAGCGGCTTAAATATTTTTAAGTTTTTGCCATATAAAGTTTGTCAACTGCGGGGGGGGGGGGAAGAGGAGACATTTGATTTGCTACGTAAAAATGTTGGCTTCCAAACACAACCACCTGTAAAGTCGCATTTGCAAAAAAATATCGTTTTTATACGATTTTGATACTTGAAAAACAATATCGAAATATCGATTAATCGATATTTCTAATATCGAGAAAAATATCGATATATTTTGCCCATCCCTACAATGGCCGCCTGCCGCCTGTCAATTCTGCTGAATTCTGCCGCTGACGTTGAAATTGTCATCATGCCATGTGCGAATTGAAACGTAGTTTGCAGTTGTAAATCCATTGAAATAAATTGGCTCAAAATAATACAAGATGAAAAACAAATCTTCTAATCATAAATCCACCAATAGATTTAAGGTAACTAAGTTTTTTTGTTTTTTAAACTCAATTTTAACCTCAAATGATATAAGTAGTTATTTTATACTATCATTTTAATTAAATTAATGTCAACATACAATTATATGGAAAACAAGAAGTTTATAGGAACAAGATAACGTCTATGTTTACTTTTGTCAAATTCTCTTTCATTAATCAAAACATAAACCTAACCTAACTTTTACGTAAACATTGTACGTAACAAACTTTTATCTTTAGTTCACGACATTTGCTGACCGTGTGAGCGCTATTGACGTGCGTCATGGCGCCTTATACCACCTGGAGCACGCCAACGCTGAAGTCCTTGAAGGGAACGAGACCTACTTCTACCTGGCTCTCCAGAAATGGAAAGTCTTGAACCTGACCAAAGAATATTTAAACTTCAGCAAAAAAGTTGAGAATATAGTGACTCTGCCTCAGCTAGTCCACAAACAAGATGAAGTTGTGGATCTGCTCATTGAGAGGCTTGAGGCTGGCACAGTTTTAGCCCTGCAACCTTTGCTCGAGTAAGTTCTCTGTCAAGATGTATGTTTTGTCTCCCATGTAGGTATCATAAATTATGCCAAAAAATATGCGGAAATTATTGAAACATTAATTGGTATTATGGAGCCCCGTGTCTGAATATTTCATCAGCTGTTGTCAACAGTCATTGCCATACCCGAATACAACCTCTTAACATAGATTCGCTAGACTTCATTAAAATTATATTTCAAATGTCAGTAAAATCCTGAAAATTAAATCTTACATCCAGTTACTTAATGTTAAATAAAAATAAAAATGGACAATTTCTTTAGCGCCGTACTGTGAGCAATCACCTCAAGGGCGCTTTACACGTTAAAACAAATATTCAAATGGCAAATAAAATAATTTCAACAGAATATAAAATCAAAAGTACAATAAATTACACCAACGCTTGACGAAAACAAAAAATCAAGTCAAATTATATCAACAAAAATACAATTAAAGTAATTCCAAATTATACAGTTATATTAGAGCTACTGTTCAGAAATTTCATAAAATTTAGAAAAAAGGTGTGTCTGCAGGCCTCCCCTGAAAATGTTGTAATGTTAACAACCATAATATAATCAGAACCTATAAAATTTGTTTTAAGACTATGTATGCGGGAATTTTTTCGCCAGATGGCGGCGTAGAGCGGGTGTTTTTTGAAATTTTCGCGCCAACATTAGACTTTTCGTAAAACATTTATATCTTACGATCTGTTTAATATTTTTCAATGAAACTTTTAGTTTTTTACTTTAAAAATACGTCTCCGTTTATTTATTTAACACAATATCTATATTTTTGTTTTTTTTGTTTACAAAAACATTCTACTTTCTTGGGAATCATAGAAAAAACACTATTTCACAATCGAAATCATTTTATTCATACAGAATATCAATATTATTTTGAAATTTTTAACACATATTATAAAAAAAACTATAAACTAATAGTGTTTAAACGTCTACGAATATAAAACGTCCTAACGAAAGCAGGATATAGAAGTTACTGGAGAGACAAACGAAAGTGCAAAAACAAAATCCTTTGTTTAAAATTTCAATATTCTGTCTGTTTATTTTTACAGTTATTATTTTTTGTCCCGTCTCAAACTCATTGTATCGGCAGGTAGACAGATCGAGGACCGCTGAGGATAGGTATTGCATGGCCCCCCACCCGTTTGATGTCACGTTTTTACAGTTTCCCGCGCCCTACCGCTAGGCGCGACGAAACGAGTTTACAAGTCTCCCGCACGTTACGATAAAGAGGTGTATGACGAGTTAACTAGTTTCCCGCAAACAATGTGTTAACTGTAAGACCTGGGAGAAAGTTTGTATTTGAACTGCAAGTTTTCTATTTTGATTTTCTAAGTTGTGGAAAAACCAAAAAAAGTTATTATAAATAGAGTTGCCAGCATACATAATGCCTCATTTATTTTTCAGTAAATAATTACTTAGTCATAATATCTCTTAGTCTCCTTGTTTTTATACATCAACAGTATGAAAGAAAATGAGTTTTTTTCAGATTCGTTGTTGTACTAGCCAAGGATCTTCAAGAAGATTTCTATCAGTATTTCCCGAGATTCCTTAAAGTGCTCATTAAACTGCTGAACACTAAAGACGCTGAGCTGCTCGAGTGGACCCTCATCTGTCTCGCTTTCCTCTTCAAATCCCTGAGAGTGTACCTGAAGAGAGATATCCTGGTTGTGTTTGATGCAGTGCTGCCGCTGCTCTCAGATACCACACCCTGGTATGTCAGCAACTTTGCCGCTGAGAGCTTTGCCTTTGTTGCGAGGGACATCAAAGATAAGAAGAAATTCCTACAGGCTCTTGTCAAATCTGTGAAATCCAACAGTAATGTAAGCTATTCATTGTATTCCCTTTATTTGGTGTCCAAATGTTGATTAATGATAGTTTTTAGGTATTTTATATTCAGTGGTGTGACTACCTTACAAGCTAAAAAGCTAAGCATGCGTACCCTCAGAAATGAAAATAATGAATATTTTTGAGTAGATTAAAGATATACATCAATATTCCAGCTACTGCCATCTGTGAGGTAAAGTGGGATATTAATATAAGTCATTGCCGAACGAAACTCTGTTCAAACGTGATTGAGAATTGTATGCCTGTCTTTGTTTAACGTATGAAAAAGCTTGACCTCTGTAAGTTTGTATGAAGATAGTCGCTTGAGCTCTTTTAATTCTAAATGAAAACACACATTCACAGATATTGCTTGGAGATGTGGCTTGGAGTACGCATTATAATAATATTCAGATAAGCTAAGCTTTTCGTCCATTAAATTTTACAATTCCAGACTGAAGCTGTGTACAGATTTATGAATGACTTATGTATTGTGTTTTGAAAACACTGTCGCGTCAGGTTCAAATATCATAATAAATAACTTATTGCTTGTTTGCGATCGAGAATCCGGTTTTTATAGTATACAATGAATTCCTGTGAAAATATAGTTGTACTTAGTAAGGATCTTAAGTATGTAAAGATTTATTAATTAATCCAAAATCGAAGTCTGAAGAGATTAAAAAACACTGAGGAAAGAAACAAAGGGGTAAGATTTATTATTTGTGATTTCGTGCAACTTTAATTATCCAGCATGCGCATGGCAGAAACCGTAGGCACGCCACTGTTTATATTGTGTTTAAGGGCAGGCATCCCAATGGAACTTAATTCCTTCAAAATTGTAACCATTTACCCCCCAACCCCTTTTTTCTCAAGTATATATGCCTTGGACCGTAATGAATTTACCCAGACAAAATATACTCTACTTACCTATGGTGTTGTAAATTTCTACCTATGTCTAATATGAAACTCTCATGATGAGAGGCATTGTGTTAACATCAATTTCAATTAGAGAAGTATTGAATGAATCTAAGCTTTATTGAATTTTACATCACTTTACAACCTAAGTTTTACATAATAAATGTTATTCATATCAAATTGCAACAGATCATGATCCTGTATTGTTCCAAAATTGTAGGAAGAATGAAAATTCTCACAGCTTTTATTCCCGTAGTGAAAGCATTTTATTTACCCACTTCATAAAAGGGGAGTTACTCTGAGGTCAGATGGGTCATGTGCCAGTCTGTTGGAGCTGCTGAAAAGACAGTCATGCAGTCTTCGAGAACCGCTCTTTCCGTGTTGCCGGGCCAGCGGCATGGAATGCTCTCCCAGAGAGGCTGAGAGTCCAGGAAGATGAGACAGCCTTCAGGAAGATGCTCAAAGCATTCTTGTTTTCCCGCTAGAGCCCACATGCGCCTTTGTAGTGATATAAATCATAAAAAGGCGCATATAAATTTAATTAATTATTATTATAAGTGATCACTTTTTATTGCCAACCATAATACTTTTGTTTTTATTGTATCATCGTTTTTCTATTTTTTATTACAAATATGAAGGATTGATCTCTTTGATTTTATATATACAAAATCTCGTCAAATTATGTGAGCTACGACAGTCATAGTCATGTTTCTTTTGCAGGGAACAGTTGGCTGTGGTAGACTACTCTTTGAAGTCATCCGTGGAGTCGGAAACCATTTTCACAGTTGTACTTCCTCTTTCCTCAATCTCTTATTTGAAACATTGGGAGACAAGCACACAGACCAGGCCACTCTCTTTGAAATCATCACTCAAACTGTCGGAGATATGTTGCAAATTATTCATCCCAAAAACAGTGAAACATTTTGGACTTGTCTTTGGAGTGCAATAAATTTAAATATCAACTCTCAAGATCCTGGCAACGAATATAAGACCTTAGAATACTTGCTGAGGATTATGGGTCAAGTGATGGAACATGAAAAGGGGAACTTTGTGGTTAAACCAGTTTCGGCTTTAGTATTGATAGTCCAACTTCTAGACATGAATGCTCCTGAAAATATTTATAAAGTGACTTCCCAGCTGGGAGTTTTGATATTAACTAGCGAGCACACTAACTTGCCCCAAGAAAATGCTGTTTCTCTAGTCAAGAGGCTCCTGTCTATCCCATATCACTCTTTAGTACTAAACTTCGTACAGGAAGTAGTCATGTGTACTAGTTTTGATATGATTGTTTTACCACATTTCATTGCATCCGTGACAGAGTTTGATGTAGATACTTTGACGGCTTTATCCAAAATATGTTTGACTAAAGCTCCACTGTGTAAGAGTGGCATTGACCTTTATTCTTGGGTGAAATATCCAATCGATTTTACAAGTAAGACTCAAGAATACAGCAATATTTTGTTTGGTGAAATACAAAAGGATGTTCCTCAGCTATTACAGTCACCGGACAATTGCGTAAATGCAATGATTTGTCTTCCTCATATCAAGCGATTAAACATTGACGTAGCACATAACGTTTTCAAAAAAATTGTGTCAGGACTGATTGAATATTTAAAGAAATTAAATATTGGTGCTAGTGAATTACCAAACGCAGAGAATACTACTGATATTAAAAATGCTCTGTTTATATTGGCCGTTGCTTTGGAATGCACCGTCCACACTGTTGGATCAAGAACCATCAAGGATTTATGCAGCAGAGAAGACCTCATGGATGTCCTTCTGCCTCATGTCTCTTATCAGTCACTGATATCCCTGCGGATCATGGATTTATATTTTACTGTCTGTCACCGAGAACTGTCCTTGGAATTTGATCTTTTAGAATCGCTTCATTTAAAAATTGGCAGTAATCTGATTTCTCCATTTCATGAGGTATGGCCACATCTTTTGCTAATACTTATATTGTTTTATCTCAATTATCCATGCATTGCACACTGTATTTCATCATATATTGATTGTTTTATTTTAGGTTCGCCTCTTTACAACCCATTTGTACTCTCTATTTGAGGAATTAGTGCCGAACAAAGGAAACAACAAGAAGTCACCAAAATCGGAGAAAGATATAACTCAGATCGGCAAGAAGGAAGAGACGTTTGAAATGTTTTCTCTGTGTCACTCATGTGAAAGTATTACTCCCTCCATATCCGATTACAGAGATCAACTTGTTAAATTATCCCGCATGTCCCATGGAACATTGCAGTATGAGCTCTCTAATGACAGCTACTATAAAGTGTTTGGATTGAAGTATGCTATCGGGTTTCTGCACATCAACTTCAAACTGTTATGGGAGCCTTTGCAAACATTTATCTTGGGTTATGCCAATGGAATGCCTATAAATGAGTTCTGGGAAGTTTTCTATCCAAGTTTGCTGGATGCTACAAAAAATGCCACGCAGGGAATCGATCTCTCTCATTGCGAAAGTGGTTTCACTGGAAAAAATGATTTCTTAACCTCCAACTTTACTGAATACTTTCAAATTGCTGATAAGCCTGACTTCTCTTCCTACAGAATACGCCTTTGGGAGATATTGTATCAGGCATCTAATGTCTGTGAAACTAAAAACAGAGATATCACTCCTTTGTTCCTTGAGTTTCTGAAAGCTGAGTTTGAGAAGCCTCAGCAAGTGAATGTTTTTGAAAATGAAGCATCTGATGATGAAGTACTACCTGAAGCAGAACAAGAAGATGAAGCGATGATAGATAACACAACGGTAGACAAATACCACAAACGTTCCATCACCAAGTCAACCTATGAAACTGTGATTGCTTACCTCAAGATATACAGCAATATTCAGAACCCTAAAGCCATGTATAAAGAGGAAACACTCAAGCGCATATATCTTGAATTTTTGATGCACAAAAATCCTATCTTGCAAAAAATAGCCTTAGATTGTATTATGAGATACAAAAATAAGCATCTCACACCGTATAAAGAAAATTTATACAATCTAGTTGATGGGAAAAAATTCAAAGACGAACTGAGAACTTTTAAACTTGAGGCGGGCGAAGAAGGAATCCCAGCAGAAGATCGAAATGAGCTTATTCCAATCATTCTAAGAATTGCGTTCAGCAAGATGATAACTAATACTGGAATTGACAAGAAAGGAGGAAGCCAGATGCGGCGATCTCTGGTCATGCGTTTTCTGTCTGGATGTGAAGAAAGTGAACTTATGGTTTTTACCAACATGGCATTCATGATATTTGAACCTTACATGAATCTGGAAACCAACATGATGAAGGATAAAATTGTGGAGTCTCTGAGTGAGTTGGTAGTTGTTCCACCCAAGCGATTGTTGGGATCTTTGAATCTTGTTGATACTATGCGAGAACAGTTCACTAAGCCTGGGCAAGAAGTGTTGCTTCTCCGTCTTCTTAAAGTTGTGTTGTGCATTGGTATTTTCATTAATGGAGTACTGTGTGATCAGCAAAAGATCAAGAAAGGTTATGCAAGTATTTTGAAGGATATAAGAAACCGTTGTACTCAGTCTGTCGTCAGATTCTTCCAACAATTTGAAAATTTTGAATGGGACTTTGAAAAGGATATTTTGCCTATTTATGAAGTTTTTGTTTGGCCAGCAATAGAAAAACTTCCAATCGAAGGTATTCACAGTCCTACCCCGCTGCTGAAGCTGTTTGATACTTGGAGTCAGTTTCCTAGATATCATCCTCTCTTAAATGTTGTGGATGTAAACAACTCTCAGATGACTCCCCTGCCATTCTTCTTTCAGTTACTTGTTGGGAATAAGCTACAGAACTCTGTGAACGATATGTCTTTGCAAATATTGGAAAGGTTGCTTACTTTTGAGGTAGACGAAAATGAAAAGCAAGTTGAAATTCCTCTAGAAAGATGTGTACCTATTCGCAGTGATCATATTGAGCGCTTGAACTTGACTGAAAAACTGAATTTTGGAACTGAAATACTCCTGCCCCATGTCACTACTATTGTTGAGATCTTAAAAAAGAAAATGACCAACATTAATTTCAAGAAGTTACAAAAACGTGAACTAGTCATTCTTTCTCGTGTGACTGAAATAGTTATTGAACCCACAGCTGTTGACAATCTTGTAGAATTCTCCTTGCCAATATTGATTCACCGAGTTGGTCGTGGGGCATCAGAAGATACATTAGAAGCTTCTATCTGTGCATTGAATACATTGCTGTCTAAGAGTACAAATCCTAGAAAGCACATAAGACTGATAACTCCTCTGTTCAGTAAAGTGGCCTTGGCAGGTCCCAGAAGGTCTCTCTGTAGAATGCTGGATGTGTTAGCTACAGATGACTCCACTAAGCTCATGGCTCTAATCATATCTGACATGAATGCACCGGATGAGAAGTGGTTAGAACAACCTGATTACGAGAAAAGATTGAAGGCTTATAAACAAATTTATCAATCTTTTGACGAAAACAAAGTAAATGCTGAATTGGGAGCCATGATCATCCACAACTGTTTCTTTGCCATTCACAAAGGCAGTGATATGTCTCTTAGGAACACTGCTACAGCTTGCTTACATAAAATTACTCCCAAGTTGATTCTCATGTACAAAGATTCTGCTGATAGAGAGTTCTTAATACGTGACACTATTCTTCTTCTCATAAGAAATTGCCTAAAAGTGGATAATGACATCTTAAAAGTTGAAGGTACTTCATTGCTTGGTGAACTAGTGCGACAATGTGCTGACGCATATCCAACATTTAAAGAGCTTCTACCTTTAACAAATGTAAATAAGGAAATTGATTTCTTTGAAAATCTTCAACACTTGCAATTTCATCGCAAAATAAGAGCGCTCCAGAGATTCAGTAATTACATTAGGGAATCCCCACATGTCCCCAGCTTCAAGACGCTCACCCAGTTCATAGTGCCAATAGCTTCTCAGTTTGTCTGTACAGAGAAGTATGTGCCACAATATGCCTTAGTAGATGCAGCTATAGAGGTCATTGGCTGTGTCTGTCATCTGCTGCCTTGGAGGCAATATGAAGCCATTCTCAAATTCTATGTTGGCAAGCAAATGCGATCCCAGGAATATCAAAAACAAACTGTTAAACTTGTCTCTGCTATTCTGGATGCCTTTCATTTTGATCTATCCAAGGCTGATGTGTCCAACACAGTGGCACCAACAGTGACAGTGTCTGTTGAAAAGCAGCAGGATAAAGAAGCGGTTGAAGAAATTAGTGATGAGCTGGAAGTACCAGATGTTGATGATGATTCAGAGGAATCTGTGGTTGTGCAGCCTGATGTATTACCATACAACAGAATGGTCTCCCTGTCTCCTTCACTTGCCAAGAGAGTCATCTCTACCATAACGGAAATTCTTAACCAACTAGATATGTGAGACAACTTTCTTTCACAATTTTTAAATTTTTCACAAATTGTTTGTATATTTAATAGTTTGCCTGTTTTTCTAGGAGCTCCAATGAAATATCGGAACATGAAACTTCACATACTAAAATAAGGAAAGGGACAGGTTCCAAGCGTGAATCTGAAGAAAAACTTAAGTTGCCTTTAGCTTTGGCCATTATCAAATTATTGCAAAAACTTCCACAGCCCATGTTGAAAAATCACATCCTTAGGTTTGTTTATCTATATATATAATGCCCTTCGCCGTCGTCATTCGCTTACAATTTCAATTTTCAAAATTAATGCCATCACAGAAGATGAAAAACATTCCTGATCAATGGCAAATTAATTTTTGTATATATGCTGCAATGCTGCGAGCTTTCGCGTTTGTGTTTAAATATGTATGAAAACTTTTTTCAATTAACCTGTTTCTTCATACTGAAAATGTATGGAAATAAATTGACATCTAGCGGCAAAACGTGAAAGTTTTTTTTATATTTTCTTTTATTTCATGCAAATTAAAAAAAAAATACACAAAATAAAAATGGATTTAAATCTGTAATCTAAGTTGCAAAGATATAAAACATTTGAGATTCATATTACATGCATTCTTACAAGCAGACATGTATAAGCTCGCGCTTACATGTGCTGCATGTGTATTTACAACACGACTTTTCCTCAAACAGAGATAAAATTTGCATACCTTGACTGATAGGTAGGATTGGCGAGTATTAACGTTAAAAAACGCGTGGAAAACGTTGACTGTATTTTGTATTTACCGACTTCTACGTAATATTTAAATAAAATGGCAGCTAAGAAGAAACAAGCCATTCCAAAAACAACTCTGACTGTCGATGAACAGCCCGCAGAACATGTAAAATCACCTTTTTCTGCTGAAGAACATCCTGCGGAAGATCTAGAAATATCATGGCCTGCGGAGGATGTGAAAAAAATGGTTCTCCGTATGCAAGAACATCTACCCAAGGATGACAAGTTGAAGTACAGGACACGCGTGGAGAAACTCGACTGGGAGAGTATAGCCTTTGAGCCGTACACTACGGCAGAATGCAAGGCCACCTGGTTGCTGTTTCAGCAGAAGTTGAGATGCTACCGTCTACTCGGAGAGATCCTTCAAGAGGCCTTGGAGTGGGCTCCCAAGATACAAAAGAAACATCCGGAACATCCCAAGAAACCCCTTGGAGTGTTTTTCATGTACTCGCAGGACAACAGAAAGAGCTTGTTGAAAAAAAATCCCCACTTATCAGTGATAGACATTTCTAAAATTCTAAGCGAGAGGTACAAGCACCTTTCTGCCCAGGAGAGAGCTGCCTACGAGAAGAGATTTGCCCTACAGAAGGACGCCTACCATGCCCAGATGAAGACTTTCTTGGACCAGCACCCGGAGGCAGCTGTGAAGAAGGATCACATCATGAAGAAGAAGGGCCAGATGACTGCGGATAAGCTGTTCATTATAGAGAAGCTTAAGGACAACGTCGGCAGCGAGGAGGTCCCCATGGAGGAGATGCTGCCCCAGCTGAAGAGGCAGTGGGAGGAGATGCCGGAGGAGGAACGCCTCACGTGGATGAAGAGGAATGAGGATTACAACAAGGTGGTAAGGAAGGACAGGCCAGTGTCATCGAAGGAGCAGAGGAAGAGGGACGCCATGCAGGGCCGGCCCACCAGGCCCCCGGCCAGCATCTACAACTACTACACGCAGAAGCTGCTGTCTGGCGGCCAGCTCAGCAACATCCCCAGCAAGGATCGCATGAAGGAGATTTCCCTAAGATATAACGCTTTAGGGGAATCTGAGCGCAAAACCATAAAGGAGGAATTCAACAAAATATGCAACAAGTACCAGGCAGAGTTCCAGGAGTACCTGCTGCACCTGAGCCCGGAGATGCGGGCACTGGAGGAGGCGCAGGTCATCAAAACCGGCACAAGTAAAAGATCCAGAAAAAAAACACATAAAGAAAGTGAAACAGAGAAAGAGCAGCACGCAAAATCAGTTGATGAAATTACATCTAACGAGAAACACTTAACGATGGGAGACGACGGAGGCATGGATTTTCCTGCGGAGAAATCAAATCACATTCAAGCCACTCATAAACGGTTGAAAAAGAAAAGTCTGTCACTTGTTATAGAGGAAGATGCAGAAGGTCAAATGCCAGTAACAGAAGAGAACAGGGAGGAGATTGTAGAAAAGTCACCGAAAAAGAGGAATATTCAAATGCAAAAGGATGCGGAAGAATCAAGTGTCGTCGAGCTAAGACCAAAGCGGAAGACAAGGCGAGCGCAAGGTGCTGAAGAGCAGGAAGAAAACAAATTGGATGGGAATGTTGAAGAAAGCAGATTGAATGCCGTGGAGGAATTACCTAGTACGACAAGGAAGGGGAGGTCAAGGAAGGACACAACCAAACTGCAGGAGGCTCCTCCTCACCAAGTTGCCACCAGCAGTGAAAGTTTGCCTAAAAGGAAAAAGAAGAACAAAGCGGCAGAAGTAGCCAACAACTCTACCGTAGATTTGAATGAATCATCGTACGTGGATGGAGACATTACAAGGGCTTTGTTTGACGAAGAACCTGAGCCTCCGCCAAGAGACATTTTCCCATTCTTCGTTGTGTGCATGCAGAAGGAAGGCCTGGAGGGAGACGCGAGCGCCGTGTGGAAGTCCATGTCAAAGAAGAAGAAGAAGCAGTACGAGGAAGCTCTGCAGGAGGCCAAGGAGGACTACAAAGTCAGATACGAACAGTTCCTCAACTCCATGTCCAGCAAGCAACTCAAGAAGTTCTTGAAATACCAAGATAAGAAAGCTCCGGAAACAGATGACTAATTCTAACTCATCACATTTGTTTCATTACGCTTTGCAATAAAAATAATATTTGGATGATTTACTTGGTGAGCGCTGTTTTTGTGTGTATCACGCTTCAAGAGCGCTCTGCGAGCTTCTGGTTGTCGCTATAGAAAGCGCCAATTCTCAAGCAAGACCCAGTTGCTGTAAGGCTGGATGGACCTTTGTTGACCAGTCTTTGGTAAAAGTATATGAATTTTTCAACCCAGCGAAGAGCATATTTGAAAAAATAAATGGTATTTTTATGGTGCTCTGTCGAGATTCGAACCCACAACCTTCCATTTACCAATTAGAGTCAAAAGCTTTTACCACAAGACTACGGACCGGTCAAATGTGAATTGTAATGTTAATTTACCGATCGAGGGTATACAACCAAAACGCACTAAGTCATTATTAAATAAACAAAAACTGAATTCTTTACAACCAGAATGCATAATGCTTTTTGGCTGAAATAATAAATTTAAATATGACAAATTAAATTTAATAAATAATATTAATTTAATAATATTTTAATTTTTCAAAAAAAAATATTTAAAATTTTTAATTTAAAGCTTATCCCTTAAAATATTAATATTTAAAATTAATTAAATATAATAATTTACTTAATAATTCATGTATGTTCCTTGACTTATAGGTTGTTATGCGGCTGACCACCCATAATATAAAAAATTGGTTCACTTTGCCAATGTCACCCCTGTTTCAGGGAAGGACGGCAAGAGTTGCAGGGCTTATGTTCATTTGAGATTTGGTTTTTATATTGTAGGTCCACATGCGGCATGTGTTAGCGCGAAATTATACATGTCTGCTTGTGGGAATGCATTTAATATAAATCTTAAATGATATATATCTTTGCAGCTTAGATTAGATTAGATTAGATTAGATAGGTTGGTATGCGACTGACCACCCATACTGTAAAAAATGGTTCACTTTGCCAATGTCACCCCTGCTTCAGGGAAGGTCGGCAAGAGTTGCAGGGCTTATAATAATTTTAGATTGGGTTTTTTATATTGTAGGTCCACATGCGGCATGTGTGAGCACGAAATTATGCATGTCTGCTTATGGGAATGCATTTAATATGAATCTCAAATGATACATATCTTTGCAGCTTAGATTTACATTTAGAATTAGATTTAGATGGTGAACCATTACTTACAGTATGGGTGGTCAGCCACATACTAACCTTTTAGTCAAGGAAATTATTTTGTTTAGTTCTATAATCTAAGTTGCAAAGATACAAGCACACACTTATAAGTTCGCGCTTACACATGCTGCATGTGTCCTTACAACATAAAAACAAAATCTCTAATAAACATAAGCTCTGCAACTCTTGCCCATCTTCCCTCAAACAGGGGTGACGTTAGAAAAGTGAACCATTTTTACAGTATGGGTGGACAGCCTCATACCAACCTATAAGATAAGGAAATTATTTTGATTTCTATTCTTTATAATCTGTGATCTAAGTTGCAAGGCAAACAGTGACAAAACGATACATGACCAAACAACAAAGTAACAAAACAGCACAGTGACAAAAAAGCACGGGGACAAAACAAACAGTGAAAAAACAGGAAGGTGACAATAGAGCACAGTGACATAACAGCACAGTGACAAAACAGCACGGTGATAAAACAGCACAGTGATATAACAGCACAGTGACAAAACGGCATATTGACAAAAAAGCACGGTGAGGAAACAGCACAGTGACATAACAGCACAGTGACAAAATAGCACGGTGACAAAACAGCACAGTGATATAACAGCACAGTGACAAAACGGCACATTGACAAAAAATCACGGTGACAAAACAGCACAGTGACATAACAGCACAGTGACAAAACAGCACAGTGACAAAAAATGACGGTGACAAAACAACACAGTGACAAATCACCACAGTGACCAAACTACACGGTGACAAAACACCACAGTAACAAAACAGCACAGTGACAAAGCAGCATGTTGACAAAACAGCATAGTGACAAAACAACACGGAGACAAAAAAGCACAGTGAAAGAACAGCACAGTGACACAACAACACGGTGACAAAACAACACGGTAACAAAACAGCACAGTGACAAAACAGCACAGTGACAGAACAGCACTTTAACCAAAAATCACAGTGACATAACACAAGTACACTAGCAGACTCGTAAAAGTTCACGCTTACACATGCTGCATGTGGACATACAACATAAACACCCAACTCAAATGAACATAAGTGCAACTCTTTTTGCACTATGTTCATTTGAGTCAAAAATTTTAATATTTGCATACACTATCGATGTATTTATTATATTAAGAGGTTGCTAGGAAATTTCTCGAAAACACAGTTTTTGACGTGGTTTTTTTTCAATAAATATGGACAAATATAAAATTTTGATAACTTTAAGTGTTAGTTAAACATTTCATTTGCAATATGCATCAAATAATATATGTCTATAAACGCTTTTATTACTTGAAAAAATAAAAATTACCAACACCTTCTTGCGGTAAGTGGAAAACATACAATTTTTGAACCAGTTTTTCTGTAAATTGGTGGTATTTTGAAATCTAAAAAAAAATTACAAATATACTTTATATCCTGTTTTAGTTCGTGGTGTGATTTAAAATGTGATTCAGATTAAGAAAACTGGAATAAAACAAAAAATCTAGAAGCAAAAACTTTAAAAAAAGTGTGTAAGTATTGTATCTCCAAATAAAATCTCAAAAAATCGTTTTTTGTGACCAATAATTTTCAAATATTAAAAAATAGAATCTTAAGTTTACTTGTAATTTTTTTCAAATTTTATTTTTCATAAGATCTATTTATTTTATAATTTTACAAATGGCTTTATATTTCATGTTTTTCCTATTATCTTCCATTCGCTCTCAGGAGCTCGCCGAAAGCGACCGTGCTGGCTTTTAGCTACAAAAAACACTCTCTACTACTTTGAATTACGTCAGCAAGTGATACGCAACATTTTCGCAGTGAATATTTTCCATGTTACGTTTTAAATAAATATTATTTTTTGCAATCAACAATTTGTTAATAAGACATTCCTTGACTTATAGGTTGGTATAAAGCTGACCACCCATACTGTACAAAGATGGTTCACTTTGCTAATGTCACCCCTGTTTCTGGGAAGGTCGGCAAAAGTTGCAGGGCTTATGTTCAACTTCTATGTGTGTGCTTGTGGGAATGCATTTAATATGAATCTGAAATGATATATATATTTGCAACTTTAATTTAGATTAAGACTTTGATACTTAACTTAGAAATTTACTATTACTATTTTAGAAATAATCGGTCGACATTCTACTTCCTACGGATTTTACGCTAAAAAATAATTTTAGTCATCAAGAAAGCGAAATTGCGAGAAAGGAAACGCAATTTTACAGTATGTGAAAACTAAATATTTACTAAGAAATTCTGCGTGTATGCACTATATTGACCACTTTTTTCATAAAATTCCTTGGAACCTTCACATATCCATAACATCTGTAGTTACGCTTACGAGAAACTAAAAACTTGTTTTTTTTTTATTTACATGTTTTTCAAAATTCTAATGAATTAATATACTGGAAATACACAAACCATTACAAAGACCCGTCACCAAAGTTCATCCAGCTCTACAGCAACTTGGTCTTGATTGAGAATCGACGCTTTCTTTAGCGACGACCAAGCTCGCTGAGGGCTCTTGAGGTGTAATTTACAGAAAACAGCGCTCGCAAAATAAATCATCCTGATATTATTATTACTAAAAATATAAATTTTGAAACTATTATTTCTTTGATAAAATAAAACTAAGGAATCTAATCTAATCTAATCTAAGTTGCAAAGATATGTTACATTGGAGATTCACATTACATGCATTCTCACAACCAGACACGTACAAGTTCGCGCTTGCACATGCCTCATGTGAACCTACAACATAAAAACCAAATCTCAAATGGACATACACCCTGCAACTCTTGCCGTCCTTCCCTGAGACAGGGGTGACATTGGCAAAGTGAACCATTTTTACAGCATGGGTGGTCAGCCGCATACCAACCTATAAGTCAAGGAACAGGAAGTTAATAAATTTTTCATCTTTTATTCACATCTCAGTCTACCCATACAATCAAATACATTTTTAGTACCGCTCTTTCCTCTTTTGAAATATGAAATATTTGTGATGTAATTTATACAACGATTCAAAAGGTTGAGCCTATCTGCATTGCATTAAAAATGGCGTAGAAAAAATGTGGGACATACCTACCCATGAGTTATTACATAGAGGAGCGGAAACTTACTTGCTGATGGGATACATCTTCGCTCCCCCAGTTCTTGTTTGCCCTATACACCAATTCTGTCAAATATGACTTTTTAATCTCTTAAGAATCAAATTCTACACAATCTGAGCTAAGAAAAAACGTAAAATTCGATAATGTGAGAGTTGTTTGAAATATTTTTGAAATCAATTTCCTGTTTTCAAGACACATTGGTCCAGTACACATGCAAACATTGCTCATGTAAAATTAGCTTAATGGTCTATACGGCAAACAAGAACTAAAGCATCGACATGCTACCACTTGCGTTTCTCTCCTGTCACACGTTGCAGTGGTTTTAATGAAATGAGTGATAAAGTTTTTTGGCACGAATTTTGGCGATCACAATATTTATAACGTGTGTTATCTGTCAACTCTAGCTATTTCCGGTCTAGTCGCAGCCGTTATTTGAAATGGTACCAACATTCAAGATTTTTTTTTTCGTTCTGCCGAGTTTTTTGTACACATGGAAATGCAACTGTGAAGTTCTTTGTTATTTTTATTACTAATGACCATTTTCGTAAGTAAGTTGAGACATATATATATATGATTTTTTTGGTTAAAATAATTTCTAGTCCACAGATATTATAAGTTAATATACGTACCTTGGAATTTACTACAAACGAACGCGAGAACAGAGCGCAGAGCGCGCCACGGTGCCAGATATACTAACTAAACGAACACGAATTTTGAAATCAAAAATTTCTGAGAGCGCTCTTAAGGTATAACCGTTTACAGTGCGGGATATTCCCAGTATTTTTTTGTAATGGCGGATTTTCATAAATTTATTTTATCAAAGCCTAACAAATCTAAGTAAATGTTCTTTTACAAAAACTGCGTGTTTTTATTTTACATGTTTTATAATACTACGAAGTTTAACGCGAGGAAACTATGTGCAATATACACATTTCACAAATGTTAAGGGGTTGGGCTGCGTAGCAGCCAGGGGCAACGCCCCTAGTCATTACTTCATTAGGTGAATTGCTTATCTGAATTTTATTTCATTTGAATAATATATGGTTTATTTTTCAGTGTTTTTATGAAGGTTTGCAATTTTTTGAAATCCCCAATGATTGGAGTGCGAGCGTCAGCTAGAGAAATTCTCTGCAAAATAATGTTGGCAGTTGGTAGCAGCTACCTGGGTGTACTCCTGAGCCATCTGAGTGCTTTGCTGCAGCGAGGTATTCATGTGCACGTGCTCATATCAACAGTCCACACTATTCTAATCACTCTCAAGGACAGTTTCAACTTGGGAGAGATGGACAAACATCTCTTCAATATTATGAAGGTTTGCGTGAATGATCTGTTTGGGAAGGCTTCCGAAGAAAAAGAAGTCATCAAAATCGGGAACAAGACTCCTGAAGCCAAACCAAGTGCAAAGAGTTTCTCAACTTTACGGATAATGGCCCAAAACATCAGTGAAAAGAGCATTGTGAACCTCCTTAAGCCTTTCAAAGATGTGGCTGAAACTTCACATTCAAAGCGAACAATTCTCAAGGTTCAAACCGCCCTGCAGAATATATCAATTGGTCTTGCTGCCAATCAGTTTATGTCAATTGAAGAATTACTTGTGTTTCTGCATAGTGTAGTGTCAGACACTAATGCTCAACTCCATTGTGGCGCTCAGAAGCGAAAGACTGCTTTTGATGAGCGTGAAGAAAAATGGAAACGCTTAAAACCAGATTGCATGCTGATTGCCCCTGATCCAAGAGCAGGAAAAAAGGGAATTCCCAAAAAAATCATCCGAACTTCTTCTCAAGCTAATGCGCATGTGCTAGTAGAATTTGGCTTGAATTTACTGTACTCAGTTCTCCAGAAAGAAAAATTCGTAGATGGGAATTTCAAAACGCAGCTAAATAATATTGTTCCTTATCTGCTGGAAGCTTTAAAAAGTAATCAAGTGAAGGTGGCCACTATGGCACTCAAGTGCTTAACCAGTTTCTGGGTGAAAAAACTAGATCTCCCCACATTGCAAGCTGAAATAAGAGAAGCTGCTTCAACAGTGCTGCGTATACTCCATAAGTATGCTACTTCAGGCTTGAGCAAAAAAGATGATAATTTCCATCTTGTGGCCAATGGTTTCAAGGTTCAAATTTATATAGTTTCCTTCCTTTTAATTTATATCAGTTTTCTGAATAATGTAACTGATATCTACCTATTATTTTGCAGGCTGTGACTGCACTCATAAGAGATGTGAAGTATTACAAAATAACTCCCGAAGAGATGAAAGTTCTCCTTCTGTATGCAGAGCATGATATACATGACAGCGATCGACAGGCTACGGCATTCACACTTTTCAAAGCCATCATTGCAGCTCACTACGATGTACCACAATTACCTGAAATCATGATGAAGGTGGCGAACCTCAGCGTCCTGAGTGAATCTGCTAGAACTAGGCTAGTGCCATTCCCATATTTAAACATCTGCCTATTGTGGAATTGTTCTGCTATAATATGCATGAGTTATTCTGTTGTAGGGACGAATCAAGACAAGTTATGTTAGCATTCATTATGAATTATCCTTTGGAGAAGAAGGTCCACAAATACATACAATTTTATATTACACAGTTAGCCTTTGAACTTGAACAGGGACGGACTTCTAGCATAAAGATGCTTCATTCTATTTGTGAAAAATTCTCCGAGGTAACAATAATAACATATTAATTTACCAATTCAGTCATATAGAACCAAAGGTGGCAATAAGATTTATTTTTTCAAAAATCTTATAAATATATGAAAATTACTAGTAAATTATTTTGTTGTGTTTCCATTTAGGTGGTTATCTCATTATCAAAAAAACCTAGGTGGCCTACTTGAGTTCTATAAGACTGAATGCTTGTAATACATACATTTAATGAATTTATGTTTATACTCTTGTTTATGCCAGGCCTCTCTTAAACATCAGTCTGGATTACTGTATATTTCACTTGGAGAACGATTGGTGAATGAGTCTTCAGTTGATTGTCGGATCCAAATTGCTGATTGCATTGAAGTTATGCTCAACCGATTACCTGTTAAAAGTAAAAATGAACTCTTTGACATTAACGTGACACTATTCAATGGGAACAAGGTAATTTAAATTTATGTTTATTTTGTGAAGTATATATTAATGAAAAAAGAAAAACAGTTTTGTTTTCGATTACGTGAGTATATTTTTATAAACCACAACCGGTTTCGCAAACATCCGTTCGCATCATCAGGTGGATAAATTAATAGTATTAATTTATCCACCTGATGATGCGAACGGATGTTTGCGAAACCGGTTGTGGTTTATAAAAATATACTCACGTAATCGAAAACAAAACTGTTTTTCTTTTTTCATTAATGATGAACGATTACAAAGTTAATGCCTCTACAATCAATAAAATAAGTATATATTATTTAGTACTTATGATTATTTCAATACTCTGTTTATATCTTTTCTAGCCGGCTCACACTGAAATGACAGCTCAACTTTGTACTAGATTTGTCAACGTAGAAAAGCTGGCATTCAAGCAGAGATTAGAGGTTCTTCTCCCTATTGTAGCCAAGAAACTTTTTGGGTCTATTTCGACAGAAGGTCGCTTTGTCAGAAACCCTAACATCAACCTAAACAGATCATTCTCAAACCCTGACAAAGACAATGCATTTATACAAGTTCTCGATCTATTGAATAATGTAGCTGAAGTTGTACCTGTGATGTTTAGTGACACCAAATACCAAGATGACATTGATGCTATTGCTGGTCGGTGCCAGGCCTTGTTGGCTCATCCCCATTCTTGGGTCCGATACAATGCAGCCAAGTTCTTGATACCATTCTTGAAGTCATTGAACACCAATTTGTTTTCTGGACGGACAGTATTCCATTCAATTGAATCTCTCAAATCATTGACTTTAGATCTTTCTTCACAATTTGTTCCTGGAGCTGTCACCGCTGATGTGGCCGATATTGTAAGTATCTTTTTTGTAAAATAATTTTCTAGAATTGGCAGATTATGTCATCTTATTCATGCATTTTATGTTTTCCCTCTTTTAGATTTGCAGTAATTTGTTAGTGTTGATCCAATTAACTATGAAACTTAACAGCAATGAGGAAATGAAAGAAGATGAACATAAGAAAAATAGTGAAGGAACCATCACCGAGTTTTGGGTTCTTAATAAATTAAAATCTGCTATGAACTCAGAAGTGACAAAATCTCCAGGAAGCACTGTTATTGTAAGTATCATCTTCACGTTGAAATTATGTTGAAACGGCAGGATAATTAGATAATATTAATTTATTTCGCACAGACTTTTTTTACAAAAACAATATGGTTTTCACTCAAGGGATATTCCTTTGTTTTTTATATTCAAAAACAGTGTTCTATATTCAAACTTATTCTAACTAAATATTTGTTTCATTTATTAAATTCAACAGGAAAGGAACATTTTTTGGAACATTTATGGAATTATCAAATTACACCATTTTTAACCGGAATTCTGATGTAGTTTAACCATAATGTATATTCTTTCATCATTTTTAATTTTACAGAGAATGAGCTCTTTCAAAATGCTAGAAGAATTGTTGCCATGCTTGAAAAACGAAACAGTTTTTTCAGTAGTAAGGTTATTGTTGCCATGCATTGCACGTGAAATGACTAAGACTGATGCCAACTTTGATTCATTGAAACTTCAAGCTGAGCGTCTTGGCAACAAAATGAGTGAATGTTTGGGAGATATGGCTTACAATGAACTACTTACTAAAGTACAAGGGAAACTCAGTATTAAACGACAAGAAAGAAAACAGGTTAGTTGGTTTAGTCGCTTAAAAATAGTTTCCAGGAAATTCTTCTTAAAATGTGCCCTCATATGAAAATGATGTATTTCTTGTAGAAAATTGCTCAAGAGAAGATTATTAATCCTGAAAAAGCTGCAAAGAGAAGAGAAACTTTGAAGAAGAAGAAAATTGACTACAAGAAAAAGAAGTTGGATATCATAAAAGGCAGAGCTCCCAGCAAGGGACCACCCATCAAACGGGCTAAACTAAGTTCTAGGGATTAATTGAATATTTATGAATTTTAATAAATAATTTTATAATAAAAATATTATTGACAATTATTTTGTGATACCTATGTTGTTGTTGTTTTTTATTCAATAAAAAACTGAAAGAAAAAAAATGTCTTCTCTTTTGTCAAATCTTAACTTCTTATGCCTATTTTTGTTTGCAACTCTACATGTTTCTAAAGTACTAATTTAATGAGCATTTCTATAGAAATATTTACTTTCAATAAGCCTATCCCCCTTTCTCACTTACAATAATTCATCTATCCCCATTTCTCATCAAATCCTTTTGGTTACAACCAAACTGCAGCTAGAGGCGATATCTACATTGTGGCCCAGTAAATTATTTAAGACATAAATCATGTGTAAAAAATATTTTATTGTAAATTAAGTAATTGAGCATTATTATAAAAATACAAATTATTGTCTATCCAAATTTAAATTATGTAATACATTTTGTTTAAATGGTGGAAGTTAAATATTTAATGTTTGCGGGAAACACCAATCTTCTGCTGGTAGTTAACATCCGTGGGTACGGCTCCTGACAGGAAAGAACTCACAGCACCCAAAGTTGAGATGGGGATCTGAAATCAATCAATAGATCATACTCGTAGTTGATACTTGTTTTCTTTCATCCATCCCTTCAATAGTGAAATTATTACATTTGGGTATCGCCGTCGAAATTTGTACCTTTTGTCTTGTGCGTGTCGCCTAATGATTTTCAGTTTTTTCATAAAAACTGGTGATGTCCACTGAATTCTAGATTTATTGGAGTAAAGTATTTGAAAAGCGTATCGAAATACAAAAAAAATCTGCAAAAAGCATGAAGTGGCGATGTAATTAAAAAATAAAACAAAATCGCCTTTTTTCCATTCTCATACAAATTTTACATGTCGGCAATCCGTTTTTGACCCTTTGATGGCAAGATACGATAAAATATAGTCAAATTTTTATAAAGTTGAGTATTAGCCTTTAGTTGAGCCTTTTTCATATACCTTAGTAACGTATCTTTTGTTTTCTGTACTAGCCACAATAATATTTATTTATTTATACACAAAATATTAGTTGATAATGGTTGTCTCCATTTTTGGTTCCGAAATTTTTCTTTTAGTGTGTTACCATTTTCATTGAAACTGATAAAAATCTTGCATCCCTAAGTATTTCTCAACTCCTTCCTTTGTAGAAACAGTCTTCTTAACCCCTTTCAATCCGGTTTTCGCCCTGGACACAGTACCGTCACAGCCCTGATCAATATTACGGACGACATCAAGTCAGCCATGCAGGGTGGAAATATAACTTTACTTTCTTTACTTGATTTCAGCAACGCTTTTAATACAGTTGATTTTGACATCCTCCTGGGAATACTTCGCTCTCTTAACATATCTCCAATGACAATTGGTTGGTTTCATTCGTACCTGTTTGGCCGTCGACAACGGATTCATATTGATGAAACCTTTTCCTCGTGGTGCAGTACGGTTGCTGGCGTGCCTCAGGGTGGCGTTTTATCTCCCTTACTTTTTGCTGTATTTATTAATACAATTTCAAATCGACTTATTTCTTCTTACCACCTTTATGCAGATGATCTCCAAATCTATTTTCAAGCTACGCCAGATAAGTTGGCAGAAGCTATCAAAGTCATCAATACTGATTTAGATGAAATACATAATTGGAGCAAGGCGTACGGACTTAAGGTCAATCCTCTGAAAACCCAGGTTATTGCTGTTGGCGGCCCTAGGATGATCTCGAAGATTGACTGGGCGCAGTTGCCCCCAATTCTTTTTGATGGCACAACCATTCCAATTGGTGATAAAGTAAAGAACCTGGGGATATATATTGATAAAACCTTGTCCTGGGTACCTCAAGTACAGGAAGTCAGTCGCAAAGTCTTTGCATCTGTGGGGTCTTTGAGACGATTACGCAATCTCCTGCCAATTTCCACTAAAACTGCTCTTGCACAATCTCTCCTTCTTCCGATTGTTGATTACGCCGATGCCAGCTATCTTGATCTCACCGAGGACCAACTTGATAAACTTGAACGACTTCAAAATCTTTGTATAAGATTTATATTTGGTCTACGCAAATATGATCATGTTTCAGAGTTTCGTACTAAGCTTAAATGGCTTCCTATACGTCTCCGTCGGAATACACATATTCTTCACCTTCTGTACAATATTCTGTACAATCCTTCTATGCCTCGCTATCTTAAAGAACGTTTTGAGTTCCTCCATGACACACATTCAAGATCCCTACGGTCATCAGAAACTTTAACATTGAAAATACCAACGCATTCCACAAATTTCCTTGGAAAATCGTTTACAGTTCATGCCACTCGCTTATGGAATGCCTTGCCATTAACTATAAGATGTGCACAATCCCTGGCAATATTTAAGAAACTTTTAAAGGAACACTTACTATCAGTGTAATGGCTAAGTTATATGTATATATGTATGTATGTATGTGTGTGTGTGTTTGTATTTATGTTTATGTGTGTATCTATATGTATATGTTGATATATTATTAATATATATATATATATGTATTTATACAGTATTTTTTTACCATAATTATTGTTATACCACGGACTACCCATACCATTGTGCTTGCAGATCTTGTCCATCCTAAGGTTGTCTGTAAGATATCGCCATGTGCGATAAGACCGCCCATTGTACATATGTCTCTCTTTTTATTTCTTCGCGTATGGTAACTCTTTGATGCAGTATGGAAAACACAAAAAAACTGATTGGCTACCTTCATTTTATTCTGAGAGGGTCTACGTCTCAGCCGTGAACTTGTCGTGATTGTTTTGAGTGGGATTTAGCTTGGAATTATTAAGGTAAATATCGGAATCTGTTGTCAATTGTGTATTGTCTACTTAGAGAGATTAGTGCTGCTTAAGATTGTGTGTTTTTATAGTCGCTGGTATTATTAGTTTTCAAATAAATCAATTTTAGGATTATGTCGGGCGTGTTTTTTATTGACGAACGCTACCTTAACCGTTACCGCGCTACGTCACATTTGTGAGATTAAAGCATATTAATATTGGTTAAAAATTATACTTACTTAAGATAAAAAAAAACGCAACTAAGCTACACATATAGCGTAACTTATTGCCGCGTTATCCCCGAAGGGGTCGCAACACTGAAAATCATTAGGCGACACACGCACAAGACAAAAGGTACAAATTTCGACGGCGATACCCATTTATAAACAGTGTTCGATGGTGAGTTTTAATTTTCAATTCCTTGACTTATATGACTTGACGGTATGAGGCTGACCACCCATACTGTAAAAAGATGGTTCACTTTGCCAATATCACCCCTGTTGTCTCACTCAGGGGCAGCTGCCCCCCCTCCCACTGTCCCTTCCTAGTTACACTCATGTGTTCATTTGAGATTGGGTTTTTATATTGTAGGTTCACATGCGGCATGCTTGTGGGAATGCATTTAATATGAATCTCAAATGATATCTATCTTTGCAACTTAGATTTAGATTTATGATGATTTTTAATGTGAGAGGTGTCAATATGAAACATCAATAAACTTGTCTTACTTAAAAAAAGATTGTCGGTCGAGCATATTTGAGTCACTCTTGATCACATCATACCCATTCACAAATTAAATAAAGGCATAAATTGAGTTGGGTAGACCCAAAGAAGTCAATTTCGTATTTTTTTTTAAATAAGATAAATGCATCAAATTCATAGCAGGATGTAAAATGATTGATAAACTCCAATTCCTCGTCTTCTTATATTATATTTATGATCTGTTTACTTTGGAACTCCCTGCTGTGATACAGGAAACCAGCTGTTCTTTCTTTTTTTGGGTGGTCAGCCTGGTAGACGCTGGTCATATGGTATTTTGTGTGTTACCATGTATTTCAAGGGTTTATTCCCTGGGTTTCCATATTTTTCAAGGCATTCCAATGATTGAGGTCTAGCATGAGATTATGTAGAAGGTTTTAGCATTTACTTTTAATGGTGGTAAGGTATGTATGATTAGCGCTTACGTTGAAGATGCTTTCAAAGAACCCTGATGATGGTGGAGTGAAGGTCTTGGTGACGGTGTGGGGGATGTTCTGTGGGGTGAGGAAGGTCTTCAGGAAGGTGCTGCCAATACCACCCAGACCACCAAGGCCTCCCAGTCCACCAAGCCCACCTAGGCCTCCACCTCCGCCTCCTCCCGAGGACTGAAATCATATTGTTATGTTTTACCGGGTTCTCTTTTAATTAAACTGCAATTATTTATTTCAACAGAATTTATTTTGCACAATTTACAACAATTGATTTCTAGCTCTGGATTTCAAACTTCACGGCTTAATGTTTTATCGACGTTCTCTCTTGCGCACGATTACGGCTTGCATATACTCGTTCATATGGACATACGGACAGTTCTCGACTGTTCTTGAACATAGTGGATGATTCCAAACCCAAAGTGTTCCACTAGCGTGATAAGGATCACCTATGCACTAATACTAGTGCCAGACTGTTCTATGTATGCATGTACAGTCGCACGTAGGTTCTCCGAGTTCGTAACAATATCATGGTATAATTTTTTTATAAACTGTAATTCTTCTTCTAATAGTAGATTTAAGGTCTGTTTATTCCGAAACTGCCTCCTTTGATGCAAAAGATCAGCTGCTGTTGTGCCATCTTTTGGGTGGTCATCCTGGTAGGCGCTGACCGTCTGGTATTTTGTGTTCAAGGTTTAAGTTGAGCTACTTTCACTCATGCTGTCGACATCTAGAACTGTCTCCTCTTCCTATTTCATCTGACGATGTCCTCAGTCTCACACATGCTTCTGATTTCAGAGTTCCTCAATCGGTCTCTAATTGCAAATATTCAAGGACACTATTTCATTATTGATTGTTGGAGCATAGCTTTAGTCAAGGTTTGGCTAGTGGTAATGACTTTTGTTTTATTACAATAAAATAATTTATTTTATTATTTCAGTAAGACTATTATTCTCCAACATTAAACAATCCTCCACAATCAAGACATCTGCATACCTAGCTGTTTTAAAACTCCCGCAAAAGAGATGCCCATGTTCTTTAATTTTTTTAGAAATCTACTTTAATCGTTAAAGCCTCTATTCTTAGAAATTTTAGTCGTCGGTTGAGCCCACGCTTTGACAAACAAATGGTGCCCGGTCTGAAAGTTTCATCACCACGGTCATTCTTACCTACCGATTTTGTAATATTAGTATGAAGACAAATCAGCTGTTCACTTGCGGCCATCTTGGATTGACAGGTCTTCATACAAATGCATCATTAGTTTGTCAAAGCCTGGGCTCAACCGACGACTAAAATGTCTAAGAATAGCCCCGTAAGGCATCAGATAATTACAAGGCTCTTGAGGTTATCCCGCAGCTCTACTTGTCAAGGGATAAAAGAACTTTAGAATGCTTCCTTTGCAAAGAATTAACAGATGATCGATAGCTCCGAGCTACTTCAAGAATGACACTTTCATCATATTAGTCGTCCTTAGGTACACATGCAAAATAGATAAGGATTAACCTCTATCAAAGAGTCAAAACGATCCACAATCTCCAGCTGTTACTTTTCTTCTACAGAAATAAAAAGTTAACATTGGGGTTAACTCACGTCTTCATCGCTCTCTTCACTTGAGCTAGAGCTGAATGTGCTCTCACTGAGACTGCCGCTGTCCTGTGGATACCTCACGGCAGCTGTCTTGTGTGCGATGACCCTCTCCCTGCTCCCACTGCCTGACTCAGCATTGATGTACTTGTCAAAGCGCACAGGATGGCCTCTCACGTGGGTTATCTTGGCCGGGCGAATCACTCCAGAGTCCTCCAAAGGCACTTTATTGTCATGGGAGTCTGGCTCTATGGGAACTACCTGTAATATGCATCATATTGTTATGATAATTAAATATAAATAATATATGTAGATAATGATTAATTGTTGGGTAGTTCAGTAGTACCTAGACATAATAATTGGATGAATGTACCTACATTGATATCTCTACAAACATTGTGAAACACGCAAAACCAATGAAAATAGAAACATTGCTGTTGAGAGATCAGAGCTCGCCTAAATGTGAGACTTTGAAGTGTAAAACTGTAAAGTTATCAAACTTTTGCAAAATAAATTAAGTATGTAGGTATGTGTTTGAAATAAATTTACAACTGTTAAATAAATCTAAAACAAACCCAAAATTATAATAGTTAGGAGGTCTTCTTGTGTGGTGGATTAGGCGTCTCTGCGGTATTAGCGATTTGTGCGCAGTATTTATACTGCCACTTTTGCACATGGAACCACTAATAGGGGTGGGCACACACAATTTGTGGTGTATCTGTTTTGTATCTGGTTTTCAGTTATCTGGTTTTCTAACTTCTGTTTTTCATCTTCTGGACCTCTGCACCACAATAGTATAAATTTCAAAAATTGGATTGACGAAAAGGCTTTCCGTTAGATATTTGAAACATAAAAAACATTTACTTACATTGGCTAATTAACAGTAGGTAAAGTTGTCCATCGATAATCCAAAACTTTGAAATCCGACATACTCAGTAGTCTGACAGGAGGCTTGTCTTCTTATCTCTTGAATCTTCAGCCAACATTATACAGGTCCTAATAATATGTATCTGTACTGCAGCCTACATAAATTTTGCTTACTCCATTGCATGTTTTTATCTTGTCCCAAGTATTTTTAATGGTTACTTACAAAGTGCAGTGCCCTGAGTATAAAACATTGTGTTTGATGTCACCTCAGTAGCTTAAATAAAAAATGTATGGAATGAATGGCGGCACTCCTAGAGACTTATTTAGTTTTAATACATTCTTTCATTTTACACAATGGAGGGGAGCTTACATAATGTTTTGTACTAGAGGCACTGTACTGTATAAAAAATAATGGCTCTCGATGTCCCTCGAAACAAAATCTAACTTTTTTTGTAATCCGACATCACCTAGGTCGCATACCTGTCGGATTATCGAGGGACAACTGTATTGTATTTGATGGTAAATTATGTCACCTTCTTGGGTCGACTTCTTGAAGACTTGCGCACAGTCTTTACTACTCTGCCATCATACCCATCCAGGGCTGACCCTGCGCTGGCGCCTCCAGCCTGAGCCCCGGAGTACAAGCCCCCGGTGGGCCCCCTGCCCCCCTCCCCTCCAGTGCTCCCCCCCAAGCCTGCAGCAGCACGGATGTCTCCACCGGCTGTGGCTCCAGCAAACAGCTCTCCTGGAAATACACTTCTACATTATTGTCATGATTAAATATATACACTTCAAAGCAAGTCTAAGGAGAATATCCAGTAACAATCATTTCTTAGTTGTACATTTTGTTTTGGACAAAAGGCTTTGAGCCATTAGTATAAAAGCAATACAAGGTTCATGTTGTGACCTGGTTGGAGCATGGTGTTGCTCACGTGCACAAATATCATAAATATGGATAAATAAGTTGTGTGAATAAGACAATGGCATGCTCAAGTAACTAACTACATAGGTACAGATGGACTGTAACTAATGTTAACTGGTTAGTGGCTGGGAGTGTTGTAACTGAGTACATGCAGATACCTACTAAGTAAAGGTGTTCGTAATTTCATATTCCATTGCATTCTTGACATTGTGAAGATGCCTAGGTTAAAAATTACATATGCACTCAAAGAAGGATTGTGAGACTATTTTGTGATAGTATAAGATTAGACAATGCATTTATCGTTTACGAAAGTAATATTTTTTCTAAAATATAAAACTAAATACATACCTACAGTACATAAGGTGAAATCAAATAAATGCACTCAGAACATCACTTAAAAAGTATGTTCCATATCTTGATTGGCAAAATGTCATAGATCTATGGCATCTAACGTCATTAGCAATCAATAACAAAATAAAAGTTATGGCCTCTGTTCCAGATTAAGCTAACAGGGGGCCCTGGTGCAAAGAGAGACATGCCCCCCCCCCCCCCCCCCCCCCTCAACATTTTATTTCGTAATCAAACACCAAATCGAACCTGAGTAGATACTATCCATGGAGTTTTGAATCAATGCCATCTATTAATCCATAGCGAAAGTTTCAATTTAGTTTATTTAGATCTTAGAAAGGAGTCACCAAAAAAGTTTATTACATGAAAATGTTTTTAAAATAATTTACAATATTTTTTGGGGCCTCCAGGACCACGCCAAGGGAAATAATTATGAAATGGTATATTTTTTAGTCCTTGAGGGCCCCATGTATTCAAAAACCTTGGTGCAGTCAAAACCTTGAAACAACCTTAATATTTTTTTTTACAATAATTACTTATAACTACACAAAAAATTTAATCGGGTATTACACAAACCGTTTTATGAGAACTTACAGTATTCTCAACGTTTCGTTAGCGATGTAGCTAACGTCTTCAGGAGACACCCTCTCTGCACGACGATTGAGGATCCTGAGTGACAATTTTAACTATGTAAAGTTATAATTATTGTAAATATGTCAATTGATCGTAATTCCAACCTAAGCCTAACAACCTTAATCTTGTCCTGAAGTCACAACTTCTTTGTTTGTGTCAAATGTACAAACTTGATTGGTGTTGTAGATATTGCAGCTCACCTGACACTCTCTGATCATTGCCCGTTACTCCATTTAGCCCTGCAGCAGCCCTCTGGCCAAAAGGAGTACCAGCAGCGGCCACTAGCCCTCCACCGCGCCCACCTGGAGGCAGGTGGATGCCCGCAGAGGCGTGGTAGCCCATGAAGTTCACTCCAAACACTCCGTCTTTAAAGGACAGCCAAGGGGGAGGAGCCTGGAAACACACAAAACAGAGACACTATAATAAGTTTTCCGTTTCTTTACTCTAGGTCAGGGATCAACAACCTTCAGCTGGCGAGCCACATGCAGCTCATTGGATGTGAACTGCGGCTCTTTAGTTCAATACACAAATATTACTTATTTATTTTATCAAAAAAATAATTTAAAAATCGTTCTGAAGAGATTAAAAAGGATTAGTTACCGATTCTATCTCTCGGCCACTTTGTACCCACTCGCTTTTCGAATTCGAACTCGAATTTTATTTTGGACTTGAAATCAGTACCTTGTTAATATGCTTATCGTAATCTTTGAAATGATACCTTGACTTATAGGTTGGTATGAGGCTGACCACCCATACTGTAAAAAATGGTTCACTTTGCCAATGTCACCCCTGTTTCAGGGAAGGTCGGCAAAAGTTGTGGGGCTTATGTTCATTTGAGGTTTGGATTTTATTTGTAAGTACACATTCAGCATTTGTAAGCGCGAACTACACTTGTTGGTTTGTGGGCATACATCTGAGAGCTTTAAATGAATATATCCTTGCAACTTAGATTATAGATTATAGATTATACACCTTCCATAGAAAAATACCGAAACTTATCTAACGAAATCCGATTGCTATATATAGGGAAAAGGAAGATGGTAAGTAGGTAACTAATTTTTCACAAATTCTGCCATCTATGTAAATAATATGTTTTAAAATCAAAAGGCTGAAGGTTTGTGTCTAAGCTTAATCATTCCAATTTCTCTATGGACTCGAAACGAATTCCATAGACAACAAAGTTGTGACGTCACATGGCCCGGTCGCTAGGGAAAAGGCAAAATAAATGTTTGTTATTGGGACCCTAGTCACAAAGACATGTAAAAAATACATTTATAAATTTGTGCCGAGTCAAATGAAATCGCAGCACAACTTGGTAGTAAAAAACAATACAAACTAATATCAAAACAAAACTACATTACCGACATAATAGCTATTTATTTTGTTCTTTAAATCCGTTAGAAGGTGTAACAGTGACAAAACATTGATTTCACATCTGTGGATTTCACTCATGGAGCAAAGACAAAATATTCGAAAATATATGTTTTACTATGGGTAGGTAGGTTATACCTACAAGTAAATAAAAGTACCTAATGCAAAAAATGCTATAAATTTAGTTAAGTAGCCATTATTAATTATTATTCCTATTTATTTCCGTTATATTTTTGAGAGCGACATTCCATCTCAGATATCCGCTTATATTTACATAATTAATCAATATTTTATCTCTTTATCTTTATTTTAATTATAATAATTAATTGCAATATTAAAATGCCAAGATGATAGCTATTCACTGAGTTTGCTCAAGACATTCGACTTGCCCGTAAGCCTTGCCGGTATTAAGTATATCATGAGTTTTAAATACAATTAAAAACACCGAAATGAGAATTCATGATAACCTTGATGGGAATCGAACCCTTGCTCTCGGCATGGAATGCATGCTCTTTACCAAAATTTGATTCAAGCAGTGTGATCGCATCTGGACCCCAAGTTTAAGAGTCCCTTAAAGTATTAATTAAGTTGCAAAAAAATCATTTCAAAATAAATATCTCTGGAGCCCTTTCTAGGTAACCGGTTTTTTTTATTGGTCTTGACGAATCGTAAATAATGTTTTGTTAAAATTTTTGAGTTTGAACTTTTTTAATAGATACATTTCATCAACTTATGCACGAATTGAAACATTGCAAATTAAACTTTCGCAAGTGATCAAAAGAAAGCGTTTAATTTCACATAAAACTCAATCACTTAATAAGTATTCATTTAATTTTTGTTATCAAAAAGTAAAATAAAACGTGGGGTGGGGAGTCCCATATATTTCCTCGCATCAAGACTCCCGATTAGCTGCGCAATAATAAGGCAAATGACCTTAATAAAAGAAGACATCTGAGATTATTGTATCCTGGTTTGTAATCGAATTACATTACCATTCGTGTTAGATGCTTTTCAATTATTTATACCTAAATAGCGAAATATTTCGAAATAGCGAGTGAATGGGATATCCAGAGTCATAATAAAAGGAGAGCTTGTATGAAAAAAGTTATGACTCTGGATGAAATGAAAGAAGTATGCAAGGACAGGAAGAAGTGGCGGCTAATCTGCAATGCTGATTTTTAATGTTGGTTTATTGGCTTGCTACATTTTTTGCATAAGACATTTTTTACTTTTTTTGTATGGATTTATTTTTAAGGTTTTGTTGTTTTCTTATACTTAAATGTTATTTATTACTTGTATTCCTTGACTTATAGGTTGGTATGAGGCTGACCACCCATACTGTAAAAAATGGTTCACTTTGCCAATGTCACCCCTGTTTCAGGGAATGTCGGCAAGAGTTGCAGGGCTTATGTTCATTTGAGGTTTGGATTTTATTTGTAAGTACACAATCAGCATTTGTAAGCGCGAACTACACGTGTTTGTTTGTGGGCATACATCTGAGAGCTTTGAATGAATATATCCTTGCAACTTAGATTATAGATTTATAGATACCTACATACATGCGAACTGTCATTTGAAGCCATTGAATATTTTGATGTTTATCTCTTAGAATACAAATAGCTACATTTTTATGTATATTATCTACCTTTGATCGATTCGATAGTCATAGCTCTTGATCTCTGGCTCTTAATTGCAAGTTTATTGAACAATTAAAGGTTGGCAATGCAAGTCACATGCAAGGCAGGCAATCATATTTTTTTATGAAATAATTACATAGAAAGACGTAAGAAATGCACCTGGAGAATATAAAATTATTGTAAGAATATCAGTCGGTAAAAGCCGTGAGTGAACTTCCTATCCTAATTAACGAGATAAAAAAATACGGGTTTCGTTAAACTTTGAAATAGTTTATTAAGTATTTGACAATTTAAATATCAAATCTTACCCAATATATTTAAAGAATTGATTTATGTTTTATATGGGTTGATTCCAAAAATAAAAACATCTCCATCCCATCCTCAAATTACACAAGTAATGATTTTTGTTGTTTTTTTTTTATTTTGTCATTTTTTCAAATGAATGTGTAATACTTGAAACAAATTCGACACATACAAATTTAAAAAAATGGAAAAAGATATCGAGGAGAGAAAAGCTTGATCAAGTGAACGAAATTACGAAAGAAACATCTTCTATGAAAAGCATTTTAATTTCCCAAAACATATCCTCGAAAAGAGACGAATTTGATATAAAATGGATGAATTTGAAGGTTTAAAATTAAGAGTAAAAATGTATTCTAGGATGAGAAAAAATAGCGGCTCTGGCTGCCAATGGTAGAGTAATCAGAGAAAATATTAAAGAAACAAGAAGGTTTGAAAATGTATTGGGGTCACATACCTACTAATAGTACGACATATTACAGTAAAGGTGACCACATGTCTCGCTTTGATTAGGACAGTATCGCTTTCAAGTTGTCTGTTTCGATTGCCCTAGCGTCTCGGTAAACTTTTGCTAGTTCAATGAAATTACCCAAATCGTCCAAAAATGGTCATCTTAAATAAAAGTCTGCATGAAACAGCGCTAGGCATGTACCATCGGCATGTAGAACAAGGGAAAATTAGTAACCCTATGTGGCCGGAGAGCATCGACCAGCAGTGAACCAGAATGTCCACAGCGGGAGAAAGAAGACTCCAAGCGGAAATGGCTCGACGATGCTTGTAGCACTGCTGGGAGGAGGTAGGAGGTAGGTGAGTGGAACTAAGCGCCCTTGGAGTGACATTGAGTCACGAAACGGCGCTGATAAAGAAATCATCATCATCATCATCAGTTCAACGAGGCTGATGAACACGGAAGATGATCTAAAATAATCTATAATCTATGTTGCAAAAATATATTGGAATTTAAGGCTCATATTTAACGCATACCTATAAGTGAGTTCGCGCTTACACATGCTGCATGTGTATATAAAAAATAAACGAAACCTCATAAGAACATAAACTTTGCAACTCCTACCGCTTTTTTCTGAAACCAGGGTGGCATTGGCAAAAGTGAACCAAGTTTTTATAGTATGGGGTCAGTCTCGTATCAACCTTTTAGTCAATGATAATGATGGGCGAATGTAGAGTGAAGTTTGTTAACTTCTACAACTGCTACGGTGCTTTCCATCTGGACGTGGCGAAGAAGTGGGTTTTCATTTCCTGTTTAAAGGATTCAACACATTTCCTGACACGCAGGTCTGAGGAAAGCCGATGTGAGGTGGATGGCCCTGCAACGGCAAACGCGCGGTCACATAAAAAAACGAAACATACAGCTTAAAAGCGATACTGTCCTGTACAAAGTGGGACCTATGGAAGCTTGAGGATTGGAAGAGGCCAAGATTGGAGGAAAACAGAGAGGCTGAGAATGAAGTAGAAGATTTAAAAGGACACTTACTGCATTATTTGCCGGGGCGCAGTCCACGGTCACCAATATGGCCGCTAGTAAAAACGTGATAACTCTCATTTCAGCTGAAAACGGAAAATATCAATCAGTACAAGGAAGCACTCAACGCGTAGTCAACCACTAAACTTCAACACCAAGTAGCCCTATTGCGATTTTGTCTCATAATATGTAGATAAGTATTAGGATTTATTAGTAGTTTTATTTTTCTTTTTATGAGATTTAAAAAAAAACAAATCATTCTATTCACATAACACTATATTTATATTTTCACTATTTTTATACAAAAAAATACAAACGTTTTCGGTCCTAAGTATGTCATCAGATATAAAAAAAAAATAGAGAGCATATGTTTTGCCTTTTAGGTTATTACGATGTTAAATAATTTGACGAATGGTTGATTAAATTTCAGCTTAGTTTTAACTAAAAAATATCAATGATAAGAACTATATCAAGGAGTATCATTATTCATTATTTAATGTAAGCACACTTTACGTAAAACATTTTCTTAAAAACATTTATTTAAAAAATCCAGTGTAATTCATTTTAACGTTTTCTAATAATATTCTAATGATATTTTCATTACCAAGCATTGGTAAGACTTTATAAGGACAAGAACAACAGAAACACTCGTTTACTACCTTACTCATTAAAATTCGTACTAGGGTTACTGAATTCTTACAATTTTCATCACGTCTACAATGTTATAAGTTTTTCCGAATACTGTTGCAACAATTGTATTTTTCTTCATCAATTGCTCATTAAAACACGATTGTTTGTAGGTAAGTAAGTACGTATGTAATTAGTTGATGAAACGCATTTTTCAATGCAAGTACAATAAGAAATAGTTTCAAGTCCAACCTGGTGCTGTGTTCACTTGTTGTTCACACTGAACCACTCACACAACTGGCAAAGGTAACTCGATTCTCTGTATCTTTTTAAAAGCAACGACATTGAAATAACATAGAATACGCGATATTTATATAACTTCAAATCTAAACTATTATAAAACAATCGAAACTATGTTCCATTTGTAGTGTCACATTTTTTTCGCTTTTTTCGAGTAGAACCTATCTATTTTAAGCTATTTCAGCATTTCCGTAGGGTGAGACTCACGCAAACCAACTAATTTAAAAAAGCATGGTGTTTCCTGTACCCGAGGGAGCATTTTCTCATTTCTCATCAAGGCTAAGAAACCGTACTTGATTGATAATTGGGGATGCGAGGAAACACCGAAATGGGGAATCAAGCCTGACACCATTTTTGAGATTGGAACGCAAACATTCTACCAACTAAGCGCACCTACTATACGGTCTTTCGGGAAAATAGCTGTAACATTTTCTTACATACAGCATAGAAACACGTCACAATAATGCATGCATTAATTGTTCTAACAGAAATTAAAGTTGTCCTTATAATTATGTACTTGTACAAAAAAACTATGAATCTGATTTTGGCATTCCTTTAGTGAAATAAATGGATTATCGTACCCTAGAAATAAAAAGTTAAACCCTGAAGAACGCAGAGCAGAGGAAAACGTAAAGCCATTATGATTGCTAAGCGAATGGAACATGTGGAAATGAAGAAGGAAAATAGACTCGAATAGAAGCATTGGTGGTGATTGATGAAGGAGGTCTAAACTCACCATGGGCTGTCGTGCCAAAAATGTTGTTTACGAGTGAAATGATTTCCTTAATTCAATTGACCTGTGACGTTTGCACATCGAGAAAAAACTAAAATTTGGATTTCTGACTCTATTCAGATCTCAACGGCCGTCATCTATGTTATCTACGTCTACATTGTCCAAAACATGTATTAAAGTTCTCGTTTGGTTTTTATTTCCATTAGGGATACCACGCAGCAATATAACATAATAATAAAAGCGTGCAAATTCAAAAGCGACTTCAAACCCACTGCACAAACACCGAGCCGAAGATTTTAGTCTTTTTGAAGTGCAATGTGAGTAGTAAATTCAAGTGCAGAACAAGTGAAAACTTACACGAAACAAAGAATCCAGAACCTTATATCAGGATCCTTCTCATTTAATTAAATTTTCTTGAATTGGCTTGCATCGATTTCTTTTTTGGAAATGAGCTCAAAAAAACTTAAGGCCGTAGGTACCTACCAACAGAAAATACTTATCCTTTATGTTATTTAGAAATATTCATTTTCTTTTTTCGAAGTGATTATACTACCCGAGTCTCAATGGAGTGACTGCATGGACCGGTAGGTACCTATTATAAAAAAATATCTAGAATATTTATCACTCTTAAAAAAATAAAAGTGATACGAAAGCCATTTAAAACATGGATTACTTTTTTTTATTATTCCATCACTTTTAGATTGGCATGAAAAAGTGTTGTTATACCTAATTGGTTCACTTTTATTAATATCACTACGGTTTCAGGAAAGGACAGCCAGAGTTACAGGGTTTATTTTCATTTGGAGGATTGCATGTTTATTTTGTATGCAGCATGTGTAATCACAGTTTTTTACGGATCTGCTTGTGCGCATGTATTGTATATAGGTACCTTTGCAACTTAGATTATATAAATATAATTTTTTTGCTAAGTCTTATTACACGCATGTTGCTTACCTTACAAACAAAATATTTTATTAGATTTGTAATTTAAATTTGGTATTCATCCGTTTTTTAATTGAATCTTTCTAATTGGACTAATATTTCATTCGTAAGATTTGCAAGACAAAAACAAGCTTAAAAAACTCACAAAACTCGTTTTAGTGGCTCTAATGTAGAGGAACAAAAAGTGGGGTTTATTTTGTGATGGAATAAAATTTCGGCCTTAGTCATCAGGGGCGAGCACTCTGTAGATGCAAAAGTGAAAAATTGCACTGAAGTAAAAATAAAAGATTTGATATGAGGTCTGCACATGAATTATCTATAATCTAAGTTGCTAAGTTATTTTCACATTTAAGCCTCATATTAAATGCATGCCCACAGACAGCAACTCCTACCGCTCAAAATATTAAAATTGAATCATTCGTTCAGCTCACATTAATATGTACCTAATTAGTTTCTGAAATAGTACCTATTGCTTATTAAAAATATATTTACATTTTTGCAATGCACGCGACTGTAATCCAAAGTTTTTTCTTAGTAAAGTAAAATTGACTTAAAATAGTCCGGTCGATAGCTCAGTTGGTAGAGTGCTTGCTTTCCATGCCGTAAGCTCGGGTTCGAATCCCACCAAGGGTGTCAGAAATGATTTTCCCGTTTCGGTGTTTATTTCAAACCCCAAAATAAAATACCGGCGAGGTTTACTCAGCCTATTGTTTTACTGATATATTATAGGTACTTTTTACGGACGTTGTACCTGCGTTAAAGAAACATTTACATTTACAAACTAATAACATTCCGAACGTTTCGCTCAAATATATGACGAGCATCATCAGACTTATTGCGATGAATGACGTGAAACTGGTTTAAAAAATATGAGACTTTGGAAAAACACAATCAAAGTGAGTAGGTACGCTTTAATTATACTTCCAAGTAAATGTGCGCTTTATTAGTGTGATTCAACCTCTGCAATTACGAGTATTAAAAGTCTACATCAATTTTATTTCAATTAAGAATTTATCATGGCTTGATCATCAACATGTGTGCTTTTTGTTACATAATATTTTCAGTATTTATTAAGAAAACTATTTACTCGCAGTCTGTTGGATAACGCTTCAGGCTTGATGTTGGAGGGTAGGTATTTAGTTTGAGTTTTCAATGGAGCTGAAAATAAATTTTTAAATGATTTGTCCAAGCAAAACGTGGGGTTTATTTTGTTATGGAATAAAAATCATTAGGAGCGAGCACTATGTAGATGCAAAAGTTAAAAATTGCATTGAACTCTGAATTTTTCAATGGAGCTGAAATAGTTATTTATGCCACTGCCTAGTAATGATAGTCTTTGTAACACGAGTGCTAGTTTGTGCCATGAGGCGCAGCTGAATGGCACAATAGAAAGCACGAGTGTTACAAAGGCTAATTACGTGCAGTGGCATACAATACTTTTTCTACGACCATGAAAGAATTAAAAAAATAGTGAATAATAGTCATTATAATGTACTCGTCGATTTGAAGTAATAAAAACCTTACCTTTGTCAAAACGTGTGATTTATCATTCCCTTCGATTATCGAATCTAACCTAAGTTATAAAGATAAATTATATTTAGGTTTTATATTAAATTCATGCCCACAAGCCGACACATATAAGTTCGCGCTTTTACATCCTGCATATAAGCTTAAACATTCAAACCCAAAACTCAAATAAACATATGCCCTGCAGTTGTATTGGCACGTGAACCAAGTTTGTACAGCATAGGTGATCAACTTCATACCCACCTATTAACCATGTAACTTTTTGAGTTTGTTTATTTTTTGCGGTGAAAATTTTTGTATCGTTTTCCTTTCAAGCCTTTTATTTTCCTTTAAAAAAGGAAAGCTGTATTTGGAGCATTCCGTAAATAAATTCGATAAATTTTAGCACTATTAACAATTTTTATTTGACTCTAATAAATATATTTATTTTCATCTGAACAGGGCTGGAAGTCTCATCCCCACGGTAATTCCTACCTACCGAATATCAGTAATATTGTATGAAGCCTAATCAGCTGATCGCTTGCGGCCATCTTGGATTGACAGGTCTTCATACCCCCATACAAGGTTGACATTTCAAATTAAAAAATGTTTCCAATTCTGACAATGCGCATGCGCAGATTTTCATTTCAACACGGTTACCCGTTGCGTAATGTTACATTACGCAACGGGTGTAGAAATGTTTGTCATTGTGATTGCGTTAGCCGTTTTGTAATTAGTAAATTACCAAATGGGAGTAGAAAAATACATTTTTAAATGATTTTCTGAGATGACTGATGAGTACGAGTATTCATGTAGCTTGTATAACAACAAAATAAATCATATACACAAGTTCAATTATTATTTATCAGATCTTTTGCGTTCTGAGTAGGAGATCAGATCCAAGGATATCTGTCAGATCTATAATCTATAATCTAAGCTTCAAAAGGTAGCTCATAGCTCAATATTTCATGCACGCCCACAAGCAGGCACATGTTGCGTTTACACATGTTGGACGTGTACATACAAAATAAACCAAACCTCACATGAACATAAACTTTTCAACTCCTGCCGCCTTTCCTTGAAACCGGGGGGGCGTTGGCAAAGTGAACTAAGTTTTTACAGCATGGCGGGACAGCCTCATCCCAACCTATTAGTACTTTACTTTCTTCGGCTCATAAGCCTTGAAGGCTCAGGGCCTCCCGCACCACAATCCTCCAGGACTCTCTGTCTTGTGCTGCTTCCCTCCATGGTCCCCTCACTCCCAGAACTTCGGCGTCGGCTTCAACGTTGTCTGCCCACCGCATCCTGGGACGTCCAAGTGGTCTAACACCTGAGGGGGCACCATCCAAGACTGTTCTGATGATCCTGGAGTCCTCTGCACGTGCTGCATGTCTGGACCACTGGGCACTGGAGTCTTCTTGATTTCATTACCGACACTATGTTTGGATCTTGAAACACGGACATCAGCTCCGCGTTGGTCCGGATACGCCAACCTATTAGTCAAGGAAAAAAATCAGTAAGCGAAATTATAAAAATCAAACTAAATGAAATTAAATTTAAATTTAAAGGCAGATAATATCTGTAAATAAAAAATAAACTTTATACTCTCATTTTGATGTTGCCTTCATACCCAGGTTAGTGTAGGTACTGAGCTCAAATGGTTTCACAAGAAATGAAAATCTGCTCCCTAATGAACAAGGAAAACTTCTTTTACTACCAAAAAGTTACGTTACTGCTGTAAAGTTGGCCTTTATCTATAATCTATAATCTAAGTTGCAAGAATATTCATTCAAAGCTCTCAGATGTATGCCCACAAACAAACACGCGTAGCTCGCGCTTACAAATGCTGATTGTGTACTTACAAATAAAATCCAAACCTCAAATGAACATAAGCCCTGCAACTCTTGCCGACATTCCCTGAAACAGGGGTGACATAGGCAAAGTGAACCATTTTTTACAGTATGGGTGGTCAGCCTCATACCAACCTATAAGTCAAGGAATACGAGTAATAAATAAAATTTAAGTATAAAAAAAAAACAACAACAAAACCTTGAAAAGAAATCTAGATACTAAAAAAGTCAAAAATTTATGATGCAAAAATGTAGCAAACTAATAAACCAACATTACAAATCAGGATTGCAGATTATCTGTAAAAAAAACTGTTTTGACATCCTAATGTATTTAATTAAACGCAGTTAGAAGTTTTATGAACGGTCACCATTAAAATGGAGAAACACACCAGCCATACTGCATATAAGCCAAGAAAGGCGCCGTTGAGGGCTAAGCTTACAGTCTAGGTAGGTACTTTTGAATTCAATTAAATATTTGGTCTCTTCGGGTCGGCACTACTAAGGATTTGAACCAGGCATGCTTAAATACCAAAACCGAGCATGTAACCACTGAACCACGACCGGCCATTGCATTATTATTCAAATTATAATTGATAAAAAAATGTTTTCAATCAAACTGGTAATCTGATGTTGTGTCGAATAAAATAACAACAAGAGTTGTTTTCTTATACAAGCTTACTTGAGTTTCTGAGATTTGACCTTGTTTAATATTTTCAAGGAAAATTCACTATCCAACCATGACTGCATATACGTAATATTGCTACTGCGAAATATTGAAGCTAACAAATGGTTATTACTAGATCGATTATCGGAAGATCTATTGAGACATATTATGTTATAATAGGTATTAAGGTTAAAAAGTTATTCTTTTTCATAGTGCCTATACTTACTTATAGTAGGTCAAAAAAAAATCAACTTTCTCAAAGTAAAAAGCACACATGAGTACATTTTTAGGACCAATATTATAGAGAACCTTGATTGGTATAGGGTGGCCTAATGCTTTGTTCAGATGGGTCAAGTACTTGTGCATTAATAGGAGGGTGAATGCATCAATTGTCGTTCCGTCTAAAATAGGCATACCATGGATTTGATTTGTTTTATTAGGGGAGTACCTACCCTAACAGCAGGCTCGCGCACATAGGGTATCGGCAAATATATTTAAGAATGAATATTTTCTCCCATTCATTTAAAAGTGCTAACGATGGCTCCAATTGAACTTCAATTTTGAATTTAAAATCTGAATATCAAGCGTAAATATTTTTTTATACATATATTGCCTATCTATTAGGCGCATGTGCCGGTATGGGATGTACGCCCCTGTCTAGTAGGGGTGCTAGAAATAAAAAAAAGTAATCAGACTTCTTTGTTTCGTATAAAAATGAAAAAAGGCAATCGTTCTCTCCTTCCAAGATACGTTTTAAATATTGACGTAAATATAAATGGATATTTGTGGTGCTTATAGGATTGAAGAACTTTAATTAGTCAATGTATGTTACCTACGCATCATAGAGATGATTAGACGTAAGCTAAGCTACATACGTATTCATACATAGGTACCTACTTACTAATGGAGGTACTGCAACTGCATATTAATTCATCATTTTGATGTGAAGTGGAAATTTACTGCAAAAATAAATAATTCTATCAACTGTGGTGCTGGTATTGTGAACAATCCTAAGCGAAAATTTAACACCTAAACTCGAAAAATATGTTCAAGAATAGGGATGATGTTTTTCAGCGATGCTATTTTTTTACCCTAAAGGCTCTGATGTATAAATTAACTGGTTCAAGAACTTCAGACGGGGAAAGAAATGTTATGGAATGTAGTTAGAAGTTGAAAATGTATATGATATCGGATAGGCTGATGATAATGGTCTCAAATATTTTTTTCTGTAGATTAAATATTTCATAGTTTACTTTCTTACAATTTGATACGGTTTCTAAATTTGGGAGGAAAAAGGTATTTTTTCTCATAAGGCCGTTTATGTCTTGTTTGTACTTGATAAAACCATGATATGTACCCAAATTTAATCAGAAAATCATCCCTGACACCCTTTGGTTCAAGCAACCCCCTGAGACTCCATGCTAAGGCTTTCTGTGACGATTGAGCTATCATCAAATTAAATATAATTGAAATTCAAACCACGAATACGTACTTTATTTAGTTTTTCATTTGTTGTGCACCATACCGCCATTAGTTAATAGATCACCATATTTACTAATAATCTGGGAATTCCCAATTAATTGTAAGTTGGGTTTTTCCAACTTCACCATTATTTCCTTTGCTTTGTGGTAACTTCCCAAGGTTAATCAAGGTGAGAAGCGTAGGGTTGGCTCATAAGAAGTTTTTGCTAATCACATGGGCTTAATAACAACGAAGCTAAAAATAGTAAAAAATATATATGGAAATGGTCACAATTTTAAGTCCTCTTAAGTTTTTAGTTGGTCCACAATCTTATATTCTTCCAAATAAAATAATACAAAGAAAATAAAATAATACAAATAAAATAATACAATTCACAAACCATAAAAAATATAAAATAAAATTACTTAAAAGAAATAAACAGGCTTTTTTTTGTAAAGATATCATGCTTTTTTTTGGAATCTAGTATTTCCCTGCCACCTCGGATTATTTTTCCCATTCTAAGAATATTTTTCTCAGGAGTTGCAGTTGATACTGGCCTACAGTCGGTTCAGAAAATTATTATTGTTTTGTAAAAATCTCTCGTGAAATAGAATGAAACAAAAATTATATAGGATTCCAAAAGAAATATTACAAATTCAGTAGTTTACGTGAAAATACAATAATGAATTTATTATCATTAATTGATGAGGCATTCACTTTGTAACCTTTCATTTTTAAAAAATTAAAATTAAAAATAAAAACAAATTGTATAAGGCTACGGGGCGAGTAAAATTTAATAATGTACGACCGGTTTCGGAAACAATGTTTCCATCATCAGGTACAAAATATTACTGACTAACAAAATAAAATATAAATTAGTGTAACATTCTTTTAAGGTGTGGGAGTAGTGGAGGGGGGGAGGGGTGAGGAAGGGAACAGAGCGCTGGGATTGTTGGTGACAGATTTATTATTTTTTACTTATATGAGTTCTAATCACTCGGAAGATCTGATCTAATTTATTTATTTATTTATTTATTCTTGGGCATGACGTCACTACATCGTCATGCTGCCATTACCTGTGAGTGTAAATTAATGAATAAATTTAAATTATAATGGATTACAGATGAATATCCGGCATCTTACTCTGATGCATGGCCAGTTGCCAGCTGATAATGGATAAGTGCAGTTATCATAGGTATAGTCATAATCTTCACAACTTGACACGACAACCCTGGATGGTTTCCTACCTTTTTAATCAACCGCTACCGTTACTGGCTATAGATGTTTTCATTTGTCACATCCCCCTCAATGACACGAAAATGCCTGTTAACCTGAAACGCAAGGTCTTTGAGTCATGTGTGCTTCCAATATACGCTTATGGTTTGGAAACAAAATAAGGGCTCACTCAGGATAGCACCAATAGACTGAGGATGTGCCAAAGAGCCATTGAAAGGAGGATGCTGGGAATCAGTCTCAGAGACAGGGTTCGAAACCAGGAGATCTGTAGACGCACTGGTGTCACTGATGTCGTAGAGCGAGTGGCCTTCTTTAAGTGGCGCTGGGCTGGTCACGTCGCAAGGCAAGACCATGACAGGTGGTCGAAAAGGATCGTCCAGTGGTGACCCAGGATGTCCAAGCGGGGAGCGGGGAGACCCCAACTAAGGTGGCTGGACGACTTCAAGGGAACTGCAGACAGAGGATGGCTGAACATAGCAGGCGATAGACAGGAATGGAGAGGATTGGAGGAGACCTACGTCCAGGAGTGGACTGAGAAAGGCTGATGAAGAAATAGAAGACGAAACCCCCACTTTCCAATCCACTATCACTCAACTGCTAATGGCACTAATATAAAAGGAGTGCCTGTCATTGCATGGACTGTAACGTTGTATTTTTCTATTGTATATTTTAGGATACCTGGCTTTGTTGTACTACATTCATCATGGTTATTAACTTATTTTCAACACTCTAGAAATTACTTTTGGAGGGTCTTGATTTCACACAGTTTGTTTATGAGAGTCTTTTCCTAAATTTCTGAACGTCTCTGGGCATTTTCATCTATTGTGTTCTCCAATTCACACTCTTCAATCTCCAGGGTCCATTGTTACATCATCTGTACCAGTCTTCTCCAAGTTGCCCGTTTGAGCAGCATTGCTCATGCAGCATACATCTATTTTAGCTGTGGTTTGCTCACTCCCTATTTGGACATCCTGAGCCATGCTTTTGTAGAATCCTCGTTGACTATCTTTACGACTTGATGTGTCCAGCTTTCTAATTTATCATGTTTTATATTTAATTAATTATCATTCGATGACATCTGTTGAATCAGGGTTAAAGTTGATGCAGGGGCCAGGCAGGAATTGAACCAGTCATTGTTTTTCAAATACGCTAGTCAAGATAAGCGACTTGACCTCTCGGCTATAACCCGACAAGTACGAACATATCAATAATATTAATGTACCTATATCTATGTATGTAGGTTGCAAGGATTGATGGATTAAGTGTTCCAAGGAAATAATAATTTAACAATTTTTATGTGTATAAATATATTTATTTAATTAAAAAAGTAAGTAGAAAATGTATCTCAATAATGCGATTTCAATATAAAAAAATAACTAAAACTAACTTTTTTGTAAGAAACTAAAGTAGTGTATAGAAAAGAAATCTGTCATAAATTTTAAATATTTTATTTGCCATTTTAACTGCCATGTTATGAAAGTGCTATCAACTTTCCATTTACTAGTACCTTCGTACAATTAAAAAATATTTTTATGATCGATTTTCTATCTTTTTAGAGTTAGTTCAACGTTTCAACATCAAAATAAAATTATTTTTTCTTTAACCTAGTTTAATTTTCACAAAAATATTTTATATCTCGAGCACTTTCGACCACCAATATTGATAATGACCTGAATATTGATGGTCGAAAGTGCTCGAGATATAAAATATTATTGTGAAAATTAAACTATGTTAAAGAAAAAATAATTTTATTTAAAAAAAATGAATTTTCACTGTGTGAATACACAAACCCTACAAAATCTTTCAACATCAACGTAATTTGAAATTATAAGGCACTCGCTACAACCAATAAAGATTTGTTATTGTTTTTCACACATGTTGATAATTTTGATTTTCATGGCACATGCATACTTTTTGAGGCACACCTAAGGCTTTTCCTGGTATAAAATTTTACTACATTTAATAGAATCTCAAGGCACTTACATATCATCTATTACTTAATGCTTTCAAAAAGCTTAATACATCTAGGTATCCAAACATTTTTACTCCTTTTTATTCCTGTATTTAAAAATTCATTTTGAATGAGCCAAATAAATATATTTTACACAAGACATTCCTTGTGAATATCTTATAAGGCAATTTTCCTAAATATTATTCAATAAAAGAAAATATGATTAATAAAAAAAACTTATTTAACTAAGCTGAATAAATGATAAAACCACTTTCATCTAGATATAGTCAGCTTTACTAGGATGAACTAAAATTAAAAATGTAGGTTCATTAAAAATAGGTTCATTATTTGAGGTACATAAAATGCTTTTTATTTAACAAATAAATGTGAGGTACGTAAGTATTTATAATGTAGCTTGTAAAAATTTAGTCTTTCTTTGTCTTCTGTTTTTCCAAAACCTTATCGTCAGCCTCATCCTTAGAATCCTCAGCAGCAGGCTTCACCTTCTTCATGTATTGCTCCTCATCTTCGTACTTGGTTCTTTCCACAATAACTGTTGGTTGATCTCTCTCCACCACTGTCACGTGCTTGGCCTTGTGGTTTCTCCTGGGTTGTTGGGCCGCTTTTCTAGCTGCTCGGGCTTCCAGTCTGGCGTCCCTGTCTGCGGCTCTCGCTAACAGAAGTTCAGTTCTCGCCTTCCTGGACTCAGCTCGCTGCTCGGCCGTCATCTGTATAAGAGGTCCCGTTGCTTGGACTAAGGTGTTCACAGCTTTCAGTGTGGCGATTGGGATCTGCAGAGACACAAAAACTATGAAGTAGGTGCATGCAAATAGTCACCCGGACAGTTTGCTAGGGTGAGCTAACCAATATTTTATAACAAGTTGCTAAAGAGTCTAATCTTAAAGACATGCGAAATTTACTGGAACTCTTTTCTGACTTTTTGTAATTTGTAAAATGTAAATCGAGGACCATGTAACAAAGCTTCAAGTTTTATTTCTTTCGAATTTCATATTGTACATTTTTTGTCATATTTTACGATGACAAGGACATCGATCAATATCCATAATCCAGCTAGCGGAGATATATAAATAATGTAGGAGGATTACTCCCCATGCAAACACTGCGTATGAGAAAATTCAAGAAAACCCTATCTGAAAATAAAAATAAAGTCTACAACTCTTATCCCCTTCGTATGAAACAGAGGTGGCATCACCAAAAGCATGGCATACATAAATGATTAAATGAAATTAATTGGTAGGTATTATAAAAATATGAAGATAATATATAAGAAATATGTAGTAAGTAAGTATTTACCATCAGAAAATAAATAAGAATCTTAACTATATCTACACAAGAGAAGAATATGAAAACAAGAATAAAATAATGACCATGCATAACTCACCATCATCAGGAGAAAAGTAAACAGTGTATTGCTTTGATAAAATGAACTTCTCTCAACCCACGGTAATCAAACAAAATTTAATGCTTTACAAGATAATATTGGATTTTGAAACTTGTCATATTATAAAGTACTTACCTACATTAGGTACAATGCCATCAAGCACATTATAATGCTTGTACCTTGTGATCTGATAAATTATGAAACTAGTGAGATCAAATTGATAAACTGATTTACTTACAATAGTAAACTATATTAAATATACTATAGTAAACGACATCAAGACACAATAGATTACACAAAGTTTAGCATCCTTTAGAATATTTCCAAGGTACGCCAACAATATAATGTATCTAGTAATATGTCTACAATGTAAGAAAATCAATAAATTTATACTAAAATTCAAGTTTTATGAAAATTATCACTACTGATTTTCTTTCGTTTTCATTTTCAAACACAAGAGTAAGGCCTTGTCTTTTATTATTAATCGTGTATGTTGGATTACCGAAGAGCTACTAGGTATAATATAAGTTCATCAAATTAAAAAAATATATTAAAATACAACATCAAAAATACATACCAATGATGATGAAGATGATTACATATTTGCAGCTTCATTCAATTAATTTATAAGAATGGCGCTGCCATCTGTTGGCCAGTAATGTAAGCTTGAATGATTATAAACTCATTTGAAAAAAATTAGGTGAACCCAAAATAATTATAAACATCCAGCTAGTAATTCAAGTAGTTTAAAAGTATCAGGGATTTGAATAAATGCAGCTTCAATACTTTACCAGTGATCTTAAAAAGGGCATTACAATATACTTTTTTTTGTATGACCATTAAGCTTGTTCTATTGGTCAAAAGGCAGTGTCATCTATATAAATTGATTGATTTTGGCCAGAAACAAGATATGAAGAGTCAAGGAGGCAGCATAGGAAGACATGAAAGTACAAATGAGAGCCCAGAGATGTGTGAATGTGGTGAAAGTAAAGAATGTGAAGAATTATTTACAAACATGAAAGTGAAAAGTGACAAATTTAGGTTAACTACAAAAGAGTTATTACATAAAAATATTAAATATGTAGGTATTTAAAATAATTACAAATAGCTTCAATAGATACAAAAGAGTAAGGTAGGTGTGGGAATAAATAACAAATGGTAGGATTGACACAATTATTGTGATTACTAACCCAAAAAAACTCTTTGTTACTGACTATGGAAAATGTTTCAAAAAGATTTTTGATAACAAAAAATACAGATCATGTTAAATATTTTATGAATATGAATAAAAATTAGTAAAATAAATTAATTGACTTCAGTAAACCTATGCTGATTACAGACAAGTACTCAAAATTCAAGATAACTACACAATCCTTTTTTGTATTATTTTTAAATGCAGGACTCCAACATTTTCTTTTGCCTTGAACCAGACACAGCTGTTTATCATGTAACTATTTGTTTTGGGAAAACAGTAGAGCATGCCATTGATACTTTGGCAACACATGATAGCTCTTCAATTTCTCATAAACATAAGTTCCTTTTCAGACGAAGATGCATAAGGAATTGGGATATTTGTTTTGACACAATTCGGCGGGGTTTGTCCGGCGATACTATACATTTCAAAACTGGGTAGAAGCTACCAGGGCTAAAAGTCTCATCACCACGGTAATTCTTATCTACCGAATATCGGTAATATTTGTATGAAGACTAATCAGCTGTTCACTTGCGGCCATCTTGGATTGACAGGTTTTCATACAAATATTATCGATATTCAGTAGGTAAGAATTTTTTGTTATTTTTATTTATTTATAAGTGGATTTGTATTTTATTTATTTAGTTTTATTTATTGAGAAAAGAAACACATGTTGACTTCTTTTATTTTTATTCCGGAAGTAACATTTTTAATTCTTCTTCTTCTATTTACTTTCATAGACAATATTACCAACATGCACATATGTGAGTTACTATTATCAAAATTACATTTTCAACACACTCCCTTAACGAGCATATTGCATATATTGCATACATTATGAATTTAGGAATTATTACTAGTTGTTTGACTTCTTTAAATAATACATTTTGAAATAAACATTTGATATCACTCCCTGAAAGTAGATATACAAAACATTATTCAAAAAAACAGTATCATGACTTATTATATTAACATTTATACATTAGCTTGTCTCTTATAGAAGAAAAAATTGGGTTATTCAGAGGTTTAGTAAGTATATCTGCCAGCTGTTGTTTTGATTCACACCATTTTATATTGAACCAGCCTTTGCTCAGTTCATCACAGATGAAATGATATTTTACATCAATGTATTTACTTTTCCTGGTTGTTTGACCAGATTTAATCATTTTAAGTGTACTTTGATTATCAATGTATAGTGTCATTCTCACATTTTTCTTCAGTAGTTCTTCGATGAAATTTTTAATAAACTTCATTTCTTGACAACAAGTGGCTGCCGATACGTACTCTGATTCTGTTGTGGACAGTGATACACCAGTTTGTTTTCTTGAGTTCCAAGATATAGGTCCACCACCAAACAGTATAATGTATCCTGAAGTACTCTTTCTGTTTTCTTCATCATTTGCAAAGTCAGCATCACAGTATGCTTCTAGATGAATATCTTGTTCTTTTGAAACAGAATATTGTATTCCTGTATCTAAAGTACCTCTTAAATATCTTAAAATACGTTTAACGTTGATGATATCTTGATTGGTTGGATTATTTAGATATTTACTTGCCTGATTCACGGCATATGTGACATCTATTCTTGTCTTTGTGCTTAAATAGAGCAAGCTTCCCACAGCTTCTCTATATGGATAATTTATTATTCCATTATTTTCTTGTCTACCTTTCAATTTTGTCATGGGAGTTGTCTGTGGTTTACAGTTTTCATTCAAAAATTTCTTCACAACTTTTGCAGCATATTCTGATTGACTGACATTAATTCCTTCATCACTTAGTCTTATTTTTAAACCGAGATAGGTTTCTGGTTTTTCATTTACAGTTATTTCAAAAACTTTCTTTCAGACTTTTTATCAAATAGTTTATGTCTTCATCATTATTGCCAATTATCAAACCATCGTCTACATGTATGGCTAAATACAGTTGTTTTTCAGATCCATTCAATTTGAAAACTGATTGATCAGTTTTGAGTTGAATGAGATTTTCTTTCTTTAGAAAAATTTGTTAATCTTTTATTCCACTGATGAGGTGCCTGTACCAGTCCATAAAGAGCTTTCTTTAGAAAACATACTTTACCTGGTACATTGTATCCTTCTGGAACTTTCATAAATATTTCTTCTTGTAAGTCTCCGTTCAAGAAAGCAGTTTTTACATCAAATGTCTTGATTATTAGATCTTGTTGTGCTGCAAGTGCCAACAGTATACGCAATGAAGTAGTTTGCACAACTGAGCTGTATATATCTTGAAAATCTGGATTATCTTTTTTCTGTTGACATCCTCGTGCCACTAATCTTGCTTTCTTTGTTCCATCAGATTTTTCCTTGAATATCCATTTTGATGTGATCGTTTCTTTACCTCTTGCATGTTTTTCATCCACTAACATCCAAGTATTATTTTTCTCAAGAGAGAGTTTTTCTTCATCAATAGCTTTTATCCATTCTTCTTTTTCTGCCGATTTGATGCAGTCTTCATAGGTGTTAGGAATGTCTTCTTCCGTTAGCATAGCATAGTCTTGAAATCTATTTGGTAGTCTTATTTGTCGTTGAGGTCTGACTTGGTGTGCTTCCTCATTCTCATCATCATTTATATTTTCTTCTTCTTCGTTAATGTTTTCTTCTTGTACATCTTCTTGTTCATCATCACTTTGATTTTCTTTATTTTCTTGTTCTCCATTGATTGACAGCATAACTGTTTCAGGATCTTCTTCTTTTGGAAATTGGTTTGTGAATCTTACATCTCTTGAAATGTAGACTCTCTTTGTTATAGGATCCATGATTCTGTATCCATTCATGGCATATCCCACGAGAATACCTTTCTTGGCTCTATCTTCTAATTTCTTCAGTCTTCCTAGATTCTTGGTAAACACTTCGGTACCAAAAATCTCCAGTCTATTTAAATCTGGTTTTTGTCGATACCAGATCTGTGCCGGTGTTACCTCAACAGCGTGTGTTGGGCTTCTATTAGTGAGATAGGTAGCAGTTTCTGTAGCATATCCCCACATTGTATTGTTTAGTCCTGATTCTTTAAGCATTGCTCTCACCTTATTCATGATAGTGAGATTCATTCTTTCTGCTTTACCGTTCAGCTGAGGAGTATCTTCTATGGTATAATCAATGACTATTCCTTTATTTTTGCACCACTTTTTGAAGCTAGTGCTTCTATATTCTCCTCCTCTGTCACATCTTATTTTTGACACTTTAAGGTTAAAATGTGCTTGAGCTTCAGCTATATGGTCCTTAAGATATTCTTCTGTTTCATCTTTTGTCTTAAGTAGGTAAACTTTCAGGAAATGGGAAAAATCATCCAGACATGTAAGTATATAGTTTTCACCATTTTCTGTTTCAGGGCTTATTTTTCCACATAGATCTGTGTGGATTATTTCAAGTGGCCTAGTCGCCCTTTTCCTGACAGAGTCAAATGGGCTTCTTACCAGTTTTGCAATTGCACAAGGTTCGCAAATTTGCATCACATTTGTTTTCTTTAAAATATCTGGTACACCCTCGCACAAATTGGCGAGTTTTTTCATGTCATTGAAGTTAAGGTGTCCCATCTTCTTATGCCATTTCTTTATTACATCTTCTTGATTAACAGTGAGTAGGACTTCTTCTTCAAAGCTATTTTCATCTGTTTGTTTTAGGTCAACAAGGTAGAGACCGGTGTCAGTTTTTTTTCCTTCAAGTATTATTTCACCTTTTATTTCAGTTTCACAGTCTTTCATAATTCTTACTTTTTCGTTGTCAAAAATAACAACACCACCTTTGCTGGTTGCTTGTCCAACTGAGAATAGATTTCTGGTCAATGTCGGGACGTAAACGACATCATTCAGAATCACATTGTCCGATTCAACGGATCCTTGCTGATTTGCCTTGAGGTTTTCACCCTTTTTTGCAACTTTGATATTTATTTCTTCAATTCTTTTGGTATTCTTTAAAATTTTCTTTTCATAAGTCATGTGTCCTGTGCATGCACTATCCACTGCAAATATTGTGTCAGCTTCTTGTTGATTCTTTACAGATAAATGTGTTTCCACAAGAAAAGCAGTTTTTCCTCCATTTCTATCTCTGTTTCTGAAGAAACATTTTTCACTGGCATGATTGTTTTTCTTGCAGTGAATGCATAGATCTTTGCCAGGTATTGGCTTAAAGAAACATTCATTTTCTTGGTGGTTTTCTCTTTTACAGAACTCACAAATTTTCTTTTTGCCTTTTATATAATTGATCTTTGACATTTTATTATCTTTATAATTTTTCTTAAAAGTTGTTTTAAAAGCTGCTTTTTCTTCGTGTATTTTTTCTTTTCCTAGCTTCTCCTCTTCTTTTGCTAGTCTGGCAATTAGATTTTCCATGTTTCTTTCTTTTTCTGCTGTCGAGTCCCATGCTGCTTCAAAATATTGGTATTTTGGTGGAAGAATTGTCATTATTTTACTGATAACCATTACATCACTTATTTTACTTGTCTCTCCGTCCATTTTGTTAAGTTGGTAGACTATGTTCTGTATGTTACTTATATTGTTAATGACATCTTTGCTTTTGTCAAAGTTGAAATTATAAAAATCTTGAAGTAAGGACTGTACTCTTTGTATTGTGTCTTTTTTAAAAATGGTTTCCAGCTTTTTATACATTTCATTTGAAGTTTCACAATTCACCAAGTGCACTTTAATTTTTTTGTCCAAGGTTTTCATAATTAGAAATTTTGCTTTGAAATCTTTGACGATCCATTTCTTTACTTCATCAGGCTTGCTATCTTCTGGTTTTATTTCGTTTCCTTCTACAATATCCAAGAGACCTTTAGCTCCAAACATTATTTTTATCTCGTAATTCCATATCTGGTAAGTAGAGCTATCCCTAAGGATTTGAATTCCACTTAGTTCTTCGTTTTCTTCATTGAGAGCCATGTTTGCAGACTCGCACCACGCTTCCACGAAACACGCTTCAACTGTCAACTGTCAACAACGTCGAAGTTTTGGCCAATTTGTGTGATCGTACTGGGCACATAACCTTTTGTTATTTTTATTTATTTATAAGTGGATTTGTATTTTATTTATTTAGTTTTATTTATTGAGAAAAGAAACACATGTTGACTTCTTTTATTTTTATTCCGGAAGTAACATTTTTAATTCTTCTTCTTCTATTTACTTTCATAGACAATATTACCAACATGCACATATGTGAGTTACTATTATCAAAATTACATTTTCAACAGAATTACTGTGGTGATGAGACTTCCAGCCCAGATTGGATCATGTGGAAAGGGGCTAATGGTGCATAAGTTAAACATTGAGCAACAGTCTGCAGGGGACATGTATTGTGGGACGTGTTGTGTGGTGTGTTTCACGTACCTGGCCAGACAGAGCAGTCTCCTAGCGGCCTGGTAGTTCCACGCAGCCGTGAGAGCCGTGAACACGCCCCCACGCACAGCTGCACGTAGCGCACAGCGAGAATAACTCACGTTGAATATGCCGTCTATCACGTCGTGCGCGTACTGGGGAGCCCCACGAGGCATCGCCTGAAACAGTCAAGTCAACAACATCAAAAAAGGATTAAGGTTTATGCATGGGGGGAATTTGTGCCTGAATAATATGTCTTCAATAAATTGATTCATTTTGATTTGAGTTTAAAAAATATATCAAACTAGAAAACTGACACCCTTGATGGTAATAAGCCCTAACCCTCTGGTTCCAAATATTGTATTCTTTCAACAGAATTATAAAACAGCCCATATTTTGAACAATAAGGTAGTTTTTACTTACATAAAATAAGGTATTTTCTTACATAAAAACGACAAAATATTTTTGTTTACGGAGATACCTTTATAATGAAATTGCCACTACATGTAAAGTGGATGATTTATGTCCTCTCCTGCGGACCATTTCCGGGACCATCTCAAGGGTGCCAAAAATTAAATAGGTTAATTAAATAAGTATTCAGATAAGAATGTTATGTTTCAAAGACATTACATAATTCTATACTGCATTTCTTTGAATATTGCGATAAACTTTGAAATCATACTATTTGCCAGCCATTTAGCTAAGATATGAACCCATTGCTCTCTGTGACTTCAAAAAAGATTTTTTTTTCAAAGTTTATAATCAATGACCGTATCATCATAAATGAAGTACCCATAAATACCCATAAAAATTTAGTAAATCTGTCTATTTTCTTGACATATTTTTAAGATTACATTACATCATAGTCCGAGCTGTCCTTGGCGAAGGAAGCGACGCCTCCGAACTGCAGCGCTGCGGTGAGCGCCACGCTAACCAACAGCACGGACACGAACCTGTTAAGCATCTCCAAGAACCGCATCTGAAACAATATCACATATAAATGATAAATTACATTGCTTGTTGAAAAAGATACAAAAAAAACTTTAAAGTTTATCACACAGAGGCTCACCTCGGTCGAATTGGTATTTCGATCCATTTTGTTAGTGTTTATTATCTTATTAATTATTTATTTATAGTATTAAGTCGATGCTCCCTTTTGGTGTATTGATCGGAAAATACGCTGGCGTAGAGACCTACAATAGAAAATACTTGTAAGGTATTTAATAATTCATCGTAAACTACATGCCACCAATATTGAATTGGTGAATAGGTAAAACTGATGGTTAAATTTTTAATTAATAATTATTATTGTAAGAAAAATCGATCTCATGATACGAAAAGCTTAACGTATTTCTCAAATTTCTAAAAAAAAAGACCCCTAGGTGCTTAGATAAATAATGAATACTAGTTGGTAGGAGTTACTATTATTAATTATAAATAGGTTATTATAAGGTTAACTAACCCTTTTGCATAAAGTAGGTACCTACCTACCTATTATCTAGATTTTCAGCAGTAACTTCGTGAAAGTTCATTTTAATACAATAAAATAAAAATTGCTTTGTTTTAATTCACATGAGTTTATTTTTGGACACGACCAGTTTCAGGAGAAGCAGTACCTCCCATCTTCAGTTTCTATTTACACCTGAAGATGGGAGGTACTGCTTCTCCCGAAACTGGTCGTGTCCAAAAATAAACTCATGTGAATTAAAACAAAGCAATTTTTATTTGATTGTACCTACCTACCTATTTTATTGATGATGTTGCCTGTCACATCTTTTCTGAAAAAGGGAAGTTACAAAAATAACAGAGTTTATTAATGTTGGTATGAGGTGGACAACCCTAACTGTAAAAAAATGGTTCACTTTTGCAGAAACTCTATGTGGTAGATTCCCATAGATTTCAGGAAATCTAGAGGTCTATGACATTTGTTCGAGTGCCAAAGAGGTGTAAACTTTGCCTGACACCCATGTTTTCAGGGAAGGTTGTTAAGAGTTACAGAACTTATGTTCATTTGAGATTTTTTTTTTATGAGTAGAAACGCATTTTTTTATCATACACATCTGCATGTGTAATCGCAAACTTATGCGTGCAGTTAAATCCGTTACCGATTTATTTTCCGTAACCGTAATTACGCAACGGACTGTTATTATCCGTAACCGTAAATCCGTAACGGACTTATCCGTAACCGTAAATCCGTAACGAACTTATCTATAAACGTTAATTCATAACGGACTTATCCGTAACCGTAAATCCGTAACCGTAAATCCGTAACCGTAAATCCGTAACCGTAAATCCGTAAAAAAAATATTACCCGTAAAAAAAAAAATTATCCGTAACCATAATTGACCATTTTTCTATGAAAATTCGCATGATCATTGATTAAAGAGCAGATTGTATATTAATTCTAGTTTTACAGTTCAGGATTTTCTTTCAGTTTAGTATGTCACCATTATATTTGCAACGTAGGTATATAAGTACTTCTCTACAGTCATGTTTTGATCTCATTGCTCCCTCAACCATTTCTAAAACATTATACAGTCAGGTAAGTAAGACACACTTAAGTTCCTACAGGTAGATTCATTTCAGCTCTTGATATTTCCAGTATGATAATTACAGAATATTACAAAAAAAAATCAGGCTTATTTATTTCTTGAGAATGTAATGTATTGTCTATGCTCCTTTACTTATAGGTTGGTATGCGGCTGACCTCCCACACTGTAGAAGATGGTTCACTTTGCCATTATCACCCTTTTTTCAGGGAAGGTCGGCAAGAATTGCAGGGTGTATGCTCATTTGAGATTTGTGTTTTTGTGTTGTAGGTTCACATGCGGCATGTGCAAGCGCGAACTTATACGTGTCTGCTTGAGAGAAGGCATATAATGTGAATCCCCAATGTTACCTGCATATCTTTGCAACTCAGATTAGATTAGTAGTTCCTTGTTACATGCACTGTACTTTTTAATTTTAAGTTATTATTAGCCGTTGTTGTGTGTTACACCTCAAGGGCCCTCTCAAATCACGGATAAGATGTGGGTTTAATGCTCTTTTAAAAACACCAACAATTTTTGCCTTACTTTTATTTTTCTAAGTTTAGTAATGTAGGTTGGATAGACTCAACGGGAAATTCGCGAGAATCATATCTGAAATATTATGTAACTTCTTGCAGTTTACTGTTGTTTATTTTTCTGAGACATCTCATCACAGATGTAAATGATTCATTATGCAAGATTATGAGGCAGTCGTGGATTTCACACGCAGGTACCTATACATATTTATAAATGACTTCACCATTATCATTTCTTCTTCCGTATTTCCCGATTTCTTCACATCGTGAGAATTTTCCTCATAAAACTGTTGCTTGGCTTGCAAAAGAAAACTGTACCGTGAGCATCAACTTCCCTTGTCCATTGAGTACCTACACGATTACGTTATCCCAAGCTATTTTGTATTACTATTTCATTGACATATCAGTTGGTATGAGGCTGACCATCCATACTCTAAAACCCTGTTTTATAGAAAGTCAACAAAAGTTAAAGGGTGTATGTTTATTTGAGATATTGGTCATTATGTTCTGGGTGCACATACAACGCGATCTTACACGTGTCATTGTAAGATGCATTTCATATGAATTTTGAATGTTAACATATCTTTGCAACTTAGATCATAGATATCAGTTGTAAAGAATGAACCATTTCATTCGAAAGTATACCAAGGTAAAATTAAATCATAACTTAAAGTGTATTGTGGTTTTTTATGTTTTTATTAAAGAAATCTTTTCGAATTTGATCGTTACCAAAACATGTAGTACGTGACAAACTAACGGTAAAATTTAAATGTGGGTACCCATAAGAAAATAATTCAATCTTCTTCAATATATTTTTTTCTCATTATACTTTCAATATTTAAAGAAGTTATTTCATAATCTCCACTCCATCTATTTCTTTACATCATACGTGGAAAACATTAAGGGAAGAAAGACTCAATAACGTCGTGGGTAAATAATCTACGACAGAAAAAACACCAAATCTCTTTGTGGAGCTGCAACACTGTCGCTGGTATGGTCGAGCGGCTAAGGCGTCGGCACTCGAATACGCGTTACTGAAACAAGCGCAAGTTCGAACCCCGCCTGCGCCGCGTCTTATAAATATCTTCGTCCCTGGTTCAACAGATGCCATTAGGTAATTATAAATTAAAATATTAAGTAATGAATTATTCCTTGATAATTTTAATAGCAGTTTCTGGCCAGGCAAAAAAGGTTGGTGAATTACATTGACCAAGCGCCCTTGCAGTGACAGTTATAGTCACGAAACGGCGCTCTACAAATCAACATCATCATCACCAATATATTTAAAAAAAACACTATGAAATGCAAAGCCTTGATGATAGTCGGTCTTCAACAGATGTGGCATCAAAAAAGAAATTTAAATTACAAGTCTACCAATTTCATATAACGAGACGAAACAAAAAAACTGAAAGAAAAAACAGCTGCATGTAAGTGCTAGTTTTTTACTTTCTTGCTATAGCCGAAGGCTATAAAAGAAAGTTATGATTTGGTGTGAAAAAAAAATTTCGAGGTTTTCACGGAAATGAGTTGTCCTGGTGCAGGACATGCCAAAAAACACTATCTTTCAAAAACGTCCGTCTGTATGTATGTATGTATGTATGTATGTATGTATGTATGTATGTATGTATGTATGTGTGTGTGTCACTTTCCAAAGTATAAGACCTAGAGATACCAAATTTTGGCTACATCAACTTTTTTGGACATGTATTAAGTATAAATAACATGACATTACACCAACTTGAAAATTCAAGATGGCTGCCATACAAAAAAAACATAAAATAGCACTTTTCTCAAAAACGGCTCCAAGAATTTTTCTTAAATTTTCAGAGTTGCCACTAATTAATTTTTAACTTAATAAATTAGTTATAACAACACTCTTACTAATCTGTGTCTATGGGCTGCCATATGAAAAAAACAAACGATTGTGATTTTCTCGAAAGTTAAGGGGTCAACAAAAATATAATTATCTACAATATTATGGACAACATAAATTTCTACAAATTAACAAAAAAATTTTTTTGAAAAAATAAATATAAAGCACCGTTTACACGACCTGAAATTTTAAATCGAAAATATTACAAAAACCTATTAAAATGCAAGATATTTAAATTTGTTTTAAATTTTTTAGAAAGAACAAGCTTAATTATTTAATTTGTAATCATTTTTTTTTTACTTTTTTGAAAATTCAAGATGGCTTCCGAAGAGCTGAAAATTTAAAATGCGATTTTCTCAAAAACGGCTCCGACGATTTTTCTTAATTTTTTTGTGAATCCATTTAAATAATAGTGCTATCTAATAATTATAATAATTTCTTCATCATAATCTCGGTTTAGGGAGTTGCCATATAAAAGAAAAAAATAATGGAAAAATTCTCGGCAGTTAGAGGGTTAATAAAAAAATAATGTAGAGCAAATGTAAAACAATAATAATAACCTATATATTGCCATCATTATTTTTTCCAAAAAGTGAATCAAAAGTATAGCCGCCATACAAAGTGAAAATTTTCCATACAAAATGTATTAGCAATTTTCTTGGTAGTCAAAGGGTTAAAAATAGATAAAAGGCTGCCATTCTTAAAATTTTATAAATACCAATAATAATCAGTCGTTACTTTTTCAAAATATAACTAATAAGTTTACCCACCATACAAAGTCCTAGTTTGCATACAGAAGGGTTCAATTACCATCTATAATAATCTAGAATAAAGTTGCAATGAAATATAAACATTCAAAACTAATATGAAATGCATGCCCACAAACAGGTACGTGTAAGTTCGCGCTTACGAATGCTGAATTTGTACTTACAAATTAAAACCAAATCTCAAATGAACATAAAACCTGCAACTCTTGCCGACCTTCCTTGAAACAGGGGTGACATTAACAAAGTGAATTATTTTTTACACTTTAGGAGGACTGAGAAAGGCGAGAAAATTGAGATAAGATTGAATGAAAAAAGAGTGGAGGTCGTGAAAGAATTTGATTATCTGGGAAGCAAGTTTGAGTCGAATGCGAAATTGACGAAATAATTGGAAAAGCGCGCTAGTAGAGGAAGAAGTGTAATGGAAATGATTGGAAGCATTACAAGGAATAGGAAACTTACGAAGAATATGAGATCGGCGGTCCACAATGGCATATTGGTTGGTGGAAGTGAGGCTTAATGAATGTGAGCTGAGTAAAGTATGTAAGTACGGTTGAAATGGCTTACCTGAGAGCAATGGCTGGAAAGACACTGAGTGATAGAGTACGTAATGCTTGAGTGATGAACGAGTGTGGTATAAAAGAGAATATGAGAATGAAAGTACAAAAAAGTACGATGAGATGGTTCAGACATCTTGAAAGAATGGATGATGAACAACTAATGAAGAAAGTGTACAAAGGAAATGTCAGAGGAAAGCGTGGAAGGGGAAGGCTGAGGAAAGAATGATTAGACCAAATAGGTGAGATTGCGAAAGAATGGATCCTGCAGAGTGAGAATAAGAGAAGAGTATGTATGAAAAAGGTGATGACAGCAAAAAGTGGAGGCGCATCTGCGGAGGTACCGGCCACCCCTAATGAAACGGTGGCAGGATACAGTACAGTACAGTACAGAAATCAGCTTCATACCAACCTATGAGTCGAGGATCTTTCTTGTGTAATTGGCGCTTTTTCCAGAGAAGACCAACCTCGCAGAGGACTCTTGAGGTGTGATTCACACAAAACGGCGCTCACCAAATAAATCATCTAAATATTTTTTATTCACTTAAGAATTTATATGGCTATTTCCATACTCGCACGGGTATGCAGGTACACACCGCCGTGGAATAAAATTGATTTATTATCGATATATTATATTTTCATTGAAACTGCATAAGCTGGTAGATGATTATAGCTTTACATACGTCATACAGTGGGTTAATTTTTGCAAGAAAGTCGAGTGCAGATTCTGTGCAATTTATTACGTTTGCAAAAGGAAAGGCATTTTTTCTGCAATTGTATTAAATTACTGAGTCGGTTTCTTGTGGCGTACTTTCACCATCCTCTAACAAAGGTGTTCATTCTAGATTTTGCTTTGTACAGTGATTTGAATCATTAGTCAACTTTTGTGAAATTAGAGATGACTAAATAGCATTCTATTAGTGGATTCTTTGGATGAGTCAAGACAAATCCAAGTTGCAAAAACACGCATGCAGTTTGCATGCCTGTATTTAGGTACATAAGAAGGCAAACACGTGCACTCCATGTACTTATAATTAAAATTGCAAAGCTATATATTTATATTTCAGATTCATATTAAATACATGCCCACTATCAGGCACATGTAAGTTCACTAACAAAATACAAATCCAAGCCTGAAATTTACATAAAACCTGCTACTTTTGTGAACCTTCCCTGAAACCGGGGTAACATTGGCTAGAGAACCGTTTTTTTCAGTATGGGTGTTCACCATCATCCAAATAAATTTCAATAAGATATAGCCTGGTCTTTGCCATTCTATAATCTAGGATGCAAATGTATGTGATACATATGTTACTGAGATAATTTTTTTAATTTTAATGCAGTTTAATTTTTGTACATACACATGTTGCATGTGTGGCAAAAAAATAATAATTCAAATCTCAAATTTACATAAACCCAGACATAGGTAAGTAAAAGTGAAGCAGACTGGAAGATAGTCAGCGTCATTCCAATCTATTCAGATCTTATACTAGCGCGAACCTAAGCGTGTCTGCCTCTGTGAGTGTACGGAAGGTGAACCCCAAATGGTTACTTAGATGCCCGTTTTATATTGAGACAAACGACAGTCCCACTCTGTTGGAGAGCTACAGGTAGTATGAGCCTGATTAGTACACCCATGGGCGAGGACATAACTTATTTCATATACCGAAAAGATGTACTGATGTCGTGATGAAACACCCTGTGACTCGGAGTATAAACCTATTTAATAAGTCTTAGGTACATAGACATTTTTTCACAACTGTAATTTAATAATATTGAAAATCTAACAATAGAGCTCCTCGCAGTGTGTTGATGGTTGGGAGGGTGAACTGTAACTAGGGAAACCTGTTGTGTGCAATAGATTTTTTTTTTTTTGTACATGTATTCAAAAGGAAATCTGGGGAAATATTTATTGAAAAAAAAACCGAAACTGCTGAAAAAAAATGTTAATTACCTACGTACGAGTATACCATTAACCTTTATTGACTTTATTTACATATTTCAAAACAAAATACGAAAAAAAAAGTTAATCACCCATGTCAACAGTGATAATCTTATTAAATATTCATTTTTAATAGAATTCAATTTTAATTGTATAAAAAAGAATGAGCCATCATGTGTTAGCTTATATTATAATGTTACTGTATTTTTTATATGGATCGTAATTATGAATACATAATACAAGTATAGTTATAAATGTGAGCCTGCTAAACGTTGTTTCGTGGATCGAGGCACGTACGCATGGACGTCTTATGAGATATATTTTGATTCGCCATTCCTAGAAGGAATTTTGAATCATTTTTACAATGTGTACCAAACATAGAAAGATACGACAACAGAGAGTACGCTTTTCGGAAAAAATACATTTTTAATCCAATTTGCGACTATTTTAACAAAGAATATGATTCCAAGGACGCTGACAGGAAATTTACGTCTTCGATGCTTCCAGCCATATTCAATTTGTATTGTCCAAACTCTAGTTTTTTTTTAAAAATAAGTAAGGGAAGAGGATTGCAATTTCCCAACCTATTTCATTCTGACCAGAAGCTTATATATCTGAAGGTATTACATCATCATTAAATAATTCACATTTTTTTCAATGAATGAGGTCCGCGCGTGAATTGGCATGTAGAAAATATTGTGTCGTCACTCGGCCGGTTGGCTAGGGAAAGGGCCTACAAATATTTTGTTATTGGTTACTAAGGACGGCAGGCCCATGCAAGACTGACCTTAGCTCCCTGAAAAAAAAGTACCGAATTTAAAAATGTTCCGAGTCTATTATGAATTCATAATTACCCAATCACTACTGTTAGCTCAGAATCAAAACGATCGACAAGAAGGTCTGACGTTTTATTTCAAACATACGCTGGTAAAATTACACCAGTTTTGTCAACTCGACCATAGGCCGCTAAGTGTGGTAACTGACCGTGTGAGAAGTCTCGACAAACAAGTATCAAATAAGTAGACAAAAAGCGATAAAATATGGCTGCGCGTGAGCAGCTGATCCACGGCCAAATGTTCTCCTGTACAAATTTTATATAATTAATATGGGGAACATTTGATAGGCAGGGGACCAAATACTGCAAATGCACAGACAGTATCCAACTACTATGAGATTTTAATTATTTATTTCAGTAATGCCACCTGCTGAAAGCAGAGTTCCCAAGAATAATGATAAGAACGCAGAGGACCTTTCATTTTTAGATGTGGTAATCCAGTAAGCTCAGCAGGGTATTCGAACATTCAACTTCATGTAAGCCTCATTTCTATACTCTGCGTACTCTATGGCCCGGAATAATACATTTCTATACTCTGCGTACTCTATGGCCCGGAATAATACATTTCGGTTGAATGAATAATCACTATGATCTGCATGCTAACATTGTTTTTGCACGTCACGAATTTGTTTTGAAATTGTTTTTACCTTGAAAAGGGTTTCGATATTAAAAAATGTATAAAAAGAATCGAGAGAAAAAGAGTTATAAATCAATTTTCTATCATTAATATAATAATAATTCGATTATAAAAAAGGTGGAAACAAATCTTTGTGCCCTAAAAGTGAAACAATTTTCTTCAGAGTTAGCCTAAGCTGTTACGGTATTATTCACATATTGAAAATCTAGGGCTCATCTATTGCCCGAAATAATTTTTCCATTGAGAAAAAACGAGGATCCATGCTTCAATTGTTTGTGAATAACACTGCTACTTATTTAATATAGTTCAGGTCTAAATTCCGTTAAGACAATAGAAATATGTTATCGGAAGTTACTTAGAAACATGATTAACTGAGAATTCATATAAAGTACCTACCTATGTATATTTTTCTGAATACGAAATCGATCCTTGAACTCCACACACGTGAATAAGAGTTGTTATTTTTGGTACGTATTTGTTTTTGTGTGAATCATATTGTTTTAATAACATATAAACCAAATTACCTTTTATTCTTATAAAAATCCTTCTTTAGCGGAGGAAACAAAATAAAACTCTAGGCAAAAAAATAAGTGTATTTTGCACATTGATTTTGCATGAATATTATTGGGTGAATCTATTAATTTAAAGTAAACGTTTTGGGGTACGTGAGTTTTGTATCACATTTTGTTTCTAATGAATCGTTTGTCCTCAATTTCACATTTTTTGCAATATTTAGAATGTGAATAAGAAGGCTGTATACAAGTGAGCATGACCTTGGTCGAGAAGACGTTAAAAATTAAAGATGGATCTACTTTTCGCGCCAATTCCAATTAACAAATTTTGACCACCCATGCTGTAAAAATCGGTTCACTTTTGCCAATGCCACCCCGGTTCAGGGAACGGCGGCAGGAGTTGCAAGGTTTATGTTCATGTGAGGTTTTGCTTATTTGTATGCACACATGCAGAATGTGTAGGCGCGAACCTACATGTGCCTGTCTGTGGGCATGCATTTAATATGCGCCTTAAATGTTAACATATATTTGCAGCTTAGATTATAGATTATAGATAGATAGACGTGCAGTATAGGTATTAACGCATGATCATTCACGTGTTACCTGTTTGTGTATGTGCATGTAGAGTGAACCTAAGTTATGAATATATCTCTCAGTTTAGATTCAAAATTGATAAGTCTAGTATTTTTTGTCAAAAAAAAACTAGAAAGTGAAGTTTAATATAGGAATGATTTATTAGCCGAATGACTATGATTAATTGACTTTATTCTTGCTGCTATGAGCTATTTTTTGCGACACAATAATATAGTCGTAGATACTTAGCTTCTTCAACACGCGGAAGATTTCAGTTCATAATGTTTCTTATTCTTTGCGGTATGCAACTTTGAACTAGGGAATGCAATCTCGCGAGATTCTGCCATAGTTGAGATTCAAAAATAAAAAGTATTATTTTACTGATTTCCATGTGAACTGCCATTGTGTAAATTTGCGAAGAGTCAAAGTAACTAAAAAAATAAGAATATTTTATATATGTATTTATGTAAGTGAAGGCTGGTAGCTTAGGATTGTTTGTTATGTTGGCACACAATAAAAAATGCTCGGGGAATAAAAGGAAAATTAAAATTTCCTTGGAAGAACTCTTTGCATAATTTGTTTTGTCTGGAAAGCTATTTTTTACTTTATTACTATTAAAAAAAAACAGTGTTGTATAACGTAAAACGAGCTAAGTATCTCGCGACATCTCGTACAATATATGAAGAAGACCTCGCGAGATCAAGACTGCATTCCCTATTTTATGCAAAGTAATAAAAAATATGTTTACAGCACTTGAATTCTAAAGCATGCCTGTTTATAGAGCCCCTTACAATGATCTGTATGCAGTTTGATTGAGAGCTGAAAGGAACTTTATTATTTCTTGTATTGCATTTGCACAATACTTCGTTACTGCATACAAAACCGCAAATAGGACGTAATGAGATATCATGCAATATTTTATTAAATGAAAAATGCATTAAAATGATTTATTTAATGCTAGAGCTGCTGTATTAAATACAATTGATTGGGTTTTTCTTTATTATAGACAGGCTGATATGTAAAAAAAACAAACAAATAAGTATTCGAAATACAATAAAATAAAACATGTTTTTTATAAACAATAGAAAAACGTTGTAAACAAAATAAAATGGAGACAAAGTTACACACCAAAAAAACGTACAAAAAAATTGGGAAGAGGAATCCTTTTTACAACGAGATGTAAAACTTGAGTAAAGTAAAGTTCACGGAAAGTATTAAAGAGTGGTTTTCCCCAAAATCTGCCGTTTTTGTTTGTTTGAACTTGATTTTCTTCATCACTGTAACTCTTTTGCTAAGACCATAAAGTGTAAGAAACAAAAACGGCAGATTTTGGAGAAAATCACTCGTTAATACTTTCCGTAAACTTTACTTTACTCAAGTTTTGCAACTCTTACTAAGGGTACTTACTGTTATCAGTATCTTAGATGGAGTTTAGTGGTATGATGTGCTTTTCAATAATAAGTGGCACTCAGTGTGATCCTTGAATTATTCGATAACTTTTTTTTACTGAAACATTGTTTTTTTAAATTTACAAATCACACAAACCGGGTCAAAATCATTTCAATAAGATGGTCATTTCATTAACATAAAAGTAAAATGACATTGAAATAAGGAAAAAAAACTTAAGAAAAAAAGCTCTCATGGAAACACAAGCTAAATCCAATAATTCCGCAAAAAAATCATTAACATTTATTGCTAAAGAAATCATTACAATAAGATGTCAAACATATGATGCACTTTTTTATGAATAAAATTTCAATTTATTTTTTGTTGCAAGCTCCGAATTTGATTATTAAATTTTGCTTGTGAACCATAAAAATATATAATTATGTTTATTTATAGGTACAAATTGCACTTCAGAGAATATTTTTGTTGATTTCGTCCAAACATCCAAAATCAACATAATTATTGTAACATAACTTATTGTTTGTGTACACATCAAAGGTATCAATGCCCCTTGGATGGCTAGTTTTTAATTTTTCTCAGAGGTTCCAAGCTCTATTCCAAAATTTCCCTTTTTGAAGCATTGCCAATTTAATAATATTCCATGTAATTAAACTTAATGCTTATGTTAGTATTCTTTCTCTAAAGTAATTACGCAAAAAAATTAAGAATGAATCAAATCCATTTAAAATCTGACTAATGAAAAAAACTAAGATGTTTTAATACTTAGTTTTTTTTTTTAAAAAAGGATGCCTTTTATCAATCGTTTTTTTTTAATTTTATTGAACTTTTGTCCATGTCTACATATAAAACCAACCGCTTATATTCAAAAGGTAAAAATAAAAACCTGTATAAAAAGGCATTTTTAATAGCATTGCAAAAGAGCAAATATATAAAATGAATTGGTATGCTCCTTGACTGATATGTTGGTATGAGGCTGACCCGCATGCTGTAAAAATTGGTTCACTTTTGCCAATGCCACCCCGGTTTCTGGGAAAAGTGGCAAAAGTTGCAAGGTTTATGTTCATGTAAGGTTTTTTATTTGTATGCACACATGCAGAATGTGTAGGCGCGAACCTACGAAGCCTGTATGTGGGCCTTAAATATCTTTAACATATCTATTTATATTTATTAACATATCTTTGCAGCTTAGATTATAGTTTTTAAGCTATATGGATTCAAGTTCTGTTAGCTCCACGCAGGTTAATAATAGGTATGTTTTTGATACTAGTAAGTGTTCTTTTAAAAGTATTATAGATAACAAAAGATGTCATGATATCACTCAGTAATTGTTTGTTATCCGTCCAATGTAACATTTGCATGCACCCGGAATCAGAGGGACGTATATGGAGAGGTCACGCCAGGGAGTGTGGCGTAAAGCGGATGTGGCTTTATATCGCGTGTAAACTTTGTATTACAGTTATTGTTTCATAGAAAAGATCTGTAACATTTAAATCGAAGAGTGCATAAAAATGTTTTTTATGTAATTTGAATGGCATTCTGTATTATTTATTGCCTCCTTTTGTCTATGTTTATAATATTATACTGTTTATTGACTATGTTCCTTCATTGGTATTCGGCTGACCACCTATGTTGTAGAAATGGTCACTTTAACAATGTCACCCCTGTTTCAGGGAAAGTCGGCAAGAGTTGCAGGGTGTATGTTCGTTTGAGATTTGCGGTTTTCTGTTGTAGGCTCACATGCGGCGTGTGCAAGCGCCAGCTTATATACATACATACGTGTCTGCTTGTGAGAATGCATATAATATGCATCCCTAATGCCCTGCAACTTACATTAGGTTAGATAAGCCTTTATGGAGTGTTCGCCCAAGCAATACCTTATCCGGAAGTTTACTAAAAAATCTAAACTTGATGTGAGTCAATACCATTTCACACATTCAAACAAAAAAACATTTGATTAGAAACATCGTAAAAAGATAACAGAATAAATACTAAGCATTAAAAATGAATATCTTCTCAAATACACGAGGTCGAGGTATTTTTTAATGAACCTAATGTGTATTTGTGAATATCATTAAAATTTTGTGTGTTTTGTTTCATAAAGCTTAAGTGTTTTCCTGAGTAAAATAGTCAATATAAGAATTGAATTGTTAACAAATGTAAAATAATATACTGAGAAAATCTTAAATTGACGAAATCAAGAAATTGATTCATACTTGAATTTGAAGGAAACCTCCTTGAATGATAGGTTGGTATGAAGCTGAACTCCCATGATATACAACCTAGGTTCAGTTTTGCCAATGCCACCCCGATTTCAGGGAAAGGCGGCAGGAGTTGCAAAGTTTATGTTCATGTGAGGTTTGGTTTATTTTGTAAGCACACATGCAGCATGTGCATGCGCAAACTTACATGTGCCTGCTTGTGGGTGTGCATTACATATGAGCCTTATCTAATTGTCAATTTATATTTGCAACTTGGCTTATAGATTTCAAATACAAATGCTCATTCATTTTTTTTATTATGTTCATCATGAGACCAGGCACAAATGTTCACTTAGTTTAATGCAACTAGTTTATTATTTAGTTGGAGATGACTCTTGAGGTGTGATTCACACAAAAGCAGCAATTGATTCGTAATCAATTATTATTTATTCACCAAATAAAAACACTGCCAAAATACTTTAACTCGCGGTCACACACAAAACCTACAGGTAAAAACTTATAAGAATTAAATAAATATATAGCAAATCGGGGTACTAAAACTATATAAATAAATATTATTAGGAAAATGTAGAACCTCTTTTTTTCACATATATGGAGACCAATATTACTTTACAACATTTCACCTCATCAGATTTTGGCGTAAGGCTACAAGAGTAACAAATTTTAAATTTTGTGTGAAGGTTGAGTAGAACTCGTCAAAATCTGAAATAAACAAATATTCTGGAAGATGTGACCCCAGTTCGGCTGACGGATTCACATAATCCGTAAAAAGCATACTTTGTGTCTAAATACAATTATTAACTTTTCTCCAAAAGCTTTCGAATTTGAATGATAAATTTAAATGAAATGTTAATGAATATTTTAAATATAAATTGTGATGAAAAAATGGGCAGAAAATGTTATTATGTATTCAAAGCAACCTTTAAAGGAAAGTTAAACCGAAATAGCATACACAGCACAACACCATGACGAAGAGAAAAACATTAGCAGTAAATCAAAGAGCGAGCCGAGAAAGTTCAAGAAATTTTTGATTTTATTTAAAAAGAAATGTTTTATATTTTATACGAAAGAAACATATTTTCGAGTCAAAATTATTTTTCACACGCGACATTATAAAGTTTGAATATACTTAACTCCTGTTTAATCAAAATTGAAGAAATTTCAAATGCTGGTAAAATAGTACACGATATGTTTAATATATAAAGTATAAAAAGTAATACGACTTCTTAAAGAAAAAACTTTACGAGAATCATTTCAAAAACTGATTTTATTTATTAAAAAGTTTTATTGATCATTTTTGAACTTAACAAAAATTATCGCAGCTTGATGATTTTTTTTTATTTGACAGCATTGCTTGACTTATAGGTTGGTATGAGGCTGACCACCCATACGGTAAAAAAAAATCACTTGCGCAATGTTACTCCTGTTTCAGGGTAGGTCGGCAAATGTTTGTAAGTACAAAACTTGTATGCACACATGCAGCATTTGTAAGCACGAACTGACACGTATCTGCTTGTGGGCAAGCATTTAATATTAATTTTAAATATTAATGTATCTTTGCAACTTTGATTATAGATTGTGAAATATACGAGTGACATCAAATGGCAGATATGATAAATACAGTGCGTAGCGCTCTACAGTCTTCAATCTACATATACATAACGTGAAGATTGAAACTATATAAATATATATATATATATATATATATATATGTCCTGTCACCAGTGTAATATTTTATCTTTCGGATAATGACGATGGTGCTCAGGCACTAAACAATAATAAAAAACAATCACATGTGCCTAGCAACCCAGACAATTGACGTCAGAGTTGTACATTTGTAAAAAATATATATTTTTAAATACAATTCGAAATTAAATTTCCGTTCACAAAAAAAAGAACAATACCAAAGAATGCGAAGCCAATCGTTAATGGGGCTTCCACACGCTTGCCTCAAACGCCTTGAGTCAAGGGCTTGCAAGCGCTTGCAAGCTCTTGGAAAACCAAACAGGGTCATCCACACGCTTGTGCGTGCGTCTGTGTGTGTTAGAATAAGCAAGCATGGCGGACGTCCAGCTTATAGCTATAACATTTGGATAAACTTATTTTTATTTAAAAAAAAAAACAAAACAAAAAGAGAGAAACTAAAAAGAAACGAATAATTCGGCAAAGACGATGGTGGATGATCAAAATTCATAGAAACCGTACCGCACCAGAATGCGCGCGCACAAGTATGTGTGTGCCTGGCATGCGCATGCGTGAATTCCCTTTGACTTGCGTCAAAAAACCGACTCTGGTCGGATCGGCGACAAGCTGAGCCAAGGCGGCTTAAGCCACGCCCCCAGCTGAGCCAAACGGCCGTCCACACGCTCGACTTGGCTCGACTTGGCAAGCGTGTGGATGCCCCATTATATTCAACATTTGCACACTTCTACATCAAAACGAACGTCGTGCTTACCTACCTAATTTACTTCAAGTTTTTTTAATCTAATAGAAAAATGCAAAAAATGAACCGCTTCGGCAAGTAGTTCAAATACTTTTTAGTGTGCCAGTCTACATAGAAAGAAACTTTGTTTTTTTGTTGAGTTTTTTCTACTTCGTTTCTGTTTTATAAAAAGACTAAGGCATAAATTTCTAGTTGGTCATTAATATAAAAAAGGTCACAAAAACAGTACTGTCAAAAAAAATCGATGTAGGTATTATATCTAAGGCTGCATTTTTAATTGGAGAAACTGAGACCTTGATTTTCTCTCCGAACGTATATTCTTATTTTTAAACACAATAATATATTATGTTAAATTTAAACAAGATGACAATACCATTATAAACAATAATAAGTTAACATAGACTACGCGTGGGATATGTATACAAACTTGATGTTTAAATTCCGAAGATTTTCCATCATTAGATGGTTATTTAGTGTATTCTTTTCAGACATCTATTAATTTTTTTCTCATTTTTGTTGATTCCATCTAATCTAATCTAATCTAAGTTGTAAAGATAATATGTTACATTGGAGATTCACATTACATGCATTCTCACAACCAGACATGTACAAGTTCGCGCTTGCTCATGCCTCATGTGAGCCTACAACATAAAAACCAAATCTCAAATGGACATACACCCTGCAACTCTTGCCGTCCTTCGCTCTGACAGGGGTGACATTGGCAAAGTGAACCATTTTTACAGCATGGGTGGTCAGCCGCATACCAACCTATAAGTCAAGGACCATAATATGTAGTTATTTATCAAGCGCGTGCATTAGGTAGAGAGAAATAAATTTCAGAATAAATATTATTTCCGCTTTAAAAATAACCCGTTAGAAGTAACTTTTAATTCATACTTGAACCCGAATTGAATAATAAATTTAAAATTGTAATGATAAAGTTCTAGTTTACCATGTACCTACCTATAAATACGTTATAAAAATTTCCATGTTTTTATGGTATTGCTTTTTATGATATTGCAATCTACTGCATGTGTAATTTCAATTATTTCAAAAGTAAAGAAATGTTATTCTGTCTGTGAATACCGGACAACGTTAAATGAGACCCAGCACACGTTATTTTTGTATTTTCAAATCTTGTTGCTCACATGCTTTTTATAAGGAAATTGGAAAGGAAGTAAATTGAATAAATCAAATGCATTTGACACAATGGTGTGTTAAATAATGAAATATGAGATGAGAAAATTCCCAATTTGTTCTAAAATTTCTTTCGTTCCGTATAAATATTGACTCCCCTGATGATCACTCTTGGACCTCGGATGATCATTGAGACACCATGAGAAGTCTATTTCCAAAAAAGCCTAGGATATCTTGGCCTTGACAGGTCATAACTGTAACTGTTACTCTGTCGCCATTCCGCTAGGGGTGGCCAGAGCCTCTGCAGAGTTGCCTCCATTTTTTCCTATCCTGACATACCTCTTTCAATTCCTTCATATCCATCACCTTTTTGTGCATTTTTTTCTTTTCCGCTCACTTTGTATATCCCATTCTTTCACAATCTCCACAATCTGATCACTCCATACTTTTCTCGGTCGTCTCTTCCCTCTTTTTCCTTTCACACTTTTTTTGTATACATACTTTGTCAGTCTATCATCATTTATTCTTTCCACATGCCCAAACCATCTCATCACATTCTTTTGTACTTTAACTTTCACATCCTCTTTCAAATTACATTATTTTTTTACCCATTCGTTCCTAACTCTATCCCTCAAAGTTTTTCCTGTCATACTTCTCAAATGCTTCATTTCCACCGTACATACTTTACTCATTTCACTATCATTTACTGACCATGCTTCACTTCCATACATCAAAGTCGGTAACAATATGCCATTGTGTACCGCCATTCTCAGATCCATCATCAGTCGCTTGTTCTTTGCTATTCTTCATCGTCATCGTTTGGTGATATACCTCTAGCTCTTCAAGCTTTACAAGTAAACGGTTATCAACACAAACCCTTCAAGGTTCTTCGGTGCTCTGCGCGATTACAGAGCGATGGACGATCCATGATGCTGTTCCAAGATTGTGAAATTTTTCCACTTAGACTTGACATTATTTATTTGTGAAATCTCAGGCCGGCGCTTTTATTTGCAAAACTAACTTTTTAGAGTAAACCAACAGTGAGTATATTTTTGGGCCACGGACAAGTGTTCGCAATAATGTATTGACTTTGTTATCAATTGTTTGTTTTGTAATTGTTCGTCAATTCACTCGAGAATTCTGCAATAAGCCAAAAACGAGAAGACTTGTTTCGAAATCAAACAAACGCCGTTTACCAAATTTTATAGAAGAGGTCTAATCTAATCTAATCTAATCTAAGTTGCAAAGATATGTTACATTGGAGATTCACATTACATGCATTCTCACAACCAGACACGTACAAGTTCGCGCTTGCACATGCCGCATGTGAACCTACAACATAAAAACCAAATCTCAAATGGACATACACCCTGCAACTCTTGCCGTCCTTCTCTGAAACAGGGTTGACATTGGCAAAGTGAACATTTTTTTACAGCACGGGTTGTCTGCCGCATACCAACCTATAAGTCAAGGAACATACACGACAAATTTCATTTTTTAAATCAATAAATAATAATATATATGGACATCAAAAACTAAAACATAAAACAAATTTCCCTTTAATAAACCCTAGCTGCCAACATTACAGGTCAACTGCCATTTCTTTCTGTCCTTACATACTTCTTTCGTTTCCTCCAGAGTCATAACCTTCTTCATACAGGCTTTATTTTATTATGACTCTGGATATTCCATTCATTCGCATTTTCGGATATTTGGTCAATCCATACCTTTCTCGGTCTTCCTCTACCACGACATCCATCTTTTCTACGAACATATGTATACTTTCTTCGTCAGTCTTTCCTTATTCATTCTCTCCATATGCCCAAACCAGGTGATTTTTTTTAAATTTCATACAGAATTTTAGCGAATGAGTCATCAGGGATATTCGTCAACAATTAATTGTAATGACAATATCTAAAGAACAAAAGGTTGTGAAAAGATCCAGATCAAGGTTGGCAGTTGTAAATTGTAGGCCATTACTCGTTGCCGAGAATTAAGATGATGATCTTGCTGTCGGCGTCGGTGCAATTAGAGGTGACATGACAATAAAGTCCGATTGATGAAAAACATATCTTCTCGCTCTTGTGGCATGAACGTTTTACGCTTATGATGGGCCAGCAACGATCGGAGAACCAGACTGTCCAGCACATAGTGGAGGAGTGCCTCATCAGAAGACACCCTCCTGGCCTGAAAAACCTCCATGAAGCCACGTCAGGAGCAGTGAAGTGGATGGATGGGATGGATTAGATGGATCTTCGGCCAAGAAATTTGTTGCACTTGGACCGCTATAATTATTGTTCCGCTATAACTGCAATCAACACTTCTCTAGCCGTGCCGTCCGCAGCTGTGCTTTGTTTACACATTCACCACCTTCAGGACTTTGTGCAGAACATCTTAAAACCGCTTGCCATGACTTTACTGTATCTGTCTATCCACAGTGAGCTCTGAATACGAGGTTTGTTTTGGGAGTTGGCGTGCTCTATCTATTTACAGGTTCGTGGTCGCAGATTAACGCAATGTAGATTTGAAGAAAAAAGTCGTCGGATAGACAATGCTGGCTGCATTTGTATTGATAAAGGCATGGCTTTTTCATTCGTGAGGAAGTACTACATAATGACAAAAGTCATTATTACTAATCATAAAACATTTGAGTTAAAAATCAATATCTGATTAATTCAAAATGAAGACACACGATATAAATATATTTTTGTATCTCATTGTTTTTCCGAAAGGAATCAACCAGGTAATGCATTCTGGTTCTGGCATGCATTTGCTTCTATGCTGTGCTCGTGGTTTTGGCAATAAAATGACGTTTGCCCATCTTTTCTCCTAGGCAACGCATTCTTATGTGGAAGAACTAGTTGATAATATTTGCACAGTAAAATTGTAAAAATTACATTATGTGTTATATAATCGCTTACCAAGCATATATTGACTTTTTAAAGTGTGTAAACATAAAACTAAAATCAAGTATATTTATTTGATCTATTAAAATCTCCTGATAAATTCTCCGGATTTTCAATAAGAAGGTACCGACCCGCGTACCATTTCGAATTCCCAGGAAAACTCATAAATTAGGAGTTGGAAGTCTTTCATGTTTTGATCTGTAGGACTAAACATCTGTAGAACCTAGTTCAGGTTTTACCTAAATAGGTAAGTTAATAAATGAGGAGGCTGATTCCCATGCTGTAAAAACCTGGTTCAATATTGCCAATGCCAACCCCGGTTTCAGGAAAAGGCGGCAAGACTTGTAAAGTTTATGTTCATGTGACGTTTGGATTATTTTTTATGTACACATGCAAGTAAGCGCGAACTTATATGTGTCTGCTTGTGAGCATGCATTAAATATGAGCCTTAAATGTCAATAGATTATAGAAGTAAATGATGTTTTTCATTGAATTTTTAGTGTGGCTCTGTCTACATAGCAGTAATGAAATATAAATTGATTCGAACCAAGAAGATTTTCTTAGTGTCCACATTCCTTTATTAGACAACGTACATACTTTACTTCTGCGTGTAAGGTCAAATCAATTGAACAAAAATCATCATCATCATCATAAGTACTTTAAATAAATAAAACTTATGAAAATCATCTTAGGAAATTAAGGAACAATATGACGTGTAATTTTGTTATGACGTCATTACCGAGCAGTGACGGCGCGTCTGTAGGACTAAAGGCTCACGCAATGTAAATTATAATTCAAAAGTTCATCAATGAAGTTAAATCTCAATCTTATCTAATACCTAAGTATAAATTATGTTCTTATTAAAAGAACTCATCTATCTGTAAAGTTCATTCGCGCTTACACGCGTACACTGCTTACAGACACTCAGATCTGCGAGCGATGCGATGGTGCGATCAACTTGGTTCAGCCGCGCCGTCAGATCCGCACAAATTTCGGAGACCGTGTTGCGGGTCGGGTGGAATGAAACAGACTGCCACCCGGAATTAAGAACTCCAAATCTGTGGATTTATTTTGTGGACCACTCAAGACACACCTTTTTAAAAAGTCTTATCCGTGATCGGAGAGGGCCCCTGAGGTGTGACACACATGGCGCTCTTTTATCATTTTTAATTTGAAATAAATAAAAAGGTACCTACCGACTGCAGTGGTATTTAAAAATATGGGTACATCTTTAACTCGAATGAACAAACAGTCTTCTGCTCTTTTTCAGAACCGAAGATGGTATTGGCAAAGATGCATCGTTTTTTACAGTTTACAGTAGGTACAAGTAAGCTCTTTTTATGCCTTTTCAAATTTAAGATATAATAAAGCAAACGTTTTTTTTTTCAATAAACCATGGGTTCTTTTGGTGGTCAACATTAAAACAATACTACGAGTATAACGTCTTGAGCCGCCACTGTCTCTGACCATTATCATTTTTTAGTCATTACGATCATTACATGAAAAATTACACACATCTGGCGGCCTTCAATCCATAGAGTTAATGGAAAAGTAAAAAAAACTATTTATTTCAATACCTCATACTGAGTTTTTAACGAATTTTCTTTATGGGTTTGTTTTCTTAAAAAAACAGAATTGAATGAGGGCAAAAAAATTGTAAATTAAATTCATAAAAAGTATCAGAAAATGTGGTTTAAACATTAAGTTCGTTTTTGTAATACACCAAACTAAATACACTTGATTTGGTGTTAGAGGAAAATTCTGGCAGCTTAAAAGAATATGGAGGAGAAAATTCTGTGTCAGCCTTGGAGCATCGGGTCGTAGTGGGTATTTAAATATTTTACTGAAGACGAACTCTTCAGTTTCTAGTAAAATCCATGATAACTTTCAAAGACTCGAGTGAAAGCTAGATCTACAACCAATTGTAGGAGATCAATGGCTTCTCTTTTTAAAAGCGTCCAAGTTCAGAAACAGATTGTGAAGGATCATGTGAGGCCCAAAAGGTACCACACACCTGGCAGTCATCGTTGAATTATTGTCGTGTTTTTTTTAAATATTATTTTGTAAGCAGGGAGTCACCGTTCTTAAAAATGAGTCAACGATCAAAGAAGTAGAAGATGACGAGAGTTTATTAATTTAATGCTTCTGTGTCCACAGAACTTGACGTTTGATTGACAGATTACTTTGATATTTAATATTGATTGGTTATCATGACTCAAACAACTTTCGTTTTCTAATTTAAATTTTCATAATACTTTTCAATAATTTCGTTATTGTGAGTACTCACTACTCTAACCTATGCTTTTGATAAAAGTACACAAATAAACCTGTCTGTCAATAAAGCGGCGTTATTCAGAGTCAATCGTTAACTAAAGTTTATTATTCTTTATTCGAGTCTTACTTAAAATTTCATTTAGATAGGAAATGTATGCGAAGACATAATCAAATAGTAGGGTAGAGAGCAAGAAGGATAAACTGCAAGGGTTAAAAAGACATAAATCATAAAATTGATAAAAATGCGTATTCAGTTGAAACATCTTTCAACTTATTTAGTCACATAAATTTCTCGTTTATTTTTCAAAGACGAATACCAAAATAAATATTCTGAAATGTATTCACTATCTATAATCTATAATCTAAGTTGCAAGGATATATTCATTCAAAGCTCTCAGATGTATGCCCACAAACAAACACGTGTAGTTCGCGCTTGCAATGCTGATTGTGTACTTACAAATAAAATCCAAACCTCAAATGAACATAAGCCCTGCAACTCTTGTCGACATTCCCTGAAACAGGGGTGACATTGGCAAAGTGAACCATTGTTTTACAGTATGGGTGGTCAGCCTCATACCAACCTATGAGTCAAGGAATATATACTATCATGCAAAAAAAATACTTATACCATAAACTTGGAACAGTCTTCTCTTAAAATTAACAGTATAATTATTTTAAAGATTAGTAAAGCACAACGCAGAAATGTTGAGTTGTCTCCATTTTATATGATAGTGTCCTTTTTGTTATGATTTTAGCTTTGAGCTAAAGTAAAAATCCAACATCCAAATATAAGGTTTCCTAGTTGTGTATGGGGATTTTTTCACTGATACGTAAATTTTTCTCAGTATCTACAAATGAATCTGAATAGAATGTAGCTACCTTAGAACAGTACGTATATTTTTTGTTACGTCTAAGCAAAGTCATCGACAGCTTATGCAAGAGCCATATCTCAAACTTCACGAGCCAGTTATAATGAAATGGACCCAGCAGAGAGAACATGTCAAAAAAACTACTTTCAAAAATTCACACAATAAAATGAGAAGTGAAAGTGAAGCAGTGCTTGAAATTAAAAACGTTAGGTAATGCAAATATCGCAGTGGAATCAAAATATATAACTCAACAAAACACGTTTCTTAAATAATATGCAAGTGGGTATAAATGTTACATAAGGACTCAATTATGATGATGATGAATTTCTTTAAGGCGTCACGTCGTTATTTTCATTTGCTAATAAATCTGTTAAAAAATAGTATGAATACAAGTATTGTTGGAATGAGGCTGACCTAATACTGTAAACAATGGTTCACCTTGCCAATGCCACCCCTGTTTCAGGGAATGTCGGCAAAAGTTTCAGGATTGATGTTCATTTGCTGTTTTGTTAATACACATGCAGCATTTGTAAGCACGAACGTTTGTGGGCAGGCATTTAATATGAATTTGAAATGTTAATATATCTTTGCAATTTAGATTACGGATGGAAATAAGCAAATTTAACAAATTTTACATGAAAAGCCGTTACACCACTTTTTTTACATTTTTATATTTTTTTATAGAACCCTACATATAAAACTGTAAAACGAGTCTGAATTGTAATCACTAGGCTGCGCTCGTTATTAATATACTTACAAATATTTATTACAAATATATTATTTTCCCATGCTTGTGAGAATTTATACCTTGAATTTTCTTTTTACATACTCAGTTCACAATACTCGACAATGGACAATGTCTCAACACAAAAAGCGCGGTCATGGAAATATGGTTTTCCATGAAAATGGCAAACCGTGAAGGTCGCAGTGTGTGGTAAAGTTTAATGTAAGAATATAAACGATTTATGACCTTTTACTGTCATAAAACTGTGTAGTTACTGAATACGTCTTTAATGAAAATAAACTTAAAATAAGTTGATGATGAAATTGAATTAGTATGCTCGTCAAACCTTGACAGTAAGTTGCGTCGCACGTAAGTGTAGATTTTAAAAGAAAGAAAATATTGCATTCTGTTTACTTTCACTTTGGTACGATCATACATTTATAATCTCAGTTCCAAAGGTATTTTGACATTTAAAGCTCATATTTAATGCATGCCTACAAGCAGACACATGTTAGCTCACGTTTACACATGCTGCATGTGTAAAAAATAAACCAAACCTCACATGAACATAAAATTTGCAACTCTTGCCGCTGTGAGGGTTTTTCCTCTGTCCTGCTGATTGACACAATTAATAATGTAACAGCCACTTTAATATGTTTATTTTTATTCCTTTCACAATGTATACACAATAAACCACAGCACAATAATATTAATTATTCTTAATTACACAGGCTTGTGGCGCTTATATTCTTTTGTTTTCCTTTTCATTCAAATTCAAATCTCATGTTCCATTTTACCTAACAAACAAATCCATCTCGTAACAATACACCTCCTTCCTCTCATAAAAAAAAAACATTCCCAATTTTTTTTTTTTCTTTTACAATGAGTAAATAATGTATCATAATGCTCAGCCGGCGCCACATATTTTGTTTTATTTTAAGGATAAATTTCAAAAATATGAAAATAAAAAAAAACCTGTTTCTGATACATTATTCAGTCATTAATACATTTTTTAACAATACCAATTATTTTCATACTAAAATTAATATATTTTTTCTTTTAACACAAATTTCATATTCAATATTATAAACAAATATTTGGTTTTTTTTTTAAATACTTAATTCAACAATTCAAAATAATCAAATAACAATACATAATAAACATTCACCAGTTTATTAATCAATTCATTAAAATAACTTTTTTTTTTTTTAAACATGTATCACATCTTTCCCAATATTTAAATTTATTTCAAATTTATTTTTCATTAATAAATTTATCAGTCCATCAATTTTTTTTAAATTCAAATCTCATGTTCCATTTTACCTAACAAACAAATCCATCTCGTTACACCGCCTTTCCCTGAAACCAGGGTGGCATTATCAAAAAGTGAACCAAGCTTTTAGCTTATACCAACCTATTAGTTTACATAATACTGTGAAAATTAATTCACCTTGCCAATGTCATCCATATTTCTGGCAAGAGTAATATAGTTATATAGTTATATAGGTTGGTATAAGGTTGACCACCCATACTGTAAAAAATGGTTCACTTTGCCAATGTCACCCCTGTTTCAGGGAATGTCGGCAAGAGTTGCAGGGCTTATGTTCATTTGAGGTTTGGATTTTATTTGTAAGTACACAATCAGCATTTGTAAGCGCGAACTACACGTGTTTGTTTGTGGACATACATCTGAGAGCTTTGAATGAATATATCCTTGCAACTTAGATTATAGATTATATATAGATAGTTACAAGGCTTATGTTCATTTGTGATTTGGGTTCTCATTTCGTAAGTACCTACACATGCGCCGTACATTTGTTAGCTCGAACTTACATACACGTATCTGCTTGTGGATATATATTTTGTATGAATCCTAAATTTAAATATAGGTATCTTTGCAACTGAGATTATAGATTATTATTAATGCTGTATAAAAAGTAGCATCGATTTCGTATGCCAAAGTGCATCATATCTATAAAAGACGAAAATATATTTATTTGTTGGTAAAAAAAGTCAAGATTTCGTGCAAAAAATTGTTGACTTTGATTTCAATTTAAAATTACGGTTGTTCAATATCGTACATAGAATTTAAAAAAATTACACAAGCCGTGCAGAAAAAAAGGCCGGATTTCTCAATGTTTCGTCGGAGCCGTATCCGACGTCATCAGGAAACATGCCTCTTTGGCGTAAACTTTTATTTTTTAATCCAGTTTTTTCAAACCTGTATAATATAATTGGCTTTGTTAACACTGTTGCAATATATTTCTAAAAGTATTAAAAATGTGTTTTTAAATAAATCGAAGCCATTTTTTTCAGAGGCCGTGAAAACATACCTATTAATTCACTTATTTTTAATACCTACTTTTCGGAATATTAAGACTTTGTATTTCAACAGTGAAAATATGCTCATTTATATTATGAAGCGGATAGAAATTTTACATGAATTATGAGGCTTTAATTTTTTTTTTCTTTCAAGAATAGGATTTCTAGTGAATTGAGTCTGCAAAATCAAAATATATTTTGCTCTAGCAATTTATTCGCATACTCGACTACCATCATTGTATGCTAATTCTATAACTGATTTTATAGAATTTCACGTTTGTTGAATGCGTTCTTAAAATGTCTATTTGTAATGCTTTAACCTACTTCTTATTTCACCTTACTAGGTCACTAGTGGTTGAGAGATCCAATGCCATTGGGCTGAAAACCCTACGCCAATAGTTGAACAGAAGAACCAATTCCTTTTGAAAATTGAAAACCCAAAAAACACGACCTACCATAAAAAGAGGGGAGGAAGAAAGAAAACAAAACACAATTTCGAGCTGCAGCATATGAAGTAAAAATGAATGCCACATTTAAATAATGCACTCAATATCATTTTTTATATGTATTTTTTTTAATAGTTTGAATGCTATGGAAAACATCCTCCGGCCTAAATCCGTAAGAACATTTTTATGTGTTAAAAACTGGTTTAATCCCTGGGAGCTAGATTTGGGATTTTTAAATAAAACACTAAATTATACGCATGGTAGATGACAGTTTACACCAAAATGTATGGTAGAGATGAGGGTGTCGTGTCAGTTGCATAAACGAGTTCTCTTTTGACTGTTGTACACAAATTTGTAAATATTTCTCAAATCCGTTTTCCTCTTTTTCTCAGTTTGAACTACGATTTGAACACTATACGAACACTATGAAGTTGGTTTTAAGCGCAGAAGGTATCACATAATATAATATCTGTGGTATGTGAAATTGTATGCACACGCATACTGGTTGCAGTATGCGGTACAAGATGGGATTATCTCGGATGCAACCTGCAACCTCACCATGGATTCCCAGCGCTTTCCTTAACCTCGTTCAAACACCTCAGTAGGGTGAACGAACTCTGCTTTCTTTGTTTGTTAACAAAGAAAAACACCTTTGTCTGTTTTCCATACCTATCAGTTACAATACGTGTATTTTGTCCATGAAAATTAACCGGCCGTTGTTTAGTGTGCAATGCTACGGATAACTAATCAAAAGGTACCCGGTTCAAAAAAAACTTTCATTAGTAAAAATGCTATTGTTGAAAAAGTGTGAAAAATATAGACCGGTCGCAAAGGTTAATCCAGTCTTACAGAAAGGTTAAGGTTAATCCAGTTTTACAGCAAGGTTAAGGTTAATTCAGTCTTACAGTTGCGAGTCAGTGAAATTAGAATTTAATTACTAAAAACTTGCAATAAATGAATTCATTAGAATAGGTACAGTACCAAATATACAGTTAAAAAACTCTAACAGAGCTAATCACAACACGCTTAATGCATAGCTGATTCATGGATCATCGTTTTTTTGCATAGAAAATTCACTTTAGGTGGCGTTGAGCCATGGATTTGCTGTGTGTGAATAACATCATAAAACATAAAATTATTCTACTGTACAATTTAATATTTTCAGTAAAAACATTTCAAGCCGGTTTAAACATTGCCATTTGTAAATATAAACTTAATTTCTAGTGACGGTTTCATGTTGATATATCTTTTAAAAGGTTTGAAACAACCTTTCATCCTAAGAGTTGAGAAACCTTTTTGATCCAAAATGCTTCTTATGTATTATGCCATGTATGTATATTGACTCGTCTTATTTGCATACGAATTGATTTTAGTGAGTACTTAAATTTACATGTTTTTTGCCAGCAGAAAACTGCACACAAAATTAATTTATACTCTTACGTATTTTAATTAAACTTTAACTTTATTAATTAAAGACTCAATCCTTTAAAAATATCATGTCATTGTTTACAGGTTTTTCATCTTATTTTAGTATACTTTAGTCATTTCGCCATCACTTACCGTCCATGCTTTATTTCCATTCTTCACTATCAATGGATTATGGAATGTATGAATGTACATTGTACGTATTATAAAAATTAAATGATATAGTACTATTTTCACTAGATAAGCCTTTTATGACTGGGCTCATTCTTAGATGATAACAGAACGTATGTAAATATTTGAATATTATCTTCACGTGAGTGCATATACACTTTGTAATTCCCGGACTCTTTGCAATGACATTATATTACACAGACAGCGCATTTTAGAGTAAAATTGTCTACTGAAAAGTGTTCGTATATATGTAATAATCTATAATCTAACTTGCAAAATTATATTAGCATTTAAAATTCCTGTCAAATGCATGTCCACAAACAGACACGTGTAAGTTAGCGCTTACAAATGCTGCATGTGTACTTGCAAATTAAAAACCTAACCTTAAATGAACATAAACCCTGCAACTTTTGTCCTCCTTCCCTGAAATAGAGGTGACACTGGAATGGAGAACCATTTTTCACAGCATGGGTGGTCAGCCTCATAATAACCTATCAATGAATTTGTATCATAAGAAAATGCGAGTTACTGATGATGTTTTATTTACGACTTCATTACAAGCTTTGAAAGGATGTTTTTTTTTAAATGAGTGGCTGAAAATATAAGGAATTAAATATTTTATCAACATAATTTTTCTGCTTGGAACCGGAGAGCAACTAAATAAAAAAAATGATATTTAAGGGTCTACATAACCTAGATTTATTTCACGTAATAACCTACCGGCAACTTAAATGCTTTGAATGAACTCAATATCTTGGCATTGTTATATCGTCTACTCCATGATATTTTTAGGATTATTTGTAAACATTGCAATACATGGTTAAAATTAATACATATACGAGCAGTTTATTTTATATGTATTTTTTTTTACAATGATTGCTCGCATTCTAAAAGCGATTAAAAGTCTGAGATCATGACGTATAATTGTATATACCTCAAAGTCTTTTGTTCTGCTAGGTCTCGTGTACCGAAAAAAACGCTACTAAACTGCGCATATAGCGCTTTTTTTCTGCGTGTCGCATGTGCCAAGCAGAACATCTTTATTCTTTCATGTAAGGGGGCCGGCGCTTACCACTTCAGTTGAAGTGGCGGTTTCTCAGTTCCCGAAGGGGCTGGCACCTAGCCACCCACTCATTTATTGTTAAGGCTGAATAAACCTTGCCGGTATTGTTATTTATAGAGACAGGAAATTTGACTACTATGGGATTTGAACTCGAGCTCTTGGCATGAAATGCAAGCACTCTACCAACTGAGCTATCGACCGGACCTAGACCTAATCTAATCTAATCTAAGTTGCAAATATATGTAAAATTGGGATTCACATTAAATGCATTTTCACAAGCAAAACACATACAAGTTCGCGCTTGTACATGCCGCATGTGAACCTACAACATAAAACCTAAAATCTCAAATGAACAATATACAACCTGCAACTCTTGCCGACCTTCCCTGAAACAGGAGTGACATTGGCAAAGTGAACCATTTTCTACAGCATGAGTGGTCAGCCACATACCAATTTATAAGTCGGATACAGTCGGATATGACTACAAACTGACCGAAATTTATATACTTAATAATGCTGTATTTTTTATTTTCTTCAGTGAAGGTTTTTATGTTGTAGGTTCACATGAGGCATGTGCAAGCGCGAACGTGTACATGTCTGGTTGTGAGAATGCATGTAATGTGAATCTCCGATGAAACATATCTTTGCAACTTAGATTAGAATGTATCGAGTTGGAGGAGCGGAATGATATTGGACAGGTCGTTACGCCATCTATTAGAGTTGTACAGTGTAGGTAGGTACGCCAATGCAAGAGCAATGCTCTTCACCGTTCACAACACACCCGTAACACCGTGACCATCGCCACTACAAACTACACAGTAGCGTATACAAAATGTTAACAGCGTTTTAAAGATTATTTCATAGGTGGTTGGTCTTGTATAAAGATCCTTGTGGGTATAGAGACTGTACCTAAGAGTGAAGGAGAATCTTGGATTCAGCCGATTCAGCCTTTCTTGACTTATAGGTTGGTATGCGGCTGACCACCCATTCTGTGGAAAACGGTTCACTTTGCAAATGTCACCCCTGTTTCAGGGAAGTTCGGCAAGAGATGCAGGGTGTAGGTATGTTAATTTGAGATTTGGGTTTTTATATTGTAAGTCCACATGCGACATGTTTAAACTCCAATTTATACGTGTCTGCTTGTGAAAATGCATATAATGTGAATCCCAATGTTACATATCTTTGCAACTTAGATTACATTAGAGCCAATGTTGTCGGGCTCATGATGATGATGACTTTAAGAAGATCACATTGTGAGTGAATGGGATGTTTAGATCAAATATATAAGAGCAGCTAAAAGAAGAGAATGTAGTGAATTAAGTGTGCAATGGTTAAAATAAAATTGGTTGTAGGTACACGACTTTAAATGAATTTAGATGACAGCTAAATGAGGGCGCTGTAACAACTCAAAAGCCTTTGAACTGCTGTAATCAATGTTTGTTACCTCTTATTAATAAAAACAAAATGAATCTTATTTTTTTGCGATTCAGTAAACTTCATGTTGAACTATCAAAAGTGACATAATACAAGATGGAGGCTTTAGTTCCGATTTTTGCCACGTTCATTTTCAGTCTTATAGGTCTGTATGTGCATAGAGAGTTCCACAAAATCTTTTGCTTTCAAACCTCAGTCACATATATCAGTTACATATTTATTCAGTTTTTTTTTTCTGATGTTTGAGAACGAGTATACTTAGATCTGACAGCTGTTGCGTATGATAAGTAGGTACGCCTCTGCCTTATTAACCATAAGTTTTATTTTATAATACCCACTGCTTTACCGGCCATACATCACTCACTGCAGTTCAAGCAAGAGAAAGTTACCTGGCCAAAGTAAAATACTGGAAATTTCTCCGACTCATGCGTGCTTGTAGGTACCTACACTGAATCAGTTAAATAATGAATAAGAGCTAACTAAAAACGCTTACAACATCAAGATACCTTTTGTTGAGTGGAAAAATACGATAAGTGTTATGTACATAGATTCAACAATGGACTGGTATAAGATTTCTTATTAAAGATCTAATCTAATCTAATCTAAGTTGCAAATATATGTGACATTAAAGATTCGCATTGTATGCATTTTCACAAGCAGACACGTATAAGTTCGAGCTTAAACATGCCGCATGTGGACCTACAATTTAAAAACCCGAATCTCAAATAAACATACACTCTGCAACTCCTGCCGACCTTCCCTGAATCAGGGGTGACATTGGCAAAGTGATCCATTTTCTACAGCATGGGTGGTCAGCCGCATTCCGAACTATAAGTCAAGGAACATACACAACAAATTACAAATTTTAAAATCAACAAATAATAATATGTATGGAGATCAAAAACTAAACAGAAAAACAAATTCCAATTTATAAAGCCCTATAGCCATCAGTACAGATCAACCGCCATTTCTTTCTATCCTTAGATACTTCTTTCGTTTCCTCCAGGGTCATAACCTTTTTTATACAGGCTCTCCTTTTATTATGACTCTGGATATTCCATTCATTCAAGATCAACTTTTAATTTTAGTGAAAAAGATTTTTTTTTTACATTTTAATTTACTAAGTGCTAAGATTTTAACTGGCAATAGAATGTTAAGGAAATGCTTAAATTAAAAAAGAATAGTTATTTACTACGGAATAATATTTGAAACCATTCCGAATACTCCGTAAACAAAACAGTATATATGTACCTAATCAATCACGTCTTTATTTTGATATTTTAATGAGAGGAACGATCCATTCATCATTTTTCTTGTACCTACTATAAATCAAAAATATATTTAAAAATAATTGAAAATATATGTAATTATTATGTGGTTCGCACATTCATTGAAATATATAAACTTGATAAGGTTGTGACGCCATACGGCCGGGCTGCTACAAAAAAGGCAAACAATTATTTTGTTATTGTTCGCTAAGGACCGTTGTCCCATACAGTGTGGCGTTTGCCCGCTAAGAAAAAAGTTCTGAGCTCAAAATTGTTCTGAGTTCATTGTTATTAGTAATTTTGGTATGGCGAATGTATTAATTAGACAAAAAAAAAACAAAATAGAAAATGATGTAAATATGTATTTTATAGTTAAAATACATGCGAGAGAGTGCTTTAATCGGTCTTTATTTTTTTAATGTACTTATGTGAAAAATTGAGTTTTATAGTTCAACTTGTTTGCTACGCGTAGTCTATGCTACCTAATGTCAAATGATGCAAACCTACCTACATTTGATTCTTGTTTCGTTTAATTTTGATTGTGTTATCTAACAGATTACGAGGCTTGTATTTGTACACCGATATACTTTCTCATTAAATTATTTTGGGTCCAGCCATTAACAGTCATGTCGATCTCACCAAAAACGTTTCCGGCATTTACAAATTTCGTCATTAAATTGAGCTGTAAAATTTCTTATACAGCACTTTTATAACACTTGATTGATTTAAAACCGGATAACATTACAAAAATATAGATTTTATAGACGTGTAGACTTGACTCTCATTTCTTTATCCGAAATTAACTCTAAATTCTAGTAACAAATAACTTTCGTTTTGTTCAATTTGTAATTTTATATTTTGTAATAACTTACACGTGTCTGTTTGCGGGCATGCATTTGATATGAGCTTTCAATGTTAATATATCCTTGCAACTTAGATTATAGTCAATCAAATATTTTTTATGTAAAAAACAACTAATAATTTAAAGCGCCCTTGACGTGATTTTGCACAATAAGTACCTACGATGCTAAAGAAAATTGTCCAATAAAGAAAGAAAAATTGTGCGAGTAAATCAAGTCATTTTGTTAGATTAGTTTTGCCGGTGAAATAAATTACGCATAGAGTAGTTAAACAAAACATTTTTATTTTGAGTGAAGTACCTACCTGTCTACTTCATCGCACACACCTAAAAAATAAAAGTGATCGGAGAGGGCCCTTTAGATGTGACACACACACACAGCGCTCATAATATAATCTAAGTTGGAAAGATATATAACATTTAAGATTCATATTAAATGCATTCCCATAAGCAGACACGTATAACTTTGCGCTTACACGTGCCGCATGTTAACCTACATTATAAAATCCCAAATCTCAAATGAACATACCCCCTGCAACACTTGCCGAATTTCCCTGAAACAGAAGTGACATTGGCAAAGTGAACCATTGTTTTAAAGATCAGCCTCATGACAACCTATAAGTCAAGGAACGTGTAACGTCTAAGCACGTGTAATTTAAAATGAAGTAAGCCAAATACCATAAAATAATGTATAATAAACTAAATAATAGGTTAATTTCCTACTTAAAAAAAAAACAGTGCTGTTTGAATAAAAATCTGTCTTTTTTTTATAAAACAACACCCTGTGCTTCGGTATATATTATTAAAAATATTAATTTAATTCAAATCTACATAGGTACGTTACAAAGGCGGTTGTAAAATAAATTTAATCTGGTCTTAGTTTTTATAGACCTACTCAATAAATGCTTTATTACGATCTAGTTTTTCTTTATAGTTATAAAAACAGCAAAAAATAATAATAATCAGATAGATGATGATGATGATGATGATGGATGATTTCTTTCCTGTGGCGCCATTTAATGGTCCAGGACCATCTCAAGGGCGCCATGGCTTCTCGAGAAAAGTAGTGTCTTCAGTTCCTTTCTGAAGGTGGTGGTAGGCTGGTTCGCGCGAACACCGATGGGTAAATTGTTCCAGGCCACCGGCCCGGCCACCGCAAAGCTTAGATAAGAACATTACACGGGTTCACTGGTATTGTTTAATTTTGTTACGAATAGAAGTCGATCAAGGACAAACAATTAAGTGTGGATGCTGGGGTTCGTGGGTCGACCCATGTCAAAGACGAATTCCACAGTTTTTTTTAACATTGCGCGTATGGCGCCGTATGACCTTGAGAGACTTGTGATACCAGAAAGCCAAAAAGGCTGAAGATCCAGAGAAAGATCTCCAAAGAGTCGAAGCAATTCTGGGCCTCTTTTTAAAGGCGATTAAGGCGTGTTATAAAGCTAAATCTGCCCTTTTTGTTTCTTACACTTTATGGTCTTAGCAAAATAGTAACAGTAATGAAAAAAATGAAGCATGTTAAATAATTTTTTATCTTAATTATAAAGCTTGAACAAAATATAAAACTTAAGAATTGCCACCACAAAAAAATATTTAAAAAAACGCGTTTTTTTTACATTTTTAGCTTTTTTTTCGTGTGTGCTGTATTTTGGAATTTTGTTTTTTAATTATAGAACTATACATTGTTTAGGTTCCGTACTCAACATTTTTTGTATAATGTCAATAGTTTTTGAGTAAATATGGAAAAACTGAAACTACTAAATGATTTAAATTTTAATTAAATCAAAGAACACAGTTTTTCCATATTTACTCAAAAACTATTGACATTATAAAAAAAATGTTGAGTACAGAACCTAAACAATCTGTAATTAAAAAGCAAAAAAAAAATTCCAAAATACAACACACACGAGAAAAAAGCTAAAATGTAAAAAAAATGCGTTTTTTTAAATATTTTTTTGTGGTAGCAATTCTTAAGGTCTATATTTTGTTCAAGCTTTTTAATTAAGATAAAAAATCAATAAACATGCTTGATTTTTTTCATTACTGTAACTATTTTGCTAAGACCATAAAGTGTAAGAAACAAAAATGGCAGATTTAGCTTTATAACACGCCTTAAGTCCTGGAATCTATTGTGGAGGATCATCTGAGGCCCAAAAAGAATCCAGCATGAGGCTACCAAGCTCATTATTTTTTTAAATGACCAGAGAAGAAGATCTGAAGTAGTTTTTTATTAGGTTTAAATGCATGTAAATTCCATACTTAAGCAAAATAAAATGACGCCCACCTTTTCCGAATATTTTTTTGAATTTTTTTAATTCAAATTCACAGTATTGTTTATTTACACAAAAGCCATTGACTTCTTCGACTCCAACTGTAGGTCAAAATATACAAAGGAATGTGTGGAAATAACATATGTAAATAAATTCTGTTCGTTTATCATGCGTTGTTCGCTTTTGGATATCGAATCACTTTTTTGACTGACAGTATTGTTACGTTATAATCACGTAAAAACACCATAAAACTATGAATTCACCAAATAGATAAATAAGGACGTGAGAAAAAAAATCTTAGAGTAAATAATCTTATCTTTTGGTGCATTTTCTCGAAAATTTCATAGACTATTCGTCCCCATTAGTGCTCGTTTGTCTAATGTAAATCAAAAGTATTTTCACTGGAGCAATTTTTGTACGTGACTGGATCAATATGTCTTTAAAAACTGTAAATTGATTTAAAAAATATTTAAAACAACTCTCTTTAATCTATATTATCATGTTTTGCGTTTTTTTATTCGCTCAGATTGTGTAGAATGTGATTCATAAGACAATTTCATCGAACGGTCATCTTTGAATCAAATGGTAGGTAAGCCAAACAAGCACTGGGGGGACGTATTATCTTCGAAATCCTCAAAAATTTTAGTATCAAAATAAATCTCTGACAAGTGATAGACGAGGAAATTTTTAAACAAAAGAAATGGGAAAATACCTCAGACAAAATGGTAAAATTAATTAAGACCGGCGAGGGGATCAATGGACGCAGGGTTCTCAGGACTGCGGTTTGTGGAAGTTAAAGTACAAGACTTAAATTATGTACTTAAATTGACCGACAAGCCGGGAGAGAGAACAAAAAACTATTTTTATACCTGGCGGAGATCTTCTTTTTAACTTCATAATATTTCAAAAGGGTTTTCAACGCCATTATTTCTTAAATCCCTTCATGGTGAATGGAATAAAAGATTTATTTGTATAAAAAAAGGCAAAAGGGATTTTGATGGACGCTAACATTCGAGAGGCGTGTGGACTTTTTTCAACATTCCTTAATAAAATAATGGAGGCACGATATACTTCAGGTCCAAATCAACCAATCTATACTAACTAAACAGGCATTTGTTGGACAGCAGGTAGAGCTAAATTTCCATTTTATATTAGAGTCCACTGCACAGCTTTTTTCGCTTTTAAATTAAAATACTTCGTGTAAATGAAAAAAAAACACCTTGTTGTATCCATTTCACTTTAAAAGCAGTCATCACATGAAAACTTCATCTGTGGTGTGTAGATACCTACACGATACGTAACATGTATTTATTAATGGACTTTACTTTCCCTTTGGTCTAAAAAGCATAAATGCATATTATAATTTTACATTTGCAGACAGTGTTGTAGTGGAATAATTTTTACTCACTAATTCAATTTTGCCTCTAAAAAATGCATGCTTACAGTTTACCGTAGGTACCTATTTTTTTCACTTTCTATTAAAATTATAGTAAATTGCGAGAATGAGAGCTACAATTGACTATGAATACAATAATCGACGTGTTTGCCCATAAAACTGTTATCGAGATAAATTCAAAGCTATTGTACTCTCAACTCAAATCGATTTGAAATTTAATTAAGTCGTATTGAAGTATATTATAAATGCTTTGAAGAAGTAATTTCAAATTTGGTACATATTATGTAAAACACTAAAGAAAATATTTTTCTTTCACATTACGGATAAGTTGAAAACGTAAAAATATTTAAATTCAAAGAAAACATTATTAGGAACGAAGGTGTAATATCGGTGTACTTCGGAGAAGATTTCCAGGAAGTAAGTTTATATTGTGCGGAATCTTATATAATAGGTCAAATACGCAACATGGAAAAATAAAGATTACCGAAGGGCTAAGGTAATGTTACATTTTTGATAATTATGATAATCACATAACTCACGAGTAAGAAAACGCGAGCTTTCAGCAAGTACCAGTACCTACCTCCAGTGTTTTACTCTCTGAAGGTTTTCTTCTATTCCACTTTCTTTCAATAGTTTTGTTTACACGCGTATGCATTTCTAACTTTCCAAACTTAAAATAAATAAAATTGCTCTTTACTTAAGCTTTCCAATTGTTTTTGTCGTTGAATTCCATGTTTAGAAAACAACAACATTCATTTAAAAAATAATAATAAACTTTTTTTTTAAACAAAAAATATGTGAAAAAAATAACAAAATGTTTAGTATTTTTTTTTTTTAGGAATTCCGCTTTGTATTATTCCCTACTTCATGGGAATTACAAAAAGAGGTTGACTGGAATTAAAATACAGTAATGTAAGTTTCATTAAATATTGAATACAAGATATCCAGAGGACATGACAAAGAAAGAAGATGTATGAAAACAAATTATGAAAGACGTATTTTGTGGTAAAGCAATAAAAATAAAGAGTGTTGTGAAGCCTATATCTCTCGTAATATTTTCAGAAAGTAACTGAAAATATGACTAGAAATTCTATGCTTTAAATAACCAGGAAGATTTTATTATACTTTCACCTATTTTATTTTATAAATAAACTTACAGTGGTGGCTTGTGAAGAAATCCTTACAACACAAAAACACTGAAAAGAAAAAACTATAAGTAGAAAGCAAGTAAATGTTTTTTTACAAGATTTGTTTTCTTTTGTAAACACGATTTATTTTTGTATAAATTTTTAGAATACAGTTTGCTATGGCAACACTACCTCACACGGCAAGTATCAAACTCGCACTGAGCCGCTGAATGCAGATCAAACCTTTTTACCTGTATGAGCGGTGCATGAGCCTCCTACTTGCTAATCAGCTGTTGCAACTAACAATGACATTAAAATACAGAGATCACTGTTGCTGAGTTTCAATTCAAGGCATTTTAATTTTGTTTCACTACTGCCCTGTTATGTTTAAGATCAACAAGGTTACTCAAGTACTCTAAAAATAAATTTGGAAATCCAACTTCACTTGAGCGATACTGTTACATATATTATAATCCTATATGATTTTCTGGTCGATTCGTAACGTCTTTATACGGTAGACAGGCAATGTCGATGCTGATGCCTAAATCCTGGGAGGAAAAAATAAGGGAACTATGGAGGGAAGCAGCATAAAATAGAGTCCTGAAGGATTGTGGTACGGGAGCCCTGACTTCTGAGCCGGTGACATAAAAAAAAACCACATTTTAGTTTTCCAATTATTTTTATTACGCATATTTATCTAAATACTTTCAAAAGTGAATTCAGCAAAAAAAGTACCAATTAAGTAGATACTGTTTTACTAACGTAAGAAAACATAATATTTTGATTATCAATTTAAAATTAGTACCCTAAGCGTGTCATATTTACTTAGTTCAAGTTTGTAAGGAACGCGTAGCGTACATTTTGGTGAGTCGCTGCACCCATAGCCCGTCTATCATCAGGAAGAAGGAACCGGTTTAAAATTTTAAATCTTCATCGTCATCATCTGCATGAAGAGTTACGTGTGGTGTGTAGCTGGGCGTACGTTCCCCAATGGGCGTCCGACGAATTTTCTGTTGATTCACCACCACCGTATGACAAATCGATATGAAGATTTTAGTAAAAAAAAAAACACACGTATTTACGTGCTGTTATGGTTTTCTTCACACACTTGAACGTGGCCTTAAAACTATTTAAATGCCGAGTAAGAGAAACGTTTAGAAACTAAAAAAATATTTATAAAATAATTACTTTTTATTAAAAGTAATTATTTTATAATTTTTTTTTTTTATAAATATGTTCTAAGTACCATCTTATTGCGTAGATAGATACTATAATCCATAATCCAAGTTGCAAAGATAAATAAACACTTATCAGTGAGTAGGTACTTATATATTTAAAAAAAAAAGTTTTATTTTCACAAGTTGAGCATTTATTTCACCTCAAGTAGGTACTCATACTGTTAAAAATGGTTCACTTTGCCAATGTCACCCCTGTTTCAGGGAAGGTCGGCAAGAGTTGCAGGGCTTATGTTCATTTGAGAATGGGTTTTTTAAAAGTTATATTTTCTTACATTCATAAAGAAAATTCGGGTATGACTATTTACATTAGGTTACCTAGTCTACTACCTACATTTCCAATAAAAGTAGTTTACTCTTTCTCATATGCAATTTTGTTAACGAAATTATCATTTCCTTATTATTTAAAATGCATTACACAACACATCTGCAATTTTAACTTTCATCTGTTTCATCATTTCTTTCACTTCTTATGTAACTTAAGTAACCTGCATCATTTTCAATCAAAAAGTCACAACATCACATAACCTGCTAAATAACAAAGTGGACATTGGAAACATGTGATTCCTATTGAACCAAAGAGCGCAATCTATGACTTCTTTCAATATTAGATGAATCTTTACTTAGTTTAGTAGGTACTTGTTTGCATTGGCGTACCCAGGATCAAATCTAGGGGGGGCAGGTTTTGGAAAATTGAAGATCATCGTCACCAAAATATATCGCCGACGGCGGGGGGGGGGGGGGGGGAGGTAGGCACGCAATTTCCTCAGGGGCAGGGCATGATCGAATAATGGTCATTTTAGCAATTTTGGATTATTTAGGTTGATTTTTCTCTTCCAGAGGGGGGCACTTACCCCTCCCCCCCACTGGCTCTTCCTGGGTACGCCCATGCTTGTTTGTCTTATCACAAACACAGGTAATTTCACATGAGCAATGTTTGTATGTGTAGGTACTAGATCAATGTGTTTTACAAATGCTAGAAATTGATTTTGAAAGTATTATTATTATAATTTTTTTTTTTAATTGTGAAGAGGAATGCAATTCACCAACCTATTTTGCCTGGCCAGTTGTCTTCAGGCGAAAGCAGAAGCTTGTGTGCATGCAACGACATCTGAACCAGGGTCAATGTTATGGTCAAAGGGGCCAGCCGTGGCTCGAACCAACGTTATCTGAACCAAACACGCTAGCTGAACAAGCGTCTTGACCGCCGTGGCCATAGCACCGACTAAAAATAATAAAAACATTCCTTGACTTATAAGTTATAGGTTGGTATGAGCCTGACCACCCAAGTGTCTGCTTGTGGGAATGCATTCAATATGAATCTCAAATGTAATATGTCTTTGCAACTTAGATTAGATTTTAGAAAAACAACTCTCACATTATCGTGTTTTACATTTTTCTCTTAGCTTAGATTGTGCAGAAGGTGATTCTTAAGACACTGTTATTTAAAGGTCATCTTTGAATCGAATGGTCGATACGCCAAACAAGCACTGGGGCAACGAAATATTTGGAAATGTATAGTAAAATAATTTTCAGTGTTCCATTTATACACATATTCCAAAAAAAAACAGGTCACACCTTTTCTTACATGCTATTCTTAACCTATGTCGAATCGACGGGCATTTTTATCACGATCATTCTTGTCCACTGTTAATATAGGCCTCCCCCATATCTTTCAAGGCATTTATATCCTAGGCCTTCTCATCCAGTCACCAGCAATCCTTTGGGTGTTATCTCACCATCTTGTTAGAGGCATACCTTTACCTCTTTCATCCTACTTCTCGGGAGTGTTTTAGTTTTTATACATTTTCTATTTAGGTACACAATGGTTCAGTATTAAAAATTGTTTTATACTCGGGACGATCATAATGAAGATGACTTATACAATATCAAAAATAACATAGGATGTTAGTAAACAGTAGAATTGTTATTTTGAGTTCTCTTATCTAAATAGTCCACCTCCATTATGATAAAGTATTGGCAGTTACACAAATAGATATCCTCTCATTATTTGCCCAGTTATCTAAAGTCTAGATAATTAAAAAACAACAACAAACCACCTAACAGTACCCACCTATAATTCAAGACTGTTAAATATTACTTACCTACTGGTTTTGAAAATCTGGCCCTACACTCAAATTCAAACTCCCACAGCATTCAGCTCCAAACACGTTTACGTATCTCCAGCCACTTGAGTGGTGTTTCATTAAATGTTTTCAAGCATTTTATAACAAGAAAAAGCGTCAAACTCATTGAAAGTAAGCAAGTGTGAGAGAGACAGTATCGAAAATTTTATTGTGTGCGTCAGTTTTTGGAAAAAAAGAACAGTGGAGTGATGAAGACTTTACAACATACCTACAACAAATGAGGATGTAGTTGTAATTTTTTTATTTTCGCTTGTATTGAAATAGCAACCATGATTTCAAGTTCACTACATGGAAATTGGAAAGGCTGTGTTTTTCTCACCTTGGCGAAGGCCCTTTTACCCATCTCCAATCATCGAGTTTCCCATTAATATTTTGAAGGTTGGTGGTGAATAAAAGACCCATTGACTTGTTGAAACTTGTTTTTTTATGTTGGCAGTAATGATATTAGTTCTAGTTTAGGTTTACAATGTCTACACAATTATTATCTTCAAAGGTTGAGTCCACTGCGTTCGCTTGAATCACGAGGCAGGAGATCCTCCTCAAACCGCCGTGTTGGTGAGGTGAGCAGGGTGCTTGTTGCTGTGGATGGGAATATGGGAAAGAAAGAATGCCTTAACTTCTGAGTAAAAATAAGTGTGGTCCTGATAAGGACCTATGGGTTTTGGATGATTGTCTAGCCTTGAGAAAGGCTCTATGTAGGTACTGCTCACAAGTTAACAGGATGGTGGTCCTAATAAGGACCTTGTGATCTTGGTTGCTTCTCTAGCCTTGAGAAAGATTCGGGGTGATTGGCAGTATGTACTGCAGGAGACGGTTGTCCAGAGTCCGCTGAAGGCAACAAGGTCTTGGAGTCCTCAAAAAGTGATGGTAGAGCTGCTGATGTGTCAGTCAAGTCCAGGAGATGTGTGCCTCGACTGGAAGCTGGCGCCCGAGGCAGTGTAGCGTGATCCGAAGAGATATTGTTCGCTCGGTAGTCGGTGCATCTCTGGCACGCGTCCCAGAGTAGCAGTATATTTATAGCTGTCGTTTCCCGCGCAAATGCCCAAATTAATACAAGTGCACAGCTTAAGGAGAGAAACCACCTTTTTTTGGCATTTGGATTATTGTCTTCAGTTCTCTGCACCACAATATATTTTAAAAGTTTGTATCTAGCAGCCTCGGTTCAGGCCTATCTTAATATAGCAGGTTTATATACATGGTGTCTTAAATATACCTCCCTAATGTTTACTTTCTCATTATTTCTGATGCACTTCTGACTCCATTTTTTCACAGATTTATTAATATACCTACTCAGCATATATTTACTGTCAACATGCCTTGTTTGACAGTCCAGTAAGTGAAATAATGCCCTGCGTTCTTAGGTTCAGTTCAGGCTGAGTTCATCAGGAAAACCACTGTATTCTGCATTTGACAGATGGTGGGGACAAAACATTGGTGGACGAGCCAGTAAGAAAAATCAGCACAGTGTACGGATGTTGTATATCAGCAGTAGCTGAACTCATTCATCTCACAAGATTCAGGCCAATGTATATTTTCATATTATGGTTGTCATAGAAAAACAACAATATAGAAAAATGATTGTGTATTCAAATAAAATGGTACTTAAGTACCTATCCAAATATTTATAGCAAAATGTAGTGAAGAATACACACACGGCCGGCGCTAGGGTAGGGTGCGGTTGGGCGACCGCCCAGGGCGCCAGGTATAATAGGTTATATGTTTTTCGTGTGGATTTGTATGGTGCCTTAGTAATCTGGCCCAGGGCGTTGGTAGTGCTAAAAACGCCACTGAATACACAAAGACAATTTATTAAAAAAAAACACACACACATTATAAAGAGTATAAGTACATTACAACACTTAAAATATAAAAGGGTAGGTACTTCAGTAAATATGCTGAATATTCTTAAATAATGTTGGGTAACTTTACATTATATATGTCAAACAGATGACAGACTGAGATGACATTTTATTCAACTTTGTTCAGAAGCTTTCGAGAGCCCTTGAGGTGAGATTCACATGCAAATGGCATTCTCCAAATACATCATCCGAGTAATGATAATTATATTATAATAATTTGTAATACAATATCTTCAATTGTGAGGGAATGGCGGCAGCATATAGTTACAGTTACAAACATATGGTTAAATATTACAAACATTATTTAGCAATAAGCTAATACTGAAATTCAAATAAAAAATATTTGCTTAAAGTATTTTCTGAAATAAAGTTTACATTTGGGAATATAATATCCGTTACAAATATAACTACTTAAGACACTTTTATACGCAAGTTCATTTTTCAAAAATATAGATAGTAATTACAAGCAAGGCCTCGGCATTTTTGTAAGTCGGAAAGAACTGTCCTGTATTTATTTTTGATGGCCGGCAGCATTTCATTAACTTTGTTGTTCATTTCAAACGGATCTTCCCTCAGATCATATGCTTCTTCCAGTTCCTAAAAATATAAATGATTAAAACTCAATCTCGTAAATTGAAAAAATGTATGAAAATAAATCACTCACTATAGTGCTGTCTTTGTAACTTCCATATATTTGTATATTTACGCCACTGAGGGGTATTTACAAAATGTTTAATACTCAGGATACGTCTTAGTCTTACACGAATAATTTTACTAAGTAGTAAAGTTAAAACGAAAACATGTTATAAGGCATGCAAGGTTGGTCGTCAGTATGTAATACTTGCCTGTGAATCTTTGAAGGAGCAGAAGAGATAATCAATAGCAGGATGCATGTGGCGCACACAGCTGTAGGTGTTATTTTTGGAGTCCTGACATTTACACATGTACTCCGGAAGACACATCTGCAAAGCCACATTTTAAAAATTATTTCTGCAGGTTTTCAGATTTTTTCCACAAGTAAATAATGTTATCTTATCTACTATACTGTACTGTACTGGGCAAGTACGGGTTTCAGGAAACTATCGTCCCCCTATCATCTTATCACTCTCCAATCAGTCCCGACATAATTCCCCCCCCTTAGGTTGGAAATCACTTAGTTAGTGCATCTACAGAATCTGCGGAAGAGAGGACTCACACTGCGTTCGGCAGAGAAGGGCTCAAAAACATTAGTGAGGAAGCCAACCAGAAGAGTACCTACAGTGTTCGGCATTTGTGCGTTTGCTGTAGAGGTTCCATCTTCGTGGAACTAGCTGCCACCAGAGCTCTGAGTCTCTAAATTCTGCAATATTTCACTACGATAACACAGCAAGCGTCCTTGGAGTGACTATAATAATAATCTATAATCTAAGTTGCAAGGATATATTCATTTAAAGCTCTCAGATGTATGCCCACAAACCAACACGTGTAGTTCGCGCTTACAAATGCTGAATGCGTACTTACAAATAAAATCCAAACCTCAAATGAACATAAGCCCCACAACTTTAGCCGACCTTCCCTGAAACAGGGGTGACATTGGCAAAGTGAACCATTTTTTACAGTATGGGTGGTCAGCCTCATACCAACCTATAAGTCAAGGAATATGAATAATAAATTACATTTAAATATGAAAAAAGAACAAAACCTTAAAAAGAAATCTTACAAAAAATCTTAAAAAGAAATCATGACAATGACCACAAAATGGCACTATATGAAGTCATTATCAGACCACAAATAATGGATGCCAGGATAAAGAACAGGAACTTGCGACTACTATACTTACATAAAGATTAGTATCTCCGCCCCACGGACATTCTGTTGAGACAGAATGAGAGCCCTCACCGCTGTATTCTATCAGCATCTGTCTCTCATACATCTCCTCAGTCCACACCTCATTAGTGGCTATAGACACGGCCTCAGATCTGTGAAACAACGGCAGGGGAAGACCATCCATGACGGGTGGATCTGCAATGCCCGCTAGTTTCAGGATGGTGGGAGCAATGTCTATGTTCATAATGGGGTTCAGTTTGATGGCATCTTGATCTACTCCCGGGCCTTTTATTACAAATGGAACTCTGATGTCAGTTTCATAAGGTTGTCGCTTATCAAAGGGCTGCGAGAATTGACCTGAAAAAATTTAAGAAATTTTGTTTCATCCCTTACAATACTATTGTTCATTTTATAACTAGATATTTATTTTGATACATTATTTCCTTTCACTATTTTGTTTTTTTTTTCTATATTACACGGAAAAATTCTAAATTACATAGTCATAAAGAATGATACATAGAAGATAGAATACTCAGATATTAATCCTTAATTACAAACAGTTTGCACTGAACATAATGAATGGTCGTAACTATAGAACTCACCAATATGATACCCATTGTCCGATGTAAAGATGATGTAGGTGTTATTGAGCATATCAGCTTTCTTCAGGCTGTCAACCACTTTTTCCATCATCTCATCGACCGCCAGCAATGTCTGCCATCTTGCTCTAAATATTTCATCTAACTTGGGCAACGTCTCATTGGGTAACGGAGAGTGAGTCATTTGTACTAACCAATGCTTATCCTGCAAAATAAAATAAACCAATTTAGACACACGCATGGTTATATGCCAACAAACTGCTATGCAGTTTGGCTGAAGTAGCAATTAAATAAAAATATGTATTATTATATTGAAAAAAAAAAAAAAAAAAAAGATATTCTCACTTCAGGAAATAATGTTTAATGGCTGGCATGTGTAGGGATCCCTAAACAGGTTAAGAGCTAATGAAGGAAGAGCCTGTGTCAACAAGTTGACCTGAGGATTTTTGGAACAGGAGGACTCTACAATCTGCAAATATGGAGTTCAGTAGACTATGCACAACTAATGCTCAGGCCCGGATTAACCCCTCTGGGGGCCCTGGTGCGGGGTGAAGCTCGGGGCCCCCTATACGCCCCCCCCTTCCCTCCTACTTTTCCATACCTCAAAGATGCATATATTTTCCGAAAAAAAAGTACCCTGACGTTTCTTCTTTACAATACTTTTTAGCTTTTGGGGGGCCCCTTGGTAGCGTATGCCTCATAAGACATACACCCCAAAGATATTTTGTTGTAATGCTTGTACACTGATTTCTATTGAGTCTGTCATCTGGGACCCCTTTGGTCACAAATGTCCGGAAAGACCTTAAAAATATAAGAGTTTTGTTGGCCCTGTGGGGGGGCCCCTGAGTGTGGGGGCCCTGGTTCGGTTGTACCGCTCGAACCGCCCTTAGTCCGGGTCTGCTAATGCTGTTACCCTTCTTGTCCTTGGATGATCTCTAAGCGGGAAACCAGAGAGTCAGAGAAGTCATTCGCCGATGAGTCAACGCAATTTGTAGCTGACATTTGACGACATCACGTCCCTAAGCATGCACTTGGTAGAGTAGCAAGTTGACCTGTGCTATGGCTGATCAATGTAAGTGGTCTGACCCAGGTCATGTTTGATTGTTAATTATCGCTGAATCAAGTCCAAGACCAACTGCGCACTAACTACAATCCATAACTCTCAAGAAGTAATTAGTTCTCCACGTTTTTAAGCAAGCACACAAAAATTTTCAAATTATTTTAAAGAAAAATAAGTGATGACAATGTAAGATCACATTTTCTGGCAGGATATTGAAGTTGGGCGTTCTCAGAGCCTGCAGTCCAGGGAAGGCGTCCTTGTGGCGTGGCGCTGGCTCAAATGGAGCGTGAGGAGCTGGCGGAGACAGAACCATCAGCAGGGGCTGCTGGGCCTCCTTGCTGCGCTGCTCTATGAACTCTACGGCCAGGTCTCTCTACAATCACAACAATAATAACATAACAGATCTGTCATAGTCTAGTACAGCACAACAATTATTAATAATGCTTTACTGGCAAGAAGAGTCACATAGGTACCTAAGATCGGGCATAAAGGTTCATCCAGTCTTAAATAAACTGGGCTTTGTTTAAGTTGGAGTTCTTCAGCAGTGACCAATCTCACAAAGTATGTCAAGGATAATGGCTTTCACAAAAAAAGCATTTACAAGAAGATAAAACCTACTCCTTCACCAAAAGATTCCTCACACCAATGCTATACCTTCAGGAAGTGCCATCAAGACGTTGTCATCCAAATTAACATTTTAGGTTCATTCTCCATACATATACACAAAGAGGTGTGTAGGTATAGGTTCAGGCTCACACATGTGCAAGTATACATCGAGAAGAAATGCCTTAATCCCCGTTAATCGAAAAATCTATGTAATTTTTTTCTTACCATGTGAGGAAAGCTTGACGGGAGCAAGATTTAAATCTAAAAAGACATCTGCCAATTTTTTTTCTTATTTTATTAAAGTTTTTAATCTTATTTTATTAAATCTTTGCTACAGGTGGCATAAGATGAAGTCTTACGATGACATCAGTGAGGTACTCCCCGTTGTGGTATTTGTTGGGGACCCCGTTGTGTGAGAGGGTGAAGTTGTAGTATCTGGAGTTTCCCACCAGGCCGCGCCACTCACTCCAGCCAGGGGGCACATGCTCAGGGCCCCCTGATGATGCATGACCATACTGGAATCATAACAATAGGCTGTGCGTCAAATAGTGAAAAAAATAATGTTTGAATAAGGACTAAAAGGAGATAATATTTATTTGTAGGCTTTCATGAACAGGGCCAGATGAATATCAACAAATTTTAGGGACACTTTTGGAACAGACAGAATTAATACATATTTGTGTAAAACTAAAGAACATAAGTAATTCATAATGGAAAATAATTAAAAAATAGTTGATAATTTGATTCCACCCTAACACTTCTCCAGTCTTCCCATGGTTTCCATTTTGGATTTTTAGTCTTTCCTTGACTGATAGGTTGGTATGCGGCTGACCATCCATACTGTAAAAAATGGTTCTCCTGCTTCAGGGAAGGTCGGCAAGAGTTGCAGGGCTTATGTTCATTTGAGATTGGGTTTTTTGTATTGTTGGTCCACATGCGGCATGTGTAAGCGCGAAATTATCTGTGTCTGCTTGTGGGAATGCATTTAATATGAATCTCAAATGATACATATCTTTGCAGCTTAGATTTAGATTTTAGATACAATAAAGAATGTTATAGAAATTCACCGTCATCCGTAACACATTTTTTTTCTAATATAAATCTATTGCCTATTTTTTAGCCACGCTGTTGGCCCATTGCCATTTCAGCTTGCAAACACATTCAATCACATTTATAGTATAGTATTTTTTGTACAAATAAATGTGTTTATAATACCGATTCAATGTTATTATATTACTGGGACAGAATAAGCAATGAAGACATCAGGGGGACTTGTGATACAGAAGACATTGTACGATAGAGCAGAGCCAAATATATATTTTGAAGGGACCATTTTTTTTTTTACTTAAATGTTATTTATTATTTGTATTCCTTGACTTATAGGTTGGTATGAGGCTGACCACCCATACTGTAAAAAATGGTTCACTTTGCCAATGTCACCCCTGTGTCAGGGAAGGTCGGCAAAAGTTGTAGAGCTTATGTTCATTTGAGGTTTGGATTTTGTAAGTACACATTCAGCATTTGTAAGCGCGAACTACACGTGTTTGTTTGTGAGCATGCATTTGAGAGCCTTAAATGTTAATATATCTCTGCAACTTAGATTATAGACCATATTATATTGTGGCAAATTAAATACCACCAGGAAGTTGCCTCGCCGGAAGACCGCTAAAGAGGTGGAAGGATAGCTGGACTTCAGTCTCTCATGAGTAGTTCTCACTAGGTATCCGCAAGAACAGATCAATGATCTAAATGAAGAAGAATAACAACATTTGATCTCACCTCATTCAAGTACTTCCCCGCATAGAACGTTGTATAGTTGGCAGACTTGTGCAGCACAGCAGCAAATGTCAGCGGCTCGTACTTGGCCTGCCAGCTGTGGCTGCTGCAGCCGCCCTGCAGGGAGTTGTTGGTGGTGAGGTGGTTGTGCGGGTACAAGCCCGTCAGCAGGGAGCAGCGGCTGGGGCAGCAGATGGGGGACGCCACAAACTGGGGATTCATGCAGTGAAATATACAACAAATATTATCACATTTATTCAATATACCTACCCTCTATTATTTCTCCCAGGAAATGAAGGTAGCGATTGTTAAGGCATCACAATAAAGTATTAAGAAAGTAATAAAATATGCAGTCATGATGTATAATCCTACGATAACCATATGTTTTCAAGTCACTTTCAGCTATCCTAAAGAACCGCAATTTACATCAGGGTATGATGCAGATCAGCAGATGACATCATATTGTTGAGTAGTATTAGTGATCTTAATAAAAATAAATCACAAACAACTAAAGTCCATAAAATAATCATGCAAGGTATTAATAAAAAAACATAAACAGATCATTATCCTAAGTACATAACATTGTTTAAGCTCCTATTGATTGCATAAATTAAAAAACTAAAGCACTCACCAGGATTGCCGTCACATATTTCATATATTTAAAATTTACACAATCAAAGGGAGTTTATGTAAATGTTTTATACTTGGGTACGTTGTGTACGAGGGGTAGGTAAATATCCCTAATTTATTTCATTCAAAAGAAGAACTATAATATCAGAATATTGACTTGTATTTTTTTCTTCTTCTGGAAACAGAACAATCTGTTCAGAAAGTCTGCTGACGACAGACTAAGATGTAGACTTTCTAGAACATCATATTTAAAAAAAAAAGATTTGTGAAGAGGAATGCAATTCACCAACCTATTCTGCCTGGCCAGAAACAGGTATTAATATCATCAATTAATAATTCATTATTGTTTATTTTAATGAATTATTAATTAATAATTATCCAATTACATCTGTTCAACCAGGGTCAAAGTTATGGCCAAATGACCCAAGCGGGGATCGAACCAACGTTATTCCATTCCAAACACGCTAAAACGATCGGCCCACTTGGCCATAACAACAACTAATATTTCTTTTAAATATTGTGCCCTAAATAATTTCTGACACCATCCATAGGACTTGGGTACACATCACTATTGTCGTATGATTTTTAATGCATTCATTTAAGGCACCCGTTGCTTATTCGGTGGTAGACTCCGTACGTCAAAAAAGCTTGAACGCTGTGGAATTTTCATGTAAAAAATAAGCAACATGATGATACTTACAGAATTGACAAATGTTGTCCCTTTCTTAGTAACCAATGAGTCCAGTTTTGTGAGAGGTGTCTGTAAACAACAATTGACCATTGACATGTTTTTTGTTGTTGTAAAATTTGATCAGTCATTAGAAATCAAACAGTGCAGCCTACTTGCTATTTTTTGTATGACAAATGTTTGGAAAAAGCCTTGGATTTCTAATGGATTCCGCATCGATTTTTTTTTTCTCAGGGGGTAAGCTTCACACTTTTTTTTGAGTAAAATCCTTATTTTAACCAAATAATACCAAACTCTGCCTTTCCCTAGTAAACCAGCCGTGTGACGTCACACTTTCATTATATCTCTGGTATTTGCTCTGAGTCCATTATGCGAGACTAATGTTGCCATCACGATCATGACATTCGTAGTCCGGTATCTGTTGGAAACAGATAAAAACTTGTAATCTGATACATTATACAAAATGAATGCATACAATATGGAATATTGTACATTAAAGAACACAAGATAACGCATAGTTTGATGTCCTGTTAGAATATTTCACTAAATAGCCTGAGGACAATAAAATGGATAAACGTAAGTAGTAAATTCATATTGTATGAAATATTACTTGATCTTGTTTTAAATGTCAGTTTTTGGCTTATACGGCCGGCTGATGATGGAGAGTTGCTATCCGGGATATGTTGCCGTGGTCTGTGGGAGCTGGAGTGTCTGGACGATGAAACTGTTTCATTGAAATCATCTTCACTTCACTTTCACGCTGAAGACGCCTATCCCAAACATGGGTGAAACGTCTGGAAGCTCAAGCTACCCCGGTCTTCATCTTGTTTTACAATTACAAATTCCAGGGTAAGACATTGTCTGCCAGCCATACATTGATGAAGTTAGAGCGTTCGCTGTAGGCATATAATGAAGGAAAATAGAGGAATTCACACATTAAGGTTATGGTTGTTCATTATAAATCCATATAAAAATGTCTTACAATCCCTCCGAGCGTAGAATCTTGGTCATCTGTTATAACCACCACAATGTTTGGTCTCTTGGAAAAAGTCAAAGAACAGCACACGGGTAGAATAAAGAGGAAAACACAAAAGTACTTAGCAATCAGCATGATTTTTATATTCACAAACATAATTTTTCTTCAAATTTTACATAACACTTAACATTTTAAATTAATTATTGAAATCTGTTGGCCTACAAATTCATAAAAGCTGATATTTAAAACATTCCAAGCAAGCGAGATTGAAATGCAAAAATGATTTTTTTTCCAATTTAAGTGTTGCAAGACTGTTCAAATGTTTAAAATACCAGCTGTGTATTTTTTTATTGCGGTCCACTCGGCATGAGTTCTAGTCCGGTACATTCACTGGCAATGGCGATGCCGAGAATAAAAATACCATAGCTCTTTACAAGTGACCTGAAACAAACAGAAAACAACATGTCAAGATAAAAAAATTAAAACGTCACTATCGCTAATAAGTGAAAGCCGATATGAGTAATCAATGTTTAGAAAAAAAAAAAGAACTGAAAACAAACGAACTGAATATAAGAGCGGATTTGAAAGAAATACGTGATGAGAAAAGGCTTACCATTTGAAGGGATCTCTGTAGAAATCCATAACAAAAGGAACGACACCGCTTTGGGAAGTCATTTTCAATTTTATGTCTTAAATTTTTATTTTACAAATTTCGACAAAAATGTCACTAAAAATCACGCTGAACTGTCAAATAATCAATGTCACATTTCATAGACAAAAATATGTAATTTTTGCTGTAGACAGATAAAAGCGCACAAAAAAAAATGCCAATAAATTTGCTTCTAGTTTTCTAAAAAACTTGAAAAATTTTCAATAGGTAAAAAGATTTCATAGTTGAGAAAATTATTCGACTACATTTTATCAAAATGATAGGTAGAAAGTTTTTGTATGAGGTATTCATTTTTAGGTGTAAGCACACTAGGTGTTTTAAAAATGCAAATGGCGGCGGTCAACGTATTTTTTGAAGTTTTGAAAATGTCATAACATCAGTTGTTTTCACTATAAACTACGCTTAATATATTTTAATTATTATAAAAATGCCACCTGTGTCTGGAGGATTCGGGGAACGAATCGAGGTCAGTAAATTAAATGCAATCATTCACCTGTCAAAGTTTGTTTACAATTTGTATTATTTTAAATATGTACATTCGTTATACTTTTGGGCTAGGCAAAAATAGGTTGGTGAATTGCATTCCTCTTCACATATTTAATTATTGAAATTTTTTTAAACCCGTCGTTATTTTTCAGGAGTACCAAGTGTTGGAGCTGTTGGGTAAGGGGGGCTTTGCGCACGTCTACCGAGCGAGATGTCTGCGTTCAGGAGTGTACGTGGCGATAAAGATGATAGACAAGAAGTTGATGGCTCGTGCGGGCATGGTGGGCCGCGTGAGGCAGGAGGTGGCCATCCACTCTCGCCTTAAGCACCCCGCCATCTTGGAGCTCTACACGTTCTTTGAGGACGCTAATTATGTGTATCTGGTGCTGGAATTGGCGCAGAATGGTGAACTGGCGCAGCACTTCAGGTAAAATATATTCTGCAAATCTTGTCGGCTTTCCCTGGAACAGTAGTGGTGTTGGATAAGAAAGAAAAATGTGTAACGATTCAAATTTTTGCCCTTAATCCTTGCACAGGGGCTATGCTAATGTCTGTATCGTTTTGAAATTGGAACGATACATAGCAAGTATTCTTTATTTGCTTCGGCAGTACATATTCTAAAATTGGAATGATAGGTACAGAGAAGTATAGTGTGGTCCCTGCGTAAGTATGAGACACAAAATCGTGAAGCGTTTAGGTATAGTGTATTTTTTACCTATCATCTCTAAATTGACTTGAAAAAATAAATCTTCAGCCAGATGCAGACAGAAAAGTAGTAGGATGATCTATTTGGTGAGCGCTGTTTTTGTGTGAATCACTACTCAAGAGCCCTCTGCAAGATTCGTTATCTCTATAAAAAGGGTGAATTACCTGTATAATGGACCCACCACTTATTATGGACAATAAAATTGTGATGTCATACCAGTTGCTGGGGAAAAGGAAAACATTTTCTGATTGGTCGCTAAAAACCACAACATCGCCTAGATGTTCAATGTTGGTCTGCCAAGAAGAAATTATGTTTTTAAATTACCCGGTAATAGCAACTTGTATTTCAAAGTTGATCGCATAATCTCACGAGAAACAATATTTTACAAACTACACATGCCTGTTTGTGGGCATGCATTTAATATGAATTTTAAATGTTAATATACCTGTTTGCAACTCAGATAACAGATTATAGCAATAAAAATACAACTGGGAAAAAAATCTTCTAGTTGTGTGAGCTTGTCACTGAGCAAAAAATATTTGTAAATCAAAACTGCTGATAATATATTTTTAGTGGGATCCATTTTTTTATGGGGTTCATTTTAGTTTTAAGGGGTCCAGTATTTGAGTCCATGCTGTATATTGTAGGTTGGTGAAGCAGGGTGTGAGTGAGCAGTTAGCCGCTGACATTATGCGGCAGATAGTGTCTGGTGTTCTCTACCTGCACTCCCATCACATCCTGCACAGAGACCTGTCCCTCAACAACCTGCTGCTCACCAAGGATCTGCAAGTGGTAACATGCTGCACTGCATAGCTATGATCTGCATTATCTAATGCTTACAGACTTTCCCAAAAGATGATGCTATTCTCATAAGCAAGAGATAAAATGCGAGCTCTCTTGAGGATGGTCTATTTAAAAAATAAATAATGAAAAGTATGTGACATAGCATCATGTCGGTGTAATGGCAGTGGGTGTCAAGTCGCTGTTCTTGACTAGCGTATTTGGAACAGAATATGTTGGTTCGAATCACGTCTGGCCCATTTGACCATAGCTTCAACCCTGGTTCAACAGATGCCATTGCATACACACAAGCTTCTGCTTTCGTATTAAGACAACTGGCCAGGCAAAATAGGTTGGTGAATTGCATTCCTCTTCACAAATCTATTTAAACAAAATGGTTTCTCTAAGTCATAGTTTTTTTTGGTGGTTTTATATTACTATAGCATTGTTATATTTTACTAACGTTTTTGTGGCATTGCTCTTTGCTCATTCCAACGGACATTGATGTTATTACTATTGATTATAAACTAAAATCCTTGAATTTAGTATTTCCATTATATTTGTTTAAATGATTTATAAGGATTGTGAATAGCAATCACCAATGGCAACAGCGCCTGTTTTACCGGCGGGGATATGGTAACTCTGAGATATTTTAAAATGAAGAACCCTGAGTGTCAGTGGTCTATTTACATTTGTTTTACCTCGTCATGATCTAAGTGCTAATATGCATGTATTGCTTGCTTTGCAGAAGATTGCAGACTTTGGTCTGGCTACTCAGCTCACTCAACCTGATGAAAAACATCTCACCATGTGCGGCACTCCTAATTATATATCTCCCGAGGTACACTGTTCATTTCAACTTTATATTATGTCTCTTAAAACAGATAAATAATATGATAAACAGCTGGTCTTCCGCATCACTAGAGGGAAGTCAAAATAAACAGATCAACATAATATCTACTTAAGGAAGAAGAAGAATATTTTTCAGCAGGGGCCAGTATCCCATACATGTACATTTACAGATGTACACGGCTTACACTAATTTAGATGAGAGCCAAAGGAGAGCACTGTTATGACTTTAAGGCAGCCATATTCAACCTGCGGTCCGGCAAGCTTTTCTGTGCGGCCCGCCGTCGTGATTTACAAAATCTGGCACGCTATATTTCGTAGGACGTAGAACGTGGACTGGTCCATAGTCCAGTGGAAACACTTCGGACTCGTAAAATGGAAGGTCCTGGATTCGAATCCCGGCGGAGCACAAAATATATCATTTTTATTTCCAAATGTGCTCTTCGCTGGGTTGAAAAATTCATAAACCTTTACCAAATACCAGTCACTGAAAGGTCCATCCAACCTTACAACAACTGGGTCTTGCTTGAGAATTGGTGCTTACTACAGCGACGACCAAGCTCGCAGAGGGCTCCTGAGGTGTGATACACACACAAGCAGCGCTCACCAAATTAATCATCCTAATATAAATATATTTTTTTATTTAAAGGGAGGCACGAAAAATTTTTTTTTTGTAGGGAGGCTTGTCTTGTCTTGTCTTGTATCCTGCCGCCTTTCCTCTAGGGGTGGCCAGTACCTCCACACAAGTGCCTCCACTTGACTCTGTCCTTGCATACTTCTTTCATCTCATCTAATTTCATCACTCTTTTCATGCATGCTCTTCTCTTGTTTCCACTCTGTAAATTCCATTCATTCGCAATCTCATTTATCTGATCAATCCATTGTTTCCTAGGTCTTCCCCTTCCACGCTTACCTGTTACATTCCCTTTATACACTCTTTTTGTCAGTCGGTCTTCATTCATCCTTTCAATATGTCCAAACCATCGCATCACACTTCTTTGAACTTTCAACTTGAAAATTACGTGCCTATCCCCCTTCCCCCCCCCCCCCCCCCGTCGACAGATTTTTTTACGGACAAAATTTCCTTTTGAAAATTAAGTGTCTACCCCTCCCCCCCCCCTCAATCCCTCGATGACATCTTTTGATCATACCAGTATAGTGTTGCGGCCCCCGTAGATTTTGAAATATATCTTTGTGGCCCGAGGACAAAAAAGGTTGAGTATCATTGCTTTAGGGCCTTCAAACTGATAAAATCAATGGGCTTTATTTTGTTTTTCAACTTCACATTGAACTATCACAAGTGACATTTTGCAAGATGGCAACGTTAGTTCCGATTTCCACTAAGTTTAGTTTAAGCTGTGTCGATCCGTACTTATAAGGTAGACAACACATAAAAAAAAAGCATTTAACATTGAAATATATATTTAAAAAGACAGTGGTTTAATTTGTGTCATTTTTATAACTCTTTATTAATTTTTGATGTGTTATTTTAAAAGCAGAGGAAACAACATTCTTACTGAAATGCATTTGTCTTCACCCACGGCACATCCCTGTCTTATAGGTCTACTTTCTTCCTCTCTTTCCTTTGAAAATGATTAAAGAAATTTTAATGATGGCCTTACTGAAAATATAATATTGAACTCAAAACATAATTTTTGACTAGTGGTACTTTATCTTTGGATACAATATGTGAATTTGTCATTTGTAATGATCACAGTGTACCCTTGACATAGTGTTGACTTGTAATGTTGTACAGGTAGCCTCTCGCTCCCGGCACGGCCTGCCCGCTGACGTGTGGGGCCTGGGCTGCCTGCTCTACACGCTTCTCACGGGGAAACCTCCCTTTGACACCAACCACGTCAAGCAGACCCTCAACAGGGTCATCCATGCTGATTTCCAGGTGCGTACAAGCTTACAATGATTCTACCTACTAGAGAGGAAGGTTGTGGGTTAGCTTTTACAAGTCACAAACTGGAAAGTGGTATTGGAGGAAAGGCAGAGCTCGAAGGAAGACAAGGCTGGAATTGGGCTGTAGTGCCATTGAAATAGAAGAAGAGAAGAAGGCTTTAACATTATAAAAAAAGAAAAACTTGTTTAGTTTTGAGTTACAGTCTTGTGATATATTTACATACAATAATGATAACTACACGGTTAAAAAAAATGCTCAGATATTAGACGAACTGTTATAAGAGAACTTACATTATTCTCGACGTAGCTAATGTCTTCAGGAGACACCCTCTCTGCACAATGACTGAGGATGAACTGCTCGAGAATAATGTAAGTTCCCTCATAATGGTTTGTCTAATATCCGAGTTATAAATTTTAACTGTGTGGTTGTAAATCTAGATTTAGATTTAGATAACTACACAGTTATTATTGTAAAAAAAGAGAAAAACTTATCATTTTAGCCAGTGTCGTGTGTTTAATACAAAAACTGTATTTTTTAGATGCCACCTAGTTTGTCAACAGAGTGTAAAGATCTGCTGGACCGTCTGCTGAGAAAAAATCCTGCGGAGCGAATTCCTCTCAGTCAGGTGGCTAGCCATCCATTCCTAGAGAAGCAAGCAACGCCACAGCACGCGCAGTACAACACTGACACAAGTCGGGACTCTGGACTCTGCCACACCATGTCTCAGATCACCTCCCAGCATGGCAGGCCCAAGTAAGACATGCACCCTTTATTAAATAACCTGTCCTGTATTGTAGGACAAATTATTACTATGGAATATTTGTTAGTGTATGTAAGTTATGAAAAAAAGGTAGTGAAATATTTATGCTGAGGTTTATGCGGTGTACACATCAATTGAAATATACAAAATTGTGACATCACATTGCCGGGTTAATATACAAAATTGTGACATCACATTGCCGGGTTGCTTGATAAAATGCAAACAAATGGTGTGTTATTGATTAGTGGCCGAGAAAAAAACTCTTAATTCAAATTGATGGAAGGCTTACATAGGCCAATGGATCACGTTCATTGAGAATGGTTACAGGACATGAGAGGATGTTGTTGTAAACAATGCCCATAGCTATTGCTGAAGTTTTAGTTCTTCTTCCAATAGCGCTACAGCTCATATCGAGCCTTGGTCTCCTGTATCATTCACCTCCAGCTCCTCCTGTCCTCAGCTGTCAACCTACATTTTGTCACCTGGAAATGCTGCGCTGCATCCCCTCTCACTCCGTCCTGCCACCTTAATTTGGGTCGCCCTTCCTTTATTTTCAGTTAGGTATTGATTGTTTTGAACTCTCTTTAAAAGCCGTTTAGGGAATAATAATAATTCTTTTAAATATGTTACTTTTAGTTGAACATGTGTCATCAAATTTTTATACTGTATTTTTTTCAGTCCAGAAGTCCGAATGACGGCATCTGCTATGGCAGATTTGGAAAATTGTAATGCCTTTAATAGGCATCACACAATACCAAAGACCCCCACGTCGTTTAATGTTCTCACTGGCCTAACTGACGACAGCGGAGCCTGTGAACCCCGCTCAAGTAGCACGCTCCTGACACAACAAAAGATGCTCCAGGCATCTGGCTTTGCAACAAACAAGCAAGACAACAGAGAGAGAACTCATTCCCTACACAGAGACAATTCACAGCATAACACCAACGCTCATGGACGTACAACTCTTCAGCATTACTCCAACTTGGAAAATGAAAATGGTGAAGCTGGCAAGCATTTCCAAGATGAAATCCAGTGGAATGATGAGAGGAAGATTCAGAAAATGGACGTTGAAAGATCGAATTGTGAAAATAAAGAAAATGTTATTTCAGGTATGGATTTATTTTAGAATAAAAGATCAAAAGTACTGCTTGTTAGTCTAAAAAAAATTTAACTATAAAAAATATTTATTTAAAAACACAACAGTTGATATTTTGCAGGTCAGAGATGTATTGGAGTGCCACCGTTGTGTGCGGCTAGACTAGCGCAAGTGACTCACAAAACCAGAAATGCGGAACTGTCTATAACTTCACAAGGTGTGGTCAACATCCACTTCATCAAGAAGAAGGGCCCCACTAGAGAAGACAGGGTCACCGAGGTGTGCTCTATATCCAAAGATGGCATGCAGGTATAGAATGATTTGCCAAAAAATGTTACTTAATTTATTTGTCTATTTATTTAATTAATCGACCGATCCGTAGTTCAGTGGTAACACTTCGGACTTGTAAATGGAAGGTTGTGGGTTCGAATCCCGGCGGAGCACAAAAAATATACCATTTTTATTTTCAATTTTATGCTATTTCAATTTATATGCTCTTCGCTGGGTTGCAAAAATTCATAAACCTTTACTGAAGACTGGTCATCAAAGGTCCATCCAGCCTTACAGCAACTGGGTCTTGCTTGAGTATTGGCGCTTTGTAGCGACGACCAAGCTCGTAAAAAGTCCGGTCGATAGCTCAGGTGATAGAATGCTTACATTTCATGCCAATAGCAAGGGTTCGATCCTCACCGAGGGTGTCAGAATTGATTTCCCGTTTTGATGTCTATTTCAAACCCAAAATAAATAACGGCAAGGTGTACTCAGCCTTCACAATGAGAAATAAGAACCAGCCCCCCCGGGAGCTGGGAAACCCCGACTTCAACTGAAAGTGTTTGGTGTGAGGCCAGCCCCCTTACCTGTAAAAATAAATAGGTCCTGAATCACCACATACAATCCCTTCGGGGATAATGCAGGCAATAAGTTACACTATATATGTGGCTAAGTCAGGTGTTTTTGGCCAAGGAGAGTCTCTGCAGAGTTGTCTTGATTATTTTGACAATGGTGATACTTATAGGTTGGTATGAGGCTGACCACCCATACTGTAAAAAAATGGTTCACTTTGCCAATGTCACCCCTGTTTCAGGGAAGGTCGGCAAAAGTTGTGGGGCTTATGTTCATTTGAGGTTTGCATTTTATTTGTAAGTACGCATTCAGCATTTGTAAGCGCGAACTACACGTGTTGGTTTGTGGGCATACATCTGAGAGCTTTAAATGAATGTATCCTTGCAACTTAGATTATAGATTATGATACAAAATAAAGAAATACTTTATGTTGAATATTTCAGATAACTATATACCCTGTTAATGGTGGGAAAGGTCATCCTTTGAGTTCTGCATCCGCCTTACCCGAGCATTCTCCGTCCTCCCAAGAAATCTTCTCTTACCATAACCTGCCTCAGAAGCATTGGCGGAAGTATCAGTACGCTGCCAGATTTGTGGAGCTGGTGAAGGCTAAGACACCAAAAATCACTTTCTACGGGCCTCAGGCCAAGTACCAGCTCATGGAGAATGGCAGTGACTGTGAGGGGAAATTCTATAATGGTAACTTTATAATAATAATAATAATAAGCTAGATTTCTTGTGATTTACATCTTTACAAAGGTGTGACTTTTTAGTTACACTATATATGAGGAAGTTTATGATATCTTACATGTTTTAAATCAATCAAACAAAAATAAAATATAACTTATTGAGTTTTATAGAACCAAAGGTGGCAGGATAGTTTAAAAAAAAAATGGAAATATTACAAGTATTATACACTGATGTACATGTAAATGATTTTCTGTGCTCAAATTTATCCATTTTCAATAAAAATCCTAGATTGCTGCCTTTGGTTCTATACCGCTCAATTGGTCTGTAGAGAAATCCATTAGCTCAGGGGCAATGTGTCATTTTATTAAAATGAAGCAAAAGAAATGTAAGGGGAATTCTTAACTGAATAATATTGATGAATGTAAATTGTAGTACTGTTATTGCTCTTTGACTGATAGGTTAGTATGAGGCTGACCCCCTGTGCTGTAGAAATCGATTCACTTATGCCAATGCCACCCCGGATTCAGGGAAAGGGGGCAGGACTTGCAAGGGTTATGCTCATGTGAGGTTTTTGTATTTGTATGCACACATGCAGAATGTGTAGGCGTGAACCTACATGTGCTTGTCTGTGGGCATGCATTTAATATGAGCCTTAGATGTTTACATATCTTTGTAGCTTAGATTATAGATAGATTATGAATTTACCTGCTTTACTGGTTTGTCAATGTAACCATACATATGTAGATTGTCAATCTTGACGCGATTTCCTTTCAAATTTGTATTTAACACATACTCTATATTAGCTAACATTCCTAATCTATTGGTATTGCTTTTTAAAGGTAAATAAGTATGGTTTGATTTATTTTAGGGACAAAAATTACAATCTCTCCGAGTGACGGAGTGAGGATTGTTGACAGTGAAGGGAGGACATATCAGAACCCTCAACACCTGGAGTCACACCTGCAGCAGATGCTGGAGCAGTTTCAAGATGTAAGGCACAACATGGGTTTCTTAATAGGGTAATTGCAGTGGGGGGGAAAATAGTTTAAAATACTATAGTTGTGTAGAGTAAATTTCAAGGATCACAACCATATATTTTTTAAGAAGTAAAAATAAAGATATCATTGATAATTTTCAAAAATAAAATGATGAGAATTTGAATCCCGCCAAAACGCAGCAGGGCCGGCTAGCCACGCTGTGACGTCAAAATGATAGATGGATCCGTTGGTCTTCGAAGGCCTAACGGTACACTCCATAGATCCAAAGATCCATCGAAGTCACATCCGTCTAAATAAAAAAATGTCCTGTTTTACCGGAAATCGAAAATATGCTAATTTTAAAGAGCTATAATTTAAAAACTAAGCCAGATATTTTTGTAAAAACGCAGACATGTTTTAAAATGTAGTCTTATTATTTTATGAAATAAAAAAGAAGTGAAATTACCCTATTTTTAATATTGATGATTTAATATGATATTTTAATATTCACTTTGCAAATGTCACCCCTGCTTCAGGGAAGGTCGGCAAGAGTTGCAGGGCTTATGTTCATTTGAGATTGGGGTTTTTATATTGTAGGTCCACATGCAGCATGTGTAAGCGCAAAATTATGCATGTCTGCTTGTGGGAATGCATTTAATATGAATCTCAAATGATACATATCTTTGCAGCTTAGATTTAGATTTAGATGTCTATTTTGAGGACATTGAAAGACAAATTACTTGAAGTCCTGTAAGCTTAAAATATGCGATTAAATAAACTGTCACAAGGTTTATGTTTCAGCCTTTTATTTTAACCTTCCCTGGCCGAAGCGGGGTATATGAGATACCCCAAAAAAACGTTTTATTTGATTACTCAATAATTAATCGAGCAATTCAATTGAAACTTTTTGTAATCTTCATAAAGCTACTAAGAAACATTTCTGTATTTTTTGTTTTTAAGTATTCAAAGCATGTAGTCTTCAAATAATTGTTTTTGATAAATATTAGCGTACTCTGTTTATCACGTGGTCAGAAACACGTCACATTATGCCCTCGCGGGGGGAGCGCTGGAGCATGTGGGGGGACGGGAAGGGCGGGCGCGCCATTGTGTGTGTGATGGGTCCAGAGATAAGCTACTTGTTTCACTTTTTTACGCGGGCTTACCGCGTCACAGCTGTGCGGAAGAGAGTCAACTATATTGTCCGCTGACGACTTTACTCCGTCTTTCTGGGTAAGCGAGTGGAACAGTCCTGTCATTCCTGTGGTTCCCAAAACGTTCTATAATATTTTACAAATATAAAATAAATATATTTTTGTGAAGAGAAAGGTAAGTTCGTAGTTTATTTTTTCTGAATAGGTATATTGTTTTTCCTTTGTGATATGTGCCAAACATTTGATTTTTTTCTCTCTAGAAAATGGCTAGAATAAATACCTATGAAAAAATAGAAAAATTGCAAGACTTTAGTGATGACGAAGTTATTGACAGTGAATTGTGTAATTCGGATGATTCTGAAGTCGGAGATATTATTGAATCTGAGTCTGCATACTGTAAAAAAAATGTTTCAATTATGTCAATGCCACCCCTGCTTCAAGGAAAGGCGGCAAAGTTGCAGAGCTTATGTTCATTTAATAAAAATAAGAAAAATTAGGCTGATTTATTTGGTGAGCGCTGTTTTTGTGTGTATCACACCTCAAGAGCCCTCTGCGAGCTTGGTCGTCGATGTAGAAAGCGCCAATTCTCAAGCAAGACCCAGTTGTTGTAAGGCTGGATGGACCTTTTGATGACCGGTCTTTGGTAAAGGTTTATGAAGTTTTTTACCCAGCGAAGAGCAAATTTGAAAATATAAATGGTATATTTTCTGTGCTCCGCCGGGATTCAAACCCACGACCTTCCAGTTACGAGTCCGAAGTGTTACCACCTGAACTACGGACCGGTCATTTGCGTATTTCCTACTGTAGACACATTTGAAATTGTATTTGTATGCGCGAAAATCTTACGTATGTTTACTTTTGTGGGTGTATAAGATGTGGATTGTAAATTTTAATATATATTTGCATCTTAGATTTAGATTTAGAGTATTTAAATAAATAATAAACCATTCGTTAATTTGTTGCAGATATAAACTACGCCCAGATAATAAAAGATGCCTTCGCTTGATATTTCTCAACACTATTGTACATAACTTGAAAAATTGTATTTATGTTTTTTTGATTTTAACTTTATTTATGTTTTTTTTTTTTAATTTCCTGTGTTGCATATTTCACTATTATACAATTGAAAATGAAATAAAAATTATTATAAAAATGTTTATTTTAAATTCTCTTCCACCGTTTAGGAAACACTGGTTGAGTTTGTCCTATTTGCGTCATTCCGACGGCGTATGCGGAGCGAAACGCACGTCTGGCGGGCTCTCTGCCTTATGATTATTTTGTATGAAAAGTAGCTGGGGTCCTCCGGTACCCCACTTCGGACCATGTGTAATTTTTAGATACTCAGGGTGATAAAGGTTAAGGCCAACAGATTTCTAGATGTATTTCCACAAACAAGAAGGTAATGACTAAATGGTCCGTCCACCAGCTGATTGCTTCAAAACATACTAAACTTTTTTCTTATTCAATATGAATACATGTAGTTACCTGGTACTTGTTTGTTATTTTTTACATAAAGATAAATTATGTGGAATTGTAGGAAATCAATTTTTGATCTCATCATTTCCATATATATTTATCTCATTTAAAAAAAATCTAAATTGCTGTCTTTGACTCTATATGGCTTACACTTCATGATGACTTTGTCAAAAAACTTGAAAGCAAACAGAACAAGATGTAAACATATATCTTCATAGACTTACAATTTTATATGTATGATGATAGCGTGCAAATGGAATAGGAACGAGAAGAATAATTTTATGTTATAATATCTTCCAGGGCATGTCGCAGTGTCTGCTGGCAGAGTCAGCCCTCCAGGGCATGTCTGAGGCGTGTTTCCCTGTGCTGCTGGGGCGCCGCCCCCTCTCATCATCATCATCATCATCACAGGGCCTGCTCACATCTCCCGCTGACTCCCGACAGACCACACCGCAGATCAACATTGCTTCCTTCTGCAATAGCGGCTCAACTGTTCAACTCACAAATGTCAGACACTTTTCCTAATATTGTATAGTCATAACTCTCTCAGAGGAGCGGCCCCGTCTTATTTGACTGAACTGTGTGAGGTTGAGGAGATTGTTGGTAAGCGGTGCACCCTTCGCTCAGGGAGAGGTGATGCTATCGACAGGCTGAAAATGCCACCTCGACGGAGCAGAACGGGCTTTGGGGATAGGGCGTTTGGCTCAGTGGGACCCTTGTGCTGGAACTAGCTACCTCTGAAGCTGAGGATAGAGACCGGTGAAGAATGTTTCAAAAAGGAGTTGAAGACGTTCATGTTTTCCAAGAAGCAAGTGAAGGATGGCCGCCCTTGGGGTGGCTGGAGCCACTAAACGGCGCCCAAAAGAGAAAAAAATATCTAACTATATATCGCACGCTTAATCATTAAGAGCAATAACTCAAAAAATAAGAATGTTGGGAAATCACATTTGAAGTTCAGACAACCAGTACAACTTGTATGGGATGAAAAAGGCGGCCGATGTTTTATTTCGGTCATATTCGTCCAAATTGAACGGCTGTCGCATTCTACCTATTCTTCTCGCATTGTTCTTGCGTTTTATTACAAAATCTCGATTTTCCCAATTTTTGAGTTATTGCTCTTTATTATTTAAACGTGCGATATGTATAGTCAATTGTTCCTCAATTTGAGCGTGTCAAGAAAGTGTATTTAATTTACTTTTCATTAATGTTTTGTCAAAAATAATCCTTTTTTGTGGCCCACATATCTCTCAATGATGTTAGTCATGTTTATACAACCCATTGTTTTCAATGCACTTCAGTCAGTGTTGAAGGTCGCACATGAATGCTTGATGTGCTTTGAATTATTTGTATGGGGATTGTATTTTGTATATTATCGTCTTGTGTCTCGTCTTTGTCGCTGACATTCATGCTGGAGGATTCTGCGACAAAATATTATGAGTTTTTGAACAGCCTTTTATACTCGGAACCAGTGGCGGCTCTTCATTAGGGGACAGTGGGGAATATCCCTATGAATGAAATTGGAAACATATAATTTTATGTGAAGAAGAAACTGAAAAATCTCAAAAAAAGAGTGTAAGCGAAGTATTTTCTGAACAATTTTACTGACCGAAGAGGCTAAAATATTTCATAATAAAACGTACGCAGTGAGAAACACATAGATTCTTGTTGATATAAAAATAATAATATTTGGTAAAACTGAAGGTCCATATTATTGTTTTGCAGTGGCGTCAATGAGTGGCGTACATATCATAAAGACCTTTAGACCTTGCTGAACTTACTTTTTAGATAAGAAAACATATTTTTGTAACAATAATTTTAATAAGAAACAATATTCATAGACGCCTAAAAGATAGACAATTTTCGTAGCACGGAATTAGATATTTGTAAGTTAGCGCCTACCGTTTTCGCGCATGCAATACGCTCAGCGCGGCGCATGGACTCTGTCCTACCTTCTCCGGCAACAAGGTTTACAACTGACTCGCGGTACTGAGCGGGGCATACATGTGAAAAAAAATTGCCACACACACATCCACACGTGGCCACTGTCTGTACGCTACAAATGCAGGCGGGCCTGAGTCAAAAGACAATAAATTGGAAACGCACTTACGTTGTTAGGAGAAGAGATAGAAATAGACTGCTAATATATATGAAAGAGATGCAAAAATGAAGTGTGTGAAATTTAACTTTTTATTCAGTCTGTCAAATTCTTCTCAGTACGCGCGCGTTGTTTTTGACGTCCGTGATTGTTTTCGTGATTTATTGTGAAACTTAATTATTACAATGGATAACTTCAGTTGTGAAAATTGTACGGGAAGTGTGTGCTTTCTAACAATTAAATTTGGTTCGGTTTCTAAGCTTACTTTAAACGATAAAATGCAAGTGATGACAAAAAGACGATCAACACCGACTTTAATCTATCTATCTATCTATAATCTAAGCTGCAAGGATATGTAAGCATTTAAGGCTCATATGAAATGCATGCCCACAGACAGGCACATGTAGGTTCGCGCCTACACATTCTGCATGTGTGCATACAAATAAAGAAAACCTCACATGGACATAAACCTTGCAACTCCTGCCGCCGTTCCCTGAACCGGGGTGGCATTGGCAAAAGTGAACCGATTTTTACAGCACGGGTGGTCAGCCTCGTACCAACCTATCAGTCAAGGAGCCCAGAATCCAGATGACAAATCCAGAATACGGTTAATCGGTCGAGTGTGTTTGGAAGAAATGAGAAAAATGGGCTTTCTTAAGGCCACTTCAAGTATAGAGTTATTGACTTGTCTTTTTAATCAATCATTTACTCTGTTATTTGATGCGGCTCAGACGGCTTTCACTAAGCTTTTCATTATTTATTTGTAAGTGTCGTGGAACAAGAACAACTCATGCTAGAGATTAAGGTAAGAGTTTCATATTTACTTAAAAGGCCCGTCTGAAACGGCAAGAAAAAACCACGGCGGTTATTTATTTAAGACAACTTATACAATATTATTTCATTGTAACGTTTAGGTTGGAATAACAGTCGTTTGACATATTTACAATAATTATAACTACAGAGCTATTTAAATTTTTCTTGATCTTGATGATTTGAAAATAAGTTAAGTTCTCTTAAAATGGTTCCTGTAATATCCGATTATTTTTTTTAACTGCGTAGTTATAATTATTGTAAAAAATATTTCAGTTTTATACATGAAGGGGCTCTGTTATTTGTGTCTTAACATCGCTTTCAGATAATTGCTATTTTTCCGACAGGTTTTGCTGGAAGTATGGGTTTTTCGGTTTTGGCTTAGTTAAATTGTAAATGCCACTGGTTGTATGGAATATGAAAAAAATCGTTTTTTTATTGTTTGGGAGTGTCAATCCCGTTGTTTTGAAAACCGCCCAAAACCTAGAAGTTGCCAAACTAGATCTGAATTCCTATGATCGCCCCTGTTGTTTTGCATGTATGTATGAAATATGAGGCCCTCTTCATTCTTTCCCCGTGCCTCGTTCCCTGCACGAACGCAATATAAACATGTTAAAACGAAGTGATTCGGGCTGGTTCGGGTGAGAGGTGATCTTTAGATTTTCCCCACTGGTGTTTTTGATGTATGTGTACATGAGAGCCTGTAAGTATGACGCAATGTACAATACATAAACAGTTGGCGCCTGTGTGTATTGGTTTCCCATAGATTGTCTGTAGGGACTTTTCAGGCTATACCTCACGAACAACGGTATGACGCGTTGAAACATAAACATGATGATATTATAAATGAATGAATGAGATTATTCTTTTCGGAAATTCCTCGATCCAGTATTTCACAAGGAGCTGCCATCATAATATTACACAAATAAAAAATATATTGTTCTTTGGCTAAAAGTTAGTTCTGGCGCGTATTTTGCCATGGAAAGATCGAAATAACAGAAGTGCTTCCCTTGATCGGAAATATTTGTGAAACATTTTTTTTTTCATTTTAAGATTAGGTACATTTAAATAACCTCTGCTTGGAAACTATGTCAATCCAGTAAGAGGCACGATGAACAAAGTGATTCTTTAAAAGCAAGTATATTTATTTCCATTTTGAAATGACTGTGTGAACAGGATATTAAATTTTAGGACTATTTTGATGATTCGCCAACTTTTAAAGGAACATCCAAAACAGACTAAGGTAAGCAAGTACTTGCTTATTGTACTGGTTTTTTCAACCTAATTATTGTCTTATTTACAACAATTCAACAACAAAAATCAATCAATTACAAACTCACGTACATATTTTCAAATGCAACGTATTTTTAAAAATAAAAAAGTTAATATTCTAAAAAAATCAGAGGTGAAGTACATTTAACGAATTTTATTAAACAAGCGCTTGGCTTAGATTTTTAGGTAACAATTCGTTGGTGTACGCTACGTGAAGTGCTAAAGGGTGGACATCAAACTATTTTCCAAATTCATCCCCTCTCCCGGATTTTAGCTAGAGCCGCTGCTGCTCGGAACACAAACCTATTTAGCTCAGATACGAACCCACATAATTTTGGTAATGTTTTCTTTTCACAGATGACAGTAACTAATAGTTTTTCACTGAATTTCATTCCATGACTGATCTATAGTACCTATGCACAAATTATTTGATACTATACTAATTGATACGTTTTGGTATAAAAATAAAATTAACTTCTTACTTACCACGTATATTTGATTTATCTATAAAATATTTCAGAGTAATTTGTAATGTTTTTTTCTCACATGGAATGTGTATTCTAAAAATTAAACAAAGTTTTTCTTCACGAGTTGATTTATTTCTCAAGAGCTCTTGATAATGGTGTGAAAACATCGAAAGCGCTCAAGAAATAAATCAACCCATGACAAAAAACATTGTTTAATTTTTACATTCTTATTTTTAAAACGAATCTTCACAATGTAAATACACAAACCCTTAAACTTTTAATGTGTATTCTTCTTCTTTTCTAAAGAAATTTTCTTATTTTTGTTTTAGATTGATGATGGTGTCAGATTTGGAACGAGCGCCTCTTCCAACAATTTAACAGGAGGATCTACGCGAAACTATACTCCCAGTCCAGTGTACTACAACCATGTGTACAGCGATATTCCTAGATGATGAATTGTACATAATAATAATATATCTGAATGTTGGGAGAGTGGCCGCTATTCTGATATAAATCCAAATTAAGTAGAGGGAGCAAGTTCTCAATTTTTGTGAAGTCAGAGTAAACCTTAGGTTTAAAAATGGTACATAGTAAAGAGTTTGAAGGAAACCGAGACTGGAAGACATTTCTTTATTATGAAATTTCTTGAAGAATTATGAATCAATGAACTTTTCACTGATAAAAGTTATTAGATTTTTAATGTCTCAAATTTAAAATGACTTCACAGTTAGATATTCTATATGACGGGCATTTGCACAAAAGCAAGCCTTCCAGAATAAATGATACTAATTGTTTAATAATTTTACATTCATGTGTTTTTTACGCTTTGTTGCCTCTATAGATTCCTCCTCTCTAATAAATGATGCCGATAATGAATACATGGTATAAAACTATTGAAAATAATTTAGTTAAAAAAAAATATTACCCACCAATTAATTTTATCATTAACAATAAATATATCTTATTTTATATTCTATAATCTATCTATAATCTAAGCTGCAAGGATATGTAAGCATTTAAGGTTCATATGAAATGCATGCCTACAGACAGGCACATGTAGGTTCGCGCCTACACATTCTGCATGTGTGCATACAAATAAAGAAAACCTCACATGGACATAAACCTTGCAACTCCTGCCGCCGTTCCCTGAACCGGGGTGGCATTGGCAAAAGTGAACCGATTTTTACAGCACGGGTGGTCAGCCTCGTACCAACCTATCAGTCAAGGAGCACAATAGAATTGAGAATATGATACTCTGTTGTTAATCTGACAACTTCTATAATCTGTCATTTTTGAGTGCGGTATAGTTGAGTTGTAGTTCTTTCTAAAAGACTCCACAGCTCATATTGAGCCTTGTCCTAAGCATGTGCCTTCAACTCCTGGTTTCCAATTTACCATATAGGATTTGGTGGTTGTGGGTTATCTGCAGAGTGCTGTATTGTGAGCTATTTTATTTTCATATATTCACATTTTTAGTAGGGATGTCATGTATGGGTATCGCCGTCGAAATTTGTACCTTTTGTCTTGTGCGTGTGTCGCCTAATGATTTTCAGTTTTTTCATAAAAACTGGTGATGTCTCCTGCATTCTAGATTTATTAGAGTAAAGTATTTGAAAAGTGTATCGAAATACAAAAAAAAACTGCAAAAAGTATGAAGTGGCGATGTAATTAAAAAATAAAACAAAATCGCCTTTTTTCCATTCTCATACAAATTTTACATGTCCTCAATCCGTTTTTGACCCTTTGATGGCTAGATACGATAAAAAATAGTCAAATTTTTATAAAGTTGAGTATTTTTTCATATACCTTAGTAACGTATCTTTTGTTTTCTGTACTAGCCACAATAATATTTATTTATTTATACACGAAATATTAGTTGCTAATGGTTGTCTCCATTTTTGGTTCCGAAATTTTTCTTTTAGTGTGTTACCATTTTCATTGAAACTGTCAAAAATCTTGCATCCCTAAGTATTTTTTCGCGTTGGTAACTCTTTGATGCAGTATGGAAAACACAAAAAAACTGATTCGCTACCTTCATTTTCTTCTGAGAGGGTCTACGTCTCAGCCGTAAACTTGTCGTGATTGTTTTGAGTGGGATTTAGCTTGGAATTATTAGGGTAAATATCGGAATCTGTTGTCAATTGTGTATTGTCTACTTAGAGACATTAGTGCTGCTTAAGATTGTGTGTTTTTATAGTCGCTGGTGTTATTAGTTTTCAAATAAATCAATTTTAGGATCATGTCGGGCGTGTTTTTTATTGACGAACTCCACCGTAACCGTTACCGCGCTACGTCACATTTGTGAGATTAAGGCATATTAATATTGGTTAAAAGATTATACTTACTTAAAATAAAAAAAACGCAACTAAGCTATACATATAGCGTAACTTCTTGCCGCAACATTGAAAATCATTAGGCGACACACGCACAAGACAAAAGGTACAAATTTTGACGGCGATACCCGTATATGAAGTTTCGGAAATGGATTTTGGAATAAAATTATTTCAGTTGCAGATATGGAATTACTTTGGATAGTTTCCATTACGTATATTGGATTTTTAAGAATTTGTAAAGCATAATCTCTACAAATAAGAACATAAAAATGTAAAAGTAATGTAATAAAACAATACAACATTCATAATTTCTATTACATTATTCAATATTATCCTACATTTTTATTTCGGTTATGGTTATGGATACAGATATTTCTTTTATTTCGGATATAAGATAGTTTTCGTTACGGATGCGGGTATCCATGACATCCTTAATTTTTAGGCAAAATGAACCTTTTGATTGCCTAAAAAAAGTATTTTTTAATTACTGAGAATTGTTTGTCTTTCAATTGATTTATAGAGATCTACAGTTTAATTCTGCTGTCTAAGAAACAGCCTTACCTGTTATTAAAAACATTTAGGTATGGATCGTAGTTGTCCAGCCAGCCCAGGGGTTCAAACCAGTGATTTTTGTTAAAGTACTTCGCCTTTGCCATAATACTGTCGTGGTTGTTTACAAATATGTTTATACAACTTTAAAAAAGGTACCTACCCTTCTAAATAAATATACGAAATACATGTATACTAGCAGATGAATAAAATAAAAGACTATTTTCAAAAAACTAAATATTTATTTTCTCTAATACATTGTTGACAAATTAAATTTCAAATATACATTACACATACTTGAATATTTAATATTTGTTTCTTAACTTTATTTTACCATCATAAACATGATGCCTTATATACTAATGTGAACGTGGTTTAGGTACAGACCTAATGTAGAATGTAACCACATAAAAAGTAACATTTTAAATTGATAAAAAAAATCTCAAATTTGCTTTCACAGTTGACTCACGGTAATCCAAATGTTCCGCTAATACACAACTTAGAGAATGGGCTTCACTTTTGTATTTTAAATTGATAACATTTGAAAAAACCTCAAGAATAATAAACCTTGTGTTCTTTTGTGAATGGACAAATACTCCCAACTTCAGCTTGTCAGGCAAGGGAAGATCGAGAGGTTGGAAAAAAACAGCTTTCGTGGCTTTTTAATGAACTGGGATAAGAACTGTGAAGGAACCATTTTCCTACTAATAGCTGTAAGGACCTGACACTATGGAGAAGAGATCAAGACATTGAGTTTCATAACATTTTTCAGATTACTGTGGGTCTACCGTAAATATAATAAAACTAGTGTAAAAGGGATGGAATGTGTTAGTTGTCTCATAACCTCAGACTTGTATGGAATTGCTGTTACATTGAACATATTTGCTTTATTTTGTAGGTTTCCTATTGGCGTACACAGCTAGATCTACAATAAATTTAGATTTATTTACATGTACCTGTCCTACTATTCCTTTACCATCAAATACTTGATACCAAAAATTGAATAATGGAAACTTCAATAACAATTGTAGGATACAAACAATTATAAAGAAAATTATTGTGAGAATATACAATGGTTTATATTAATATAACATCAAGTAGTGGATGGCAAGGGAGTTAAGATACATGTAAAGGTAATACTTAAGGTACTGTGGTACATTTGGTACTAAAGAGTTTACTATGACATAGTGCAGGAAGGTTTCTTGGGTAATCTTGAATTTCATCATTACATGTTTCTCTGACAAAGGTGAATCGTGAATCGCCAGGAGTACTGGAGAACCAAATGCCTTGGATTGAGACTCAACATCTATGTACTCTATGTAAGTTTTCTGCACTGCTGTATAAAATAATTATAAAATAAATATGATACAAAAGTAAAAAAAAAGTAATATTGTGTACTTAATTTTTTCCAGTACTACATTAGATTAATTGCATGTTTTAAACAGAGTTTTTTAAAATCAGTCTTAAAATATAAACTTATGTATTTATCACTGACTAATAAAGAGTGGACAAGAAGAATCTTGACAATAATTAGATATTGTTTAGAAAAAAAAACATCATGTCGGATCTCTTGGATTCAAATACAGGCCTCAGGTACTCTACCAATAAATATTACTAAATGTGCAGATACTTTTAAAAGTCAGTTATACCGAAATATAAATGGGTAATACAACATATTTGATAAGATACATTACAATGCAGAATATCTTAAACCTAATGCATATTTTCAATACAAGAATCATTAAACTAGGAAAATGATTTATCACAGAAGTGCAATGAAGGGAAGTGAAGACTCAGTGATTGTTAATGCTTAACGAGGGACTTCAGGAACAGCCTGAAGACGAGATGATACCATGTAAACAACTAAGACTCAGTCCAGAGGAATCCACTTCAACACGTGCACCTGCTGCTGGGCCAGGGTTTGGCCAACACTCCATAGAGGCAACAAAGGGTGACAAATGTATTAGCTTAAAAATTAATGTACAAAAATGGGCATTCCCTTTCTTATTCAGTCATTCTTCCAGCTCATGTCAAATGTGCTTGCCTCTACACAGTGCATGCACCTCATTGGCAGCGATGGCATTCAAGCAACTTAATTAAAGGGAAGAATGTAAATTTACCTATAACAACTTAATATAATTTATAATAATCCCAGGCTTGAACCAACAGTACTGAAATGCCATAGAATAAGGGGTTGACAGCAAATTTGATAGGTACAAAATATGTATTTTTGACAAATTCAAGATGGTATCCCATTTTGATAATATGGATAATACAAATGCACACAATGTTTGTATACTAGGTATATTTATTCAAATTCTCAAATATGCAATTTTAAAAGGTTAATTTATCTAAGTAATCACAGTCTTGATATTTCAGTATTGTAGGTTTAAGCACAGCATAAAGTCCGCATTACATATAGTGATAAAAAGTGCATCATTGTCATGCAACTTAAATTAAAAAGAAGAAAACTTAAAATTATTTAATACTCTATATATCAATTGTCCATCAACACCTAAAGCGACCAAATAAATAACAGCAAAACGTTTCACAGAAAGTCAACACCCAACAAATCATTCCTTTTATTACATCCTTTACATTTACCTTGCCAACACTTGGTGAAGAGTAGGGAAAACTGGATTTTTTTATAAAAAACAATATAGTAATCTGTTCTGACAAGATTTAGAAAAGGTTCTAGAGTTTGTCCCAAGCAATCCATTCTAGTAAGTAAATAAAATTCTTGATTGGCACCGTTAGAGCTTATCAAGTTTATTTTTTATCAATATGACTAATTTGTTAATGATTATCTTTTAAAAGTAGCAAAGAGGTAATTTTAGTTACTTATTTCCTTTATAACTTGCTTGAAGTATTTCAACAGCTAAAATCAATTCAGTAATCTTGTGGAGCTAATTACAATATTGAAATTGTATGTGAAAATTACGCTTCTTCTCTTCTACTGTCCAATGAAGGCAGTCATTCATATGAATTCCGCAAAAGAAGTATCATTTATACACTTACTAGCAACATTTCATTCTCAATATTAATCACACAACTCAAAAGAAAATGAAATGAAAAAGTCAGTCATTTTGAGCAAAAGTAAGTCTGGATTGAATTGTAGTCTTGTGCATTAGGCCAAAATGTAAGCAAAAACTTCAAAAATAACAGGGAAGTTTCACATTTCTGTTGTTGTTGAGGCTGACCAACATTACCTACACACATTTTAATTTGGTTTACAATTTATCAAAACCTCTAATACTTCCAACCATATTCCTTGTGAAAATTTTGAATTGCTCTATAGGCCAGGATTGTAAAAATCCCTAAGCTAGTTTAAATTCAAACAAAGAATATTTTTCTTTGAAGTGTTAACCTGCTAATGGATATTTATAAAACCGGATTTATGAAAGAAAATGTAAATACATACATAGTTGAGTTTTGAGCATTTTAATACAAAAATATAATGTATATTTCTCTAGGAGGAATGTGTTTTATAGCTTACTTTATTATTTGATATTTTACATTCATTCTACAGCTTGCTCCAACGTCTATTCTTTCAACTTTGACAACATTTAAACTTCAATATTCAATTGCATATCAAACACTTTTCAAGACCTTTTATAAAGGGAGGTTTTTCAACAGCCGAATGAACAAATATTATTTTGTCAAATAACAAAATCCTGAATGAGCATTCGGCTTATAAAAAAAACAGCTCTAAAACACCACCAGATATTTTTGTTACAATAAATACAAGAGTATTATTCATACTTACAACTATTTTTTTTACTTTATTTTAATTTTGTTTGATTGTTTATATTACCTATAATACCTATGAGGCAAGAATAACGTAAGGTATGGTTGACCTGTGGAATCTTTTGCTATGTCTTCTTTTAGTGTAATCTTGTTGAATTTTCGACATAACCTGGATTTGTAATTTTGACAGTGACAAACATAAGCAAACGTAAGCAGCAGTTTACCGTTGGCAAGTGAAATGCTTCTACGTCAGCTCAACATCATACTTTGTGCTCTACTCGACAGCTTTTAACGACTGTAGGCTCAAAGGACATCAATCAAGAGTTGATAAGCAAAAATGTCATGTGTATATGATTGTGGCCTAGACATTACCTAATCATCCTCGATAATGGACTCTTTGGAATGGAATATTTAAAATGTGGGGTGTAAATGTGCTGTCACCTCGCCGGGCTAAAGACAGAACAAGTGTACATAATTTTAGCATAATATTATGCAAGTAGTTAAAAAGCACTGAAGTGCATTTTAGCATTACAGTCAACTGTGTTTACAGTCCTGTTAACTAGAAAAATCCCTGATTATCGGGAATCAATTTTTTATTTACTATGGGTGATGCCACATAGCCCAGGGGTATTTTAAATATTTGGAGTTCATTCTCATTATTAATTTAATGGGGAAAAATAATGTGTGTGCTGCGTCCATGCATGTTGCGAGATGGGTTTGAGCATATTATACAGTTTGTGGATGAGGCGTGTTTCCTTATGTTGCCTCAGCTTACAGAGTATCTAGCTAAAGACCCAGCTGGCAGGGTGCCTAGTTAGAGTGGTGGTGGTGTGAGTGGTGAGTGTGGATCCCCCTGGCTGTGTCCTAGAACCTCTCCTTGCTGGCGTGCATGTCGGGGTCCAGCTCCGCCAGGTACTGCATCTCCTGCAGCTCCTGGAACTTCTCGTGGTCCCGGATGTGAGCGTAGTTGGCCGCCAAGCACATCAGGTAGTGGATCTACAATGTTACACACACAAAGAGATCAGCGGTGTTCACTTTACATTGGATGCATGAAATTTACGTTAGGGATTTCAAGACTTAATATCTTGACATACGGCGGCAGCCAAAGAATCTATTTTGGGAAATGAATTCATTAGACACAGGATAGGAGGGTTACTTTTTAAAAAAAGTAAGAGAGCGGTTTGTCTGCTTTTTAATCTGATGATGAAAGGCTGAACTGTTCTAAAGAATAGTGATTTTAAGCTTTATGGAGTCTTGGTGGAGGAGTGTATATCCAGAAGATACCCAGCTATCCTCAGATATCTCCAAGAAGACAATCCAGCAGAGGTAGACATGGCTATCTGTGACGTTACTCTGTGTGTGCCTTTCCCTTCACAAGGGGATTTTTAAAACAGAAGAGGAATGAAGTTCACGGTTTATTTTTGCCACAAAGAAACAGGTGCGTCATCAAATTTTGAGACTTAATTGTTAAGGTATTGTCTATTGTCTCAGACATACAACCCATGATCTTATTGCAGATTATATCTTATGATACAACAAGAATAGATTGATTTTTATATTTATTTTTATAGAAACAAATTCGAATGAAACACTGTTTCTTTTCACAATAGTTCAATTTATTTTAATTAATAATTACAAACGTTTTTGATCTTGTATTGATTGTATTCTTACCTGAAGATGATCGACTTTGTAATTATTAATTAAAATAAATTGAACTATTGTGAATAGAAACAGTGTTTCTATAAATTTGTTTCTATAAAAAAATATACAAAAATCAATCAATATGATTTTTCAGTGTTAATACACAAACCATAAAAAATAGAATAGATAAATATTTTTATGGCTCTTGGGTGTTTAGGAAAAAAAAATCCAGCTAGAGTCCGTCTTTTGTGAGAACTCCTTGGCTCAATAAATCGCTGCCTTAGTTCTTGTTTATCGTATACGCCATTGAGAAAAAATTACATGAGCAATGTTTGCATGTGTACTGGACCGATGTGTCTTATGAAAACAAGAAATTTAGTTAAAAAATATTTAAAAGAACTCTCACATTATCGAGTTTTACGGTTTTTCTTAGCTCAGATTGTGTAGAATTTGATTCTTAAGACAACTGCATAAAAAAATCATATTTGACAAGATTGGCGTATACGATAAACAAGAACTGGGGGAGCGAAATAATAACTTTGAGATTTACACATATGAGATGAGATAAGTGCATGGTTGGTTACCAGGCTGAGGATGACCAGCAGGCACGCCACGGTAGCAAGGATGAACATCACCTCAGCCTTCTCCACGCAGTCCTTGCAGAACAGTTTCACGTTGTGGGTGTCGCATACTGACATGTGATCTACGGGATAGTTCTCAGGGAAGAAGAACGCTGGAACACATAAGCCAATAGTATAATAATCACAAAAAAATGTTAGCTCATTTTGTCATGGCTACTTCTAAAATGTGTTTGAAAAAAAAGTAATTTACAATACATTATTTTTTATTTGAAATAGTTGTGGTTTCATGGTCTTTTACTTTATTTATTTTTTATATGTTACACTTTGTAAGTTACACTAAGGGCCGATTTTTCAATGGTCAGATAAACAGTCAGTTAAGGTTTATTCCACAGTTAACAAGATTTTGAATTTTTCAATTGACAGTTAGGCTGTATCGGCCCGTTAAGTTCCCTATCTGTCGAATAAACTTATCTGCCCCTTTACTCCGCCGTTAGCGCGCTAACTGTCAAATAAATTGACATTTCTGTCACAGCGCGCGTCTAATATTTGTAGGTTGTCTTCGTTTTTGTGGTCTTTTCTTGTGAAAATATGGATATTTTTGATTTAATTGACGATGAAGTAATAGAAGAAGATTATGCAGTGGTAAATTATTTAAATCCATGCAGAATTGTCAGAGAAAGACCTGATAATATGTCTGTATGGGACGATAAGGAATTTCAACGAAGATTTCGTCTGGAAAAAAGTACTGTGCAATTTTTATTAACTCGTATTGGAAGTAAAATCACCAATACAACAAACAGGTAAGAACCAATAACAGTTCTTGAATAAAGTAAATGCGATCTTTAGAAACTTTTAGTACATAAGTACCTTTATGTAGTGACATACAAAAAGTGTTTTATTTTTCAGGAATGAATCTATTTCACCGTTACAGAAACTACTGATAACTTTGCGGTTCTACGCTTGTGATAGTTTCTACATTACTATTGGTGATTTTGCTGGAATACACAATTCAACGACATACAAAATTATAAAAAAAGTGAGTGAAGCAATCGCTTCACTTCGGAAGGAATTCGTTAAATTGCCAGCCAACAGAGAAGAAATGTTATCAATACAAGCAGGGTTTTATAATATCGCCCGATTTCCAAGGGTCATAGCTGCATTGGATTGTACACACATCAAGATTATTTCCCCAGGTTAGTAAGTGTATAGGCAAATGTCCTTTTCATTAAACTATTCTTAACTCCTATGGGAGTCCATATAATGTGTGTAAGATTCCATCCACACCCAAGCCAAAGAAGTGGTCACAGCAATGTATGTGCAGAGAGCAATGTTACTGTATCCTGCCGCCGTTCCACTAGGGGTGGCCGGTACTTCCGCAGATGCGACTTCACTTTTTTCTGTCCTTGCATACCTATGTCATCTCTTCAACATTCATCACTTTCTTCTTACATACTCTTCTCTTATTCTCACTCTGCGCGCTTCATTTTTTCACAATCTTACCTATTTGGTCTATCCATTCCTTCCTCGGTCTTCCCCTTCCACGCTCCTCTGTACACTTTCTTCATTAGTCGTTCATCAGCCATTCTTTCAAGATGTCCGAACCATCTCATTGTGCTTTTTTGTACTTTCATTCATGTGCTTATCAGTTATTATATTTTTTAGGTGGGAATGGTGCAGAAGACTACAGAAATCGAAAAGGTTTCTTCTCATTAAATGTGCAAGCTATGTGCACTAGTGACTTAAAATTTGAAGATATTGTAACAAGATGGCCAGGCTCAACGCATGACAGTCTAATATTCTCAAACTCTGCGGCCAAGTTTCACTTCGACAATAATAGATTTCAAAATGGGGTTGTCTTAGGAGACAGTGGATATTTTTTAAATAATTATTTACTGACTCCGCTAAGTGATCCTCACACAGAAGTAGAAAGGCTATATAATGAGTCTCATATCCGTACTCGAAATGTTATTGAGAGATGTTTTGGGGTGTGGAAAAGAAGATTTCCTGTTTTAAGTATGGGCCTGCGATGTCGAATCCCTCTCGCTCAAGACATTATTGTAGCAACAGCAGTATTACATAACCTAGCAAGAAATAGAAATGAGAGGGAGCCACCTGCAGACCCTGAAGTCCACATACCACAACAACCACAATTTGAAACAGTTGTTGTTGACCAGCCAGAACACCAGCGTAATAGTACAAGGGACTCTATGTTAGAATATTTTGAAAGTCTAATCAACTAGTAATAATTTACTTTGAACTGTACCTACTGTTTTAAATAAAAATCATTAAAGTATTATTCAAATGTTATTTTTATTACACACTAGCAGTACCCGGCGTGTTTCACTACGCCATTTGGGCATGTGGTATCAATTTTTTTCTACAGATAAAAGAGGAAACAACAGGATCAAAAAAAAAAGTGTGCTAATCGGAATCAAGCTTTACACAATTTATCTCTAGGTTAATCTTCACGTTTTCTAAAAAAAAAGGTCTAGGTACAACTGTTAAGCAGCAGAGCCAAGCATAGGGAAAATCGATTGCGGTGCTCCATTTATATTTAAGATAAAAAAATCGGCTATGTAACGTCACTCATCTAATCTATTCTAAGTTGCATGGATATAATTGTTACATTTGGAATTCACATTAAGTGCATGCCCACAAGCAGACACGTATAAGTTCACACTTGCACATTCTGCGTGTGAACCTACAACATAAAAACCCAAATCTCAAATGAACATACACCCTGCAACTCTTTGCTGACCTTCCCTGAAACAGGGGTGACATTGGCAGAGTGAACCATTTTCTATTTATAGTTGGTCAGATGCATATTGACCTATACTAATCTAATCTAATCTAATCTAAGCTGCAAAGATATATATCATTTAAGATTTATACTAAATGCATTCCCACAAGCAGATATGTATAATTTCGCGCTAACACATGCCGCATGTGGACCTACAATATAAAAACCCAATCTCAAATGAACATAAGCCTTGCAACTCTTGCCGTCCTTCCCTGAAACAGGGGTGACATTGGCAAAGTGAACCAATTTTTATATTATGGGTGGTCAGCCGCATAACAACCTATAAGTCAAGGAACGAGAAAAGAATATAAAGAAAAGAATATAAACAATACATTAAATTTTATAATCATACAATTAAAGAACTAATCTATAAAATTCACTATACTCTTTGAGCAAAGTGAAGAAATAAATGTATTCCAAACAATCAGGAATATTTTTCAATGTAACCGCACTGTGAAACGTATGCAGTTGGGGAAAATGCTTCATACAATATGATGCACTTAAGTGTTTTTTCAACTATCTCCATGAAAGTGTTTAATTTATGTGGAATTTTTGACTCCCTGTCCTGTCTTTATCCCGGCCAAGTGAATTCACATTTTTTCCCCACATTTAAAATGTGCTCTATCCATTATTTCAATAAGTGAAAGTTTTAGGTAGTGTACACGGAACATTTTCTATTGACAACAAAATTGTAAGTCGCACGGCCGGGTTAGGTAAAAGGCAAACATTTTGTTTATCTTGGTTGCTTTGGACCATTGTCACATAGAAGAAAGACGTTTAACCGCCGAGAAAAAAACGATCTTTAAATTTGTGGTGAGTATATAATTTTACAGAAATGCGTTTTTTGAAAAAACAACTATATTATGTATATTTTAATTAAAAGTATGTTTCAATAAAAGGTTTTCATAATAATAATATATTTCAATATGGTCTTCTAGTTGTGACCTACGAACTTTTGTTTATCGTATTTTTTATAAGTGCGGGATATAAAAGCTTTCTTACATTTCTAAAATTCAACTTGGAATACTTGAATAACATTTTTTAATTTGGAACTTTTGTCTAGGCCAGGGGTCGGCAACCTTTTGAGTCGGAAGAGCCAAAAATTACAATTTACAAATTTCAAAGTTTTTCCTTGACTTATAGGTTGGTATGAGGCTGACCACCCATACTGTAAAAAATGGTTCACTTTGCCAATGTCACCCCTGTTTCAGGGAAGGTCGGCAAGAGTTGCAGGGCTTATGTTCATTGAAGATTGGGTTTTTATATTGTAGTTGGGTGGAGGGTGGGGGGTGAAAAGCGAGTACAAGTAGCGGAGAGATCGTTAATCGATTCAGAACGATTTAGTTTTTTTCGATCAGAAGTATAATTCTGTGTTTTTTTTATATTTGCGTATGAAGCTAAAGAGCCGTAACTTCACACCCAAAGAGCCGCATGTGGCTGGTGAGCCGCAGGTTGCTTACCCCTAACCAAACCGATATCGATCCACCATATTTGTAAAAAGTCCGGTCTATAGCTTATTTGGTAGAGTAACTGCATTCCATGCCGAGATTTCGAGTTAGAATCCCACTGAAGTTGTCAGAAATTATTTCTCGTTTCAGTGTTTATTTCTAACCCAAAATAAAATACCGGCAAGGCTTACTCAGCCTTCATAAGAAATGAGTGTCAAGCCACTCAGGAGCTGAATAACATCCATTTCAAGTTGGCGTAAAGTAAAAGTTACTGGGTTGTTCATTTTAGATTTGGATTTTAAATTATGAGTAGGTACACATGCAGCATTTGTAAGCGTGAACTTACATGTGTCTACTTGTGAGCATGCATTTTATATGAATCTTTAATTTAAATGTATATTTGCAACTAAGATTATGTATTGTAGTTGAATATAATGGTCTTCTTCTATTGGGTGGTTTCAAAATTTACCGACCTCGTTGCTGAAATATTGAGAATTGAGAACCATTGTTTATTTGATCACCATCAAACTTCACACGATTCATTCTAAAAATATGTTACATGTTTCCTGAAAATTTCGTCAAAATCGGATGAGCGGTTTATGAGTATAGGGAACATACATACATACATACATACATACATACATACATACATACATACATACATACATACATACATACATACATACATACATACATACATACATACATACATACATACATACATACATACATACATACATACATACATACATACATACATACATACATACATACATACATACATACATACATACATACATACATACATACATACATACATACATACATACACACATCCTTCTTTATAGATTGCATTCCATGCCGAGATCTCGAGTTAGAATCCCACCGAAGTTGTCAGAAATTATTTCCCGTTTCAGTGTTTATTTTAAACCCAAAATAAAATACCGGCAAGGCTTACTCAGCCTTCATAAGAAATGAGTGTCAAGCCACTCAGGAGCTGAATAACATCCATTTCAAGTTAAGTAAAGTGGGTAAAGTTAAGTAAAATTTTCCCAACTTTTTTTTTTTCCCCATTTTTAGGTTAGGTTAGGTTTTTCCCGACTTTTGGGGAAAAAAAAAATTCCCCACTTTTGGGGAAATTTTCCCAACTTTTTTTTTTTCCCCCATTTTTAGGTTAGGTTAGGTTTTTCCCGACTTTTGGGGAAAAAAAATTTTCCCAACTTTTTTTTTTTTTCCCAGATTTGAAAGTGGGAACTATGCGCAGGGGGATAAGTGGGAACAATGCGCAGGGGGAAATTTCCCAACTTTTTTTTTTTTCCCATTTTTAGGTTAGGTTAGGTTAGGTTTTTCCCGACTTTTGGGGAAAAAAAAATTTCCCCACTTTTGGGGAAATTTCCCAACTTTTTTTTTTTCCCATTTTTAGGTTAGGTTAGGTTAGGTTTTTCCCGACTTTTGGGGAAAAAATAATTTCCCCACTTTTGGGGAAATTTCCCAACTTTTTTATTTTGTTCCCATTTTTAGGTTAGGTTAGGTTTTTCCCGACTTTTGGGGAAAAAATAATTTCCCCACTTTTGGGGAAATTTCCCAACTTTTTTTTTTTTTCCCCATTTTTAGGTTAGGTTAGGTTTTTCCCGACTTTTGGGGAAAAAAAATTTTCCCCACTTTTGGGGAAATTTTCCCAACTTTATTTTTTTTTCCCCATTTTTAGGTTAGGTTAGGTTTTTCCCGACTTTTGGGGAAAAAAAATTTTCCCAACTTTTTTTTTTTTTTCCCAGATTTGAAAGTGGGAACCTTGCGCAGGGGGATAAGTGGGAACAATGCGCAGGGGGAAATTTCCCAACTTTTTTTTTTTTCCCATTCTTAGGTTAGGTTAGGTTAGGTTAGGTTTTTCCCGACTTTTGGGGAAAAAAAAAATTCCCCACTTTTGGGGAAATTTCCCAACTTTTTTTTTTTTTTCCCATTTTTAGGCGTAAAGTAAAAGTTACTGGGTTGTTCATTTTAGATTTGGATTTTAAATTATGAGTGGGTACACATGCAGCATTTGTAAGCGTGAACTTACATGTGTCTACTTGTGAGCATGCATTTTATATGAATCTTTAATGTAAATGTATATTTGCAACTAAGATTATGTATTGTAGTTGAATATAATGGTCTTCTTCTATTGGGTGGTTTCAAAATTTACCGACCTCGTTGCTGAAATATCGAGAATTGAGAACCACTGTTTATTTGATCACCATCAAACTTCACAGGATTCGTTCTAAGAATATGTTACATGTTTCCTGAAAATTTCGTCAAAATCGGATGAGCGGTTTATGAGTCTATAGGGGACATACATACATACATACATACATACATACATACATACATACATACATACATACATACATACATACATACATACATACACACATCCTTCTTTATAGATATAGATATATTTGCATTACACTTAACTTTACCTTACAAGAATACATAATTATAGGAAAAAATTGAGGTCTATAATCTATAATCTAAGTTGCAAGGATATATTCATTTAATAAAGCTCTCAAATGAATGCCTACCAACAAACACGTGTAGTTCACGCTTACAAAATATGCTGAATGTGTACTTAGAAATAAAATCCAAACCTCAAATGAACATAAGCCCTACAACTTTTGCTGACCTTCCCCGACACAGGGGTGACATTGGCAAAGTGAACCATTTTTACAGTATGGGTGGTCAGCCTCATACCAACCTATAAGTCAAGGAATACAATTAATAAATAACATTTAAGTATAACAAAAGAACAAAACCTTAAAAAGAAATCTATACAAAAAAAAGTCAATTTCCTGTACAAAAAAATGTAACAAATTAATAAACCAACATTGCAGATTAGCCGCCACTTCTTTCTGTCCTTGCATACTTCTTTCATTCCATCCAGAGTCATAACCTTTTTCATACAAGCTCTCCTTTTATTATGACTGGATATCCCATTCATTCGCTATTTCAGAAATTTGATCCATCCATACTTTTCTCAGTCTTCCTCTAGACTGCTTTTAAATTCATGTTTCATAATTCACACAGGCAGGATTTGTAGTCGGGCTTAACAACATACAAGTTATGCAATTTTTCATAAACAAGAGAGAACAGCATTACAATATGTGGACTATATTATGTTTGTCACATCAGTATGCTTGATTTTACAATACTTTACTTTACTTTACTTTCTTCGGCTCATAAGCCTTGAAGGCTCAGGGCCTCCCGCACCACAATCCTCCAGGCTGATTTTACAATAGTCAAACAAAAAGCCTACATTTTTAATCTTCATTTACCAATATCTAAATTATTTGAGATAAAAAGAAAAACCACTTTGTTTTAGATTACTATGAGTATTTTATTTTATACCACAACCTGTTTCGCAAACATCCGTTTGCATCATCAGGTGGATAAATTAATCCACCTGATGATGCGAACGGATGTTTGCAAAACCGGTTGTGGTATTAAATAAAATAAAATACTCATAGTAATCTAAAACAAAGTGGTTTTTCTTTTTATCTCTTAAGATGAACGATTACAAAGTTAATGCCTCTACAATCAATAAAATTCTAAATTATTTGTTTGGAAATGCACAATATTAGTCAGCAGACATATAAAATTAGTTGTAAACTTGTAAATTTAGTAGTAATTAGCTGCAGGTTGTCGACTCCTGGTGTAGTCGAATAAAAAACATGTTAGAGTTCATGAAAAGAGGCAGCTCTGCAGAGGCTCTCGCCACTCCTAGTGGAATAGCAACAGATTTACAGTTACAGTTACAAATGCCCACAATTTTTCAACTGATGTACTTGTATTTCATGTATTTCTTGTTTTCTTTTTTCCTCATTATTCATAAATAAGACTTTCAAATTGTGCTCCTTCATTTTCAAATCGTGCTCCTTCATTTTCAAATCGTGCTCCTTAGTTGCAATTTCTTTCTGAAGCTCCACTAACTCTAAGCGAGCTTTTGTTAATTGGTCTAATTTTGCAGTTACTCCTGCTTTAGTAGTTTTTTGATAAACAGCTGCTTTTAAACCTGGATTTATCTTACTTTTTAAGGATTTCGGATTCCACGAAGACCAATTCTTTTCTGTAAACATAATAAGTTGTAATAATTTTATAATAAATTAGATGAATGGATAACAAGATCAGTAAAGAGGTTTTTACACTGAACACACCTTTTTGAGTGTCTTCAATTTCCATTTCCTGTACTTGCACGGGTTGATGGGTGACCAACAGGGGATCTTCATCTAAAAATCAAGTTAAGAATGAGGTCCACGCGTGACTTCCCAAAGACAATACTAAATAAGATATTAAGGCTTACACGGCTAGCTGCTGATGCTGGAGAGGTGTTTTCCGGGACCTGTTGCCGTGTTGTGTGGGAGCTGGAGCTTTTCGCTCAAGTCTACGATGGGCTTCTTCCAGTGGTGAAGTGATGGAGATGATGTTTGTGAAATCTGTGATGAAAATATGAGTACACTTGGGGTATAAGAATGACAAGGAAGACACTTGTGAGTTGTCTAAGTGAGCAGAGACATCTATCAACTGTTCAGTGTACTCATATTTTCATCAAGTGTACTCAAAGGTACCCCAAGTGTACTCATATGTTCATCAAGTGTACTCAAAGGTACCACAAGTGTACTCATATTTTCATCAAGTGTACTCAAGGGTACCTCAAGTGTACTCATATTTTCATCACAGATTTCACAAACATCATCTCCATCACTTCACCACCACATCTCGCTGAAGAAGCCCATCATAGATATGGGTGAAACTCCGGTAGTTCCAGCTCCCACAGAAAACGGCAACAGATCCAGGAAAACAGCTCCCCAGCATCAAAGATAATATTGTGTCGTCACCCGGCCGGGTTTCTAGGGGAAAAGAATACAAATGTTCTGATATTGGTTGCTATTTTAGACGGTCCCATACAAGATTGACGTCAGCTCGCCGAGAAAAAACTTCAAGATTAAAAAATAATCCAACCTCATTTCATGTATTGCTTTTTCATACCATGTAGGTACATTAGCTACATAAATAATACCTGAAAACTTTAGAAGAGACAACCCTGCATAAAAAATAAAATTGACGTACCATTTTCAATTTCATAGTTGACAATTTCAAGTGGTAGGCAAACGTCATCATTTTCTAAAACAAAAAAAGAAATATTAAGGCCCGTCTTCCATATTATAATTAAAGGCAGTTGAATATCTGGTAGTAGGTAGAGAGATAGATTTAGATTTAGAATCAATTGACAATCAATAGTCAAGTCGATAGCTCAGTTGGTACAATGCTTGCATTCTATGCCGTGAGCTTGGGTTCGAATCCCGCCGAGGGTGTCTGAACCTTAAATAAAAAGAACCGGCAAGGTTTACTCAGCCTTCACAAGAAATGAGTACCAGCCCCCTCGGGAGCTGGGAAACCCTCCACTTCACTGAATTGGTTGGCGTAAGGCCGGCCTCCTTACCTATAAAAATAAATAGGTTCACTCCCCATATGCGACCCCTTCGGGGATAACGCGGCAAGAAGTTACACTATATGTGTGGCTTAGTTGCGTTTTATTACAATAAAGTGTAAGTGCATAAATACAATGTCTATTAAATTTCCATAATAATAATACTATACCTTCACATGAAGTGAAAGAAACATTGGGTTGCATTGGCAATTCTTGCAGGACGATTTCGGTAGTCTCTATTGGTTCTGAAAAAAAAAGATACAGCTATGAAAAAAAACTAAAAGAAGCTGATGAAATGTGTGAGTGAGTCAAATTTAGGTTTATTATTTTCCATCATGTTTGAAGAGTAACTAAAAATATGTAAGACCTCATACCTGGAATGTTGTCACTGTCATTGCGTGCATCTAGTCCAGTGATGTTTGAACATATTGAAATGACTTTCTCCTCAATTTCGGTGAAGTCTGGGGCTGAAGAGCGCCCGCCCCCAGTTTTATACAGTTGCTGCCGATGTGCTGCCATCGATTTTTTTGTCCCTTTTTTTATACTTTCGTATTTTAGTTTTAGGCTCTTCGTGCCCCGTACAGTAACGCCTGAAGCGGCATTAAACAATGAAGCAACTTTATTCCAAGCTGCTTCCTTCTCTCTATTTGTCACAGCATCAGTCTTTTTATTTTCGATGATAGACCGATGATTTGCCACCAATTCAGCCAAAATCCGAACTTCGCTCTGACTAAAGTTCGTCGAGCGTTCGCGTTTCACAATATCTTCCATTATTTTAAAGTTTTTAAAAAAGTAAATCCAAATAGCATGCAGGCAAGCCGACAAGATTTAAGGTTATGATTTACGTCATATTTTGACACCGTCTGTCATGGCTTCGAAGTCCTCTATCTCTTTCTAAAGTAACAAAACGTGCATAAGCGTGTCTCGCTCTCGCAGATGGTGTGACGCAAGTCTGAGCTAGTCACACAAAATCAGTCAGATAACTATCTAACCGTTATCTGGGGTTTGAAAAATTGGAAAGTTTTATTCGTCCATTAAAACCTCAGATAAATTTAACGGACAGTTAGCTATTTGATTGTTTATCTGACCATTGAAAAATCGGCCCTAAATATAGTGGAAGAAGAATTCATTACAAGTTAAGAGTAAGATCAAAACATTAAAAAAAATTAAGAAATACTTGAGTTGATTACTTTTTATGCTCAATACTACATGATCTTCAAGCTAAGCCATGAGTCATAATTTAGGGGAAATTAAGAAAGTCAAAATATTCCTCAAAGTTCTTGAGCTATCGCTTTTTGTGCCACTCAAATTTTGTACAAAATATGTAAATAAAAGGTATATAATTACAGAATTGTCGGAAGTCTATGCACTCCTTGTTAGACTGTATCTCAGGCTTGGAGCACAGCTGCCAGAAGATGGTGAAGATGAAGGTGACGAGCACCAGGAAGCAGAGCAGCACCAGCCAGATCAGGGAGAACACATACGTGATGCCCATGAACTGCAACACACATCACATACACATCAATAGACAATAGAAAACAGAGCAATGCATTAATTAAATAAAATAGGGCATTGAGGTATGAATAAGAGAAACATTAGCAGCTTTAGGCAGTATTATTCAAAAGAAGGATTCTCAGAGCCATCTACAGACCGGTGAGAGATAATACTGGTTGGTGTCGTTGGTACAACAAGGAGCTCTATGACATCTACAGAGAGGCTGATGTGATTAGTTCCATCCAAGTAGGGCGCCGAACATAATTAGAATGGACGACGCAAACCCCATTAAGCGCATAACACTCTCAGTCCCACAAGGCCGAAGGAGGCGAGGAAGGCAAAAAATGCAATGCATGGACAGTGTTAACGCAAATGCAGCAAAAACATACATACATAGCCTGTAGAGCAAAGACGATGGACAGGAGAGAGTGGAAGAGAAACTTGTACTCAGACAAGGCACACCCAGGGCTGTCAAGATGATGATGACTTACGATTGCACAGGAGATGCGCCCGCCCACCCTGGCGCGCCACACTCGGTACACCTTGTGCCTGGTGGCGCCTGTAGCGAGGCAGCCCAGGCACAGCAGCATGAGGCCCAGGGCTCCCATACACGCTCCCCCCACCACAAATACCATCTGCACAGCCTCCACCCTGCAACACAACACTCACGTTATATCCAAGAAGTACACTCGAGAGAGCCTTTGAGGAGTGATTCACACAGACACAGCGTTCACCAAAGAAATAAGGCTGTTATTATTACTATACTCCATGTGTCTGGTGGTGCCTGTAGGCTAAAGCGGTACATGGGAGAAAACAATAATGTTTTGCTGAGCTCAACCAGACATCCAGACCTTAAACTGGAGTTAAGGTCATCATTTGCAAATTAAAATAAAATGAATTATTTGCTTTTGGATATTTGACCAACCATTGAAGGAGAACTTTTATTATTCTCATTTTTTCATTGGTGTCATAGCCAATGTCTTAAGGAGGGTGAAAGGGTACCTCCTGAATATGTTAGTTACGATGTTAACAAAATAATGTAAGTTTTCCTGCAACGGTTTGCCAAATATCCAAAAATTAATAATTTATTTTGATGTGTAAATATACCACCTAAAGCAATAAAAGGCTCCCTATAAGTTCAGCAGATACTTAGGCAAACATCGATGGGTGAGCTAGTAAGAAAAATCAAATGGTACATGAAAAAGGCACATGCACAGTAACAGATTCCTCAGGCTTGAAAATGTGAAAATGAACCCTAAATATTTAGAACTATCAGGATTGCCATATGTTTCATGAAAGTTTTGGTGCACTGTTTACCATACGAGCCTCTTGTTGAAGACCTCGTCGAACATGAGTATGGAGAGAGTGGCGCCCCGGTACATGGTGGTGCAGAACACCCCCACTCCCAGGCAGCACATGATGGTGGCGATCAGAGTGGCGTATGGCACGCGCGACATGCATGACTGACACGCGTCCCCTGAACACAACAAACACACACCACATTATGAACATTGGAGTCCACTGTGAGTCTACCTTCAGTCTTTGATTCAGCAGGTACTCACTTTGAATACCTAGCTCCTTGACTTATAGATTGGTATGAGGCTGACCACCCATACTGTAAAAAATGGTTCACTTTGCCAATGTCACCCCTGCTTCAGGGAAGGTCGGCAAGAGTTGCAGGGCTTATGTTCATTTGAGATTGGGTTTTTTATATTGTAGGTCCACATGTGGCATGTGTAAGCGCGAAATTATGCATTTCTGCTTGTGGGAATGCATTTAATATGAATCTCAAATGATACATATCTTTGCAGCTTAGATTTAGAATGTAATATATCTCTGTAACTTAGGTTTTATAGATTGTACATGTGCAGCATGTGTAATTGTGAACTAACATGTGCCTGCTTGTGGGCATGCATTAAATATGATCCTTAAATGCCAAAATATATTTTTGCAACTTTGATAATAGATAATAGAGATAATAATAGATTAAACCCTTTTGACATTTTTTTAGCAATGCTCTGAGATCAACGTTGAGGTTATGTTGGCTATCTCAAGACTAACCAGATAGGTTGTTTCAACTCTACGCGAGCTGCGTCTTGCTTGAATTGGCGCTCTTGCTGATGAGAAAAAAGCTTGCACGGGGCTCTAAGGACTTACAAAATGAAGGTACTGTAAGTGCATGAACATTGATAAAGGCAAATTAATCTTCAATACAGAAGATGTAAGCCAGGTACCTTCTGATAAATAGTTTAATGGTGTATCCAATACAAAACAAATGGTGTTGGAGGACAGAGGTAATACAGAGAAAGAGTGTTAACACCTTGTATCCCATGTAGATCACCTTTGATTGGAGCTTGCCCTATATTAAGCTGCCATGTAGGGCATTGGTGATCTCAGACTACACTTGTTTTGAGAAAAGTGTGCGAGCCCTAGGATTTTTTGTTGCTGTAAACTTAAGTCCCACTTTTTATCTAATGCATCAATTCTCCCCATTTTGTTGTCATTATACCAGAAGCATTTAACATGAAAATTAAGAATAATTTAGTGATTTGTAGGTACCACAAGTCTTGTCTCCTCCTACTCGGTCGTGCAAGGAATGCACGGAGTACCTGGAGGGCCACTTCCTCCTGAGAGGCTGTGTGACCGGATCATCTCCATCAAAGTTGGTCTCCAACCTCCTCATTTTTACACTGGACACTTTGTAGTAAGTCACGAGGAAAAATCACTTTCAGTGCAGATGTCTGTTAGTCTGAATCATTTTATGTTCCCACGATTTGAACATTTCTAACAATAATATATTGGTAAAATACTATAAAAGGGGACCTAACTTGATTTGGGTTGGACCCAAACAATGGAGGCGTCTCAAAAAAGCTGTCACCCAGCCAAGTTGCTAAAGGAATAGTTAAACAATGTTTTTCAGGTTAATTTTGACACAAAGGTCATGGTGGACTCACACTTAATCAGGAGTGTTAATTAATCAAGCCTTCAGACATTTCTAAAGTAAAAAATATATTTGGTTAGGTTAGGTTAAAAAAAAATGTGTCAAGTCATTATGAATCACACTAATTAAGTCCCTTTTCATAGGGGTTTACCACTAATTTTATGTTTAAAAATATTGGTACACGTCAAGACATGTTTTTATGGATTCTGAACACTTTTTTGCAACTAAGAAAACTCACTTGGAAAAATCCAAGATAAACTAAGATTGAGAAAATTCCACAATGTTTTAACGCAAAATCATTGATAATGCAATGTTGTATACTAAATTTTAATGCATGAATGGTGATTCAATGCTTGTACACTCATGAATTCTAATGAATAAGTATGTATGTATGGCACACGCAATCAACCGAGGTGGGAGTAACTGTCAACTAACCACTCCCTTATCTAGTTTTTACCTTATCATAACAATCATAAAGATTACGATAACGGTTTACTCACCCATCTTCTGCTGATTATTGCCCAGGCTACGTAATCAGTGTTTTAATTCAGTTGCGACACGAAAGTCGACAAGGCTTGCGTCCGATTGTTATTTGTTTATTTACGACGACTAAGCGCAACAGAGTGTGATGCTTTCGATTTATCTGAAACAATTTACACGCTTTTATTAATGAAAATTACAGTGATATACAATCAAATAAATTATTGAGTAGATGTTTATTTACTTGTTCAAGAAAAAACGTACATTTATGACATAATTTAAGTAGAAAAATTAAAACTTTCACTTGGCTTTTGTTTTCACGGTTTTAATTTTTTTCACCTTTCCGCAGTGCCGCCACCTGTTGTAAATTTAAGAAATTACTTTTCATTAATGCTGCCAGTACGAAATAATGTTTTCCGACATTTCTACCAATATTTTTTTATGAATAATATATATTATAATATAATATGCATGAATTTGCATGAAAATACTGTTAGTATTTTCATGCATATTCAGTGACAATAAAAAAGGAAAATTATTACAAAGTTTCTAATCATCAGCATGTCCAATCGCTCATATATATAATAATCTTTAATCTAAGTTGCAAGGATATATTCATTTAAACAACTTTTGCCGACCTTCCCTGAAACAGGGGTGACATTGGCAAAGTGAACCATTTTTTACAGTATGGGTGGTCAGCCTCATACCAACCTATAAGTTAAGGAATTATATAAATAAGCTTATATTAAACTTTTCCCAGTCACCTCATCTTTGAAGCCCGCAAAATACATACATATCTATCTATACTTATAAAACCAAAAAAGCGTTCGTTGGTAATGCGATAAAATGGTGAAGGACTAAACGGTTTTGGCTGTCTTTCGTTTCAGAATAAAGTACGTAATCTGGGAAGGGTTATAGCGTACAAAAAAGTTGATAAAATAACGCAGAACATGTTTTAATTTGTGAAATGCTGAACGTCGTTTTTATATGGGAACTGATCATTTCCAACTTCATCTAATTGACAGATTTTTGTTCCATATTCAAATTTCATTAAATGTGTTCGGTTTGAAATATTGTAAGAGGTTAAACAAAATCAAATTAATAAAATAAACTGGTAGGTACAAAATTTGAAAATGGAATAAAATATTTTATTCATCAACAGCCTTTACCAAACAGAACTCTTTTTTAAAAATTGGAATTTAGCTTTTCAACTGTCAAAGTCATGAAAAGCGTTCAAGGTTAAATAAACAAGTCTTTAATCTCAGTTACAAATATATGCACACATTTAAGGTTCATATTGAATGGATGCCCAAAAGGAAACACATGTTAGTTTGTGCATACACATAATGCATGTATATTTTCAAAATAAGACCCAACTGCAAATCCCAAATAACAACGGTGCAATTTATGCTGACTTAACTTTAAACAGGCAGAAGTGAAACAATTTGTACACCAACTTACAAGTCGAGGATTTATAATCTAAGTTGCATAAAAACATATGGTGGCTCTTTCAACATTTCTTAGATCCGTCTAATCTAATCTAATCTAAGTTGCAAAGATATGTTACATTGGAGATTCACATTACATGCATTCTCACAACCAGACACGTAAAGTTCTCGCTTGCACATGCCTCATGTGAACCATCAACATAAAAACCAAATTTCAAATGGGCATACACCCTGCAACTCTTGCCATCCTTTCCTGAAACAGGGGTGACATTGGCAAAGTGAACCATTTTCACAGCATGGGTGGTCAGCCGCATACCAACCTATAAGTCAAGGAACATACACGACAATTTACATTTCAAAACATATAATCTAAGTTGCAAAGATATTTTGTCATTTTAGACTCATATTAAATACATGCTCAAAAGTAAGCACATTGTAAGTACATGCTTACACATGCTGCATGTGTACATAAACTTTGAAACTCCTGCCACTTTCGCTGAAACCGGGGGGGCATTGGCAAAAGTGAACCAAGTTTTACTACATACTCGATCTTCTTACTTAATATTCAATTTTCTATATGCAAACTTGAGCTCGAATCATACATACGAGGTAACAAATCAAAGCTAACATGAAGAAAATATGAATTTTGTATCATCAATAGATCGTGAAAAAAGGAATTAATTTTTTCCGAATATAAGTGGCAAAGGTATTGGGGATTCAAAAAATATGCATTCTCACAAGCACACATGTATAATTTCGCGCTAACACATGCCGCATGTGGACCTACAATTTAAAAACCCAATCTCAAATGAACATAAGCCCTGCAACTCTTGCCGTCCTTCCCTGCAACAGGGGTGACATTGGCAAAGTGAACCATTTTTTACAGTATGGGTGGTCAGCCGCATACCAACCTATAAGTTAAGGAGCATAAACACAAAGATCTAAATCTAAGTTGCAAAGATATGTATCATTTAAGATTCACATTGAATGCATTCCCACAAGCAGACATGCATAATTTCACACTAACGCATGCCGCATGTGGACCTACAATATAAAAACCTAATCCGAAATGAACATAAGCCCAACAACTCTTGCCGACCTTCCCTGAATCAGGTGTGCCATTGGCAAAGTGAATCATTTTCTGCAGCATGGGTGGTCAGCCGCAAACCAACCTATAAGTCAAGGAACATACACAATAAATTATGTTTTTAAAATAAATAAACAATAATATGGACATCCAAAACAATGATCTACTCTAAATTATCTTATTGATTTTATTTATTCTAATATCAATCAATATGTATACACTATACATCAACTATTGCAACTAGCTTTATTTAAAGCATCATTAAAACCTATAAATGATAATTTAATTATTTTTGAGATGTACACAGAAAACGCTTCCTTCTGCCCAATAGAACGACAGCATTCTTTTATTGGTATTAAGCAATGAAATTATGGTTGAAAAACCAAGTAGGTACAGTGTGAAAATGACAAAAGATATAAAACTTTCATATACACCTCCTGAAATTTTAAAGGCTACAACATCTTTCATAACTGCAATCCATAGTACTTCAATATCTTTAAATGAGCCCAATTTCATTTGATATAATGTCCATGAAAATATGCACGCTCAATTGTTTTAAGTTATTGGGCGATGCCGTCTCACTATAATAGTTACAAAGATCACTTCAAAATAAGATTTATTCGCTCATCTTTTCCATTTTCTGAAAAAAACCATTCCCAAATTTACAAATCCACAAAACTATTGAATCTCATTTATAAAAAAAAAGGCAGGATAAAATCTGCGGGGTCAGCTAGTATATATATATAAATGGACGATTTATTTGAAAAGCGCCGTTTTTTGTGTAGCACACCTCAAGGGCCCTTTGATTGTTTGTTGTCATAGTTCGTTCTTATTACTAAAATCACTGCACAAACACACACACACACACACACACACAAACAAAGCACAAACTCCTAGTCCTTAAAAGACTCACTAAATAGGAATGTCTTCAATTTTTTCTTGAACATTATTTCTGGTTTCGCAGTTCTGACTTCTAAGGGCAGCCTGTTCCACTGCAAAGGTGCTCCATTGTAGAAGGCTCGGTCACCAAAGCTGCTGAACTGCTGGGATAGGAGCTCCACCAAATATGTAGGAGCCGCACCATTGAGAGCCTTGTATACCTGCACCATAAGGCACACCTTGTAGGCCACTCTTTCTGGGGATTTCAGCCAGTGTAAATTCTTCAAAATAGGAGTAATGTGGCCAAACTTCCCAGTCCCAAAGATCAGCCTTGCAGCGGCGTTTAGTACTGACTGCAGCCTGTTGTACTGTATCTTTGTCTGCCCTGAGTAGATTGCACTGCAATAATCTACCCGAGACAGGACAAAGGCATTTACAAGTGTCTTCAATGCATCAGGGGGAAGGCATCTGCGAATCGCCTTGATCTGGCGTAGCCCAAAGAAAGACGCCGACACTGTTTTATCCAGCTGAGAACTGAGTGACAAAATACATTAGGTACTGAATATTACTACCTGTAGCTGTAGGTATTCTTGTCCAGTGACAAGACAATTTTTATTTTTTAGATGTACATACTTACTTAGTTACCAACTTTATTAAATACCTCCATACTCCAAGTAAATTCCTGAAAAAGCTGTAAAAATAGAATGAAAATGGCCTACCAGTAAAAAAAATATTTGTGAAAATGATCTTACAAAGTCTTCTTCTTCTTCTTTGTAGCGGATTCCCGCGTTCAGTAGGGGCGCCAGAGTCAAGTAGGGGGCTTCTTACAAAGTCAATCGGTCGTAGTCCCATGATTACCTTACCAGATTATTTTCTTTTTCGAATATTTAGTTGAGCTGAAAAAAATATTGTCGCAAAGTAAAAGTACCTACGTCTTGTAAAGTAGGTATCTAAAATCTAAATCTAAGCTGCAAAGATACCTATGTATCATTTGAGATTCATATTAAATGCATTCCCACAAGCAGACACGCATAATTTTGCGCTTACACATGCCGCATGTGGACCTACAATATAAAAAAAACTCAACCTCAAATGAACATAAGCCCTGCAACTTTTGCCGACCTTCCCTGAAGCAGGGGTGACATTGGCAAAGTGAACCATTTTTTACAGTATGGGTGGTCAGCCGCATACCAACCTATCAGTCAAGGAATACAAGCAATTAATACATTCAAATATCTAAAACAAATAAACTCTAAACAATGAAACAGTAAAAAATAAAAAAAATACAAAACTTTTTCTTTTTTTAATTTAAAAGCCTTAGCTTTAACCGCCAGCATTACAGATCAACCGCCATTTATTTCGATCCTTGCATACTTCTTTTATTTCATTCAGAGTCATAACCTTTTCCATACAAGCTCTCCTTTTTTTATGACTCTGGATAACCCATTCATTCGCTATTTCGAAAATTTGGTCCATCCATACCTTTCTCGGTCTTCCTCTTCCACGACATCCATCAATTCTCGCAGCATATACTTTCTTCGTCAGTCTTTCCTCATTCATTCTCTCCAAATGTCCAAACCAAGCAACATTGGGCGCGGTCAGTGCTTGGATGGGTAACCGCTCAGGTACACCGCGTGTCGTTGGCATCTTGGACCGGTCCGTAGTCCGTAGTGGCAACACTTCGGACTCGTAAATGGAAGGTTGTGGATTCAGATCCCGGCGGAGCACAAAAATATACTATTAATATTTCGAATGTGCTCTTCGCTGGGTTGAAAAATTCATAAACCTTTACCAATGACCGGTCACCAAAAAGGTCCATCCAGCCTTACAGCAACTGGGTCTTGCTTGAGTATTGGCGCTTTGTAGCGACGACCAAGCTCGTACACCTCTGCGGCACTACAACAAGTGTCATAGACCCCTAGAGTCTTTAGAATCTAGGGAGTCTCCCGCACAGGATTTCTTAAAAAAAAAAAAAAAAAACCATGTAAGTACATTATACTTCTTTTAATCTTTACTTTCTCTTACACCACATTCCTCTCTAAGAAAATCATTCCTCACCATATCACTCAGTCTCATTTCTACTGTATGGACTGGTATGGACTTTACTAATCTCACTTTCACTCACCGTCCAGGCTTCACTTCCATACATCAAAATGGGCACTAGGATACCACCGTGCACCGCCAGTCGAACAGTTTTAAGTAGGTATTATTATAAATGATTCACAACAATTTTCAGCTCTTACCTAAATTGTTTGAGTTGACTAAAATTACAAATACAAAGCCTAAAGATATTTACGTCAAATTGCATTTTAATATTATATTTTTACCATCAATATAAAAAAAATATTTTATTTATATCGATGATTTTTACGAATATAGTTATTTCAGCAGGGGAAAAAGTTGAATACTCTCTTTCAACCTTTGAATCAAAAAAATATAGGTACATGGAAATTGAGCTTTCGCTTCCCTCTACACAGGGCCGGCGCTAGGGTTGGGCGCGGTCGGGCGACCGCCCAGGGCGCCAGGTGTGAAGGGGCGCCGCAGGCGCCCCTTTATATTTTTTAGTAATTTTGAAATTTTTGTGGCATTAAAACTCGAAAATATTTATTTTTCGTAGATAGTAAAAATTGAACCTGTAAAATAATTGTTTCATTCTTAGAAAGAGAAATGAAAACAATTATAATTTTTTATTTATTTTGTTATTGCTAGGTATATTTCTTTTTACTTTTTACTTTACAAAGGTACATATTTATTTCGCGACCTTGTTTTTTATTTCGTTAAATGTTGTAATTATGAATGACTGAAATTATTTTAAGGAAGATGATTTCAGAAATGGACTATCTAAGAAGTATGATTGGGAAAAAAACGAAGTGACAGGGTGAGGAATGATCTTGTAAGAGCAGAATGTGGTGTAAGAAAAAGTGTGAAATTGAAGATTAAAAGAAGTTTGCTAAGATGGTTCGGGCATATGGAGAGAATGAGTGATGAAAGACTGACGAAGAAAGTATATGTTGCAAGAATAGATGGATGTCGTGGTAGAGGAAGACCGAGAAAAGTATAGATGGATCAAATTTTTGAAATAGCGAATGAATGAGATTTCCAGAGTCATAATAAGAGGAGGGCTTGTATGAAAAAGGTAATGACTCTGGATGAAATGAAAGAAGTATGCAACGACAGGAAGAAGTGGCGGCTAACCTGCAATGTTTTTGGAGACGAAATTTAAAAGAAGTCTCAAGACTCACCTCTTCGTCCAATCATATGGACAAGCGCCTTTGTAGTGACACATTGTCATAAAAGGCGCTATATAAATTCTGTGCTTATTATTAATGTTGATTTGTAATGTTGGTTTATTAATTTGTTACATTTTTTGGATAGGAAATTATTGACTTTTTTGTATAGATTTATTTTTATGGTTTTGTTCTTTTTTTATACTTAAACGTTATTTATTATTTGTATTCCTTGACTTATAGGTTAGTATGAGACTGACCACTCATACTGTAAAAAATGGTTCACTTTGCCAATGTCACCCCTGTGTTAGGAAAGGTCGGAAAAAGTTGTAGCGCTTATGTTCATTTGAGGTTTGGATTTTATTTGTAAGAACACATTCAGCATTTGTACGCGCGAACTACACGTGTTTGTTTGTGGGCATGCATCTGAGAGCTTTAAATGAATATATTATGGTAATCAGGGTTGGGTAGGTATAATACTTGACGTCGAAAATGAGTATTATATCTAGTATTTGACGCGTCGAATATACACGTCGTAAATTCGAATTTACGACATAAACGACACGTCGAAAATTACTAGTGAGTGGAGTTCAGGTAGGAATGAAAGGAAATACATATTTAGTGACATAATGTGTTGTTTCCTCTTTTATTGTCTTTCTCTTACATGCTACATCTACATTAGGTACAAGTTAACAGCACCATTTAAATATTAATTCTACTTAATAACCTGACCTAGGCTAAAACAAAGTATTCAATAAACTCAAACACAACTAACTCATGCCAGTTTGACAAAGGGCATGTCAATCAATTTGATAAAATTGATACTATACAGTTAAACACTGTAATGATAGCTGGTCAGATCAGTTGTTTTACCTACATAAAAGTAAAGAAATTCTACAACATTGTGTAGGTTAGGGATGGGCGAAATATATCGATATATCAAAAGTACCGATATTTTTTCCTCGATGTATTTCGATAGTGTTTAAAAATATCGTTCGATATATATCGATATTTTTTTTTCATTTGCCCATCCCTAGTGTAGGTACAAATTTCCAGTTGGCATATTCATTAAGATTTGAACAAAATGTTTTAAGCCCCATTTATACCTACAGTTCAATGTTTTATTCAAGATTAATTGAATTCAAGGACAAAACATGAACAATATGAACTTTGAAGGAAGTATTGTATTTTATTATCTTTGCTAATTTTAATTGAATTTGGTTGGTCAAAAATTGAACTGTCACAAATGAAGGATAAACTAAAAATAATAAACTTCAATTTTCGACGCAAATTTTCGACGTTTTCGACATATTCGACACGTATTTTCGACGTGACGTGTCGAATATAATTTTCGACGTGTCGTTACCCAACCCTGATGGTAATTCATTTGAAAAGTTGTCAATAATTCAAGTTATAAAGGAAGTTAAAAAATACATTTTCGTCTCGGCGGATAAGAGTCAAATAACAATGACATTATGTGCCATTGTTAGCTGAGGTTTATCCGCAGTAGCAAAATATCGGAAATTATTTTTCGAAGGATGTTCCAAATTTGCATTTTCTGTTAAAATGGACTTTCACAAAGTTACTGCCGAAAATCTTCATAATTCACAGTTCCAGCTTATAAGTTGAATGTCTTCTTCAAATATGCGGACCTCATTGTTATACTTGCAATATTGAATTCTGTTACATAAAATGGAAATTATTATGCCAGAATCTTAGGCCAGCCTGTGCAACTTTCTATCGTATAGTTAGAGTCTCCATCCTTCTCCCCTTTATTTTGATGGTGCTAGTGTCTGAAGCTTGATCGATTTGTTCACCACCTATATAGTTTCTTCAACATTTATTGGTATAACTAAAACATTTTTTAATTCTAGTATGAGGCCCATAAATTCAACATAACCGCCTGTGAAACCATGGAGGTATATTCAATGGAGGGGCTATAAATGGGATTTAGTATCAATCGGCACGATGCAACGTCTTTGACACCATACATTTTAAATAGTGCTGTCTCGCTCACGACATATGAAATGCTTTTGTTATTTTCTATGTAAGCAACGTGTCTCTAACCCGTCTTCAATCTATGTACAAATTACCATGGAAACCCATGAAATCACTAAGGTAACGGTTTTTGTTACGAGTGGATACGCGCAAAGCGTACTTCGCGTATTTCTTCATTCGGTGTATGTTCTCTTCGAGAGCTCCTCAATCCGACAATTATCGAGGTGCCTCGACGACAATTGGGACGCAATATCTGCCCCGAGAGCCCGGATTCTGTTGGTCGGGACAACAAGGAAAGGACCGAAGGAATTGCCACTAACCTTGCTGCTTCCGTGGTTCAGGCCTCGTTCGACTGCAGTCTCGTCCCCGATTTCCGGCTGCTTCTCTCCACGCAGCGATCCCGTTGCACGCACGACGAATAGGGTGTTATCACCTTTCCACACGAAGGAGCTTATATCAGTTCCACACGACGACCTTTCTAGTCAAAGGTATGAGCACAAGTTTTACACGACAACCTTTCTAGTCAAAGGTTTTAGAACAAGTGGCAATATAGGTAGGTAATACAGAATTTTGGGCATTGTGGTAATGTTGTGAACAAGGATAGGTATTAATTTAGGGAATGACCAACAGATGTCGCTTTGGCGCGAACACGAGTGTTGTTGAAAGTATGAAAATATCTGATAAATTCCCAATTCAAAAATGTTTCCACCACATTGCGTACGGGATGATTTTCACAAGTATCTATTACCGCGAGCATAGAAGTTACATACTTGAAGAAACAAGTACCTATATACCTATTTGACAGGGGCGTGCATCCCATACAGGCACATGCGCCTAATACGTAGGCAAAATATGGTAAAAACGTGATTGAGGTTGATATTGAGATTTAAAATTCAAGATTTAAGTTTGATTGGAGCCATCGTTACCACTTCAGCCAAATTTAAATGAGTTATTTTGAAGGAATGTGAGAAAATATTTATTCTGAAATGTATTTGCCTACACCCTATGCACGCGCCTGCTATTTGAATATCACTAGTTCTAGAAATGGCCTTCACTTTCGCGAACAAAATATTTCGACAAACGAAAAATAAATTTTATCAACGTAATCATATAGAATAGTGATTAAAGTGAAATATTATTCTATATTCTATAACACATTTATTCTCTTTTGTTGGCACGTTTAGAAATTACCCAGTTTGGCATTTACATGGATTTTTTTTCCAATTAGGTAACACACTGTTGACAGTTAAAAGGTTACCAATAGACTGAATTTGGATTTTTGTATGATGAGTGGGGTAGCGTATTTCTAATTCTCAAAGGATTGATTTCCTAGCCCATCCAGTTCTATAAATCGATGTGCGGAACGATGTAAGTTTTTGGTTTGTATTTCGGGTATGCGAAATATACACTCGGCGTGATTGTCCTCTTACATTATCATTACATTGTACAAAATTAGACCTCAAGTTAAGCATGAAGACAGTTGATTTTTATATTTATGCAGCTGACTTTTGTATGGAAATCAGTTATTCATAATTTGTTTTTTTTTATAAATGTACACGTTTTTTTAATTTTATATTCTTTCCATTTTCTTTTTTTTCAAATTTTATAGTTTATTTTTGTTCTGTAATTCTAAGTTTTCAATTTTTTGTTGATAAATTATTTCTTAATATGTTTTTTTTCAGTTTTTGATTTCATGGTTTGTTCTATGCAATAGTTTTTAATTTTTAAATGTGTTTTTTTTTTGTCTTTCCATTTTTTTTCCATTTTTATGTTTTAATTTTGTTCTGTCATTCTAAGTTTTCAAATTTTTGTTGTTTAATTAGTTTTTAATATGTTTTTTTCAATTTTTGATTTCATGGTTTGTTTTATGTAATAGTTTTTAATTTTTATATGCGTTATTTTTTTCTGTCATTCTATGTTTTCAAATTTTTGTTGATTTCATGGTTTGTTCTATGCAATAGTTGTTAATTTTTATGTGTAATTTTTTATTGCCTTTTGAATTTTTTTTTTCATTTTTGAATGCTTGTTTTAAATTATTAAATTATATTATATAATATTTTTTATTTAATTTTTTTTCTTCAATTTTTATGTTGTAAGACTATTTCTGTCTTTTCCATTATTTTTTTAATTTGTGCTTTCTAAATATTGAATTTCAAATTATTCTACATTCGTACATTTTTTTATAGTTTAATTTTTTGTACTCTTGTCAAATTTTCATTCTTGTCCATTTTTTATTTTTTATGAAATTTATTAACAAATGTATTATTTTTCAAAAAAATTTTTTGAACATGTATCCCTTCTCTAAGTTTATATTTTCCACCATTTGATTAGCTGTCAACTGTATTGTCATATATTTTTTTTAATAAATGGTTACTACGTTCCTTTTTTTCGTATGAATTTGAATTTTCGAATGGCGAATAGGGGGGGGGGGGGGGGGGTGCCTTAAAAAATCTCGCCCAGGGCGCTGGTAGTGCTAAAACCGGCACTGCCTCTACATCAGTATCAATGTCAGTGTAGGATTTGCCCAAGGCCTGATAGTTGTACGAATACCTACGAGTAAGTATATTTCCCGCTACGAAAAATACTACGAGTATTTTGGTAAACTAATTTTGTAAAATTGAAAATTTGTTGGAGGAAGAAGCGATTCTGGAGGTAGGTACCATAAAGGCCGCATGAGTAAAAGTAGGTAGGTACCTACCTACCTACCTAGGTTAACTCGAATCTTTGCACACGAAATACCTAGCCAGCGTCTAGCAGGCCGACCATCCAAAAGATGGAATCACAGCTGGTCTTCTGCATCACAATTCACAGGAGGGAGTTACAGAGCACTAAACGGATATAGGAACCATCTAATGCAAGAAGAAAAAGAAGAAGGTGTAAAAAATGAAAATTATGTTATTTATTCCTTCTCACGTTACCCTGTCAGTGATGGCTTTGCTATCTTATAGGCAAAAAAAAATACCTACCTACACGAGGCGAGCTTTGAAGATGGTTTTGTTCGGTTCTATATCCTGTCGTTCCACTAGGGTGGCCGGTACCTCCGCAGATACGTCTCCATTTTTTCTGTCAAGGCTCATAATAGTATATACAGTATCAGCTGATGATTATGATGATGACAATGAGCAGTTGTACCTACCTAGTAAACAAAATGATGATAGCTTTGAAAGGTCCGTAGCCCAGTGGTAACACTTCGGACTCTGAATGGAAGGTTGTGGGTTCGAATCCCGGCGGAGCACAAAAAATATACCATTTATATTTTCAAATTTGCTCTTCGCTGGGTTGAAAAATCCATAAACCTTTACCAAAGACCGATCATCAAAAGGTCCATCCAGCCTTACAGCAATTGGGTCTTGCTTGAGAATTGGCGCTTTCTACAGTGACGACCAAGCTTGCAGAGGGCTCTTGAGGTGTGATACACACAAAATCAGCGCTCACCAAATAAATAAGCCTAATTTTTTTCTTAAAGGGGTGACTATTAGCACACGACCTAGGGCGGCGAAGACTACAAATCCGTCACGGGGCAGTGTAATTGATCTAATAGATATTTACCAAGTAGGTACAGATTGCAATCTCCACGAGTGGCTTTCTTTGAGTCGAGGCCGTGAGACTCATTGAGCGAGATCAGCCCCCTGACCTTCCCAACGCAATTGTCAAGTCAGAAACATTTCACAAAAGCTCTGAAGCCTTAACAAATATCCAGCCAGCTGGGAACTTTTATTTGTTGGTTTAAGTACACAGCATTACGTCCGTAGGTTTGCATTTCTTGTTTGCTTTGGAAAAATTTACATGAGAGAAAAACACGTGTTTATTTTTTGTGACCTTACGTCAGTTTTTATTTTATTTAATTTTTTAATATATTTTCCTTTATTATCTTAATATTTTTAACAATACAAACATGTATTTATTTGTTCCCGCAAAGCCGAAGCTTGTCTGCAGGTTACATTACAATATGTTGGTTTCTTAAACCCTTATACATTAACCTTTAAGTGTGTCTTAATGTTTTTTTTAAATCTATTTATATTTTTTTCTTCATTAATACTTTTTGGAAGCCGATTAAATAATTTAGGAATAACACTTGCCAATGTTCTTTTCCCGTAGTAGGTAGTTTACCTGCCGAGGCTCCCTCAGCCGCTGTGCCGAAACTAGTCTTGTCTCAATCGGGTGTGATATTTTTATTTTGTGCCCATCGTCAAGAAAATGATCCATCATTATTTTGTATTTGCATAGATTTTCCACCGATAAGACGTTGACATAGTTAAATAATATATTGTGATTATCTTTTGCTTCTTTTTTTATTTCTTTTGGAACTATGCATTTTAATATCCTGATTTGTATGTTCAAGATCCTGTCGATATACGATTTAAAAGTAAGGCCCCATATTCTTAGTCCATAGGTAATAATCGGCTCAACCAACCCCATGTAAACCAGTCTTAGCACTGTGTATGGCAGGTATGGTTTTAAATGGTAAATGTTCAGAAGGCATATCCTTAGCTTGTTACAGACTGTCTTGACTTGCTCCTCCCAGTTGAAGTAGGAATCTATAATGATACCTAAGTACTTGTACTTATTCACAACATTTATTTTTGCACAAACACAGTCTCGTAGAGCTTTGTGAAAGCATTCGTATGTGTGGGCATATATTGTTATTTCTTCCCTATGTTTATTATATGGGGAGGTGATGTTTATGACTTTTGTTTTTTCCATGTTGATCGTTAGACTATAGTCGTGCGACCATTTTATCACTTGGTTAAAGTCTGCTTGCAGTTTCTGCTGGGCATCTTTTTGAGTGTCACCGATTGATACTATAGCTGTATCGTATAGCTGTATAGTATAGTTGTATTTATGTATGTTTATTTTTAGCTTATGTAAGTAATTCTATAAAGTAGGTACCCATACATATCATGTAAGGAAAGCAAAATTTAACTTTTTTAGCTTAGCGTGTAGGTAGGTACTTAAGTACTCGTACTTACCTCTTTTCTCTCTGAAGGTTTTTTTGTGTGTGTGTGTTTTTCAGTTAAAAACTTCGGAATGAAAGTTATGTCCCCAAGTACATTTTATAAGTATATATTATAAATCGAGCACATTTTTTCTACATTTCTTTGGAGTTCTGTATATCACAAGTTACATACTCGTATTATGAAACATCCGTGTTCTAGGCGTAAGGACGAACTTTTTAATTTCCCTTGATGTGAGCCCCACCATCTATCCTCTCAAATATGACAAGTTTTTGCTAACGCCGTCTTCCGGTCAATAGTTCATTTGGTAGAATGCTTGCATTCTATGCAGAAAGCGCGGGTTCGAATCCCACCGAGGTTGTCAGAAATGATTACCCGTTTCGGTGTTTCAAACGCGAAATTAAAATACCGGCAAGGCTTAGGTACCCACTCAGCCTTCATAATAAATAAGTACCAGTCCTGTCGGGAGCTGTAAAAGCCCCATTTTAACTCTGAAGTGGTTGGCACGTTACTGCTTCTGCGGGAATCTTAAATGATAATATATCTTTCCATACAAAATAAAAGTACATGGACAGATTAAAAATACATATGAAATGTAAAATATTTGATGTATTAAATATCCCGAGATCACAATGGAAAGTACAAGAAATTTCGGATTTTAAAATAAATTTATTTTGATTAACACAATTGTGAAGAATTTTTTTTTCTAAACTATGGAAACGTCTCTAATTTCTCTCTAAACTCTTCCCCTCCTTTGAATGAACATGTTGGTTTTTCCACTTTTAGCAGCAGCGAAATGACTGGGAGCTCTCTTCTTTATATTATCGAACATGAAAAACCAATTCGCACCAACGCCGGATAAAATTGCAAACTCAAATCCCACCTTCTCTCTCGCTCTAGTTTAGATACCCCATTTAACTCGGTGTGTAAAGGAGATGGGTGCATTTTGTGGGCTTCACTGGAATAGAAGCAATTCAGGGATGGAAAGTAATTAAAATGGCAAATAGAGTTTTTATCGCTGGAACTGAAATCCATTTACGATCTAAGTTGCAGGGATGTATTGGCATTTGGGGTTCACACTTCATGCACGCACACAAGCAGACGTGTGCTACAAAAAACTACGAAAAACCTGAACCGCAAACAAAGATTATCCCTGTATTTGTTTTTCTCTGAAACAGGGGTTAGTAAAAGATTAAGTGAATAATTTTTAATAGTGAAGGGGGTCAGTTTCGTTGTTACTTGTTTTTTTATGGGGGAAAATATTGATAGATACACATTGTTTTCATAATGGTAAAAAAAAGTTTTTACAAATTTTGCAACACAATTTTGAGTTTTCAAGTGAATATGAAAAACAAATAAGAAATGTAATAAAAATACTTTTATTATTATTAAATATACAATCGTATAATAGGTTTATAAAAGTCAGAAAACTACATTCACTACATTGGCTCAGTGACATCCAGAGATTAGACCATCGGAGCCTGGAAAAGATGTTTATAATGACGAACCCAAAGATATACTGAACAGTGGAAAAACTCAGATCAATATAAATGGACGTAGGGTGATAGCGGAACGTCGTGCGGTAGGAGTATGAGACTGGAGAAGGAAGGCGTTGAACAGACAGCGGTGACTGCGGTTGATCAAGGACGCATAGGACCCACCCCGTGTTGCCAAGCTAGTGATGATTATGATGATGATACTTATGTTCATAATTTGACAATCTTTCATTTTTGTCGTTGAATTTGAAATGAATAAGAGTTGAATATGTATAAATAGTCCTCGTGTAACACGTATTCTTGTTACATATTTTTTGGGAGATTACCTGAAATTGCGATGCCATAAAATTTCATCTCGGCTAAAAATAAAAGGCAGGAGAGGTAAATCCTCGCGGCATTCAAATTAACATGAATTTGTTTTTTTTTCGTAGCTCTGAATTGTATCTGTCTACGGGCGTAGAGCGCAAGCTCTCCCGTAGCCAAAGACGTACGGATAGCATAGACTCCGAATGCCGTGCAAGTTTAAATTCCGATTATAAAATAATCCTTTAATACATGTAATACTCGGACCGGTCCGTAGTCCGTAGTGGCAACACTTCGGACTCGTAAATGGAAGGTTGTGGATTCGGATCCCGGCGGAGCACACAAAAATACCATTAATATTTCGAATGTGCTCTTCGCTGGGTTGAAGAATTCATAAGCCTTTACCAATGACCGGTCACCAAGGGTCCATCCAGCCTTACAGCAACTGGGTCTTGCTTGAGTATTGGCGCTTTGTAGCGACGACCAAGCTCGTACACCTCTGCGGCACTACAACAAGTGTCATAGACCCCTAGAGTCTTCAGAATCTAGGGAGTCTCCCGCACAGGATTTTCTTAAAAAAAAAAAAAAAATAGTTATTTGTCTTGTGTGCTTATAAGTATCATGTTTTCGGTCAATCTGTATTTTCGTCTATTGTGCATTCGTAACAAAAATATTTCAATACATTCATGGACAGTCTTATACACCGTGACGAATGTGGGTGGGTGAAAAATATCTACAAGTATTCAACTAAAGAAACATCATGTGAGCTACTAAGAAAAAAGCTTTCGAAAGAAGATTTTCTTATCCCGCAAAAACACGATTAATATGTTTTAAAAGAATTGAAATTCCTGTAAACGGTCGTAGTTTAATAGCTATCTTTTCAAACGTGTATCTGCAAGACACTTGGCTCAGAATCACAGTTTTAAAAAAATATTGTCTTCTTTGTGTCAATTTATACCCCTATTTACGTAGACCTTACTATAGACTTTACTTCAGTTGGTGTTTTGAAACTCCTTGAGGTGTGATTAATTTGACACCTGTTCACATTAGAGTAATGGTTAACCCAACCAAACAAACCGCAATAGTTATTTAATGGTTCTTCTTCGAATTTTATCACCAATATTGTCTCCTCCATTTCATTATGCACCCCTGTTATCGTAGGCCTTACTCAAGTTGGCGCTCTAAGGCCCTTGAGGTGTGGTTTACATAAAACCTGTTCACATTAGACTGTCACGTAACTTAAACTAACTGAAAAAACATAATTGTTTTTCAATGTTTTTCTTTGATTTTTAGTGAAATTTTTATGATATTCTTCATCTCTATTCTCACGTAGCTTTACCATATCAAAAACACACCAGTTATTTTATGTTTCTTCTTTGATTTTTGAATCAAAATTTTGTCTTCTCTATGTTATTTTATACCCCTATTCTCGTAGGCCTTGCTTGAGTGTGTGCGCGTCCCTACGACCAGTGCCACCAGTTACGTGCTACGGGGTGGACGTGAAGCCTCTACGAGCCCGACCGCTACGACCCGCGTAGCCTTATACCGTATGTTCCCGGTGCACACTGGAAACTAGTGGTGCGAATCCAGAAATCTGTTGTTCCAAGTTTGTCACATTGTCTATTTTGTGATTTTATTAAAGTTGAAATATATTTTTAAACGGATTGTAAATGTAAGCACACCTGCTTGTGATTTTGTAAAAGTTTTCGCCCGCGTTGCATACATAGGATTAAAAGGTTTGTTGATAAAATGTAATTTTACAACATTTTTATTTTCTGTGTAAATTCTTTTCTTAAAAAATGATTTTGAATAAGAATTAGTTGTTTGAATGGATTTTAAATATAAATGCTTTTTATTTTTCTAAAATGAATTAAAATTTTGAAATAAAAAAAAAAGTATTTTATTAACTTATTTTCGTAGATTTACAATTACACTTGAATGTTAAATTTATATTTTCAAATTTGCTCTTAGCTGGGTTGAAAAATTCATATAACTTTACCAAAGATCGGTCACCAAAGGTCCATCCAGCCTTACAGCAATTGGGTCTTGCTTGATAATTGGCGCATTCTATAGCGATACAAAAAGGTCGAATAGGGCTTTTGAGGTGTGAGTTGAATAATAACAGCGCTCACCAAATAAATCATCTTGTCTTGTCTTGTATCCTGCCGACATTTCTCTAGGGGTGGCCGGTAGCTCCACACAAGTGCATCCACTTGACTCTGTTCTTGCATACTTCTTTAATCTCATTTTATTATTATAATTATTTAAAAACAAATAATTTATTTAAGAAACAGTTGATTTTCTTGCAAATCCTACTGATTTCACTCCTGTTCCCATATTTACATAGATTTGTTCATTTACGGTGTTTTTCATTATTGAGTAATCTTTTGTAGCATGTAAGAGCGAGAGCCTATGTGTTCCTGGATTAATCTCTGAAATCTATTCAACTTAGACATAGATTAGTTTGATTACTATTAGTATTTATGTATTCAAAACTCTTTCACAACAATTTACCCTCAGAAGATATCGACTAAAAGAAGAATGCCATTAGAGAAATAAAACGCATTGCTTTTATATTTTTCAGTAAAAAAATACAAAAACATCTTGATGAGATCAAGGTCGTTCTCGAAAAACACGTCTTCATTAACAGGCCTGTCACATGAACTGTAAGAGGCCTACGACACTGTTTTTTACGCGGCAACGCTTTCTTATGACCCCTAAAAGTGTGCGGTTTTACAAAACAAATGACGTAATAGAGCTACGAACATAATGTCGTACACAAATTATAAGAGTTTGGCGGAAAAAAATCATGCGTAACATAGAAGAGGTCTAAGATTTTCAAAGAGGTTTAATAACAGTTTACAGAGATATATTTAAAAAAAAACACTGTTTTATTCTACTGATATATATTTTTTATTTGTTTTTATCAACATTGTTATTTTTCATTTTGTTTTTTTTTAAATGGAGTTCTACAAAGTTTCCGCTGGAAACATTTCATAAATATATTTTGTAGACATTTTGAGCCGGTATTAAAATATGCATTGAAGAAGTAAATATGTCTACATTAAAACTAAAATAATAAGTTTTTTTTTCAAAAAAAATATTGAAAAAAAATAAAATATATATTTTGCCGGGAAGAAAAGGACTTTCCTAAAATAATTTAAGGTCCATCGAGGCTCAAGTCTAACTGTGAATAATGTTGTTGGTTTATAATTAAGAACCCGCGGCTCTATAAAATATATTGTGGACATTAAAGGCGATATAAAAAGCCTTAACTAGAAATTAATGACGGTGGAAAGTTCATTAAGTTCTTAATAAGAATGTACACCTTTTTAATAATAATGGGGATTTTATGATACGTACAAAATTATAATAATTTTTACAGTTTTTTTCTATGATAGAAGATTTCTCTATTCATCTATTGGAAAAATAATTTTGACACAAAAAATAAATACCATCTGATTAAAAAAATTAGGATACAAGTTAATAACTTTTTTTAAGGTCAAGGTCCATTTTGATTGCTTTGATTTGATCAGAGACCACTGTGGTGTCTTTTTTATCATGAGTACCCTGAGTATGCAACAAAAATAATGTATGAAACATTCAACAGTCTTCCTAGCGAATGATTTAGTTTTCATATGTTTTTTATTTTTCACGCGATCAAGGGGAATTTACACAATGCTTTATACTCAGGGCACTGGGTGTCTTTTATACTTAAAAAATAGATTTGATATGGATACTATACACTACACAGTGCCTATTCAGAAATATTTTGGCAATGTATTCCAACAGTTGAATTAAACAGTTATATTATGGGATGGATTACTGTATTACATATTTTTACAGGCATTAAGCTTGACCTTCTTTTAAATAGATGACAGTTTGATTACAAAAATAAAGAAGAATATACGAGTAATATGCATGGAAATATTTATTCTTGTATTTTCCATTTTCCCCCTCTTGTTCAGTCGTAATTTTTCAATGAATTTTCCAGACAAAAATGATCAAGTAAAAAATATTCGTCTCGTGGACTCGTTGAAAATTTGTCGTTTAATCCTCGCTTTCATTTGACGAAACGACTTTTTCTTCAAATGGAACATTCTTCTGAGAAATACGCGATAGGCTTTGAAAAAATTCACGGTCTCGGAGATTATAAAAGAAAGGAGAATCAATCATCCTAGAAAAATATATATTTTAATCAAATGATAGTCTAGTTGCTAACACTTTAGACTTGATATTAAAAAGCACAGGGTTGGAATCGTCATTACAACTTAATTCTTTTTCGACAATCTCAAGTCAGATCAGATATAGGTTAATTCACTTTTATAAAAATATTCTCAAAAATAGTCTTTCTGGGTGTAGCGCTTTGTAGGAGAACTTCAAATTTGCATCCAAAATCCAAATCTCTTCTAAGTGATAAGCCACTCTAAATAATATATTTATCATTAGCGTTTCTGTCATACTTTTTATTGGATTTAAGTGTAGCTTTATAAATTGTAAGGCTTAAGATTATTTATAATGCTGCCTCATAATTTAGGTGGACGTAAAAACTTGTAACTGTAGCTGTTACTCTGTCACCATTGTGCTAGGGGTAGCCACTTTCCTTGGAAATGCATACCACTATCAATTCATTAATGTTCATTATCTTTTTATACATTTCCTTCATTTACATTCACTCTGAATAAGTATTTTTTTCACAATTTTACCAATCTGAATTCAACCTATTTTTCTCGATCTTTATTTTCCTCTTTTCTGCTCACATTTTCTATTATTTTATTGTCAGTTTTCACGGGCATTTATATTAAATATTTTGAGATACATGTCATCCTACCTGACGTTTGATTATGTTTGTACATTTTGAATGAAAAACATGAAATGGGAAATTTTCGCGTTGCGAGGCCTGTCACGAGCAATTATGTAATGTTCGCCTATTTTCGGCAAGTGCAAAAACATTTTCCGTGAAATTCAATTTCAGTATCTCCAACATAAGACATTTATATAAGCAGGGGTGAGAACTAAATAAAGGCAAAAATCATCATTAAACGATTATATTTTAGATGTACCAAATATTGAAAGCGTTTTAAATTAATGTTTTATTTGTCTTTCAAGCCAAAAAATGAATTGTTAATTGTAGTATGGAATTGTTTGCAGGGTACGTGTTTGACTTTTAAGTTTTATTGTGTACAATCATTTTGAAATAAATAAATACACTTACTGAGTTATCATTTTCACAAAATTCAATTAACAAAAAAATACTTTCAGTACTTTGTAGATTTTTTCATAGTATCATTGACGTTACTTTAGTTCCATAAAAAGTTTTATGACTCATTCACTGCAGTACATAAATAAATTTATGTTTTTTCTACCCGTCCATTAAAAAAGTGTATCTAAATTTGTAAAAAAATAATATAAATGTATTTTAATATTTTTTATGAACGTACAAGATTTTATTTGTAGATAAACTATGATGAATTGGAAGACTTAGGTGGGATTTAATAATATTATTTTTGGAAATAAATGATTTGAAGATTTTAATGAAGTCGTCAAGAGGAATGTAGTTTTTTTCTGACCAAAAACAGTAATTACAATTATCAATCGATATTAAACCAATTACATCTAATGACTATAGATTATAAATTCCCTTAGGAAGGAGTGAAAGCTGACGAGAAAATGATACATTTTGAACAAGCCTACGCCAGGCAATTAATTTCTACCGCATCGTACATTCGGAAAAAATATATCAGCGTGTAATATTATTCAATCTTGTATAATTTTAACATTGTGTTTTTGAAGGCATAATTGGTCGTGTAGTCTATTTTATGTAGTGGGATTGAAAGCTCAGATATGAAAGTAGGCTCTAGTAAAAATATGTAAATCTACGAAGTACTGCTGGTACTTCGCGAAGAGAAAATTTGGTTATAATCGCAATAACCATACAAACGTGCCATTTCATGAATTATTTTCCGGGTTTTGTGTTATATTATCTTGTTCCGCATTTTATTAGCATACAGAATGTCTGCTTTATGTGTGGATGATATGTGCATAGAATTTGAACCTCAAATGTCAATTTAAGTATCTCTCACAGTATTTCGTAGTCTAAGCCTCCTTGATCAACCACTGCCAGCGCTCTGTCGAGTTAACTTAAAATCTCTGCTTTATATCACAGAGTTGTCATTTACGGGCTCAATCGAATAAAAACTTATTTCGAAAAAGATTTATTTCGCACAATTTAATTTAAGATTCCGTTCAGATTTGGTTCACTTACAGAGTAAACTTTTGTACTGTATTGCTCGACAGCTCCGATACAAGTCTCCTCGAAAACCATCTCGGTCTCTATTTATAGGTGTATAAGAGTTATTCTGGCACACGCGAGACCCTGCCAGAACATCCTAATCGGGCAAATACTCATATACAGTATAGAAGATTCCTTGACTTATAGGTTGGTATGAGGCTGACCACCCATACTGTAAAAAATGGTTCACTTTGCCAATGTCACCCCTGTCTCAGGGAAGGTCGGCAAAAGTTGTGGGGCTTATGTTCATTTGAGGTTTGGATTTTATTTGTAAGTACACATTCAGCATTTGTAAGCGCGAACTACACTTGTTGGTTTGTGGGCTTACATCTGAGAGCTTTAAATGAATATATCCTTGCAACTTAGATTAGATTAGATTAGATTAGAACAAATAAAAGTACAATTATTGAAGCAAATATATCTAGAGACACAGACACACTCACGCAAGTAAAAACACAAAGACACACAACCACACATTCGTAACAATAGTTTTAGCTGACTTACTCAACAGATGGCGTTGATTCTATAACGTAGTAATAACAAAATCATCTTCCGAATAATTCTTGCTATCGAAAGAGGTAGTCTCCTTCTGAAATTTGAATGGACACTGTTGTACACGGTTCTAGTTACAAATTTTGTTATGTGTCTCTACTATTGCAGTGGAAGGGGCTGTCATTTACTTTTACATGTTTAACAATCGTTTTTTTTTATGTTATTGAAAAATAAACCTACAACAGTTATTTATGACTCAACTTAATATTACTTGTATTTCTTATGTGTTTTTATTTGAATAAAAACTGTATAAATTAAAAAAGAACACTAGGCTTTCCTGGCCGCCATGTTCGGCCCAGAGCAGCTTGGCCTGGTGATGATGATGATGATACCATCAGAGGCTGTTGATATAAGGGTTGTAGTACTTTGCTCAGCTCTCCAGCACTGCGCCAAGTGCCACTATGAATGTCGGACGACCACATACATAATATGTATTACAGTTTTTTTTATACATTCCTGACCCACAAGATTCTTACGGAACATTTTATTCTACGTCTGTATGATATATGGAGTTGCTTTTGTGATAAAATAGAGGTTTGAACATTTCATTCTGCAGTCTAAATCTAAATCTAAGTTGCAAAGCTATGTATCATTTGAGATTAATATTAAATGCATTCCCATAAGCAGACACGCATAATTTCGCGCTCACACATGCCGCATGTGGACCTACAATATAAAAAAAAAACAATCTTAAATGAACATAAGCCTTACAACTCTTGCCAACCTTCCCTGAAACAGGGGTGACATTGGCAAAGTGAATCATTCCTTACACAGCCTCATACCAACCTATAAGTCAAGGAATAGTAATCCGGAAATTTCATATTAAAAATATTTTATCATTTTAATTCTAATAATTCTTCTTATTTAGATCGGTTTGTTTATGCGAGACTCTTCTCTTTTGATGCAGAAGACCAGCCGTTCTTCCATATTTTGGATGGTCAACCTGGTAGGCACTTACTGTCTGGTATCTCGCGTAGAACGATCTGAGTTATCCTACTTTAATGTTCAGAATGATGAGGGAGTCTCATTCTGGTATTTGAAATGATTCTAGTTACATATTTCGTAGCGTAAAATTATTCTTCTTCCTTCTTCCTCAGCCTTTCTCAGTCCACTCCTGGGCGTAGGCCTCCTCCTCTCCTCTCCTCGCAATCTCTGCCTGTTGGCTGCTGTGTTCAGCCATCCTCTGCCTGCAGTTCTTTTAATGTCGTACAGCCACGTAAAATTATAACTGAAGTTTAATGTTTTACCATGCAGACAACCAGCTGTTCTCTCATCTTTTGGGTGGTCGGCCTGGTAGACGCTGGCCGTCTGGTATCTCATGTTCAACAATCCGAGTTATCCTGTTTTCATCCATGCGGTCCACGTGGTCCCTCCAGAACCGTCTCCTCTTCTATCTCAACCTGACAATCTTCTCTGTGTCGCACATGCTTCTGATTCCAATTTCCTCATTTGGTCTCTAGCGTTTTTCCAGCGATCGCGCGTAACGTTTGGCGTATCTACTCCATAGATTAAAGTTTGATGTGCTGCTCTTTTATATATTTCATGTTGTTTAAGTCACACAAGCATCACTTGAATGCAAGCAACTGTTTGAGTGCATGAAGGGTGAAACTTCAGTGTTAAAATATTAGATAACAGATCGTAGAATTTATGGGGATGAAGAAGTCTTCAGGCGAATGAATAAATAATTAATCAAGTATTTTATAAATCTAGCAATAAAGAAAACCGTTATTACACATTATTATGTAGTAAATTCACTCAAATATGACGTCACAATTGAGTAAAAATCACAAAACAGATAAAGAAGCCTAAAATAGGTTTCAAAATAAAAATGAGAATGTTTTTATAAAAGAAATTTAAAATTCCGATATTAATTTTTCATTCTGTTAATTTCATTAATGTCAGATTAAAATAAAATTGTACACTTGAAAAGATTTCAATTACAAAGCGTTGAATCCGCCATATTATTTCTTTCGCAAAAATAACTTCAAAATTCTCATCTCTCTCTCTGTTATGAAATTTCGTGATCCAATTAAAAATTAAAATTGTGTTTTACATTTAACACAATTTAAACAGCTTCCCTGACGTCATTATATTTTACAAACATTTTCTTTTTGATTCATTACCCGCCGACAGCTTCCCCGGGCTTATTTTAAAATGTAGGATACCATAATTTTTCAAAAAAAAAATGAGTAGAAAAATAGCGAGCTTACTCTGTCGCAGTATTTTCTCAAGTTTTTCATTTTTGCTTTCAGCTTTGAGTTTCTTTTGAAGTTTGTGTGATGCGCCTGAACATAGGCAAGCTTATGTACACAAGAAAATCTCTAAAGCTCTTGTGAGGTATGAAAGATGCTTTTAACCTTGATGCAAAAGCCTTTTTCACATTTTCAAGACCATATTTTAAGAAATCTTAACACCTCTACAATTTTTCACTACCAAAGTCTAGATATATGTTTTTCTTATACCTCCTTTTTTCATTTTTTGATTAATATGGTTGTATAAAATCAGGCGTCAAAATACCAACGACTTAAATTTACAAAAATGACAATGCTCTTCCATTTAATTACAACAGACTTACCTTATTGACATTGGAGAGTTGCTCTTCATTATTTGCTGCCGTAGTCACTCGGAGCTGGAGCTTCCAGACGTTTCACCCATATTTGCAATGCGCTTCCTTAGTGTGACGTTGATGTTGATGAAACTGTTCCACAACTTTTTAATAAAGAATGTTTGTAATAAAATGGTTGCAAAGTTTTAGTTGTTCTCAAAATTATTCAATTGAGTTTTGTTTTGTATACACGCTGTTGAAGAATTATCTTGAAATAAAGAAATTTCAATTCTTGCTGTCAGTATTTATTGATTTTATTATAATACTTTGAATCTGTAAGAAAACAATTCAAGCCCTTCTAAATTGTGTATTTTTCATTGTTTCAGATTTTCAATATATTTACACCACTTCTCAAAGGAAGACACTTCAAATTATTTATTTTCCTAAATTGTAACCCACAAAAGCTTTCATAGATATAATCATAATCTTACGAATAAAATTGATAACATGTGATTGAAACGAGTGCGTGGTTTGGTGGCGTGCCGCATTGTTGTACGGGGAGTAAAGTATCAGGCGCGCAGAAGTAGTCAGGGGTGAGATGTCGCTCGCTCTGCCAGGGGCGGGCGGGCAGGAGGCGTCACCCAGGCGGGCGGTGTCGCCCCTGCTGGAGGTGAGGAGGCCGCACTGCACGCTCAACTGCGACCACTGCAACGCCATCCTAGAGGACCACTTCAAGCACATGCGTGAGTACAGCAAATACCTCCTTCACTAGCATGCGCTCCTGGTATTCCTCTTTCCTGCAAACACAGAAACAAAAGTCAAGAAAAAAATTATTTATGTTCAGTGAATCGTATAGGGACTAATAATTTTGTGAGTGAGTGAATGTAGAGACAAACAAATTTATCAAAGGGCCCTTGACGTATGATACACATGAAAACGGCGCTTTTAAAAATCAATTATCCAAATATATATATATATATATGTCAGGCTTATTTGTTTTAAATTACACATGATAAGAGAGCGCCGTTTTTGTGTGTGTCACACCTCAAGGGCCCTCTCCGATCACGGATAAGACTTTTTGAAAAGGTGCGTCTTGAGAGCTCCGCAAAATATACCCATAGATTCGGAGTTCTTCACTCCGGGTGGCAGTCTGTTCCACTCCACCGGACCCGCAACACGGAAAGCACGGTCTCCAAAATTTGTACAGATCTGACGGTGCGGCTGAACCAAATTGATTGCACCATCGCCCGCGGATCTGAGTGTCTGCCTCCTCACACCCATCTCAACAGGCGAAATCATGTCAGTCAGATAAGGTGGAGCCAAGCCATTGATGGCTTTATATACCATCAGACAAACACGGTAGACCACCCTCTCCGGGAAACGAAGCCAATGTAGTTTTTTTAACAGCGGAGTGATGTGAGCGAATTTGGATATCCCGAATATAAGCCTTGCTGCTGAATTCAACACAGATTGAAAGCGGTTGAAATGCTTCTTTGGCTGACCACTATAAAGCGTTGAGCAATAATCAATCCGAGACATCACAAACGCACTCACCAGGGTCTTAACCGCATCTGACGGAAGACACTTTCTAATTGCTTTTATTTGGCGCAGTGAAAAAAAGGAGGAAGCTATTGTGGCATCTATTTGCCTTTCCAATGTCAGGTTCCGATCCAGTAAGATTCCTAGAAGTCTCACCGAATCGGAAGGCTGGATCAGCTTACCTCCTATGGAGAGTGCTACCCCATTAACCAATAGATGGTCGCGCCTAGATGTGGCTGCCCAGAGTATCTCCGTCTTATCCATGTTCAGGATTAGGCCATTGTTCACCATCCACTCACCGACCTCCGAGATACACCCAGAGACCCTACAACAAATATACGAGTATATGATTTTTTTTGATTGATACGCAAAATACGCTTCAGTCAAATGGATATGTGCACATGTGTCTATAATATATAATCTAAGTTGCAAAGATATATTTCATTTAAGATTCATATTAAATGCTATCCCATAAATAAGCAGACACATATAAGTTTTACACTTGCGCTTACGCTTGCCGCATGTGGACCTACAGTATAAAACCCAAATCTCCAACGAACATAAGCCCTGCAACTCTTGCCGGCCTTCCCTGAAACAGGGGTGACATTGGCAAAGTGAACTGTTATTTTTGTATAGGTGGTCAGTCTCATACCAGCCTATAAATCAAGGAATGATTGTGATAAATGATTGAATACCTAGATTGATACCCAAATTACGCTTCAGTCAAATGGATCTGTGGACACGTGTGACAAATATTTCCTAAAGAAAAATGCAGTCTTGGTATTCTCTTTCTACCTAAAATAAGCTCCAATTACATTAAACCATGGAAACGTAACTAAGCTACGCATATACTGGAGAGTGGAACCTACTTATTATAACAGGAAAGGGGCCGTCCTGAAGCCAACCACTTCAGTTGTAGTGGGGGTTTCCCAACTCCGAAAATGCGTGAAAACATTTTTTTCCTCCTCTATCAATATGCTTGGTTAATAGTTCATGCACCCTAACATCGAGTTTTTCAGTAGACATAAAAGACAATATTACCATCTTAATTTGGGTCTTCTCACTGTTCTACTCCCCTCTATAGAGTCTTTACTTTACTTTACAGTGGTCTATTTGTGTTCAATATTTAATAGTACAATAGTATACATCTTCTGTAGCAGTATGTACCTCTGATATATCCTTTTTATTTCCCTTTATAATGGGAAGTAGGTACTCTTATACCTACGGTAAATCAAAGAAATATTTTTTCAAGTGGGGGAATAACCTTTCCCGCTTCGACTAATCTAATCTAAGCTGCAAAGATATGTATCATTTAAGATTTATATTACATGCATTCCCCCAAGCAGACATGTATAATTTCGCGCTAACACATGCCGCATGTGGACCTACAATATAAAAACCCAATCTTAAATGAACATAAGCCCTGCAACTCTTGCCGTCATTCCCTGAAACAGGGGTGACATTGGAAAAGTGAACCATTTTTTACAGCATGGCTAAACAAGAACCTTCAGGTCAGAGGCGTGTCCATGATCTAAAAATAAGTGGCTCGTTGTTACTGAAATTAATAGCGTACATTGAGTGATAATCTTTGGGAATTTTTCGCTAGATTAGAAGTAGTGCTTCATTGTAAAATGGAAAAACGATGGAATCCTCACATGAATTGCTGTAAACTAAATTGTGATACCACCTGATCGGGTTGCTATGGAAGAGGCAAAGAAATATTTTGTTTTTGCTAAGGACCGAAACCCCATACAAGTGTGACGTCTGCATGCCAAAAAAAAAGTTTTTAATTCTGTTTGTGCTTAGTCTACTGGTTATTTTTATCATACACGTATGTGGTGCTTTCTCAACATCTTTAAAAGTAAATTTCTTCTCCACTTTACAGATCAAGAAGGGATGAATTATAATATAAACAAGTGATTCTAAATTGTACGAGCCGTAGGTACCTTAACACAGCTTCTATAGGAATATAATATAGATTCGACAAGCAATATGCTGACTTTTTAATATCCTTGGTTACCTCGGTTAAATGTCTCTAATTAGTTTTACGTGCGGCTTAAACTCATTAACAAAGGCTTTGTGTTCAAACAACAAAATTTACCTGATTCTTTATTAATTCTATCAAACATAATCAAGCTACAACAATGGATACGAAATATAAACATTCAATGCAAAATAATAAAAAAAGAACATAATTTTGAAACAATATGGTTAAAGTCTCGTATTTGAAAAACATCAAGCTGGTAATTTGTCAATCAAATTTGGTACATGAATTTTTTGTTCCGTTACATTTTTGTCGCCAATAAGTAAAGTCCATCTCACAACATAAAGACTCGTCTAGTCATGTCACGTAGCATATAAATGGTCAAATGTTCAAATATACCATCTACACCAACGGTTTCCAAACTTTATGCTATTTGTTTTTAGCGCCTCCCTCTCTCAGATCAAGTATAAGGCACGCAATTTTCAAGAGCTCATTTCATACTTACAAATTCTATCGGCGGGGGAGGGGGGTAAGCACGCAATTTTCAAAAGTTGCCTCCGCGATTTTGGCGCGCTCCCCAATTTGAAAACCGCTGATCTACACCGATGTACATATGTATGTATGTAACGCGTTCAACGTGGCGAACTTGTAAGCCATGACTGTTCAAATGTGTGCTGCGTGAAGAATCGAGGGTGCCACAAGAAGTGACAAATGTGCCACAAGAAGTAAAAGTGTGTGTCACAAGAAGTCACATGTGTGCCACAAGAAGTAAAAGTGTGTGTCACAAGAAGTCACATGTGTGCCACAAGAAGTAAAAGTGTGTGTCACAAGAAGTCACATGTGTGCCATAAAAAGTCCAACACGTGTGATGCATTTGATAAACAATTAATTATCAGTTGTGCCAGGGATTCTAATCTAATCTAAGTTGCAAAGATATATTAACTTTAAAAAATCATATTAAATACATGCCCTCAGACATGTGTATTGTGTAAGTTCACGCTTACAAATGCTTACAAATGATTACAGGAAAACACAACGACTTTATGCTTAAAAATATCACGTCAATAATATCAAAATAAATAAAATAAATCAAAAATATCAAGTGTTACCCAAAATGTTACGTACCTACTGTGCAGAAAAAAAGTAATAGGAAAAATATCTTTCTAAAAATGTCTTACGAAATGTGTTACGAAAAATTAAAGTAACAAGTGCCAAAATTAAGGTCAAATTTGAAAAAGTTTCAAATTGATCTGTTTCAGAAAAAGCAGTTGAACTTTAATGGTAAATTCACATCATATTATTATGTGAGTTCACTTGCGGCATGCGCTTTACACGCAGGTTATATCTGTGTTCATCCTCAGCATGCTTGGATTTAGAAGTCTGAAGGCAACACAAAATGAACTTCTGATAGTTAAATTTGTTCGCTTGATTCGTAGGGGGATTTGCAATCATGCTTTTCAGGAATAAGTTAGTCTGTATGTTCCAGACAATTATTGTAGGCAACGTGAATAAAGACTATTGTTATTCTTAAAACGCAGAACTCACTTGCCAAAGAAAATACTAGGAAAATGATCTCAGATGTTTATTATACAAATTTCAGAGAATGCAAGGATAGACTGTAGAAATAAGTTTAAGAATCAGTGGCGTAGAGGGTAGTTCACTCGTATTTTTGTATTCTGTGTGAACATAGTGACAGAGTCAATAAATATATGTAAACTGCAATATTAACGTTTGACATACTTGTATTAACTTCAAAGCAAAGGAACGGAGTCATCAACAATCCTAAGCGATAGGTTTACGCTAAAATTAATATAAATTGAAAAAAATGTTATAGTGACGGCTTAGTACTAAGAAATGTTTATCAATCAAGATGTATGAACAAGGTTATAACTCTGGAGGAAATGAAAGAGGCGTGTAAGGACAGAAAGAAATGGCGGTTAATCTGTGATGTTGGCGGCTAGGGTTTTTACAAATAAAATTTGTTTTCTGTTAGTTTTTTATGTCCATACATGTTATAATTTGTTGATTTAAAAAATGTAATTTGCTGTGTATGTTCCTTGACTTATAGTTTGGTATGGTTGATTACCCATGCTGTAGATAATGGTTCACTTTGCCAATGTCACCCCTGTTTCAGGGAAGGTTATAATTTGTTGATTTAAAAAATGTAATTTGCTGTGTATGTTCCTTGACTTATAGGTTGGTATGGTTGATTACCCATGCTGTAGATAATGGTTCACTTTGCCAATGTCACCCCTGTTTCAGGGAAGGTCGGCAGGAGTTGCAGGGTGTATGTCCATTTGAGAGTCGGGTTTTTATATTGTAGGACTACATGCGGCATTTTTAGGCGCGAACTCAAACTGTCTGTTTTGTGAAAATGCATGTTGTGTAAATCTCTAATGTTACTTATATTTTGCAACTTAGATTAGATTAGAATCAAGACTTCAGAATAGTAAAAATTAAAAGTAAGGTTCATTAAATTGGGAAGCGCCGTTCTGGTTGCAAATCACATCGCAAAATTTTTCTGCGAGCTTGGTTACCACTATTAAGCCGGCTGTCAAAACGCAACAATACAATCAAGCTGCAAATATAATGCATCTTCTTACCACTTTGCTTTCTTAAAGTTCGCACGTGGCGTGTGGAACCTATTTCAGGCCTTGAGCCAACCACTTCACCTGAAAGGTAGGGGAGACGTTTTTCAACGAAATTATGATTTTTCTTTGAAGTAAACAACAAAACGGTAAATAATTTCTGTCACCCTTGGTGGGGATGAAAAACCGCAACCATCTGGCATTCTACGAACTGAGCTATCGACCGAACTCAGTAATAACCATTGTAACAATTACAAAATAAGTATAAAGTATTTTTGAATATAACTATAATTACTAGAGTTCTCCGAGAGATTTGAACTTTGCACCATCCGATAACAGGTTTGATACATTAGAAACCAGTAGACTGCGACCGGTCGTAATCGTTTTCATGACCGTTATTCTTCCATCATGACTTTAAATATCCCATTCATTCACTGTTCGCTAATAGCTTCCCGTTAGTATTCGACGGGTAAACACTACGTGTAATATGGAACATTACTTGCGCTGGGAGCAAAGGAACAATTGTGAAAGTTGTAAGGCGATAAATTTAAAAGTAGCTCTACTAGAGGGAGTTGCGAGGGTAACGGGATATGTAGAATTTTATTAGAGAGCGCCACATACAAAATGTGAAATTTATTTTCAATTACCCAACTGTGTTCAGACACGCGGAAGCACCTTTTCAAATTAAATGCCATGACATTTTCCAAAGTAATTTGCGAACATAGCTTTTTGGGAATATCCTGTAAAATCTATTTTGTCGACTAGAAAGGGTAATCATCTAAGGCTCTCATTAAATGTATGCCCACAGACAGAGACATGTAGGTTCACGCCTACACATTCTGCATGTGCGCGTGCAAATAAACAAAACCCCACTTGAACATAAACCTTGCAACTCCTGCCACCTTGCCTTGGGATTGGCAAAAGTAAACCAATTTTTACAGCCCGGGGGGTCAGCCTCATACCAACCAAACAGTCAAGGAGTAACATTAGAAAATTTACAGAAATTTAAGGGTTTTCCTTTTTGTACAACGTTCAGTCTGTCTCTATCCACTCATACATGTAGTCATCTTCGATTCCTCTCCAATCCTATTGCATGATTGGCTCAGTTCCTTCTTCAACCAGTTTCCTGAACATCATCCAGTCATTTCAGCTTTGGTTTCCCCATATGAGGTATGGACACCTTGGTTTGTCACTGGACAAAATAAAAAAAAACTTTACTGAATTGTTATTGTTGCTGTATAGTGTATATGTTATATGTCCAGTACCTTTTCAAATGTGTGTCCACTTCGTTTTCTCTTTGCGCACTTCCTTCAGCTCCTCAAAATTCAGCCCTTGCTTTATACGCACTCTTCTCTTCTTCCTTATCAGCAGATTCGAGTCATTTACTAGTTCGCTTCTTTGATCAATCTATTCCCTTCCAGGCGTACCTTTCACATACTCGTTCATCGTCAATTTTTTTTTGATGCCCGAACAAACTCACGTTACTTTTTTGTACCATCACTCTCATGTATACTTTTTAATACTGACCGCAATTATTCATAACCTGTTTCTAGTTTTTTATGAAGCAAGGGTAAAATAAAAAATAAAAAAGTCTACAGGATAAGTTTGATACCGGTCCTATGTGTTCCTACTCCTTAATTTAACTGAAAGGTTGTACTTTAATTTCCAATGACACTCCTTGAAATGCCAAAATATAATAAAGTGAGGGCATTGGCTCTGGTCACCACTGGCGGAATGGTAACAGTTATTAAAGTGGTCGTACTTGTTGAAACGATTTAATGAAAATATACGGAGCCACTACTGCCTGTAGGTACTCCTTACATTTCTATTTGCCCTGGGCTGGAGTACTCGCACTAGCGACGCTCTCATCTTTCTTTTACTCCTGAAAACTTTGTAACTCTAAGTAGCGACATCTTTACGAGCAATAAAGGAAATTCATATCGCCACAAAAATATATTATACTATATTCACTATACAAGAGCCAATGTAACGAAACCATTTTACATTGGAGTAATTTTATTTTCGTGCAATTGAAATATTCCAGTCTGGCCGAGGTGGTACAGACGCTTTCATTGTGTTTTAGCACTTTTTTTGATAAATTGTAGGTTTGATTCCCGAAGACATAGATTTTTTTTTAAACTTTACTAATTAAAATGTTAGATCCTTTATTTCAAAGAAATATACCGAGAGTTGTAGAGTAAATTCTTACGTCAATTTACTAACAATTGTTAAGTAATCTGCAATATGTGGAAGCGCGAAACGACACGTGCATGTTTTTCTGTGTGCGTGGAGAGAGAACCTCATATTTTGATTAAACCCTGTTATCTAGATTGTAGTTATTTTATAGATCCATTATATACCATGGGTTCACATTGTAACTACAATTGTAATGCTTTTTATACAGCGATGTGAAAAAACGCACAACAATAAAAGACTCTAAAGGCCCTAAAAAACAGATAAATAGACAGTTAAAAAGAAGGGAAAAATGTCTTGAAGGCAAATAAAAAAGCTACGTGTCTTTTAACTTCCGTACTTTTTACTGCCTCTTATATACTACTAGGTATATACTAGGATATACTTTTTTGGGTTGGTTCGGTTCATAAAAATAATTAGAAAGTTATTTTAATATTTATTTGATCCTCTACACACGTATCCGTTTTTCTTTCTTGTTAATTAATTTATTAAAGAAAAAAAACAAATTATATTACGATAAAGATTATCCAATCAAAATTATTAATGTACTTATATTTTTTACGAGCAAGAGTTTTTGATTTTGTACATTCCTTAAATTACAATAAACTCGTCCTTAATCACATGGATTACATAAGGGATAAACGGGATTAAAAGAAAATTATAAAAATACCTAGTAGGTACCTACCGATTTAAAGAAGGATAAATAAATCTAGGGAAGAAGAATCGTATTGAAGATAGAACAATAAATTACTTGTAACAAACAGCGTGTTTGAATTCGAGACCAGTTAGAAGAATTTTCATTAGTTTCTTACTCATCTGACAAGATGAGTCTAAAGAAATTTAGTGAGATAAAAAATCCTCATTGTCGTGACCCCCCCGTCTCAAGAACCGCCATTAATCTTACAGGACATTTACCGCTCCCTTCCACAAGATGAAGCCCTGGCCCTAGAAGGTAAACGTGAAAGGCCGCTCTGACGAGGACAATAAAAAAGTGACCGGAGCTTTTTGCGTAAATTAACTCACCTAATACCTACCTATACTAACCTCTTCCGCAAGAATGTGTTAAAAGGTTTCATAGCGCGTCGATGCACTTAGTCTTATTCTAGCTGTGATTCCAAATCGAACTTATATCGGCTCATGAATCCTGAGATGAGGATTTTTAGCTATCCTTCCACCTTTTAGACGGCTTCCAGATGGCTGTTGACTCATTGACATCTCACTAGCTACGATGTGTGCGAATCTTTCATGACTCATTTGGAGATTTGATCTCTCCATTAATCTGTCAGTGTTTTTTTTTCTAGTGGTTAAAAGCATTTTCTTGAAGCTAAGAAACAATGAATAGACATAAATACGTGAACTCAAAGCGCGCCCATAACTGTAAAAGTAAATGGGGTCGATGTTACAAGAGCTAAAGATATACCTCAGATGGTATTCTTTATGGAATTTTTGCTAGATCACGATTTATTTGAAGGTTTAACCGTTTTATTGGCAAAGGAGAAACATTTCCGTTTAAAATCACAATGCATTTAACTTTTAAAAGTAAGTTTGTTTTAATATTTTTAAGGGTTTGGTAGCTTACACAGTGAAAGTCCATTGTATATTAATTAAATAAAACGCAGTTTAAATTCACTTTTGTATTCTTTAACTTTGTCAAACGTTTTCGCCTAAAAAGGCATCATCAGGACAATGACAAATCAAATTAACCTTAATTTTCAAATTCAAATTAAACTTAACAGTTAATTTGATTTGTCATTGTACTGATGATGCCTTTTTAGGCGAAAACGTTTGACAAAGTTAAAGAATATAAAAAGTGAATTTAAACTGCGTTTATTTAATTAATGTAAGTTTGTTTTTGTCAACACTGAATCCACATCGTTACTATTAGACCGAGGTTTGAGAAAATACGGGAAATGTTGCCTGGCACTTTCAGATTTCATTTCAGGTGGTTTTATTATATTTTTGACAATCGGTTATTCAAAAAAATCTAATTACACGTTTAAAGTAGGTTACATATAGGTACTCCTTGTGTTTACCTTGATAGTTGAAGGAAATTACGTTTCACCAGCAACTGTTCTAAACTAATTGTAAACTGTCTCCGTCAGAACACGTCGTTGCTTAGTGGATTTTTCCTTCTTTTGTTCATACTCGAGAGTCAAGAAGCGAGTGTATTATTTTTAGATTAAAAAGGTATATTTAAAGAACTCAAAAGCAATCTGAAAACTGAAAGAAAAGCTTTTGTTTAAAAAAATATTAACAGACAGCTTCTTACTTGGTTTTTGTTTGAGGGTTTTATTTTATTTTTTGAAGAACTACAAAAGAAAACCAATTAAATAAATTAATTACAACTGGTGTTCGTAGCTTTGTTTTTCAGAGCGGAAAACGTGAGTTTCAATCCAAGGGAGTCAGGTCTGCTAATGATACATTTTCAGTAATGAAGCACTGACAAATTGTTAACAAATGGTCAGTAGAAAAATTCCGATTCTCCTTCGTTCACAAAATGCTTCTGTAAGAAATTACAGAAAATGATTTTGAAATATCGAGATGCACAATGCACATACATTATGAGTTTTTACTTTTATTTATTTTTGCTAAATCAAGAAGCAATTATACGAACTTAATTTGGGTAATAAAAAGATAATTATGGGTTCCCACAGATATGAGTAAATGAAATAATTTGCTAGAGAGTTGCTTTCTGGGATCTGTTGCCGAGGTCTGTGGGAGCTGGAGTTCCTACTTCTTGCACTTGGAAGCTCCAGCTCCCACAGACCATCGGCAACATATCCCGGGAAGCACTCTCCAGCATCATCATCCGGCCGTGTATGCCTAAAACTTCTACTCGATGCCATTCTTTTTCAATAATAACTTCAAGGCTTAGAGGACTAGTATAAAAATATACCTATGTAGTTTTGTGATGTCATTGGGGACTTTTTCCTCTTTAAAAAATGATATCTACAATCAGATTGAGAAAATTAAATCTTATATCTTTTATGTTAAAGTGTTTTTTTTTCTGAAATTTTGAACTGTTATTTGAGTAATTTAAAATTATATTTATAACACAGGAGACATCTAACTAGTGGCAAAATAATTAAAACGAAGCATTTCACATTTTTCAGTATGTACATAATGTAGCCATTATAAACTACCACGAGAGATTAAATATTTGAGGAGTTATGGTCTCATTAGAATTCTGCACATACAACAAAGGACTTTAGGGACAATGTCATGGTGTAAAACAGTGCTTCTCAAACATTTTACGCGATTCGTGGTCAGGCTAAAAAATAGCATCGCGATTGAATTATCTTTAGTCTAGTGATCGACGCAACAGTCTTATTATCGGAATTCGGAAAGCACCAGATTCGAATTCTCAGGAGACCTAAAACAATCTTTACCTTTTTGATAAACCCTCTATACCAGGGCTCAAGTTTATCTGCTTTTACTAAAACACAGGCTAAACCAGCTTTACAGCAAATGTGTTTCCGTCAGTTGGTCAGTCTTTTTGACATCGAATGACGCTAAGTCCAATATTTATAAAGTTGATATTTCGTAGCTAAAAAAAATATGATGATAAAAATGATGCATATTCTCGTATGTGATTTGTGGACTCAGTAAATGATGAACGTAGAAGAAATTGGGAAGTCACACGGCTGGGTTACTAGGGAAAAGGCAAATAAGTCTGTAATAAAATAAAATTGTCGGGGTTATAGCCGCGGGGGCCAAGAGGGCTGATCTTTCTAGCGTGTTTCGAATGGAACAACGTTGGTTCGATCCCCGCTTGGGTCACTTGACTTTAACTTTAACCCTGGTTCAACAGATGTTATTGGGTAATTATTATTTAATAATTCATTAATAATAAACAATAATGAATTATTAAATGATGATATTAATACCTGTTTCTGGCCAGGCAGAATAGGTTGGTGAATTGCACTCCTCTTCACAAATCTATTTAAAAAAAAAAAAAAAAGTATTTATTTTTCTAGCTAAAAACCTTTGTACCATACAAGTGTGACGCTTTCCCACCGAGAAAAAAGTTTTAAACGGTCTTTTTTAAACGACGATACCATGTTGAAAGCACCGGTTCTCATCAGATCACCGAAGTTAAGCAACATTGGGCGCGGATGCTACCTGGATGGGTGACCGCTCAGGTACACCGTGTGATGTTGGCATTTCTTGGACCGGTCCGTAGTCCAGTGGCAACACTTCGGACTCGTAAATGGAAGGTTGTGAATACGACTCCCGGCGGAGCACAAAAAATATACCATTTATACATATTTCCAAATGTGCTCTTCGCTGGGTTGAAAACTTCATAAACCTTTACCAAAGACCGGTCACTGAATGGTCCATCAAACCTTACAACAACTGGGTCTTGCTTGTGAATTGGCGCTTTCTACAGCGACGACCAAGCTCGCAGAGGGCTCTTGAGGTGTGATACACACAAAAACAGCGCTCATAAAAAAAAAATCATCCTAATATTATTATTATTATTATTATTGTTTACACACAGCTAGTCCATAACGTGAAATTTTCCATGTATAAAAAAATTATCCATGTATCACCTATGGATCAAATGTGTTGTGAATAACTCTAAAAGAGCCCATTGGATTGAGTTGAACCTTAGGAGCAAATCTTTTTTTTACCGACCTTTTGATTGTTATCGCAGCTTCCAGTTTGAGATGCTCTGCTGTATCGGTCGCTTGAACCGAATATCGGCACTAATTGAAGTCTGCCATGAAGCTGGTGCGGCTACGCTCATTATAAATGTACAGCTCTGAGCGCGGAGCGAACGAGCGGTCGTCAAAACTCCCTGGAAATACGTAGTAGGTGAGCACAGCCTGCTATACCTACTGCTCAAGCAGAGGTGGCGATAGCTTAGAGCCTGAGAGCGAAGCATGCTCATATTTTTTTTGACCGGTCCGTAGTCTAGTGGGAATGTAACGCTTCACACTCGTAAATGGGTCGTGGGCTTGAATCTCGGTGCAGCAAAAAAAAACCATTTTATTTTCAAATAGGCTCTTCGCTGGGTTGAAAAAAATTGAAAAAATCATATACCTACCTTTACCAAAGACCCGTCACCAAAGGTCCATCCGGCCTTATACCAACTGGGTCTTGCTTGTGAACCTGCGCTTTATACAGCGAACACCAAGCTCGCAAAAGGCTCTTGAAGTGTGATTCACACAAAAACAGCGTTCACCAAATAAATCATCCTATTTACTATTATTAAAATTTACAATTGATTTATATTTCATCATTGCACATAATCTGTAGAGGTACCACCCGCGCATACATTTTTTGCTATGCTAGGTTCCATACGAACAGTGATATGACTGAAACTCAAAAACTTGACGTGAAAGGACCCTGTTGTCCTTGAGAGTTTGATTATCATCAAAACGCTTAATCTAAATCAGCCATCAGAACTCCACGTCCTAAAATGTTGTTGGTCAGTTTTATTATCCTTAAAATATCTAAAAGCACTCAAAAATTAAACGCTCACTTTATTTTATTTTTTGTAAGGCTGCTGCTGCTTGCGGGGCTTAGTGGAGGTCTTCTAGATCAGGATTGAGCACTCTTCCACTATTTTCTGGACAGTCTGGTTCTCTATAAATAATAATAATATTAGGATGATTTATTTGGTGAGCGCTGTTTTTGTGTGTATCACACCTCACAGCAAGACTCAGTTGCTGTAAGGCTGGATGGACCTTTAGTGACCGGTCTTTGGTAAAGGTATATGAATTTTTCTCCCAGCGGTAAGCATATTTGAAAATATCAATGGTAATTTTTTTGTGCTCCACCGGGATTCGAACCCACAACCTTCCACATACGAGTCAGAAGTGTTAACCACTAGATTACGGACAGGTCATACCTCATAGTTGCATCTTGGAGATGGGGCTACTCCACATTTATATTGCAGGAAGTTGCAATAAACTTGCACAGTGTAGATCCTGTTTAAGGCCGTCCACAGTCCTCTTGGAAGATTGAACCCTTGGACAGTCTTGTGTGGTTTCTTGGTGTTTTATTAATGATGTTAATATATTTAGTTCATATTTATACTCGAATCCACTCAAGCAGCCCTAAAAAGGTCTTCTACACGTAGACTTACAGGCACTCTATAAACAATGTAAAAAAGCTGACATCGGTTTATAATGTCTAATATTGAAGAATTTCCGGTCGCCATATAAAAATGTTCCCTTTATATTTTGTAAAATTCATGTTTGATCTTTATTCAATTTTATACGTTTGTTTGTTTCCTTTCTTTGAATTATCAAATATCTACCTACGTCTTGAAACTTTTTCAAAATCGATGTAAGCACTCAATATAAAAGTGGACTTTCAGTGGATGGAAATTTAATTTATTTTCTTGACGCAGAAGTGCTCTCGTCATTAAAGTCAGTATGATGCGTTTAATGCGGCTCTACAGCGAATGGACAATCTTAGTATGGAGAGAACAAGTGTGATGACAGACCCTGAAGGACACAGCGTGGTGAGAAGACACAGTGCAAGGTGGGTGCGACTTGATGACAGCAATGTTGGATGAAAGCGATGGATTGACATATTTGGGAGCAATTTATGGCCAGGTTGGGAGGGACAAAATTTGGGAGAGATTTATGACCAGGTTAGGAGGGACAATATTTGGGGGAGATTTATGACCAAGTTGGAGGAAAAAAGATTGGAGAAATTTTTGACCAGTTGGGACTTATTACCAGGACTCACTTTTTTTTGACACTAAAAACGATGATGGACGTAATTTTCCTTCATGCATATTTCAAATAACTAAGATACGCCACTGACTACTCCCATACATATTTATTTAGTGAAGTTGGGCTTGGAAAATGTGGAAGGTAGATTTAGTTTAGCAAGTGGAGCTAAAAATAGAATTTCTCTGTATGTAAAAAAAAACCCTGATTTCCAACGCGCACAGAGATCTTATTTTCTTTTGTTTTGTTTCGACAAATGTCATTACTTGTTGTATTTTATTCAACAAGAAGGGTGTACAGGGTTTTCAATATTTCTTTGATGTAGGTACTTACTCAATATTGCTTTCATTGATTTATTTGCTTGTGGAACAATAGTGGTGGTGGTAGTTTATTGTGCGAAAACCCCTTTCTTCGAATAAAAATTAAAATATACAAATCACGAACAAAAGGTTTTCATGAATTTTCAAATATTTATTTTATTTCAGCCGCCTTTAATTCTATACGCAAACGCAACGCAACTAAAACGCAACTAAGCTACACATATAGTGTAACTCCTTGCCGCGTTATCCCCGAAGGAGTCGCAAGTGGCAAGTTGAACCTATTTATTTTTACAGGTAAGGGGGCCGGCCTTACGCCAACCACTTCAGTTGAAGTGGGGGTTTCCCAGCTCCCGAGAGAACTGGTACTCATTTCTTGTGAAGGCTGAGTAAGCCTTGCCGGTATTTTATTTTGAGGTTTGAAATAAACACCGAAACGGGAAATCATTTCTGACACCCTCGGTGGGATTCGAACCCGAGCTCACGGCATGGAATGCAAGCACTCTAACAACTGAGCTATCGACCGGACTATACGTATCTTTAATATTTTTTAAATTCAGTCACATCGATGGATAGCTGAGTTGGTAGAGTGCTTGCATTCCATGCCGAGAGCTTGGGTTCGAATCCCACCGAGGGTGTCAGAAATGATTTCCCATTGCGGTGATTATCTCAAACCCAAAATAAAATATTGACAAGGTGTACTTAGCCTTTACAAGAAATGACTACCAACCCCCTCCGGAGCGGGAAAACCTCCACTTGAGCTGAAGGGGCACCCTTACCTGTAAAAATAAATAGTTTCCATTCGCCACATGCGACCCTTTTGAGAAGAACGCGGCAAGAATTTACACTACATTTTTGTTTACTTTGAATAGCACGTTTAGTTGTTTGCTTACATATATTAGCTATATTTGTTAGATCCCTCGGAGTCTAGGCCGTTTATTCCCTAGCTACTTTCCCTCCCTTGTCTATTAGGGGATGTGGTTGGTAACCCTTTTTGCCGCCGCAGTTTGGGGCTCGCCATTTGCCAATACATCGCAAACCCAACAAAGCGGAATGATTACCATGTGGACGTGAATGCTTAAAAAGAGATCACGTCTGATAGCTCAGTTAGTTGAACGCATGCGCTTGGCGCCAGAAAGCTTTAACTTGAGTATAAAACGTTGCGTTCATTTTTAACCATCGCGAGACCGGTCGACCGGTTCAGTTGGTAGAGTGCTTGCATTCCATGCCGTGGGCTCGGGTTCTAATTCCACCGAAGGTATCATAAATGATTTTCCGTTTCGGTGTTTATTTCAAACCCCAAAATAAAAAATAAAAATACAAGGTTTACTCAACCTTCACAAGAAATGAGTAGGTACCTACTAGCCCTCTCGGGAGCTGGGAAACCTCTACTTTCCCTTTTGCCAAAGCCACCCCGATTTCAGGCCAAGGCGGCAGGAGTTGCAAAATTTGCGTTAATGTGAGGTTTAGTTGATTTTGTATGTAGACATGCAGTATGCGTAAGCGCGAACTTGCGTGTGCCTGATTGGAGCCATGCAACTGTGCAACTTGGATGAAAGATTATAGATATAGAAACTTCATTATTTTCACAAGCAAGTGGGTCACCTTTCGCCAACCAATTAACTTAAAGTTTTACTGCTCCCAAAGAACTTAGTTTCCATTTTTAGTGAAGGTTGAGTAGAGTTTCCGGTGCTATTGCTTGTTGGAAAGAAACACCAAAATGTAAAATCATGCCTAACACCTTATTCAAAACCTCCAGCTCTGAATTAATTCTTAATTTAGTTATGAAGTTTGATTTACAATTAAGCCATTGTTCATCAATACAATTTATTGATTGTGATTAAAGGAATGGTAACGAAAAAGTAGGTTCTCGTTTTGTAAAAGCGGTGTTTTCATTTTTAGGCTAGGAAAAAAACACCGAATCATGTCTGGCATATTCTGAAAACTTAACTCCTAGCCCTCTAGCTTTGAATCCAAGCTTTCTATATAGCTACTGAGCTATCAACAGGACTGTTGCAAACTAAAGGGTTGACTTATTACCCCCGTATTCACCAATCCCACTAACACTTGCATAGGGCATCAATAATGCGTAGATAGTTTTTTATTCGTTCATATTGTACTTAAATAAAAACCATTCGAAGCGCTAGTGAGGCCTAAATGAATTATTTGTAAGATTGTTGAATACGGGAATAGGATAAAAAAAATCTCAAAAAGGTTTTAGTTTAGGGTTGACTCTGAATAACACTGCTTCACTTTTAATCAGGACTAAAAATAAACCCAAGGTTGAAATTTTAATAAATTTGATATCAAGATTTTATTGAGTTATTTGAGCTCAGCGAAATTAAATTCAGAGTCATCTGCTGAGCCAGGGACCCGCCAAGCGAATCGATATCTCCAGGTTTCTACTTCTTACCGCCACCTGCGCATTCCTTCAGGTCTTTCTCTTCATTCAACCTGGACAAAGGATGAGTTCGGAAAAGTTGCGCCATTCCACTAGTAGTGGCTGACCTCCACAAACGCACCTTCATTTAGATATGTCCTTGAATTATTTTAACATAGCATCGCGTATACAGTCTCCACGTGCAAATAATTTGTATTCTTTTTATTCATAAAGTTCGTAAACAAAAAAATCTCGTTTTTTTTCACGTACACTTGAAAACAATAAACTTAGCGCAAATTTAAAAAAACCTTTTTTTTCTGCGGGAAACCTCACACGTCATTCAGCCTACGGTCATAAGCAACCAATAACATAGCATTTGTTTGCCTTTTTCCTAGCATCTTGACCGCGTGACGTAAGAATTGTGTAATCTGTGGAATTATTCCGACCCCAGTGTATATTTTTACGATATAAAGGGTATATGTGACCAAAAGCTTGCTGCTTGTCAGCTAATCTCGTTTGTGCGAACTTTAAGTAACTGAAGTTCAAAAAACTTATGAATCTTCCTAGTTATTATAGAATACTTTGATTTCTTCTTCTTAGTTAAGTATTTACGCCCCTAAATTAAGATTCAATTAAACAGCTCTAAATAAGTTGAACAAAGCCGCAGCCGTTCCTAAGTTTCAGTAGAACTAAAAGTATTCGGATGTCTGGATACACAATAAGTACCTACCATGGATATTTTTAAAGAGAATGATTTTCTTTAAAATTATCGTTCAATAGCTCTAATCCTCTAATCGACCGGTCTGTAGTCTAGTGGTAGGTAACGCTTCGGACTCGTAAATAGAAGGTCGTGGGCTTGTATCCCGGCTGAGCACAAACAATACCATTTATATATCAAATTTATGCTCTTCGCTGGGATGAAAAATTCATTTACCATTACCAAAGACCGATCACCAAAGGTCCATCCAGCCTTCCAGCAACTGGGTCTTGCTTGAGAATTGGCGCTTTCTATAGAGATGAACAAGCTCGCAAAGAGCTTTTGAGGTGTGATTGACACAAAAAACAGCGCTCACCAAATAAATCATCATAATTTTATTATCATTAATCAATAAAATGTTTTCAATACCTCTTTCAACGTAAGACGATGTGAAATATGAAATATTTTGGGAAAATTGATTTAAGGCCTGAAGGCATTGCAAAGGATTGGTCTGAAGAATCCGCATTGACTTTTCTCACTGGTTCATCCACCAATGGGTCAAACCCTCACCACCTTCTGAAATGTGAATGGGTGTATTTTAGAGGAAGATTTTGAGAAGTACATATAAACCATAAATGACAACGTAGTCTGGCGGAGTAGGAGTAATCACGAAGAATACGAATTATAGAAAGATGTGCTTAATGTTGGTAATATCTAAAAACATCAAAATAGCCGACTTTGATGTTTAGGACATGTTGAAAGAATGAACGATACATCAACAATAAAAATGATCTATTTCATAAACCCAATGGCAGAAGAAGTGTTGGGAGGCCAAAGCTGATATAAGCGATGTGCTGAAAAAGGGAAATGTAAGCTCTTTCGCAACAAATTGACGACCAGAGGGGAATCTAGAGGAAAAGGTGAAGGAAGCTCCTGGAGGACGCCAAGGCTCACCTCGGAAAGTTGTACTATTACTGATGATAGTCTACTAATCGCACAGTTAGTGTTATATCTCGATGAAGCTTTTAACGTTTCTGTCATCTTTTAGGTACGAAACGCTTTATGGACTCTCAATCGGAACCAATGCAACGTTTGATCCTTGTTAAATTGATACGAATAAATACCTATTTACTTATTTCACACTTGAGATAAAGAACATAATTACTGTGGCTTGGTTTACTTTTGTAAGGATTTCTTCTCGTACCCACTTTTTCACCAAATCCTTTCCACTACAGCCGAAGAGTAATTGAGGAGGTTCAAGGAGTGTTCAAGTTTTAACTCAACTTGTATAGCCCTCGAGCACTTTTAGGCTACCCAAACCTCACCCCCTGTATCTGGTTATTTCCTCCTACCTACGCAAGATTTCGATCTTTACCGAATATTAAGTTTCTATAACTTTACCGCAAACGAGAAGCGTAGCAGGTCTCCAAATGATGTTTTAAAGAATCGTACCATATGGTTGAAGAAAAAAAACTTATTTGATACTTTAACCTTTGTATGTCTCAATATTCAGTATGGGTGGAAGGTACTTCTACACAATATTATACGATTCCATAACTCTTGCCTTGCATACATCTTTTACTTTTTGTAATGCATGCTCACGCTTTATATTTTATCTAAATTACGATAATTTGCGCAAAACGCAACTAACCTGCGCGTACAATGCAAATTCTTATCGTGTTGTTACCGAAGGAGTCGTACCTTTGTGCTAAGTGGAACTATTTATTTTCACAGGAAAAAAAGCCAGCCTAACATAACTATTAAAATTGCAGTGAGAATTTTCCTGCTTCCGAGGGGACGGGCGCACATTTTTTTGTGAAGGATCTGTAACTTTATCGGTAATATGATTTTTCATTTGAAATAAACACCGAAACTTGTTTATTTCAAACGCAAGGGGGCTATTATAGCCACCTGAAGATAGAAAGGGACCGCAAACCGAAACCGGTAACCGAAGCCAGTACCTCTGCAGAGCTGCCTCCATTTCTTCCTATCCTTACATACCTGTTTCAATTCATTCATATCCATTACCTTTTTCATACATTTTCTTCTTTTACGCTCGCTTGTATATCCCATTCTTTCACAATCTGATCATCCATACTTTTCTCGGTCGTCTCTTACGTCGCTTTCCTTTCAGACTGTCTCTGTATGTATACTTTGTCAGTCTTTCCTCATTCATTCTTTCTACATGTCCAAACCATCTCATCATATTATTTTGTACCTTAACTTACACATCCTCTTTCACATTACATTTTTTCTTACCCATTCATTCCTAACTCTATCCTTAAGAGGTTTTCCTATCATGCTTCTCAAATGCTTCACTTCCATACATCAAAGTCAGTAACAATATGCCATTATGTACCGCCATTTTCAGATCCATCGTCAACCGCTTGTTCTTTGCTATTCTTCCTATTGCACCGACCACTTGCTTTCCCTTACACACCATATTCTCAATTTCCCTCGTCATCTTCCCATTCTTTTCAAACATACTTCCCAAGTAAGTTAATTCATCCACAATTTCGACTTTCGTACCATTTAACATGAATGTGTATTCTTCAGATCGTAGAAATTTAATATATACTCGCCATAATCTAAAACAAATTTGTTTTTTTTTTATCCTTTTAGATTAATTATTACAATTAAGTGAATGCCTCTACAATCAACAAAAATAATATTCATACTTTGATTTTCATCTTACAAACTATGACCATCATACAATACTGAGACAAGGTAGAAACGAAATATCAATAAAAATCTTGTAAATTTAATATTAACAAAACCAGTATAATTAACTGAGATTTTTATAAAAACTTGCGTTTGCAGAACTGAGCAGAATTTGTAATAAAAATACAAATCAAATGAAACAAGCAATTTTCTTTGCTTGGGAACAACGGTCTCAATCGTAAAATATCCCAAGTAGGTAAAAAGGCTCACGACACCATCTGGGAGATCTTTGTTTTGTACATCCACTGAACAAGTCAGAACTCTAAGTACAATGTGGGAAAAACTGACAAGAAACACATAGATTGCGCAATAACTGATAGCCAAATCACCTAGAATTCTAGCTCTTAATTCTTCAATTACGTTTAAATAGCACTTACCAAAATATTTACGGAAACCACGAAAATTTCCCTAGGTGAGCTTTTTAATTTCTACGCGTTTTCGCTAAAGAGTAATGTTTCAGTTGAAATAGTTTTATACTTGGAGTAAAAAAGCGTTTTTTTGTTCTCAGAAGCACATATTGTTATGTTTAAATTAGAAATGAATGCAAAAAATACAGAACGTAGTAGAGCTTCAAAGTACTTTGTCAATAAAACGTTAAAAAAAACAAAAATGATAATAGACTAGAGCAACAAATTCAATCATCTGAATCCGGTCATGAAAGCCTTTTAATATTAAAAATTCAGTTTTGTACTTCAAGGTGCACTTAAACAAATCAACAAATAAAAAGGAAATATTCATAATAAAACACCTTTAATAAAATATTATTGTACATACGTACCTATTCAATTTTTTTCTTCATACATCACAATTTTATGGCTCAAATTTGTACGCGTAGCTTACTCTATGTAACGATGACCTCCTTGCTGTTTGGTAACAGCCGCCGAGCATTTGACCCACAGCTTTCTTTCGCTAAAAATGAAAAAACACATTCCTTCCCTAGTCACGAAATTGCAATTCTTTACCAAGCAATGTGGCACAAAGAACAAAGATCTAAAAAGACCATTGTAGAATAATAGCCAGTGTAACGGTACCATTTACGATTGGAGAACAATTATTTTTACAGGGGCTCAAAACTTAATTCACTTCAGTTGGTTAAGACCTTGGTTTTATTTCAAGCTTTGAGAGAGAACTCTGGTTCGATACTTAGAGAGTAAACTTTATTTAAATTATTCAGTTAAATTCGCACGTAGTATTTTTAATTATAAATACTTATTGTAAACAGAATCAATCAATTTTGTTTTTAGATGAGGCAAATACCTTGGATTAATTTAAATTTATTAAAATTATACTTGATGGGGTGCCAATAGGAATTACTAAAAAATAACAATCTTGAAGGTTGTCTTGAAAAATTATAGCTTAGAAAAATTATAGTGGACATAAAAACCAGTGAATAGTACTGGCAGCATAATTATTTAATTCTCCCTCTGTGAAAGATTGTAAATGAAAAGTCTACAAAATTTTCCAAAAATATTGCAAGGCTTGGGATGCGAGTCCAGATAATATTACCAGCAAATCTTATAATAAATGCGATAGATTTGTAAAATGGTTTCGCGGATTGATTACTAAATAAACTTTTGTTTAAAAAACATTTAAATGAAAATCGAAAGACGATGTGAAAGTATAGGTATAAATGAATGTGATGAAGTGGTTGGGACATGAAGAAAAAATGGATGGATGGATGGATAATGAAAGACCTATAAAGTGTGTATACAGAGGAAATATGAAAGGGAAAAGAGGAAAGAGAATACCGAGAAAAGTACGGATGGATCAGATTGGTGAAATTGTGAATGAATAGGATAGGCCTCGTTTGTTGACTGACGTCAGCGTGCCGCGGTCTCCATCGCTCCCAATGGAGACGCTTGGCAAGTAGAATTGGAATGGCTCTACCAAACCATCTTACCCAACGCCTCTGTACTTCCATATGCGATAGATATATATTATAGTCCGGTCGATAGCTCAGTTGGTAGAGTGCTTGCATTCTACCCCGTGAGCTCGGGTTCGAGTCCCACCGAGGAGGGTGTCAGAAATGATTTCCTATTTCGGTGTTTATTTCAAACCCCGTAATAAAAATACCGGCAAGGTTTACTCAGCCTTCACAAGAAATGAGTACCAGCCCCCTCGGGAGCTGGGAAACCCCCACTTCAACTGAAGTGGTTGGCGTAAGGCCGGCCCCCTTACCTGTAAAAATAAATAGGTTCAACTCGCCACATGCGACCCCTTCGGGGATAACGCGGCAAGAAGTTACACTATATGTGTAGCTTACTTGCGTTTTTTGCGTTAATAGGATAAACAAATTAAATGTAAAAAAAAAATGTATGAAAAATATAAGGGATAGGAGAAATAGACGCAAATATGCATAGGCTTTGGAGAATCCTAGCGAAATGGTGACAGAGTTACTGAGTTTCAATTACTACATCATAATCACGTCTGTGATAATCAAGATATAGTTCAATACATAGGACAACTTTTTACGGTTTTATTTTTAGGTAGAAACTATTCTTTCGGGTCGCGGAGAACGAAATGAAAGCATATTCTGTCTCTGGTCACGGAGTTGCAATTCTCCGCTAAGCAGAGTTTGTGGGGTAAACAACGGAAAAGCCATCCGTCTAGTACAGAGAGAGACAGTAAACAAGTAGTTTGTTTCAGCTGGGAAGTCGTTTAGTTGCCCGATCAAAATGTTCACGGCAAGTTACTTGTAATGAGTGTATTGACTTCATCAGAATATGTCAAATAGAGCCATGTTAAATAATGTAATCTGTATCTTTTAAGACTTTCTTGGCCGTATTCACATGTGTAAAATTGTTTTTTTTTGTCTTGACCGTGGTCCACTCTTTTTTACGTTTTTTCTCTTGCTTATATCCGACGAAGTTACTCAACAAAGGGGGCGAAAATAAGAAAAAGGGAGAGATCAGAGAAAAAAAAGAGAAACAGCGGTCAAGACTTGGAAGAACAATTTCAATCAATATTTTAACAAAAAATTTGACAAATTCATAAAGTATTATATGAGTTAGGGTTTGGTGGTTCACACAGTGAAAGTTCATTATATTTATTTAAAAAAATAACACAGTTTTAATTCACCCAAAAAAATATTTGTTGCATAAGTCTCTGAGGCTCCTGAGGATGCCTTTTTAAGCCGAAAATATTTGAGCCAAAATATAAAAATAAAATTGAAAGTAAGTTCAAACTGTGGTATTTTTAAAAAAAAATATCATAGACTATTTGTAATAAATGATTTGGTAGAAAACTTATATTTTTTGCATAAGTAAACAGCATTTCCAATGACACATGTATTCTTAAAACCTCATTTCTGTGACCACCATTAACGTTTTATACTCCTGGCAACACCTTTCATGCCTAAAAAAATATTTTGAATATTATTTGAACATTGGTATCATGGTGCATACATATCTACATTATGTGGTAGTTCAACTTTTCATTTCTATTGTCCTGTACTTCATTAAGATTTTTTTACACAGAAGCACAGGTTCCTTTAGACGAAAGGGAATAATAATTTTTGAAAAGTTTTAGCGGAAACATTGTAGAACTCCATTTTAATTATTAAAAAAATGATAACAAACTTTGTTTAGTTCTACTTTGGTAGAAGTAGAACTAAACAAAGTTTGTTATCATTTTTTAAATAAGGGAATAATAATTTTATATAATTTTTATACTATCTTGGTGTGAAATATTTTCTCCCGATACGTGTGACGTCATGGTTGAGCGGGAAAATAAAATCACTCCAGTGTATATCCGCGCGTAACCGCGCGTAGCAGCGCCCAACACTCTCATGGAGCCTTTATTTCTTCTCTTTCTCAAGCATAAATCTATTTTTATTACTAGTGACATTTTAAATCCAATAAAAAAGCCATTACAGGGGTGGTGACGTAAATATATTGTCTGCCTTTTCTTGAAGAAAAGACAATATTTTCAAAGGTTCAAGATTTGACATCAATTATAAGATTCAGTTGAATATGTAATATATTATTGAATATGTAGAATATGTAATATATTAATATATTATAATATTCAGTAATGGCAAACGCATTTTTTTTTTTCATTTTTTTTTTTCATCATTTGGCAAACACTTTTTCCTTCAAAATGAAACCGAATCAAATGTGATTATTCATTATATGTCGTTAAGGCTCACGGGATTGACAAGCTTTGTGTATGACCACAGCCAATAAAAGGCTTTCCGTAGTCTTGTATAAAAAGTTACAAATATCTACATTACTGCACCACAGTTCAGTCGATCTTCTCTAAGTGTGTCAGAAATGATGTCCTATTTAAGTAATGATTTCAATTAAACAGAAGTATATAAAATTGGCCGTGTTACCTTAACCTTTTGATTTACTTAGCCTTCAAGAGAAATGAGAACCTTCTCTCTCGATAGCACGGAAACTTACCTATGAAAATTAATAGGATGTGAGTCTTCGGATACAACGCGCTAACAAATTGCACTAGGTATTAGTAGATATTAGATATTACTGTTGTCATTTCCAATGAAATATTTTTTATGAAAACAATTTGCCCTCATCTTTACCGGTCCATAGTCTAGTGGTAACGCTTTGAACTCGTAAATGGCAGGTCGTGGGTTTGAATCCCGGCGGAGCACAAAAAAATATAATTTATGTTTTCAAATAATGCTCTTTACTGGGTTGAGAAATTAATATACCTTTACTAAAGACCTGTCACCAAAGGTCCATCCAGCCTTTCAGAAACTGAGTCTTGCTATGAGGTGTGATACACACAAAAACAGCGACGTATTGGCGCTTTCTATGGCGACGACCTAGCTCGCAGACGGCTCTTGAGGTGTGATTTACACACAAACAGTTCTCACTAAATAAATCATCCTAATATAATTATTATTAAGTACACATAGATTACCACACAGGCTCACTTTAGCTTTTGTTTTGAACGATACAATAAATGGATTTATTTTACCCAACAATGAAGAAAATAAGACTAACAGAATTAGAAAATTAAAAAAGCATGATTATCTGGGATTTTCAAACACAATTTTTTTTTTTTCATTTGTATTCAGAGTTAAAATTGAATACAAAAGTGACTCAGAATGACTCTGAGTAACACTGTGTTTACGTACAGAGTTTATACGAAAGCCATTAGCTCCTGCTACGAGCGCTGTGCGAGTCAGGGCATTCCCATAAAAAGCTGGAACACTGAGTGAGCATGCACTGAGCGAGCAACACTGAGTTCCATATATGAACGTATGGAATTTCATACTGGAGAACGATTCATCATCATGAATGCTGTAGTTTACAAGCGCACACTTGCAGGTTTTCAATTTCTTAGAAATGAGTGCGCTGCATCTTTAATGAGTAATCTATGGTTTGAATAATTATATTTGACCGGTTGTAGTCTAGTGGTTAACAATTCAGACTCGTGATTGGGAGGTAGGGGGTTCGAATCCCGACGGAGCATGAATAAATCAAATTAGCTCTTCGTTGAGTTGAAAAATTAATCCGCCTTTCCTAAAGACCGGCCCCCATAGGTCCATCCAGCCTTACACCAACTGGATTTTGCTTGAGAATTGATGCTTTCTACAGCGACAACCAAGCTCGTAGAGGGTTCTTGAAGTGTGATTCACACTGAAACAGCGCTCACTCAATAAATCAGCCTAATTTATTTATTTATAATTATTATTACAAACATTAAACATTTACACCTCAAGCATGCACACAAGCAAGTCCATTAAAACACGTATATTATAGAAGACATAAGTTTACGATAAAATTATTAAAAAAAGTATCTCCTAAAGTACCTACATATTTTCCAAGCTCCGTAGAGGTAAGCGCTAGGAGCAATATCGTGGAACTAGCAAATCTGTGTAACAATTCAAAATCAAAAGAGATTTTGGCTTGTTTCAGTGGAGAAATAAAACCTTTTATTTAAAGATTCAGACAGTTGTCCAAAACTGGATAAAATAAATCGAGTAATTAAATTTTAGAGGGCTTCTCCTTATTTATCTGGTTGTAGTTCATTGACCTGTTGCTTCGGATTTTTTTTATATATACTGCTAAGGATCAGATATCCTTCCATCTTTTTAGCCGTCATCCTCCTGGTAAACAAGTAAGAATTAACGAGCTGGTGTAACCTTTCCGGAAATAAGGAGGTTTATTTTTTAAATGACTTTTTGTATGGCTACAAACAATTTCAATTCATAATTCATAAATTTTTATTGCTAATGAATAATTACCCAATGATACTTTTTGTTGAACCTGATTTAAAGTTATTGTCAATAGGACACGAGTGGACCAAACATGCGCTAGTTTCAAAAATACTAATTCGAGTGGCAACACTTTATCCGCTTGACTAAAGCGATGATTTATTACAACGACTAAGGACATATTTCACAAAATGAAAGTCCAGAACTAATTAGCTTAATTTACAAATTACGAATCTTATACATTTGCGTAAAATTTACAATTTAATAAAGTAATTTAGCTTTTTGGCTGTCCAAGCATTTTTCTTTGACAATGAATGTATTTTTAAATTTCCAATTATGTCTGCGCTATATTTTCCTGCGTCTATTGTTAGAAATCTTATGTTTTCTTTATATAACAATGATTTTCTTGCAAGATACAGTATTGTTTTTTCAAGGTCGCAGCGGGGTATTTTTAAAATCATAAAAAATGGATACAAATAAAAATATGGCTTAGGGTAGACCGAGGCGAATCGGATCACAGGGCGAATCGGATCAAGATAAGAAATCTGTTCATAATTCAAATATCGCATTCACATGTAACCCACTCAACGGGCGTTTTGCGTCTCTCCTTTCACCCTTTACCTCCCGACATAGGCAGTTTTTCGATCGCGCTAGTAAATTAGCGTCGACGCGTCTCGTCAGCGTCCCGGTCGCGTGTTCCCATTCCACAACGCAAAAGGAATCTTCACTCACACATGCACACGGAAGTATTGCAGATGAGTGAACCTAGCTGAAAACCAACTGTTATCAAATAGCTATATACTGGCACACAAGCAATTTAATGCACATACACAGTTATGAGTGTTGAAAATTGATAAATAAGACAGCTGGATTACATTTAATGAAAAGTTTATTTATTTAATTTCTATATAAATGACTCTTGAAAATGACGACAGTCGAAAGTACTCGAGGATAAATCAACACTCATAACTGTGTATGTGCATTAAATTGCTTGTGTGCCAGTATATAGCTATTTGATAACAGTTGGTTTTCAGCTAGGTTCACTCATCTGCAATACTTCCGTGTGCATGTGTGAGTGAAGATTCCTTTTGCGTTGTGGAATGGGAACACGCGTCCCGGTCGTTTGCGTGTGTCGCAATTTTGGCGCTCATCTAAGGTACGCACTTACGATCTCTTTGTGTAATATTACGGATTTGTGGTAAAACTCAACTACATTGGTTGATATTGTAAAGCAAGGTGTCTTTATTAGAGAACCGATTCGCTTTTAAGTATAATCTTATAGGGTAACGTCTAAAACATTTATTTCAAATGTCTTGATTATGGGGCTAATCGGATCATATCGACAGGGGCGAATCGGATCACACTTTTTAACTGATTTATTATATGTTTGAAGGTATTGATTCATATTTATTTCATTGTAGTTGGTTTGCACATACAAAAGGAAGACTGATGCCGGAGAATGGTCTCAAGAAAAAATGAAAGAGGCTGTAAAATAAGTCCAGAACAAAAAGTTGACCTTACGTAAGGCTGCTGAGACAGTGCAATGCCTGCGAAGAATGGTGCCACGAAAAATGTGCTGATATCTAATCTAATCTAATCTAAGCTGCAAAGGTATATATCATTTAAGATTTATATTAAATGCATTCCCACAAGCAGACATGTATAATTTCGCGCTAACACATGCCGCATGTGGACCTACAATATAAAAACCCAATCTCAAATGAACATAAGCTCTGCAACTCTTGCCGTCCTTCCCTGAAACAGGGGTGACATTGGCAAAGTAAACCATTTTATACAGTATGGGTGGTCAGCCGCATACCAACCTATAAGTCAAGGAACAATGGGGGGGGGGGGAAAGGACCATAGATATATTCTCGTATATATATGGGGGGGGTATATATGGGGGGGGGAAAAGGACCATAGATATATACTCGTATATATATGTGTACTATGTGCTGATAATTAAAATTGATCTAAAACGCAACTAAGCTGCACATATAGTGTAACTTCTTGCCGCGTTATCGCCGAAGGGATCGAATGTGGCGAGTTGAACCTATTTATTTTTACAGGTAAGGGGGGCGGCCTTATGTCAACCACTTCAGTTGAAGTGGGGGTTTCCCAGCTCCCGAGAGGGCTGGTAGTCATTTCTTGTGAATGCTGAGTAAGCTTTGCTGGTATTTTATTTTGGGGTTTGAAATAAACACCGAAACGGGAAATCATTTCTGACACCCTCGGCGGGATTCGAACCCGAGCTCACGGCATGAAATGCAAGCAATCTCCCAACTGAGCTATCGACCGGACAATCCATAGTGATCTCTTTATTATTTTTTTACTAATTCCAAAACTATAGTGTTAAGAAACATAAAATTTTGTTACATGTTGTGTACGATCCGATTCACCCCGAAAATTGGGGCGATTCGGATATTTTTCTTGTTTTAGTTTTTAACAGCTAATTAAGAGAATATATGTATGATTTAAGTTTTCACATGTTTATTTCATAGCTGAATGTTACTTCTTACGTTTTTATCAATAAAAACAGCATTATATAACACTTTAGTATGATTTGCTCAACCTCAAAAAAAAAGTGATCCGATTCGCCTCGGTCTACCCTACTTGTCTCAGAAGGAATCAGTTGCGTAAAACTATATTTTCTAAGGATAAAACAAAGTATTTAAAGAACTTTTCCGATAATAGAAACTTACATAATTAAAACCTTTCTGTCATCGATAATCTGGATTGCAATGACAAAATATTACAAAACAAGCTCTTATACTCTCACAGACTTTTTCTGAAAACAGCAACCATTTCTTTCCGTCGGAGGGATCAGCCACAAACATACTATTTAAATTTATTGAAAATCAATCCATCATTTCAGCACAGAAAATATATTTTCGAAACTTTATTTTTTCAATAAAAATATGAAAATAGCCTTTACACATAACTATTAATTTCAAAGCAGTTGGGTTTAGACTTCCGGAAAAACCAATTTGGTGATCTGTAATTAAAATTTATGATTCTTTCGTAACTGATTAACGTCTAATTTTCTACTGATATAGTATATTGTGTCGATGGTAAACAGCAGTGTTTTCATTAATAACGCTAAAGTTTCAATGTTGTAATTATGAAATCGTGTTCACTTTCTTCGTTCTCTTCCTCTTGCCCTTTGTGGATTCATCTCGTTCAATTTCAGTGAGAAATAGTGAGATTGCGAGCGACCGCAGCCGCCCATAAGGGCTGCCAGAAAGTGGAGCATCGACCTAGAGAGTCGGTCACTGACCCACTACAGAGGTACACCCCTGACATGTACGGGTATAGAGTAAAGTACAGTCTATCCGCTGCACGGTGAGCATACAACCCTGATGTGAATAGAGACGATATTATTATAGAAACCCAAAAGCAATCGAAACTCATCCTTAAAACGTGCATAATATAATACTGTATATTTCAAGAGTATTTACTGATATTTTACCCCGTTATTCATCAATCCTTCTTCTTCTTCTGTTTCAATCCTGGGATTGGTTTGCAGCAATATCTTGTACTCTTGTTCTCCATTCCTCCCTGTCTTGTGCGGCTCTTTTTAGCTCTGCATATGTTGAGCAGCGCACGTCCACCAGCAGGTCCTCCAGGTACTCTTGGCGTGGGCGTCCCCTAGAGTTGGTTCCCTCGGTCATCCCCTCCATTATGGCATGCAAGAGACCTTCTTGTCGCATTACATGGCCGATTCATCTTGCACGCCTTTCGGACAAAGTCCTGAGCAGGTGCCTTCCTCCTTGGATTCTTTGGAGAACCTCCTTATTTGTGGTGTGGTCTCTCCAGGAAATTCCTAGAAGCCTTCTATTACGACAACTTTATTTATGCTTCACTAGCGCTTGGAAAGGTATTTATTTATGGGTATGTTGCATAAATAGAAAGCAATCTAAGCACTTCTTCTTCGTCGTGTCAGCTTTACACCGTATTGGCCCAGTAACGAGCAATGTCTACAGCTCTTTGGTTTCCCGCAAAGAGATCATCCATGGAGCAGCTTGTCGGACAGGAAGGACAACACCGCAGGTGCTCCATTGTTTGCTGAGCTCCACACTCACATAGTGTAGAGTCCTCCCGTCCCAGAAATCCCCAGGTCAGCATGTTGGCCCGGGCTCTTCCAACATTGGTCCTCAATCTGTTCATGGATTTCGACACGGGCCACTCGAGGTTCTTTCCTGGAGGTAGGCTCTCTGCAGGCTGCACAAAGTTCTCTGGGCATTCCTCCTTCCACATTTGCAATCTCTCCGCCACTGGATCCGAAGACAAGGGTTGCACGGAACTAAGGAAGCTGTGCCTCGACTTCAGGCGCTGCTGTGATGAAAAGCCACTTCCGTAAATGCAGTGCTGTGTGCACGTTAGAGCCTTCTGCATCTCGACTCTCGAAATCTAGCACTAAGATCTAAGCACTAGTGACCCATAAGTGAAGGGTTAGTAGGATTGGCAAATACGAAGGTTAGTCTCTCTGATTAATTTGATGAATATATGGGTACATCTATAGGAAATCTGTGTACAATTAATTAAGAATATTTATGTGGCTATATGATTAGTCCACTGAAGCCAAGATCGGCAAAGGATCTTGACGTATGATTCACACAAACAAGAGCTAGTCAAAAAATATTTTTAATTTAACTCTCTGTAATTTAGTAGCACGTGTACGCATATATCTCAAGATCCTGACACTATGTAGGTTTCTACAACTTACTTGTTCTTACCAAACTTCTCCCTACCTTGACTTTCACTTCTCAGCTTGCGTGAGATGATCACCAAGATAGCTTTGTCTAGAAAGTTCATGAATGAATATCCATTTGTTAGACTTCTATACTTCGGCAGAGAAATGAATTTTATCTGTATAAACTATAAAGTTTTACGTTTCAATTTCTTTATTGTCGCAAACAAGTTTATAGTAAAATCCTATTTGTATGTATTTTTAAACCGTACATTTTTTTTTATAAATAAGATTTACTGTTGTTATGCAGACAACATTATGTATGAAAAGCATAATGGAAATCTAAATGGAAAATTCTAAAGTTAGCAAGCATTGGATAGAAAACTGGCTAGATTTTTTACCTGACTCCTGAGAAGAATCTTAAAGCACTTACGAATGGTGCTGAAATTATTGCTGTCTAATGATAAAAGCTTCTGATTCTATAACAGAACATATTAAATTTAGCTGGTTAACATCTTAACCAAAAAATATCTAAGATTATAAAAAAAATCCTAACAAACCTTGCACTGGGATGCGTATTTTTTCATCTTCTTTATAAAGTCTCAATGTTACACTTAAATTTCAATCAAATGGATCTAAATTCGCTCAAAAACAGTGTGTATCAATAAAAAAATGGCTATAATTTTATTGTGATAAAGAAAACTTGGTAATCTTTTTTATAGATTTCATTATGTAAGCTCTTATTAAGTAAGTGAATTAATTAGTTAGGTATTTTAATCTGTATTTAATTTACTGTTAACTTATTGATTCGTTATTGGTTCGGCTCGCTTGGTCGCTGCCCAAGTTCAGGCTGATCTCTGTACGTGCCTCTCTTACAGAGTGTTTATTGATCCAGCTGCCGGCTAGCACCACCTTAAACCTGGCTTAAGGTCGAGGCAGGGTTTAAAACTAAATGCCCGTATTAACTGCCTAAGCTTACAGCAATTACTGGAACTGACGTAGCGCTATTTCAGGTTACGTCCGCATTTTTTAATGACAGTTTGATTATCTCTTACAGTGGATTATTACTTACATTGTAACTTTAAAAAAAAATGAAAACCCAACAGGATCCCTCAGAATCTTGTTGAGTTTTCATCCTCCTCCCGTTCGTGTCTGTGACTGTCTTAATAATAATAATATTAGGATGATTTATTTGGTGAGCGCTGTTTTTGTGTGTATCCCACCTCAAGAGCCCTCTGCGTGCTTGGTCGTCACTGTAGAAAGCACCAATACTCAAGCAAGACCCAGTTGTTGAAGGTTGGATGGACCTTTCAGTGACCGGTCTTTTGGTAAAGGTTTTCTGAATTTTTCAATCCAGCGAAGAGCACATTTGGAAATATAAATGGTATATTTTTTTGTACTCCGCCGGGATTCAAATTCACAACCTTCCATTTACGAGTCCGAGGTGCCTGCCACTGGACTACGGACCGGTCCAAGCCTTGGTGGCTTCTTCTGGAGAAGAGAAGCAAACAAAACCAACTCCTTTGCTCCGACCGTCTTCCGGCATCACCTTAGCAGCAGTGATGTTTCCGAATACCATGAATTCCTTGAGCAGGCGTTCATCACAACAAATGATCTAACATAAATTTATGTAACTACGATAAAAAGTAGTAATTTATGGCCATTTGCAATGCTATTTTTGCAGTGCAATAAAGATAATTTTGAAAACCTATATACAAAGAACTGAATAAAACCTTGACGGTATTTTGATATAAGTTTGAAATAAACACTGAAATGGTGAATCATCTGTCACATCCTAGGTGGGGATCAAACCCTAACCCTCTGTTATTGAACGAAAGTACTACACCCAACTAAGCTAGAAGTTTTTATTGATTGTGTTTTTTAAGTCACATTTGACTCTTTCATTTTCTTTTCTTCACTTTTCTCATAATTGTAAAGCGAATTAAACTCCATCATATCCATGCCACTTTTCAGGCATTTCCACACTTTTCCATAATCTTAACATTGTTTTTTCTTACTTATTGTACCCTCTTACTTATTGTACCCTTTTTACCTTTCACGTTTTCTTTATAAACACACATTGTCATCCATTTTAATAGAGATATGTATATTTTTGATGAGTCTTCCTCTGCAGCCGAAACTCATAAATCTCTTCGATGAAAAGAGGAACCAAAGTCTAGACTATACATGAGATTTTACAGCTTCTTTTGAAGAATTTTGAACTTAACGATAGAGCGCGTAAAGACCAAAATCGTAAAACGCAAACGAGTCGAGAAAATATCTTAGAATTTTCGTTTGAGGGCACGTTTTCGGGGGTCGAGTGAAAGGTCAGGTAGCATAGAATACGCATTGCGTACAAATTTGAACCATATAAATCAGATATGCGACAATGTTTTGACCGAAAGTAATAATTTCGTTGAAAAGTTAAAAACAAAAACACGGCATACGCAAAAAATAATGTTGTGGTTCAACCTTGTGTTCATAAATTTTGGGATTAAGAAACAATATGATATTTAAAAAAAAAAGCGATTTTTGTATTTATTAACAATAAACCTACGCATTTAATGGCTTTCAACAAGTTCAAAAACAATTTTTCAGTACTTGAATTTGTTTTTATTAAAGTTTGTGTATTTACGGAGTAAAAATTCATTTTTAATATTAATATCTTAATTTTTTTGAAACACGCAGTTACCTAGTAAAAAAGTTTCACCTGTAGTATTGTATTTTATTTCTTTTGATAATCTTGTAGTCTATGAGAATTACTGTGACATGTCATTTCGACCACAATGATTATTCGTTGACCTGAGTGAAAAGTCTCAAATATCTACCGATTATACATAAGTAGGTACAAAGCAATCAAACACGCTGCAGCTGATCTCGCTTTCAAATGTTATTCATGCAATTTTTATACTAATTGTATACAGCCTGATCCACTGATAACGTGCAGCCATGTTTTAACGCTTCCTACCTACCTACTCGTACATAATAACCTTCGCAGATACGTCGGGACTGCTCGACTGTCCAGGCAAATGATCCTGAATTTTTAAGCGTTGCTTTTGTACTTTGAATTAAATTTCAAAGTGTGTAATCTACGTTTGTCTATTACTCAGTGGGGTCAAAGTCCTTGCTGAAATTTTTGGAATGCATCCAAAGATACAGAGATCACAGTAGACTGAGACTGTCGTCTGCTAAAACAAAAACACCCAACAATGAATGTGTTTCTCCTAGAGGAGGGGGAAGTAATGTTCATTCATATGGAAAAACACATTCAAGGCCTCAGTGCAGCACGCTGTTACAGAATGTTTTTTTTTAAAAGAATCCTGTGCGGGAGACTCCCTAGATTTCAGATACTCTAGAGATCTATGATACTTGTTGTAGTGCGGCAAAGGTGCATGAAAAACTATCTATTTTCTCAACACAAAATGCAACTAAGCTGCACATATAGTATAAGTACACTTGCGTACCTCGTTGTTAACGGAGGGGTGGCATGTGTCAAGTGGAATCTATTTATATTTACACGCAAGAGGGCAGTCTTATGCTAGCCATGTCACTTGTGTGGGGCTTCAAATATTTTTGCAACTTGGATTGTAGATTATATACATCATGAAGTCACAAAGAAATGGACAATAAATTCCATAGTCAAAAAAATTCTGAAGTCAAACGGCTGGTTTGCTAAAAGAAAAATGATTACTAAGGATCTAAGTCACACAGAGGTATGACTTTTGCCCACTGAGAAAATAATACATTTGTAAATTTGTGTAAAGTCCATTGTGTTCAAACGCAAGATGATAAAAATAATTTTGATCCATGTCATTTATGGCAGTATAAATTATTGAAGCTTATTTTTAGTAACAAAGTTATTGGCCGTCCTTTGTGAAATAATAAACATAGAATCGCCTCCAAAAAAAACATTTGCTCTTTATGAGTTCTTAAATAAATCGAAATTACGGATTCAATTAAGCCAATCACCCTATGTCTTAACTTAATATTCTATTTCTACTTTTTCCGAGAAAAATGAAGATTGATGATTCTTCCCTTGTAGAAAATCTCAACGCGGAAGTCATTACGTTGAGTATTTTTTCCTGGTTGACCCAATACGAAAAAAAAAAGTATACCTAATAAGCTTCACAGAATGTTGGCAACCTTGTTCAGATCGGAAATAACAAAGGGCTGCCAACACCGAAATGAGAACGGTAAATTCTGACAATGACTCTCATGGCTTGATCACACGGAGACAGTAGGCAAAGGCAGGATTTGTTAAGTTAATATTTTTTATTACATGAAATAAAAATAAAAGAATTTAAATCCAGACTGCTTGTCGTGAAGGAGACGGCAATCAAATTTCTTAAGATAGTTTAAAAGTTGAATGTAATCTATTTAAAAATAAAAAGAGTTAAAAAGATGTGTGGAAGTATATACCTACTTGCAATACGAGGAAAATATTTTAGATATTCCTGACAGCTGCTAGCAAGTGTAAGGGTAAGTAAAGTTCAGATCTATGTTTTTTAGACAATATATCTGGTACTTTAACCGTGTCGGAGGTACATTCTATCTATAAATATATAATCTAAGTTTCAAAGATATGTTAACACTTAAGGCTCATGTTAAGTGCATTCTACATGTGTGCATACAAATAAACAAAACCTCACATGAACATAAACCTTGCCCATCCTCAGACCGGGGAAGCATTGATGAAAAATTTCAGTTACCGTGTTTTTGTATTTTAGATAAATTTAGTATTAACATTATTTTCTCATTGTTTTTTTTTATTAGTTATTTATATACATGACAATAATATTAAACATTCTAATCTAATCTAATCTAAGCTGCAAATATATATATCATTTAAGATTTATATTAAATGCATTCCCACAAGCAGACATGTATAATTTCGCGCTAACACATGCCGCATGTGGACGTACAATATAAAAACCCAATCTCAAATGAACATAAGTTCTGCAACTCTTGCCGTCCTTCCCTGAAACAGAGGTGACATTGGCAAAGTGGACCATTTTTTACAGTATGAGTGGTCAGCCGCATACCAACCTATAAGTCAAGGAACAGTAAACATTAAGGGTAACACAAAAAACATTAAACATTAAGGGTAAAATTTCGGATTTTATCTATCTCTGGATAATAAAGCAATATTTTTAGTGAGCAATTGTGCTTTTTTTCCATTGTACACTGACAACATTAGAACACACCATTAGTTCTTTTTGATAAAATAAAAACGCCCCTTATGAAACAGAATACACCTACAGACTATGCCGAGCGAGTTACACAAAAAGAAAAGCTTTTGAATGTTTATATTAAGAACAAAACAATGCTCTGAAAGAAATTTCATACCTTTATTAACCGGCTCTCTGCTGAGAACGAGATATTTATTTAAAAAATCGCTTGCTACTGTAGAAGTGAGCAAACGAGTCTTGTATAAGTTTAGTCATCTGAAAATATAAGTTAAGATTCTTTTCTCTGAAAATTATTTTGTATTTCAATATAATTCACTCACTTGCATTTTATCTGCATCATTTAAAAAACCTTACGAAATTTTTGATGTTGTGTGTGTTAACAGTGTAAAAAATCATTATCATTTAAATGAGGAAAATAGGTTTTTATTTATTCATAGCACTGTTTGTACCCTTCTTTTTCAACTTCTTCTTTTTCTTTTTTGTGGCGGATTCCCGCGTTCAGCAGGGGCGCCAGTGTCAAGTTGTTCTTTTTCAACTTAAACGTTTGCTATTTTTGAAAACAAAAATAGTGAAAGTAAAAATTTATGATAAAATGAGTATTTTATTTTTACATTATTAATAAACTTTTTTATATCTTTGAAATAAAATACGTTATCTTTTCTGACAGTTGACAGATGCTGTCAGGTTTAGCCGTATAAGATAATATAGCGTTTTGACAGGTAGAGCACAATTTGTTACTGCGGTAAAAAAAGGGTTTAAAGTCATGCCCTGAAACAAATAAAAATTTGACACAATTGTATTTAGATCGACCAATGCCCATAATATTTTATTTAAAAAAAATGTGCTGCTTATTTTGTGTAGGTATTTATTCCGTAACTTTGATGTTGCTTACAAAATCCCACATCATTATTTTGTGATTATTTGATTTTTGTATTCGATTAAATATAAGAAAACAACTTCTTAAATAGTAACAACAACAAAAACTTTTGTCGTATATTTCATTAAATTTACAAAATTAGAAGTTGAAAAATCAAGAATTTAATTACATTCTTAACGTAAACAAAGTCAATACAAAGTAAATAGATAAAGCGCTTGTGATGTAAAAAGCATGAATCGTGAGATAAATCATGCTGTCTACTCTCACGAAGAATGAAAGGTTCTACTTGTAAAACATCTCATACATGTATAAATCCCATTCAGGATTTAATAAAAAGGTGTTTTAAAGATTCCCTTTGAGGTTTCTCAGCGTAGGTGCGCCTTACGCATACATAGCAGTATTTGGTTGTATGAGAGAGGTCAGCTAAAGACCCTGGAGCTTTATTTCCTACCAAGGCCCATCTGAATAATAACAAGCAGTGACGGTTGTACTAAAGAGGCTGAAATGTCAAGCATACTAAGACTTTAAACAAAAAAAACAATTTGGAAAAATTATGCGTTTTTATGTAAAAATCAAAAGAGATTTGAAAGAAGCTTGATGTGAAATAATTTTTCTCAGTTAAGTGTTTATCGTTAGCCAAACTTAGAAAGCAACACAACATTAGAAGGTGCTATTTTCAGTCCTCAGAAAAGCGTATGGAATACTATTTTGTGTTCAAAAATGGTATTTGTTGAGATGAATAGTAACGCAAGTTCTTAAAAAGTTGGCAGAATTAAAAAAAATATCCCTGAAATGGTACCTACCCGTGTTTAAAAGCAATGTCGACTGCATCATAGTTCTCCGTGCCAACCCGTTCGCAACGCCTGAGCAAAAAGGGAAACGTCTCTCTTATTATGGCGTTGACCAATAGGCTTTCGGCATTTATTTTGGAAACCAGCAAGTTGTCTCTTTTCGACAACACTAGAGGTTTTTAATGAATTTAACAATTGGAATTAATTAAAATTGTCCAGTATACACACCTTAAGCATACCTATATCCACCTTGGTTGAAAGATGCCAGGATTATAAACTCTTCCTTATCCCAAGTATAAAGCATTTTTGTAAAATCCCCTTGATTGAGTTGTTCAAAAAATGTATGGAAACTAAATCATTCACTGTCTAATCGTCCGTACTTAGACTCGGCACACTTTATATCAAATTATCGCTTGAATGAAGATAGAGTGTATGTTTTTATTTTTAATTGAAAAACACAAAATAAAAATCAGCCTAGTTAGTGAAATTAGCCTAGGAACGCTACTGGTCCTGTGATAACCTTTCTACGTCACCTGGGACCATCTTACTCAAGACTGGCTCTCAGTGTTTTATATGGGGGAGCATCAGTAGACATAGACAGTACGCAGAGCAGAGAGGGACTGACTTACCATAAGGAGCTTACCGAAAGGTCACTGCTTAATTATGCAAGAAAACAAATTCATTCACTTTAAGAGGAGATTTGTTTTTTTACCCACGTAAAAAAAAACATGTGATAAAAATAATTTGTCCCCTGTTTAAGAAATATTACTAATTATAATTATTTATTTCTTTATAGCTAGGCAGGACAAATGGAACCTTTGTTTTTTTTTTAAAGATTTTTTCTTATTTAAAACACACCAGGTTGAAATTCTAAGCTGCAAAAAAATTGGATAGGCAAAAAGTCTAACACTTTTCTGTTAAAGCTTTTAGTAAATCAAAAACTCGTGAAAAACTTGAGTGAGCTTAAAATGAACTTTACGTAAGTCAAAAGCCACCTTCCAGAAAAGCCTTACAGGTGAAATGAAAACTTTTGAAATACACACAAACTTTTGGGATCCCTAACAACCACATCAACAATATTTTACAAGATATTTAAGTCCAAGTCTTTTGTGATGATGGAAAACAGGGAAAGTAAGAAAATATGGGAATGTGGAGCTATAAAAAGCTAAATAGTTAGCTTAAGGTATTTTTTCAGGTGAGTTGAATAAAATGTATGAGCGACTTCATTTATTATAAATCATTTCTTTTGAATGTGATGTTCAATAAAACATCTTATGGCTTGTTTGATAAACTAGATTTTGTAAAAAATGAGAAATGAAGCAATTACCTAAATGACAAATACGTTGGTATCTATGTATGATTCCAAAGAAGAAAGACTTATTAAATATTTAACAAAATTGAAAAATATCATTGTGGAGGGAGGTTTCGTCTACAAATCGGCAAAATTTGATGAGATCGAAATACTTTTGAATTAGGAACATTTTTCTAGGCCAGCAAACGCTTGTTTTGTACAGGACTGCCGTCCTTAGCAACCAATAACAATTTTTTTGCATGCATTACCCCTAGCGACCCGGAGGTAGACAACACAATCTCAATTCACGTGCGGACCTCATTGTCAACAGTCAGTACAGTACTTCAAAATAATCATTATAATTCAAATAAAGGTTAAAAAAATAAAATAAACATTGCAACGGCTGATGTGAATGATAATTGGTGGAGAATGCATTAAAACATTTTTTCTATTTTTTATGTTTATTTTATTGTATGAACTCTTACCTCCTTTTTCCACCGTCTGGTTTCGGTCAGGATCCGGCCGCGAAATATATGGGATAACCGGATCGTTTGAACGGTAGCATATAAACTTATTTAGGTTTTCAGCAGTAACTTTGTGAAAGTTCATCTTTACAATTGTTAAAAATGAAAAACTTTGTTATAATTCACTGTGTGAGCTTTATTTTTAAAAACACTACTAGTTTCGGTGGGTCAATATCCACCATCGACGGGTGTCAACTTAAAACTAACTAAGGTAGCATATAACCCTATACCTACCCTACGTAATTTTGAATCCGGCACCTTATCTCTCGAAGAGTTTATTTTATTTTGCAGATAAGTAAAATTAAAGATCATCCCCTATGCGAAGTCTAATATTATTCTAAGCTTGTTTATGGTATCTAGTTTAACTGACCGTAGACAATGAGAAAAGTAATATATAAAGTATTAAAATATATAAAGTATTAAAAATGGGAAATCCTTGACTCAGAAATGTCAGGGACTGCAGGTGACGCTTATTAAAAACACACAACTCATTTAAAAAATGTCATTTTTCTTTTTTCACTAAAGGTGCATTTTCTTTGAATAAAGTTTCATTAGTTTCACAGTCTCATACTTGACATTGGCGCTCCTGCTATATGCAGGAAATTTATAAAAATAAAATAAACCCTTTTAGTCATTTTATATTTACTAGTAGTAGGTACACTTGGATAGTACACTTGGCCAATGAGGTCCGAACATTCAAAATATTCCTCGGCCATGTGACGTCACGCAAAAAAAACGCAACTAAGCTACACATATAGTGCATATAGTGTAACTTCTTGCCGCATTATCCCCGAAGGGGTCGCATGTGGCGAGTTGAACCTATTTATTTTTACAGGTAAGGGGGCCGGCCTTACGCCAACCACTTCAGTTGAAGTGAGAGTTTCCCAGCTCCCGAAAGGGCTGGTACTCATTTCTTGTGAAGGCTGAGTAAACCTTTCCGGTGTTTTATTTTGGGGTTTGAAATAAACACCGAAACGGAAAATCATTTCTGACACCCTCGGTGGGATTCGAACCTGAGCCCACGGCATGAAATGCAAGCACTCTACCAACTGAGCTATCGACCGGACTTCACCCATTCTAAATTCCCGATAATTAGGGATTTTTCTAGCTTACAACATTTAATTTATACTCGGAAGTTAAAGATGACACTAACAATGTATTTAATTTAAAAAAAACACACAGTTTTAATTCATTTTGTTTTATTTTTTATTTATGATACCTTTTAAGACGAAAATATTCGAACATAAAATAAAATAAATAGTGAATTAAACTGTTATTTTTTTTAAATAAATACAATGGGCTTTCACCGTGTGAACTACGTATTGTTTTTCATAAAGTATTACTGAAAAATACACATAAATACATATCAACACTGATATTACTTGTGGAAAATATTTATTGTTGTACAGTTACTAAAAAATGCTTTTATATCTACTTAATTTTTTTGCAGGTTAACATGTACTCAGATAGACGTCAAATGGAAATCGTTGATTTGAATAATTTAAAAAATAAATTTGCTTTTATTCAACCCGAGCAGAAAAGTATGTTTTGTTTTTTATTATTTCGCTAATTCAACAAATTTAGTTGGTGTATTCTGTTATTTTGATTTAAAACAAGAAGAATTCTAACCTCTTTTGATTTGACAGATAAAAAAGCTTTTTCTGGATAAGAAACAAGCGCCTCTGACGGTCAGATATGAAACTAATCCGGCTCGATGACAATGAAAATGATCACGCCATTTTCAATGTTTCGACTCCGTTCGGTAAACGTTCAATTTTCCATCACAGAAAAATATATAAATCCGTCATATTTAGCAGCATCGATATAAATAAAATACATTAGATCAATGTTTAGCAGTGACTTAAATTTGATTTAAGTTACGCATTCAATAGAGAGAAAATGGACTAAGCAAATGAATTGATTTATAAAATATTGGGGCATCAGACGGCTGGGTTGCTAGCATCGATATAAATATATTTTATTTTGATCAATGGTTGCTAGGGAAAAGGCAAACAAATATTTGTTATTGGTTTATAAAGACTACAAGTGTGACGTATGATCGATGGAGAATTTTTCAAAATTAAATTTGTTTTGACTATTAAAAATAAAAACAAGACAGCAGGTAAAATCGCATAAACTTCAGTCCTTCAATTATAAAAATATGACTCGTTCGAAAATAAAATTATCCAATTGAACACGCTGGGATGTCAATTTATTTTTTAAAACATGTTGGTCGGTTGAAAAATACCTACGAGAATCCAATAGCCATAAACGCATGATGATGTGACTCGTTCGAAATTCAAATTTTCCCACAAGCAGAAAGCAATAATTTCTTGCCAGCATTTTTTTTTTACTTTTCATATCATGCAGGAAGGGTAAAAATACCTACTAACTAAATTAATTGCAGTCCTACAGCCATAAAATTTATATTTATGTGATTCGTTCGGAATTCGAATACACCAATAGAAAAATATACGTTGTAGATAGGGTAAAAATATGCTTACTAAATCCACAATAAATTAACCAGCCTTGAAAAATATTATTCTTATTCAAATTAAGTTGAAATCCTACCATTACTATGGTTTATTATGATAAATACCCCTAGTATACACCATGGCTTTGATCTCACTTTACGCAACTAAAAAAACGCAACTAAGCCACACATATAGTGCAACTTTTTGCCTAAGTTATCCCCAAAGGGGTCGGATGAAGCGATTCGGGACTTATTTATTTTTACGGGTAAGGGGGCCGGCCTCACACCAACCACTTTCAGTTGAATTTGGGGTTTCCCAGCTCCCGGGGGGGCTGGTTGTCATTTCTTGTGAATGCTTAGTAAACCTTGAGATCGAACCCTTACTCTTGGCATGAAATGCAAGCATTCTACCAATTGAGCTATCGACCTTTTTATGAGCTTGGTCGTCGTCGCTACAAAGCGCCAATTCTCTTCCAAGTCTGGATGGACCTTTGGTGACCGGTTTATGAATTTTTCAGCCCAGCGAAGAGCAAATTTTTTTTTTTTTTTTTTTTAAATCCTGTGCGGGAGACTCCCTAGATTCTAAAGACTCTAGGGGTCTATGACACTTGCTGTAGTGCCGCAGAGGTGTACGAGCTTGGTCGTCGCTACAAAGCGCCAATACTCAAGCAAGACCCAGTTGCTGTAAGGCTGGATGACCTTTGGTGACCGGTCATTGGTAAAGGTTTATGAATTTTCCAACCCAGCGAAGAGCACATTCGAAATATAAATGGTATATTTTTGTGCTCCGCCGAGATCCGAATCCACAACCTTCCATTTACGAGTCCGAAGTGTTGCCACTACGGACTACGGACCGGTCCAAGAAAATATAATGGTATATTTTTTGTGCTCCGCCGGGATTCGAACCCACAACCTTCCATTCCAAGTCCGAAGTGTTACCACTGAACTACGGATCAGTCGCAAAAATGAGAAATGTGTAGATGGCACTCCGAAAGACTGATTTAATTTTCATACATTTTTATTTATTTAACCATCTCTAGGTAATTTAACGTAATGTTTTATACAAGGAACACAGAAACAGCGCGTATTTTTTTTATATAAGCTTATACTTTTTTCATTCGCTTCACAAAATGATTGAATTGATTCTGCAGAGGCTCTGGCCACACCTAGTGCAGCAACGACAAAGTTACAAATACAATATTTTTCAACATAAATAAATAAATGCGTGCTATTTTTTATGTCAATATACGGGATACGGTTGAGTAATGTCGTATAATGTTTACCCCGCTTGTTTACACGAGTACCGTGTTGACCTTTGCATGAAGTGAGGCCTTTACCTCGAAGTGAAGAGGTCTGAAGGCGTCTCCATGTCCTCGCATCCACCCCGCACGGACCGCAGGTACATTCTTTCCCATCTCAACCTGTCTCCTTCATCCCACATATCTTATCTCTCTATTACTATACAGTACACAGCATATCTGCCATTATAATAATAATACTCTAAGTTTCATCAAAGATACTACATGTATTCCTAAAAACAGACAAGTATAAGTTTGTGCTTACACATGCCGCATTTGGACTTACAACATAAAACTCAATTTCAAATGAATATAACGCAACTCTTACCGACTTTCCCTGAAACAGGGTTGACATTGGAAAAGCAAACCATCTTTTACAGTACGGGTGGTCAGCTTCATACCAGCCTATAAGTCAAGGAAATATACGTTTCTGTAATCTGTAATCTATAATATAAGATAATGTATTAACTTTCAAAAGTTATATCAAATGCATGCCTATAAACAGACACGTGTAAGTTCGCGCTTACAAATGCTGAATGCCTACTTACAAATTAAAATCCAAACCTCAAATGAACAAAAACCCTGCAACTTTTGCCAACCTTCCCTGAAACAGGGGTAACATGGCTATTTTCTACAGTATGGGTTTTCAGCCTCATACCAACCAATAAGTTAAGGAATTTTTAGTCAAGGAAGTTAAATTATATAAATTTTCGAATTGATAGATAGAAAAGTATTCGCGGATGTCACCTTTTTATTTGTATTATGCATGGAGAACAACCTCACCCCCTTTTCATAAGGTCCAATATCGGTCCGAGCCCGGCCACGAAAAGCATGATATCCTTAGATAAACCACGACGGATTGTGTGAAAGCTAATCTACTTGTAAGTGACTTCCAATCTGGCACCGGAGCAGATTGAATAAAAAGAAACATACGTCGTTTCCATGACTGAAGTGTGTATTTCCTCTGATTTCTCTGGGGTGAGATATTTCTTGTGTAGGCTTAATAAACTTTTCTTAATAAATTCGGATTTGAAGTAATCATAGGAATTGAAAATTATGCCTAACATGCACTTTCCATGTGGGGTTTTAAGCACGCGTTCTACTAATTGAGCTATGGACCGAAATATGGGAATAATTTGGTCTTGCCGTTACATGTATTAATATCTCGTCCGAAAATTTGTGTCTCAAAACATCTTGTCACCATATCTAATGTAAGCATGTTCTTTGTTGGTACTTTATAATGTTAATACGAAGTTTTTTTATAATATGTATTAACAGGCTATATTAAAATACGTGCTGACAATGCTGTTAAATTATATCACCTGAATTAGTTTTCTTTGTGGAACGTTTTACGAGGCAATATCTCTGTATGTATGGGAACTTGTGCCTTATTTTTCAATATTGTCATAGCCGGCTTAGAATTTTATGTACTTACTTAATTATATATTTTTGTCAAAGTTGCAGAGATAATGCATCAAAATTTGACTCTCCATGCAAATGATAGATTTAAGTATTAAGGAAAGCACAATAATAATAATAATAATAATGTTCAAATTTTAACATTTTGCGGTATATGTATATTTCAAAGCTGAAAATAAATCTATTAATCTTCTGGAGTGGATTACAGTATTGATACCAGGGTCGTTTATGTTAACTAATCGAATTAGGATTTAATCATGAGACCAAAATATCGAGTTGAATTTCTTAAAATGGATAATCGAGCCACTACCCTTGAAATGGTTGACTGTTATTTGTATCCCCAGGGGGGATTTCCTGTAGGATTAGACAAATTTATTTGAAAAGCAAAACCGATTGATTGCTCGTCATTGTCAAGAATATTTGATTTGTGCAAAATCAAAAACGGAAATTTAAGATTTCTTTCGAAAACTACATAATATTATTTAGAAAAATACTAAAAATGTTTATTTTACATTTTTGAAAAAATATTATTTGCTGCCGTTATCTATTCTATACGACTCATTTCAAGTTAACAAGATACTGTTTTTTTTATCGAAATTCATTATTTAAGTATTATAAAAACAAAATATATTATTATTAGGTTGACGATTTGTACTGTAAAAATGGTACACTTTGGTTGCGCCAGACATGTGAAAATGAAATGTAGCAAAAGTAGGTATACGCTCAATTGAAATTCAAATTTTCTTGCAGAAAGATTATACATACAGCATGTGCAAGCACATAAATGTGTACAAATAGCGCTATAAAGAGAAAAAAATCACAGATTGTACATAAGAACTCACACAAAATAGATACTTTTTGCGACCGTATTGTTCGATTCTCTGTTTTTTTACTAATCTTGTTGAATTTGAACAAAAAATGTAAAAATGGTATGGACGAGTATGTGATCGAAAATACCAGCCGTTACCGGTAGTTACCGGCAAATCAAACATCATAAATTTCAATACGGAATACATTTTTGCCAATATTTTATTATTGATGTTTTTTTAAGCTCCTCAATAGGAAATCCTAGCAGTTGGATGAAATAAATATTTTCCATATTTACTATGATGCATTTCCGTGGAAATATTACAAATGGAAATGGAAAAGGCTTTCATCTCCGCCAGCAATATCGCAAAGCAGTATTTCCTACATTATCGGAATTTCCTTCAGCTGGAAATTTTCCATTGCAATTACTAAAATGCTTTGGAATTTCATTCACTTAACAAGCTTCCTTTATGATATTGCAAACAATAGTGCAAAAAACACAATAAAGAAATTCTTCACTGAAGCGACTTTGAATTTGTTTCAGGGACACCGACATAACTTCACAAAATATTATCATAATATACAAACCAAGCACCAAACACAGTGCGCGAGCTTTTCACTCTTTAGAAAAGCGAAAATAACTTATAGAACAATTTAAGGCATGTGGAGATAATTTTCGAAAAACATAAAACAGAGCACGTATTCATAACTTTTGCTCATTGGCAGTTACAGGATTGTTAAAAATAAATTTTCACTCCGTCAGTCACATGAAGTCCAACAGGGTTATTCCCAAAACATTTAATCCATAGCTGACTCATGGATCATCGTTTTATTGTACATAAAATTCACGTTAGGTGGCGGTTGAGCCATGGATTTGCTGTGTGTGAATAGCACCGCAAGAGTTTTAGCGCCATAAAAGCCGCCAGATTCCTTGATTTATACGTTGGTATGAGGCTGACCACGAATACTGTAAAAATGGTTCATTGTTTTAATGTCACCCCTGTTATCGTAGGTCGGTAAAAGTTGCAGGGTTATATTAACTTAAAATTTTGATCGTAATTTGGAAGTACACATGCAGCATTTGTAAGCGCGAAGTTACACGTGTCCGTCCAAAAAGGCATTATTTAATGTGAATATTAAATTTGAATATATCTTTGCAACTTAGATTATAGATTTTCGAAGGATATTAAATTTATTAGTTCTGTGCTGGATCAGAAGTCTAGAAGTGGACGGGGATGGATGTTAACTTTTACACGATTTTTCCGGTGATCTTATAGATTCTGCAACCGGATCTGGGGTGGAAGTCTCATCGCCACGGTAATTCTTACCTATACCGAATATCGGTAGTATTTGTGTGAAGACCTGTCAAACAAAGATGGCCGCAAGTGAACAGGTAATTAGTCTTCATACAAATATTACTGATATTATAGAATTACCGTGGTGATGAGACTTCCAGCCCTGGGACGTGTTAGAAGGGAGTTATGGTAAGATTTAGAGTTGACAGTCTGTATTTGCATTTTCATTTAGAGTTGACAGTCCGTATTTGCATTTTCATTTAGAGTTGACAGTCCGTATATGCATTTTCGTCTGACTTTGTGCTTACACATGCCGCATGTGAACCTACAACGTATAAACCCAAATCTCAAATGAACATACACCCTCCACCTCTTGACGATCTTCCCTGAAACAGGAATGACATTAACAAAGTGAACCATTTTCTACAGCATGGGTGGTCAGCCGCATACCAAATCAGGGTCGAAAGATGAAAAAAAAAAACAGATGGGTTTTGAAAGCATTTTAGGAAATTCTTCTAGAGCTTCACAATTTCTGTTTTCACTGGTGTAGTACACGTACGCAAAAAGCAAGCACCTTGTATGACATAATTTATTTCCCAAGTGTTTGTATTGGAGTGTACACAAAGTTAGATGGAAATATGCTCCACTCTGCGTCGCCTTTTACGACCTTAAAAACCGTCAGTTCTGGTGAGCACACACACGCTCGCGTATGTTTCCCAGCTAATTGCATCCGCCAACCGCACGGTTTTCGTATATGTATGTCAGGCAATGAAGTTAAAAAAGCTCAAAGTACGCAAACAGTTCGGAGTTGGTGCATCAATCTGTGATGCTTGACAATAGCTAATTTATTACATTCTTACTCATTCAATTAAAACTGACTAACATTTTTAGACTGATCAGGCTGTCTGTTGAGCTCTCTTTTCCATACGTTCGCTCATCTTTTATATGGACATCTTCAATGTTGTTTGGATAAGATGCGAATGATGGTGTGATGAGGTGGCCATCTATTTTCACGGATTTATTTATTTCGCCACAAATTAATGTGTATTTTTATCTTATTATTAGTGAAAAAAGTAAACATAGACATTGTTATATTTAATTCACTTAAAAGAAATCACATTTCAGTTCAAAATAGCATCTACCTACTAGTAAACTTGGTTACAAGTTGTGAGCAATTAAATTTACTTCAAATGACATAACGATAGACGACCAGACGAACAGGACGTTTTGATGTTCAATCAGAACTAAATATAAAAAAAAACAATTAAAAGCTTACACTGCTTCAAAGAGACATTTAAACAATATGCTGAGTTCAAAGCATATTAAACTACTATGGAAGTTACCAGCGTCTGTTTCAGTGAGTGTTTTCGATTTTATACATTTTTTTTCTATCTACGCGATGGTTGAGCATTACAACGTTTTATACTCGTAACGCAGAAACAACATTAACTTTTACACGTAGTTTTCACAAATAAACTTTGAATTCTGCCTCCATATGCGGACTCTAGTGTTTTTCTATCACTGTTGTATGTGGTAAATCACACTAGCTACGGTTTTCTCGTAGGTGTAAATTCTCTCTCTCCCCCTTCTCCCTCCCCCACCCCTCCACTCTCTTTCCCTCAATCATTCTACGATCCAATTATCTTGTTTTTCCTTCATCAACAGAAACCTGCCACATGAAATGTTACATTGAAAAGCATTCAAACTTACTGTGGTGAAGCTTATATAATAATTATTACAAGTTATTAACTCAATTAGTAAGAATACAATAGTTATTTTATTAATAATACAATTCGCCTATTGTTATTAAATAAAACACTTGTAGTTATAAAACGCAACTAAGCTACACATATAGTGTAACTTCTTGCCTGCGTTGTCCCCAAAGGGGTCGCATGTGGCGGTTCGGGACCTATTTATTTTTACAGGTAAGGGGGCTGGCCTTACACCAACCACTTCAGTTGAAGTGGGGGGTGGATTTGATAAAAAAAATATGGCGTGGCAAGGTGGAGTTTACAATTTTTGTTTAATGTGAGGTCTACTATGCTGCTTAGGCTTTGATAAAAAAAATCAGCGCAGTTATGTAGACGGTGCAATACGTGATAAGTAGCACATAGAGATCACTAAAACAATAAAAATGTCCAAACGATAAACACTAGACTACATTTGGCTCTAAAAACGGTTATTTTACTTATATTGTACTTACTCACGGATCTAGGCTAACGATTATTTGCATGTTTTCTTTAACATTTTTCTCAAAATTTGTATCATCTTATAATGTAAGTACATCGTTATGTAATAAGTAGATTCACAAAAATTTCACTTGCAAAATTGGATGACAATGTACCAGTTATATTTTTAGAAATTATTTTATTTAGTGTACCATTTTTTTTAATCAAATAATTTAAAACGGCAAGGTTAAAGAGTTAGAAAACAAATCAAACGCCATTAAACAGTGATTACGGTAACGTCTGTACACTTGATTTCAGAACGAGAGAAAGTTTGTTGAAAAGTTGTAGAGCCATTTCTCAGTAGGCGGTGACTGGCCCTCAACTACACTCAACAAAAGAAATAAATTTCACCTTTCTATAAAACAAGGATGGCGACAATTTGAATAATTTTTTGTCAGGTTATTTAAAACAAATGCATTGTCTGCTGTAAAATTTTAAAGATAAGTATATTTAACTTTGAAAAATGCATCTTAACATTGAGTTTTTTCAGTTTAACGGGGAAACGTTAAATAACTCACTAAGAAAAATAAGGTTTTAGAAATATCATTTAGTGAAGCAAGTATGAATATAGAAAAACGCAACTAAGCTACACATATAGTGTAACTTCTTGCCAAAATTTAGAAGATATGACCACTCCTAGAGAAATGTTGCCAATTTCACAGTTACATCTATGAACAGTAGCTCAAGTATTTATTTTACCTAGGAATAATAATAATAATAATATTAGGATGATTTATTTGGTGAGCGCTGTTTTTGTGTGTATCACACCTCAAGAGCCCTCTGCGAGCTTGGTCGTCGCTGTAGAAAGCGCCAATTCTCAAGCAAGACCCAGTTGTTGTAAGGTTGGATAGACCTTTCAGTGACCGGTCTTTGGTAAAGGTTTATGAATTTTTCAACCCAGCGAAGAGCACATTCGAAATATAAATGGTATATTTTTGTGCTCCGCCGGGATCCAAATCCACAACCTTCCATTTACGAGTCCGAAGTGTTGTCACTACGGACTACGGACCGGTCCAAGATGCCAACGACACGCGGTGTACCTGAGCGGTTACCCATCCAAGTACTGTCCACGCCCAATGTTGCTTAACTTCGGTGATCTATGGGAACCGGTGCTTTCAACATGGTAACGTCGTTGACGTTAACGTCGTTGACGTTAACGTCGTTCTAGTACCTAAGTAAGTAGTCTAAGATTCCTTTGAAAATGGAATAGCGTCCTTACAGTGAAATTTTTGCATAATTCACTCGCTACTTAAGTTAGTAAAAACTGTCAGTTTTCTAGGTTTTGGCCACCCCTACAATCCTCAGACACTGTTAAGGTGAACAGCCTCGCGACAAACTCTGTCCTGAGAGATAATTGGAAAAGTTATCGAGGAATTTCAGCTACAGCGATTATATATATATGAGCACACCGGTCCCTTTAGGGGATTTCTCTACGATGGATGGTCGTACGTAGTTTAATGACTAGTGTAGAGTCGAGCCTGTGGAGATGACTTATATTAAATCTATTTGTGTAAATAAGCGTCGATCCTTGTTATCTAAAGACGACAGAAATTTTGAACAAACGTTATTTGAACAATTTTAAACTATGGATTGTAGATATCAAGCTACGTATGCTTACTGTCTAAAAACATTATAGTTAGTGTGCCCCTTCTTGGAAGAGTTTATGATATAAAATGGAAATAAGTTTGGAATGTTTTTGTGTTTAAAAGCAACATATTTTTGCCCCGAAGGCTTACATATGAAACCGAATTTATTTCAGTAAAAAAATCATAAAGATCACAAGTTCGGTGAGTTTACCAAACTATCGGAATTTTACGAAAAAATAACGAAATCATACACGTATCAGTTATGTATGTATAATAATAATTTATAATCAGTTGCAAAGATATATTAACATTCAAAACTCATATGAAGTCGCATGTGGTTTACTTTGCCAATGTGACCCTCATTTCAATGGAACCTACTACTGGCTGGTACTAATTTCTTGTGAAGGCTGAGTAAGCCTTGCCGGTATTCATTTTGAGTTTTAAATAAGCACAAAACGGGAAATGATTTATTTTACTCTTGGTGTATATACCGCCCATATTGTAAAAATAGTTCACTTTGCCAATGTCCCTCCTGTTTCAGAGATGGTCAGCAAAAGTTGCAGGAATTATTTTCATTTGTGATAGGGTTTAATGTTGTCCACATGCGACATGTGCAATCGCGAACTTATAGGCGTCTTCTTGTGGGAGTGTATGTAATATGAATCTTAAATCTAATTCTAATTTTTCTAATTACAATAAATACTCCCCAAAGTAAGCATAGCTTGTGTTTTGGGGAGGATTCCAACTTATCTTAACTTAAAATTAATCACTTAATAGATAAAAATCATAAAAAACAAAAATAATATATACACCATTTAGTCATTTACTCAGCAAAAAACAGAAAGACAAAAAATAAAATAAAATAACATAAAGAGGTAACATGTTTAAATAGAAAATACAGAAATAGGAATTATACATATATACACACATGTAGATATATGAAAAAAATAACAAAAATAATAATGATAAGAATAATATACAAAAAACCAATCAAATATAAACACTCAACTATTTACACCTCTTTCAAATATTTGCTGATCATGTACTTAATGGCCCTAGGATCTGCGTGCTTATCATGCTCATACCTGGAAAAAAGTGCATTGTACCACCTTACACCCAAATAATCGTAGTGATGTTGGCCGGTTGCTGTATTCTTTCTAGGAACTTTGATTAGAAGTGACTCTCTACGCGATCTACCACTCGGGATTACAATATCCCCCGGATTATATCCGTGGATAAAGTAATCCTTATGAACTTGGTAGAGAGCCGCTCTCTTATACAATTGGTCAATTGTTAGCACCGGAAAGTCATGATATAATTGCAATGTGGAATAGTCGAAAGGCTTCTTTAACATTATTTTGATAACCATTCTCTGCACCACCCTAAGAGGCTCGAGTGTTGTTTTAAATGTGCCGCCCCATCCGACCATTCCATACTGCATCAATGACTGTCCAAGCGCAAAATAGGTAGACTTCAAAGTTTTTACCTCTAGAATATCTCTAATTTTGCGGAATACATAGTAAATTTTCCTTAGTCTTTCAATAGTTGTTTCTACATGCTCCTTCCATCTAATTCTGGAATCTATTTTAATACCCAGATATTTAACACTTTCCGCTTGAGAAATTAGGGGGCATGAGCAGGAGCACGCAGTTCCACTGACCAAGAAGTTAGTACAGCTATGTATTGCTATACTAAGTGAAAAAGGAAGACCCCTATTGTAGAGAGAGAATGGAATAAAATTTGTTTTTTCGGTATTCAGAGACAGGAAATTTTTGTCGAACCAATTTTTAAGTATGGTTAATTCCACGTTCGTTCTGCGAACCACCTCTACCCATGACCCTCCCCTCACAATCATAGCCGTATCATCAGCAAAGGACAGGATTGAGGATGTGATCGGCAGAGAGAATATCTCATTGACATAAATAATGAACAATATTGGTCCAAGGACGGTGCCTTGCGGAATTCCGAATCGCGTTATTTTTCTAGAGCTTACTATCTTATTAATGCGTACCTGCTGAGTTCTATACTGCATGAAACTGCAAATCCATTTCCTCACACTGCCACATATTCCAATCCTGTTTAATTTGTTCAATAGGCCAGTATGGCTAACGCTATCAAATGCCTTCCTTAGGTCGATAAATACACCCAGACATTTCTCTCCGGCATCTAGTGCCCCGTACACTATGGAAGTCAACCTTGATATGGCGTCGTCCGTGCCAACACCCGTTCTAAAACCGAACTGATTTTTATTAAGTAAACCCTCTCTATTAATAAAATCTATGAGCTGTTTTTTCACTATTTTTTCGAAGATTTTCGAGATATTGGACGTGAGAGTTATAGGTCTATAATTCGATATATTACATGCATCCCCCGACTTGAAAATTGGTGTCACCACACCAACTTTGTACACCTCAGGAAATACACCATTATTCAGGCTGACATTTACTATGTGCGTGATGGGCCCCGACAGAGATGTTGAATTCTGCTTCAAAATATCCACAGATATTCTATCATAGCCAGGAGAGGATCCTCCTTTCATATCCTTTATAATATTTAATACCGTCTCGGAATTTATTGGCTGAAATATGTTGAACCCTGGATCGATGAGAGAATCGGGTTCTATTTCCCCGTAAGTGAAATTTGGATCTATCTGTCGAGCCAGATTTTCACCTACATCTGCAAAAAACTCATTAAAGCTATTAGCCATTTCAATTGGATGTTGTGTGAGTTCCATTGTTTTACCATCAACAATTATCCTTTTTATCTGTGATTTCTTCTTTTTCTTATTAATAATCTCATTTATGGATTGCCATACATGTTTTATATTACTGCCAGCTTGTTCAACCTTCCTAGAGAAGTAATCAATCTTGACCCTTCTTATTAACAGTGTCAGCATGTTTCGATACCTTTTGTACCTGTCACTGACATTAGTGTCGCCAGGATGTCTCCGCATAATCTTATACAGCTTTTCTTTGTTTCGTATTGAAACCACCAAACCATGTGTGATCCATGGCTTCAGTCTATTATATTTGGAGGATTTGTTGCTTTGTCTCCGCACGGATATTTGCTCAACACTCGCCAAATAATCTTCAACAATATCGTGAAAATTCTTAGCACATATATTTGCATCAAAAGAATCATAAACAGACTTCCAACTTTCATTCATCAGTCTCATTTTCAAATCCTCCAAATTAATCTTTTTTATTGGTTCATCATGTCGTACAGTATCATTTAATGCATTATTACTATTCATCAATCTCTGTATGAACAAAGACGTGTGATGATCCGTAATGTCACTCTTCCAAACAACAGTACATATGTCCTCCAGTTTGCTCAGTGGCGTATTGGACCAGAAATGGTCCAGACAGGACGGAGTTTGCCCATCCACCTCTCTGCTATATAAATTTGTACACAATTTAAAATTTAGTTCTGCTAGTGCGTTCATATATTCATTCTTTACAGTACTTATGCAAGTTTTTGCCACATTTACATTAAAATCGCCCACAATAATCACATTCATACTTCGACATTCATTTAGTAGCATCCTAAGTTCGTTAATAAATTCATTAACATTTGATTGGTGTGTTCTATATACAGAGATTATGCGATACAAAACGTTATTCTTATAATAATCAATCTGTAGACAATTAACATTATTCATGATAATCTCTTTAACTCTTATATTATCATTATTACCGCGCACAAACACAACAATTCCACTATTTTTATTTATATAATAATTACTACGGAAATATGAGTAATTTGGAATATCAAACGGTTCACTCCACTCATTTAGATGCGCTTCACAGAGTACAATCAAATCAGGCAATCTATTAAGACAACTCAAATTTACTAGAAAACAATCCAGATTCTTTCGTATACTCCTAATATTTTGTTGTAATATAAATAGAGCATCATCTTCACATTTAGAATTTATAACATCATTACACTCCAATGCCGTGTGACACTCGTATTGAGCTATATTATACTGATTATCCACCTCTTGCAAAAAGTCTGGATTCATGATTCGTGATAAAATAGTTCACTAGTAAGTACATCATTATTACAGGGTATCCCATAATACCACAAATAACTATCGCACATAAAAATCATCATTATTTCAAACAGTACAGATGTCACAGCATCTTCAAGCAGCACAAAACATATAATGTTATGTATGATATTATGAAATAATAGTAAACAATGAAATAGAACCGACCCAATGCTACGCTCACGGCGCACAACAAATATGCAGCGAGTGGCGGTATCCGCACACGGCGTATAGCACAGTACACACACGGGACCATTGCAATTTACAGATCGGCCCATTGTACTAAAATGTCGATCACGCGCTTTACATAAAAATACCTTAAAAACAAAACAACATAACGAAAGTAAGTCTAAAAAGCAGAAATACACTATATTAAATATTAGTCAATAATCAATCTTCTCTTTTGCAATTTGCAATACCCTAGCGTATGATGGGCAAGATTTTTTGTCCATAGCATTGTGGCAATGGTCAATATTTATCCCCCTTTTTTCCGATTCAATCTTACAATTGATGCACTCTGCTTGTTTAGAACGTTTGTCGCAATTTATAAATTTGTGATTTCCCCCACAATGAGAGCACTTCGCCGGTTCTGCCTTTTTTGTGCAGTAGTTGGCGGAGTGCATGAAATTCAGACAGTGGTAGCATTGTGTAACTGGGTTGGCATCCACAACTGTGATTCTTTGATATCCCAGAAATATCTTCTGTTTCTCCGTGAGGTGTTTTCTCACTTCAGTAGACGTCTCTACCAATAGATGCGCTAGCCCCGGGCTACCTCTCACCTTGATCACCCTCTTAATAATAAAGTCTTTGTGGTCCTTCAAAATATCCTGCAATTCCCCATTCTGCATCTTAATGTCATTCCATAGGGTCTCATTATTATTCTCCGAACTGACGTTTCTCAGCACAATCCAAGGTTTCTTTTTTTTTAAAAATTCGGCTGTAAGCTTATCCGATAACCTTTCTTGAATTATTTGCTTTAGTATGTCCGCATCCGACTTTGAAGGACAGGTAATGAGACACCCACTACTTCCTTTACTTCCCTTCCCTATCCTTCTCATTCCACAAATTCCTATTCCTAGGAGTTTAACATCCAATTTGTCCTTAAGTATTTTCTCCACCTGCTCAGGTAATAATTCCTTTTGCGTATCTCTACCACGCACTATGATCGTATATCGCTTTTCAAAATGATTCTTCGATGAGATACTTAGTTCTCTCTGAGATTTGCCTCCAACAATTGGTATCACTGCATCTCTTATATCCTTCAAATCCTCCGACACCTTGTCCACCATCGGTGTCATCATCTCAATCTTAAATGTAATATATCTTTGCAACTTAGATTATAGATTACAGACATAGGTCAGCTAGTATATTATGTTTAAATAATACAAGAAATACATAAGTACCTATCACTTAAATCCTCAATTGTAGACCCTGTTTCCGTAAAAAAACGATTACAAATATATGGGTTCAAAAATTTAAGACTCACTCAAAGAATTTAAAAAAACAGGCTAAAGAAGGATGAGGTGACCTCATGAAGAATTGCAGAATCACCCATAACAGAATGAACAGTAAGGCAATAGATGCGGTGTGCTCATGATAAAATGAGAAGAAGGCAAAAAAAGAAGTCTAGGCCCAACGACGAACGTGAAAATTAGGAAAATTAAAATGAACTAGTTGAGGAACAAAAAAAAAATAAAAAAGGGAAGAAGTTGTGGTAAACAGTAAAACTCAATTACTTGAAAAAAAAATGTTGCTAGTCGAGCGAAAAATAATTCAATTTATTTTTGTTCACGTAGAAAAAGTGAAGGAAAATTAGAAACCGAGGTGTGTGTGTTTTTTGCTACGGTTTGTATTGGTTGAATTTGCAAAGCAAGTCGAGCGAAAATCCTACGTGCCTCTAGTACTAACAAGCTGTGGCTCTATAAGAAGCGAGGCTAGAACCATATGGCGTAGACTTTTCAAGGAATTCGTAATTATATTTATCAAATAATAAGTAAATTAAAGGTTTTTTTTTTTTTTTTTGCAACATTAAATACTTAACAGTATTTTTGTAGTTAAATATACCAAAAATTACATTTAATATATTTTTTTTTTTTTATGTTTGGTGAGTGTGTTTTTGCAGTGGCGGCTCTAAGGGTATGAAACTAATTGCTTACTATTGTTCGAGAGATTGCCAACAGTAATCACTTCAAGAGACGTCTCAAGGGTGATCTGTTCACCGAATCTTTTGTTGAGCCCTTGGAGTGACAATATCTCAAAACAGCGTCAATAAAAAAGGCATTTGATAAATTATGTTAATCATCTACGTGTTAATAAATGAATAATTTCATTTAGAAATGAACCAATCTGATCCTTTCAATAAATTCACGAAATTATATTTTTTTCCAGTTATATAGTATTTAGTTTTTTATTTTCTTTTTTGAATTAAACAATGACCAGAATGTACATTTAATTTTAGAAGAGTCATCTCCAACTCAAATGCTTCAATCAAATATACTCAACAAAACGTTATCTTGAATATTAAACATTGTTGCCCAGAGTACCTACTTCTTACAGAATAAAATGTTTCTCTCCTCAAAGATGTTTATTTTTTTCTAGCAATCATTATATATTTTTTTCCACAACATTAAGCGTCATATTGGAATTTGAAGTTTGAAAGAAAACTTATTCAAAGTAGAAAATTGAGGTAACTTTTTTTTAGTGAATCACACTTCATGTGCCCTCTACATGCTTATTATTCACAAATCAGATCCAGCTAACATCTGGCCTAATATATGTAAACCTTTATAACCGATCTTTGATTAATAAATTAATTTGAAAATTAAATGTTTTTTTGTGCTGAGAATCAAATTTTTCAATCACGAGCTCGTAGCGATAACCACTAGGCTACGGCCAGCCTAGTAATATACATTAGAAAGTTGATAACAGACGATGATTATTCTGTAGCGTCGTTTTGTGAGAGTGAATTGTTTTAAAGACACGGAGCGTTAAACAGTTGTCTACTTTATATTTTGGTGTACGCGTTTTTCGGGTGCATCACACCTCTAGATTTCTCCGTGACTTCAGCCGTTCGTCCATCCCGATGTAAAATACATTGAGGTGTAGTGCGGACAACAACGAATCGTATAGCGGTGTATGTGTCCACGATACAAATGAGCTAGGGCGGACATTGGTTTGACTTGCGGTGTCGTCAAAAGCCCATGGGAGTATACTACCTATTCATTATGAAACATTTGGATTACAAAATTACTTTTTGGGCTGTTTAATACTGCTGAACATCGGCTTTGTTTGAAAATTGTATGATTTTACTTTACCTGAAGCTACACGCATCCACTAATATCCTTTTATTATTAAAATAAAGTCATACAAAGCTTCTTTCTCTTCCTTTCTTCTCTACTTAACCAATACTATACCTATATTTTAGTATCACAGTCTTCCATCTGATTTGATCTACAATTGTCATTTCAGTTTGAAGACATAAGTTTGGACGTATACAACAAAGCTCTCACATTTGTTCCAGGTCTTCCAGATGTCCGTCACCGCGGCACTTCTCCCCTCTCCATCTCCCCTCGCCACTCCATCGACGAACGAGCTCACGGTCCGCTCTGCTTCAGCAGTAACCTTGGAAACCTGGTCGGAGCAGGCTGCCAGACTCTTCCACCTGTCCCAGCTGGCTGCCAGACTGGTCCACCTATCTTGGGAGGCACCGCAGATGGATCCTGGGCTGAGGCTGCCATGGACGCGCTGGTGAGGAGATGCTGTGTTCCACTGGGACCTGATGACCAGGACAGGCCGGACTTCCACGCGCTCAAGGCCAATATACGACGCATCAACAAGTAAGCAACCCCTTTATAAACTAGGCTTTAGTAACTAATCTCTTTATAAACTAAGCTTTAGTAATTGCGCTTTAGGATTTTTATAATTGTAAACCAAAAAACGCATTGTTTTTTCAATTGTTATATTAGTTTTTGATAAGCTTAATAGTTTTTGCTTTAGAGAACAATACAATTATTATTGACGTCAGATATTGATCCCATTTAATTTATACTCCTTTGTCTTTATTGACAATCAACTTTTTTGGAAATCCAATCGTATCTCAGTCCAAGAAGTGACTGTTAAACGGATTCTACAACAAAGCATCTGTAAAGATTACTGTGCCTTCAACCTTCCTCGAATCCTTTTGAACCTAAAAGACTTCAATCTGTCTCGAACATCTGTGCTCGAAATGTATTTGAGAAGTAGAAGTTTTGCATTAGCTTTGTATCTATAAAATGTGTAAACAGTCCCAGCTGCTGGAGAATCGACATAGGTGTTTTTTTTGCTGTCCATAAGACTTCCAGCATTGGTCTCTAGCACTATCTCTTAAATGTACGTACATAGTTTCTGTTGTTTTGAAAACAAACTAAATATAGATACCTACGCACTTAAATGTCTTATTTGGTAACATACGTTTTCATTTCTTGTGGTCTGAAAGAAATCTAACTTTATTAACATTTTTTAAGTTCCTAGATAATTATTTTGCTTTTCTTGGTGGTGCATTTTTTCAGTGAGATCTTCTCGAACATGAAGGGAGATCTAAATTGAGGCGTTTCTCGTTACCGTCTGGGTTTGCTGAAGTTCTAAAAGCAAAGTCTTGTTCAAGCAAAGCGTGTTGTTAAAGCAACGAAGATAAATTTGCCTTCATCAGAAATGGCATGCTCTTATTAAATGTTTAATGCGATCTGTATTCTGGGAATCGCTTCCAGCACACCTGTATTTACCCGACAATGTATAATAATATTCAATAATAATGAACAGTTTAATGTTTACTTTATAATAACACCACCTCAGCTTGCTGTGATTTTCTGTATGAATTAATTCATTAGATCCGTTTCACTTGATTGAAATCTATCTCATGTTTTCCATAAACAGATGATGCGTAGCTCGCTACACATACATATTAAATCACAATGAATTTGCCTTAATTAATTCATTGTGACGTTCCTATCTGTAATTAAAATAATAATGTTGGTAAAGGTTACAATGTGAAAAGACCTTTTAAAGAAATTTGTTTTGGTATTCATCATCCAAAAAAACATAAAATCATATTCCCCTAATCTTTCGCAAAGCTATGGATTCCTTAAATATGGAACCAGACCATACTAAAAAAATCTGGGGTTGTTTTTTTTAAATGACACCACATGTTTAAAGAATTCCACGAGGTTAAAAGGTTACCTTCAATGGATTCCACACTATCTTCACATCCTACAACAATCTTACCATCGGAACCACGACTAAAGATATTGAAATTGTATTAAATCTTTCAATGGACAATTTAAATAATATTATAAATCAGTTTTGTGTATGGAGGTACCAACCCCTTACTTTACGAATAATTCGGGGACTAACTGAAAGTTATCCAATTGTTTTTATTTCTAAAACAATTCTTCAACGATTCTTCAGTGATTTCATAAACCAAGATTCATATTTAAAATAGTATTCACGTTGAAAATATGAATTTAAAAATATAACCATTTTAAACAATATATTAACTGACATTGGAAATAAATTTTGACTCCGTAAATTTTGCCAGGACACTTTGACAAGTAACCTGACAAAGGCAGTAAATTTAGAGTGGCAAAGACATAAATTAAAGACCTAAACGAGGGACTTGTGTCACCAGAATGGTATTAATAATAATATTCGGGCAATATTTTAGTGCAGTTTTGTGTGCTCACCGCAAGAACACTGTAGAGCCAAAGCCCATCCTGAACAGAAATGTCTTGAATCCTAAATTAAAAGTTATTCCTAAGTAATATCCAACATTTTTCCAGATCCTTTTATGTCCTTGGCAATTTGCATTCAGTCTAAAGGAGAAAAAAACATTAAAACAACCTACAGGTTAACTATGTAGCTTTCCTATATATTTACAAATATACACACCTTGCATTCTGTCTTCGTCTGATTCATATAAGAGCAAGTTACTGCCATAAACAACTCATATACTATCTCTGTCAGAACATGCCAGTGGTATAAAACAAAGGCTGTTCGACGTTCTGCGAGCTTTGCAAGTAGGTACTTAAACTTTTTACCAACAAGAACTGGCGCAAGCTGTGAAAATTTAACATCTCTTGCAAAGCTAACAAAACACGAGAGAAACTCCAATATGGGCTGGCCTGAGTCAATATTACCTCGCAACTTGCAGTGTACACAAGGCCGAGAGAAAGTGCAGGAGGGAACTCAATGCTTTATTCAGTAATTAGGGTGGAATCACAAATTTCAATTAAAAGTCACGTTCGTATAACAAATACCACTTTACGGCCGTAGGTTAATGTTTAACGATATGGAAGGTATTGGGTTTCGTTCCCAGAGGAGCACAAATAGTAATTTTATTTTGAAATATGCTCCCCGATGAGTTGAAAAAAAATATCAACCTTTATCAAAGGCCAATCACAAGGATTCATCTACTAGCCTAACAGAAACTGGGTTTCGCTTGCAAAATTGGTGCTGGCCAGTGACACACTGGCAGGATTATTTTTTTATGCGCAGTTTTCGGATGATTGAACCTCAAGAGCCTTTGCAAGCTTATTTGTTGGCACAGAATGTCAATTTAGATATTAATAATCAGTTCGTGTCAAACACCTTCTGTCTACGCCCCACTTCTATACATATGATGTTGATAACAATTGTTTTATACCTTTTTTCTCCAGCTACGTATTATCTAAAAGTAAAAAAATAATATTTTTTGTAAACATTATTGTCTGCCCTCCTCATCTTTAATAATCTTTCATGAATGTATTTATTTACGCAGGTGAATGTTCTTGTTAACATTCTAGAACAACATTTATCTTTCTTATAATTATTCAAATTATCTAAAAAAAGGTTCATTTAAAAAACTCCTCAACAAGAAAGGTTTTTTTTAAATAATAAAATTTATAAAGTTTCAGGCGTTTTATTTTAAAGGCTGTGTTTTTCTTAAATTGCTACTAAAAATAACAAAAATGAAGATTTTTCTTACAAATAAAAATAAATCAGCTTAATAATATGCTTAGAACAAAATGATATTTAAATACCAATATTATATTTAAATACAAGTTTCTTGGTATTTAATTCAAAAAGTGTTTTTTGCTGATACGCTGGTAGGTACTGTATCTAAATAATTGAAGTTACAAATAAGTAATAATATTAAAGATTCAAAATTAATTTATTTCTACAATTTGACACGGAAAGTTCCCACTTGCACTTGCTGCATGTGAACAAAAAAAAAACAAAAGTTTAAAATATTTCTTTGATATCATCATACTTCAGTTTTTTTTTATAAATACGTTGGGGGTAAGATAGTTTATTAAATTAATTAATTATGGTTTCTTGACTAATTGCTTGGTATGAGGCTGACCACCATGCTCTAAAAGCCTGATTTACTTTTGACAATGCCAACCTGGTTTCAGGGAAAAGCGGCAGGAGTTAAAAAATATGGTAAATAAATTTAAAATTGATATTCGTGTGAGATAAGTTTATTTTTATGTACACATGCAGCATGTGTGAATGTGAACCTACATGTGCCGGGTATGCATCAAATATGAGGCTTAACTGTTAATATAATTTGGCAACTTAAATGATGGATTATTATAGATGGCTTAGAAACAGATAGGGTTGCTTTAAATAATTCAGAGTCTTCGCCTTTTTACTCAATTTTAATAGCCTGGAAAATTTGTTATGGGTAAAAACTTAAAAAATGATTTACAAAAAAGCTTATTTCATAGAAAATAACTCAAAAATGTTTATATTTTATTTGTACGTTTTTTTGCCCTTTATTTGAAATGATGCTGGAAAAATCTTTATGATTTTTGTTTACAAGCTTACCAAAGAGAAAATGAAACATGTTTACGCATTTACTTGTCAAAATATTTCAAGGTTACTTGGTGGAAAAAATCATATTGCGGACTACCCAGTAGCGAGCGTAGAATATTTTTAAAGGGCATTCAACATTTGTTCCCCTTTCGTTATCTTCTGTTATGTCTGTGAGTGTATATGTAAAGAGGCAATATACGGTTGTAATGGAATAAAAGACCAATGCGTTTGTTCCCAAAATTGAAATATCGACTAGTTGGTATGATAATAAATTGATGGTAATACGGTCTCTCTGTGATAATATTGCACTGTTTTCCAGGATCTGTTGCCGTTGTCCTTCGGAGCTCAAGTTTCTGGACGTTTCGCTTATATGGGTTTCTTCTATGTGACGTTGATGGTTTGTGTTAACAGTTACAACAACTACTCAAATCACATCAGCATCATGTTGAAGAAGCCCAGCGTTTAAATAAGTGAATGGTCCGGAACACTCAACAGATCTTAGATGCAACTTTCTTGTCTAAACCGGCGGCTGTGAAAGCCTAATACTTAATAGATTAAAATAAAAAACTTCTTTGTTACAATTCACATGAGCTTTTATTATTTTTTAAACACTACCGGTTTCGGGAGAAGCAATACCTCCCATCTTCGAGGTATTGCTTCTCCCGAAACCGGTAGTGTTTAAAAAATAATAAAAGCTCATGTGAATTGTAACAAAGAAGTTTTTTTATTTTAATCTATTAAAATGAACTTTCACGAAGTAACTGCCAAAAACCTAGAGCCTAATACTTATATTTACGGCAAGAAGTTACACTTTATGTTTTTTTTTTAAATAGATTTGTGAAGAGGAATGCAATTCACCAACCTATTCTGCCTGGCCAGAAACAGGTACTAATATTATCAATTAATAATTCATTATTGTTTATATTAATGAATTATTAATGAATAATTGTAGCTTATATACCTATGTGTAGCTTAGTTGCGTTTTTTTCAGCGTTTGCGTTCTTTATTTATGTTAGACGAATACATACATGCAACGTGGATATATAACATTGCATGAGCAAAAGAATTTTACAACTTGCATATTATGTTGAAGAATACCTGTGAACATATAGATTTTAACTCAAGAATAACCAAAAATTATACTCCGATGAAAGTTATTTTATGTATAGCGTTTCATTTTATTTTACGACTAAGAAGTAAAGATAATTGAATACTTGATTTAAAAAAAGGCACCAATGGTCAGTGTGAGACAACTGAGAAACAAATGTCAAAAATATTCATACTGAATCGGTGTCAAATACAGAGTACATACCTACTCAGTTTTTTGTATAAAAATTGATAAAAAATAATTGAATTGTACGTTTACCTCTTTTTTCAGTTTGATCACAATGGCGTGCCTTTTTTTAGCCTTTTTAAATCAATTTGCCTTTATTCAGTAAATAGTGTTTTGAATACAGTAGACGAAAATAAATACATAATAAAAACAAGTGTTGCTTTTTTAAAGGTTGGGCATGCTTGCTCTATTTGCTCCTATGGTGGAGCCGTCACTGCTTCTTCTTTTTTAACTGTACAGGCAACTGGATGGCATATGAAATTGTGTGTCATAATTCATAACACACAAAAAAACATGTAACGCCGCATAACCGAATAAGAGGAAAATTCAAAATGAAAAATACAACCCTTTTAATGTAGAACATAACTTCTGTTCACCTTTTCTGAACATTTTACTTCTTTTCATTTCAGAAAAAAATCCCCTTTGTGAATTTCCCGTCCTTAATTAAGTTAACATAATATTTTTGCACATTTGAGGTTCACTCTCAATGTACATAATCAGGCAAACACGTGCATCAGGTTTCTCTACGAAAAAAACCTGAACCGCAAAGTAAAACAAACTCTGTAAATTTTGGAAAAAATACTTTAAAGCTGTAAAATGTTTCATCAAAAAGCAATAAAAAACATTTCAATTTTATTTTTATTTTTCATAACGTGTTTTTCGCAATAATTTACAAAATCTCTGTTGATTTCTTATCAGAATGGAAATTCTTCTGAAACGGAAAGTTAGAAATAATTCCTGGAAAATCTTGAACCTCCCCGCGATATTCGCTTTTCCTCTGTCACTTTCTCGAATTAAGATTCGCGAGCAATCAAACGCGGAGCTTACCTAACCTTTTCTCTGCTAGTGACGAGATATCTAAATCTTAATCTAAATCTAAGCTGCAAAGGTATGTATCATTTGAGATTCATATTAAATGCATTCCCACAAGCAGACATGTATAATTTCGCGCTTACACATGCCGCATGTGGACCTACAATATAAAAAACCCAAACTCAAATAACATAAGCCCTGCAACTCTTGCCGACCTTCCCTGAAGCAGGGGTGACATTGGCAAAGTGAACCATTTTTTACAGTATGGGTGGTCAGTCGCATACCAACCTATCAGTCAAGGAATACAAGCAATTAATATATTCAATAGATATATTAAGATATCCTGTAATAAAATTGTGCCTATTAAGACACATAAATGAGATATGAAGTTATTAACTCTAAGCATATTATATCCTACGTAAGAACTCTAAGGCCGTTTGTCCACCGCACGCCGTCACCGTCACGTCACCGGGAACGAGATGACGGCGCCAAAGAAGGGGTACATGTTATGTATTTATTTTATTGCCTGGTTATAGGCAATACAATACATAACCTATAACCAGCGAAATCGGTCGCGATGGATAAACGATCGGCGTCACATAAATTAAACCCGGCCCGAAATAATCTCGTTCTCGGTGACGTGCCGGTGACGGCGTGCGGTGGACAAATGGCCTAAGCATAAGAAAAATCTTTGCTGATCTACGATAATCTGAGATTTACGATGATCTATGAAACAAAATCAAAATTGGAAATTGTTTCTGACACTATTAATAAGAATTGAACGTTAACTTTCTGGCTTTAATTGAAAGTATTCTGCAAACCTAACTATTCACCTGGAATTTCCAAAACGATTATATGCGCATGTATTCGAACAAATGTATTTATGTTATTGGAAGGAGTTACTATTATTAATTCATTTATTGGGTAATTTCTATGGACACAACCAATTCAAAATATAATGTTATCATTAATTTGTGGTCTCAAATTACCTTTTTTAATTTATAATTTTTTTGAATGAATTCAAAACAAAACACTGTTAAACCTACTATGAAAAATCACCTCAAAGCCGTTTTATAAAATTTATTTCGCATGTTTTTTTCTATAGTGTCGAGGCAGGTAGATCATTTTTTTCATTTGCTGCAAAGCAAGGGTTAAAAACCTCGCGTCCCCTAGTTTTCCGAGTTATTTAATCAATTCCAGAATTTGAACAAATTAACTCGATTTTCCCTTCAAACACTGCCAGCCTTCAAAACGGGCAAGTAAACAATCGTGCTTGCCTCTGCGCGGCTAATTTTTAAATTAAACAGATTTTTAATGAAAATTGTATTTTCGCCGAGATATCTGAGCTGAGGAGTTGTGAAGAAAAACAGGCGGAAGCAGCGCGGATAGATTTCAGGCATGGTGATTGAATGATTTAAGAAAAACAATGGGAAGGAAATTCATGGCGTGTGCCCAGGACTGAGATTTGGAAAGGCCTATCTATGAGCATAAATGAACCTTCCATGTTAACAAAAGAAATAAAGAAGAAAAAGACGCTCTTATTCAAAAAACCTTTTTTATATTTGCTATTTAAAAATAGGTAATCTATTAATTAAATTGGAATTACAGTTAAGATTCATATTTAATGCATGCTCAATCAGAAGCAGACGCCTTAAAGTTAACGCTTACACATATTGCGTTCTTACAAAATAAAAACCCGAATCTCAAATGAACATACAGTCATACACCCAGCTACTCTTGCCGTGTTTATGCTCATTTGAGATTTGGGTTGGTCCTACATCGATAACAATCTATCTGTTATCGAAGTTGCAAATAAATATTAGTATTTACGACTCATATTTATTGTATGCCTTCACGTATACATGTGTAAGTTTGCGCTTACAAATGCTGCATGTGTATTTACAAAATAAATCAAACCTTCAATTAACATGCATCCTGCACCCCTTGCCGAGTTATTATGTTCATTGGATTGGTTCCATTTTGGAAATAATTTCAGGCTGACAAAATGACAGGGAAACCCACATCAGATTGTCGTGTTTGGAATGATAATGATGATGATGAATATTGATACCAAAATCAAGCTCCCCTGTGGGACCTCTGCGGCGTAGTTTGCAACGAGGTAATTAAAATCAAACATGCAGCGCATATCAAGAATTCATTTTGGATTTAATTACGCACGTTAGTGCAAATAAAGCGTAGAGTCCACACTGAGTAAACGAGAGGACACTGGCTTATTTTTACTAATCTAATCTAAGCTGCAAATATATGTTACATTGGGGATTCACATTATATGCATTTTCACAAGCAAACACGTATAATTTCGCGCTTGTACATGCCGCATGTGACCCTACAACATAAAGACCCAAACCTCAAATGAACATATACCTTGCAACTCTTGCCGACCTTCCTTAAAACAGGGGTGACATTGGCAAAGTGAACCATTTTCTACAGCATTGGTGGTCAGCAAAATACAAAATTAAAACAATAAACAGTCCCTCCATAAGAGCCATTTGAAAAGACGTATGTATGAGTAGGTACATTACAAATGTAGCGACACCGAAAAGGTTAAACTTAATTAGTGCTAATTCACAGATTTGAGAAATCGTCGATAAAACATTTTATTGGGCGAAAACTTCTTTGTAAGTGAACTAATTACAAGGGAGTGCTTCTGAAAAACTTCTTTACTAACAAAACTTATCCACTTTTGTGTTTTCTCTTGTAGAAAATAGGAAAAAGGTTTATTTATCTGAGAAACCCATGGATGTCAGTTTTACTTTTAAGGTGTTGGTATGTTTATACACTTCAAAATAATTCCCCTTTAGTTTGATTTCAAGTTCTTTTTATCTATAATCTATGTGTATGTAATCTAAACGGCCAAGAAATAAGTTTTAGCATTGAATATTTATTATTAATACAGACCCATAAGCAAATACATCTACGTAGATTCGTGCTTACACATGATTCATGTATAGTTAAAAATATAAAACGCTTAACTTAAATGAACAAAAAACCCTGTCACTCTAGCTGCTTTTGAAAAGTCGTACATTTGATAGAGCTTGACAGAACACAAAAGTAAAAATCCATTCATTTTCAAAATCGATACTTCCTTCGCTGGGTTGCATTTACCAAAGAACGGTTACCAAAGGCCCATCTAGCCTTACAGCAACTGGCTATTGGTTTTGAAATCGTAAAGTTCACATAAATACATTTAAAAAAATATTTAAATAACCAGATATTTTGTTGTAGCAGCTTTACTAAATAACTTGCACAATATCTTTGTGTGAACAAGCCTGTGATTATAATACCTTTCAGCTTTGTGTTTGGAAATTGCATTGGATTTGATGAATAATTCTCTACATTTGTATTCACTGACCGGAAATCACTGCAGATGTACAGGTTTCGTAGCAACCAACAACAATTGCGTTCAATATTCAGAGATAATGAGACTAACAAAAATCTTTTAAGGTCGTTACATCGGTGATTTTATATATCTGGTCGATAGCTCGTTGGTCTTTTTGAAACAGCTTTGTGAACAGAAATACAATTATATTATCTAGGTTTTTGGCAGTTACTTCGTGAAAGTTCATTTTAATAGATTAAAATAAAAAACTTCTTTGTTACAATTCACATGAGCTTTTATTATTTTTTAAACACTACCGGTTTCGGGAGAAGCAAAGAAGATGGGAGGTATTGCTTCTCCCGAAACCGGTAGTGTTTAAAAAATAATAAAAGCTCATGTGAATTGTAACAAAGAAGTTTTTTATTTTAATCTAGAAATACAATTAACCATGCGGTCCGCAGTCTAGTGGTAACACTTTGGACTTGTAAATGTAAGGTTGTGGGCTCGAACCCTGGCGGAGCACAAATAAATACCACATAAATATATTTTCAAATATACTCTTCTCTGGGTACAAAAAATCGTAGAGATTAGCGGTTAGAACCTCACGGCCATAGCGCCGAAATAACGGTTTTGTCGATAGCTCAGTGGCCCGGCCGATGGCTCAGAGGTCCGGCCGATGGCTCAGTGATCCAGACGATAGCTTAGTGGTCTGGTCGATAGCTCAGAGGTCCAGTCGATAGCTCAGTGGTCCGGCCGATGGCTCAGAGGTCCGGCCGATGGCTCAGTGATCCAGACGATAGCTTAGTGGTCTGGTCGATAGCTCAGAGGTCCAGTCGATAGCTCAGTGGTCTGGTCGATAACCGATCCGATCTTATTGAAATACAGAAAAATACAAGTTTTGTAATTGATGTGTCAAAAACTTCAATGAATTAACAAAAATGTAAAAGTACGATTTAAGTCAGTAAATTAAAATCTGATTAAATTCTTTTCAAACAAAAAATGCATGACATTATATTACAAAATTCATTCTGTTTACTTTGAAATTTTTGTCTTTCTGGTTTACAGCACTTTTTAATGCGGCTTATAAATATAAAGCATTCCCGCTAAAATTTACCTTTTACCTGCTGCATTTTTCACGAGAATAATAGCTCTGGCAGGCAGAACTTCAACTAAAAATGTTCAGCAGGATAACGTTCAAAAGTCTATAGAACTGCCGCGTAGGGGAAAATATAATACGTCACAGGTAGATGAACAGGGGTGGCCAAAATATTTTTTTATAATCCCAGAATGCCGGTATTATAAACCAGAAAAAATTACATTGTCTGAAGAAAAATTACTCATTTATAATATGTAGATTGTAGAGAATTAACATGTGTCTCTTTTTACCTACGTGCATGAAGAGTGAACCTCAAATTTCATCGCCTGCACATTTTTGTATCTTACGCATATCATGTATTATTATATAAATTGATGCACTTTTGACACCTAGGTGTGCTTTTTAGTACCTTCATATTGCATTTTTTTAAATAAACACCGAAATGACATCCTCGGTTGGGTTCGGCATAGAATGCAAGCTCCCTACCAACTGAGCTACCGACCGGACCCCTGAAAAATAAAAAGTATAAGCAAAGGCTTGTCATAAAAGTAATATTTGCTGTTTATGTCTGAATGAGAGTTGAAACAAAAATTATGATATTCTTTTTTTTTTTTTGTTAAGTTAAATTATGTATTTTCTGTTGCCTCTACGGCGAGTTTATCCCGGTTTAATTTAAAATAAAAACTATTATCGCAAGGTTAGCCGGTATTTCAACACAAAGGCTTTATTTTTCAACTTGACATTTTCGCTGCCCTCTGCAAAAAATCTAAATGTACCGTGAAAAAATGTTTCCACTTTGGTGATGTTTTTACCGCGTACGTCACTCCTGTTTGTGAAATAAAATGCAGCAAAAATGAAAGTTTTTGTGTTTCATTTGAAGTTTTAAATATAAAATATGCTACCGAAAGATAAAAAATGAAGTTTAGATTTAAATGAAGATTTGTGCTCAGACCGGCCTTTTAATTTGTAAAAATAAACATGTCTCACTCGCCATGTTAGAGGTTTTTTTATTAGGAACAACGCTGTAAGAAGTTGTACTATTTTTGCAGCGTCGTTTTTTCAAAGTCTCCGCAAAGATTCCGTAAACGGCAAAATTGTAAAGTCACACGGCCGAGTTGCTTGGGAAAAGACAAACTAATGTTTGAGCAAAAAAATAATATTAATTTTTGTGCGAGTCGGAAAAAAATGTTAAAATTTTGTAAAATGTGTTGTGTAAATTTTAAGCTCTCTTTACCCTCCAACAGATGGTTGAGTCATTGACGAATGAGCCCAAAAGATTTTTCCTGTCAAATTTAATCAAAACACATTCATCAATTTTGCTTAATGCTCCTAAAAGCGCCATGAATCATTTTTTCCGATCATTTTTTATGATGACTTTGATATGCCCATTCAAATAGCAGTTTACATTTTTTTGTTAAAAAGTAAACACACATTTTCAATAAGCATATTTTCAGTACAAAAAAACAACTAGTAAATAAATAATGTTTTGTTTTCTTAAGAAACACTTTTAAAATATATGTACTTGATTTATTTTCTCGGTTCAAAATTTTTGTTAATCACACTTTGTTTTATTCCTTGACTTATAGGTTGGTATAAGGCTGACAAGCCATACTGTAAAAAGTGGTTCACTTTGCGAATCTCACCCCTGTTCCAGGGAAGGTCGGAAAAAGCTGCAGGGTTAATGTTCATTTGAGTTTTGAATTTTAATTTGTAAGTACATATTCAGCATTTGTAAGCGCGAACTTACACACGCCTGTTTGTAAGCATGCATTTGATATGAGCTTTGAATGTTAATATGTCTTTGCAACTTTGATTATAGACACCTGTTTGATAAAAGATTGGTCATCGCTACTCTACGAAAACTCAAGGAATGCCTAATTGTTGTAAGACTGAGTGCAGTTTGCAATCACTCTTGAGTTTTTTTTAAATTGATTACTCTCTCAATATAGTATTGAATCTTGACACTCAAAGAGTAAAATTATATGCAATCGAAATAAAATTATGGTTTTGCCTTACCTTATGTTATGTTACTTGTTACATTAAATGTTGGTATATTTCCAAAATTGAGTGTTTTTTTCACATTCTATAATCTGTAATCTAAGCTGCAAAGATATTGTAACATTTAAGGCTCATATTAAATGCATGCCCAAAACAGTGGTTGTGGCAACATACAACAACAACAACCAGTGGCACATGTAGGTTCGCGCCTACAGACTCTGCATGCGTGCATACAAATAAAAAATAAATAAATACCTCACATGAACATAAACCTTGCAACTCCTGCCGCCTTGCCCTGAAACCAGGGAGGCATTGGCAAGAGTGAACCAATTTTTACAGCACGGGGGGGTCAGCCTCATACCAACCTATCAGCCAAAGAGCACCAACCTATCAGTCAAGGAGCAATTAAAAAATATTTATATTTCATCATAAAAGTTAGTTCGACACGTAGTGCTGTTTATAATACTGAGAATAACCAAGTTAAAAAGTGGTTTATATGGGTATCCTGAAAAAAAGTAATCTAGAAGTAACGTAGAAGTAATCTGGCAACGGGCCTTTAAAAAATCCATTACATTTGGTAATCACAAATAAATCAGCTGCTTTTTGTGTCTCCTCTTCCCTTTCTTCTCTATTCTTACACATTTATTTTCCGTTTCTTCCCTTTCCTTACACATTTCTCACCTCCTCTCACCACTAATTCTCATTTTGTGCCAGAACGTCGATAAGTATCACTTTCTCACTCGGCGTTTCTTTAATCCATTAAATCTCTCCCTGTGACCTTTTTAGCTATTTATGTACTTAAGTACCTACATTCGTAATTATCTCTTGGTTTGGAAGAAGGTTTTATTTTAACAATCTTGTACTCAATGTACAAAGGTATTATCTAAGTTAAGATGTATCAAAAATTAATATTGATTTTCGTAGCACGTACACTGGCAAGTACATGTGTGTTCACGCTTACGCATCCTGCATATGTACATCCAAAATTTTTTTAACATCAAATGAATTGCTCTTGCCGCATTTTTTCTGAAACAGGGTTGGCATTGGTCAATTAAATTACTTTTTTAACAATACCTTTACGTAGTCAGCTTCTTGAAAAAATACTGATAATTTAAAAGCTCTACCGTAGGCTCGAGCCAGATGCTTTTTAGTAATTTGAGAAACCTCTAGATCTTGGTATTTAAAAACACTGACGTGGTGTAGTCAATAAAAGTCAGCAGACTACATTTGCTGAGCCACATACAGCATAATATGACCCTGGGAAAACATAGTTTTGATGACAGATCCAACAGTGGGAAGGCAAAAAGCAAAGCTATGGAAGGATGGCAGCTGTTATCATGAAAGATAAAAGGTTGATGAAGACACTAAAATACTATTTTATGATTTACTCAGTCTAGGCGCGCTATTTGCACGCTTTATGCGTAGCCGCATCATTACTTCAACTTCCCTCGTAAAGTATAGTTCTGAAAACAAACCTAACTTTATTTTATGTGCGTCACTTTTATGTAGTTTCATAATATATAGTTATAGGTACATACATAGCTCTCCCATAAGATATATTCCATTGTCTACTTATTTCATCTTGGTTTATGATAAAATCACATTCATAGAACAGAGGGCACTATCTTAATTTTAAATAATGTTTTAGTAAATAATGTTTTTTAATGAGCACTGTTTTTGTGTGAATCACACTTTTAGAGCTCTCAATATTAAGGTATAGAATATAATAATTGAGGGATTTAAAAAAAACATAAATAATGAAGAACCAAACAGTCTCGTCAAGAAGGAGTATAAAAGTATAGTATTTTTGCATTGACTTCAGTCTGTGTAATAAATCTGATGAAACATATTCGCACTTGAAAATCTGTTCCATTCGTGAATTGATGATTAAATTTTGCAGAAAATTTCAGTCAGAGTCAACACATTTTCTACGGACAAAAAAATGTGATGTGTCACACGCTGGCTTGTTCTAGACACGACGAAACAATTTTTTTTTACTGGTTTCTAAGGACCATGTATCTACATACATATATATGTGGCATCTGCCCTCGGAGAAATGGGACGCGTTACGAGTTCATTGTTTGTATAATTAATCAAATACTAGTTAGTTCTTGCATCATCACAAATGTAAATTTTCTCAACAAATTATTGAGTTAGATTTTTTGCTGTTTTCGAGAATTCATTTTTGACTGACTTTCCAAGCGTGTGTGCATCCTACGAAATATCCTCGACTACTGACAAAATACTGACTGCGTGTAAATAGTGAGTTTTCGAGTCAATTTTTCGAGTCAGTGATCGGCGCCAGTACTGACGACAGCTACTGACCCAGTAAAAAATGGCCTTATAATTTTTCAGCGGAAACTGTGAAGAAGCATTTAAAAAAATAGTCAATGCGGAGAAAACCAGTGGCTTTTTCATACATATTTTTAAAAATAACAATGTTGAATAAATAGGTAGGTACAGAAATATTTCAGCATTTGTATTTTGCTCCATATTGTGTATTTTAATAAATTTATATATTCCATCTCATTTTGTTATTATAAAACTAACGAAATGAGTTCTCCAACATTTTCTCTTTAAAAAAAAACAAACTCCGCGTAGTATTTCTATGAAAAAATAACATCATGTTTATTTTTCATCGAAGGAAAATACTGTTTACATTTTCTATTTTTTAATATTTTTTAACCAATGAAAAAGGAAAAACAGTTTTGTTTTCGATTACGTGAGTATATTTTTATAAACCACAACCGGTTTCGCAAACATCCGTTCGCATCATCAGGTGGATAAATTAATACTAAATGGTGTAGAAACGGAATCAATCTTAGAGGGAGTCATTGTGTGAGGGTATGAGGGAGGGAGGGGGGGGGGTGCAGGATGGCCATGTGGCTTGTGTCATCTGGATCGTTTAGCTTCCTTGGGAATATGGTCAACAGGGGGGATGGATTGGGTACTAACATATTATTTATAAGTGTATTAGGTGAATTTTTTAATTTGTTAATTTCGATTATTTCAAGTGCAGAGAGGGTTGGTCCGTAGGAACTAGGGTGCAGAAGTTTAGTGGTGTGGTTGGGAAAAGAATGAAAGAACAAATTAAAAAATTCACCTAATACACTTATAAATAATATGTTAGTACCCAATCCATCCCCCCTGTTGACCATATTCCCAAGGAAGCTAAACGATCCAGATGACACAAGCCACATGGCCATCCTGCACCCCCCCCCCCTCCCTCCCCCATACCCTCACACAATGACACCCTCTAAGATTGATTCCGTTTCTACACCATTTAGTATTAATTTATCCACCTGATGATGCGAACGGATGTTTGCGAAACCGGTTGTGGTTTATAAAAATATACTCACGTAATCGAAAACAAAACTGTTTTTCCTTTATCATTAATGATGAACGATTACAAAGTTAATGCCTCTACAATCAATAAAATTGTATCTGCTAGTACAGCAAAACAGGCAGTGATGTACAAAAAACTAAGTAAGAAATACAAAATGGTGTCCTTAAAAATATATTTTAATCAACAATGCATCAAACACAAATTAATTCCTAATTATGTTAACATCAAAAGTGCATCTAAATCAGTTACAGCCTCTAAAGTTCTTCATCAAGCTAAAATCAATTGGATTAAAGAAGAAGTGAAACAGTGTTTTATTTTACGCAACAATATCAAATTGTTAATTAAAGTGCTCCACGACGAACTCTCCTTTACTTTACACCCAGTGGAATGGGATTTACTAGACGACAGAGTGCGCCTCTTGGTCAGTATTGACGCGGCAAAAACAAAAAGAAGACTTGACAGTAAACTTGAATCATTAAAATTTAAACAAATTGGCCCAGTTAAATCTTATAAGGAAACTATCTTCAGCAACCACAAATTTTGCGAACGTGTCGTAAATTTATCATCCCACACTTTCACTACGGAACAACACAATTTACTGAATAAAGGACTTAAGTACAACCTGCACAATATTAACGAGAAGACCCTCATCCAACTGGCAGCTGATACAGACACAGCACTTCGGAAACAGACTATCAGTGTGAAACAAAACTGCGCAGATCTCATCAAGAATTCTTCTTTGAACACTAATCGCACAATAAGATCTGAAATTATTTTAGCCAAGGAAATAAAAACTGCTCTACAAACCAACAAACTAATCATCACCAAAGCGGACAAAGGAAACAGCGTCATTATTCTCGACGAAAACAACTATAAAAGTAAAGTGCATCAATACATAAAAGACAATTGTTTCACAATCCTAAAATCTGATCCTACTTCTCGTTTCCATGATAAAATAAAAAAGACCATAAAAAACTGCCCCATTTTTTGCAATAAATACTCTTCTCAATCTAACCCTCAGGCTCCAAAATTATATGGTCTACCTAAAATTCATAAAAATAATGTTCCTGTTCGCCCGGTTGTCTCCTATTACTCAGCACCCTCATACAAAATTTGTAAACTTTTAAACAATTTAATCTTAAAGTTCGACGTGTTCCACCCAAGTTATAGCATTAAAAATAGTTCCGAGTTAGTACAGAAATTGGAAAACTTTATAGTACCTTATAATTGTAAACTAATCTCTTTTGACATTGTTAATTTATTTACTAATGTGCCAGTCGATGAAAGTAGAACTATTTTTTCTGAATTACTAGATAAGTCTACTCTAGATGATAATGTGAAAGGAGAAATGATTAGAATGTTCAACATCTGTATGGAACAATGTTACTTCGAATTTGACAACAAATATTATTCGCAAACAACTGGTTTACCAATGGGATCTCCTTTGAGCCCCATCATTGCCGAAATTTTTCTTAATCACCTAGAAGAACAGATGTTTAGTTCTGATCATTTCTACCTTAAAAACAATATTGTAAAATGGTTTAGATACGTTGATGACGTTTTTTGTATTTTTAAAGGTACCACAAGACAAATCAACTCACTTTTAGACGAATTGAATAAACTACACCCCAATATTAAATTTACCTTAGAACATAACCCCGATAATACTCTTAACTTTCTCGATTTTTCTCTAAAATTAAATAACAACAACATTCAATATTCCATCTATAGGAAACCCACCCACACAGACACCACCATCCACGCTTCTTCTATGCACCCAATCTCTCACAAAATGTCAGGCTTCCTTGCCATGATTAATAGACTCCATACAACACCACTGACGAATGATGATTACAGGACCGAACTCAACACTATTAAACAAATCGCCCATAATAACGGATACAATACTAACATGATTGACAAACTTTCACACAAAAAAACTAAGACTCTTCTGTACAGACAGTACATCTACCACTCTTACAACACCAACGACAACCAGAACAGGCCATGGAAAAAAGTCATTTTCGCAGGTGACATTTCCACCAAAATCTCGAAACTTTTTCCTGATACAATAAGAACCGCCTTCTATACCACTAATAAACTGGGAAATATACTTTTGAATGCAAAAACCAGGACTGATATATTACAAAAAAGTGGAGTGTACGAGATTAAATGTGGAGACTGTAATAAAATTTACATTGGACAGACCTCTAGAAACCTAAAAATACGACTAGACGAACATAGACGATGCCTTTCTAATAATAATTTCTCCGAATTTGCTAACCATATCATAGAGACTGGACATTCTTTTCCCAACCACACCACTAAACTTCTGCACCCTAGTTCCTACGGACCAACCCTCTCTGCACTTGAAATAATCGAAATTAACAAATTAAAAAATTCACCTAATACACTTATAAATAATATGTTAGTACCCAATCCATCCCCCCTGTTGACCATATTCCCAAGGAAGCTAAACGATCCAGATGACACAAGCCACATGGCCATCCTGCACCCCCCCCCCCCTCCCTCCCTCATACCCTCACACAATGACACCCTCTAAGATTGATTCCGTTTCTACACCATTTAGTATTAATTTATCCACCTGATGATGCGAACGGATGTTTGCGAAACCGGTTGTGGTTTATAAAAATATACTCACGTAATCGAAAACAAAACTGTTTTTCCTTTATCATTAATGATGAACGATTACAAAGTTAATGCCTCTACAATCAATAAAATTTTTTAACCAATTTCAGCTCTTCTGAAAACAAAATTATATATTTTATAACACAGGCTACAAGATTTACGGTAAAATATTTTGATTCGTAAAATATTCCGAATTTAGGATCAAATAAAAAAATATGATGTCCTCGTATTCTTATAGTATTTATCAATGTCATAATTCAATACGATATTGTGTAGGTAGTTTGAAAAGACGAAAAAGAGTGCATCATACTGCATTAAGCATTTTCTCCAGGAAAGCTGATAGTGCTGTGAACTAGAAAAAATCCCTGATTATCAGGAATCCATTTTTTTAATTTACTATGGGTGACGTCACATAGCCAAGGGATATTTTTAATGTTCGGAGTCCATTGAGCTCGTTTTTTAAATGTAATTTAATGTCGGAACAAGTTCTAAGTTGTGAATTTATTTTGGTAAAGTGACGTCCCAGGGTATGTGAATAGGGTTCCAAGCTACCAATGACAAAATATGAAAAGCGCAAAATGGTGATTGAAGTCGTATCACGATACGTTCCATTTTTAAATACATAATGAGGGAAACCTATTTTACAACTAATCACAAAACGAACGTGAAAATAGCAAAAACGAAATTTCACACATAGGTTTTACAGGTTTATGGTATTTTCAAGAACTGGCGCCCATATAATGAGTGCAACGCAATAAAATGTGCAATGGCGCTTTATTTTTGGCTGCGTTCAGTTTATAATCGAATATTTGAATGTATTTTACCTACCACAAATTTGTTTATACCTACCAATGCAATTGAAACAGAGTTGTATGTGACGTTGCATGCTTAGGTGAATTGGATTCTTGAAATCAACAAAAATGGACTTAGCAATTGGTCTGGAAGTCTCATCACCACGGTAATTCTTACCTACCGAATATCGGTAATATTTGTGTGAAGACCTGTCAATCCAAGATGGCTGCAAGTGAACAGCTGATTAATCTTCATAAAAATATTACCAATATTCGGTAGGTAAGAATTACCGTGGTGATGAGACTTCCACCCCAGTAGGATAACGTAACAACTTTTTCCCTAGATATTTTGTACCGACTCCATTGTTGTTTCTGCAATGGTAACAATCGTATTTAATCCGTATTTAATTGTATAGATTCATTCAAAATTACGCTTTCAATATAATTAAAAGGCTCAGGCCAATTCCCTACTTAAAGGCGCCATTGTTACAGTATTATGGTCCCAATAAAACGACCTTGTTTTTGAGTTTAGTATTAATTGGAGCACGGACATCCTTGTTAACCCCCAACGGACAATAATTTGCTGTATTAAATTGTTTGTCATAAAAATGCTGCGAAACGAAAACTACTGAAGACAAAAAATGTGTCTCGCAATAAATAGCTAGAGGTCAATTTTCCCTGTAACTGATATTTTCCAAAAGAAAAAAAACTCTACACAAATGCCGAATCTTCGAGTTCTTTGGTTGCATGCCACTAAAATATGTGGTAAAGCTCGAGAAGAGGTCAGGATGTTTGAAAAGCAAGAGGCTGTTCTCCAACTTGATGGATTGACTATGTGAAGCAAGATCCAAAGCCAAATTAAGCTCACCGGGGGCCCTGGTGCAAACAGAGTCTGAAACCTCCATATCCTACATTTTTTACGTACTTATCGGAATCAAAATGAATCTGAGTACTTGCTATAGCGTTTAAAAAACGTTTGACAATATAATATACTAGTAATGGGCAAAATACGGCCCGCGGGCCAGCTCCGGCCCGCGAAAACATTTAATACGGCCCGCTGACGGTCCTGTGACAAGAATAGTATACGACCCATGATAATTATATTTTGACGCTCTACAAGTATACAGTAGCATTTTTACAATAATGCTGGCCCTCTAAAATTTCTTAAACTTTCTGGACACCATGATGAAAGTTTGCCCACCACTGATCTACACCATATTTTGATCAGTGGTAAGTTAATTAAATATATGCAAATTCGAAATTCAAACTAAAATCAATTTCTCAAAAAAAGAAAAATTAATTCAAATTTATTCATTACCTCCAATGATTTTTATTGGACAAGGCTCTCATTTTACCAAGTATCTCATAGTAGGTATGCTTACTTTCTCATCACTATATTTTGTATTCATAAAAATGTTATACGAGTATCTTTTAATGCAATTTTTCATAAATGCAATAAATTTTTCACGGCGCCATCAAAGTCAGCATGCACTCTATTTTAATTAGATCAAGTTGCACCCAGGTGCACTGTCCTGTTTACTATATTGCGACTTGCCACTTAGTGAAAGTGGCAAGTTAAAAGTAGGACCGGTAATATCATCTCTTAGCGATATATTTAACAAATAGTAGTATTTTTTATTAAATTACTGCTATGTCAATATTATTAAAAGAACAAACTTTGCTATCAGTAAGATATTGTTACGAATGTATAAATTTATGTATGTGCATGTTTAATTATGATTGTGTGTCTATGCGATTTTACTTACATGTGTATTTGTTTATAGACGTAAGTATTTGATAGTTGCACTTACTGGTATTTGCTGGAAGCTTTTGTTAGAGACACTTCTCGTATGGTCTGGTATATGCGAGAATAAGCTCTGATAATTTTATATATACGGACTGTGGTGCTTTTAGCAGTCAGTGCCCCATGAGCCGTGAAGCCACCAGCATAAAAGTTGAAATGTGAACCATATGTAAGCAAATTATAAAATAAATTGTGTAAAATAAATTCAAGCGAAGTTTTATTAAAGTGAATCTAAAATCGTAACAATATGTTTATTTCAAAATAACTTCAGTAAAATAATACATCTAACTAAAATCTTAATCTTAATCTAAGCTGCAAAGATATGTATCAATTGAGATTCATATTAAATGCATTCCCACAAGCAGACACGCAAAATTTTGCGCTCACACATGCCACATGTGGACCTACAATATAAAAAACCCAATCTCAAATGAACATAAGCCCTGCAACTCTTGCCGACCTTCCCTGAAACAGGGGTGACATTGGCAAAGTGAACCATTTTTTACAGTATGGGTGGTCAACCTCATACCAACCTATCAGTCAAGGAATAACAATAATTGAATAACACGATGCAACTAGTCTAACCACTAGATCGGTCCTTTTTCTAGTGGTTAAAGATACGGGCTCGTAATCGGAATGTCGTTAGCTCGATTCCCGGAGAAGCATAAAAAATATAAAAATTTCAAAATTTGACTATTCGCAGGTTTACAAAAATCATTTACCTTTACCAAAGACCTGTCGCCAAAGGTACATCTATTCCTACAACACCTGGGTCTTGCTTGAGAATTAGCAATTTCTAAAGCGACGATCAAACTTGAAGAGCGCTCTTGAGATGTGATTCACACAAATTCTGCGCACACCAAATAAATCACCTTAATGTATATTAATTTAATTTTATGAAGTTTTTTGAACTATCACAATCACAATTTAACAGCTGATGGCAAATCCCCCCATCGCAGTCGGCATTGTACTTTCTCGATAGGAGCAGTACAAAACTATCAGCAAATTTCATGTTTGTCTCATTTACTCTCCCGTATTGTATAACATATTTATTTTATTATATTTTTAAGAGTAAATCTATTTACACAGTGAAAGCCCATTTTTAATTATTTAAAAATTAAATTGGATAAAAACAGAGTTTTAATTCAATTACTTATTTCTTTATTTATTTATTTTAGTTGTTTATTTGCTTAGCTTATTTTATTAGTTTACTTTATACTTAACAGTATCCCATTACTCTTAGATTATACAAACATTCAAGAGAAAAAATAAATGTTCTTGTTCAAATAAATATAAATATTATTAGAATAAATTTAATTTTGTCATAATAATTCGTCAACGACGTTAGCCATGTTGAAAGCACCGGTTCCCATAGATCACCGAAGTTAAGCAACATTGGGCGTGGTCAGTACTTGGATGGGTGACCGCTCAGGTACACCGCGTGTCGTTGGCATCTCGGACCGGTCCGTAGTCCGTTGTGGCAACACTTCGGACTCGTAAATGGAAGGTTGTGGATTCGGATCCCGGCGGAGCACACAAAAATACCATTAATATTTCGAATGTGCTCTTCGCTGGGTTGAAGAATTCATAAGCCTTTACCAATGACCGGTCACCAAGGGTCCATCCAGCCTTACAGCAACTGGGTCTTGCTTGAGTATTGGCGCTTTGTAGCGACGACCAAGCTCGTACACCTCTGCGGCACTACAACAAGTGTCATAGACCCCTAGAGTCTTCAGAATCTAGGGAGTCTCCCGCACAGGATTTTCTTAAAAAAAAAAAAAAATAATAATAATATAATACTTGTATTTGTAGACAACAACATCGTCTTTTTTTGTTTACCGTTTTCATTTTCAATTTTCCCAAAGCAAACCAATTAACGGCAATTTTAAAATTTATACTGTTGTCACTTTAATAAGGAATAAATAAATACGAGTATACTTTAAAAACAATGCAGGTTAGATGAAATTAAATCTGTTGCAGACGAACACAAACTAATAATATTTGCGTTAATTTAAAAAAAACTCAATGGAATATTTACTTTTTGAAGCCAATAAGTACCATTAAATTGGAAATAATTTTGCGTTGTGCAACATTTTAAGCTAGTAGACTGTAGAACTGTAAGAATACTTTTGGGCTCATAAAACTGTATATTATATATTACAAAAAAAAATACGTCTTCAACCAGCTGTAGATTACAAGAAAGCTTAGGTATGAGATGATTTTTCAACTATAACTATATTTTTTTTGTAAAAAACAAAATGAGCAATTTTCTCATGTTTTTCCGCTCTACGAAATGAGCATAATTTCATTCAACATTAATGCAGTTGTAAGGCGCATCTCGCCACACTTTGTAACCGCTTCGTTTTTCATTATTACAGGGAACTGTATTACCTCAAGCGATAAATTACCTTCTGCGCTTCTAAATTCTCTTCTATCGCGTGGGCTCCACATAAAAGCAAATTCGTCCTTCCTGCATATTAAATTTTACCAGCCAGCCTAAAAAAATCTAGTTTTGTTTTTAAGAAATTTTCTCTAAGGTATTTTTAAGTATATAATCCTCCCGTAAGTTAAAAAGTATGTTGTAAATTATGTTGATTTTCAAACCATAAAACAAAAAACTGAAGGAATTTTGTTTTTTTTGTTTTATTTTTTATCTCAGTACCAGAGACAAGATATCTCGTTAAAAATCATACCTATTACGTGACCGACGAGATACCTTTCAAGACCAAGCGTGCCTTGTTAATCTAAAGATATCTTGTATGTAGTCAAGTTAGTAACAATATCGCTTTAACTTTTGAAAAATAAGAAAAATTCACTCATTAAAATTGTCTGCGTGATTTCAAACCATTTTCTGAAAGATAATGAAAGGTAATCAATGCCCATCCATATATTGCCACTAATATTTTGTATGGATGCTTATACGTTTCTATAGCGGCGGGACAAGTAACACTTTTTATTGAGAGCTCCATAGAAATAACAAGGTTTTCTGATTTGTTCCAGGGACGTTGAATCTTCCACAATCTTGGATGAGCTTCTGTCTAGGATGGAGCAGTACGCCAACAACCTAGAAACTCTGGTAGAGGAGAGAACATCAGACTATCTGGAGGAGAAGAGAAAATGCGAAGAACTTCTCTATCAGTTGCTGCCCAAGTAAGCACTCTTTAATTTATTCTTGGTGTTATTCACACACAGCAAATCCATGAATTTTCGATAAGAAAAAACGATGAACCATATAACAATGAAATGTGTTATGAATAACGCTGACAGTCTTTAACCCAATGAGCAATTATCTCGTTGAAGAATTTACCGACACAGATGAAACATTTTGTCTATCCAGTTAAGTAGGAAATTTTATACTGAATTTTTTCCATCCAGATTAAAAAAATTCTTCCATCGATGCTATTAACGCAATAAAATTATTTTAAGCTAAAGTGATAGTTGTCAAAATATTCTTTAAAGGCGGCAACGTGCCATGCGTTTATGAGGCAGGCAAAACGTTTTCATTTAGTAGCAAAGAGGGCGTTTAATTCAAATACAGGGTTCTCCTTTCTATTCTTTTCTTTATATTCCTTTGAACTGGTTATCTTGAGGCTTACGAATGTTTATAAAACCGGCCTGCAGTGGATATGTGAGGATAAACACAATAAAAAATGTTTTTATTTTACTGGTTTGTACGACTGACGAGTGGGGATATTTGGTTTGAGCATGACTGGATCAACCCGAGTGTCGGACGAAAAGGGTTCTATTGAACATTTACATACTTTATTTTATTTCCACTTACATACACATATTTTTCTTACGTACATTCATATGAGTCGTATAAAATCAAAGGCCGTAACCCAGGATGTTTTCAAAAATGAAATGTATTTATGGAAATTACGAGAAACAAATCTAGGATTGTTAGCAAATAATCATCTCATTTTCTAACAATTCTAAATTGCCGCCTTTGATTCTATACTACTCAAACGTGCAAATTTATGGATATTTTCCATCAATTGCACTGTCCTCACATACAAAACTCTTTTTTCTTTGCCGGAAATAATACAGAGAAAAATAAGAAAAACGACGTGGTTATCACTAGCACGTTTTTTAACAATAAATTCTGTTATGATAACGTCTTACCACTATAAATATGATACAAAAAGAAAAAAAAACAAGTTCAAAGAATGCTACCTACAGACGTTTGCATATTCATAACATTTTTACACACATCCTTCCTATGTAAGGGTAACATTCGAGCACGATCGTGTCACAAAATAATACTAGTACTCGTATATATTTTTAAATTACTAAAAATAAATGTGTGATAATCAGTCACGACTGATTCGTTTAGCTAAAATCAAGAATCGTAAATATGTCAGTATAAGACAAACATATTGTGCAAAATTGTTGTATGTAAAACGATTGTTTGTATTGTTACGAAATTAGGGTTCAAAAGTCTTTCAAATTAAAATACACAGGTCTTCTTATACAGTTGTTTATTTTACACTTTTAAATAATTTATTTTCACAAAGCTTTCTCGACTATTCCACTTGGTTTCTGTTCACTGATCAAGTTAGTTCTATGTGTTACTGTTCTATGTGATACTGCTCGCCCTGCAAGCCACTCGCACCCTTTATACTCTTTAAAGCTGTACAATCTAGACCTATAGTTGCTAGACAGTTCCAGAAAGGCATAGTAATTATTATTTCTCGATGCTTCACGTATCTTATTCAATGATTCCTACCCACACATACAATACACAATTCCTGTACCTACTTATTTTAATATTTATATTTCATGAAAGACGGTACTACGAAAAGATACGGTGTTTGTTTTCTTCTCGTGTTATTTTATTGATATGCAAATATGTATGGTGTACGATGACAGATTCTTTCTTTCTATTTGAAGCTTTGTTTAAATTTCTGGTGTTTTTCTGTGAATACTAAAATTCTGTCGTCATTTTATTAGGGAGGCTAGAGCCTCTGCAGAGCCTCCAATTCTTCTTTTCAACTTCTGAACGCAAAAAAAATTGATTAGAGAAATCAAAAACATATTTCGAAATATATTTTTAATGTGTAACAAAAATTCCTATCTGTCTATCTATCAGAATTAGATGCTTTGAGTTCCATTTTTTTTATCTTCACTTATTTCAATTCCCTGAAAAACATCACTTATTTGACGAATTTACTCATTTAACTGTGGTGGAACAGCCTACATATCTTTCAGGGAACCAAAAACGCTGGATCACGCGTGATATTTGAAAAAAAGGTCAGATTGCGGTCCCTATAAATCAGCGTCTTTACCTCAGGGCCACGTGTAGACCTCGGCCCGAGAACGTGATCCCCTGGCGGTCAAAAATCAGGTGTATCAATCACATCACGATATTGGATTTATGAGAACCAACATTTTGGAAAAAGTTATCACATTGATTGTGAAATATTTTTAAAGTAAAGTTGTCCTTAATGTAAATAATTAATAACAAAAAATAAGATTCAGTTAATATTTTAAGTGAATTTGAAAGCATAAAAATGTATAAAGGCAATCAAAATGGTTGCCTACCCATGTTTGAAATGTTGTGAACGTCCCTGCTTCAGCAATATTGATCAGTAAGTTGCAGAGTTAAGATGCATCTTAAATGCTCACTTAAAATTTTAAGCCTTGACCGGTCCGTAGCTCAGTGGTAGCACTGCGGACTCTGAATGGGAAGGTTCGAATCTTGGCAGAGCACAAAAAATATACCATTTGTATTTTCAAATTTGCTCTTCGCTGGGTTGAAAAATTCATAAACCTTTACCAATGACCGGTCACCAAAGGTCCATCCAGCCTTACAGCAACTGGGTCTTACTTGAGTATTGGCGCTTTGTAACGACGACCAAGCTCGTACACCTCTGCGGCACTACAACAAGTGTCATAGACCCCTTGAGCCTCTAGAATCTAGGGAGTCTCCCGCACAGGATTTCTTAAAAAAAAAACAACCTTCCAGGTAAATTGTTGGGGGCCGGGGGGGGGGGCGGTTCCAGCTTTTAGAAATGCATGACTTCCCAATACCATGTTGTGGATTTACTATCTTGTCCATCAATGTTTTGGCCTCACTACCCGATGAAGGCAGAGAATGTAAGCATTAACGAACATCATTTCTTGAAAATAGTCATGATGCTTAAAGTTTATACTTATTACTTACGTTTATATTTTTTTGCTTGAATCTTTTTTACTTGTAAAATTTTGTTAACAATTTTCTAGGACTCTGTGAAAGTCATCATCTTGTCAATTTTGTCAATGCAATTTGACAGATGTCATACGCACGAATGAATGGTTGTTTTTCATCGTGTGGGAATATCATGTTTTTCTTATGTGCTGTCAGAGGAACCTGTTACCCCAAGACAGCGTGTGCCCAAGGTTCACCAGACTTGCCTAGAGGGTAGGGATGAAATAAAAGAGACCAACAGGTAGTTTATCAACCCGTCTGGCAAACTTGGTTACTTATTCACCAACTCCCTCCAACTATACATCGTAGTGTCGAATTAAAAACAAATCTAAAATATCAGGTGAATCAAAGGAAAGTAGAAGATTGGAGGACCTACGCCTCGGTGTAGACTGAGAAAGGATAAGGAAGAGGAAGTAAGATCAATTGTGGAGGGAAATCTGTTTCATATAAGACAGTTCCATGTAACTTTAGTTTATTTTCGGAACCAAAGCGATGCCTCTCTTAGAAAAACAAAAAGTATAAACAAGGACGAGGAATATAAAAAAAATGAATTACAACAACCCATGCAAAAGATAACTAAGTAGGTATATAGACATTGTCCCGACGGGAGATGTCGCAAGGCCCATCTAGGGATTTTAGAAGTTGGAAGAAGGAAGAAATAAAGTAAGATAAAGAAAGAAGGGTACACAGTCCCTAGGGTACAGAAAAAGATGAGAAAATGTTCCTTTTATGAAAGAAAATTCAATTCGGATATTTTAACTGATCTTGGGTATTATGAGATTGATGGATGAGAATAAAATGACTGTTGTACATTAAGGCTTTCACGGCCGGCACTTGACACAATCTTAAAATTTTTCTCGGGTTGTGTAGCCATGTTCTATCGGAAGTTTGTTACACTTTTTTGTTACACTTTTTTCCGGACGTTTCGCCCATTATCTGCGATGGGCCTCCTCAGCGTATTTTTTCTTCAGGCGTTCTGATTTTCTTAGCACGGAACTGTCAACGGCCTGTGGGTTGGTGGCCAACCAACCAACCCACAGGCCGTTGACAGTTCCGTGCTAAGAAAATCAGAACGCCTGAAGAAAAAATACGCTGAGGAGGCCCATCGCAGATAATGGGCGAAACGTCCGGAAAAAAGTGTAACAAAAAAGTGTAACAAACTTCCGATAGAACATGGCTACACAACCCGAGAAAAATTTTAAGATTGTGTCAAAATGACTGTTGTTAACCGAGTAATCTTTAACTGAATTGACTGAGATTCGCCAATATTTGCAAGCTCACTTTCCACAAACACAAACAAGTACGTATATATATTTTGCATGTATAATTACGTGAAATATGTGAATATTAAATGAAAATTAATTTCGATACACCTGTAGATTTTTCATTAAGAAAAATGGTGTTTTAAAAAAGATGGCTTTATTTTTGTAGAGCATGGGTGAAATACGAAAATATTCAATACTGCAATATGTTCAAATAAAATATGACCAACATTTTCTAAATCACTGTTTAGCGAAACAAACAATAATTTGCGATGTCGTGCTAAAGGGAAATGTTATCAGTCCCATAGATGGCTAGGAAGGCAAAATGTTGTAATTTTGTGTAAACATGTCGGATATCGTATTGGAATATGTGTCAAATATGAATACATAATTTCTTTCATCACATTGCAAACAAAGCCCCAGATAAAATCAAGACGCCTGTCATATCCAAACCCTCGTAGGAGTAGAAGATCTCCACCCAATATATTGCACAGGAAATTACATTTGAAAGAAAATAATTATGATAAATAAACGTCTGAGGTTCAAACTCCCTTTAACGGGGTCATAATCTGATGACTAATGAGGCAAATAACAAGAAAAATCTTGTTAAAAAATCCCATGCGATACAACATTTTTCATGGAAATTTAAAAAGAAACGTAGGAAAAACATGACAAAAGAATTTCTCATGTAATTTTGATGTAAGAAAAAATACATGACGAAGTTTCTACCTCTGGTTGGAAATGCCTGGAACGTGCTTAACGTTAATCTACTAAAAAAATGTTCCTTCAGCGGTTCTCCCCTCATAATGCCTTACGCAAGTTCTGTTCCGGAATATTATTATGCGAAGGCACTTAAATATGCCTTCATGGAGGCCCGGGCGCCGAAATCTTCCTTTTGAATACAGAAGGGAAGTTTTACTTGGAACTCCGTTAGGCTTGTTCTCACGTAGTCAGCAGGTACTTACGTAATTAGTTTTATAGAACAGTTTTTTTACGCAAAAAGTGACTAAAGTATCCAGACATTGACTAGAACCTGAAAGTATTTTGAATTTACGGTGGGCAATTTTAATAAATGAAAACGCTTTAATGAATCAAAAAGCTGTACATTACTATTACGAGAAAATTCTTTCGTGTGACACGTTGACCTCAAAGGTAAGGTTCTTGTGAGCGAATAATTGAATAACGGAGAATGAGAGAAGTGAGGGTTTTCTTGGCTCTTAACGGATTATTTTTGGAAAGGCTGAGTACACCCTCCCACTACTAGATCAACGCGTAAAGAAAATACCAAAACGGAAAATTACATATTACTCCTTTCGGCACGAAACTAAAAATTTTTGCTTAAAAAACGAGCATCTTTACCACCTTCAAATCTACGGGACTTGTATTTTATTTTTGATAAAAAATGTTTTCAGGTAGGTATACTTTCACTGTTTAATGTACATAAACATATTTTAAAATTAATTATAGTTCATCAGTGACATTCTAACGTGTATTAATTTGGGTTTACTGAATGAAACGTACATAGTTAAATTCTATTTGAATTCAATATTATTTTAAAAGATTCGCGGTGAAATGTCTGTATAGGTACGCTCACCTACGAATGCATATCAATTACGTCCTATCCTCACTTACTCCAACTGAACAAGGCCATACAGTTACTACTGGCCTGTTTACTTGAGTAGTGTGAACACCAAAAAAAACTGCTTATAGAATGATGTCCAGAAAGACTGTTTTATTTTATTTTGATATTAAAATGGCATAAAAACGTATGGGTGAGTTTTTTTTCCTCCTACTTAAACATTTTGTGGGTCATCAAATTTTATACCTATCATAAATGACGCAATAAAAAATAGAAGGAAGGAAAATATGTGATGGAGAGGGTTTGAAATGCGAAATATGTGTTGTTAGGGTGAAAGGAAATCAAAGAACTTTATATGTAGTAATTTATCTGCTAATGCAATAAGTAGACTCAAAGCGTAGAGCGTTCAGCTTGGAACGTTAGTCATTGATTTGAATGCAAATATGTGAATCATAATTTCCCATTCCTCATTTCCTTCCCCACACACAAGAGCTTAGTCTCTTTTTGGTGATGAATAGCCTAACAACAATTTAATTAACAATGAATAGATTAAAGGAAAAAAATGTTTTCTGGACTTTATATTCTTACCAGTAAACCATCACAGCTTCTGAAGTAATGAAAACATGTTTTTTTTTTTAAGAAAATGGAGTAAAGTGAAACACGCCCCACATTTTTTAAAGTAATCCTGTGCGGGAGGCTCCTTCTTGGAAGTCTTGGAGTCTATGTCACTCTGGAAGGGTGCCGCAGACGTGTTGCTTGAATTGTTGCTTCTGTCGTGAGGCGCTGCAAGCAGCTTTTTAGAAGAAAAATAAGATTCAAGCGCTATTTTTTTTATTAAAGAACTTTAAATAACAGGACCTTTAAGATTCACGGTGAAAAATCCACAAATCAATCACGTCAAAATCAATATTTATAACATAACATACACAATTGCGTTCAAATAATTACATACACTTTAAAACAAGAAATGAAATACAAAATAATATATCAGAAATAGCAAAACAATATTTGTAAAATAATATTTTCTCATTTGAATTTGAGTGGTTACTATTAACTGTGTGTATAATATTGATCCCATTTTTCGCATCTTTTGTGAAGTGCTTTTGCGCACGTAGATATAGTAACGACTGGTGTCGATAGATTAATACTTCAGTGTATAAACGTATTTAAAACAAGGTGGACGTACAGATGCGTAGAACGATGTTTCATTTGCTTTTATTGAAATCATTAAATTTTAATATGTGAGATACGATTTTTATGCCTTAACGGGAAATAAAACAATATTTATTTGATTAAGTCAAGGAAATAATAAAAGCTTTGTTATTCAATTTGAGTGGGTTTTCCGATACCCAATTTTTATGAAAAGATTTTTTCATTTGATAACCTTATTTATGTGCTTTAATACCATTACCATCTAGATTAAACATTAATTAAAATGAAAGATCATGAAAAAATCAACATTATCAATTTCAGGTGACATCAAATCCAAGGATTGCACGCTGATTGAAGTGTGTTTTGAAGTATAAAAACCACGATAGTCCATGGTTCATCAATTGACTGAGTTAGTGCTTTTATAGGAATGTTTCAATGGTAATGGATAGTGATAGAGTACCTGTGCGTTCTATCCAGATTTATAGTTCGATCGAGAACAACTGAGAATAACAACATTTAGTATTCTTCTTTAGAATCTTAATTATTAAATATAAACAGAAGGACGTAAAAAAATGCCAGGATTACACACAAATAAAAGCGTTTTTAAAGAAGATGCTATTGTATTTTATTTTTATTTCTTACTGTGACAACATTAAAATTGAGGAAAACTTGCTCTAAAACTTGCTCTAAAACTTGCTCTAAAAATATTTATTTTGATTCCTAATTATACTTGAACAAACGTCATTCTTTCTTAACAAACGAGTACTCTTTGTCTTTTAAGCTTCATAGTGAAAATCCCATTACGGAGCCCTCATACATTATTTCGTCTAGACAAACAATCCCGTCTTTTTAGTCGACAGATATCCCGTCTTCCGTCGGCTCTGCAGGTCTTCAGTCATTGTCCACGTCAGCTCCGGATCCCGAAGCTGCAGCGAGCGAGATGTCGGATGAGATAACGCCAGTCAGTGTTGAAAAGTGGGAGCCTGGAGACAAACGAGTGATTTATTTCCGTAGTCTTACCCGATCTCTGCCGGAAACAAGCTATCTCATTATTAAAATATGCATGTTACGTAAAAAACAAGATTACATTGCAAAAAAATCTGGCGCTTTACCACTGACAATTTGTTGTTAATAAATGCGTGCTTAATATGCCAAAGACAATATATATCGTCAGGAATTTACATTTTACAACACAGGCAATATTTGCTATCCCAAAGCTCCCTGCAGCGTCACGCAAGATATCATCATAATAATTTGTCTTAAAATCGTGCCTGCTACGTCAAAGACGAGATATTTCATTAAAAAGTTTTTTTTTCGGTTTTGCCAAAAACGAGATATCTCATCGTTAAAATTTTACCTGAAGCAAAAAAGCAAATAAAAAAGAAAAACCATCAACGGAAGCCTTAAAAACTTAATTAAATTAATGGTGTTTGTTTTTGTGTCTTCTGTTATTTTACTTTTTTTTTAAGGTATCCTACTTAGGAGACTCCCTACATTTCAAAGAATCTAAGGATCTATGACACTTGTTGTAGTGCCGCAGAACTTTTGGTGATGTGGCGATTGATGTCTTGATACTTTTTAACAGGGCTGTTGTGTTGTGTAGGCTTTCTTTTGAGACACTGAAAGGAAGTGGATTATAGATAGCTTTTTGTATTAATTTACCTCGTAGTATTTTGCATCGTAGATTTTGGATTAACATAGGATACCTTATCGTTGAATACGAGTGGGCTAGGCTTTATTGTAACTTCGTGTATCAGAAAGCTGCTTCTGTCTATCGTTTGCCCGCATGGCTGTCTATTCAGTGTGCTACAATAGCGAGTCTAGAGAATAGGGAGCAGAACATTATCTAGACCTCGCCGCTGCCTACGCTGTGTCCTCATTCACAAGGCACCGAAGATAGGCTGAATCTAAGTAATAAGGCTAAACTATACACCTACAAATCCGTAGAACACGTCGGTTTGATTCAATTCTGAAGGAATATGTTACTGGTGTAATAAAATACTGATTGTCGTATGCAGAAATCTCCAGACGGTTATTGTAGGAGAACTGCCAGTGTGTGGATGTATCTTCTTCTTATAGGTTTCTTTTGAAAACCACCATTCAACATGAGTATTTTTACTATACCAGGTACAGGGTTTGATGCTTTTGTTAATCCATTGCTGATCGGTTCGTAGTTCAGTGGTAACACTTCGGACTCTGAATGGAAGGCTGTGGGCTTGAATCCCGGCGGAGCACAAAAAAATACCATTTATATTTTCAAATTTGCTCTTCGCTGTGGTGGTTGTGGTGAGGCCGGCCCCCTTACCCGTAAAATAAATAGGTCCTGAATCGTCACATGTTACCCCTTCGGGGATAACGCAGGCAAGAAGTTACACTAAATGTGTAGCTTAATTGCGGTTTTTTTGCATTTTATCGGTGTAGGTTTTTAAGCTACGATATCCTTTGTCATATTACATAAATAAAATTTAGGCTGATTTATTTGGGGAGCGGTATTGCTATATTTTGTGGTCTGCTGTGATTGAACACTACCTCTGACTTTTATTTATTACAAATATTTATACTATCCTTGGGTCTTTCTTCCTTAACATTTTTTAAAGTTACATATTAAGCTAATGCAGGAGGCATTTTCAATTAATTGTAAAATACCTAAACATTGTCATATTCATGGCTGGAATTTATTAACTCGTAAAAGACTACTGAAAACATAAACATGTTCCTTGACTTATAGGTTGGTATGCGGCTGACTACCCATACTGTAAAAAATGGTTCACTTTGCCAATGTCACCCCTGTTTCAGGGAAGGACGGCAAGAGTTGCAGGGCTTATGTTCATTTGAGATTGGGTTTTTATATTGTAGGTCCACATGCGGCCTGTGTTAGCGCGAAATCATACATGTCTTCTTGTGGGAATGCATTAAATATAAATCTTAAATGATATATATCTTTGCAGCTTAGATTATATTAGATTAGATTAGAAAAAAACATATGAAATAATCTTTTTTTTTAATCAAATTTACTTTTAGCTCTTGGATAGTGATTATAATGTTTATTCAAAATTAAATTAAATATTGTTTTGTTAGCGTACAGCATTGGTTGATTTTATTTGTATCTACAAGATCACGATACAATTTCACGTAGAGTGATCTGATGAAATCGTTATCTTTACTAAATACGAGTAGTACCTATAGAACCAAAAGCGGTAATCTATTTTTGTTTTAAATGTAAATAATTAGATACATTTGACTCATTGTCGTAAAAATTATAAATTGTCGCCTTAGATTCTATACTAATCATAGGCAATTAGATCTTGTTTTTGGTACTGCAGCGATCGGCATTTCTAAGAGAAACAATAGAGATATTTCTCCGCGTACATAGATAGTGGATAGAGAAATGTCATAACTCTGCGCGAGAAGCTTTGTGCACATATATTGCGGTGGCATGAGATTTATGGCACACATTCTATTTCTATCGATCGCTCCACTATATGGCACATAGGTTACGATGCACGCTTCCATAAAAAAAAATCCGTCCTACATTTATCCGGCAGTTCTTTTTTATTCTTCCTTTGCCACGTCATTCCCAATAACAGTCCGCAACCCTCTCACATGTGTGTCGACCGCGATTGACTGAAAACTTTTTTGCTTCATGTTTTTAAAAAAAACTCTGAAAAGCCTTTCTTCATTGCAATGTTAAAATCTGTTTGCTTCAACTTTTTCTTGAATCGACTGTTAAACATTGATCTATTTTTTCTTCATTCTTCTTCAGCAATTCTTATCCTAGACAATATTGCGGCATGGAAACTTTACGATTGGACAGGAAAAGAAAAAATGACCCTCTAATGTGACGACAAGTTATAGGTTGTATCAAATGTGTAAATTAGGTCAAGCTACGAGTGCTAGCAAGTAAAAAATAAAACGAAAACTTCTGGTAAAAAGTATACTTCTACGTGGAACCTAAAAGTCTTAAAATCGGACTTAATGATAAAAGACAAAGGGGTAAATGTCATCAAAAAGAATTTTCTGTACATCCATAGGTTTTTCCCGTTTGTACAAGTATATTGTGGCTTGTCACCCATTTCAAAGTGAATTTTCACTGCTCACATGAGTTTCTCAGAACTGAAGCGTTGCGTTGGGAAAAGTTGGTTAGTTGGAGAATATAATAATGTGGAAGTTGAAATAGGAGAGGGAAATGTTAGCAAATATATCATTCACTGACAATGAGTGTGTCTCACTGGTCACAATGTGCCAAAATACGAAATTGAAATAAAATGCTCTATAATATAGTTTATGAGATGGTCTAAAAGGTATGAATCTAATGTATTGCCATAAGTTATTTTAATACTTGTGTTTTGATGTAGGTATATGAAACAAATATGATTAGATTTTGTTCCTATTCCATTTCTATGTATAAGTGTATTTTCGCTTCCATGTTGATTGTTGGAATTGAAACCAATTATAAACTCACCTTTACATTTTATGAATTCCGCCTAAAGGGCTTTCTGAGATTCCGTGTTGCTGCGAGACTTTTTATTTATTTTATTTTAATTTTAGTTGCAAGGGCACACTAAAATTTAAGCTTTTATGTTCAGGCACACGTGGCAACAATTATTTTATGAACAGTTTTGAGCTGCGTGCCTCTTGATGCTGATATACCTCATGTAGGAGATGGTATGTGTTACAGAGTTTGCTACGAAACGGCGCTTTGACAGAAATATCAAAGCAAGAGGAATACCAGAGTCGACGAACTATATAATATGACTACAAAATGTTAATTACTATTTTTAATGAGTATTATTATTATATTATGCAAGTAGATGCGCAGTTTTTGTACTTATATGTAAAGCAAGAGCCAAACTACCATTTAATGCAATTAAATCTGCAACTCTTACCACATTTCCCTGTAACAAGAATCGTTTGATAGCGCAGTTGGTAGAATGCTTGCACAACATGCTGAGAGTTAGGGTTAGATCCCCACTGAGGGTGTCAGAAAGGATTGTCAGTTTCGGTGTTTGGTGTTTGCTGGCCTCAATATGGGTCTCCCTCCCCCTCCGGCCGGGTCACATGTGGCGTGCGGAACCCTTTTTATTTTTACAAATAAATAGGTTTTGCCACAGGCGACCCTTTCGTTGAGGAAGTTGCTCTATGTTTGCAGCTTAGTTACGTTCCGTTAGGTTAAGAGTGGTAATATAAAATTTCATATAATGCCAGGACAAAGCTTACAAAATAAATATTGAAATAACAGGGTAGTATAACGAGTAAGTATTATATATTCTGGTCTCTCTAACATTTCGTTGTCAGGTATGACGCAGGTGTATGGGACGCGATTCGTTATTTTTATTTTGACAGCAGATAACATGACAAGGAGAAATCCCGAAATCTGCCGTGACAGGAAACAAAGGAGCCAAACAAATAAACAAATATCCTGGGAAACAAAACCAGAATGAGATACAAGCATTTTAAATGTTTCGGATATTACAAATGACTGAAATCTGCCAAGTCAGAAAAAACAGAGCATGTTTGAAAAGAGTGATGTATGTCAAATCTCGCGTTTATAATCTGCATGTTTCAAAAATATATATTACGCTTTTCCCAGTCTTACGTGAATTAGGTACCTATCTTTCGGGTATTTTCCAGCTCCTAAAAAAAGGTCGTTATTATTTTTCTTGCTGCTAGCACCGTGCAATTGGGTTAATAAAAAGGTTAAAAGAAACCACATTGGCCTAAAACCATGGTCGACTCCCTCGAACACGATTTGTCCAACGCTTTCCATCTCCTTCCTCCATATTCCTTCTGAACGACAATTCACTTCCACTCTGCCTTTGTCTTTCCACTAATCTGAGCCCTTTTGACTGAGTTTGTTAGTGAAACTATCGTCAGCAAACTCTAAAAATCTGACTTTGAGAGGTCTTGTTCATGTATCCAATCACCATTCCTTTAGAAGTTATCAGCACTCCTTAGATGTATCTCCACTTTGTTCTGTCCTTGCACACTTATATCATATCCTTCACATTCATCACTCTCTTCATCTTTTTCTCACTCTACAGATTCCACTAATATGCAACCTCAATTATTTGATCAGTCTACGCTCGCCTTTGACAGTCTCTTTCTACAATATTTTTGCCAGTCGTTCATAGTCCATCCTTTTTAGATGCCCTAATCATCTCACTGTACTCAGTTGTGTTAGTTAATACAAAATATATTAATACAAAATATATTAATACAAATACAAAATATTTTATTTCTACACCAGGTCCGTGGCCTCTCAGCTGATCATGGGACAGTCTGTGATGGCGGAGACTTACGACCAGGTCACCATCTACTTCAGCGACATCATTGGTTTCACACAGATCTCTGCAGAGTCCACTCCTCTAGAAGTTGTGGACCTCCTTAACGACCTCTACACTTGCTTCGATTCCATCATTGAGAACTTTGACGTCTACAAGGTAAGTCGAATCATTGATCTGCATATTTGTATTCATTTTTTTCAATGGATCTACAACCCGTATCAAGCCTTGGCCTCCGTTACCTTCAGATATCACAGATTCTTGCAAATTACACTCTAAGAGCACGGATCCAAAAAATATCTGTTAATGTGCATCTTAGAGGCCTCCTTCAAATTCAAACAAAAAAATCTGGAAAAATTTCTGGCTGATGCACCAGTATTTTGATGTCATCATCAGATACACTAAACAAGTCACTTATCGCCAGATGAGTTCAGTAAATCAGTTTATAACAGATTATAAGCAATATAACTTGCTCAAAATGTACATCGTTATATTGAGGTTTATAAGAAAACTTACATAATTGCAGAGATTTTTTAATTTCATTAAAAATAAAATTTAAATTTATGTTCAGAATATCACACTTCAGAACCGATTGGAATGGAACCAAAATCTCAGTGCTTAGTATACACGCCTACATATTGTACCTCTTCCACTATTGGATTCCGCGTTCACATTTTCTGAGTTCTTGCTCATCCACGCGTATAAATTACCTCAAGCGTTGAATAAAAATGTAGCTACGAAATTTAAAAGCAATTTCACTTTAGTTTCTGAACAAAGAGGTACGAAGGGAAGAACGGAAAAGGAAAGAAATGAAAAAATAAAAATTGTTCACTGTATTTTTTGTTGTGAGGCCATTGACAATTACCGTCATAATCTTAAATGAAAGTATTATTCGAGGTATAAATAAAATTTTAATCATTTGTATTATTCCTTGATATTTCTTCCTAAAAAAAAACGATTCGATAAAAAATGGTAATTCATTCAAAGGTTAGAATGAGACTGTCATGTGATTAGCTCAGATGGAGTTTCGCATTTTCTTCGAATTTTTCTAGAAACAACTAGGACCTAAGTCTATACCGGGGTCTATACCGAAAACGGAGAGTGTGAAAAGAGGCTTCGAAAACTTTTATTTTTAGCTTTATTTTTTTTTAAATCAAGTAGAGCAATTTACGTACAGCTAATTCATAGCTCATCCGTCACCTAAAGTAAATTTTCCGTATTATAAAAATCAATGTTCCATCAATTATAAATGGATTAAACGTAACATGATTCACACTGAAAATACGTAAATTTATATTTTGTGATTTCAATATTATGACAATATTACTCTCTACTGTTCCACTTTCCAGAACGTACGACCAAATTTCATGAGGCTATGTTCACTGGTGTATTTATAATTGTGAGTGTTAAATTTCCATGCTGAAGGACGCGCGCGTAGTGTACATACAGTAACTGGGAGGAGCCTGTTCGGGCAGTAATTTTGATGTAATTATACAAACATGTAATTAAAACTAACAATATTAATTCTCCTCGCCAACATCAAGAATTTCACGAGCTCACACTGTTGTACAACTAAAAACAAATTGATTATTTTTCAATAAAAATTAAAAAATAAAAGAAATTAAAAACTTTGTTTTATTCCACTTTTATTGTTTTTGAGTATGTTACAAACGTTTTCGGAATACCTTCCATCATCGGGTAACAACAATTACTTACAACAATTAGTAATTGTTGTTACCCGATGATGGAAGGTATTCCGAAAACGTTTGTAACATACTCAAAAACAATAAAAGTGGAATAAAACAAAGTTTTTAATTTCTTTTATTTTTTAATTTTTATTGAAAAATAATCAATTTTTTAAAATGAATTTCCACAGTGTTTCACAAAAATCTTTTCAAAATTTAAAAACAAATATCATTTAAAAGCTAATATATATTCTAAGCTGCATAGATAGATCGACCAGTCCCACAAAAACTATCGTATTAGAAAAAAACTCTTTTGTTTCGAGAGAATATGCAACTTTTTGTAACGATATATCCATAATTCTGTAAAAAAACTCTAGTTGATTTTGTCTATCAACCGACAACTTTACTCGTTTTGAAATGATTTTGTTTATCAGGTTACAAAAAAAGGATTTATTACAATAAAAATAATTTTACGATTGTACGCTGTTCCTACCATCAAGTTTTTAAATTGACGATAGTTCACGTGAGAACAGATACGTATGATTCTCACTCAGTTCACATAACTAAGCAGCAGCAGATACACTATTGTAAAAGAACATTAGCTCTGCAATTTATTCCACATTTCCGTGAAACAGGAGTGGCATCAGAAAAACTGTGAATAATTTTAGCAGTATGGATACTAAACAAATACGAGTAGATAAAAATCCCAAAAAAAAATTTTAAGGTGGTTCGAATTTGCAGGTCTGTATATTTTGACATTTAAATGTCACTGCCATTTTTTCACAAAAAAAAAACCAACTAATTTAAGTTTTTTTTTCAAAATAACAGGAAATTCAAGGTTGTTCTTCTCAATTTTAATCATTTTAGCTTTGGAATACTATGAATCATATTTTTATCAATAAATTTCTCTAACAACATTGAAATTCTTGAGAAATTCCGACTGTCATATTTTCCAAGTTTTCTTAGACGGCAGTGCCATACATAGAAAATAAATAAATCTATCTCGGCCGTTTCTATGCAGTTAAAAGACAGAAAAAAAAAAAAACATCTAACCTAATCTAATCTAAGTTGCAAAATATATGTAACATTAAAGATTCACATTATATGCACTTTCACAAACAGATATGCACAAGTTCACGATTAAACATCCCGCATGTGGTCCTACAATATAAAAACCCGAATCTCACATGGACATACACCCTGCAACTCTTGCCGACCTTCCCTGAAACAGGGGTGACATTGGCAAAGTGAACCATTTTCTACAGCATGGGTAGTCAGCCGCATACCAACCTATAAGTTAAGGAACTTACACAACAAATTACATTTTTAAAATCAACAAATTATAATATGTATAGACCTTAAAAAAAGTAACAGAAAACAAATTCTTATTTAAAAAACCCTAGCCGCCAACATCACAGATCAACCGCCATTTCTTTCTGTCCTTACACACTTCTTTCATTTCCTCCAGTCATAACCTTCTTTACACAGGCTATCCTTTTATTATGATTCTGACTTTGAAATTCTAGAAAAATATAAATCTGTGTTCACGCTTTATACAGTGGTATGTAAAAAATACATTGAATTCATTTTATCGTTATATAACTCCTGGCTTTGACCTCGTTCTGACGAAGACAGTAAACAGAACCATATTAGGTAAGTAGCTAGTTGCCTAAAGTTCCCATCATAGACTAATGAAAAGTTATTTTTACATTGAAATGTTAGTGGAAATATTGAATCAAACAAAATACACGATATTTTTTCATTTATTGATTCACATTTCATGTTTTACACTAATGGTGGCTTCTCCGTTAGAGCTAACTAAAGTCTCTGCAGAGTTGCCTTCTGTACTTTTGTCCTCACATGAATTACACTATTATCCTACATATCTTATGCAACAATTTTGCTCAGTATTTTGAACTGTAGTTAACTAAAACATCAATTTACTCCAGAATCAAAATTTTGGTAGTTTGATCATGAGTTCTAGTTAACTAATAAAACGAATACACCCGAAGAGACAAACCTCACCCCTAATCGTTTAAATGAAATGTCATTGAAAGGTTTTTAGCAAACAACTGATATTGATGTATCCTTACATCAAGAACCAACATCTGCTATCAGTGAAGACGACGCCATCTTGAAAATAGTTACTATGTTTACTGTAAGTTATTTACTATCATAGTTACTAAATATTAACAGGCGAAATTCGGTGAGTTCAATACTAACTAAAATAACATTTTTGGTTATGTTTACTAAAGTCGAAAATACAGTGTCTTACAAATTATAACACATAGTTTATTTTTGAAATTATTTTGACCCATGCCATTTTTTATTTATATTACTTATCTTCAGGAGATTTTTTCTTTTCGTTTTTTCCTTTTTTTGCACTTACACATCGTCATTAAATGCAGTTTGTAATCCTTTATCATCCACTCTTTTCCCATGTAAGATTATGGAATAAAAAAAATTCATGTATTTTTCACATAATCTCTTAACATTTCTGGCATGTGAAATTATACGATTCATTATTTGCGGTGGAATTAATCGTATTGTTGAATTTTGTATGTAATTTTCACACACTCTCTTTGGCCTTTGATATTATACATTTCAGCATTTTCGATGGAATTAGTCGTATTGTTGAAGTTCGTGGAATCGTTAAGTCTATATTACGAGAAACATGCATGTAACTATCGTCTGTCGCCCACTGTCCGAGTCTGAACGTCCTCTTTAAGCCGAGCTTTTCATATTTCTGTTGAACGAGACTCTCCCGGATAGTAGATTATAATTTCTTTAGAAAATGATTTACAAATGTAATGGATTTATACGAATACAAAGAAAAGCGTAATAAAAGCTCGTGGAATATGAAATTATTGTAAAATTTTATTTCAATGCTATGGCACTGAGTAGTTTTTGAAAAAATGAATATTTAAAAAAGGAAGTATACAGATTTTCAAGTTAGAATATTGTATTGATGGTGGACTTTTCCAATGTGTGGTGCTATATCCTGAGACAGACGAAGGAAATAATTTTACCCTGAGCTCCCTTAATTCTTAACCCCATTTTTCAATGAGTAACACGTGTAATGTGTATACTGTGGTTCATACAAAACCTTACAACATAATTATTAAAAAGCAGAGTTTCAATAAATTGTGAAATACGAATATTTGAGAGGGAATTTAAAATTAAGAAAATCTCACGTAGTGCAGCTGGTGAGTTACTTTCCGGGATCTGTTGCCGTGGTCTATTGGAGAGGAGCTTCCGAACGCTTCGCCAATATCTGCGATGGGCTTCACCAGCGTGATGATGATGTGATGTGATCTTGATGAAAATGTATTCGATAACTCCATCTGTGATAGTTAACGGTAACAGATCTTGGAAAACAGTTCTCAAGTGTCAACTCCGACCGTGAAGGTCTAAAACGACTTCTCATTTCGTAATCTAATATTGCAAGGGTGGATGTAAAATGATGGAATGCATAGGATGCCTAAATGAAAACATAATTGGGGCTCATGGAGTTAACTCTAAATGAAATCTGACTACCTTAAGAGGGTGCTAGGAAATTTCTCGAAAACACAGTTTTTGACGTGGTTTTTTTTCAATAAATATGGACAAATATAAATTTTTGATAACTTTAAGTGTTAGTTAAACATTTCATTTGCAACATGCTGCAAATAATATATGTCTATAAACGCTTTTATTACTTGAAAAAATATAAATTACGAACACCTTCTTGCGGTAAGTGGAAAACATGCAATTTTTGAACCAGTTTTTCTGTAAATTGGTGGTGTTTTGAAATCTAAAAAAAAATTACAAATATACTTTATATCCTGTTTTACTTTGTGGTGTGATTTAAAATGTGATTCAGATGAAGAAAACTGAATTAAAAAAAAAAATCTAGAAGCAAAAACGGACAAAAAAGTGTACATTGTATCTTCGAATAAAATCTCAAAAAATGGTTATTTGTGCCCAATTATTTTCAAATATTAAACAATATAATCTTGAGCTTAGTTGCATTTTTTTTCAAATTTTTTATTTCACAAGATGTATTTTTTATTATTATTTTACAAATGGCTTTTAAATGCGAGATTCGCGGGGTAAACCTCAGTCGAGCGCCAACGCTCACAGAAGGCGGGACCTGCGGCACTTTTTTTTTTTCGCTAAAACTATCTCATAACAAACCTTTGTTTCGTCGGCAAGTGATATGCAACATTTTCGAAGCGAGAACATTTTACGATTTTCCATGTTACATTTTTACAAAAATATTATTTTTTGCAATCAACAATTTCTTAATAATACATTCCTTGACTTATAGGTTGGTATGAAGCTGACCACCCATACTGTACAAAGATGGTTAACTTTGCTAATGTCACCCCTGTTTCTGGGAAGGTCGACAAAAGTTGCAGGGCTTATGTTCAACTACTATGTGTGTGCTTGTGGGAATGTATTTAATATGAATCTGAAATGATATATATCTTTGCAACTTTAATTTAGATTAAGACTTTGATACTTAACTTAGAAATTTATTATTACTATTTTAGAAATAATCGGTCGACATTCTACTTCCTACGGATTTTACGCTAAAAAATAATTTTAGTCATCAAGAAAGCGAAATTGCGAGAAAGGAAACGCAATTTTACAGTATGTAAAAACTAAATATTTACTAAGAAATTCTGCGTGTATGCACTATATTGACCACTTTTTTCATAAAATTCCTTGGAACCTTCACATATCCATAACATCTGTAGTTACGCTTACGAGTAACTAAAAACTTGTTTTTTTTTTATTTAATGTTTTTCAAAGTTCTAATGAATTAATAAAGTGGAAATACACAAACCATTACCAAGACCCGTCACCAAAGTTCATCCAGCCCTACAGCAACTTGGTCTTGATTGAGAATCGACGCTTTCTTTAGCGACGACCAAGCTCGCTGGGGGCTCTTGGGGTGTGATTTACACAAAAACAGCGCTCGCAAAAATCATCCTGATATTATTATTACTAAAAATATAATTTGCGAAACTATTGATTTATTGTTGAACATTTTTAGTTTTGATGTTGAAGGATGGAAAAGGTTGAGTCTATCTGACCGGCATAAAAAAATGGCTGCCAAAAAGTGTACTGCAAGCTACTATGAGTAATAACATAGAGGAGCGGAAACTAACGTGCTGATTTGATACATACTGCAGTTGTCATAAGAATAAAATTCTTCACAATCTGAGCTAAGAATAAGCGTAAAATTCGTAATGTGAGAGTTGTTTTAAATATTTTTGAAATCAATTTCCTGTTTTCATAAGACACATTGGTCCAGTACACATGCAAAAATTGCTCATGTAAAATTAGCTTAATGGTCTCTACGGCAAACAAGAACAAAGGCAGCGACATGCTACCACTTGCGTTTCTCTCCTGTCACACGTTGCAGTGGTTATAATGTGATAAAGTTAAAATATGAAATATGAAATGAAAAGTGATAAAGTTAAAATATGAAATATGAAATATTGCCACGACTTTGGCGATCACAATATTTATAACGTGTGTTATCTGTCAACTCTAGTTATTTCCGGTCTAGTCGGCAGCCGTTATTTGAAATGGCACCAACATTCAAGATTTTTTTTTCGTTGTGCCGAGTTTTTTGTACACATGGAAATGCAACTGTGAAGTTCTTTGTTATTTTTATTACTAATGAAATGCAACTGTGAAGTTCTTTGTTATTTTTATTACTAATGACCATTTTCGTAAGTAAGTTGAGACATATATATATATGTCTTTTTTGGTTAAAATAATTTCCAGTCCACAGATATTATAAGTTAATATACGTACCTTTCAAAAACTACAAAATAAGAGCTCCGAGCGCGCGGCTGTGGCATAGATAGGTATTAAGCGAACGCAGATTTTAAAATTAAAAATTTTCGAGAGCGCTCTTAAGGGCCTGTTGCACCAAGCTCCAATCAATATTTGATTGACACATCAAATTTGATTGTTTAATTCTGGTAAGGACCTCTGTTAAATATTTCTCGGAAGTGGGTTATAATATGATGGAGTTGGAACAGAAAAGATGATGCACATCAACTAATTTACGTATATGCAACCATTTTTTTTGTTTTTGGAGATATCACACGTACGTAATTTTATTTTTTGTCTGATTGGAGTTTGTTGCAACAGGCCCTTAAAGGGAATTGCGACAATATTGTAGGTTCACATTTGGCATGCACGTGTCTGTTTGTGAGAATACATATAATGTGATTCCCCAATGTTACATATATTTGCGACTTAGATTAGATTATACACTTTACACAGTTCCTGTGGCAGTCTTCAAGCACGTGCCTGCTTATTTGTGTACATGGAGAGTGATCCTCAAAGACCCTGCAACTTAGATGATTGTACATTGATGCGGTGTTTAGTGTATGGAATATTGAGTTCCCGAGTCCACCTTTGCTCTTTTCTGCCTCGAGGCGGATGTTAGGAAGAAAATTGAATTGACTCAGCAAGACCGATCAGACGAGGACAGCCAACAAATACTTGTACTTGAATTAATCTATAGAAGACTATAAAGACACTGTCCTGCAAGTAATAATAACATAGAGTAATCGGCCCCTTAGCGTTTGTTTGTTTTATGTCCATCTAATCTAATCTAATCTAATCTAAGTTGCAAAGATATGTTACATTGGAGATTCACATTACATGCAATCTCACAACCAGACACGTACAAGTTCGCGCTTGCACATGCCTCATGTGAACCTACAACATAAAAACCAAATCTCAAATGGACATACACCCTGCAACTCTTGCCGTCCTTCCCTGAGACAGGGGTGACATTGGCAAAGTGAACCATCCATCCATTCCATCAGAGGTAATTTCATATAAACAATGTTTGAATGTGTGGTGGACTGGTCTTATTTAAACCGGAAATTGATTTTAAAAATATGTAAAACCACTCCAGGTTTTTTAAGCTCAGATTGTGTAGAATATGATTATTAATGAATCAAATGATAGATAAGCCAAACAAGCACTAAGGGGACTTAATAGAGTTGATTCTATAGGACAAGGTTAGCATTTTGCCGGCATCGTTTGAAAACATTGATTTATATTACATAATCCATGTTTTCTGGTAGAAATAATGCGTCAATGTTGTAAGCTCGCTTGTATTACTTTTTTAAAGAAAGTGGATTATTTTATTGAAAATATGCTACAATTAAACAAGCTACCGTGTGATTTGAGTAAACATTTAAATTTATCAGATTATCTATCATCCTTCGCTTGGAAAAATAATTGCCTCATAAAATTTCGTTACAATGAAATAAAAACAACAACGTAAATCTGTCATGTAGAAAATTATGATCTATGTTCTTCAACTAGTCAATAATTTTTGTATATATTTTTTTAATCCTACTACATCAGCAATTAACAAGAGTTTTCATTTAATTCAAAGTATTATTGATTTACAAATATCTCTCTTTGTTCTTGTCTAAAGTACTGACTTTCTAGCACTGCAATTTTATTAGGTAACGACTGAGAATTATTTATCTTATTTAATTGTATTTTGTTTAACTGAAAACACCAATAGCACTTATAAAGTGAGTAGCTTACCACTAGTCTATGCCTTCGTCCTTTACTTACCACTCACCACATGTCCTACGCATAAATATATTCACTGTCCTAGTCAGAGCGCGCCATGTGTGTGGTTCCTGTATATAAAATATGCTGACTATACATGGTTGGGTGAAGCTGTACAGTAAGTATAGGCCTTGTATACATGGCTACAACCTTCTATACCGAAAATTGAATCAGAGCTTCGAATGCATAATATTATGATAAAGCTTTTTGAATAAGCCAATGTAGGTAGGTACCTACTATAGATAGGTACTATTCACAGAAGAGATAAACAATTTAAAAAATACGTGCTGAGTGCAAAAATATGAGTTGCTGATTGTTGTTAAAACTGGGTCAGTTAAAAACTATATGTACCGTTGTCGGAATAAATAGCATGCCCAGGAAATATTTAAATTCACGAAAACTTAAAAAAAAACACCATAACTTTGTACACGAATGAAATCGACACAAAATGTAGATAATATCATTCTGATTAGTTGAGAGAAAGCTCGATACATTAACTGTACCGTTAGTACGAGTTGCAAAACTTGAGAGAAATAAAGTGTACGGAAAATATTAAAGAGTAATTTCTCTCAAAATCTGCCGTTTTTGTTTCTTACACTTTATGGTCTTAGCAAAAAAATTACAGTGATGAAGAAAATCTAGTTCATACAAACAAAAACGGCAGATTTTGGGGTGAAATCACTCTTTAATAATTGCCGTAAACTTTAGCCCAGCTTTAAGATTTTTTTCTTCATTATTGGCATTAGTTACGTCTTGTTTTGTGATTTTTTAAAATGGCATTTTTATATCGACTGCTCCAAGGAAGAATAAAGTAACTCCGAAAATGAGGTTTTTGACGTATTTCCAATTCTGAAGGTAACAAATCATTATCTTCATTCCAAAATGACAGCCGTGTCTCTATCTCTTTTAAATTTGTTAATAAATTTGTTAAAAAATAAAAGTTTAGGCATTGTTCTCCATGGAATAAATAACATTCAATTGTATTATCTAGGTTTTTAGCAGTAACTTCGTGAAAGTTTATCTTTACAATTTAAAAAATAAATAAAAAACTTTGTTTTAATTCACTTAGGTTTTAAGGTAGCACCTGCCAATGGTAGATACTGCACTACCGAAACTAGAAGTGCATTACAAAATAAACTCACAGTGAATTAAAACAAAGTTTTTTATTTAAAAAAAAAAATGTAACATTCAATTGGCTCTCCTGCAAAACTATATTTTTTGACTTATTGCTGTCTTCGTTAGAGCAGTCGATATAACACAACGATATGTTTAATTATTTAGTGTGAAAACACAGGATGAAGAACGTAAGAAAACATAAGATTTCTTCTGTAGTGTTTGACACCTCTGTGGTGACAGGCCCGGCAGTAAAAAATATGATCATATGATTCATTCGAAATTCAAATTAACCAATAGAACACTTCGGGGAATAATTTTTTTATTGCCAGCATATAAACTTTTTGTATTTTTACTTTCTTGCTATAGCCGAAGGCTATAAAGAAAGTTATGATTTGGTGTGAAAAAAATTTTTCGAGGTTTTCACGGAAATGAGTTGTCCTGGTGCAGGACATGCCAAAAAACACTATCTTTCAAAAACGTCCGTCTGTATGTATGTATGTATGTATGTATGTATGTATGTATGTATGTATGTGTGTGTGTCACTTTCCAAAGTATAAGACCTAGAGATACCAAATTTTGGCTACATCAACTTTTTTGGACATGTATTAAGTATGAATAACATGGCATTACACCAACTTGAAAATTCAAGATGGCTGCGATACAAAAAAAACATAAAATTGCACTTTTCTCAAAAACGGCTCCAAGAATTTTTCTTAAATTTTCAGAGTTGCCACTAATTAATTTTTAACTTAATAAATTAGTTATAACAACACTCTGACTAATCTGTGTCTATGGGCTGCCATATGAAAAAAACAAACAATTGTGATTTTCTCGAAAGTTAAGGGGTTCACAAAAATATAATGTTCTACAATATTATGAACAACATAAATTTCTACAAATTTACAAAAAAAAATTTTTGAAAAAATAAATATAAAGCACCGTTTACACGACCTGAAATTTTAAATCGAAAATATTACAAAAACCTATTAAAATGCAAGATATTTAAATTTGTTTTAGATTTGATAGAAAGAACAAGCTTATCACTTTAATTTGTAATCTTTTTTTTTTTACTTTTCTGAAAATTCAAGATGGCTTCCGAAGAGCTGAAAATTTAAAATGCGATTTTCTCAAAAACGGCTCCGACGATTTTTCTTAAATTTTGTGTGAATCCATTTATATAATAGTGCTATCTAACTATAATAATCATTGCCTTATCATAATCTCAGCTTAGGGAGTTGCCATACAAAATGAAAAAAATATTGAAAAATTCTCGGCAGTTAGAGGGTTAATAAAAAAATAATCTTCTACAAATGTAGGTAAATAATGATAACTTATATATTGCCATCATTATTTTTTCCAAAAAGTGAATTAGAAGGATAGCCGCCATACAAAGTGAAAAATTTCCATACAAAATGTATTAGCAATTTTCTTGGTAGTCAAAGGGTTGAAATTAGATAAAAGGCTGCGATTCCTAAAATTTTATAAACACCAATAATAATCAGTCGTTATGTTTTCAAAATATAACTAAAAAGTTTACCCACCATATAAAGTCCTAGTTTGCATACAAAAGGGTTCAATGACCATCTATAATAATCTAGATTCTAGATTCTACAATCTAAGCTGCAAAGATATATTTAAATGAAAAACTCATATCAAATGCATGCCCACAAACAGACACGTGTAAATTCGCGCTTAAATGAATGTGTACTTACAAATTAAAACCAAATCTTAAATGAACATAAAACCTGCAACTCTTGCCGACCTTCCTTGAAACAGGGGTGGCATTGACAAAGCGAATTATTTTTTACACTATGGGTGGTCAGCTTTATACCAACGTATAAGTCAAGGATCTTTCTTGTGTAATTGGCGCTTTTTTCAGAGAAGGCCAACCTCACAGAGGGCTCTTGAGGTGTGATTCACACAAAACGGCGCTCAACAAATAAATCAACCAAGTACTTATATTCGTTTAAGTATTAACGAGTATATGGCTATATCCATATTGTACGAGTATGCAGGTACACACCGCGGTGGAATAAAATTGATTTATTATTGATATATTATAATTTTATTAAAATGGCATAAGCTGGTAGATGATTCTTGCTTTACATACGTCATACAGTGGGTTAATTTTTGCAAGAAAGTCGAGTACAGATTCTGTGCAATTTATTTTTTTATGCAAGCAGGTAAAAATATTTTAATTATTCAGGCATATATCATTCAAATGCGTTGCCGCAATCATACAGCCATTAAAATGTGAATATGACAAACGATCAAAATGCAAATTCGACAATAGGAAAAGATAGAAAATATTTTCTATTTCAATGGCATCCTAACATTTAAAATGTCCTCGGTTGAATGACGTCAAAAATCTAGGACACTGGGTCTTTGCAACCAAAGACACAGTTCAATAGGCTATTTAGTTGGTAATCCGGGGAGGTGAAGCATTTAAGTACCTACATGATCCACGGATAATCTGATTCTAGTAGCGGATGAGCCATGGATTTTCTGCGTGTAAATAAAATCACATTAAAAGATTACTTGGTGTAAATTTGCGAATGTTGGTAAATGAGGTATAACAAATCTACATACATTTACTTAGATCGCTTAATAGAACTCAATACTTAATAGATGAATGTGTGGAAACTAAATCACTCAGGTAGTTGCGCTGTTCTATCTTTCATACATTTTTCTATTAACGCGATCGAGAGGAGTTTTTGGGAATGTTTTATACTCGGGAGACTGATCTTATGTAAGTTTGTCGGATATCGGCATTTGATAGTTCAACTTACTAAAGCTTCTCTATGTTATTCTACCTTCATCGGAATAAGCACATTTGGATACTGGGCTAGAATTGTAAAGAGCCCGTGTATGCAGATCTGAACTCCATTATAAGATGGGATCATGGTTACTACCTCATATTATATATGCAGAGTATTAGCTTCTGCGTTGTTCTAAGCGAGGTAGGAATAGACATAGAGTACGCGTGAGAAATCATCATCATCATCATGACCTTGATAACCCTGGGTGGACCTTGGCTGAATCCAGGATTCTTCTCCATTCCTGCCTGGCCATCGCCCTTGCTCTCCAGCTACAAATATCTGCCTTGACTGCATCTGCGTTGACAACATCATCAATCTCATATTTATCTTTTTGTGCACGATCCTTCATATAGTGGAACTAAGAGTATATTTTATGTGCAAAAAAATTTAAAAGCACAATATTGATTAAAGTTTTTTTTATTGTCTACATTTTTTCAAACATTTAACAATATTTACAAAAAATATTTTTTTAATTTACGCAACGAGAATTTTATTGTTTAGTAATAAAATCTATTAGTGGGTAGTAAATGGTTATTTTTCATACAAAATTGCAAAATTTCCATTACCTTTTGAGTGATGATTAACTATGTAATTAACCCTGTTAAAATATATTCATGAACTATTTTATTATGTTTTGTGTATACATCGTCAGGGCCGAACTTTTTCAGTAAAACTTTTTTCAGTAAATAGACAGAAAAATGGTTTCAAGAAATATTAACAAAATTTTGCCCTAATGAACAAACAAGTTCTATTACAAATAGTGCATCGAAACATTTTAAATCGTATCGTAATCGTTTGGAAACTATTTTTTTTGCTAAAATAAGCTTCAGCTCAACTTGTGAAGTCTATGCGGGACTATCACTGTTTGGTTGCCGGCATTTGTATGCCGTTCGGACGTATGTGGTTAGAGCTCCCAACACAAGAGAGGGAGGATTGCCCACACAAATGTAAAATCAACATCAGAAATGGCTCAACTCCATGTTTGTTTCTCAAAGCCTCAAAGGCCAGCATACCTATAAGTCGACAGCCTTTTACCATTAAAAGTTTTTAGTAATCAATTAGAAACATTTTCAAAGGAAACCACACTAGACATGCGATAACATAGAACTTTTGAATTTTAAATGTTATTTTTTGTTACGTCTTATGAGTAGTCTCATCCATACAAAGGTTTTTCTATAATCTATAATCTATAATCTAAGCTGCAAGGATATGTAGGGGAAAGGTGGGATACTTGATCCCTGTTTTAGTTTTCATCCATTATCTCAGACCCTTGAAGTTATTTTGTTATTTTTTTGCTCCATGTTCATAATTTGGTTCATCGCCTACCACTTGGCATCCAAATAAAATTACTTTTGTGAAGATCCAATGTACTACATCAGTTCTTGTAAAAAATTCCCAAGGATCAAGTATCCCTACCCATGAGGGATACTTGATCCCCCCATGAGGGATACTTGATCCCCGGGATCAAGTATCCCACCCATAAAGATAGCATTAGTAATTATAGCCAATTATTAAGGGAAATTAAAAAAAAATTATGATACAAATCAAAATAAACTTCTTTATTGAGTAAAAACTAAAATTTACTAAACATTTGCATGAAATTTTTGTTTAAAGTTGATAATACCAGCTGTCTGCCGCACGGCTGTGTCAGCTTTTGTATGTCTGCGCTTCTGACTACGCTAATGTCTTCTACTGTTGGAAAAGTGAAACAACTGCCTACTAGATCCTTTCTTCTCAAAAATTTCACTTTGAAAGTACTTTCCTTTTGAGTCAAAACTTTTCCAACAAAACACTTGACTGTTTTTTTGGCCAAACTGACTTATATTGACTAAAACTTTGTCTTCAGGCTTTGATTCGGTGTCGTCAATAAGTTCTTTATCATGTGAAAGGAAATCAGAGTCACTGCTGCTATCTAAAAGGCATGACATTCATGCCAAACTGCCTAGCGATCACTTAAAAACTCCCCCCATTTCTCACAGTATTCACAGCCGCTTCAGCTTGCTGAGGATCCCGTGGAATTCTCTTTTTCTGGCTCCCTCTTTTGCTATGTACTTACACGGCATTTGAAAGAATAAACGTGAATAAAATCAATTATTTCAAGCGTGGACTTCAAAATAAACTTGAAGTGGGATACTTGATCCCAGGATCAAGTATCCCCCCACTTCTAGGGATCAAGTATCCCCCGGTTGTCATTTTTTCAAAAAGTGAAAAATTTAGGTTAGAAGAGTTTGCATTTCTAAATTGATGTTATGGTATTTTGTTGCTAAAAGCACATACATTTCAACAATATATGTAGAATAATCATAAAGTACACGAATAAAAATGTATAAAACTTACATGGCACGCGTAAAAAAAAGTCTGAACCTTACAAAATCGAAAAATGTTAATTATTTTTTTACGCTTCTTCAGAAGTAACGGTCATTTGGCAAAACAAAGGTAACATTATGGTCGCTACCCAATGGTACCAACAGAACAGTGATAAAATACCTAGGAGCGCCAAAATCGAATGGGGATCAAGTATCCCGCGGGATCAACTATCCCACCTTTCCCCTAAGCATTTAAGGCTCATATGAAATGCATGCCCACAGACAGGCACATGTAGGTTCGCGCCTACACATTCTGCATGTGTGCATACAAGTAAAGAAAACCTCACATGGACATCATCTGTCAAATCTTTGGAAGTTAAATCCAGAACATACTTTTTGCATATTGTAAACACGTCGTTTTAATGCAAAATAAGATAATAATCCTACTAAATTAGTCAAGTCTGCAAAATAATTCAAGGAGTATACTATTTTGCTTGGGTGAAAACGAAATGATTTTAATAATCCTAAAATAATAAAATTAAAAATCAAACACATTAATGATATTTATAATCCTATTTCAGTTTGATGTCTATCCGAGTCAATATCCGAATAAATTTTTATATTCAAGAAATTCATCCTCCAAATTAATATCATAAGATATTTCACAACTATAAATATTTTCTACAAATAATATCAGTTCACACAGCTGAGGGATATTTTTTTATTTTTGGACCTCATTGTGTATTCATAGCTGAAGATTCGACATTTATCAAAGTATTTAAATAATTGAAAAGAAAATTACTAGGAGGTTCATAATTAATTGAAAAGTCCACATCAAAAGTGGAAAAGAAGCAGTGGTATTAAAGCAAAAAAAACTTAATGCAAACATGTACCTTTTTAATTTTTATTTTTTAAGTCTAACTGACAAACGTAATTTAAATTTAGCCATGGAAATACACAACATATAACACAAGTTAATAATCAGTCTATTTTCTCATAAGCTCCCGTCCGCAACTCCAATCGTGGCTTTCACATGACACGTGCTTAAACTTGTGTGATGTGTGTAAATTCATTTTGCCGGTGACCATCGGTATATAAACACCATGAATTATTACATTTTAGTTAGATGTGCTCACCTACTGCTTAAAATAACCTCCCCTAACATATATCTCTCCAGGGATCTCTATCCTGGACCTTCTGCTACCAGTTATCATCACTCCTTTTTACGTCTTCTGACTATCGTTTTACAGGCCTTGAACTGTTATCAGCTTTTGAATGAAAAATTTGTCTGTCTTCCTCAGGTGGAGACGATTGGTGATGCCTACATGGTGGTGTCGGGTCTCCCCATGAGGAACGGTAATCGGCACGCGCGCGAAGTTGCTCGCATGTCTCTGGCGCTGCTGGACAACGTGCACAAGTTTGTCATACCTCATAGACCCAAGGAACAACTGAGACTGAGGATCGGCATGCATACAGGTAAACTTACACCCACAATATTTAATATTTTACAAATGACTGTTCAATTGGTTTGAAGTTTCGAAGCCACAATTTTAAAGCAATTAGGACAACATCAAGACGACATTACATTCAATTTACTTTTGTAGAGTATCCATATTATGGTGTGTATACTTCATATTTTCAATTTTATTTTGCATTGAGGTCCACACGTGAATTGGCATCGACAAAATTGTGTCGTCACCCGGCCGAGGAGGTAGGGAAAAGGCAAACAAATATATTTTTAACATAATTCACTCCATGGAAAATGATTCCTGCGACAGATTGTGATAGTTTATCATTTTTAAAACATGAATTTAATAATATTATGGATTTCAAGGTCCGGTTCATAGTTTAGTTGCTACTGCTTACATTCCATGCCGTGAGCTCGGGTTCGAATCCCACCGAGGGTGTCAAAAATGATTTCCGGTTTCGGTGTTTATTTCAAACCCCAAAATAAAATACCAGCAAGGCTTACTCACTACTCAGCCTTCACTAGAAATGAGTACCAGACCCCTCGAGAGATTAGATAGGATAGAGATAGGATTATAAATAAAAAGGTTCCATTCGCCACATGCGAGACCCTTCGACAGCAATTATTTGATTAAAAAAAAAACATCTGCTGGGAGAAGTTACTCTTATTTGGGACACATTTTTCTTACGGTAAAACCTAAGAATCACATGGTGTAGTGGTTGGCTCTTTCAATTCTATTGAGTGACACTAAAAAATTCAGGAGACGTTGGGTAATTGGGTTTTTACTAGTACAGAAGATGTGGTCCCATTCCAAAGTGTATCTTTAATAAAAGGTTTTTTTCCAAGTCTTGGTCTAAATTGGAGGGATACAATTTTGTCGATAAGTGCCACCTATTTCAGGGAAAGGCGGCCAGATTTACAGAGGCTGTACATTTTTCACACATACCTATCTGAGCACACCTGCATCGTGCTTACACGTGATTGATTGTGTTTACGGACAGAGACTGAACATTGATTGTTCATACATCTTTGCAACTTAGATTAACTCCTTACGTTCTTAGACAACCGTAGGTACTTGTCTACTTATGAACATAATTCTAGCCCAAAGTTCTCCAGGAACTCTATCCTAAATCTTCTGCATCCAGTCACCTGCAATCCTCTTTATGTTGTCTGACCATCGTGTTAGAAGTCTTCCTCTACTTCTTTATCCTCGCGAGGTGTACACCCTTTGCAACTTAGATTGCGGTATATGTATTAAGAGTTATACCAGGGTGCTGAAAGATTTAAAAGATATCTTAAATAGGACTTAGTCGTACACTATTGCGTTTTTGTTGAGGATACCTAATAAAATAATCATATGTTTTGTTTGTGCTGACAATACCTATTTGATTTCTTACTCTTGAATATGACTTTTTTAGGGATATGTTGTTCTTGATGATGTCTTTGGGAAGCGTTGTTCTTGATGATGCGTTTAGGAAGCGTTGTTCTTGATGATGCGTTTGGGAAGCGTTGTTCTTGATGATTCTCTTATGAAGTGTTGTTCTTGAAGATGCTTTTGGGAAGTGTTGTTCTTGATGATGTCTTTGGGAAGCGTTGTTCTTGATGATGCGTTTGGGAAGCTTTGTTCTTGATGATGCCCTTAGGAAGTGTTGTTCTTGATGATGTCTTTGGGAAGCGTTGTTCTTGATGATGCGTTTGGGAAGCGTTGTTCTTGATGATGCCCTTAGGAAGTGTTGTTCTTGATGATGTCTTTGGGAAGCGTTGTTCTTGATGATGCGTTTGGGAAGCGTTGTTCTTGATGATGCCTTTGGGAAATGTTGTTCTTGACGATGCCTTAGTGAATATTTGTTCTTGACGATGCCTTAGGGTATCTTTGTTCTTGACGATACCTTAGGAAATCCTTGTTCTTGTTGATGCCTTTGGGAAGTGTGGTTCTTGAAGATGAATTAGTAGGGGCAAGTGGTGTACCTATGGACACGCCGTTTTTTTTTCGACTTAATATTTTTTTTCTCGCAAGTTAAGAAAGGTAGAGAGAAGATTGTTTATGTTATGTATTCATTGTCTAATTGTGCATAACCAACTTATTTTTAGTTTTGTATAATATTGACCTGTTTTGTGTTACGACCTTTCCCCCAAAAATCGCATTTTTGTCCAGAGGTACACTTATGGGTGTGTACCTGTGGACAGGGGTAAGTGTACCTTGGGACAGCATGTGTACCTCTGGACATCAAAAAAATTAAGTAGTTTAAAAATGATTAAACATAGTATTATTTTATATTTTATTGGTGATAAAATTGCACAAACTTATTATTATAAAAATGACAACAAATCATTTTGATAGCGATTATTAAAAACACGTAATATATATTGTTAGAAGAACCTACCTTATAACAACAAATAATATTAAAAATATTTTTTATTTTCCATGTAGAACTCATTCATCTCTTCGGAATCGTATGAATCTGATCCAAAAACACCTTTATCCAAACGCTGCATTTTATGAAAAGTGTGAGGATGCAAAGTTAAAATGAAAACTCTCGATTCTTTTGCTTTTTCGAAAACTTGTATATTTATATAGGAATCGTGGTTATCCATGATTAGGAGAATTTGATCACTTTTTCAAGGTATCACATGAGCAACTTTGATTCGTTTGACCAACTAAAAGATGGATATAAAAATAAATTAGAATAGTCTAACAAGCATTTTATTTTAAGTTGAGTACCGGTGGACACAAGGCATGTACCTTTGGACGTCCATAGGTACACGCAAAAATTTGTCCAGAGGTACACAAATGATACTAAATTAAAACATCAACTGACATTTAGTTTTGAGGTTCAAAATAAGGCAAATGAATGCTCTATCGTTTTAAGCACTCCCTAAACCCTAAATTGGTATTATCATTTGATTAAAATATTTCATAATCACACCATGAAAACTGTTTAAAAATGCATAAAAACTAACTTTTTGTTGCTGAAAACTTGAATTGTAAAAAACGGGCACGTGTTGTAGGGGATGACAAGTTACACACAATAATATTTAGAGCTATCAAAAATGTAATATCCCCGTTTATGTGATGATTTTTAATCTTCTGTATTTCCAGAGATATGATGGTGTCCAAAGGTACACAGCGTCCAGAGGTACACCACTTGCCCCTACTTATTTGTTGCTTTGTTCACCAGGTCCTTGCGTTGCTGGAGTGGTTGGCTTGAAGATGCCCCGCTACTGCCTGTTTGGCGACACAGTGAACACCGCCAGCCGCATGGAGTCGCATGGGGAGGCTTTCAGGATCCACGTCAGCCCCAGGACTAAGGAGGTGCTGGACACCTTTGGATGCTTCGAGCTGGAGTGCAGAGGAGAGATCACTATGAAGGTATTTTTTTTATGAGAAATGCAATTTACTTACTTTTTTATGGCCTGGGGGAATATTTCATAAGATATAGTTTATTATTGTAGCATGTATTTGCCTGTATTCAGTGAACGTAGCTTCTGTATCTTTAAGGTATCGCTCTCTGTATTGCTTCTGTATTGTTCACTAAAAATGAATTGTTTTTCAGGGAAAAGGAAAGATGACAACCTATTGGCTGATTGGTGAAAAACCATCTGCCAACACTCCAAAAGAAAACAAAGAATACAACTATGAAAAAGAGCTGACTCCAAAAACACTGTCAAGGAATCCAACAATCACATACGATCAAGCTCCAGATAGTCCTAGGACTATCACTCTGAAGAATAACAATGATGATCAGGAGATCAACTCATCTTTAAGAGGGTTAATTAACTTTAGGACTGTCTCGCAAGATGATGACGAGCCTGTTCAAAAAGTGAAAGAAATGCCGCGTAATAAAAGATTCAGCCAAACTCCTGGAAGTTCTATAGATCTGAGTTCACCGAGTGGAAGTCACAGCTCTTCCGAATTTCCTATGGAACTTACTAGAGCTTTGGATAAGATCAACACTGATTTTTCCTTCCCTGAAGGTCACTATAAAAATGGCACACACAATAAAGACGATTCCAAATTAGACAGAAACAAGATGGCGAAAATCAATGACATTGTTTCTAGTGTGAAGGTAAAAGATGTCGTGGATAAATTCAACCACAATTCACTGAATGATTCTGGAATGAAGAAAGGGAGTGTGAAGAAGGTAGGTAATAAAGGGAAAGATTGAAATTTTAAGGTGAAAGGTGAAGATTGAATATAAAAGAATAAGAAGGAATGTAAAAGGAAGAGATTGAACGTTAAAGGTTATGATTGAACGTAGTTTTCTTGGTATAAAGGTATAAAAAGTCATTTGCTTGTACCTGTATATTTTTATATGCCACATTATTTTTATACTCCCTATTAACGACATATTGTCATAGATTATTAAATACCCTGTATTATTTTTTGTAAACTGTATTAACATTAATTAGGTTTTACAAAGATAGAAGATATTGTAAAATAACTAAATGAATCTTATATTTATTAGTGTTTCTGAAAGATAATGCTTTTAACTATTTATAATAAAATATAGTATCTTCACTAAAATATATTATTATCAAAAAAATGAATAATATTTAAATATGATTGTTTTTCGCATACAAAATAATTCGTTTGACTCCTATTACATTTTTAATAATTCCCATTGTAAAAACATTTATAATAAAAAAAGGGAAAATACTTTTTTTGTACAAAAATGTAAGAAAGATAATTTATATTTTTGTTAATTTATGATGTAATTCCATGTGGGATATTTGCAATGTTTTCTGAAAAATGTACAGAAAATGAAAGTGAAAAACACAATGGTGTATTAAATTGTAGACTAGTTAAAATTTAATAGCTGGTAGTACCTCTAATAAAATAAAGGAGTAACTTTAGTGTCGATAGTAGAGAACTTTTAAATGTAATAATTTTCAATATCCAAGACCAGAGTTTTTCAAGAGTTTTCTAACTTTGTGTAAGTTTTCAATGCATAAATCCACGGCCTGCAAGTTTTTCAATAAAAAAACATCGCAACTTACGCAATTTCATTAAAAATTCAAATTGCAAAACTTGTTTGATTGTTTACGTGTTTTTTTTCAATTTGAAAGCACAATGTTATAATATTGCAAAGGTCAAAGTTGACTTGAAATTGCGAATGCGGGATTCGTATTTACGGCCGAAATAATATTGTGTTTACACTTTTTACAATATACACTTTTTTTAATAATATACGAGCCCATTTGCCAAACAGTTAATTTGTTCATTTTGTTTTTATGCGTTTCGTGTGACTGAAAAGTATTGTGTATGAATATTTAGTTCATTTCATTGAAAATGTATTGTGTGTGTAATTGAAAAGATAGCATTAATTAACTTTTGATTACATTATTCACATTTGTTGAAACAATGCAGTTAAATTTTGTTGTTCATTCCTTAACAAAATGATGGCATACGACATAAATCGATATTTAATGTTGATAGCCACATTATTTTTGGTGCCGAAAAAAAATAATGGAAGTTTAATGGACGGTCATAAAGTTGGATGTGACGATCTTAATGTGCAAAGTTGTAGATCAAGGATTGTCTATGGACTGTGGTCGATAGATAAATTCTCCAGTTTTGTGTACACATTAACCTAAAGCTTAGAAAAAACTTTAACTTAGGTTTTTTTAACCCTTAACGTCGTCACCTTTTTGTACCTTCTCAATGAATAAATTTAATTTTATAATCCAAATGTTTTTATTATGTGAGCCAAATACAATTCTAGTCATTTGTAATATCCATTTACAAATTATTTTGAATTTTTAACATATAATTCATAATTCATAATTCATAAGGTCTTTATTGTTTTTATCAATATGTACAAAGTATTACAATAAAAATAAATTTTAAAAATCTAATTACAATAAATACTCCCCAAAGTAAGCATAGCTTGTGTTTTGGGGAGGAAGTAATAAGGTCATTTAAAATATATTTGTTATTAAATTTGTTTGTAAATATATCCGTTTTGATTCTCATTATTTTTGTAAACATCTATAATACTCACCATACAACCTGTGATATTTTTTATTCGCTTTATTTAGTTTATATCGCATTTTTATGACGAATGATTTTCATAGCACAATATTTTCTTCGCTTTCTGTGATAGCCCTCTTCAAATCCGCCACTTTTTCTCCTTTCCTTCAACTACTTTAATCCTAGACACTTTTTTTTTTCTGCTAACCGCTGAATGTCATCCTTTGATGGACATGCCAAAACACTGATAAGTACCTACTTCATTTTCCAAAACTCTTTTCTTGCGACTTCCGTGTTGTCTTCTACAAACACGCCCTGGTTCGCTGCCGTTTCAATCCACCGACTTCGGTCATGATATTGTTGTGTTTTTACGCGGGTTCTATTTCATTAAAACTGCGGTGATTTATTTTACACAATTTATTTCACATTCACGAGTCGCTTTGCACTTGCACAGTTCAGTGTTAGAATGATTTCTTTATCTCTAGCATGGATTTATAAGGACTGGATGGGCTGAGAAAGCAATCCTTTGTGAATTAGAAATGCGCTACCCCACTCATCATAGAAAAATCCAAATTCAGTCTATCGGTAACCTTTCAACTATTAACAGGTGTGTTTCCTAACTGGAAAGAAAAATCGTAAAAATGCCAAGCCACACATTTTCCAAATGCACAAACAATACGAGAAATTGTAATAAAAACTCTGGATTAACTTTTCACTCGTAATTACCAGTGAATATTAATATTTAAGTTAATTTAATTGATATTTTATCTGCCGATACCTTTAGCCACAAAAAAATAGCCCCGTTGTCAAACCGTCGGCCATTTTTAGTGATAGAGATATGATGATGATAAAATATAGTATCTGATACCGTCACGTAAGAACATTTTTTTTATGAAATGTATGTATTTGAAGTGGTCTGTATTTCAAAATTCAAAATTTCAACTTCTACTCTACACTTTTTGTTTCATTTATCCTTTTATATTTCAAGGAAATTGGATTCAAAAGAATATTTTTTTACTTTGTCTTCAATAGATATTACTCCTAACATCATTGAAAAAACTTAAAATTAAAAAAATGTAATTAAAATAATTTTCACAAGTAATTATGTAACATTAAGTAAAAAATTTACGTTTATGGAACAGAAGCATTAAAAAGTATCAGATATTTTCAAAACCTTTGACAACACTAAATTACGTTGTCAAGGAAAATAACATCAACAATTCGTTTCTAAGCAACGTTACCTGCTTACATAAATTAACGACGGAGTAGAGACACATAACGTGATAGAAAAGGACAACAACAAAAAACGTATGTTGTGCGAGCGAGACAAAACCAGGGACAATGTCTGGCGAAATTAGATTTCAGTGACTGTATGGATCACAGTGTTTAGAACTAAATCAAATAAATAGCCTCTCCATTTAATAGAACTCCATGATCTCTAGAGCATTTCGGTCCCTTCTTTATATTAAAAAATAAAGATCATTCTCGACACATGGAGAATCGTTACATACTAGATTTTGCTGAAACATTCAATTCCACCAACCTCGATCATTTCTAGAGAGACTTACACACACAATCCACAACAATTACATTTTCGTAACAATAGTAAAGATTTTTTTTTTGCATAATTTTGTTTCCATCTCAATATTCCAAGCTCAGACATTTGAAAAAAATACTTATTTGGGTACTTGGAGTGTGTCGAAAAGTTTTTGCTACTGTTTGAGTCCGAGTACATGAAAATAAATTGGTTTTTATTTTGAAAATGTGTCTCACAACTTTGTTTGCTTGAGAGCAAATTTTCTACCTGAGAAATCGCGATGCAGATTTTTATTATATCTTTACTTACGAATCATATTTTTCTATATAGGAGGTTGTTATTTGAATCTTTCTACGACATCGTAGAGTTTCAAATACAAATAAAGTGTTTTATTAAAATTTTGCAAAGGTGAAGCGTGAATTTCCAACATCTTCATATTCTGTAACTAAAGCTCTTTCACAGTTCCACTAAGGGTGGATAAAACTTCTTCAGAAGTGCATACACTTATTTCTATCCTAAAATACTTCTTTAAGTTAATTTATACATTTTTTGATCGAAACGCATGTGTTTGAATCCGAGGATAATTCACATGATTTCCGTTTAACCTTTCCGGTGAGGTTTAGTCAACCTTAAAATATGTGTGCCAATCACAAATAACATATTTGTTTATTGTAATTAAGATCACTATAGATAATAAAATTAAGTGAAAAATAAATTTACAAAATAATAGGAAAATAAATAACGTACACTTACACCTAGGTTTTTCAATTTTAAAATAATCGGTCGAGGAGTATCCAAACAGTAAAAGCACTAAAAGATATTTTTCATTAGATCAAATAATTCTTCTTCTTAATCCTTTTCCTCATTACTGAGGGTTGTGACCCTTGTGGAAGCAACCAATCTTCTCCAGCTCTCCCTCGACTGCGCTGCCCGCAAAGCTCCAACTACCGAGGTGCCTGCTGCTGTCTTCACTTGATCGGTCCATCGTGTGGGGGATCTACCTCTTCCTCTCTTCCCCTCCAAGTTACCGATCACAACCAGTCGTTCCAGGCTATCCTCATTGTCACGGACAACGTGTCCGAAGAACTGAAGAATACGGCGTGTACACATGTTGGCCAGAGTCAAGCCATCCAAACGCAGCTCCCGACGAATGGACTCATTGGTGCGTCTAGCCGTCCATGGGATTTGAAGCATGCGCCTCCAGCACCACATTTCAAAAGCGTCAATTTTTCTTCTTTCTGCTGCTTGTATGGTCCATGTTTCAGCAGCATAGAGAAAAATAGGGTGGACCAGACTCCTGACAAGCTTAATCTTGGTGCTGTTACTCACACCCCGGTCTTTCCATATTTTGTCCAGCTTAGACATGGCAGATCAAATAATAAAATGATATATTTAATTCTGTACAAAGTCTTCTTCCCGTTATTTCCCCGTAGTAACGTTCATTTATTTGACATTTATTTTATCAGTGGAAGAAAATATAGAATCTTGAGGTTATTTCATACTAGGCAAATTCTCGTGAAAGCCGTCAGCAGTTTGGTCTTAAATTAACTTGGCATGAGCGTTTTTAGAATTCCTCACAGAATGGACTGTTTTAAGGTACATTGACTCTTATTTTTGTCTAATATCCTAAATTGTCGCTTTGGATTCTGTACTAGTGTAACCACTCTTTTGGATTATGTTTGGAAGTGTAAACACTCATTTAACAAAGAAAAGAAACAGAGATAAAATGTGAAAACAGCTTCAAATTTTCAAAACAATTATATTTCATCTTGAGAATATTTTTTTATTCACATTTATTCGTTTTTTTTTACAAGCAGACACCGAATTATTCATTCTAGCTAAAATTATTATTCTACTAATGCAGTGCATTAGTTTGACTTTTTGGGTATCCCTCGTAGATTTTTAACATCTGTATTCATTAACAATGCTGTTAACTTACTAAGCGTGACACTATTCTTAAAATAGATTTCAGTTGTATAAATACTTTTGGAAATGAAAAAAACAATTATGACATTTACAGTTTAACCGATTAACAAGTAATACTATCCTTTTTAATTTGTTTTTCACGTAACTCGTGATCTAGCAAAAACTCCACAAGAAATGCTACTTGGGTATTGCAATTAGCTGAAGTAACATCGATTCATTTTGTTTTAGAATTATGGGCACGCCTCTCACCTGCAGATTATTTTATTACCGTGTCATCAGGGTATTTCAACACATGAAACAAATGTGTAGCATTGTATGAGCGTCGCCATCTATTAAACTTTATTTTTTTATGTGGGAAAATGCGACTGCATTTGAGTATTAGCATTGTTTATGAATACATGTTAACAAATGGTTTAAAATAGGTTCTTATTAAATTGATAAAAATGTGTTTAGGTATTTACTTAGTCCCACATCAGAGTATTTTTATCAATTACTATTGATTAAATAGTTTCTACTTTTCCAATTTGGTATTAAAAAATAGTTAAGATACGAGTATATGGAGATTTTATGTAAAAAAGATATTTAAGTAGGCACTTATAAAATATGTAACTGTTTCTGAATATATATGTGAGTTTTGTAAATAAAAAATAAAAATATTCTTGGGTTGTAAACCTGATAATGTTGTAGAAAATGACATATTACCTATATCAATATTAAAATATATATTAAAAATATATTATACATTCCAAAACTGTCTTTTATTCATCGATATGACCTTTTTTTTAGATAGATGATTTTATTCATTCGCTATTATCTGTTATAAACTTCTTTTATCCTTTTATAAAAATAAACATTGTTAGTATATAATAATATGCCATTAAGCTACACATATAGTGTAACTCCCTGCCGCGTTATCCCCGAAGGGGTCGCATGTGGCGAGTGAACCTATTTATTTTTACAGGTAAGGGGGCTGGACTTACGCCAACCACTTCAGTGAAGTGGGGGTTTCCCAGCTCCCGAGGGGGCTGGTACTCATATCTTGTGAAGGCTGAGTAAACCTTGCCGGTTTTTTATTATGGGGTTTGAAATAAAAACCGAAACGGGAAAATCATTTCTGACACCCTCGGCGGGATTCGAACCCGAGCTCACTAGTCTTTAACAATATTGCTAAAGATACAATCGTGATTTCCTGCATCAGTTTCTTCTCTAACTCATATATAAGAACCAGCAAGGTGTGCCCAGTGGCCAGTCTTCACAAGGTGTGAGACCGTCTGTGACATTTTCATCGTTGCTATAGACAGTATAGACCAACCACGTGTCTTTTGCACAGATTTCATAGAAAAAGTAAACAAAATCTATATCTAAGCTGCAAAGATATGTATAATTTGAGATTCATATTAAATACATTCGCACAACCAGACATGCATAATTTCGCAATAATAATACAATATAAAAAAACCCAATCTCAAATGAACATAAGCCCTGCAACTCTTGCCGACCTTCCCTGAAGCAGGGGTGACATTGGCAAAGTGAATCATTTTGTACAGTATGGGTGGTCAGCCGCATACCAACCTATCAGTCAAGGAATAGTCTTATGAAAACTGGAAATTGATTTAAAAAATATCTAAAACAACTCTCACATTACTTTGTTTTACATTTTTTCGTAGCTCAGATTGTGCAGAATGTGATTCTCAAGGCAATTTCATCGAAAGGCCATCTTTGAATCAAATGTTATATAAGCCAAACAAGCACTGGCGAGACGATATGTCAATACAATATTATGAAGGCAGATTGAAAAAAAACTACAAGCTATGTATTGCGTTTAGCACACCTGTCATCGGAATATATTTCACAAAGCTGTAAAAAAATCCTGATTATCGGGAATTCATTTTTTTGTTGTCTAGCTGTGACGTCACAACGCCGAGGGATATTTTGAACGTGCCGACTTCAAATGTTGAATGCAATGAATTGCTAGTTATAACAGACAAAACTGCAATTTATGGTAAATGACTTTTATACATCTTATAGATTATATTATTGATTTGAAGTAGGTAGGTATATTGAGTTAATACATTTATTGGATTAATCTGATAAACTATTAACCTAGATATAATATTCTAAGTGAGCATGGTAGAGGGGCATTGCCCCAAGGTTAAGGTACATTACGACAGATCAACAAATGATTAATAAACATAATTTTTAAGTATGTAAGTGAACAAAGAAAAAAAGCAACAAATTAATATTTTTTTAACCAGTAGACTTACACACACTGCATGTGAACTTACAAAATAAAAACTCAAATTTCAAATAAACGTGTGCCCTGCAATACTCAACAAGTGGTCGATTATTTAATACTGTCGTTCTTCTTTTGAAGTGTGACACTGGAGATTTTATTTTGAAAGCTGTTTCACATACAGTGTTTGCATCGGTTGATGAAAGTTCAAAACTCACCCTTAGTTACACCAGCGATATCCTCCAACTTTGAACATTTTTGACTTGTTTTTACAAGCAGTTAGATACCATTTTGCAATTGTCAAAATTACATTCACAGATAAGGTTTGAATTCAATAGTATTCAAACAATGTAAGGAATTCATGTGAGTATTGCATGAAATATTTCATCTATCTATAATCTATAATCTAAGCTGCAAGGATATGTAAGCATTTAAGGCTCATATGAAATGCATGCCTACAGACAGGCACATGTAGGTTCGCGCCTACACATTCTGCATGTGTGCATACAAATAAAGAAAACCTCACATGGACATAAACCTTGCAACTCCTGCCGCCGTTCCCTGAACCGGGGTGGCATTGGCAAAAGTGAACCGATTTTTACAGCACGGGTGGTCAGCCTCGTACCAACCTATCAGTCAAGTATTAAAACTTCAAATTTGTATTCAACGCGTGCTCTATGCAGTAAAATCTCATTGGTCTGCCCCAGGCAGAGGTTTGCAATCTTTCCAACCACAGGGCCGAATTGATACATTATTTGACAAAGTTTCAAGGGCCAAGCCTTGCTAAAAATGTCGTCAGCAAGGAGGGGATCTAATCTTATTTTGTCTGATCTAAGTTGCAAAGATATGTAACTCTGGGGATTCACATTATATGAATTCTCACAAGCAGACACATATAAGTATGAGGTGAGAGCTTTAAAAAAGTGAGTTATACAAAAACAAGTTGAACCGTTACTTTTAAATGTTTTTATTACAGCTTTTGAGAGCAAAAATGAGCCAATGGCTATCGTGCTGAATTGATGATGGCCAGATTTGTTCCTAGGGCCGTAGTTTGGTGACTCCTGGATTATACCTAGAGGTGGAGACAACTGTATTAATAATAATGTTCCTAAATTTAATATAAGTGTGTCTTCAGTGAAGTGGGGGTTTCCCAGCTCCCGAGGGGGCTGGTACTCATATCTTGTGAAGGCTGAGTAAACCTTGCCGGTTTTTTATTATGGGGTTTGAAATAAAAACCGAAACGGGAAAATCATTTCTGACACCCTCGGCGGGATTCGAACCCGAGCTCACTAGTCTTTAACAATATTGCTAAAGATACAATCGTGATTTCCTGCATCAGTTTCTTCTCTAACTCATATATAAGAACCAGCAAGGTGTGCCCAGTGGCCAGTCTTCACAAGGTGTGAGACCGTCTGTGACATTTTCATCGTTGCTATAGACAGTATAGACCAACCACGTGTCTTTTGCACAGATTTCATAGAAAAAGTAAACAAAATCTATATCTAAGCTGCAAAGATATGTATAATTTGAGATTCATATTAAATACATTCGCACAACCAGACATGCATAATTTCGCAATAATAATACAATATAAAAAAACCCAATCTCAAATGAACATAAGCCCTGCAACTCTTGCCGACCTTCCCTGAAGCAGGGGTGACATTGGCAAAGTGAATCATTTTGTACAGTATGGGTGGTCAGCCGCATACCAACCTATCAGTCAAGGAATAGTCTTATGAAAACTGGAAATTGATTTAAAAAATATCTAAAACAACTCTCACATTACTTTGTTTTACATTTTTTCGTAGCTCAGATTGTGCAGAATGTGATTCTCAAGGCAATTTCATCGAAAGGCCATCTTTGAATCAAATGTTATATAAGCCAAACAAGCACTGGCGAGACGATATGTCAATACAATATTATGAAGGCAGATTGAAAAAAAACTACAAGCTATGTATTGCGTTTAGCACACCTGTCATCGGAATATATTTCACAAAGCTGTAAAAAAATCCTGATTATCGGGAATTCATTTTTTTGTTGTCTAGCTGTGACGTCACAACGCCGAGGGATATTTTGAACGTGCCGACTTCAAATGTTGAATGCAATGAATTGCTAGTTATAACAGACAAAACTGCAATTTATGGTAAATGACTTTTATACATCTTATAGATTATATTATTGATTTGAAGTAGGTAGGTATATTGAGTTAATACATTTATTGGATTAATCTGATAAACTATTAACCTAGATATAATATTCTAAGTGAGCATGGTAGAGGGGCATTGCCCCAAGGTTAAGGTACATTACGACAGATCAACAAATGATTAATAAACATAATTTTTAAGTATGTAAGTGAACAAAGAAAAAAAGCAACAAATTAATATTTTTTTAACCAGTAGACTTACACACACTGCATGTGAACTTACAAAATAAAAACTCAAATTTCAAATAAACGTGTGCCCTGCAATACTCAACAAGTGGTCGATTATTTAATACTGTCGTTCTTCTTTTGAAGTGTGACACTGGAGATTTTATTTTGAAAGCTGTTTCACATACAGTGTTTGCATCGGTTGATGAAAGTTCAAAACTCACCCTTAGTTACACCAGCGATATCCTCCAACTTTGAACATTTTTGACTTGTTTTTACAAGCAGTTAGATACCATTTTGCAATTGTCAAAATTACATTCACAGATAAGGTTTGAATTCAATAGTATTCAAACAATGTAAGGAATTCATGTGAGTATTGCATGAAATATTTCATCTATCTATAATCTATAATCTAAGCTGCAAGGATATGTAAGCATTTAAGGCTCATATGAAATGCATGCCTACAGACAGGCACATGTAGGTTCGCGCCTACACATTCTGCATGTGTGCATACAAATAAAGAAAACCTCACATGGACATAAACCTTGCAACTCCTGCCGCCGTTCCCTGAACCGGGGTGGCATTGGCAAAAGTGAACCGATTTTTACAGCACGGGTGGTCAGCCTCGTACCAACCTATCAGTCAAGTATTAAAACTTCAAATTTGTATTCAACGCGTGCTCTATGCAGTAAAATCTCATTGGTCTGCCCCAGGCAGAGGTTTGCAATCTTTCCAACCACAGGGCCGAATTGATACATTATTTGACAAAGTTTCAAGGGCCAAGCCTTGCTAAAAATGTCGTCAGCAAGGAGGGGATCTAATCTTATTTTGTCTGATCTAAGTTGCAAAGATATGTAACTCTGGGGATTCACATTATATGAATTCTCACAAGCAGACACATATAAGTATGAGGTGAGAGCTTTAAAAAAGTGAGTTATACAAAAACAAGTTGAACCGTTACTTTTAAATGTTTTTATTACAGCTTTTGAGAGCAAAAATGAGCCAATGGCTATCGTGCTGAATTGATGATGGCCAGATTTGTTCCTAGGGCCGTAGTTTGGTGACTCCTGGATTATACCTAGAGGTGGAGACAACTGTATTAATAATAATGTTCCTAAATTTAATATAAGTGTGTCTTCAGTGCTCCTGGAGCTAACAAACCCATAAATCCCTGACAGTAATTAACGTGTTTTGCATTATTCAGACAGACACAGTAGGTCTATACTAAACTGCTAAGAACAACAGTGGTGAGTTGCTTGACGTGTCCAGAAGCGATACTCTGCTTACACTTTGGATATCAATCCAAGTAAGATTTAGCTAGCGTTTGCGAAAGATCTCCATAATTAAAAAAATCACAGTAGGTACACCTTATTTTTGGACACGAATCGCTATCTCGTCTCCTTCATGTCGTAGGGAATCTAGCAGAATAGCCTTTCAGGAGCAATCATCCACAGACAGTGTTGTTTATTTGATTTTTTCAATTCGAAAGTTCAACATTTTTTACCGAATTACACTTATGCCGGTATTCTCCATTGACATCTGAACGCTTAAGTTTTGCTAAGGAAGAATTTCTAGTAAGTATCGACAAATTTTGTCCGTTGTGTTGGACTTTATTGAGCTTATGCAACTGTAGCGGCTATCATAGGCAAAAATAAACAACCTGGCGGGCATGCTCTACGGTCTACGCAATGAAGCCATCATAAATAAACCGGAAAAAGCAAAGTCATCCAGCTGGGCTACTAGGGTGATTATTTTTTTGTTATTGATTGCTAAGACCCTTCCCATAAAGAACTGTGATGTAACGACGCTGTGAGAAATTTGATATTTTGAACTGCGTTCGGATTTTATTCATAATGCAAAGGCTATCCGACTACCGCGTTGTCTAGTGGTTAACACATTAGACTCGTGATTGGAAAGTAGTGGTAATAAATTCTATCAAAAGTACTGGAACGAGTTGTCGCAAATAGGATGACACAGCACTTAGAGACAAATAAACTAATGCCAAAAATGCAGTCTGCGTATCGAAGACACCACTCAACAGAAACAGCACTAATACGCTTGCTGTCAGATCTAATTGCAGCAATCGAAAGCGGAGATATTGCCTTGCTGGCAATGCTGGACATGAGTGCTGCATTCGACACAGTAGATCATGGCATCCTGCTATCCAAACTTGAAAATAATTTTAGAATACACGGGAAAGCACTGGAATGGTTCAAATCGTACATTCAGGATAGAAGACAAGCAATTAAATTTCAAGGCAATATATCACCTACACGATTTTTGAAATATGGTGTACCGCAAGGTTCAGTTTTAGGCCCCATGCTCTTTATTCTTTATACAAAGGACATTGAGGATATCGTGAGCAGCTGTGGTATGTCAATGCATGCATACGCAGATGACTGTCAGGTGTACTCTAGCTGCAAGCCTAACGATGTCGAAGGGTTGAAAGCAAAAACGTCCATGTGTATCGAAAAAATACAATCCTGGATGACAACAAACAGACTAGTGCTGAACCCCAAGAAGACTGAAATCCTGTGGGCTGCCACTGCAAAACGGCAACATCTTATAGACCTGAATACACCACTATCCCTATCAGGAGGAGATGATATATACCCTTCCAAAACCGTGGACTTATTAGGAGTACGACTTGGCACAGATTTGTCACTGAGCTCGCAGCTGGACAAAACTGTATCAGCGTCGTTCTTCGGGCTGCGCCAAATTAAGGCGATTCGCAGATGCCTTCCGCCGGATGCATTAAAAACGCTCATCAATGCTTTTGTTTAGTCCCGGGTAGATTATTGCAGTGCAATCTACTTAGGACAGACAAAAATGCAGTACAACAGGCTTCAGTCTGTGCTTAATTCCGCTGCAAGGCTTATCTTTGGAACAGGGAAGTTTTGCCACATCACTCCCATATTGAAGAGCCTACACTGGTTGAAATTCCCTGAAAGAGTGGCCTACAAGGTGTGCCATACGGTATACAAGGCTCTCAACGGCGTGGCTCCTGAATACTTGGCTGAGCTTTTGTCCCAGCAGTTCAGCACAAGCGACCTGGTGCTTAGATCTGCTGTGTCTGGTGGGGCCAGACTCAACGAACCCATCAGATTTTGTGCGACACGCTTTGGCGACCGAGGGTTCCGCAATGGCGCACCCTTGGTGTGGAATAAACTGCCCGTGGAGGTCAGGACGGCGAGTACTGAAGCATCATTTAAGAAAAAATTAAAGACTTACATGTTCAGTCAGTCATTTAGGGACTAAAAACTATGTGTGAGTGGGTGAACTTAAAGTTTTGTGTGAGTGAGTGAAGAATAAAGACAAACCAAACAATAAAAGGGCCCTTGAGGTGTGCTACACACGAAAACGGCGCTTTTTTAAAAAAACAAATTATCTAAATATATATATATATATAGTGGTAATAAAGTGGTAGTGGTAAGAAAGTAATCCCGGCGGAGCACGGAAAATTAATCTGCCTTTATCAAAGACCTATCACCATAGGTCCATGCAATTTTACATTAACTGGATCTTGCTTGAGAATTGAGAATGGTGTTATTTATACGAAACAGATTAATTTGCAAATTTTCATCAAATAAATTTGCCTGATATTATTTCTTACATCGCTAGTCATCAGGAAAACAGAACATAATTACACATGTGGTTCTGGACCCAGAATTGTGAAAAGTAGGCAAGGTAAGTACTGGGCCCATTTGAATGGCCTGTTAAGGAAGATGGTGGAAGAGAGTGTGAAAGGGGCAGTGGCGTTCATTAAAAAATCACTGCGGGGAGTAAACAAGGCAGTGGCGGCTCGTGTTAGTGATAAATGCCAGTGACGCTGATTAGTGCTGTAAGCTGAGGCGCAGTGACGTCACGAGACATGAACTGGTGACGTCAGAACACATCTATAGCATCATCCCGTAGAAATACAAGGAAGAACAGAAACAGCTTTCACAAATACAAATCGGGATGATTTTTTAAAGTTGTATCCTTAACAGTGAGTGAAAGTACCAAACGTAATAATTAATATACATACATCTAAAATTGAATATTTTTACACATAAAAAGGAGCACATTAAGAAAACTAAAGTGAGTTACAAGCAAAAGGTTTGTCTTTGAAATATATAAGTTGGTAAAACTTACTTGAAAAAAAAATAGTGTGAAGCTTATTCATGACGTGACGAAGAAAAATGAATTACTGTATCTCTACTTGAAAACACAGACGTTTGACTTCTGTTCATTGTGAACTAACCTGGTGAGAAGGTGTCATTTTTTTTTAATTTTTGGGAATATTAGAAACGAGTATAATAGTAAAGTTCATTCTTACAAACCAAATAATGTTGGATAGAAAGCAAACGAAACGTCAAGAAATCTTTATTGTAAAATATTGGTTGTAGCTTTTATCAATTATTCATAAAACATAGCTTTTGAGACCCGGAGTATATTACTCGATATGTTTCAGCATAATTGAATTTCAGGATTTGTGATTTTTTCTTGTTTCATGTTACTGTAATATAATACAAACTCTCGATGATGAAAAAGTTAATTCCCAGAATCAGGAGCTCGAGGGAAGAGCGGGATTTCTTGAAATTGAAATAATTATAATTATATAAATATATTTATTGAGATCCGCTATAAGGCTGCCTTTATTTATTTAACTTTACATTTATTGGAAATTGTGGAAAAATGGATAACTGGAATAGTCTCATAAAATGTGATTTTTATTGAAAATTAAGTAAATAAGTTTGATTTAAAAAATTAGTTAAATAGAAAGAAAAAACAAAAAGACTTCCTACCCATATTGTATTTTGTTTTTTACCATTGCCATCCCGATTCATAAAAACGTAAAAGAGTACCGATTTTTTATTTTTCTTTTAAATGTACTTAGGTGCCCGAGCTTCAGCTTGTGCAAGCATAAACATTAGCCCATACTTTATTTTGATAAATATTGTTTTGATTGACGGAGCACCCCTTCATTTTTATTATTTTCCTGTATAACACTAGTATAAATTTTTGAAATATTTTGAGGTACCTACCGGAAAACGCGACAACTTGATACCGAAGGATGGTCTTACAAATAATATGTTTTCGCTCTACATTGTTCATGTAGGTAGGTACCCTATATATTGGTGTATCTTCATATTTGAAATGATTTTAGAGTGAAGAATCCCATTTTGTAATGCACGATGTTTCTTTTCTCAGAAACACTAATCACATGGTCAAACGTGCCATTCAATCGAAAGTTTCTCACAATAATTATGCCGGTCTTCTTGTTTGTACGTACTATAGTTTAATCATGTAAAGTGAAACAAAATCCTTATTAGTATTAGTAGAGCCTTGTACAGTGTAAGTTTCACTGCTGTTTTCTGGATTACCACGAACTCGGAGAAGTAATGAAAGATATCAGATTCTGCGGGAGTTATCATTTGTATTATACTAAAGCATACTAGTCACAAGTACACAGACAAAGGATATCCTATGTCACTGCCGGGACCCGCGAAGAGAAGGCATCGCCTGTGATGCCGTCAACTACAATAATATGCTATCATAGTTTTCCAGAACCACAGATATCAGAACTCCGAGTATAAAACATCGCGTCAACTCCCTTTAATCGTGTGAATAGAAATGCATGCAAGATACAACAGCCCTCCTATTCAGTGGTTTAGTTTTCATGCATGTTTTCTATTCACACGATCGAGGTGAGATGAGAGAGACGCAATGTTTTATACTAGGGGTGCAGCAATGTAAACGAGCATCGATAACACGAGTATTGTCATGTACAAATACGACAAGATTTTGCACCGTTTAATCTTTATTCTTTTAATTAAAGTTTCGCGAGAAGCTGCCCACCCATATTTTGAAAAATACACTGGTGGCAATGCCTCATCATGAACGGAAGGTGACAATAATTGTAAAGCTTACCTAATATTATGCTCATTTAAGAATTTAAAAAAATCCTACAACGGGGGAGGGGGGGGGAGATATTTAAAAAAAAAAACGTTAATTTATTTCGTGAGCTGATCGGTCCGTAGCTCAGTGGTAACACTGCGGACTCTGAATGGGAAGGTTATGGGTTCGATTCCCGGCGGAGCACAAAAAATATACCATTTATATTTGCAAATTTGCTCTTCGCTGGGTTGAACAATTCATAAAACCTTTACCAATGACCGGTCACCAAAGGTCCATCCAGCCTTACAGCAACTGGGTCTTGCTTGAGAATTGGCGCTTTGTAGCGACGACGATCAAGCTCGTAAAAAAGGTCGATAGCTCAATTTGGTAGAATGCGTGCATTCCATGCCGAGAGCAAGGGTTCGATCTCAAAGGCTTACTCAGACTTCACAAGAAATGAGAACCAGCCCCCCCGGGAGCTGGGAAACCCCCACTTTAACTGAAAGGGGTTGGAGTGAGGCCGGCCCCCTTACCTGTAAAAATAAATAGGTCCCGAAGCGCCACATGCGACCCCTTCGAGGAAACGCAGGCAAGAAGTTACACTATATGTGTAGCTTAGTTGCGTTGCGTTGCGAGCACATTTTTCCTGTTTATCATACCTCAAAAGCCTTCTACAAGCTTGGTCGACTACCGTTGTCACCAGTCTTTGATGGAGGTAGATGTTTAATTTCACCTTCAGGAAAAATAATCTTTGAAAATCAAATGATATTTTTTGGTCCTCCGTATGAAATCAAACCTAATACTTTCCGATTACAAGTTTGAAGCCTTATACTTTTTTTGTCCATTTCTTTAATTTACGAGTGATATTGATTGCAATGCTCGTTGATGGGTATTTAGGATATAATAAAACGCCTTCCATAATCTAAATTCGTCGTATAATTTGTTTTTGATCGTCGTGTCCGTCTTTTCGTTGTGCCAACCCTGCCAGTGACGGCTCAGTGATATAAAGCAATTTCGTATTGTGTGGTTAGCTCTGTCAAAACAGGGTTGTCCAATTCACATTGAAAAACAATTTACAACCTTCTAAAAAATCTAGGGATTTTTATCATCCTAAATGTTTTTATATAGGTTTTATACATATTCCTAAACGTTAAGATAGCATTTCAAATTCTCTTTTTTTCTATTAACTCTTGGATAAGAGCCTCTTCAAAATTTATCCATGCCTTTCTGATGGATTTCTTACTATTCAGCCATCTTTTTCAGCCTTCTAGGATGCGGTTAGTTGACAGCGATCAATTCTCTTTGGTCCCCTCTTATTTTTTTGTTGTTTTTGTTCGTCTAGAAAATAGTTTTGAATACCATACGCTGCATAATTCGGAGTATACAATCCAAATGGCCCTCTCAATACTTATTGTGTGTGTACTTGTAGTCAAAGTACTCGTTATTTGGAAAAAAATGAAATCAAATAAATTATTCGTAACAATGGAAATAGGTAAACAACATTAAGTAAAATTTTGTTGTACTCATAAAATCATTTCTCACCGCCAAAATAGTATGAAACCATAAGACGAACTTGCGCTTGAGAGAGTTCTGTCAAAAAAGATGCTGTATTCCCTGTTAAGTGATAATTTTGTATTAAAAAAATTACATTGTCTTAACGATTGAAATACCGTGGGGTGATTTGTGATTATACTCACGCATTTCCGCGCTTTTTTTCCGCCATATTTTTTTTAGGTATATGCCATCAATGCAGTTTTTATAATGTTGTATACTCGGGGTTAATAACTGCGCTACGGTCTACCTGCGCAGGTGACCGGAGCAAGATCGAAAATCAATTCTATCGAGTGACGTACGGTGAACCTGTTTATGTGGCAGGCAAACCTCTCCGGTGTACGTGGTATGCGTGTACGGCTAGCTTTTAAGGGAAGTTTTGTCAACCCTTAGTTGTCTTTTAACAGCCATGTTTAGGATATAATACGCACCCCTGGCATTATTTCTCTTCACGGTCACTTGCGAGTCTTTCTCAAGGTCCCTCGTGGCGCCCACGGGGATCAGAGCAATTCTCGTTTCTCGATCAAATCCATCGTGAATATAATGGTGTTGATAATACATATATTTTTAATTCAAAAAATTTCAATAAACGATGTCACATTATTAGAAAAAAAATTTGGGCTGTAGATTAAAAATATTTTTCGTCAGGTCCAAATTTTCATGAAGGGAAAATGACTTACAGGAATAAAGCTTCAGGTGGTTACGTACCCTTTTATTCAAATAGCAGTACCATTGTAGCAACGTGGTAGCAACCTTTGGATGGCTTGACTCTGGCTAGTATACACCGTATTCTTCAGTTCTTAAGACACATTGGCGTGGAAATGAGGATAGCCTGGAACAACTGGTTGTGATGGCTAGGCTGGCTAGGATGGATAGGCTTGGAAGAGAAGACAGGAAGAGGAAATTCCCCACACGATGCACCGATCAAGTGAAGACAACAGTAGACACCTCGGTGGTTGGAGCGCTGCGGCTTGCGCTGTCAAGGAACTTGAGTGAGAAGAGTGGTTGCTCCCACAAGGGTCACAACCCTCAGCAATGAGAAATAAAATTAAGACCAAAATATATAGAAAATGTTTTAGATTGGGTTTTGTTTATAAATAATATTTTTAGTTTTTAAATAAACACGGACAATTATTTCTGAAACCCTACGTGGGAATCAAACCCTAGACCTCTGTCAATGAGCGCAAGTGCTCTACCAACTGAACTCTTGTTCAGTCGATACCCCACAGTTGGTAGAGTAATTTAAATTAAGTTTTTCCTGCAAGAAAAACAGTCCAATAAAAGTATCAATACACTCTTATTCATTTGGCATAGAGCAGCACATGGCCCGTTATTTGGCATAGAGCAGCACATGGCCCGTTATTTGGCATAGAGCAGCACATGGCCCGTTATTTGGCATAGAGCAGCACATGGCCCGTTATTTGGCATAGAGCAGCACATGGCCCGTTATTTGGCATAGAGCAGCACATGGCCCGTTATTTGGCATAGAGCAGCACATGGCCCGTTATTTGGCATAGAGCAGCACATGGCCCGTTATTTGGCATAGAGCAGCACATGGCCCGTTATTTGGCCGCCCTCTTGTGTGAACTAATTAAGGCAACATCGCGCTTAATATGTAAATGTATACGAGTACTTGAGCAACATTCATAAATAAACTAACATAACCAGGGTGTGTGGAGATGATATGTTGTGTGAATTTAGAGCTATTAGTGGAGATTCACTTCACTTTGTTCAAAACAGTATTATACATAATTCAAATTAATACCACGAAACCTCAAACTTATGAACGATGATGAACTTTCATCTAGTTCAAAAGGATTCGAAATTTAAGTTATGTAATTATAATCATCCTAGCGTGTTGTTTTATCCTTGAACGTTCAACTTTCACTGCTTGTGTCATGAACGTTTGCTTTAAATTAAGGAAACATGCTTTGATGGAATACACGATTAACCCAACACAATAGATCGGATCAACAGATTTTTGTTTTGTTTCGAAATTTCAAAGTTTCAAGTTTTCCGATATGGTTACACGGCTATTCAACAAAAATTTAATTCTTGGAAAACAAAAAATAATCAAGATTCCTGGAAAACCTTTTTTGTATCTCAAGTCTATCTCAATGGTTATTTTAGTCCTTTTTTTGAAAAATGTGTTATCACGATGAAAACTTATTTTAAAAAAATGTTGCTTACTGTTGGTCGATAGCTCAGTCGGTTACATTTCAGACCAGTGGGCTAGAGTTCGATTTCCGCTTCGGGTGTCAGACATTAATTTACGTTCCGGTAATTTATTCAAATACAAATCATAAGATTGGCAAGGTTTACTCTGCTTGAGAGAATGAGATTAGAATTAATATGAATGAAAATATATATTCACAAAAATGATAAGGTCTTTATTTAAAATATGTTCAATTAACATACATAGACAAAAAAGGCCGAGTTGCTAGGAAAAAGACGAATCAACATTTTGTTATTGACTAATCGGGGTTTTTCTTGCATAGCTCTGTTACGTCTGCCCTCCGAGAACAACTCAAACAAGGAAACCTTCGTTTTGAGACCATTCTTCAACATTGTATTTTTTAATTTTATTTTTATATATCAGATACCTGAAGATGACCTACTAGGTCGAAAACGTTCGTAATTTGTTTAAAGATTTTAATCTTATTGAATAAATTTATCCGTGAAAATAAACAGTGTTTTTAATTCATCAAAAAATTATAAAATTAAACAATATGAATTTTCACAGTGTTAATACACAAACAATACAAAATATTGTATTTTTTTTCAGAATCGTTATCGATGAAAATAGGCGTAATTTTCGAAGATAGCCAGTTAATCAGAAACGTGTCAATCTCGATGAGGGGAAATCAAATTTGAAAATATCTGTGTGTTTTATGATGAGATCATAAATATTTATGGCGGCAGTAAGGCGAGTTATGATCCACTCCAATATGGAGCCACATACTTGTACATAGGATGAGCGCGCCTGCCATACAACATTAAACATTCGCATTTAGTGCCACCTCGCCTATCATCTAAGCTTTATAATCTAATTATTCGCATGTAGTGCCTTGCCTATCATCTAAGCTATAAATTCTAATTATACGCAAGTACATGCAATCAATAAAAGATTATGGCAAGTATGAAAAAAAACATTTAAGTATTCATTCACACAAAAACAGCCTTCAACATGTTGTACGATAATAAATAAGAAGTATATTTCTGTTGTTAGGATAGCTAGAGTTGCAGGGTTTATGTCGGATTTGGGTTTTTATTTTGTAAGTACTCGTGCAGAATGTCTAAGCGTGAACTTGTGCATGTCTGCTTGTGGGCTTGGTAATATAGTCGCATCTTAGATTATAGATATACAGGTTACAATACAGCTCCAATCATTCGAACCAATGAGAAACAGACTTTATTCGAATTGTAGCAACAACAAAAAAAATGATTTTTCCGGAAAAAACAGAGCAGTATACGAAGGGGTACCGTCACAAATCGACTGACTAATTAGGACAGTAAATAACAAATAAATGGATCCACCTGACAGAAGATGGCAGCCAATAATATATGTACATGCACTAAATTATAGCGGTGACTCATCCACACAAGATTTGCGATGCGCCTACACTAGATTCGCGGAAAGAAAGACAATAGCGCACGTAGACATTATTATTTGCGAAACACACAACGTTTCCGTCTTCATTTTTTTCCTGAAATTTGAAAGCGATTGAATTATCAGAGTTTTGCAAAGTCGGAGTTTTGGTTATTGGAGTTTTACCTTAAAACAAAATGAATAGGTAGAAATCATCGATCTAAATAAAATATCAATTTATATCGATGGTAGAAATAATTACAGGGTTCAAACAAGAAAAAAATGATGAGAGATTTTATTTATTTTTCATACGTGATAAACAAAATATTGTTATCCTGTGTTGAGTAGGTATGACAGAATTGTATTACTATGTGGTATTTAATGCAAGAGCGGAAATCCGAGCAAATTTCCCAAAGGAAACAACTCCATGTGAGCGCATTACTTACTATGGGAATGTAAAACATGGAATATCACTATTCATACAAGTATTTGAATTGTTTAATTTAAGGATTTTCTTCAGGTGCTAATTTTTTGGTATTAAAAACAGCTAATATTATTGAGAGGATGGATTTTTATTGTTATGGTTTTGATTTTCTCAAATTTAATTTCTTCATTGTAGGATTCAGATGTTAGTGTTTTTTTTGGGCTATATAGTCTCATTCGGTTTAGAAATCCGAAAAGCAACCCGATTGATAATATTGTTTTTCTTTCGTCGACGATTTCAATTTTAAAAGTCATTTTTGCCCTTACAGGTAAAATGAGATACCGACTGAGTCCAGTTTTATACGATTTTCAAAGCATGAATGAGAGTGGCCTCTTTTACGAAATTATTAAGGACCACTAATGCACACATTTGTGAAATCGACTATTCAGTGCAGGCATTGCATATTTTATCAGCAAAATAATTCAATTGCTTTGATTTACTTTTTTCATTATTTGCACCAATAATGTTTTGTTAGATGGAAAAGAAGCTTCTAATTTTTCTGTGTAATTTTTCTTTGCTAAATCTGTGACCTCAAGTCGGTTAAATAACTTCAACTCGCGATGCATAATTTATCGCAGGTACAAGTGTACAATTTTAATATAACCCCATTACTATTACCATTTAATATAACCCCATTACTATTATCATTTAATATAACCCCATTACTATTACCATTTAATATAACCCCATTACTATTACCATTTAATATAACCCCATTACTATTACCATTTAATATAACCCCATTACTATTACCATTTAATATAACCCCATTACTATTACCATTTAATATAACCCCATTACTATTACCATTTAATATAACCCCATTACTATTACCATTTAAGTTGCTGAGACTTTGTTTAGTGCATGTACACAAAACAACACGAGTTAATTTGCACTCATAAATGGTGTATGTACAATGCACACATACTCGTATATGTATTTTTGGTCTTCGATCATTTGCGACTCCCAAATTGGTACAAAAAAATCATGTTGCGCTGTATTTGTTTGAGTCGTTTTCCATTTGTTAGGTAGCTTTTGTTTGCTTTTGGCTGCTGAACCTTCGATAGGTTGTTGTTGTCAAAGGTTGCTTATAACGAAGATACGAGTAGGTATTACTTGGTCTCAGCTGAATGTGGACTTAATGAAGTGTTCCCTACGTGCTTATAATGCTACATATGTAACTCGCAACACAGTGTGTTTGTTAGTGCGCGGAATTGGTTGCACATGCAAGGTAAGCGAATGTCCTCCTCGTGAGTAAAATTTCATCCAACTTTTATTTAAAAAAAAAATCAACGTACAAGATCTGCACACAACTTGAGTGTTATCAAACAACGTAACAAGTTATCAATGTTTCATTTCTTCCAAAATGGTAATCATTTAAACTGTACTGTGAGTTTTTTCACTTTATTCGAATTATTGAGTATTCGAGAAAAATGTATGTGAACTTGTAAAGCACCTCTGGCAAAACAAGTTTTGAAACTGCACTTTATTTATTTAATTTTCTGGCTATCCTCTCAATGAAAAATACGTAGAATATGCTATCATCAGCATCAGAAGAATGCGCGCCCGGTTGCGTCTGCAATTATTGGAGCTCCTATGGAACGCGCGTGCCGCCTTATGAATGCTAGAAATCAGGAGCGTGCAGTACAAAGAGACAAATACATTTCATCATTTATAAGTCAGCCCTTGCCTTTGATAACACAATTAGAAATTAACATGAGTTGAAATAGTAATATTTTCGATCGCAGTGAAATGCGATGAAACTAAGCCGCACAGATAGTGTAACTGCGACAATCTGTAGTCTAATGGTCGTCGTAACGGACTCGTAATCAAAAGGTCGAGGGTTCGATTCTCAGTGCAAAAAAATGACATTTTCATATACCCTCTACGCTGGGTCTCGACGTTTCGTCTGCGACGTAGCCAACATCTTCAGGATGCATCCTCTTTGCTCAATGACGAGGATAAACTAATTTGTAATACCACAAATTGTTGCGTTGGGACGAAGGTAATAACTTTGTTTGGGCATGTAACAATAACTATCACTTTTATTTTGTTTTGATTCTGTTTTGATCTTAAGGAGCGTGTCTCCAGATTGAGAAGACTCACACACATACCTAGTAGCTGATGAGATGCCAATTGATAAACGCCCAGCTGGGAGACCTCCTAACAGATAGAAGAATAACTGGACATCCTCAGCCCAGGATCAATGAACCGAAATCTTTTTATGAATCACAGATCGAAATATTTACATCAAGAAAAATAAGAAGAAGCAAGGCATAGATGACAGTCGTTGAAACATTTTTTTTTAAATAAAACAGTATAATATTATGTACATGACGCGGTAATGAATAAGAAACATATAATCGTTTATCTCTAAAACAGCATGGGTAATATTCACCCACGCATACATAATGTATAATCGTCTTAGTGAGGTATAATTTATTCTACTTTTTATGAGATATAATCATACAGGATAAAATAGAGTACGTATTACAAGCATAATTTGATTGTAGCACCAATTATGATGGAGCCAAGTTTGACTCCACCACGTGCAAGAGGAGAAAGAAAACTGAGTGCTGTGTCTAGATTTAAGAATCGTTTGAGCAAACTGATCACAGGCAAATCTGTGAAAATTGCAGACCATCAGGGAATAAGGATAGGAGTCTTAAATAATTAGTACTAATAAGACTAACCTCACTTCCGAATGATATATTTTTAATTGTAACTCCGCGATCAATAGATCGCGCGCGACTTGTGATGCAGCCGAAGAGACAAGACACGTCTCTTCACATTCGAGAATTAACAAACACTGAAGCACTAACACAGTTTTTATTGTTAATAAGTGAGTAGGTAAGGATAGACAAGGCTAATAAATGGCTGCAGGAGTAAAAAATTTAACGGCCTGCAACCACATTGAAAATGCGGGGTAAAATGTCATGTCACTTGGCCGGGTTACAAGGTGGGACAGAGATTTATTACTTCAATACAAAATTACAAATATAAAAATTTAGCGCCTAGTTATTGAATATACAAGACAATATCTCGACTATTTTTGATTTTATGGAATGGTTAGTTGAGTTGAATTTCATAAGATTGAAATTTTTATAAAACAAAACCTCTTTTTGTAAAAAAACTGAAATGGTGATTTTATTATTGTTATTTTTGTGCAGAATCAATAAGTGACCCCTTGAATATTCAATTTTTATATTTTAAATATCAAATTTTACCGTCAGGTGTACTCTTTACTATTCTACCTTGGTGGGATAAAATCTCTATGGATAAAATCCCAAAAAATATTCCCTCGGTGAAGTTACACATGCATGGATGTACTATAACATAGAGAGCGTTCCTAAAGGCTGGTTCGGACAAGGCGAGTAATTTAGTCAAGTAACGAGTAATTTAGTAGCTAAACGTGTGCGAACCCCAACAATTTAGTCCAGTAGTTAAGTCAATGGTTTAGTCAAGCCGATCCATTTCATTCTATTTTTTCGGGCAAGTAGCGGCCCCGCCCACCGTCCGTGGGCGAGTGTTGCCGAGAAGCCACGGAAAAGTCCGAGTCCGAAGAGCCACGGAAAAGCCCGAGTCTGAGTCGAGTTTATTAGCGGCCGCGCCATTGGCCGCTCACTCTTGGCGGGGAAACGGAAATGCAAGAATGGCGGCAATTTAAATTGGCTGCAGTTTGAAAAGATAATGCCCGTTTTCAGCAAGAATATTTAAAGATAAAGTGCTGTTTAAAAATATTGAAGTACTTAAGAACTTCTTATATTTGCGAGCCCGATGTTCCGCTCCCTAAACTTAGCGACCTGTCAGTGAGGTTATGTCATGTTTAAACTGTAAATAAGTGGATATACACACCGATATCCTTGGTTTTTTAGAAACTCTTGAGAATATAGAAGTTGCTAGGACTTATCTACGTCCAAAAAGTTTTGAGAAAGGTAATTTTTTTTCGATAAGAATAGTATGACATCGATTTTTGGTGCGGATATCAGCTGTCAAAAATACAATCATGTAGCTCCTTGCTGACAATAGAGCTGTACAAATATAGTTTTGGTAAAGATGTTGTGGAAATAACTATTATCGTCCATGAATTTATTACGTATTTAAAAACATCGATCTTTTACATTGATCGATGTTTATAGGTACCTACCATAAATTTGTCATATCACAGGCCTTATGATATCCTTCAGATGGATTGTTACTTATTGTTTTGTACAGAAACAATTCAGTGACACACGGGGATAACTAATTAGAGGCATTACAATTTTATGCCACTGTAAGCCATCAGCTGGTATCTGTGACAGACGTGAGAGGCGTATGTAGCAGGATTGAACAAGTTTCTCGCGGTCAGCCTCTGAAAAGTTGAACCATGTTTCTTCTTTAACTTGATAATTGATTGGTGACCGCCGTGTATTTGAAAATGCCGATTTTACATGTCGAATATTGATGTTAATTGTCAACAACGAAAAACGCAACAGAGAAATGCATCTGAATGCAGCTGCAGACTAGAGCCGTATTATAGTGTGTGCATACAAAATATACTTTGTACACATCATTGAAAAGATAAAAATTCAATTAAAAAATAATGTTTGCAGCGTAAATGGTAGATATTATTATAAACATCAAATAGTCATGTGTTGTTTTTATTTAAAATGTGTATATTATTTTATAAACCATAAAATACATTTCGAATTTACAAAAGTCGAGTTTCGAAGTTGTTTGCTAAACAGGCTCCTAGCTAGGTGGCCGGGCATAAATCAGTTAATATTACCAAACCATAGCCAATTTAAAGGGCTTTATAATAACATGATTTTAATACTCAATTAATATTTTCAAACTGCAGCCAATTCAAATTTTCCGCCATTATAGAAAGGGCTTTCTGCAGCCAACTTCGCACTTGTGTACTGTACTGGACCGTAATGCGAACGCTTCACGGGCGAGTAGCGCCCCGCCCACTACTAAATTACTCGTTACTTGACTAAATCAGTGGCCTCGTGCGAACTAGCCTTAAGCCGTTTATGAGATTAGTGAGCGATGTAAACCTACAGCATTATTAATATCTGAACACACTAATACCGCTTTACTTTATACTTAAAGCTTACTTTAATACTTTACAATACCCTTTATCACTACGTATACCATATTTTAGCAGTGTTATTTTTGTGGTAAAATTTTCTTTTTACCCTCGTTAACTAAACATGTGACGTCACTTCACCGAAAGACATTTTAAATTTGCGTTTCTTTCCGACTACATTAAACTATTGACATGATAGATGAGGGAAAACATCTACCAATAGGGAAATGAGAACAGCTCACAACATTCGCCAAGCCCTGAAAGAGAAGAAACTCACACTCACAAGATCCGACAAGGGAAACAGCACTGTCATCTTAAATACATTGGATTATATTAACAAAGTGGAAGATTTTTTAAAGGACAACATTTTCGTAGTGTTACACAAAAATCCTACTTCAAATTTCCAAGAAAAAGTGAAACAAGTGATTAAAAACTGCCCCACCATTAACGTAAATGGTGGTAATTCCCTGACACTAATGAATCCACAAGCCCCCAGGTTATATGGACTTCCCAAATTACACAAACAAAATACCCCGATAAGACCTGTAGTGTCATACGTTAGTGCCCCCAACTACAAAATTTGTAAACATCTTAATTTTCTAATAAACTCTTCAAAAATTTATAACCCAACTCACACAATAAAAAACAGTTTAGAACTTATCAACTCCGTAAAAAATCTATTTGTACCCAATAACTCAAAACTTGTTTCCTTCGATGTTGTTAATCTATTTACAAATGTACCTATACCAGATGCAAAAAATATTTTTAATGACTTATTATACGAATCGGATTTAAGTGATGCTATTGTTGATGAAATGATGAGAATGTTCAATGTATGTACAACACAAAACTATTTCCAATTTAATGATAAATTTTACGAACAAAGAGAAGGTTTACCCATGGGTTCACCCATCTCCCCATTATTAGCTGATATGTTCTTAAGTAAACTGGAAACTGATTTATTAAATTCAAACCATCCCCTTGTACAAAAAATATTTAAATGGTATCGTTACGTAGATGATATATTTTGTATTTTTAATGGTACTGATAGGCAACTAGAATCTCTCCTTTCCCACATTAACACTCTACATCACAATATTAAATTCACACTGGAAAAAAACGTTAATAATAACTTAAACTTTTTAGACATCTCCATTAAAATCACAAATAATAAACTAGATTTCAACATATATCGTAAACCTACCCACACAGACACTGTAATACCGTTTCATTCCTCCCACCCCACCGCACATAAATTAGCTAGTTTTCACAGTATGCTAAATAGACTCGTAAAAATCCCACTTAATAATAATGATTACTCTCAAGAATTGTCAACCATTAAACAAATAGCTTGTAATAATGGATATGAACACAAATTGATAGATAAACTGCTAAATAATAAAAAATATCAAATTCTTGTTAAAAAGTATCTTTACTCTGCACTTGATAATATTACCACAGATAAAACGTATTGGAAAAAAAATTCTCTACACAGGTCCATTATCTATCAAAATTTCTAAATTACTGCCCAGTTACATTAAACCCGCGTTCTACACAAACAATAATTTAAAAAACATCCTCTTTAACTCAAAAGATAAAATTGACTGGATGATGAAAAGTGGCATATATGAGATTTCCTGTGGTGATTGCGAACTCAAATATATTGGACAAACCGCAAGAAATCTAAAAATTAGAATACAAGAACACCGCCGTTGCCTAACGAGCAACAGTCACTCTGAGTTCGCCAACCACATCATTGAATCAAACCATTCCTTTCACACTCACACATTAAAACTCCTTCATCCCATCCCCTACAAAGGTAAAATTATGAACAATTTTGAAAATCTAGAAATCCAAAAAAATATTAATTCTGAAAATAACCTCTTAAATAATATCCTCTTTCCCAACACTTCGCCATTACTTTCTTTGTTTCCAATTAAGCCCCGCCCCCCACTTACCCCCACCAGTACTACAAATTAAATCCTTGCTTAATTTGGTAATTTTGTATTTTATGTTAGTTGATATTTACACCTGAAGATGGGAGGTACTGCTTCTCCCGAAACTGGTTGTGTTTTTTAAAAAATAAAACTCAAGTGAATTGTAACAAAGTTAAAAAAGTATTTTAATTAATTAAAATGTGCTTTCACAAAGTTACTGCCCAAAATCTAAATAATATGATAGATGGAGATTATCTGTTATTATTCCTTAGCATGGTTGTCATTTAAGAGCGCCAACACAAACAAGGTCCAGTTAATGTAAGACTGGTTGAACATTGGTGACTACATTACTACACTGATCGGTCCGCAGTCTAGTGTTTAACGTTTCAAACTCTTAATTGCAGAGATTGGCGGAGCATTAAACAATATTATTTAGTTTTAAAATATGCTTTTCGCAAGGTTCACTAAATTCATATGCATTTACCAAAAACCAGTCACCGAAGGTCCATCCAGTCCATGAACTATGGATTCGTTATACTTGAGCCTAAACACGCTGATTGCCGATTGGTGTGTGTGTGTGACGTCTCTGGTATAGTGTAGAACAATGTTCTAGTACCATCTATTATGGAAGTATCTACCATATTCTCAAACATACAAAAACGTCTCCGCGGCACATCTAAATACGAGCAAAGATTCTGGGGAGAGAGAGTCGCTTTGATCATTGCAACGCGAACACCACTGTAAGCACAGAGTGAAGAGTGAACAACACATTGTAACTTAAATTGTGAAAATAAATCTTGTGAAATAAATTTAAATCGCAATTGAATTAAAAGAGCCCCAAGTCAAGTCACAACAAATTTATTTTCATTTTATTTAACTTTATACTAACATTTTTGTGTGCAGATATATTTTTGAATTACGTTCTTTGTGTAAATAGATGTTTATTTATGTGTGTAGATTTCCCATTGAATCTAACATGGCCGACTTTAATTGATTTACATCCAAACTAAACATCATGCTGTAAATTAAGGCATGGATTCATTAAGGCTTCACGGGTAATGGATCCTCGCCAAACAAAGCTGGGGGAACCTTGTTATTCGCAGATACAACTTGTATTTGTCCGGTCGATAGCTCAAGTGGTAAAGAGTCCGCTTTATGAACGAGGGGCTTAAAAAATTATACGGGCGCTATATAAAACGAAGAATAAAATCTTAAATCGCCTTTTATTATTTTCATGTAAGTTTCTTGATTTTAAGATAGATTTTAGTCTGTTCACATGCAACTGTGGCGGGTAGAACCTTTTTTATTTTCACAAATAAGGAAGCTGGCTTTACTCTCAATGGTGGTGAGGACTAAGTAAGCCTTGTCAGTACTTTAATTTTCGTTTTGAAATAAACAACGAAATGGGAAATCATTTCTGACACCTTTGCTGGGGATCTAACCCTAGCCCATTGATATTGAACACAAGTGCTCTACCAACTAAGCTATCGATCAGACATACTGTAAAAAATATGTAGTTAATGTTAAATTAATAATGTGACTCCAATTTAAGTATGTACGATAATAGGTGTTTTTATTCGTGAACATAACCCAAAATCCAAGTTTACCGCTATGCACGATCTCCTCCCTCGGTCCAGGCTTCACTTCCGCGCATCAATGATTCAGAGCGGATCCATTACAGCATTAGAGGTGATTACCTGGTAGAGGGTATCGGAGCAACTCCTCGATTAAAGACTTACAGCTCCCCGGAGACAGAAATGTAGGTCGACATGCAATCTCTAAGACACCGTAACTTTAATTTTTGTTTTTAATGACAAAAATTATTTGTACCTATTAGAGCTCAACGACTTTGGAGTCCACACCAATTCGATATTATTTATTTATTTAATATTTTTCTTTAAGATACATTTTTCTTTATATAAATAAACATTTTTTAACTTTAAAAAGAGAAACCCACATAGACATAGACAGTGCGTGGATATACAGATATGGGTAAGTAAAAGCACAAACAAATTGTGAAAACACCTGCCCAGGTTGCTAGGGAGTATGCTTGCTAATATTTTGTTATTCGTTGTTAAGAACCCTAGAAAATGTGTATTATCCCGCCGACAAAAATAATTTTGAACTTCTGATAGAAAGAAAATATTTGGCGCATAGCCTGGGTTTTTTTTGTGTCAGCATTGTTTATTGGTTTCCATACACTTTTTTCCTAATCTTTCATCAGCTGTAAATTTTCATCTGTCTTAGTAGTTGTTATTCAAATGGATAAACGGTGACGTTGTGCCGCCAAGGTAAATGTTTCGAATTCGTATCACTCCCTTAAGTGTTCCCTTTTCCAAAAGAAGCAGATAATTTTTAAAGCCTTTTTAAATCATGCAGGTATTAGAAGAAGCAAAACCAAGTTTTTTGCTATCGATCGGACTAACACGGATAATTAATTCAGCTACCATCCTCTTCAAGCTTGTTTGCGACTACTGAGCATTAGCCCAAGCAAAACCCAATTGCTGTACAATGGATGAAACTTGGTAGCAAATACTGAAACAAAATGAGTATCGCTACATAGGCTTTTTGTCACTTTACAGGTACTTGTATATATCTTGATTAATGAAATGTAAAATTTATTCGAGTAATTATAAAAAATAGTGTATCGATCAATACAAATTTTGGGATTGAATACAAAATGTCGAAGTTAAACTGTACTCGTGGGCATTTCTTTGCGTTTTACTGATTGCACATTTGCTGTTACTGCGCTTTAGATAAGGCACGGCATTTTTGCTTCCTTCGAATAAAACATTTATTGAGCAATCCTGAATTCTTTTTTTTATGTAAAGGGAAGTACCTACATAACGAAATATGTATGTCGTATTGACTGGAAAATTACGCACTGGCTTATTCTAAAGTTTTTTTATAAAGAGATTTTTTTTATTTTCAGTACCTTTGTAATATTGTAAAATATACCTTTGCTCAAAATCTACTTAATCAATATTAAAACTTGTTACACATTTCAAAAGATAAGTATATCATCAGCAAAAAAATAATTTATTTAATTTGCCATTACACCTTAAGATGTTATTGCACCTGAACAAAAAGGTCACAGAATTAAGGTTCACTGGCCACTTGAACACAGGTTTCCTTTTTAGGGCGCTCTATGCATTTGACTTTTATAGTTATGCTTTGCAAAAAAATCTAAAAAAAACTGTTCAATCTTACCTGAACGAGAGCTTTATAGATATCTAGGATTGAAGAAAACATTTTAAGAATTTCAATTATTTAAATTGCCTTTTTAATCTAATGTCTTGACTCAGGGCTAAAATTCAAATTGTGAAACTATCATGGATAAGCTGAAACTAAAAAAACACTCCCTGAAATTCTTGCAATGAATATCTTAAAAGAAAACATACTTCAGTATACTTAAAAGTACACTTGCAGTATTATTTTTATTTCATTTGAATCTTAAGAAATAGTGTGAGAGCTTTTTAAACAGCTATTTTTACGCTCAACTTATTATTCTATAATCTAAGTTTGCAACCAGTAGAAACCTTGTAACTTGAGCCTAAATTTTTTCCGGCAAAGGGTCTCTTCCTCTGCCAGAAAATTAAAAAAAAACTTTCTTCTGGTATTTGTTGATCAGCCTTCAAACTTTTTACTTTTATTTATTTCGCAGAGGTCTGAACTCCACAAATTTAATTTAGTGTTGATTAAAAATTGATATTTCTTTCTTAAGGATTGTAGTCAACTAGATACGTGTATGGAGGCGTGTGACGTTCTCCGTTGAAAAAAATACAAATTTGAAACATCCGCGATTACGACGTTCCGATTCCATTGCTTATTGTTTCTGCCTCAATTCACTTTTTCTTCAAAATTGCACTATTATATCTTTGATACTAATACTTAATGTCAGTGATTTTCAGGTTTTTCTTTGTAAGATTAGGAGGGTTAAAATATTGCTGATTAAAATTTTATTATGGAGCACAATTTTTTGGTAAAGTTAGGAGGTCAGAGATGGGGAAACAGGGCAAGGCTCCGATGCGAAGATCCGCACTCCAGCTTGTCACTTTAAAGTGGATCTGTCGACAGACGGTGATTGGGAAGAAAGATTATGGAAGCAAGAGTTCGACATGAGCTAAAATTACATAGGAACAATTCAATAAAGAAGAAGCGATTGCTGTTCCTTCGAGAAATAATAAAATGTGGAATTATTTATCTGTAGCAAGATGGCAAACAAAGGCATCGCGTCCCGGTGGGACATTTCGAATTCAGCACGCTCTTTCGCTGAGCGCGTAAAAAATCAAAACTTTTAAAATTTACGACAGAAAATATGAAGAGAGTGATTTATGCGAAAGAAGGAGAACAATGCGGAGAGAGAATAAAGTGAGAACATCTCGGTGTCGCGCAGTGTAGGGAAAAAATATTTCAAATTACCAAAAGTAGTCTCCCTGAGACGTGAGGGGAGAGAGAAATGTGATCTGCGAGTCAGGGATGAACGTAGTATATCACCCGCAAACCGATCACATGTGATGGCGAAAGAAAATACCGTAACTTCGAGGACGCAATGCGGGGAAATATGAACGATAATGGACGCGGCACAAATTACATAGACTAGAAAATTATGACGTTACACGGCCGGATGACATTGAGGGCAAGGTAGTTTTATTTTTTTGGATGCTTTATTTTTATTTAGCGCTATATTGTGACAAATCCCCTCAAGGGCGTTTGCATTGTTATTTATAAAAAAAGTTAAGGTAAATTTCCATCTAGCCAGGGAAAAGGCAAACTAATGTTTTGTTAATGGTTTCTTAACTAAGCGCAAAACGCAACTAAGCTGCACATATTTTGAAACTCATCATCGCGTTGTTCTTAAAGGAGTCATATGTGGCGTGTAGAACCTATTTTTTTTCACAAATAAAGGGGGCAGCCTAACGTCAACCACTTCTTCACATAAAATAGTGGTATTGTGTTTGCAAGGGGCAGGTTCTCTGTTTCTTATATATCTGTGAAAACGGTTTACCTAATTATATGGAAACACAAAAATAGCATGTTACTTGGGAAAAAACATGGTTTATTGCCTTTGGTTCTACTCGACTCATATTTTGAAGTTTCCTGTTAAGTAGGTATATTGTTCGGATAGGAGCAAAAAGTATACAAAGGTAATTCAAATTCCTTGAATTAAGGTTCAACATGCGTCCTCTAGGGTATTCTATAACTCCATGGTGATGGCATATTTGTATGAATGAAAGCAAAGTTTTTGTTATCAGTATGGACTTTTTGTCTTAATAGTTCCGATGATATATTGGAGTGTTATTGCCTACGTAGGCAGAAATCAAAACGGTATCATTTGTAGAGATGAATGGCAGAGAGCTCAATAAATATTGCGAGAATATGTTTTTAGTCAGTCAACTATGCCCCTTAAATATTAATATTATCTAGTTTATTTTACTTAGGTCACATTGCACGTACAACACAAAATATTATAGAGACTTTACCTGAAGCCTGAAATTACAGAGAATGAAAAGCACATCTCCAACTCGATGGGCTTAATAGGCGAAATATAATATATCACAGGCCTTTTTGTTACAGGATCTAGTTCAGGGATCGATGGTGACGTACCATCGCTACTCCGGAGAGAAACCATCAAGGTGGTCAAACTGGCACATTTGGCATTGGCACAAAAGCTTTGAAGTCAAACATGCGGGTTGCTAAGGCAAAGGCTTACTAATATTTTTCTCATTGGTTACTAAGGAAACTAGTTATACAAATGAATGACGGTTGACGCTGAAAAATAATTAAATTTGGAACAGCTGTGCTCAGAAAACAAGCCATTATCTATCTTAAGATAAGGTAAAATACTGGAAAATAAAAATATTTGTAGAGGAATTGTACCTACAGCATCAAAGGCGTAAATCATTTTTTTGTTAAATTAAATGAATGTTCGAAAAAAAAAACAACAATCGCTGGGCTTATTTAAAGTGCGGGACGAAAAAGTTGTCTTGTGATTAAGTCCACCGGAGGCCCTGGCGCAGGGATGAGATATTGCCCCCCCCTCCCCCTCCTCCCACATTTTTTATTTATTTTTTAGGAAAAACCGAGAACTACATCAAAAAGACGAATCTATTAGTTCTTTGCAATTAGGGATATTTTAGGCAATCATAAAAGACTTACGGTGACAATTTATTACGGTGTATTTTAAATTTACTCTTTATTGTCACGGAAATATTCCAGTAATTTTAGGTACATGGTGCACTTTAGTTCTCAACTTTTTTAATTCTTAAGTTCATTGAAATTTTCGTTGTTTTGAAGTTTCATTTGCAGCAACTTTGTTGGTTTAAAAGTCAAGTGCAAGCAAAAACTTCTCATCGAAGGTTCCACTAAGTACACCGTATACTGTGTAGCTTTGCACTGCAACTTAGCGAGAGAACTTCGTGCATCGGATTCTGATTAAATTTGCATTTCGGGAAAAACTTCAGCTACGTTTCGATGTAAGCCACTTAGCTTTTTGTTTCTCAAGTTCTTGGCGAATCAGGTACAATGGAATGTTGAAGGTATTGATCACATATTCATAATCTACTATTTTTTATATCTATAATCTAAGTTGCAAAGATATTTTAACATGTAAGATTCATATTAAATGCATGCCCACAAACAGCCACTTGTAAGTTTGCGTTACAAGTGCTGCATGTGTACTTACAAATTAAAATCCAAACCTGAAATGAACATAAACCCTGCAACTTTTGCCGACCTTCCCTGTAACAGGGGTGTCATTGGCAAAGTAAACCTTTTTTTTTTACAGTATGGGCGGTTACTCCTGTCGTTCTGTTCTGCATCATAAGATCACCCACTTTGCAGAACTTTTTCACAAAAAAAAAAAAATGTAGTAGCAGCTACAGAGCACCATCAGTCAAGTATTAGTACTTTCTACTCACGCAACTACAAAGCTGCACATGTAGCGCTTCACCTTACTGCGTTGTGTCTAAGAGGTAGATAGATACGTAGATAGATAGATAGATAGATTAGATAGATAGATAGATTTATTTTCACACATTATTGTACATGACAGGTTAAACCTAATATCTACATACAATAATTAAAACATGCATTAGCATTATATGACATAAAATTTAAAATAAAAATAAATCAAAGATGAGAAAAAGGAACCGAAATCACTTAGGAGAAACGGAAGCCTCTGTCTAAGCTGATTTTCACTCAGGTGAAAGATATCAACCGAAGAGGAGATCCCATTGAGCATAGCCATTGTCCTCCACACAGGTCACATGTTATGCGACTTGGAACGTTTGTATTATGTTTTATGCTTAAAAAGGGGGGAGGGGGGAGTACCCAGTCTTGTGAAATTATGAGAAAAATGTAAAAACACAAACGATTCTATGATTTAGATTAAAAGACAACACAGAAATGGGAAATCATACCTCACACCTTGGTCGGGCTTAAACGATAATCCTCTATCTTCGAACGCAAGCAATCTACTAATTGATTTATCGTCTGTTAATGCAATATCTACAAATGTTACTCAGTCCTTTCATGATATTGGACGTATGATACTTAAAAGCTCATGTACCTGTAGAAGTTTTGTGACTGCTGTAGATCCCACAGCTTCCACATGGTTTACCCAGCTCTTGGTCTCTTAAGTGCCACAAGTATAAAGCATTACGCTTGAGTTCAAGCGTAGCACTTTACCGAAAATGTACAAAAACTAAAATACTCTAAGGAAGCGCTACTTTACTTTTCTTACATCTTTTGTTAAACGCTATGGTTGCGTTTAAACGTATGCTGGTCTCTCCAGGGCTTAGGAAGACCAGGATTGCGGCAGCAACAGCAAAGTTAAATTCACAAACAATTACTCAAACTTGAGTGAGTTATTCACAGAGACTGAGTTAGCAGGTGATTCACAGAATCGCTGAGTGAAGTTTAACAAGGAAAGTTTTATAACCTGTACTTAATTTTATGTTGAGTATGTAGTGGTATATGATATTTCATCCAGGAATTTGATAGTATTTGAAGTTGACTCTAAATGCATAGACACAAGTATACAAATATAAACATGCTATAAGTGTAAGTATTCAAAGAGAAAAAGTCAAACCGAAAACTCTGCAAACCTTGCCGCCCTTCCATCCATACAGTAGAAAATGTTCACTTTTTCTAATAAGGATGATCAAAATGATCTTCAATTAAAGTTGCAAAGATTCAGTAACATAAATTGAATGCAATTTGTGCTCACGAAAAGATGCGAATCAATTCATTCTGCGCCTGCGAATGTTTTTACAAAATAAAAATCCAAGTCTCGAGTGAACGTTTACGTTCCAACTTTAGCCGCACTTTCCTGAAACGGAGGTAACGTTTGTACTGTAAGCTATTACAGCAATGAACAAAGGATGAATATTAAATATTTTTATGGTAATTTAAAAACGAGGAAGCAAAAAAAACACAAAATATCGTTAAAAACTAAATCAATGCAGATTCGAACACGGACTATCTGGGTATAATCCAAATGCATTATTCATCTGACTATCAATCATGTATCTCGATGTGTGATTTTTTTTTGTACTAAAGATTAAAGCGTTTCTTTACATGGTGTTTTGTAATGAATTGGATTATTCTGCTTATATTAACGCAAAGCCGTATAGAGACAGAACATCCCATGGAGATTAAAAGCTTATGTCTTCTACAGACGATCACTCAAGCATGTAATTTTGCTCGTATATTATGTAAATAATTATTTTGCAGACGAATAGAACTTTGGATAAGAACTTTCATATTCTGATGGATTTCATTACCCGCTAAAGGAATTTCATACATATTTTTATGCATTCAATTATGGACTTGGTACAAATTTTAAGGCAAATGATGGACCTTACACGGCCGGGTTGCTAGGAAACATTCAAACTATTATTGTAGTTTATTGCTTGCTTAGGACCCGATAGTCACATAGGTAGAAAAAATATTTAAGTTCATATTTTCTGCTAAGTCCATATTTTAAATACTAGACGATTATAGCAATCTCACAATTCAGAGTGAACTCCCTAATCTAACATCCAGGAATGATCACCTGGTAGATATATAATAATTATGTGGTATAAGTAAGTATTTACTGAAAATTTAATTCATTATATCGATTACAATAAGTAGTAACTGATTTCATTCAGGCCAAGTGACAAACACAAGCGCTACGCAGGTGACATAATGTGGGGCCTCTACAGTCCGCTTTCATATCACGCAACATTGCTGAATGGTGAGTGATTGTTTGAGGGTGTTGACATAACCGGGAAGTTTCACATATTAATATAATTGTAACAATGTTAAGTCATTAAGAAGTTCCGACGTATTAAAGTGTTCCCATTAAACTTCTAACATTATTTACTTCCACAGCGCTGAATCGTTTTGAGTGACTGTATGATTCAAGGTATTTTAAGTGTTTTTGAGTTTATATTATAGTTGTCTAAATCATGCAAAACATCAAAATGCGTGAGCGTGCTTAACCTTCATGATATCTAAATGTAAAATGGCAAAAAAAACATTTTAATACAAAAAGTTTCAATCCGCTGAAAAGATGATTGTGTGTTTTAAAAAAAAATCTGTAATTTATCTCAAATAAATTTACTTTGAAATTTCCTAGAATATAATTTTCCTTTATGGGTAGGTACCATAGAAAAAAAATTGCCTCTGGCAAATCATTTACATATTTTTAAATTAATTTTATGAATACGTTTCAACATTACCTAAATATATTATCATTCTTTTTCCAAGGATAAAAACAGAGAATTTGCAAAAAAAAAAACATTGAAGTTAATTTCTTATGTATGAGACGTATAGAGTGAAAAGCGTAACATGCAAAAAATATCACTTCGAAAAAACATGCCAGATTGCCTTTGATTCTAGCGACTCATAAAATACCCGAACCTTAAGTTTTACTTAATTTAATCTATAATAATAATATAATAATCTATAATCTAAGTTGCAAAGATATATTCATTTAAAGCTCTCAGATGTATGCCCACAAACCAACAAGTGTAGTTCGCGCTTACAAATGCTGAATGTGTACTTACAAATAAAATCCAAACCTCAAATGAACATAAGCCCCACAACTTTTGCCGACCTTCCCTGAAACAGGGGTGACATTGGCAAAGTGAACCATTTTTTACAGTATGGGTGGTCAGCCTCATACCAACCTATAAGTCAAGGAATATGAATAATAAATTACATTTAAATATAAAAAAGAACAAAACCTTACAAAGAAATCTATACAAAAAAAGTCAAAAATTTCCTATGCAAAAAATGTAGCAAATGAATACACCAACATTAGAAATCAACATTGCAGATTAGCCGCCACTTCTTCCTGTCCTTGCATACTTCTTTCATTTCATCCAGAGTCATAACCTTTTTCATACAAGTCCTCCTTTTATTATGACTCTGGATATCCCATTCATTCGCTATTTCAGAGATTTGATCCTGAAATCGAATGAAATGAATCGATCCACATAAACTGAAAAGCATCGAAAAGAGAACATTAGAAAGAGACAGAATAAAAGAAAATGTTGTTTAATTCAAAACTTCGATCTTTCTGTAATGAGAGTGGGTCTTGACTTTGATTTACACGGCAACTTTTGAGACCCTTCCGATAACTTTATCTTTTATCTCTTCAAAACCTGCCCTCACTCGTCTAGTGCCCTGAAAACGCTTAAACTCCACCATTGCGCTTCACCCAAAAAACAATGAAAACTACAGGCGCTGTTTGAGATTTCAAGCATTTTTAGGTTCGCGCGATAATTGAGTTTAAACGTAAATTTGTTTACTAGGAGTACCTACAGATAATATCTTCCAACGTTTTCTCCTCTCTCCGGGGCTGTACCGCCTCTAGCGATATGAAAAAATCACGTCTCAATGTAAAGACTCGGCGTGCCAACCTGAAAACTTGAAAACATAAAAAGCTACCTCGCCTTCTGGCAAATTGTATCCTTTGAATAGAAATTCAACTTTAAAATAAATCATCTTTTTGTTTATTCACTTAAATTACGGAAAATATGTATTTGAGGAAGTTTCTTTAGACTTGCTTTTCATGGAAATTGAAAAGCCCCTCTATTGCTTTCCTTCAAAGAAATATTATAACTTTGCCACGAGTAAGCCACGTTACATAAACTCCCTTCGATCCCAAAAATCTAAAAATGTATGAACACTGTCATTCACTTGAGTGCTGTTGTCTCTTCCAGGGGCGTGCATCCCATGCAGGCACGTGCGCCTAATACGTAGGCAATATATGGTAAAAACGAATTATGCTTGATATTGAGATCCAAAATTCAAAATTTAAGTTCTTTTGGAGCCATCGTTAGCAGTTAGCACTTCAGTCAATTTTAAATGAGTAATTTTGAAGGAATAGGAGAAAATATTTATTCTGAAATGAATTTGCCTATACCATATGCACGCGCTTGATATTTTATATATATTTTTGATTAACGCGATAAAGGAAGTTGATGTAAATGTTTTATACTCATGGAACTTATTCTTATTAATTTCAACTCGTAGTCAATGGTTAACGGTTCGGACTCGTCGGAAAAAGTGAATTTGATCTTGAAAGAAATATATTTTTCTATAAATAAATTATGCGTGTCTGCTTGTGGGAATGCATTTAATATTAATCTCAAATGATACATATCTTTGCAGCTTAGATTTAGATCAATGACTGGTCACCACAGGCGTCATCCAGGAATAAAAAAGGTCTTGCTTGAGTACTGGCGCTTTTTATAGTGACAACCAAGCTTGTAGAGGGCACATAACTCACATGAGAAAAGCGTTCACAATTGTATTATTTAAGAACCGAAGTCGATTATTTCTCATTGAAATTTATCCAAAACTTATCCTAATGTTGTTACAAATTATTCCTGAATTTGCCCCGATACATTTATAAGAATAATTCATCATAAGTTCGCGTACAATAACATTGTAAGTGGGTCATGGACTTGCTTAACAAGGATGACGTATCATTTTATTAGGACGATGTTCCAAATTATTCATCTCATAATAAAATAATCATTAGATAATTCCAACAGGTATAACAGAACCAACTCAATATCCCTACATAGGATTAAAGACCTTGTTAAATAATGTAATAAAGGTTATTATCGTGTTTTATTGTGATCAGATGGTTCTGTTCTGCAACGTTCAAATATTCAAAGGATGTTCTGACCTGAAATTTGTGCTCGGATCTCTTCACCTCCCACCCAGACAATAAATCATGTTCCTGCCTACCTTGGACTGGGTAGTAGAATAACACAAAGGACGAACGTTAACCCTTAATTTAAGATATTTGAGTTTTTTTGGGTCCTGCACCCTTTTATCCGCACAATTAAATTTTTATTCGAAATTAGATTTTTTCTCGGCGGGCAAACGTCAAACATCTATGTTATAGGAGTGCTGAGCGATCAACAATATATTCTTAATGTTTGAAAATAAAATATTTTTTAAAAAAAAACCCAAGCTGGGCTATGAAGATTTTGTTCATTTGAGGTTTGGATTTTAATTTGTAAGTGCACATGCAGCATTTGTAAGCGCGAACTTACACGTGTCTGTTTGTGGGCATTCGTTTCATATGGATTTGCTGAATGTTACTATATAATATCTTTCTAACTTAGATTATATATACAGAACCCTTGATGTATGGAAGTGAAGCCTGGACGGTGAGTGAAAGGGAAATTAGTAAAGTCCATACAGTAGAAATGGACTATCTAAGAAGTATGATTGGGAAAAAACGAAGTGACAGGGTGAGGAATGATTTTGTAAGAGAAGAATGTGGTGTAAGGGAAAGTGTGAAAGTGAAGATTAAAAGAAGTATGTTAAGATGGTTCGGGCATTTGGAGAGAATGAGTGATGAAAGATTGACGAAGAGAGTATATGTTGCTAGAATAGATGGATGTCGTGGTAGAGGAAGACCGAGAAAAGTATGGAAGGATCAAATCTCTGAAATAGCGAATGAATGGGATATCCAGAGTCATAATAAAAGGAGGACTTGTATGAAAAAGGTTATGACTCTGGATGAAATGAAAGAAGTATGCAAGGACAGGAAGAAGTGGCGGCTAATCTGCAATGTTGATTTCTAATGTTGGTGTATTCATTTGCTACATTTTTTGCATAGGAAATTTTTGACTTTTTTTGTATAGATTTCTTTGTAAGGTTTTGTTCTTTTTTATATTTAAATGTAATTTATTATTCATATTCCTTGACTTATAGGTTGGTATGAGGCTGACCACCCATACTGTAAAAAATGGTTCACTTTGCCAATGTCACCCCTGTTTCAGGGAAGGTCGGCAAAAGTTGTGGGGCTTATGTTCATTTGAGGTTTGGATTTTATTTGTAAGTACACATTCAGCATTTGTAAGCGCGAACTACACTTGTTGGTTTGTGGGCATACATCTGAGAGCTTTAAATGAATATATCCTTGCAACTTAGATTATAGATTATTATAGATTATAACCCCGTAAGAATCTTGCTTCATCATATTCATTCTGTTATTTATCTGATATCGAAATGGTCTACATAACGCGTTCTCAACGATATCGTAGCCCATATACCCAGATTAAACTCGTAATCTCCTTTGTGATTGGAAATCGAAAAAATATATGAAAACCAATTCACTCACTAGAAGTTCCATCCTATATTTCATATATTTCCAATTTACGCAACCGAGGTGAGCGTCTGTAAATATTTTAAACTCAAGCTACTGTACTGTCTACGCACAGCAAGCGTAGATCCATTTATACTGCAACGCGTATAATTTATACTACGGACAAAAACCACAAGATGTAGTCTTTCAAAAAAATATCTCAGTCATACAAAAAATCTTTTTCTTCCTGTTGTATGACGCTTTCATGCACAACTTTACCTTTGAGTTGTTCAGTAAAAAAGTATTGAATACCGTACGCAAAAGATTATTGAATAAGAACTATATATCGCCACCTCAGAGTAACTGAATAAGTACTGATTCACTGATTTGGGAAATGCTGGATTAAACATTTTTTTGGGTGTAACTTCTCATAGTAAGTGAACTAATTATAAAAAGTGCTCATGAATAACTTCTAAACTACAGGATTTTCTCACTTTTTTAGTGTTTTCTCTTGTAAAAATAAAAGGAAATAGGTGCATTAATCTGAAAAATCATTGTTAGTTAATAAACTAACATGGGTTTCTGTCACTAAGTTAGTTTTACCTTTAAGGTGTCGATATTTTTTTCGGTAAATCATAGCACAGTTAATGGCTCAACTGGCTTGGTTTGAATCCGAAGATATTTCTCACGTACATCTCCGGTAGTGTCATAGCGGCATTTACTGGAGCATGTTTATTGTTTAGTTTATTTACTTACTTACTGAGCTTGGGGTAAATATAATGGGTAAATTCGCGAAAACTTTTGTTAAAACACGCTTTATAATCAATTAAATTATTTGTATCTACTCCTCGAAATGAAATGTTTTATAATTGTTATCCAAAAATTACCCAACATACTGAGGACGTGCCAAAGAGCCATTGAAAGGAGGATGCTGAGAATTAGTCTCAATGGCAGAGTTCCAAACCAGGAGATCCGCAGACGTGCTGGTGTTACTGATATTGTACAGCGAGTGGCGTGCTTAAAGTGGCGCTGGGCTGAACCCGTCGCAAGGCAGGACCATGACAGGTGGCCGAAAAGAATCGTCCAGTGGACCCCAACTGAGGTGTCTGGACGACATCAAGAGTACTGCAGGCTTGGATGGCCTAAACACAGCAGCCGATAGACAGGAATCGAGAGGATTGATGGAGGCCTACGTCCAGGAGTGCACTGAGAAACGCCGAGGAAGAAGAGCGAAGAAATTTATCAGTTAAGCATCCTTTATAATGAGGATAATAACAGAATGATGGCAATTTATAAACGATAGATTTATTTAAATAAATAATATGTATGACAGACAAGAAATGCCAGATTTGTCATATTGTGTCAAAATCGAAATGTCAAAGAAATAAGGAAATTTACGTTTAACGAATAAACTTTATACACTGAATAAAAAATATGTCTGAAAAAAGCTCTGTGCGTAGAGTATGGCAAAAATTATAATTTTTAGAACATTTTTTGTGCGTTCTGTGCGTATGTTTGAAATGTTCCCGTGAGCTGTAAAAAGTTAGCTCTGGCAGTCCATAAAGAACATGAAATATTTCACGCAACTTTTATATGAAAGTCATAAAGTATAAAAGTTTCTGTCCGTGTAGCCGCTAAGGCGCTCTTGTATTCTTCCTAATGAAACCGCCTAACTTTGCTCACCTACGTCATGTTCTACTAAGCTCACTTTATGATGAATGACAGGATTATATTTGACATCTCGTCCCCCCAGTGCATGTTTGGCTTATCCACCATTTGATTTAAACATGACCTTCAAAATAAATCGTTTTAAAAATAAATCACATTATACACAATCTGATATAAGAAAAATATATCAAACACGTTAATGTGGGAGCTGTTTTTAATATTTTCAAAATCAATTTCCAGCATTCAAAAGACACATTGGTCCAGTACACATTCAAACATTGTTCATTTGAAATAACTGCTGTTGGAGATACGACAAACACGCATTAAGGTGGCGATATATAACGAGTATAAAACATTGCGTACATACCCTACCATCGTGTGAATAAAAAAAAGTATGTAACATACAGCAGTACCTCTAGTTAGTGTTTTAGTTTTCGTATTTTTTTCTTTTAACATGATTGTTTGAGTATTTACGTTTTTTTTTCCTCAGAGTACAGCAAGGGCACGAGCTTATGTGTTGTTAAACGTTTATAAAAGTATTACGCAAGTAATCAACCAGCAAGTTAACAGAACAATGCATAGAAAGAACAACAACGCTTTATTGAGTGTTTCACTTTTCATACTGTTTTGTTACGAGAGACTGGATGGTTACGTACGTAAATACTTCCGTATTTTTTTTTTACTCGGAGTATTGCTTAGTCTTGTAGGCACAAAATCCTTTAAATTTGTGCCTAGTAAAAACATTGTGTAAATTCACCATAATTAAGTAAATAAATAAAAATGTATGAAAGCTTAAGCACTCTCTAGGAGTGCCGTTGTATATTCCTAATTTCCACATTTTGGATTTACGCAATCGAGGGGAGATTTACGCAATGATTTAGACTCAAGGTACTTAACGTAATGAAAAGGTTTTTAATATTTGTTTCAAGAGATTCGAAAAACTTGTTAATATCATAACATAATTGCAGACATCATAATAATCAGTAACTTATTAAAAACTTGTAGCTATTCAACTATACCTATTCTTGTTTTTCATGGCTTCCGTTTTCTTGCGCAACTTTCTCGGTGAAAATATAAATTATTATTGAATCCAGCAGTTTTCATCTGAATGCCTAATCTCATTAAAAACTTTTCCACTGGATATTGAAAAATATTGGAATTTTTATTCCTACCTTGTTTTATAACCGGCATGAAGTCTTACGGCATTAAAATGCATTGCTTTTGCTCTGCTGCAAAATGGTATTTTCCAGTCAATTTTTAAATAAGTTTTAAACCAACTTGACTTCACATACAGCGTTACTTTTTAACCGCGTTGTCCTCTAAAAAGCCGCATATGGCATGTTGAACATTTTATTTTCACAGGTAACTGGGCCAGATTTTTGTCATAGTTGTCTGTTTTGCGGTTTGTTACGGAACAGGTCTAAGAGAGGGACAGGGAGGGGTTGCGAACTTGAAATACGTGTCAAGCGCATATACACACATACATCAAAATGATTACACACACTGAAGTACGTAGTAAAGAAACATCTAGGAGTATTCGTGCCTTGGAATGACATTCTAATGATTTTGTGTGCGTAAATATTCTGGTGGTGGAATAATAAAAAAATTCGAGAAAAACTTCTCCGGTTTATTATAAAAGAGATCAAAATGGCACGAACGGTAGTCGCAAGAAACCTATTCTGTTCCGTGACACATGCGTCACCATGGGAAACTACTCAAAAATCCAATCATTTATTTTTTATTTCTCGATGTATCTACAATTCGTTTCAAAATTATTATTGTATAATTTGTCTGGAACTGACCAAGCAAAAAATAAAATATACAGAGTGGTATGAATATTCCAATGCTTTGATTTCAGCACTTACCTGCTCTGTCCTCTCTTTGGTGAGATGCTAAGTGTGCCGGCTTGTCACCCCGGGCAAGAAGAGCTCAGAGGACAATTTGAATTTTAAATTCCCTCTCGCAGTTTTACCTCCGACCTTGACTTGTCATAATTATAAATTGAGATTTTAGAGAAGCGACAACTTTTGCACAACAGAGAATGATTTCTTGAATTAATGTATATTTTACTTACACCTCCTGTTTTTATTACTTGCTTACTTCGTAAAATATATAGTGTTGGCGTCTCGTGGAGGAAAACGATTCTTTGACAAAAAATCTTCTGTTTAAAATGAATATGTGAATTGAGTATAATTCTTTAATTGAGTCGCTCTCAAGCGCTATTCTGCTAAATTCCTTGCGATTTTCAGGCGACGAGATAGCGATTCGTGTCAAAAAATAAGGTGTACCTACTGTGATTTTTTTATACATGTAGTGCTTTCGCAAGCGCTAGCAAACTCCGACTTGGATTAACAAAGTATCACCTAATTTGAAAAAAGCAAAAACTGTTGGAGTTTTTAAACGAACACGAAAGACGAATACAAAAGATCTTATACTTTATTTAAGAGGGCCCTTGAGGAGTGAGGCTGAGTAAACCTTTCCGTTATTATATTTTAGGTTTCAAATAAACACTTAAACGGGAAATAATTTCTTACACCCTTGGTGGGATTCGAAATTGAGCTATCGGCATGGAATGCAAGCACTCTACCAACTGAGCTATCGACCGGACTAGCACTCATGATAAACTTTATAGCATTTTCACACTTCTTTAGTGTTTTCTCCCGCAGAAAATAGGAAAAAGTGTCTAATAACTACATGCAGTTTAAAATATCACTTATTCAGTTTTACCTTTAAGGTATTGAGATGTGGTATAAAAAAGTCCAAAAGAACCAAATTCACAATCTAGGATGTACCAGAAATATGAGGAATCAAATTTAATCTCATTTTCAAAAAAAAACTTGTCTTTGTTTATATCTGACTCCGCTGTAATCCTTTGATATTCAAGAATTTATAATTTACTTTAAATGAAAATTAATTTTACTGCTAAATAAGTTCCTTTAATAAGAGGTAAAGTGCCTCGCCTCGACTGATTTCATCCTGTGATCATTGAGGCGTTTCACCTGGTCCTAATAAAAAGGACATTAGCAATTTTCCTTTCAAAATGTATTTAATGGAGCAACTCTACCTTGGCCAGGTTTTGTCTTTCATAACCCTCCGTCTGCCGCAACATTTTCGTGCCTTCCTTCGGGCGCCATTTGCCAAAATAAAAACATACTATTTCATGTAATTGTTTACTCACATTCCCTTATTACTCACTCACTCATTACTCACATTCCCTTATTACTCACTCACTCATTACTCTCACTCCCTTATTACTCACTCACTCATTACTCACATTCCCTTGATTTCTGGTAGCAGCCGTTTCACACTAATCATTACCCTGAATATAAAACATTGCGTAAACTGTCTCGATTGCGCAAACAAAAAAAAACATTATGTGGGCTGTTGTAGATACAAAAAATACCAAAATGTGTGGTAGATACCACACATTTTGGTATTTACGCAATCGAGGGGAATTCATACAACTTTTTATACTCGAGGTACTGGATTAAAGCAACGCAACGCAATTAAGCTACACATATAGTGTAACTTCTTGCCGCGTTACCCCCGAAAAGATCGCATGTAGCGAGTTGAACCTATTTATTTTTACAGGTAAAGGGGCCGGCCTTACGCCAACCACTTCAGTTGAAGTGGGGGTTTCCCAGCTCCCGAGAGGGCTGGTGCTCATTTCTTGTGAAGGCTGAGTAATCCTTGCAGGTATCTTCTTTTGGGGTTTGAAATAAACACCGAAACGGAAAATCATTTCTGACACCCTCGTTGGTATTCGAACCCGAGCTCACGGCATGGAATGCAAGCACCACAGATCACGGAATATCTGAGCTATCGACTGGACAAAGCAATGTAAACTTTAAGACTTATTTTATAAAACATCTCATTTTCACCCTCCTTCTTATTCTAATATTACAATAATACAAAAAAACAAAAACAATGTAATTAGTTCAGTCTGATTATAGTATGATCAATAATATTAAGATTCTATGGAATCAGGCTCCTTCAATAAAAGTGGAATGCACCTTTGCACTCATCACGGCCGCCTTGCCCTTCACATGTTACACGTGGTGCTGCAGCGACTATTGCAGTGTACTCCAGTAGAGAGCTTCAAAGTGACAGAAAGGTACTGGGAAGAAGTCCCTCATTACATTTGAATCGGAAACATTAACGAAAAAAAAACAGCTATGCTTTTTTGCACAGACGCTACCAATGGAGGGTTACAAAATTCACAAATTTACCTGGTATCTTATTTCCTGTCTATTGATTAACCAGATTTTCCAAGCCTTCATTTTATGGTAGTTGAGGCCAGAAATACTCAATGGGTTAAAATCTCGATCCACTTATCAAAAGTTCCCATGTTAAATTCGAATAAAAATAATATTTTCAGTATTTTTAGTATTTTCTAAAATAAGTCCTGTCGGTAGCTGAGTTGGTAGAACGCCTTGGTTCAATACCAAAGAGTTAGGGTTCGATCCCAACCAAGAGTGTTTATTTCAAATTTAAAAAACATAGAACTAGCAAGGTTTATTCAGAAATGAGATTGGGACCATGGAAACCCCACTTCTAGTATTAAAGGTTGGCCTTACCTGTACAAATTAAAAGATTTGATCTCGTTGGGAACAACGCGTCAAGAAGTTCCGCTGTATACACAGCTTAGTTGAGTTTCCTTTTTGTCTTTTGCTGTAAAATATTTTCGTTGTGTTCAGAATTATTGTTGCCTATCTTCCGGGCGCACTACCAGCGCAGCGTAAAGAAAAGTATGGAAATATTATTATATAGGTATTTGCCACAGCAAACAATCTGATATTTATCTTTTAAAATATACATTAAAAAAAAAAATTAACAACTCGAAAAACTACTTTCAGTTATAAATCGGTGTTATGGCCGAGAGGTAGAGGCGCATGTTTGACTAGCGTATTTGGAACCGAATAACGTTGGTTCGAATCTTGCGTCTAGCTCACTTGACCAGAACTTCCACCCTGGTTCAACAGATGCCATTGCATGCACACAAGCTTCTGCTTTCGCATGAAGACAACTGGCCAGACAAAATAGGTTGGTGGATTGCATTCTAAATCTAAATCTAAATCTAAGCTGCAAAGATATGTATCATTTGAGATTCATATTAAATGCATTCCCACAAGCAGAAATGCATAATTTCGCGCTTACACATGCCGCATGTGGACCCACAATATAAAAAACCCAATCTCAAATGAACATAAGCCCTGCAACTCTTGCCGACCTTCCCTGAAGCAGGGGTGACATTGGCAAAGTGAACCATTTTTTACAGTATGGGTGGTCAGTCGCATACCAACCTATCAGTCAAGGAACAAAAGGAGCATTCCTCTCCACAAATCTATTTAAAAAAAAACTGAATTATAATAGTTTCAATAGATTTTGTAGGGATTGTGTATTCACACAGTGAAAATTCATTTTATTTAAAATCAATTTTTTTTTAAACGTTGTTTTATTTTCACAATAATATTTTGAATCTCGAGTACTTTCGACCTTCAATATTCAGGTCATTATCAAGAGTGATGTATAAAAAAATTAAAATTATTAAGAACAAACCATAGATCAAAATTATATAAATTCAAATAAATAGGTAGGTATAGGTACAATAAATATGAACTTAATTAAAATTAAATACAACAGTCAAAAATTAAAAGAAAGAAAACATAAAATAATAAATAATAATTACAATAAATTAATTCAAACATCCGAGGGTCAAAAAATAAAATAAAATATTTAAAGCACAAATAAAATTATTGAGTCAACACAAAAAGACAAATAATAATAATAACAACAAAATGACAAAGAATAAAACTAAAATTAAGGCGATTGGGTTATGGCGGATTGCGGAGAGGAGCAATGAGCAGGGGGGAAGCTAGTGGGATTTGAATATTTACAATAAGGCCATTTTGCTTACATTTATGAATTTCAATTGTTGTTAGGGCATTTAGTTGCCTGTATTTATGGATGGTGGCGGAGTTTACAGTATTTCGTGTGCAGACTGCGACTCTGTGTATGTTGGACAGACCTCAAGATTAATTAATGTAAGATTCAAGGAGCATGATAGGACATTTAGAGGTCTGTCTGCATATTCCGAAATGGCGGATCATTGCATCGAAAATGACCATACCTTTGGCATTGACGATGTAAGGGTTCTGCACTCGGAATGTAAATACAGGCAACTAAATGCCCTAGAAACAATTGAAATTCATAAATGTAAGCAGAATGGCCCTATTGTAAATATTCAAATCCCTCTAGCTTCCCCCCTGCTCATTGCTCCTCTCCGCAATCCGCCATAACCCAATCGCCTTAATTTTAGTTTTATTCTTTGTCATTTTGTTGTTATTATTATTATTTGTCTTTTTGTGTTGACTCAATAATTTTATTTGTGCTTTAAATATTTTATTTTATTTTTTGACCCTCGGATGTTTGAATTAATTTATTGTAATTATTATTTATTATTTTATGTTTTCTTTCTTTAAATTTTTTACTGTTATATTTAATTTTAATTAAGTTCATATTTATTGTACCTATACCTACCTATTTATTTGAATTTATATAATTTTGATCTATGGTTTGTTCTTAATCATTTTAATTTTTTTATACATCACTCTTGATAATGACCTGAATATTGAAGGTCGAAAGTACTCGAGATTCAAAATATTATTGTGAAAATAAAACAACGTTTAATAAAAAATAATTTGATTTTAAATATAATAGTTTCAGTTATAAATCTATATTAGTGTGTACTTGTTCCCTCTGCAGAGTGATCGCCACTGATAATTGTTTCCTTGGTTTTGTTGGCGGTTACAAAAATAACGGAGAAAGATGTATGAAATAATAAATTCCATGTTCGTCTCAACAAAAGATGACTTACATCATTTTATCCCGAAGCCTTGAAAGAAAAATGTCATCTGTACTGCAAGTATAGAACATTACGTTTAACTCAACCACAGCGGGTACAAAAAAATGTATAGAGACGAAAGCAGCGCCTTTTGTGAGCGTTTAAGTTTCCTTGCGTTTTGTTTGAAAGCTATGTCTTATACTACCGGATTCTATAGAAATTATTTACCTGAGAACACATTGAGCAAGCTGTAGATAAATCACATTTTCTTTCGTTCCTTCAAAAATATCGAGTACATTACTCGTATATGATACACCTCAGTTCTGCAGATCGTATGTTCTGAGAATCACAGTGAAAGGTTGCCTACCTGTACAGCTGTACAACAATATTTATTACATTTTCACAGAATTGTTATCAGGTTTTCATTTTGCTTGAAATACTTTTTCTTATTTTTTTTTTACAATGACGCGCCTGTCCCGTCGTTTGCCTCATTCTAACCATGGCCTCTTTCGGGATCACGTTTGACCTCGGACAATCCTTAATCATTTGTACCTTTACTGAGCAGCTCTAATAATATGTAATCTCCTTGACTTAATTAAAGTTTTCAGACCTTACAGACTTCCAGTCATCACAAGCCTATCAAGGTTATCTAGGGCTCTACTCGTTCTTGCAATGTGACCAAAAAACCTATCGGTGTATTTTGTCAACAATCGATTAATCGAATTAATCACGAATGAAAAACACAAACTTATGAAAATCGTCTAGATATATACTTCTGTGCAGCTCATGTTACTATTGTAGAGTTCTCTCTTTTTCAACCAATAATTATATCGCTATGACTTGCGGCAGATCTTGGGGTGGAGGAAAGGAGATCTCAAGGGGAGGGGAGGAATGAGATGCACCCCTGACGTTGCAAGGGATGAGGGAGTGGGATTTTGGCTGGCGATCGATACAGATGTGTTTTTCTTTTCTTACTCTTCAAAAATCTAAAAATATATACTTCGGTTCTTTAATATTAAATTAAATTCGGGAGTTCGATTTCAACTTGCGGTCGACGGGTGTCTTTTGTTTCAAAGCTTAATAATATATTCATTTCGATTTTCTAAATAATAAAAATATTTCATAAATAAAGGAACATTAATCAACAAAACTTTGAATACGCATCTATTGAACTTGAAATTTAAATAATAACTTTTATAAATATTAAGCGCGGAAATTCTTTTGATTTAATTCGGCATTATTATTGTGGAGTGAAAAGTGCAGTGGTTATATTTCTTATTGGGATCCGGCCTTTCATTATTTAAAATTAAAATAACTATTTACGTATAATACAGAGTTGTTCCTGAGCTGTTTTCCTGGGCTGAGTTTTCTTTGATTATACTAACAGATTGACTAAAAATCTACTAAACTAAAACTAAATTTCATTGAAAATATACCTTTATTTCATTTTTATGTTGGTGGTTTCTTTCAGAGTTTCTTATCGCTGTGAACTTGTGTTATAAATATTTACTTTCAGGGATTCATTGACTAACCTGTGCGGGGGAAAGATTTTCCTGCTAATTTTCTTATCGATGCATAATTGTTAATTATAGGTTTATTTCAGAGATTCACCTACTTAACTAAGCGGAGGGAGGTTTTCTTCTTATCTTCGACAAAGTAATTATTTACTGTCGCTGTCATTTATGTACTAACGCAACACACACCACTATTGACATTTTGCATTAAATTAGATTCTCTCTCTTGCCGGAATTCTGCAATGTTATATTGAATTAAGAAATGTTTGGTTCGCTTGCATTCGAGATATACTGATTCCTGAAGTCAGCCGTTCCCAATGTCGTTTCCTTACCGAATGGTCCTTCCTAAAATTTCCCTTGTTGTGGAAAACGGTTGAACGAGTTTGTCCGGTGGGTAGTGTATCGTATAGGTTTGCAAGATGATGGGACCTTTTGTCGTAGTTTATAAATGTGGGTTTGGTGTTGAACGTTCCACAGTCACGGGAAGACCCTAGTTTCAGGAAAATTCCTGAAAACCTATAACATTCAATGCAGAATTACCTAATCACTCTTACACATTACGGAATGCTGCTCTCCTTGAGGTGGTGAGAATGAAAGAATGATTATGAAGGATTTGCATGTTGCATGAATTACCAATAAGTAAGGCCCGAAAGTAATCCATCTGAAGGTGAAAATGTATTCCAAACACACCATTACACATCCATCACACTAGGGGTTGGCCAAGCTAATAAAATACAAATTTCATAAATAAATTATAAACAAACAAACTGCAGTATGTGCTGAAGCCGAAATGCCTGCAATCTCATATCGGGATACACAAAGAATAACGCAGATGTACTTATTGCAGTTGAATATGAAAACCGCTGAGTGACCTTGGTCATAATATGTTCCCGATCACAACAAAGTTCCTGAAAATTGGCAGCCGGCCTCTGGCCAAATACAACCGGATATGTTCCTGACCTTCTGATCGCAACGAGAGTTCCTGAAATGATCTGGGCTCACTCAGCTGGATTAATGTTCCATGATCTCTGATCATATATACTTGGAGTTTGCTTGGAGCCAACATTATTGCAGTAACTTGTAGCTGAACACACACAATCCAGACTAACCTTCCTGTCCCGTGGTTTTTTTCAGCAAAAGATTACCATACGGAGAAGATGGGTAGAGTACAAGGGGAATTGGAGGAGGTACTCAAAAGGCCGTTGGGGCCATTTGCCATGATTAATTAGAGTCACTTAATCGACGAGGGTGTCGAAATCTTAGATTCACGCCGCGTGTATCCGAATCCTTTCCTTGAAATAACTAATAAAGGTCCATTTTGCAGTGCCTTTCAGATGACCGGTGGTCATAGAAAGATGCTGTAAAAGCCATGAACCTATTAATATACAGGTGGACGCGCAAAGGTAAGAATTACAACAAAGAAGAGATCGCCTTGCATGTAATTACTTTCACTAACAAACTAAAACCTAACTGCCTTTCATCTCGCAATTTTTATGTCATTTATGTTTTTATCTGAAAATAATTTCGACTACCTTATATTCCAATTAATTAAACTCGCACACATTAAGACCGTTCCGTAATTAATAACGCTTAAATCTCGTCGCCTTAAAAATAATTGTAGTTCATACTACCTCATCTTTGATCGCGTAAACGCAAAATCAATACTCGTTATAATCTTATAAAAAGGTAGAAATGTATGAGGGGTACACCTCCCAAAAAGTACTTGGGTTTGCCACTAAAGTAGATTTTGAAACGGTAAAACAAAAAATAACACAACGTTCTGTTTCATTATCTTCCACACGACGAGGAGTCCTACCCTTAGCTAGATGATCACATAATAATTGGCCAAAAATAATTACTACCTCGGAAGGGGTAGATTGCTCTTCCAGCAGCTGAAACTGAAGGGTGGAAAAGAATCGAAGCAGCCTAGTGCTATTCCTTCAAAGAAGGTTTGTTGCACTTGAATCCTGGTGACTCCAGGGTATTCTCCTGCACATTCGATCGCCTCACTTCTAACATAGGAGAAAATCCCTCTTTCGTGCCTCTTTTCGAGTCTCCTCTTCGTTCGTTCCCTCCGTCTCCCTTCTTCGCCAGGGGGGGGAACATTACACTATGTATACTAGGCTATGTATACTTAAGTTACTCTTACTATGTATAATATGATAGGCCAGTGGTTATCTTCGGACTCGTAAATGGAAAGTTGTGGATTCGAATCTCGGCAGAGCACAAAAAATAAACCATTTATATTTACTTTTACCAAAGGTCCATTCAGCCTTACAGCAACTGCGTGTAAATTGAGAATTGGCGCTTTGTAGCGACGACCAAGCTCGTAAAAAGCCCGGTGGATAGCTCAGTTGGTAGAATACTTGCATTCCATGCTGAAAGCAAGGTTTATCCCAACTGAGCGTGTCAGAAATGATTTCCCATTTCGATGTCTATTTCAAACCCAAAAATAAATACCTGTAAGGTGTACTCAGCGTTCAAAATAAATAAAAAACAACCCCTCCGGAAGCTGGAAAATCCCCGCTTCAGCTGAAAGTGGTTGTTGCGAGAGCGGCCCCCTTACGCGTAAAAATAAATAGATCAAGAAGAGCCACATGCAAACCCTTCGTTGCTTAGTTGCGATGCGCTTAGTCGCGTATGCTGAAGTTATGTTGAAATAACACACCTTTATAATCCATCTGTGACCTACAAAGTGTATAATATGTGGTATGGCTATATACTATGATGTATGACATTTGCAGATTTTTCATGAGTTCAAAATATTGAAAAGAGCGTGAAAATAAACGTCGTCATCCAGCCAAGTTGCTAAGGAAAAGGCATACACATATTTTGGTATTGGTTTCTAACAGGGGCGTGCGTCCCATACAAGCACATGCGCCTTATCGTTAGGAAAAATATTGTAAATAACCATTTAAGCTTCATATTCAGTTTTTAAATTAAAAAATTCAGTTTGATTTCCTTCACATACAAACACAGCTTACCCGTTGAGTTTACTTTGTATTGGTGGTGACTTATAAAGCATTTACGCCCTTTCACCTATGACCTCTCTTTTAATAAAAATAATAATATTAGGATGATTTATTTGGTGAGCGCTGTTTTTGTGTGTATCACACCTCAATAGCCCTCTGCGAGCTTGGTCGTCGCTGTAGAAAGCGCCAATTCTCAAGCAAGACCCAGTTGTTGTAGGGTTGGATGGACCTTTCAGTGAGCGGTCTTTGGTAAAGGTTTTGAATTTTTCAACTCAGCGAAGAGCACATTCAAAATATGAATGGTATATTTTTGTGCTCCGCCGGGATCCGAATCCACAACCTTCCATTTATGAGACCGAAGTGTTGCCACTGGACTACGGACCGGTTCTTTTTAAAGTCAGTCTTTTCGTACGAAAAATAAGTTTAAGCCTGATTTTCGGTTTAACAAATCTAATGAATAAGACCGATGAAGTTGGATAGTGGAATTGGCTGTGACTTCCTCTCCATGCATGCATGCACGTGCTGCTATAAACTTCCGCTTACCGCGTGTGATGAGATTCGTTGGTTCAGCGAGAGATTAATCACTTTATAACTGTGTTTAATCATCAGGCACGGATCCAAAGCCCGTATGCAGTGAATATCAATGAGGTCCGCGAGGCACGTGAATTGACATAGACAAGATTGTGACGCCATAAGTCCGGGTTGCTAGGGAAAAGGCAAGTAAATAATTTGTTATTAGTTGCTAAGCACGGCAATCCCATGTGTTCAATGAATTTCAAAGAGGTCCTCACGTGAATTGACATAGACGTGAATTGAAATATTGTGTAGTCGCTCATCCGGGTTGCTAGGGAAAAGGCAAAAAAAATTGTCATTGGATGCTAAGGACGGCAGTCCCATAAACAAGTGTTACGTGTGCCTGTCGAGATTTTTTTTTAAAGTGCACCCTCACACAGTCATTAACAAGCTGGGAGGAACTCTTTGACGAGATTCCAATTAGTGAGAAATATATCTACGAGCATGTCTGCGGAGTGACTTTTTTTAAAATAGATTTGTGAAGAGAATTCAACTCACCAACCTATTCTGCCTGGCCAGAAACAGGTATTTATATCATCAATTTATAATTCATTCTTGTATATGTTAATGAATTATTAATTTTACAACTACCCAATGACATCTGTTGAACCAGGATTGAAGTTATGGTCAAATGGCCTAGGCGAGGATCGAACCAACGTTATTTTATTCCTAATACGCTTGAAAGATCAGCCACTTGACCCTCGGCCATAACACTGATATTTTTATTAATTTTTCTTCAATCAATGGATTCGGAACATTTGTGAGTATTGTATGGGACTACCGTCTTCAGCAACAAATACAAAGTCTTTTTTTGCCTTTTTCCTAGCAACCCGGCTGGGTGACGTCACAATTTTGTAAATATCAATTCACGTGCGGGACCTCGTTGTGAATTATTTAATTTATTTATCTGTTAAAAAATATTTAATGCATCATGAAACACTAAAATAAGGCAACCTGGCTGTGCGACGTCACAATTTTGTGAATGTCAATTCATGTGTTGAGTAAATTTTAATTAATTAACAATAATATCTTTGTTCTTCTTCAGAGTTTGGACCTGGCAGTATTTAGAGTGAAGGCCTGACTTCTGCACCAGGGGCGGACTTAGGGCAGAATCAATTTGCACACACACAAGCGGCCTTAATAGCTGGAAATCTGCGCATCTCCTGAACTATGTGAAGCCAACAAGCTGAGTAGGTGTTGGTGGCGAACCTAGTGTGCTATCTTAAGACTCTCTAGAGCAGTAGGTAATTAAAACTGCTTATACATATAAATTTCGAATACCATACAATGCATGCGATTTCCAATGTGATTTTAATTCTAGTAGATACATAGGTATTCAAAATATTGTTTTTCTAGACTTATAAATTGATATGAGGCTGGGCACTAGAGGGCACGCATACCCCCTAACTTTTTTGTTATTATTAAAACCTATTCAGATACGAAATTTCATATTTGTACGATGATTCTAACCCCTGACAAATATGGGATCTTGCTTGAAATTATTAAAAACTCTGTTACGAATTCATACACGATCCTTCATTTTTCTTATTCTTTACAATAAAAAATATGTAGCTTCTCTTGTATGGAGTCCACACAAATGATACAATACCAAAAATGACTAGTATAACAAGTTAGGAAGCCAAACCCCCATACAGCTCATAAATATTGGGTTATTGGCTGCTAAGGTTTCTAAAACACAAAGTCCTAGATGATATTATACCATCGAGAAAGTTAGAACTTCGTTTTTACTTCATTGTTTTCCTTTACATTAGGTTTTTTAAAACTGGTAGGTATAAATTCGGCGAAAGTCAAATACCAGTATTATGGGAAAATTATTTATTACCTTGGCAACATTATGTTCCGGAAAAGTGCGCATGCGCGAATAATTTTACGGTTTCACAGCTCCCACACAAATTAAATAAGGTCGTATAAAGAAAAGCGACGAGTGATGTATATCAAATGACAATTAAAAAATTTCCTCAATAATATTTTTTTCTATTCATAAGCACTTATTTAACTGTGGCTTCCATTACTTAAACGTATGTTAGAAGCTGAGATTGGACGTAATTCCTTTGTTCTGACAAAGTACTAGACGCAAAAAAACGCAAAAAAAGTTGTACATGTAGTGTATCTTGTTGCCTGCGATTTCCTTGCAGGGGTCACACGTGGCGATTTGAAATTTAGACACCCAAACATAAAATAAATACCTTATTTTAAAGCTGAGAGAGAAGCAAAACTTCTTGTCTGTAGACAAGTAAATTATGTACAGTTTGAATAAACAAAATAAAAGCATCTAGATGAAATCGGAATATTTTTTAATTTGGATCTTTATTTTTGATATTCGTCTTGTATGAAATTGCAAACATAACATTTGTATGCCTTTTGCTTAAAAATCTGGCCAGATAACGACACAATATTGTCAATATAAAACATTCGAGTGCTGTGATATATGTACACGCATGAGCCTTAGCTGCTAGTGTATAAATAATAAATATATAAATAAATAAAAATAAATCAGTTTTAATATACACCACACGAATCATTCAGTTTATACGGCCATGATAAATTTGTGTGGGAACTGTGATGTTATGCTGTTAAAATTTTGAAGTGAAATCAGCACATTTTCTTTTCTCGGCGGAAAAACGTCACACGTCTATGTGGCACGGGTACTAGCAACAATCTTTTTTACTTTTTCTTACCTTGCATACCTTATTTTGTCGTATTTTAGCTTTAAACAATTTAAAGGTTTTTTTGGTAGGTAGAAAAGTTTTTCAGGAGTACCTTAGTATAAAATAACAAATGAAAAAGAAAATTCCTACCTAACTCATTAAAATATTTAGAACAGGTAACTAAAAACAAATTACACAATTTGGAAAAAAACATTAATACTTTATTATAATGACTTTTGACTGCTTGACACGGAATTAGTAATTGTCACATGGATAGTTCTTCGTCTGATGAAGAGGAGGTTACGTTCATATTTGAGAATGGACACTGGATTTGGGACCACACCGAGGGTGGACTGAAATTTGTCGAGTAAGATTTTCAGTTAAAAGACAACAAAAAGTAATTCAGAAATTCGGAAGAATAAAATAAACGCCCCCACTTTTAACACATCGAATATTCTGTTTTTTTTTATTCTCCTAGTCTTACAATACTTGACGATGCGGAAACTGCACCTTCACAGACGCGCAAAGAAGCAGTTGGATTTAAAGAAGACATTGATGTCCTAACTCAGGTAATGCGAGAGTTCTAATGATATCTCGGGGCGCTAGAACGTGCTATGCCAGAAACATTCTTTGAAAGCTAAGGCAGCGTGGGGCCTATAAAACACCACACACTCCGAGTCTTCATTCAGTCAGCGGCATGCAACGGACAGTGACGGAGCTTAAATTGGCAATACATTCATTGAATTTTTTCAGCTTTTGTACATCTGCAGGTATGATAAACATATTAAATCGAACATGTATGTATCGCACGTTTAATAATAAAGAGAAATAACTCAAAAATTGAGAAAATAGAGATTTTGTAATAAAACGCAAGAACAACGCGAGAAGAATAGGTAGAATGCGACAGCCGTTCAATTTGGACGAATATGACCGAGATAAAACATCGGCCGCTTTTTTCATCCCACACAAGTCGTACTGGTTGTCTGAACTTCAAACATGATTTCTCAACATTTTTATATTTTGAGTTATTGCTCTTTATTATTAAGCGTGCGGTAAGACGTATCTGTTTAAAAAAAAATGTAAATTGCCCGTTGTCAAATAAATTATGTTGACCTGTTTTGTGGATTAACTATTGCAGGTTGCTTATCGAAAAAAATACCTCCGTAGATTGAAGCCAAATGAGCCCAGCATAGTGACTCTTCAGGTGATGCTTACATTATTTGTTAAGATGGACTTTGATTAAAGTAACTAATATACTCGTTCTTAGATTAAAAAACGCTGTTTCGGGAAATTTCAGGATGTGAAAGATGTGGTCATATACACAGCACCGAAGTATATTCTGAGCATAGAAATAATAATCACTCTCCATTCATTATGTTGTGATAGACTTTTGAGGGCTTTGATTGCATACACACAATACTTCTTACAGGTAAGAAAAACAATTATGTACCTACTTGACTATACGTAGGTACATAACGAACCTTAGATAGAAATAAGGATCCAATCTGGATGCAAGAATGAATAACTACTTGTTAAAAACAAAGCAGATCAAATTAAATTAAGGAAAGATGGAAATGAAGTAAAAAAATCATAAGTATTGTTAATATGTATTGTTTGGATTCATCAAGATTTCTAGACTAATGAAACAAAGAGCAATAGAAGCGACAATCAAAATACGAACTCCAGCAAGTGACGAAATAGAAAAAAATCTTTCACACAATTTGAAGGATCTTAGAATATTGATAGGAAAAGAATATTCTCTTTTGAACTACGGTATAGGCACTTTCTGCTTTACCTTCTTTAATATTTTGTGAAACCCAAGACTATTTAAATGAACATTTGTGCAATGTATTTTTGTAGGAGTTGTTCAACGACGATTGAAACGGAAGAGGCCAAATCATTTATTGATAGAAAGACAGTTCAGTGAAAAGTTTTTGAGGCTTTGCATACAAATTGTTCGCGTTGCCTTATCCCGTGTGCATGCTGACACTATTGGTGAGAATTCATGAAAAATAATTTAACTGATTTTAAGGAGGAATAATATTTCAACAAGGAACAGTTCCAACTGATATATGTGTAACATCACATTGGTGATTTCTTAAATTAGACAATACGTGCAGAACACCCTTATATTATTAACTATAGGGGGATTGTAATACCTACAAGAGAGCATCAGAAGTGTTGTTTGGATTGTGTCAAATTGAACAGTTGCTTTTGCTCTAGGGCACTGTGAGAAAAAGGTGATTGATGCTGGTACATAATACAACGCAAGCTTCTGCATCAGGGGACTACCCAAACGTAAATCTATCAAACTTTTATTCTGCGTCTCATTAGATTCTTGTTTTCAGAGTTTGAGATAAACAGAATATTCCGTACGGCCAGATACAGTACAACGCAAATCAGATCTCCGGAAGCAGCAACCGTGCTCACACCACATGAGAGATCTGTGCTTTATGACGAAGATCATAGAAGAGGATCACAAAGACAAGGGTATAAGGGCCTGAAAGCATTGCCACCAGTCTGTAAGGACCTTATCAGATACAATGGTGATTTCAGACTTTTTGGAATAGGCAACATTGGAATCAAACGGTGAGCTACTTGCTAATGGTTATTTCTACAAAATGCTTTCACATTACAAAACATTAAAAAAGGATCATTAGAACATCAAAAAGTAAACTTATTACCCAAACCAAATCCTCCATTTGTGAAGCGTTTTTGTGGAAGTCTGTGCGATCCTTCATCACATTCCTTTTGCAGAGATGAAACGAGTTGTCGTGCGGAGTATATGGAGCAGTTGGTCTGCGCCCCTGAGAGCAAGCTGCCTCAGCTTGGGATCCGTCTGGGGATCCTTGGACAGCCCAAGGACAACTATGACGTCATGTTGTTCAAGATCAAGGACGCCAAGGGGACGGAGAGCATTCGCAAGTCACGCACGCAGGCTGTGTACGAACTATACTTGCGTATACTAACTTGATCAAAAAAGCATTGTTTATTATTTCCACTCATCTTATGTCGCTTTACTTGTATCAAGCTTCCATTCCTCTACCTCATTACCTCCACAGATATGTCTCCACTTACTTCTGTCCTTGCACAATTCTTTCATTTGCTCAACATTCACAATTCTCTTGTGCATGCTCTTCACTTCTTCCAACTATGCAGGTTGAATTCATTTGCAATCTCGCTTATTTGATCAATTCAGTTTTTCCTCGCTTAGCTTTGACATTCCCTTTGTACGTGCTTTATTGTCAGTTGTTCATCGTCCTTTCTTTCTAAATACCAAACCATCTCATTTTACTCCTTTTTCACTATCACTCGTATATTCTGGTTTATACCGCACCCATCAATAAACCAGTCATTTCTTACCCTATCATTTAGAGTCTGAGATACTGAAGTACGTGAGGTTTTTACACAACATTCTTCATCCTTACTACAATATAACAAGCCCACTTCTATCTCAATTTGAACAACTCTTGCAATCACATACGTAAACGCAAAAATACTCAACTTCGCTACACACATAGAGTAACTTCTTGCCGCGATCACCCCGAAGGGATAACATGTGGAGAATGGAAAATATTTATTTTCGCTTGCCACTTTAGTTGAAGTTGGGGTTTTTCAGCTTCTGAGATGGTATTCATATCTTGTAAAGGCTGGGTAGACCTTGTCGGCATTTGTTTTTGGGTTTTGAAATAAACACCGAAACGGGAAATTATTTCCGATACCTTCAAAGAAGTTCGCATCCAAGCCCTCGGCATGGAATGCTAGCACTCTAGCAACTGAGCTATCGACATACGTCTAGCTATTTTTTCATACAGATTTGTATACAATCCTGATGTTGAAGAAGTGAAGTAGGTATTACAATATACATGAATTCTTGGTTATATATTTACAGTTCATATTCCGCTCGAAGTTCAAGCTCAAAAAGTTCTCGGAGTACGCGCAGAAGCTCCATTGTGACTACCAACAAACTATCACTACCTCCTGATGAACCTGAGTAAGTCTCTTCTGATTATTTACGATCATAATCCAAGTTGCAAATCAACATTTAAGACCATGTCCACAAGCAAACATGCCATGACCGTTCACGCTTAAAAATGCTAGGACCAAAACCTAAATGAACATAAACCCTGCAGCTCTTACCACCTTCCGTGAAACAGGGGTGATATTGACAAAAGTGAACTATTTCATATTGTATGAGTGGTAAGCCTCACCTATCCTCTCCTTCCCTCACCTATCATTCAAAGAACAAAAGTAATCATCATTATCATCATAAGCTTGACAGCCCTGGGTGGGTCTTTGCTGAATCCAGGGTTCTCCTTCACTCTCGCTTGTCCATCGTCTTTGCTCTCCAGCCACGTATGTTCGCCTTCGTTGTATCTGCGTTGACACCGTCCATCCATCGCATTTTAGCCTTCCAGGGCTGGAAGTCTCATCACCACGGCTATTCTTACCCACCGAATATCGGTAATATTTGTATGAAGACCTGTCAATCCAAAATGGGCCGCAAGTCAACACCTGATTAGTCTTCATACAAAGATTACCGATATTCGGTAGGTAAGAATTACCGTGGTGATGAGACTTCAAGCCCAACCATAGCGTTGTGGTGATGCGAGTGTTAGGTGCTTAATGTTCCCATTATCCATTCTAATTATGTGACCAGACCACTGAAGGCGCCCTATTTTGATGGAACTGATTACATCGAACTCATGTAAATGTCATAGAGCCACTTTTTGCAACGACGACGCCATCTATTGTTATCTCTCACCACAGAGGGTTCTCAGAATCCTTCTTTTAAATGTTGTTATCGAGATCTCAAAAAATAACACTTGTATTACTAAAATAATAATTTCCATTAAATAAAAAAAAAAGATCAATAATGAATGCATTCAAAATTTTATACTAGAGGTCAAGTTGTGTATTTTGAATAAAATAATGCTATCTTTTCTTGTATTTTTTTTTAAAAGGTGCTTTTCTGCTTTCAGAAAAATTGTGCCGGAAGAATTTCCTAAATGTTTTCCCAAGTATAAAGCAGAACCTCCGAATGCAAAGCAGAGGCGGCGCTGGGTAAAGAGATACTTGAAAATGTGAACAAACTTTACATTTATTTTTCAAATTTCAAAAATGCACAGAATTTCATTGTTATATTTGAATCCAGATTGTTTATTATTGAGCTATAATTATTCATTTCCTAGTATCAGCTCTGTCTTTCTTACTCCAAGAATAAGACATGCCTCAAACTTCCCTCGATCGCGTTTATTGAAAAATGTATGGATGATATTAAAACCTATATATTTAATTATTTTTTAATTATTTACGCGATTGTGGGGAGCTTAGGCAATGTTTTATACTTGGATTACTTGTTTGTTTTCTTCCTGGTACTCAACCTTTACAGATGATATGTATAGAAACCAAAGGCGGCAATCAAGGGTTTTTCGTAAACGAGATAAATGTATGGAAAAACAGAAAAACGTATTCTCATTATGCCCATTTATTTACCTAATTTTCAAAAAAAATCTTGATTACCGCCTTTGATTTTATGCGACTTTTGTATTATTGTGGGTCTTACCAAATTTTATTTGAATTCCAGTAGTTACCTACTGCCCTCATAAAAATCATTCAATTTTTGCAATTCTTTTTCCGTCCCCCAGTGTTTGTTAGTGCTTACCATTTGATTCAAATAAAGCCTTTCAATGAATTTGTCTTACTAATCACATTCTGGTCAATCTGAATTAAGAAAACAACGTAAAAACACGGTAATGTGAGAGTTGTTTTCAACACTTTTAAATCAATGTCCAGTTTTCATGAGACACATTGGTCCAGTACACATACAAACATTGCTCATGTGAAATTACCTCTGATGGGCATAATACAAACAAGCACTAAAGGGACACTTGTCAAACGAAAGAAGTTATTATTTTATTACAGCATTGGCACTCTAGCTAAACATGTTTTCTTTACGAAGACTTCGGCCAATCAAAAGCTGGGAGGTCACCAATTATCATATATTGCCATTAGTTGTTTGCCGGTATTCTTCATAGCCATCATTTCATCTTCCTGTGCACTCTACAACTTAACCTTGAGTTTAAAACATTACGTAAAATTCACGTCGATTGCATAAATAGAAATATGTATGTATTATACAACAGCAGCACTAGTGAGTAATACAGTTTTGATACATTTTCTATGCACTAAATCGAGGAGAATTTACGCAATGTCTTACGAGTATAATCGACTAAATATGTTTTTGGCCTCGTCAAAATATTGTAAAAAAGATGTACTTACTATTTAGTGACATAATAATGTTTACTTGGAAGAACCTTGCAGATTTTGTATAACATGCTATATAAAGTTGCTGGGATGGTCAAGTAAATTAGGCGTTGGCGCTCAAATTGGCCGGTTCGAACCCCGCCTGCGTCATGTCTTATCGACAATAACTTCCACCCTGGCTCAAAACTATAGTTATTGAGTAGTTATTAATTAATAATTCATTAAAAATATTATATAATCCATTTTTAATTGATAATGTAAATACCTGTTTCTGGCCAGGCAGAATAGGTTGGTGGATTTGCATTCCTCTTCACAAATCTATTTAAAAAAAAAAGTGCATAGCCTGGGTTGATTTGTAAAGCTTATAATTAAGAGTAAAATTATGGTATATTTTTATTGGCAATAGATTCTAATATTACTACATAAATATAACAGTTATCTTTTTCTCTCTTCATCTTTGATTCCTGAGTTAATTTTTTTGGATACCCCATTTTCTGAAAAAGAAACAATAAAATTTGGAAATACATACATAGAATACTGTAAAATTGATAATTTTTAATAAATCTGTTTATATATTTTACATACCTGTTAGAATTTTGCAAACTCGACTGAAGGGCATCTCAACAATTAACGTCAAGATAGTAGATATAATAATTATGCAAAGCACTTCTGGTATTTCAAACTGAAAAAAAAAAACAAAAAAGATTATAATAATTTGTAATATTGACATCATACGAATGTGATACATGGAAAAAGATCATTACCAGCATTCTGGGTTTGTAGTATCCTGCGTGCCTCAGGCTTCCAACATTGAAGAAATAAATGGGGAACTGAGTCAGGTACACGCCGTAGGCGATTTTTGTAAATATTCTAAAGCCGCGCCATGAGAGGAAACGTCCAAACCAACCTGGAGAAATCAAAATCACCATAAAATATCAGTCTATCCGGGTATTATAGAAGTCATCATACTCGCATGTTAATGGACTTTTTGCACATTTTGGAAAGTATATTATTTCTCAGCGGCCAAACGTCACACTCTTATGTGAGAAGGGCCCTTAGAAACAATATCAAAATGTTTGTAAGGCTAAAAGGTTACAGCCGTAAAATAAATATAATTAAAAAGTGAAATAAAACTGTCTGTTTTATTTTTAATAATTAATGTTAAATTGATTTTTGTACAAAAATCTAAATATTTGTTTTGCATTTTCCCTAGCAACTCGACCTAATGAGATCACATTTTGCCCCCAATTTAAATGTTCCGAGTCTATTTATTTTACGACAAATAAGTCAACTAAGGTTTATTATAATATATTGAAATTGATGGTATTTTAAAAATGGATTAAATGGAAGTTCTGCTTTAATTTTTTTTCGTAGCATTTAATTTGTAACCAGAGTTTATAGTCTGCTTCTTTACAAGCAACGTAATTTTTTTGACGACCCAAGTTCAAGCCACAAAGAAAAATATCCAAGAGAGTGTCATTACCTGAGCAGTTATTTGCCGTGGCCCATATTGTCCAAGCTATGAATGCCCCCCAGGCCAGAGGAAGGAAAGCATTGAAGACTGCAGCATTGTAAGCATCATACTTGAAGTCCTTGTAGACGCTTTGGAAGGGACCTATCATAGCAAGGAGACCCATGGTTATGGCACAAAGCCATCCAATGTATGTTTGTGCCTGAAAATATAACAATAAGCTTTTTAAAGATATTACAATATTAATTCCGGTACAACATTCATAAACATAATAAATAATATCGGTTCTAAGTTAGATCCTTGACTAATACCAATCTATTTGAATTGACATCCTCACCTTGGTTAAATAAATTTGGCTCTCTTTCTTAGACATGAAGTAAGCCAGGCTGACTCCCATTAGGTAGATGGTCGCCCTGTGAGTAGGCAGAGTGTATGTGGAATTAGCCGTTTCAAATGCTTTCTTGACCCTGTGAATGTAACACGTTATCAACAAAACATGCTTCAACAACCTTATTGTCTAAAAATTTTTAATGTTAATTTAGACTCTAAATTAACATTCAAAAATATTTAACGGAGCCAAGATAAAAACAGCTCTAAAAAGAAAAATACAAATCATCAAACCATCACATTATTTGATTCATCAGCATGATGTGTTCAAGAAAACATCAAATAAATGGTTGAGTAATAAATGATACTCACGGCATACCAAAATGGACGACGATGGACAACTCTTTCGCAAAAGCGGTCCATGCCCTCAACATAGTAGAGACTACTGCAATACCCAGCACTAGGTAGAGTCCTGCTCTCCTGTGCCTCCACAACAACAGCACTATCAGTGGAGTGACCACAAACAGCTGCATGTCGATACTGAGCTGGTGGGTATGAGTCAGACACTGGAACAAGGACAATGTAAGTTTCTATTGAATTATACCAATTTGGGAAAACCACCATGACAACAACTCGCTCCCCCAGTTCTTGTTTATCGTATACGCCAATCTTGTCAAATATGACTTTTTCATGCAGTTGTCTTATGAATCAAATTCTACACAATCTGAGCTAAGAAAAACCGTAAAACTCGATAATGTGAGAGTTCTTTTAAATATTTTTTAAATAAATTTCTTGTTTTCATAAGACACATTGGTCCAGTACACATGCAAACATTGCTCATGTAAAATTTTCTCAATGGCGTATACGATAAACAAGAACTAAGGCAGCGAACTGTCACATTAACCATACCTACTCTTACACAAAAACTAAGATAAAAGTCCTTTTAAAATAAATAAGCATATTAATCCGTATTTGAGTACCTTTTTAAAAATGGTTGCTTCATTTGTCTATATGATCCTTGATCTATACGTCTTAATCCACACGTCGTTTTGATGAAAACCTTTGTGGTCAAAAAAGAGGGCCACAACAAAGAGTTCGTATGTTTTTATCTGTGAAGTTCAAATTTTATACACGCTTTCAAAAGTATACAAGTAAATACACATTTCAATACGTCGACTTGTCTTCAGGACCTTTTGTTAGTACAGATGCACCTTCCAGATAGCTTGCAAGATCTTTTAAAAGTAGGATATAAAATGGATTTTGATTGATGTGCTGTTATCAAGTTTATATGAAGTAATATAACGAAAAATTTACCATTGTCTCGAAGCCGAAGTAGTTTTGCACGAATAAGAAGTTCCTCCACATGTTCTGCTGGCACAGCTGCGAGTATTTGTTGATGACCAGCGGCCACATGGGGCCGTCTCCCGCGTCGGGCAAGATGTAAGTGCAGAAGAGGATCACGGCGGCCAATGACGGCAAGATCCTGAAAGGGAGGCAAAATAGGGGAGTTTCAAAACAGTTTTATCTTTTTTCTATGACACAAAGGCTAAAATTATTGATCTTAATACCTAAAATTAACTACAATTTTAAAAACTGCAAGATAACAGAAGCAATTCGTTGATGATAAGATTAAACTAATGGCTTAAGCAAAACAACACACGAGTATTCTTATAATATAGCTGATTTAAATTGTAAAAAATGGTTCAGTATTTAGTGATAAAATTAAGGGAAAGCGAAAAAATTATACAAGAATATTTGAAGAAGAAGATTTTTGTACAGAAATCAATAGAGTAACGTGTTTATGTAGCACATTATACGACGCGCTCATCTCGCAGTACCAACTGTCTTTTTTTGTTTTTCACTTGGTATTAAGTGTCATTTTTAAATATCCAATATCCAACTCGTAGCGTTTCAATAAGTTTTATCACATAAAAAGATTTATTGGCGATTCAGAGACATATTTAAGTTATTTGCTTTGGTATATCAAACCAAACTGAATACTTCGTTTAATATTGAATGTAAGTCAAGGAAACTTAGTGTGTACTTTAAATAAAACATTAGTATAGTTACAGCAACATCATACATCGCCAATCTTCGATAGAAGAAGCACTAAAATAATAGCTGGGCTTAGATCGATCATAAAAACGCGTGGTATGCGATAGAGTTGGAGACAGAATTAAAGATGAATTAAAAAACATTTAAAAATTAAATAAAGTTTAATTGTTTGTATAAAATGCATTTCCATTAAATGTAATCTACAAGATATTGATGCTGTTTTTGTACTTGCTTACATAATACCTGATGTTGGGTATCAATTATACCATTGAATAATGTCAAGGCTATCAAAGTGTGCATAGAAAAAAAACGTTTACGACGGAGCGATCCCAACACTATAATTCATAATATTATTATTTTTGGTAGGAAATTATTTTTTTAGTTATAACTACGTTAGGAAAGTGATGTTTTATTTTTATTGCAGTTCGCTAAATTCACGTGAATCACCAACATCCTTGATCTCAACTTCTTGGTTGTGATGTTGAATGTTGTTGTACAAGATTGATGTACCTACAAGGTGCTTTTTTGCTTACGGCTACTAGCTTATGGGTATTTACACAACTGATTACATATTAAAATAAACAATCAATGGAAAAATCTAAATAAAATCTAAAATAATCCAAAAATGTTACTGTCAAACAAGATTTTAATGAATGCATACAAGTGCGTAAATAGAATACAAACAAAAATATAATATGCTCTCAAAAGTATACAATGAGCGTCAAGGACATTTAAATGATCAGGTTTTAATACAAACATTCTGACACCACCCATTTCCTAAATTTATTAACTCGTGATAGAGAAAGGTGCTTCCTTTTTGCATTCCTTTTGAATCTGTGATTATCCTCCACCATCGGATTCTGAAGTGATCCACTTGTCCCATTATGGAGAGCCTGTGATCTTTAAAAGCTTGTGTGACTAAAATCTGAGGGGATTTACTGTCATCCCAAGAGTTTCTAGTGTATCATGACCTTTCACGTCTCTAAGTCCAGTGACCAAAAAGGGTTGTTCTTTGGCACGGATGATCCACAACCTTTAAATGACCCATGTAGCTATTTGAGCATGGTATACTATCCGTTTTTAACACAAAATTTTTGAAATTTAAAAAATTGAGAGACTAAACTATCGATCGATGCATTCATAAGATGAACACACATCTAAAAAAAACATTTTAGCCATCTCTGGCCGGCATATTTTGATCTTATAATTTTCATTATTTGAAAAATAAATCAACACAATCGATAGACGGAATAGTTGAACGTGCAGTGGAATAATACATACCTGAAGAGCCTGTTGATAAGCTTATTTTTGAATTTCAAAGATCCTGATTTGTTTAGGTCTTTAAGCAAAGTCCTGGAAGTCAGAAAGCCGCTGATCAGCATAAAAGAATCCGTGTAGATTGCGGCAGTGCGACCCAGCACAGACCAAGGCCGAGAAAACACCTGCAAGGGTCACAACATGGAAAATATATGTATTCGTCATTTATTATGGCGGTTTCAAACCATCTAAACAATATCTAAGATCCGCCACATTCTAGCAGCGATTTTGCTGGCTGTACGTCTCTCCTTGTCTTTCCTCCGTGACGTTCGTCACTCTTTTCATGCATTTTCTTCTCTTTCAATCGCTCTGCATATTAAAATCATCAGCAAACTCACTATGAATCTAATCTAATCTAATCTAATATGAGTTGCAAAGATATGTTACATTGGAGATTCACATTACATGCATTCTCACAACCAGACACGTACAAGTTCGTGCTTGCACATGCCTCATGTGAACCTACAACATAAAAACCTAATCTAAAATGGACATACACCCTGTAACTCTTGACGTCCTTCCCTGTAACAGGGGTGACATTGGCAAAGTGAACCATTTTTACAGCTTGGGTGGTCAGCCGCATACCAACTTATAAGTCAAGGAACATACACAACAAATTACATTTTATAAATCAGTAAATAATAATATTATCATAGCTAAACAGAAAACAAATTACAATTTAACAAACCCTAGCCGCCAACATTACAGATCAACCGCCATTTATTTCTGTCTATGCATGTGGAACCCATTGACAGTTGATGACAATTTGCAATTGATTGGTTGTAAATTATTGCCATCAATCATTCATGCGAACTATAAAATGATATTGCAGTTAGGTACACAAAACGCAATCTTGAAATAATTTACCTCTGACATGGTTGTCCTATTCACAAGTGGCAAGAAGAACAGAGCTAGTGACTTATGGAACAGCAGTAGAAAGAGTGCATTTAAGGCTCTGACACCATCAACTCCAGGGAGTTCTTCTTTCATGGAAGTCTCCAGCAGCTTCTCCAGGTTACTTCTTAAAGAGAAGCACAGGAGCAGCCTCTTCATCTTTCCGTTCTCTACCACGCTGTTGTTGTTTTTTCTTTTTTCGTTCTCGTAATGAGTTGCCAGGTATATGGTTAAGAGTAGAAGTCCAAAAAATGTCCTGAAAAAACAAATTACTTAATATAAATTTACATAAGCACCAGCTGTAGAATCTAATTAGGATGATTCCAATGACTAATATACTGAGAAAAAACTTTTTTTGTGTTAAAAGATTATGAAAACACAAAATCCCGGCCCAAGACATCGGCCCTTTATAATAAAAAGCAATGAATGAGAAACAGACAACTGCACAATAAAACAAATTAGACCTAATACCTATGGAGAGAAGTTTCCAATCTCGAAAAGATTTATATCTGAGCTACATTTTCGAAAAAAGTCTCAATTTGGCACCCTATAAATCAATATAGGATTGAAGAAAACCGACTCGAATTAGAAAGCAAGCAGAAGACAGATGCCATTCAGCCCAAGACTTGACTGAAATTTAACGAGTAGGTGAGTTGCGGACGTAAGACACCTAATATGTAGTTGAAAACGTATTTTACAAACCGTGATGTTTCAGTATTCAGTATTTAGAGTCGAGAAATTGTTTTGCTTTGCGCAGGACACAGAAGCTTTCTCCATAGTGATAGCCAACATCTTGAGGACCTGCTTTGACACTAATAGAAGAGGAAGACTCACAGTGCAGCCTGTCTGCCCCTGCCCTGCGTGATGCTCTCCTCTCCAGTGACGCACATGTCCCCCTCCACCCGCACCAGGGCCCCCAACCCCTGCAATAGAAGAGGAAGACTCACAGTGCAGCCTGTCTGCCCCTGCCCTGCGTGATGCTCTCCTCTCCAGTGACGCACATGTCCCCCTCCACCCGCACCAGGGCCCCCAACCCCTGCAATAGAAGAGGAAGACTCACAGTGCAGCCTGTCTGCCCCTGCCCTGCGTGATGCTCTCCTCTCCAGTGACGCACATGTCCCCCTCCACCCGCACCAGGGCCCCCAACCCCTGCAATAGAAGAGGAAGACTCACAGTGCAGCCTGTCTGCCCCTGCCCTGCGTGATGCTCTCCTCTCCAGTGACGCACATGTCCCCCTCCACCCGCACCAGGGCCCCCAACCCCTGCAATAGAAGAGGAAGACTCACAGTGCAGCCTGTCTGCCCCTGCCCTGCGTGATGCTCTCCTCTCCAGTGACGCACATGTCCCCCTCCACCCGCACCAGGGCCCCCAGCCCCTGCAGATGGCGCTCCATGCTGCTCTGCAGGTCTGAGGATCTGCAAGAGGCGGGCAGGCACACGGCCCAGTTGACCATGGACGCCTTGGGTACCCTGTGTCCTGGCTGGAAGCAGGTCATCATCATTATCGTCAAATCCCTCAACAAAATCATTACAATACAAATTAACAATAATTGGATATGACTATTCAAAAATATTTTTTATTTAAGAAATTACAAGCAAAAACATTGAAATGACATTAATTAGATAGGAAAAATAATTGTGACCTCACGCTGCCGAGTTGTTGGTTGGTGGCTAGGCAAATTAATATTTTGTTAGTTGTCGCTGAAACCACTTGTTACATACAGCTGTGACGTTTAAGAAAAAAAACAAATTTAATTTAATAAATTTAATTTTTTGTTCCGAGTCTAAGCACGAGAAAAATCAACAAAATAATAAATCGTCTTTATTGGCTCTACGACCCGTTATGGATCTTGGCTTCCTCGATGAGTTACCTCCATCTTTTACTCTCCGTCGAATCAAATTTAAAAAAAAAACACTTGAAGTATAATATCCTCCGTTCTTCAAAATAAGAGTAGTTTTCTTCAGTTTTTACGTAGCATGATTATGATTAGGAAAAGGAGCATAACTTCGTTTGCTCGATGTTAATGCATCTCTTATTATTACTAGTATTTATGGAGTTAATACGAATGACTAAGGTTTGACAAAAAATTCTGATTACGTTCGAATTAACCAATACAAATTAAGCAATCCTACCTCACTCACTGTTTTCCTTACACAAAGGTACAAATAGGTTACATAATCAAAGCATCGTTCTTGCAATCGATTTAATATTTAAATTTATTCATTTTTTACACCAAATTAATGTTAAAGGATTTTCATAAAACGTTATTGCACACAATTTTTTTGTTCACTTTCATTGGTCTCTCTTTTTATGTAATAAGATTTTTATGAGATTTTCTTGCTGCGCATACGAAAGAATTGATTAAATTTATGTAAATTATGTCCAGATATGGTAAAAATTTCATATACAACGAATATCCGGTTACTTGTCTGTATTCGGCGTATTTGGTTACATGTATTCTATTAGGGCGAATACTGAATACCTATACTGAAGGGAATATTCAGCTGAAAACTGAATACTTCACGCAATATTTTATTGCTGTCGGATAGTTTATAAAGTTAAACTATTTATTTTTCATTGTGCATTCACAAAATTTCAAGACAGATTTTGTGAAAAAAAAATTGTACACTGAACAGATTTTTTTTTAAATATAACCTTTGGCATTAACACCCCGCTTCCAGTTTCATTGTTTAAAGGCTGTAAGTCAATTTGACTTGATACTGACGCCCCTGCTCTAATCGAAGATTTACCACAAAAACAGAAGAAGTTCACACACTAGGCTGTATAGTCCCTTTGTCGAAATTGCCTGAACCTATCAAATTGTGTCAAACTGTTGCTTTTACTAGTTTTCTTTGATCGGTCATACAAAAATTAGGCGCTGTGATGATGAACGATGGTGTTGTAGAAGATTTGGCAGTGTTATTGTGCTAGATGCAACGAATGCGCACTACAAAGGAGCTCCTGCCTACCATTAAGCAGAGAAAGCTAATGTACTTCGGTCACATTATGAGAAATGAGAAGTACCGTCTCCTTCATCTTATCATTCAGGGTAAGATTGAGGGGAGAAGATCTCAGGGACGCCGAAGGACATCGTGGCTGAAGAACCTGCGACAGTGGTTCGGCAGAAGCACCAAGTCCCTATTTCGAGCCGCAGCATCAAAACTCAAAATAGCTATGATGATCGCCGATCTTCGTTAGAAGTGGCACAAGAAGAAGAAGAAGATTGTGCTAGATGTAGTCAAAGCTTTGGCGTTTTCCCTTTACTTACTTGTTTAAGTATCATATTGTTAAGAACTATGGATGCGTAGAACGTGCGCTTAAGCACGCTGGTGTGTGTCGAACAATTTGAAAGTGTTTCGAAAAACCCATTATAAAAGTATGTGGAATAATCTCAAACACGCAAAAATTGTTTCTGCCCCCCATATATATCTACTCGTATATGAGCAAAGATTCTACGGGGAGCCAGAGTCGCTTGAAACATTGTAACGCGAAGACATAAGCTAGAGCGAGAAGAGTAAATAGTACTTTGTAACCAATATTGGGCAAAATAAATAAATTTCAGTTTAATCAAAGAACCCGAAGTACGATCATAACAATATTCTAAAGGACACAACTGCAAAGTCATCAAAATAATTTACACAGCCATGCAGTTTATCCCACTTGGTGTTTGCCTGGTTGTGCAACCAATTTGTTCTAGCGAAGTACATAACACCCTTTGTAAGCTTTTTTTGTTTAAATTTAAGAGTTTTGAGGAAAGTGCAGCACTTACATCAGTGATGTTGCTGTTGATGAAGTAGTGCGAGTGCATGAGAGAGTCCACTTCCTCAGAGAGCCCATTCTTCACCAGGCTGATGTCCATCTGCGCCAGGCAGTACTTCCCCTTCATGGGCTTCTTGATGCTGAGACACTGGTCGTAGTCGCCCAGCTGGTTGATGTTGCCGCTCAAAATACCGGAAGGCATCTTGGCCGAAGAATCGAACACTGGTGGATGAAATAATTATGTTGCATTACATAGGAAGTCCCAGATTAAATGAGTGATTCTGTCTTTTAGAAACCTTACTTTTAAACTAAATCATGGAGTTGATAAAAATTATATGGATTGGACTAAACGATCAATTTTAGTGAGTTCTTAAAAGTTGTGTGGTTGTTCTCTTGATAATGGTGTGAAAACATCGAAAACGCTCGAGAAATAAACAACTCGTGAAAAAAAACTTTATATAATTGTTACATTATTATTTCTAATAAGTCGAAACGCTATTTTATACTAGAAGCGCAGAGTAAGACTTAGACCCGGTATTATCAAAATTAGCTTATGTGACTTTGAACTGATAAACTACAAAAAAAAACTACCCACACGATAGGCATAAGTGCGTCCTTTGCATTCAGCTATTGTTGAAAATACGCACCCTGAGATGTGGTGGTGGATTGTCGTGCAGTAAAAGTAAGTGAGTGGAAGAGATGGCGTTAGTTAGACGGCAAGGATAATTTGCAATCCAGGGAAAATACGAAGTATTATTTGTTTTTTTGTAAGCTATTCCTGATCAAGTGAAAAGTGTTAACTGTTGCAGAATTGCTTCTATGAAATCATTTAATTATTTTCTGATAGTTCTCTAAAGAAATTATGCTGATAAACGTTATTTATAAAAAAAAATATATTAAAAATAAGTATTTCATTATTTTTCCTTCATTATAAATGAAAGTATATTTTACTAATGTTTCTCTCGCTAGACACACATTCATACATAAATGTCTAATCTTTGATAATGTTTATTTTGTATTTTTGTGGATGTATGTTATTGTTTAAAATTGATGCTTAATAATCTCCATTTATTTTTGTGCATTACTATTTACTGTTAATATCCCAAATAAAGTAAAATATAAAAAAAGAACACGATCGTATCTTACTCTTCAAGGCCCACAGCTCTCCCTTCATGATTGCTTCTTGCAGTACTTTACTATCCCTCAGGCACTGTTCTCCAGCATTATTTTCTGGTATGAATGATACGGACGTCTTCTGCCATAAATTTAAAATTTCCTTCGCCCTACCACTATCAGCTTGCAGCACAACTTCATCTTTAATATCTTCATTTGTTTCGTTGTATTTTTCACTGATTCTTGGATCCTTTATTTCTCCCTTATAAGTTGTACTCATAAAAACATTGATACTATTATCACTGCTAGTAAGATTATTTTGAAAAATGCACGCATCTCTTGTTACACTTTGATTGTGGATCACATACTTTCCCACTGGACTTATGTCACTTGCATTTGTTGTGTAACCATTCAATCCGCAAATAAAAATAATAACGAAATTAACTATTCTGTGGGACGTCATCTTTGCAACGCTTGGTATAAACTGAGTACGGACATCAATTGCAATAATCTTTATAGGTAACAATTTTTGAGTGACCTTAAATTAAATATTGACGCAAGTACTCCAAGTAAATGCTTAAATTCATCTATAACGAAATTAAAACGCTCACAATAGGCGCTGTTGAAGTTGCCGTGTATTTTGGATTTAACTTTGTGGTTGAGTTATTTTATACTTGAAGTCAAGTATCATTGCATCTAACGCTAGTTAACCACAATACAACATAAGAACGAATAAATCGAATGATCCTGAACATCAACAGAAAAAATATGAGTTGTGCGGCGTGAAAAATGTAACAAGGACTATTAAGTGTTTAACCTTTCGAAATTGCCACCTTTGCAACTCATGAAGTTGTCGCAAAGAAAATATTTTTTTAATAAGAATGTAGTCAGGATTAAGACCGTTATACTCGTATCGAAAGAACAGGTTTTCATTAAGGTACATACTTTCAAACATACAAGTCAGTATTTTGGGTAATCCGGAGGGAAAAAGGTATCTTTTAATAATGAAATGCTCTTTAAATTACAAATCAATCATATTTAAATACTTATATACTTTGTTTAATCAAAAGTTATTATTTTTTAAATATGAATGAATATCACTTACATGTAAATACCACCTTCATTCGTTTCATGATAAAGATTCTACATATAATCTCAGTTGCAAATTAAAAATGAAATTAAATATTCACATATCATGCTTCACATGCAGAATGTGTAGGCGCGAACCTACATGTGCCTGTCTGTAGGCATGCATTTAATATGAGCCTTAAATGTTAACATATCCTTGCAGCTTAGATTATAGATTATAGATAGATGCTTGTATGATAGCAAGCAAACGTTTACGTTTGTGTATGCAGCGAGTAAGGAAAATTTCAATAAACCGAATTTTGACCATAAATCATAAAGTAATCCATTAAATTATACAATATTTCTTACGAACATAAAAATAATAGGATGCGTCTAGTAAGCAATGAAATATTTAAATAAATTCGGATTGTTCATAAATACGAGTAGGTACCTATATATTTTTAGAGTAACCTTGAAGAATGAGTAAACCTTGCAGCCGTGCTGAGGTAGGTACGCAATTGTGATCGTGTATTTTATAAGGTACATAGCATCGTGAAGATAATTAGATAAATAATGCAGCAGGTACCTACTTATCATCATGAGTTATTCTATCAAAATAAACGTATTTTTTTCTGATGAAAATTAACTCTAAATAATAATTATTCCCTATGAGAAGAAGAAGAATGATAAGTACAGGGTGGCGCATATGACGTTTATTTATTTTGAGTCACGCTGACAAATTTTGATTAATTTATGTATTTCCTATTTTTTTTCGTTAAACAAGAAGAAATAAACAAGCCTACTTTTTTTTCAAAAAAATTATCATGTTTTAAGCTTGTGCTGCGTTGTAGTGGTTTTGAATACTTTTCAATAAACTTAGAATTGTAAGAACTTGAATGTAAAAAATACCATATTTGTTCATTAACAAAATAGTTAAGATACTGAAATGATTTTCCTGAATCAACAATGTAAAACACCTCAGTTCTCTTCACGCAAAAAGTTTCATCAATATTTTGAATGAAAAAATTACCAATCAAAAATACAAAATGAGCTAGTTTTTATTTTTTTTGATGTCTGAGTACTATTGCATAAGACTTGAGTAAATGAGAAAACACCGACAATGGTCTTGCACTATCGTATTCGAACCTAAGACTGTCGCTTAAAAAAGCGAACACATTAGCAACTGACATATTATGAACCACATATCGACGCTTAAAAGGAAGTAGGGCATAAACGACAAAAACCAAATTGTTCAGGAGAGCAGTTTAATGTTTGAGATTGCAGAAAAGTGCCACAATATTTTTATATTTTTGTATCCTATCGTTAAAAAAAACAGCTCTCAAATAAATAAAAAATAAAGCATTTATTAGCATTCCTATTAATGTGGTATTACGATGTTTTACGATTTTTTTATGCCACAAGCCTCTTTAGGACAAAAAAGGCCAAAATCTTTTCGGTTACACAAAACCATACTTCAAAAACGCAGTTGTTTGCTTGGGCAAAAACAAAAAAAATCATCGTAGAGCTATGTGAGTTAGCGCATTAGAAAGAGCGGGAAATTTTAACTAGGATGGGATTCATAACTCATTTTTGACCAAAACGTCGCTTATAACTTCTTTTTAACCGTCGATATTTTGTATTCAACAAACAATATGACTTCAATCTAAATTGGTCTATTTCCTACTTAATTTGATTATACTTATATTAATTCTTATTAAGATTTTGCGTATTGAATTCGGCTCCATCCTGTATTCTATATTATTTTTTAATACTTTACTTAACCTTGTGTAAAACAAACACGTCTTTATTGAAATAATCGAAAATTAGTATTACATCAAACATTAAGGTAAAATAATAAAAAAAGACAGGGGGAGAAATATAAAACATAGGTTGCATTTTCAAAGACACAATTTTTACAGGATAGATCAAATTAAATACATTGTGGAGAAACAACAACTTCTTTAATTTACGTTGGTTGAAAAATTTCCACCAGTGGGTTAATTTAAAAATATTGTTATGTTTGTAGGTTCGAAAAGTCCAAAAATTAAAACACAAAGGTCTTCTTTCAGGATCTTTATTTGCACTTAATTAATTTTTACAATTTATATTTATTTTTAACTCTTTTGTAACATAAATTTATTTTTCACAGTTTAGTATTGCTTACACTCTTTAAATCAAAGCCAACTATCGCACTGGCTTAGCACACTTAATTCTCCGCCTTATATACTTTACAGACAGTACTTTCCAGTGACTAATTTTGCCAGCACATTCCCGAATATTCTACCAAGTTCAAGCTTACAAAAGGATCATTTAATTGCTAGATTTCTTAGATCTATAATTATTACTACCTACGGTGTACACCCACATTTATTTATTTATTTATTTATTTATTTTAGAGACACCAAACAGAACACTGGTAAGTACATAGCATATAATACAGAAATATAAATGACATATTATTCTACATTTTACAAAAACATATTATGAGCAATATCATACATATACACCAGCGTTCCAGTGATAGGTATCTACAACATACATAATATTATGTTACTAAATTATTGATAAAGTACCTACGAAGCGCCACAGAGAGAAGTAGCCAAGGACTGTACCTACACATACTCTGTGGTACCTACTATGCCGTGCGCGTGTTACAGGCAATGTACAAAATCCCGACATCTTTATTATTTAAGTAATTTGGTGGTTTTGCAAAGCAAAGTATGTATATAAAATAAAGTAAGTTGTATTGAAGTGAAGCAGTATTGGGTCAAAAAAGATAACAATAAAAACAAAAAAAAAAAAATCAAATCATAAAACCACACAGACGTAAGGTAAGTATTATGTGAAACAAGTAGTGGATATATTAAGCCTGAGTTAGTAGTCCTTCAGACTGTGATACCATCACTGGAACACTGGAAAGAACAAGATCAAGAATTCGAGAAAGCACATTTTTTATACCATTACATTGATTTAGACCTGTTAACGATAACATATCCATTAACATGTTAGCTTTGGTTCCCTGAGTATTTGTTGCTTGAAAAGTGTGATTACTTGTGATGTCCCAAGATATTTGCGATAGGTTGAAGTCTCCCAATATTAAAAAATCTGCGGAATGAGTTGATCTCATTACAACTTCTTGACATCTTTCTAAGAATATATTTAACTGGCTAGATGTGGTGTCTGGAGGCAAGTAAGTTACACATTTGTTGATAAATGATGCCCAATTGTTCCCGGTTTCAATACTTATCCAAATATCCTCCATAACAGTGTTCCATTCAGGTTTTATTTTAACTTTCAACGTTTTCTTGACAGCAATCAATACACCTCCACCATCTGATCTATCAGAAAAAACTGATGTACATCGGTCTCTCCTAAAGACTGTGTATCTTTCATCAAAAATTTCTTCACTATTTACTGAGGGGTTCAACCATGTTTCGGTCAGGCATATAATGTCATAGTCATGGCTTAGAATGACCAAATATGCATTGTTTGTTTTAGTCTTAAGTCCTCTTGCATTTTGGTAGTAAATAGAAAGACCCATTTATCTACATTGAAACTTAAATCACATGTCATAGGTTGACAAGGAAAAGAAATTTACAATTTCTTTAGCGAGCTTATGTCGCGGATCTCCACTACTGGAGACTTTTCATTTTTTCTCGTGAGGATTTTTCCATTGTTTAACCACACAAATTTGATGCCTTTTTCTTTAGCAATGTGCCTTGTTTGGGCATGCAGAGACTTGAAATAAGGCGATAAATGTTCCGTTACATATATTGGAGTCTTTGATCCATGGCCCAAGTGGGACATGTTTAGTTTGTTACTTGTGCTTCTGTTGAAGTTTCTTGCAGAGATCAAAAAATTATCTCTTTGAGTTGTATTGGAAAATTCTACTACAATATTCTTGGGGCGGTCTGACGTCGTGTTATGTTGGTGCTGCACCCTATGGCAGCCGACGATTTCATCTTTGTTCAATGGATAGCCAATTGCAGTTCCAATTTTAATGATGGTTTCTAGTACATTTTCACCTTTCTTCTCTGTTACTTGTTGGATTTCGATGTTATTTCGTCGGTTTCGCTGTTCAATTTGGTTGATCCTTTGCTCCAAGGTGTTATTTTTTTCGACGAGTTCTTTGTTCTCATTCTTCAGCTTTGTGATTTCCGTTTTACTATGCTCCATTTCTTTACTCACGCGGTCATATTCCAGCGAGAGGAATTGTAGGGATTTTTTGATATCGTCAAGGGACGAGAGCTTGTTTTTAATATAAGTCAGCTCGCGAGTTAAATCCTTTATAGGATCCAGCTGTTCCTTAATGTAATCTTTCATTATTGCCCATGATGGCTCCACATTAATCTACTTTTGACATAACATTATAATAACTATTACTACCTACGATGTACATCTATATTAATCTACTATTTACATTACAATATGTTAAAAATATATGTTAACAGGACCTTGTGAACGTTCAAGCTTTTTATTTTGTTCACTGACCTATCGTTCTGTATCGTTCGTTTAGTCTGCTTGACCAACTAGTCTGACCCGTGTAATTATAAAAGAATTGCATAGCTCAGCGCTCATCTGTAAATATATCTGTATTACTCAAGTTGTGAGTGACTAGACGAGTGTAAACACTGAACTGGGTTCACTCACGATGAATGATAATGTTGCATTCATTGCGCTAGCAAGAATAGGCTGAGGATAAAAATACATACAATGCTGCGTCGATGGAACAATGGACACTCAATCGATTGTCTCAATATTTGGAACATGCTCCAATTTACTCGGAAAACTAATATTAGTAAATTATAATAGTGTGATTAAATCACCGACTCATCCATTTTTAAAACAATTACTTTAATTTTCTTACATCCATTGTCGTTTTTAAAGTTACAGGAAAATTTATTTACTTTGAAATGTATTTGCCTCTTCCCTATGCTCATCGATGGCGTTGTATAAAATCAAAACGACAATCGAGGACTTTTTCCGAAAATAAAAGAAAAATCGAAAAAGGTACAATTTAAATACTGTAAAGTCGAACGATATCAAAGACGCTAATCTAGGAGTTTGTCCAAAAATAAAATAAAAACATGGAAGCACACTTTATATATAATCTATAATCTACGTTGCAAAGATATATTAACATGTAAGATTTATATTAAATGCATGCTCACAAACAGACACGTGGAAGTTCGCGGTTTCAAATTCTGCATGTGTACTTACCAATTAAAAATCAAACCTCAAATGAAAAAAGACCCTGCAACTTTTGCCAACCTTCCCTGAAACACGGGTGACATTGGTAAAGTGAACCATTTTTTACAGGATGGTTTTTTAGCCTCATATCAAACTATAAGTTATTTTTAATAAATTGTTATTTTCTCATTTTCGGAAAACTCCTTGATGGCCTTCTTTGATTCTATACGACTAACTTAATCTGAATAAAATGTGTCAATTTCCATCCATGCATTCCATCCTGATGCTGATTAAGCTATCAGTTGAGCAATGCTGCTGCCGCCGCGCCGTGCGGCGCGCACTGTTGTGGTCTGGTTGGTATGCGTGCATGCCCCGCACTCGCACTGTACCGGGATGAGATGCCCTGCCCCACCGACAGCTATTTATAAATAAAAACCCAAATCTTGGAAGTCTGCCATCTCGCGGTCCAGTGTGTTCATTTTCTCCTCACTAGATTGACACATTGTGAGTTCGAACATTACATCAAATCGGTCGGTCACTCCCGTTAGCTTTAAGTTAAGTTAGGCCCAAAGAGATATGTGCGGTTGAAATGTTTGGATTGGTGTGTGGTGTGGACTGAGCTGGTGCTTAGTGATGGTGCCCTGAGTGCGCCGTACAGGCATGGCTCCCAGGAGGACCACTTTGGCTTTGGCCATCGGGTCGCTGCTCCTGGTGGCGACATTTGTACATTCCTTCAAGATCAGGGATGTGCCATCCAAGGCGATCGCAAGCGAGTCTGCGAGATCGCCTGCTCTACAGGCAAAATGTGAGACGTGCGGCAAAGGTGACGCGGGAGCAGGACAGACGAAGAGTACTGTCGCAAGTGTTGGGAGAGTGAAAGGGACGGTGGACGAACGTAAAGGGAGTGATAAATTTTCAGTGAAAACAGTGCCGATAAGCAAAAATGATGTGTTGAAGAGAGATGTGGGGCAGCAAAAAAAGGTTGTGATTAAAAATTATAAGTTGACTAAGAATAATGATAGTGATGATGATGAAGACGATGATAACAGTGATGACGATGATGATGACGATGATGATAGTGATGATGATGATAACAGTGATGATGATAGTGAAAATGACAACAGCGATGATACAGTGACAGATTCAGATAATGATGATTCTGATGACGATGATGATGATGATGACGATGACGACGACGACGATGATGATGATGATGATAGTGATAGCGATGGAAAGCCATCTGATAATAAAACTGATAGTGAAGATGATGATGATGATGATAGTGATGATGATGATGATGACGATAATGATAGTGATGACGATGATGGCGATGATGACAGTGACGACGAAGATGGTACCGATGAAGACAGTGACAAAAAGAATGATTCAACGACAGAAAGTGATGATGATGACGATGATGATGATGATGATGATGATGACGACGACGACGATGATGATGATGATAGTGACGACGATGATGATGATGATAGTGACGACGATGATGATGACGATGAAAGTGAAAGTGATGCCAGCGATGGAAGTGATAGCGATGATAACACAATTAAAAACAAGCTACAGATGTCCAAGTCAGTCAAAATTTCGTCTCCAATAATCAAAACTGTCAAAACTCCACTAGAAGTTAAACAACCATTAAAACTACCAGATAAAAAACTGCCACCAATAAAACCACTACCAAAACCTGAGCCACCAAAAGTAACAAAAGTTACAAGTGAAATAAAGCCATTGAAACCTGAAGTCAGGGCAGTTAAAGCTGAGGTTAAAGTACCTCCAAAATTAGATAAGGATCAAATCAAATCAAGAGTAGAACCGGAGAAACCTAAAAAAGTTGAAATTCCTCCTCCTAAGGATACTGAAAAGATCATCATACCCCCACCAAAAAAGGTTGAGCCCAAAACTCCTGAGAAACCAGTCAAACCTGCGGAGAAACCCGTGAAGCCTGTTGAAAAACCAGTGAAAACTGTGGAAAAACTAGTAAAGCCTGTTATTATTGAAAAACAAAAGCCAGAAAAAATTCCAGAGCCTCCTAAAAAAATTACGAAACCTCCTGAGCCACCTCCAAAAAAAGTTGAACTTAAAAAAGAAGAAAAAGTAATTAAGCAAGAAATAAAGAAACCTTTGACCGAAACAAGTAAATCAACACAGCCAAAGTCTACCGAACACGCAAAGCCAACACCAAAAGAAGGTCCCAAGTCACCAGAAAGAAACGACAAAAAAGTAGATAGTCGAGAGAGAAAAAACGATTCTAAAGAAAAACAAGACAAGAACATTAAAAAAGTGGAAGTGCGTAGTCAGAAGAAGAAATCAGGGGGTGAATCAGCGGCACACAAAGCAATACATAGAAAGAATTTACGCGAGAGTGAATTTGAAGACTTTTATACATTTTTTCCCACGTTTGCTCCTAACTTTAGTCGGATTCACAATCCAGAGTGCAGGCGCCATGGCCAAATTCTCATGCGACAGCTGCGCGGCGCCAAAATATGGACACTGCAGAGTGAGCGTATTTCATAATCATAGACTGACACATTATTTAGGATTGTTGTTATTTTTTCATGTGATGTAAAAGGAAAATATTTTCAAGTACTTTTAGACCCAGCATAGATTCCGACGAATTCTTGCTTTGTGCCACCATGGTTTATCTAATATATGCTGCACCATGTTCAGAAGCATTCAATTTTAAGTTCTTTTAAGGTCTATTAATTTGTGGATTCATCAAAAATCCTTAGGGCCATACAATCGCGCTTACAGTAGCATATTTTTTAATTTACTTTTTCATTTTATTTTCTTCCTCACCGTAACAGCTTTATGTATAATATAGATAATTTGATCGAAAATTTTAAATTCCATCATCTGCTCTGGCTAGAAATTGATATATTTTTTATTTTCTTTCATCTTAGTAATTTCCAACAATTGTCCAACATATTTTAAAATCTGATGTGTAATTGTGTACCAAATATTTAATCCACTATAATTTAAATTTGTTTTTAATTAAATAACTCTTCTTGTCTGATTGTTTTTCATTCGCTTTCGTTTAATTCTGTTTTAGTGTTGGATTCCACGGCCAAGATTCCCTCTGGCATCCTCCGCGGCAACGGTAACCAGCTGGGTGACTATGACCAGTGCTTGTCCACCCATGCGCGTGTCCGCCTGGACTCTGGCAACGTAGTGAGAGTGGCCGGAAAGTACTGCCTGGCACAGATAGACCTCAAGCCGGTGGACGAGGCGGCCAAGCTGCCCATACATCTGGCCCAGGCTAGGAGTTTCATCAGGAGCACGCACAATGATGTAAACATCACATGCTACATAATTTATAGGCATTTTTTTGTGTACAACATATTTCTCTCATTACACCCTCACATAATCAGTTGTTGTTGTAGCATCGAATCTTTGAATTATCGGCGCTTTTGATTGAATGGAAGAGGTCTCAAATGAAAAAACCTTTCCTGTCTGAACTGATTTGAATCCGAGGGTGTGAGACATTATTTCTCATTTCGGTATTCTCTTCTGTTTAAAAACCTCGTGGCGGAGAAGTATACGATTTTACTTCCCATATAACATGGAGGTATAAAAGCATCCACGTTGATATTGCATACTGAAAGGTGTGACTTGTATTGATCCCATCAAGTAATATTTTGTTTCCTGCTTTGCATGCCCTACAACCTGTCTCTTCAAGGGTCTCTCGGTTGGTAGGTGCTGATAAAGGAACTTTTGACACTAGGGCTAGGGTTGTGTGACCTGCTGATCTGAAGAAGATGACGAACAGTTTGTATATGCTTCCAGCCCGGTCACTTTATTCCCCGCTTCACGTCCCTGAACTGGGGCGTGTGTCTGCCCGCAGCTTGCGGTGCAGCTGAGGCCGAGTTTGTGTTGAGAGACGCCCTCAGGCACTACAATGGCAGCAGCGGCATGAAGATCAACGTTGTCGTGGACCCGGGCAACTGTCACACGCAAGACACGCGCTCCTGGTGGAGGGACTGGATGGAGATACCTACACTCCTCACCATGTAATTGATAATATTTTTTTGCAATTCACCTTTATTTGCGCGGCTACAAGTATTTAAAAATATAATAACTTAAATGGTATCTGTTAATCAGTATCAAAACCTACTTTGAACGCTCGGCTGCAGCGTCGAAAATAGCGATTCATACCGATAATATATTATAACTTCGTCCTTTTTCCCTTTACTTGTACACAATGGGCGAATCATTTCAAGATACCTTCTACAAAGCGACTTCCTGCCAAGTCTTCTTTTTTTATACTTCATTATTTATAGGTTACCAATACATTATCTTAATTTTATTTTTAAAAATTAACCTGAAATATTTATTATCTTATTTTTTTAGATTATTCTACTTGATGATTGTGGGGGTGACACTTTACTCCACAATAAAAGACATTATCTTAGCGAAACGGCGATCGTCGCAAGTAGCAGACAATAAGAACGAATCGAACGAGGAAGGTGAAAAAGCAGAAGAGGTAGAAGGTGAAGCTGAGAAGGAAAAACAAGAAAAGGAAGAGAATGCAGAAGAAAAGGAAGAAGGCGATGGGGAGAAGAAGGAAGAAGAACCAACTGAAGATACAGAGAAAGTGCAAGGTACAACCAGTCCGTATCTAGTGAAAACGCTTCAAACTCGTAAATGGAAGGTTGGGGGCTCGAATACCGATGGAGCACAAAAAATATCTTATTTATATTTTCAAATATGCTCTTGGCTGAGTTGAAAAATTCATAAAACTTTTACCAAAGGCCGGTCACTATAGGTCCATCCAACCTTACAGCTACTGGGTCTTGCTTAAGAATCGGCGCTTTCTATAGCGACGACCAAGCTCGCAGAGGGCTCCTGATACTTTTTAATAATACCTATGAGGGACATTGCACATCGTATTAGGTACCTAACTCCCTCAGAGCGAGATCACAGAAAACCCGAAATTATATTTCCCCATATGAAGGTTAGTCCGGTCGATAGCTCAGTTGGTAGAGTGCTTGCATTCCATGCCGTGAGCTCGGGTTCGAATCCCACTGAGGCGAGGGTGTCAGAAATGATTTCCCGTTTCGGTGTTTACTTCCAACCCCAAAATAAAATACCGGCAAGATTTACTCAGCCTTCACAAGAAATGAGTACCAGCCCCCTCGGGAGCTGGGAAACCCCCCACTTCACTGAAGTGGTTTGCGTAAGGCCGGCCCCCTTACCTGTAAAAATAAATAGGTTCAACTCGCCACATGCGACCCCTTCGGGGATAACGCGGCAAGAAGTTACACTATATGTGTAGCTTAGTTGCGTTTAGTTGCGTTAAGGTACCTTTTTTTATTTATGAGCTTAGGAATCCTGAAATTTTACTACAGTATAAGATACTTACTTCCAATCGAATTTAATCATGTCATCATTTGAAAAGCTACATACATCCCAACTCATGGAAACTTGCTAACCTACTTCATATTTAGTGCAAATATAATTTTTGCTAGAAATGAAAAGGATCTCCTGTTCACCATTTTATTACCTACTCTGCTATCAACTACTTTGGTACTGAATTATTCTCTTCAAGTGTTGATGACATTTCCAGACACCCGCGGTCCTCTTGTCCTGGCCTTCTCCCTGAAGCAGACCACAGCCAAGTTGCTAAGGGGCGGCAGCGCGGAGGGAGACATAGAGTGCATCCACGGCATACGCGCCCTGTGCAGCGTGGCGCTCTACATAGCTCACAAACTCATTCCCTTGGCCATGACGCCATTCACCAACCGAGGCTTCCTCACTGAGGTAAACAACGATAAAACATCTTTAACAATGTTAACAATGCTGTAGAATTTAGACCTTCAAGCAAGTTTGCCTACAAACCGAGACTGAAAATATTTTTCTCACATTAAATTAGATTTTTTTTTAAATAGATTTGTAAAGCGGAATGCAATTCACCAACGTATTCTGCCTGGCCAGAAACTGGTAGTAAAATCATCAATCAATAATTCATTATGGGATATTTTAATGATTTATTAATTAATAATTACCCGATGACATCTGTTGAAACAGAATCAAAGCTATGTTCAAATGACCCAAGTGGGGATCGAAGCAGCGTTTTTTTTATCCAAATACGCTAGAAAGATCCACTTGACTTCCTCGGCCATAGAACCGATGAAATCTTGTTTATCTTTTATAAACGGATTTATATAAAAAGTTAATGTAGTTGTAAAATCGTTATAAGTGAAAATCATTACAATTTAATTATGAGGTGGGGTCTGAGCGAGGATAAAAATTTCAACTTTATAGCGAATGCAGTAACTGAGAAAAAGCTGACAGTTGATTTGTATAGATGGCGCTTTCAAACACTTGGAAATTGGAAAATACTATTTTACTCAGCCAGATAATAATTAATTGTCTGCTTCAGTTTTGAATGTTGGCGAGGACCATTTTTCTTCATTGCTCAAGAATTTTGTTATAATTGATATTTATTCATTCATAATTTTATGGTATATTTTTTGCACAGGTACCTGTTGACTTTTTTGTACCTACAGATTTCTTTTTAAGGTTTTGTTGTTTTTATAGGTATACCTTAATTTTATTTATTATTTGTATTCCTTGACTTTATTTATTATTTGTATTCCTTGACTTATAGGTTGGTATAAGGCTGACCACCCGAACTGAAAAAATGGTCACCCCTATTTCAGGGAAGTTCGGCAAAAGTTGCAGGGTTTATGTTCTTTTGAATTTGGTTTTAATTTGTAAGTACACTTTCAGCATTTGTAGGCGCGAACTTACACGTGTCTGCTTGTGGGCATGCAATTGATTTGAGATTTCAATGTTCATATATCTTTGCTACTTAGATTGTTGAGATTTTAGGCCATCACTTATGTAGATCTAAGGTTTATTATTTTTACCTTCCAGTTGTCCAACTCCCCCATGTCGGTGGCGCTGAGGGCCAGCCTACTGTACACAGACACCTTCCTCTTGCTAAGCGGAGTCCTGTCAGCTTACCACATGAGTATGGACATCGACAAGACGGGGAGTATACCCTGGATGAGGAGATACATCGCCAGATACTTGAGGTAGCACACTGATTTTCCTACTAGCTTGATCTTTAGGGCCTGTTGCACCAACCTCCAATCAATATTTGATTGATACATCAAATTTGATTGCTTAATTCTGGTAAGGACCTCGGATAAATATTTCTTAAATGTGGGTAATAATATAATGGAATTTGAACTGGAAAGATGATGTACATCAGCTGACTTACCTAGGTATATATGAAACCAATTTTTTTTATTTGATGGAAGAAATCACAATTAATTTTGATTTTTGTCTGATTGAACAAGCCCTTAGTACATTTTGTGTGTCATTTTTCATCTCATGGTTTCCGTGTCTACATATTGTTCCAACCATGGAGGAAGTATTAAATATATCCATGGTTTCAACACAAAGATGCTCATAATTCCCCACTATGGAAAAAATAAGGGTTTCAAAAAATAACCTGCGTTTTATATTTTTAAGCACTTAAAACCCATCTAACCTTTTATCTTTGAAACTGAGAGTGTACTAATAACGAAAAACTCCAATCATACAAAAATCAAAATCAAGTGTGATATTTTCCAACAAATGAAAAAAATGGTTACGTACAAGTAAATCAGCTGATGTACATTATCTTTCCTGTTCAAATACCATCAAATTATTACCTACTTCCGAGAAATATTTAACCGAGGTCCTCACCAGAATTAAGCAATCAAATTTGATGTGTCAATCAAAAATTGATTGGAGGTTGGTGGAACAGGTCCTTAGCTACATTATGATTGTCCTGTTTCCAGACTGACCCCAGCAGTACTAGCCGTGCTCCTGTGGTACGCCTACATCTCTGACCACCTTGGTGGAGGACCCCTGTGGGGAACTGTGGTCACACAGAACGCTGAGTTGTGTCAGCAGAACATGTGGCAGAACCTTCTCTACATACAGAACTTCTTCCCCTTCGAGGATATGGTAGGGTATCTATAAATCTTTTAATGTCTGTATGTGCCTGTAGGGTGCTACAACTTGGATACTCACTATCGTCTATCATCATATTTATCATATTAGGTACTCATTATCATCATATTGGATGCTCATTATCATCATATTGGATACTCATTATCATCATATTGGATACTCATTATCATGATTGATCATCACGTTCTGGCTAGCTCTTCTCCGTAACTTGCGCCCGTTGTTCCAGTGCGCCTCGCACAGCCACCAGCTGGCATTAGACATGCAGCTGTGGTGGCTGGCCCCGCTGTCTGTGTGGCTGCTGAGGAAGCAGCCCACCATAGCCGTGACGGCGCTGGGCATGCTGCACACCATGGCGGTCTACCTGAGGTACTCCGCCACCAGCCAGCACCACCTGTCCCTGGTCATCTACCACGGCATCACGTGAGCTACTTCACTTACTTACAAAAGCCTAGGAGGCTCAGGCTCTTCCGCAATCTTCCAGGGTGAGAAGTCTCGACGGCTGTCGATATCCCTAACCGTACCTATTTCAACATAGAACGCAATAAATCATGGTGGCGCATAAACAGCTGATGTATTTTATTTGGAACAGTGAGCTGCTCAGTGTTCACGGAGCGATAGAACGCAATAAATCATGGTGGCGCATAAACAGCTGATGCATTTTATTTGGAACAGTGAGCTGCTCAGTGTTCACGGAGCGTCATGTTTTATGCGTTTTATCTTCAAATAGATACGGTATGGTTTTCCGGCGGTCATCGTTTTTTTCCGCCCAGAAGCGCTATTTCGCTAAATTCTGTCCAACCTGCAGGTGACGAGATAGCAATTAGTGTCCAAAAATAAGGTGACCTGTGATTTTTTATCTATGGAGTTGTTTTGCAAGCGCTAGCAAGCTGATTGATATCCAAAGTGTTAGGAATAATTTAGAAGATAGCGCTTCAGAACACTCTGAATTGTCTGCTTCCCTCTATGGTCTTCTTACTTCCTGCCGGCCTCAACATTGTCTGCCCCCGCATTCTGGCAAGTCTGACTGTTCTAACTGCGGAAAGTGCACCATCTTAAGCATTTATAATTATTCTGGAGCTTTCTGCACGTACTACATGTCCAACCCACTGAAGTTATCTGTTTTCTAAGAATACATTAATGGCTGACCAGATTTTTTTTTCCTGTATTAATTGAAGTCAATTTGATAATGAACAATTTGACACATGACTTAATTTCTTTTTTTGTTTATCAATTGGCATCAAACTTCACACGATCCATCTTGACGGTAATCTACACGTATTGCGTAAATTTGGTAAAAAATTAAGAGTATTTAATGTTTGTTATGTTTTGATTGAAAGGTATCTTCAGGATACTTACATCCGGCTAGCTCTCATCAGCATCACTCTCAGGGCGTGGGGTTCTTTCTTTGGCATTGCTTACTTGTATCTTGGGAAGGGGTTTATAATGAAAAGATAAAGTTAACATGAACAAATAAGGGTTTATTACTGTACTAATATGGGGGGGAAAGGGGAAATAAGGGATTGGCCAGACCTACAGGTTGTCACCAGAACACTCCCCATTCCGTTGGCTGGAGTTCTAAACGGAAGGCCTGGGGCCGCGCCCCAGGCTAGCGGCGGTTCACAAGGCGGACGCCTCCACACGTTGGAGCCCCTGGGTGGGCGCTCCTATGCCTCTGGTCCACAAGGCGGGTGCCTTGCTGGCAGGAAATCCAAGTAGATGGGGGGGGAGGGAGCTCCATCGTAGTGCCCCCTCTTGCACCGCTTGGTGCTTGGTCGCTAACGTCTGACTCACTTCACATCTCGCCGGGAACTGATGACCGACGGCCCGATTAGTTCACACGGTGCAGTTCGGCCGCTTCCGTGACCGTTCGGTTCCGTTCGGCCCACAAACACACACTGCACACTTCGGGATTGTTCTTTCAATGTTATTATAAAATAACATAACATGTTGATAATGCATTTCAGTATTATCTTGTTCCTTGAATAGTTGCTTGGCTGACCAACCGTAATGTGGAAAATGCTTCGCAACGCAACTTCACTTTGCCAAAGTCACCCGTGTATCTTGGAAAGTCGGTAAAAGTTGCAAAATGTGAAGCAATCTTACACAAAGCTCTTGAATTTTTATTGATACAATTTTCAAAAAAGTCGCTCCTACAATAAATCAATAAAAAAATATTATGTTCGTTCACGTTTTAAAATTACAATATTGAACTCACAAATGGGATCAAAATGAAAGTGAACAGAATCTGCAATAGCAATTTTACTATAAAACAACGTTTGTATTTCAAGGCCTTTTTTAGAAAAAGTGGATTAAGTAGTTGTTTTGATAAATGTTTTATAATAGTTCATAAACGCTGCATGTTGCAATTTTTAGTTTCGTCATGTTGCTAAAATGTTATCAAGCATTTTTTTTTGCAATGTCAGTCGATATCCGTTCTTATTTTTTAACAACTGGAGGGTATGAAACTTTACGGATACTCAAAAATATAATCAAGATAAATAAAACCTCACGAGCACTCATTCAACTAGAATTAATTTTGCTTACGTTATTGCCTATGTATTATAGATCATATTTGATATGCACGTATTAAATCATTTAAAATAAATTAGTCAATCAAAAAAAGCGGCGCCTTTTCAAGCGTTATAATTTAGTTGCGGAACTGACTAGTTTATTTTTTATGATAATCTTGAAAATGTACATTTTTAATCTACTAATGCAAATAAAAAATAGTGTGAAACTAATAGACCTAAATGTATTCAAAACTTTATGACAGGTTTTTTAATCATATTTTTTTAGGTTGTTACTCATACGTATTGAGCTCTATATACTAACATTTTTTTACATAATTTACATATGTACATGCGCTCACAGATTTTTTAAAGTGATTTCCCATTTCAATAAATCGTTTGCTTGTTTATTTTTTCTTATACTAAAACAAATATATAAATCAACAAGCAATAGGAATACAGTAATCATTAAAATCAAACAAGTAGGTATGACATAATTTATAGACCCGCGTTTTTTTTCAAACAAATAAACAACAAAATAAAACAATAAAACTCATCCCACTTTATTGCCATGAAGTGCAGGTACCTTAAGTTATTTTAAAGGTTATAATAAGGTATTAATTGATTTTAACAGTCTTTTTGAAAAAAAAAATATTCAACACTTTTTTAATGTTAGTAACATATGTACTTTATAAAAACTTTTTGCTTTCTACATGAAGAAAATATATGTAAAGCAACTGTTAACACTGTAGAAGAAATTCGATTTATTGGTACATACTGTTGTATGTACCAATAAATCGAAACATAGGTATGTTAATAAAAATCAGATCTTCACATGAATTGACGTAGCCAATATTTTATCGATCACGGTCAGGTTGCTAGGGTAAAGGCATACAAATATTTTGTTATTGGTTGCTAGATTGGCAGTCTCATAGACTGACGAAACAAGTTCCGAATTTAAAAATGTTCAGACTTTTATCCTAATCTCCGTTTTGTTCACAATAGGAAAATTCTATGACTGACTTTTAACCATTCAACAGTCATCTATTATTGGATTCTGATTTTCTTGTCTCGCTTAGTAACATTCTTTAGTTTCACTTTCTTGCACCACATTCTACGCGTCTTTTTGCCTTTTTGTGAAAAAAACAGATATACCTACAACCTACCAGTGGTGAAGGGTGCCATACAAGCAGATTCCTATCGGTTTCCCGTTTTAAATGAGGCAAAAATGTAAATAAAGTAGACTGCATGCTTTCAATGGGGAAAAAATACGTATTGTTTCTTTGGTTTTAAATGTATTTTTTTACTTTGTGCCTATATTTTTTAACTACTTTGTTACATCATTTTAAAAGGGAAGTCGATGCCCGATGGGAACCGGCTTGTATGGCACCCTTTGCCACTGATACCTACACAGATGTATACTCAAATGCAGGATTTGTGTTTTCAGATGTAGGTACTCGTATGTATTTGTTTTTTCAATCTTCAGGAATAACCCCCAACATTATTCTCACTTATCATTTGATTTTAATTTGAGAGAATGTATGAAATGATAGTGTCAAAGAAAATCGTCCTTACAAGACCCGGGCGGTGTTATGGCCGAGGGTCAAGTGGCTAAACTTTCTAGCGTATTTGGAATAGAATACCGCTGGTTCGATCCCTGCCTGGGTCATTTGACCATAACAATGACCCTGCTTCAAAAGATGGCATTGGGTAATTATTAATTAATTAAAACAAACAATTATTAATTATTAATTGAAGATAATTATACATGTTTCTGGCAAGGTTGGTGAATTGTATTCCTCTTCACAAATCTATTTAAAAGAAAATAAGATCCCAGGTAGACGTAGCGTTGGTAGACCCAAACTCTGTTGGATGGATGAGGTATAGAAGGGTGTAGAAGTCGTTGCCATCAGGTATTGGAGAAATACATGTCAGAAGTGGATAGATGGAGGCGATTCTCTGAGGAGGTCAAGCCTTATAACAGGCTATAAAAACTGTGATCAGGAGTGTTAAAGAATGTTCTTTTCCAATCAAATACTAAGTCACTAGGATGGTCGAGGGGCTAAGGCGTTGGTACTCGTTAGTATTTTTTTGTTATTGACACTAATGCCGGTCCGAGCGCCGCCTAAACCATGTCCTATCCACATTAACTTCAACCCTGAATTAACAGATGTCATTGTGTAATCGTTGATTAATAATTAATTCCAAATCTTAAATAATGAATTATTAATAATTGATGTCCGGTCGATAGCTCAGGTGGTAGAGTGCTTGCATTCCATGCCGAAAGCTCGGGTTCGAATCCCACCGAGGGTGTCAGAAATGATTTCCCGTTTCGGTGTTTATTTCAAACCCCAAAAATAAAATACCGGCAAGGTTTACTCAGCCTTCACAAGAAATGAGTACCAGCACTCTCGGGAGCTGGGAAACCTCCACTTCAACTGAAGTGGTTGGCGTAAGGCCGGCCCCCTTACCTGTAAAAATAAATAGGCTCAACTCGCCACATGCGACCCCTTCGGGGATAACGCGGCAAGAAGTTACACTATATGTGTAGCTTAGTTAGTAGTTAGTTGATCATGTTAATACCTGTTGCTGGTCAGGCGAAATAGGTTGGGGAATAGCATTTTTCTTTACAGATCTATTAAAAAAGGCATTTTTTCCTTGTATCTCTGAAGTGTGTGTTCTAGTTATTTCCATGTTGTTTCAGTGTGAAGCAGCTGTACCGCACGGCCAACTTGTGCTACTCCCTGGCCCTGCACAGAGCCACGCCCTACCTGGCTGGGGTGGGGCTGGGAGTCCTGCTGCAGCAGACTGGGAAACAAATATCCATACCAAAGGTAAACTGGAAAATTTACAATTATATATTCGGTCGGCGCTTTGTAGCGACGACCAAACTCGTAAAAAGTCAGGTCGATAGCTCAGTTGGTAGAATGCTTTCATTCCATGCCGAGAGCAAGGGTTCGATCCCAAGGTGTACTCAGCCTTCACAAGAAATGAGAACCAGCCCCCCGGGAGCTGGGAAGCCCCCACTTCAAGTAAAAATGGTTGGTGTGAGGCCGGCCTCCTTCGAGGATAACGCAGGCAATAAGTTAGACTATATGTGTAGCTTAGTTGCGTTTTTTATACCCATTTTAAGCAAATATATACCAAGAAGCGAGATTGGAAATGTTTGGAATCTGTTGAGTGAGAAATAGAGAAGAACATACATGAAGAGCAATTTTAAGAGAGTGAAGTCTTAAAAATTGTGTACCTAGTTGATGAATAGATGTTATATAAAAGCAATCAACGGTTGATAATCTGTTTACCATGATATGTAAATAATCAATATGTGAAGGCCCAGGTATCACCTAATCAGATTTGACATTACTCACCCACTAAGTGAACAGGTAATATCCACAAAACATTAAATCCATAGGTGATCCAGGGATCATCTTTTTTTTGCAGGAATAATTCAATCTCAGCGGCGAATGAGCGTTAGATTTGCTGTGTGTGAATAACTCAGTTAGTGTGAGGTGTAATAAGCACATAAGGTCGACTACATAACATTGTCAGTTCCATAGGAAATTAAATATATATTAAAATAAGGCCAATGTAACTCTAAATTACATTTCCCGAGATATATAAAGAAGTTAACTCTGATAAAAATGTAATTTAATTTTAATCTAAATGACGATAATCGAATCCATTGACCTGATATTAGTCAATCATTAAGTCTAGTTTTTTTTTGTATACTTTTGTTTATTTAGAAACTAATAAGCCACTTTGCGTTTTAAAGTCATGGGCACGCTCCTGGCTTGCTGGGTGTCGTATAAAATCAAAAATAGAAATCTAGGACTGGTTTCTGAAAATGATAAAAATCTTTTCTCTGTGTTTTCGTTACATTTTCTCTGTTTCCAAATGTTTATCTTATTTTTGGACGAAGATTCTATATTACCGCTTTGATTCTGTGTGGTTAAATTATCTTGCCTCATTTAACAACTCAAAAATGGTTTTCGGCATAAATGTCTTAGAATGTGTCATACCTCGTAAAGAAGTCCCTCCAAATAAAGCATTTTATTACACTTTCTTAAATGAGACGTAAGTATATATTTTTTTGATCTTTTACTCAAAATTTAATAACCCAAATTTCTTCGTTGATATTTTTCTACAGAAATCGGATGATATATCAAAAATAAAAATAAATAGACAAGTTTATTTGAATTTACATACCATGTGATATACAATGCATTAAATTAAAAGAGAACAGAATAAATAGAATGAGAATAAAATACTCTGCAAGCTCCTCTCGATCGTGTAAACAGAAAAATGTATGAAAAATTAATCCCTCACTATGTGTGCTGTTGTATCTCACATACACTTTTATATTTACGTGTGCGATTTTCGTTCACGCAATATTTTATATTCGGAGTAGGTACTGTATACTTATAGCTACCATAGAGTACGTACATTGGTAGGTGATACAATATTTTACCACGTTCTGTTCCAAATCAAATTATTGTCCAAGTATAGCCTGTTCAACAAGTAACATACAAAAATATGTTGCATTCCTCCTCGTATTTGTGTCACCTTGGACATGACGTCTATGTCTTGATTTGACGCATAGTTATTACGCAATCGTATTCAATTAAATGTCTATCAAACTTTTACCCACTCAAGTAATCATGTTGTTTTTCTGTGTAGCTTAAGTTGTCTAATTGACATGCACAATGAGGTCCGCACGTGAATTAGCACAGACAACATTGTGTCGTCACCCTGCCGGATTGCTAGGGAAATGGCGTACAAATATTTTGTTTTTGGTTGCTAAGGACGGCCGTCGACTGATGCTTACCCGCCGAGAAAAAGTTACAAATTCAAAAGTGTTCCGAGCTCATTCTGTTCACATATATTCAACTTTACAGTTTTGTTAAAAAAAAAGAGTGTTATCAAAAATAACGTATATAAAACTGGACTTATTCAAAGAATAAGACTGAATGCAAAAAATAAATTATTATAAATTGATGTCGTAGTATTGTGACTTAACTACGAAGTTCAGAAATGAAAAGACTGAATCAAAGGCTATGAATAATAGGCGAAGGAGCACAATGAGATGCTTGGGGCACCTAGAAAGAATGATAAATGTAAGCGCGGGAGGGGCTAAGTGAGAAAATAATGGTTTGATCGAATAAGCGAAACTACAAAATATGACAGAAACCTTCAGAGTGAGAAAAATAGAAGAGCATGCATGAAGAAAGAATAATAAAATTACGATATATACTGAGGCGGTCTTTGGGAGGCAGTCGAACATCCATTTCCACTACCAACGCTTTTGAGATGACCAAGAGTCATGAAAAGGCTTTAAACAAATGATTTTTTAAAAGTATTTTTAAGGACAGCACACAATTAAGACACAACTGCAGGACTACTGGCCACGCGTAGCGGCTGGATAATAGTATTGTTATGAATTACGGGCTCAATTTAATAAAAACTTTGGTTAATTAATTTCACACAATTTATTTTAAGATTCCGCTCACATGTGGTTAGATAGCAGAGTGTTTTTACTCTCTTCAAAGCACCTCGATCGCTATTTATAGGTGTATAAAGGTTATTCTGGCACACATGAGACCACGCTAGAATATTATTATTTAGAAGATTCGAGCAAATGTTCACCCCCAGGCCGGAACTAAGGGCGGATCGAGCGGTACGTCCGAACCAGGGCCGCCATGCCCAGGGAGCTCTCAAAGGACCAAAAATAACTGGTGTGAAGACAGCCTGACAGGTGCCAGCCTGACAGTTGGGATGGCCTGACGGGTGAACAAAAATTCCCCATATTAACAAAATAAATAATTTAAACTTAATTATAAAGCAATAAAACTATAAAAAGTACTTTTAAAACTATACCAAATGAATAACTATGTAATAAACTACTACAAAATGAAATAATATGTAACTATAATCTCGGCTCTCAATAACTAGAGCATTTTTAGTAAAATGCAAATTATTGAAAAAACTAATCATAGACACAACACTTTTACTACTGATTATGTTAATTAATGATGTAATGAAGCATAAACAGCAATAAAAGTTACTGGATTCGGCCCAAGCCATAGAGAAAAAAAATGTTGAAATTTTCATGGTCATATGAAAAATCATATATTTTGTGATGAAGATGGTAAAAAGCAAGATCATAGACTGGACATTTTTAAGGCTAATTATGTTAACTAGTGATGTTATAAAGCATAAACAGCAATAAAAATTACTGGATTCGGCCCAAGCCATAGAGAAAAAATATGTTGAAATTTTCATAGTCATATAAAAAATCATATATTTTGTGATAAAGATGGTAAAAAACTAGATCATAGACTGGACATTTTTAAGGCTGATTATGTTAACTAGTGATGTTATAAAGCATAAACAGCAATAAAAGTTAATGGATTCGGCCCCAACCATAGAGAAAAAAAATGTTGAAATTTTCATAGTCATATGAAAAATCATATATTTTGTGATGAAGATGGTAAAAAACCAGATCATAGACTGGACATTTTAAAGGCTGATTATGTTAACTAGTGATGTTATAAAGCATAAACAGCAATAAAAGTTACTGGATTCGGCCCAAGCCATAGAGAAAAAAAATGTTGAAATTTTCAGTCATATGAAAAATCATATATTTTGTGATGAAGATGGTAAAAAAGTAGATCATAGACTGAACATTTTTAAGGCTGATTATGTTAACTAGTGATAAAATAAAGCATAAACAGTAATAAAAACTACTGGATTCGGCCCAAGCCATAGAGAAAAAAAAAGTTAAACTGTCCATTACCATATGAAATTTCATATATTTTGTGCTGGAAGATGATACAAAACTAGACCATAGACTGGATATTTTTAGTGCTGATTTTTTTTTTTTTTTTTTTTTTCATAAACAATTTTTACAAGAAATATTAAATCTTAAAAATTAAACATTTTTGTCCCGATAAACCAAAAATTTTCAGTTTGTCATCGGGTGCAACAATCAAATTAAAAAAAATAAGTCTTAGTATTTAGTGCTAGTATGAAATAAAAAGTAAATTAAAGTTAAAATTAGGAGACAAGAGTAGAGTAAAAACACAAATATAGTTAAGGTAATTAATATAAGAAAGTTCTTTCTCCCAGCCAAATCTTCAAAGATATTATAATTTTATTAATGTTTGTAGATTCCTTTTTAAAGTCCTTTGGCAACAAATTAAATATTTTTGGCACAAGGTAATCCAACGTTCTTTGTCCATATTTGTTTTTAATTCTTGGCACAACTAATCCTTCATTAGATTTAAATCTTAATTAAAATACTTTTTTAACTTTGTTACAATTCACTTGAGTTTTATTTTTTAAAAAACACAACCAGTTTCGGGAGAAGCAGTACCTCCCATCTTCAGGTGTAAATTCAGGTGTAATTTACACCTGAAGATGGGAGGTACTGCTTCTCCCGAAACTGGTTGTGTTTTTTAAAAAATAAAACTCAAGTGAATTGTAACAAAGTTAAAAAAGTATTTTAATTAATTAAAATGTGCTTTCACAAAGTTACTGCCCAAAATCTAAATAATATGATGTAAATCTTGTTTGGTACACATGCTCTAGTTTATTTTTATATTTATCATTAAACAATTGTTGACATATAATTATGTTCCATAGTATACCCTTAATAGGCAAGACATTTAATGATTGGAATAAAAATGGTATATTCTGCCTTTGGTTATACACATTTATGGGAGTAATTAATTTTAAGAGAGCATTTTGAACATTTTGTACATTTTTAATATTGGTGGCGCAAGAATGTCCCCATGCAGTGAGGCCGTATCTTATAATGGACTCGGCAAGCGATAAATATACCAATCTTAGTGTAGGGAGCGGCAATATAAACTTTAACTTATATAATTGTCCAACAACAGATCTCAGTCGTTTGCACGTTTTTGAAGTATGTGTGTCCCACTTGAAGAAGCAGTCAATTATTACTCCTAGATAAGTATAATCGCTTACAATGTCAATATTTTCACATAAACAAGTTCTACAATTATTGGTGACATGTAGGCATTCATAATTATGGGCTTTTATGGTTGGCACAGTACTAATTCTAGCATGAGGGGATCTAATATGCATAATTTTAGTTTTTTTTAATTAATTATGTTAAATAGTGATGTAATAAAGCATAAACAGCAATAAAAGTTACTGGGCCCAAGCCATAGAGTGTACTAATTTAAAGCGGATACAGCTGATGGGGATTTGTTCTAAGTGGACTTCCGTGAGAATCCATTTTGAATCCAATTGAATCTTGCGTTGTTCTTTGGTTAAAGTTTGCGGAGAAAGTGGCTTGGGCCAACATTTTTTTTCTCTATGGCTTGGGCCGAATCCAGTAACTTTTATTTGCTGTTTATGCTTTATAACATTACAAGTTAAAATTAGCAGCCTTAAAAATGTCCAGTCTATGATCTAGTTTTACCATTTTCATCACAAAATATATGATTTTTCATATGACTGAAATATTCAACATTATTTTTCTCTATGGTTTGGCCCGAATCCAGGATTTTTTATTGCTGTTTATGCTTTATAACATCATTAATTAACATAATCAGCCTTAAAAATGTCCAGTCTATGATCTAGTTTTTTACCATCTTCATCACAAAATATATGATTTTTCATATGACTGAAAATTTCAACATTTTGTTTCTCTATGGCTTGGGCCGAATCCAGTAACTTTTATTGCTGTTTATGCTTTACTACAACATCATTAGTTAACATATTCAGCCTTAAAAATGTCCAGTCTTATGATCTAGTTTTTTACCATTTTCCTCACAGTCCGGTCGATAGCTCAGTTGGTAGAGTGCTTGCATTCTACCCCGTGAGCTCGGGTTCGAATCCCACCGAGGAGGGTGTCAGAAATGATTTCCAATTTCGGTGTGTATTTAAAACCCCATAATATAAATACCGGCGAGGTTTACTCAGCCTTTACAAGAAATGAGTACCAGCCCCCTCGGGAGCTGGGAAATTCCCACTTCAACTGAAGTGGTTGGCGTAAGGCCGGCCCCCTTACCTGTAAAAATAAATAGGTTCAACTCGCCACATGCGACCACTTCGGGGATAACGCGGCAAGAAGTTACACTATATGTGTAGCTTAGATGAAAGTTGAAAATCACAAAAAATATGATTTTTCATATGACTATGAAAATTTCAACATTTTTTTCTCTATGGTTTGGATAGAATCTCCCAAATTTTATATCCCTAGTTAACATAATCAATCGTAAAAAAATACAGTCTATAATTTCGTTTTTCCACAATCTTCCATCGCAAAAAAAAAAAAATTTCATATGACTATAAAAATTTCAACATGTTTTTTCTTTATGGCTTGGGTAGAATCTCTCAAATTTTATTGCTGATTATGCTTGAATACATCTCTAGTTAACATAATCAATCGTAAAAAAATACAGTCTATCATTTCGTTTTTCCACAATCTTCCATCGCAAAAAAAATGAAATTTCATGTGACTATGAAAATTTCAACATTTTTTTCTCTATGGCTTGGGTAGAACCTCCCAAATTTTATTGATGATTATGCTTAAGTACATTCCTAGTTAACATAATCAATCGTAAAAAATACAGTCTATGATTTCGTTTTTTCACAATCTTCCATCGCAAAAAATATGATTTTTCACGTGACTATGAAAATTTCAACATTTTTTTCTCTATGGCTCGGGTAGAACTAGAATCTCCTAAATTTCATTACTGATTATGCTTAATTATATCCCAAATTAACATAATCAATCGTAAAAAAATACAGTCTATGATTTCGTTTTTCCACAATCTTCCATCGCAAAAAAAATGAAATTTCATGTGACTATGAAAATTTCAAAAAAAAATTCTCTATGGCTTGGGCCGAATCCAGTAATTTTTATTGCTGTTTATGCTAACATCACTAGTTACCATAATCAGCCTTAAAAATGTCCAGTCTATGATCTTGTTTTGTACCATTTTCATCACAAAATATATGATTTTTCATATGACTATGAAAATTTCAACATTTTTTTTCTCTATGGTTTGGGCCGAATCCAGTAACTTTTATTGCTGTTTATGCTTTATAACATTATTTATTAACATAATCAGCCTTAAAAATGTCCAGTCTATGATCTAGTTTTTTACCATTTTCATCACAAAATATATGATTTTTCGTATGACTATGAAAATTTCAACATTTTTTTTCTCTATGGCTTGGGCTGAATCCAGTAGTTTTTATTGCTGTTTATGCTTTATAACATCATTAATTAACATAATCAGCCTTAAAAATGTCCAGTCTATGATCTAGTTCTTTACCATTGACATCACAAAATATATGATTTTTCATATGACTATGAAAATTTCAACATTTTTTTTCTCGATGGCTTGGGCCGAATCTAGTAACCTTTTTTGCTGTTCATGCTTTATAACATCATTAATTAACATAATCAGCCTTAAAAATGTCCAGTCTATGATCTAGTTTTTTTCTATCTACATCACAAAATATATGATTTTTCATATGACTATGAAAATTTCAACATTTTTTTTCTCTATGGTGACGCTTTTCATGTGACGCTTTTCATGTGACTATGAAAATTTCAAAAAAAAAAATCTCTATGGCTTGGGCCGAATCCAGTTATTTTTATTGCTGTTTATGCTTTATTACATCACTAGTTAACATAATCAGCCTTAAAAATGTCCAGTCTATGATCTAGTTTTGTACCATTTTCATCACAAAATATATGATTTTTCATATGACTATGAAAATTTCAACATTTTTTTTCTCTATGGTTTGGGCTGAATCCAGTAACTTTAATTGCTGTTATTCTTTATAACGCCATTAATTAACATAATCAGCCTTTAAAATGTACAGTCTATAATCTAGTTTTTTACCATCTTCATCGCAAAAAAAATGAAATTTCATGTGACTATGAAAATTTCAACATTTTTTTTCTCTATGGCTTGGGCCGAATCCAGTAATTTTTATTGCTGTTTATGCTTTATTACATCACTAGTTAACATAATCAGCCTTAAAAATGTCCAGTCTATGATCTTGTTTTTTACCATCTTCATCACAAAATAAATGATTTTTCATATGACTATGAACATTTCAACATTTTTTTTCTCTATGGCTTGGGCCGAATCCAGTAACTTTTATTGCTGTTTATGCTTTATAACATCAGTAGTTAACATAATCAGCCTAAAAAAAGTTCACTCTATGATCTAGTTTTTCACTAACCGTCAACATAAGAGCATATATAAATTATCATAAATGTGTTTTGGGTAAGCCTTTTCACTTCTTTTTTTGTTTGCGTTAGATTAATTAAGTTTATTTATGAACGCATTTTTCTTTTAATTATTTTTATAGCTTTAAATTGTTAAAGTATAATTTTTTTTCCAAAAAAAAAATAATCCATACATGTAGGGAAACGGGTTTTTTCGTTTACATCCCCAGATTTCCCCAGCTGTCAGGCTAGCACCTGTCAGGCTGTCTTCACACCGGTCCAAAAATACGCGTGTATTTTTTTCTGTGCCCAGATATTCCCGGGCATTTGTGATCAAGGGGGCACCGTTAGATTAGTTTAAATGCATTACAATAAAAATATGACCAAGGTGCCCCCAAAACCTAAAAAATATTGTACAGGCAGCATTTCAACATTTTTTTTTCGGAAAAAACATGCATCTTTGGCGTTGCGAAAAAATATAGAGGAAAGGGGGGTAACTTTCAGGAAGGGGGGGGGGGGGGCTTATAGGGAGCCCCGAGCTCCACTCCAGGGCCCCTAATCTAATCCGGGCCTGCTCACGCCATCGAACAAATCCATCTAATGACACAGACACACTAACGCAAGTAAAAACACACAGACACACATTCGTAACAGTGTTTTTTAAAGCATTTTTTCTGAGTAATCATGTGGTCTACAAACCTGTCTATCTTTCTAAAGTTTGCTAATGATGAAACATGCGGTTCCTTCTCCCCAGCTGCTGTTCCTCCCGGGCTGGCTGATCGCCGCCTACTTTGGCACGTGGGCCATCTACACGCCCGCCCACCTGTCCATGCGCGACTACCAGTATGACGTCACGGAGGCGGCCCAGTACGCCGCCCTTGCCTCCGTGGCCTGGGCGCTCTGCCTCAGCTGGATCATCTTCGCCTGCTTCACGGGGAACGGAGGTGAGCATCAGTTTATAATCACCTGACGACATCTGTTGAATAAGTTAGAAAGAAAACAAAGATGCTCCGAGTGTGACTTCATTGTTAACATGCAAAAGTGAGAGATGCTAGAAAATATATTTGAAATGTTGGCATTACTAAAATGGCGATTGACAGGTCTCTGTTTGACATATCCGGCGGACAGCTTTGTCTCATAGAATGCTTCAATGTCGTAAAGCAAGTTTCGGCTCCACATTTATTTTATCTCAATGACTAGAACGCGACATGTTTTGTAAAAAAAACTACTGAGAAATGCAGTTTACACAGGGACGTGAATTAATGAAAAAGTCAATCAGACACAGGAATCATCGGCTTAGACCGGATGGACATATCACCGATATTTTTTTTAAATACATTTGTTAAAAGAAATGCAATTCATCAACCTATTTCGCTTTGCCAGAAACAAGTATTAAGATCATCAACGAATAATTCATGAATGTTTATTTGAATTAATTATTCATCAATACGTAACCGTTGACATCGTTGGCCTCAACAAGTTCGAGGTGTGAACCATCATACTAGCCCCTTTAAAGTGAGAACAAAATATGAAGCGTTAAAACTCAACTATCGCGTAATCGTCGTGAATAGATAAATGTATGGAAGATATTGTGACAGCACCGCCTCGAGTATTTTAGTTTTCACACATGTACGAAATGTATCTCAGAGTATCTTCTAGGGATAAGTGTTGAAACACAAAACCCTTCATAAGATTTTTTGGAATGAAAAAAACGGATGTTACTGATCGTGGAAAGAGAAGAACGATTTTTTCTACGTTTCATCAGAGTCAAATCCGACGTCTTCAGGAGGCGTGTGTCTTCTACGAAGAAAATGTCTAACGACCGTAATCATATTCTTGAAATGATTGTCATTGTGCCATGTCAAATCAATTGGAACCAACCATGTTAATATTTGAAAGTCTTGACTTTATCTTTGTGTTTCAGATTAAATTTTCCTTGTCGGTGAAATATGTGCATGAAATAGGCAAAATTCTAGTTATAACTTGTCAAAGTGCAAAAATACGAAGAATTTTCTGCGCACAAAAGAAAATGTCCGCAACGAAAAATTTGTCATAGTATTACTTGTATAGCACTCAGATTATGTGCAAAAATAAATATTGAATATCCCTTTGTCATTTACTCGCGTGTTCACTGAAATAAAATACATCATGAAAAATCAATAGTACTTTGTCACTTCCGTACATGGTTCATCAATAGATGTAATAATACATACAAGATTTGCTTGCTAGTGCAAATATTATTTTGTACTCTGTATGCATTTTTAGTAAGAAATGTTCATTACTTATTAAATGGTCGCTACATGTGAAAAAGCAAGTTCAAATTAATGTTGCAAAAAATATGCTAATATGTCCAGTGTACTTTTTGTAAACATACATTCACAAATATTTCGGAATGCCCTTGAAAAAGAGGTAAAATTGGCGGAAATTAAACATTTGGTAGTGTTAAACTGGTCAGTGGTTACCACTTACCAACATAGCTAACTAAGTAAACCTGTAAGTAAATTAGACGAATATTTGTTTTAAATAAATAAGCTCTAAGCTTATTTTTTATTCACACTGAATTTCTTAGATATCATATTTTTTAAATTTAAAACTGAATTAAGAAAGAACCCTGTGCTTACAAAATATGTAAACCTTTGAAAATCTCATTTATTGTTGTTTTTTTTATCTCTGTGGAATACAGTGATGCATGAACCTAAGTACCTATTACATCTTCAACAGTTGCAAATCATGGCTGTGGTCTACAAGCCCAAAAGAACAATCATCATAATCCAATGTTTGTTGTTTGTCTTGCAGGCGCACTTAACGACATGCTGTGCTCCCGCCCCCTGGTGATCCTGAGCAGGATCTCATACAGCATGTACCTCTGCCAGTTCCTGGTGTTCTTCTATAACGTGGGCAGCCTGAGGACCTCCAGCGAGTTCACCTTCACCAACAGCGTAAGTAACACATGTTCGTCAGCCGATCTGAGCCAACACCGCCTATTATATAGAAGGCGTTGTCTAAGCCCACTGTTGCACATAGCCGTCCTCTAACCTCTTCCAATTTCTCCTGTTTTATACCATTTTCTACTAAATACTTTCAACTTCTTTCTGAGTGTTTATTACTGTAACTGTATTTTTCCACCGTTCTACTAGGGGTGGAAGGTACATACGTCTCCACTTTTTTCTGCTCTTGCATATCTCTCATTTCTTTAATATTCATCACTTCCTTAATATATACTATTCTCTTATTTTCACTTTATAGATTCCATTCTTTCGCAATCTCACCTACTTGGTCTAGGTGGTTTCGTCCCTCTCCACGCTTTTCTTTGATATTTCCTCTGTACATTTTCTTCGTAAATCGTTCGTCATCCAGTCTATCAAGATGTCCGAACCATTTCATCGTATTTTTGTGTAGGTACTGTAGTGATTTTGTACCTAACAGGGCTGTTAATTTTGAATTTTAGAATGCTGCTTCTTTTGTTCCCAAAAACAATAGCTTGGAAAAAACAATAAAATTTGCGTGTAAGAAAAGGGCATGCAAGAGTTTTATTTAATAACACCCAACACCCAAAGACCTTTACATTGGTGACCCCGACTTGGAAAAACAGTTAAAAAGGGTGTTATTCCAATTAAATTGTGTTCCAACCAAGTGTCAACAAGTTTTCACCAAAAATAGTGTTTGAAAATCATTTTGTCAAAAAAAAAAAAATGGCGACCGGCGAAAATCCAACCACATGCGTTGCGGCGGTTAGCGTCAAGCTAGCTCCTTTCTGGAAGGAGAATGCCGCTTTGTGGATTCTCCGAGCGGAAACACAGTTCCGCCAGGCCAACATCACTGTGGGCATAACAAAATTTGACCACTTGGTAATGAGTCTGGATGATGCAACGCTCACAATTGTAGCTGATATTGTGACGGCGCCCCCAGCAACAGAAAAATACGAAGCTCTGAAAAAAGCACTTCTAAACGCTTTCCACGAGTCTGAAGAGACTAGAATAACAAGGTTACTCAATGACATACACCTGGGAGACACAAAACCATCACACATGCTGCTCAAAATGAAACAGCTGGCGGGAACAAACTCAGCAGATAGCACAATCGTGAAAAGACTGTGGTTACATCGATTACCACAATCCGTCCAAGTTATCTTATCTGGGTCAAATAACCAACCGCTGTCAGAGCAGGCAGCAACGGCAGACCGGATCATGGAGGTATACCAGAACAGCGAGCATACTGTTGCTGCGACCTCCCAGTCCTCCGCTCTCACTGCATCTTCTACGTCACCCAAGACTGAAGAATCCAACATGCAGTATATAATTAAACAACTGGAAGCAATCAATAAAAGGTTAGAGCGCCTTGAGCAGTGCAACCGAAACCGCAGCCAGAGCCGTAACCGAAATCACAACCGTGACCTGAAAAATAATCAGAACGGGAAACAGAACCAGCAGACAGGTTACTGTTACTTCCATAATAAGTACGGAAACAAAGCGTACAAGTGCACCGAACCCTGCAAGTTTCCGGGAAACTTCACAAGCCCCCCACAGTAGCAGCGAGTGAGGAGCTAAAGAAAAATTGCTGCAGACTTGTCATCAGAGACCAGCGGTCCAACAAAAGGTTTTTGATCGATACTGGGTCTGACATATCAGCGATCCCAAAAACAGTAAATACACCTCATAAACTAGCATCACCAACACTGTATGCTGCAAATGGTACAAGAATTCAGACGTATGGCACGCACACCATCTCCATTGATGTAGGCTTGCGCCGTCTCTTTTCATGGACGTTCATCATTGCAGACGTCACTCAACCGATTATAGGTGCGGATTTTTTAAGCCACCACAATCTTCTCGTGGACCTCAAGAAGAAACAACTCGTCGATGGTACCACAGGGCTCATAGCCATCGCTAACCGGTTGCTAGGCCCATCAGATGGCCTGTCAACTATTGACGTGAATAACAAAGACGATTATAACATGATACTTCAACAGTTCCCAAGCATCACGAGACCTCAAATCCATCATGCATCTACACGACATAGTGTCAAGCACGCCATCCAAACAACTGGACGCCCTGTTTTTGCGAAAGCTCGTCGACTAGCACCAAAACAGTTGGAAGCTGCTAAGGAGGAGTTTAGAAAAATGTGTGAGCAAGGTATCTGCCAACCATCAAAGAGCAGCTGGTCGAGCCCACTGCATATGGTCAGTAAGCCCAATGGAGGTTGGCGACCATGCGGCGACTATAGACAGTTGAATGCTCAAACGATACCGGATCGATACCCGATCCCGAGTTTACAGGACTTCTCACACAAATTGAACAAAATGAGCATCTTCAGCACTATTGATCTTACTCGAGCGTACCACCAAATTCCAATTGAAGATGATGATGTGGAAAAAACCGCAATAATCACACCGTTCGGGTTATTTGAATTTAAAGCGATGCAATTTGGATTGTGCAACGCTGCACAGAGTTTTCAACGGTTCATGCACAAAGTTCTGCAAGACTTGGAATTCTGTTTTGTCTACATAGACGACATCCTCATAGCATCAAGAGATGCAACGCAACATAAAGATCATCTCAGACAACTGTTCACAAGACTCACCGAATATGGACTTGTGATCAATCCTGACAAATGTGTCTTCGGTGCTCAGGAAGTAAAATTCTTAGGCCAACTCATCAACAAACAAGGGATAAAGCCCACTGAAGAGAAAGTGAAGGCAATTTGTGATTACGCGTTGCCCACAACTGCAAAAGACTTGAGAAGATTCTTAGGAATGATAAATTTCTATAGAAAATTCATCCCCAAGGCAATTGAAAAACAGCAAATACTCTACGACTCCATCGCGAAAGTGAAAAAAGGGGACAAGAAACCGATCACATGGACAGAAGAAATGATTCACGCTTTTCAACAAACAAAAACTGATCTGGCAAACGCAACATTGCTAATACACTCTGATGAAAATGCAGAAATCTCCATCATGGTGGACGCATCCAACACTGCAATGGGAGCCGTCTTGCAACAATGGACCCACAACCAATGGTCTCCGCTGGCATTCTACTCCAAGAAATTTTCAGCAGCTCAATTGAAATACAGCACATATGACAGAGAGCTGACAGCACTATATGAAGCTGTAAAATATTTCCGCAGAATGTTGGAAGGTAGAAGCTTCCATATTAAAACGGATCATAAGCCCATAACTTATGCATTTAACAAAAACAAACAAAACGCATCTCCACGACAAGAGCGACAATTGGATTATGTGTCCCAATTCACCACGGACATAAGATATGTGCCAGGTGAGGAAAATGTTGTTGCAGATGCACTTTCAAGAGTGGAAACTATTGCAATTCCACCGCAAACCGACTTCGAGCAAATGGCAGAAGAACAAAAACAAGATTCAGAACTAGAAACATTTTTCACTGAAAATTCTTCACTCCAGATGAAACAACTATTAATTCCCGGAGGCAATAAAATGATTTGGTGTGACACATCAACAGGAACTATAAGACCATTTGTTCCCAGAAGTATGAGAAAAAATATTATACAGCAATACCATGATATCAGTCATACTGGACCAAAGCCTACGTACAAATCAATAAGAACAAGGTACGTTTGGCCCAACATGCAAAGTGACATAAAAAAGTTGGTAAAGACATGTATCAGTTGCCAAAGGACTAAAACATCCAGGCACACAACAAGTCCACTGCAAGAATTTCCTACACCAGACGAAAGATTCCAGTGGATACACATAGACTTGGTAGGACCACTCCCACCATCTCAAGGACAAACCTACTGTCTGACCATCATCGATCGATATACAAGATGGCCAGAAGCTATACCAATAAGTGACATCACAGCCAAAACAGTGGCTGCCGCTCTGATCACAAACTGGATAGCAAGATTCGGCGTTCCTGCAACTATTGTCACTGATCAAGGACGACAGTTTGAATCCCAGCTATTTTTCGAAATCACAAAAACACTAGGAATCAAACACAACAGGACAACAGCCTATCACCCTCAGTCTAACGGCTTAATTGAAAGATGGCATCGTACCCTCAAGGCTGCTATCAAAGCTCACACAACAGTGAAATGGACCGAACATCTCCCGATGATTCTCCTTGGCTTGCGGAATGCTATTCGCGAGGACATTGGACACTCTCCAGCAGAACTGACGTATGGAACTACCCTACGACTGCCAGGTGACTTCTTCCAAGATACAACACCAGCAGAACCAGGTTCATTCGCAAGAGAACTACAGCAGTCATTACAAGATATAAGACCAACACCAACAGGCAATCATGGGAAAAGACGGACCTTTGTACACAAAGCACTGAAAGATTGTACACATGTGTTTGTGCGAACTGACGCTTCTCGTACTCCACTACAAGCACCGTACGAGGGACCTTTCTCTGTTGCCAAAAAGAGTGAAAAATACTTTTCAGTAATGATAAAAGGTCAAGCTAAAAACATCACCATAGATCGTTTGAAACCAGCTTACATGCCTGAAGATACAACAGAAACTACAAACGCAGACCCAAAACCAGTACCAGTAGTAGCTAGAGAAAACACACCAACAACTGCTACTCCTGCAACTCCTGGGACTCCTGCTACTACAACCACTACAACAAGATCGGGCCGAAAAGTACACTTTCCAGACAGATTCTACTAAAAACCTAAGAGAAGTCAAGATTCACCGATCACCACTTTCATCGCATCTGCCCTTGGCAAATGCTGGAGGGGACCTCTGTAGTGATTTTGTACTTCTAGTCAATTGTAAACATATTTATTTGCACATTTTTTTGTAAATAACATTTTTATTTTCATATTTTCTTTTATACGACACTCAGTCACCATTTAGTGTCTCTCTGGTCATTGCTTTCAGGTAAATCCAATCATAAAACCAACATTTTTCTTCTGTCAGTTCCGAGACACCATTTCAAAACTGTTGGGATATATCTTGCATATTCTCATCGGCAGATATGTCCTGCCTACTGCCATTTATTCGGTTAAAATGGATTTTAATGTAAGTTTTCATAGTCAGTGACAAAAGCTAGAAGAAAACACTGAAGTGAAAACCCATACCTGACAACCTCAGAAGAATCAAATCTCAATTCTCTTACTTTTGACGTGCGCATTTTACCAATTGAGCTTTCAACTAGACTTTACGGTACGGTTTTAGAATTATAGCTCACTGTCTATGTTATAAAATAGAGCCTTGTAGATAGATAACCTGTATGCCAAGGACGACTGGTGAAATATTCCCATTAGAATTTGGAGGCAATAATCTTGATTGTGCCAATAATAATATAGACTGGAGTCAATATAAATACCCTTGTAATCAATTTAATAAAAATCGTGTATGTTTAATATTATTCTTATAAAATAGTAAATCTAAGTCCAATCAATAGCTCAGCTGACCAGAGTGTCCGCCTCCTGAGCAGGAAGTCTTGTGTTTAAAATTGATGGTGCCATATATGATTTCAGTTTTAATTGTTTTTTTTTTGCGCCAAAAAGTCTCATAAAAAAATAAAATTTGAGACTTAACTTACAGAAAACTATGTTTACATAAATATTATGTAGGTCCACATGACAATACTACTCCCTTGAAGATGAGGTTGTTAGATATTGATATGTGCTACTTGGTTGGTCCGAATTTTTAGTTATATAAATTTTAAAATTTGCACTACAAATACTGAAACTCTTATTACACTTTCATGAACCAAATATGTCAACGCATGGTCACACACAGCACATTGTACATTCTGTTTTATTTTTCAGCTTGACCTATCCGAGGTGCTGGTCGTGCTGGCAGTGTCTGTAGTGATGACTTTACTATTCGACATCCCAATGCAAGGAGTCAAGAGCACAGTCATGTCCTTCAACATCATATTCTCCAGCAAGAAGAGCGAGGAACAAGAAGAAGAGCAACAACAATCCGCACCACAAGAAGGAGAAGGGACAGAAGAAGGACAAGAAAATAACGAAGACGCAACAAATGTAGAGGAAAGCGCTGAAAACGTTGAGGAATTAGGTGATGAGGCTTTAGTGGAAGATATTGTTGAAGATGATCAGTATGTGCTGCAAGAAGATGCGTATGAAGAGAATAGTCAAGAAGAAGGTGTGCATCATGACCTTGAGCAGGATATCATCTATGAGGAAGAGGAAGAAGAATTGGAAGGCGAACAGAATGAAGAAGACGGGACTAATTTCTGGGCTGATAACGGCGAGGAGGTTTGGAATGAGGAAGTTGTGAGCAGGATGACCAGGAGTGTGGATGAAGACGAAGATATGGATGACTGGGAGGTGACTAACGGAGGAAACAATTATTATTATAGGAGATAATTTAATACTTGAAATATCCTTTATGCTTATTTGAATATACCTGATTAAATTTATGTTTTAAGTTTAAATGTGTTAGCTGAATTTTTATTACTGAAACCCCATTTTTCCTTTTCGCCCAAGATTTTTAATTATTCATCGTAAAACAAGAACGCACAGTGAAGACTTTTCCTTAGTAACGCGGCTTTTTGATGTCAAAATTTTGTTGTTTATTGAATTCTGCCTTGTTTATTCGTATTTAATGATATTCCAAAACTAAGATAAAAATGATAAAAAAATGTTTTTTTTTTACATCGCCAATATTAACAAAGACAATTCAAATAATCTGCTAAGCAAATATTTTCCATAAAATTAATAACACAGGAATCTACTTAGAGCCAATGCTAAATACGACATTTATTTGCTTGCACATGCAACTTACAAAGGTGAATAATATTTATCCTAAAAAAATAAGCGATAAACTCTTCTTCTTTGTCGAGTCAGAAGTTTTACTATTTTTGCTCATTGGCGGGCAACTTCCACCACTCTATCGTTACCTTCCATTAGAGCAGTCAGTGAGCAGCTTGTTGGGCAGGCTGGACGGATCCAAATATGATTCATGGACTGTTGGGCACCACATTTGCAAAGCGTAGTGTCATCCTGATGCAAGATTCCCCAGATCATCATGTTACAACAAGCTATGTCAATACCCGTTCTTTTTCGTTCGCCACTCTAGTTCCTGTCCAGGGAGGCTCTTGCTTGGCTGCACAAAATTTTCAGGTGGCTCCAAACTCTACAGGTGCAGTCTCTCCGGCTCCGTAGTCAAAGGGTGCACAGAGCTCAAGAAACTGTGACGTGACTTCAAGCACTGTGATCATGAGCCACTATGTCCGAAAAGATAGTGCTGTGGATTCACCAGGGTCTTTTTTCAGCAATGAATAAATATTAAACGATTAAAATGTGTATGTCTTTACTTTGAACTTGAACAAATACACCATAGAATTTGACATAATATGTTTTATTCTTCTTAAATATACCTGAAGGTTACAGATGTCGCATACGTATCAATGCGGAGCTGAGGTCCATATTTTAAGAGCAAAACATCCTTATCAGTAATGAAATCAAGAAATCTGCTAAGATATCCAAAAATGTCTTAAATGGTGCATCATCAGGTGTCAGACCACTCGGTCGTCCCAGGATACATAAGCAGAGAATGACTAAAATTAAGGGGGCTATGTATTGAAACGGCACAGACAGAGAGTCCTGGAGGATTGTGATGCGGGAAGCTCTGAGCTTTCAAGGCTTTTGAGCCGCATTATGATGAGTACTAAATTTACAATAAACTTCCAATCATTACATCAGATCTTTTGTTTCAGAACATCCAAAAATAATATTGCAAAAAATTAAACAAAAACAATTATCTTGCCTTTGTAATAACCAATCTAATAAAAAAAACAATGTCGATTCTGAAATGATGCATAAAACTTTGTATGTAGGTACGTGCAAATATATGTAAGTACCTAGATTTATTTACAAAAAACACGTTTTTTTAATGAATACAAAAATATAAGTTTAATTAATTGTAAGATCCAGTAATATGTTAGGTGGGTGGCTTTGTAACCTTTACATAATATTCTGTTGCTAGTTCCTAGAATGTTTTTGTAAGCCATAAATAAAAAAAAATTTACGTTCGCATTTTTTCAATTAAGCACATAAATCACTAAGGATATGTACATATATTTTTATTAGCAAACTATGGCGAGAAATTCGTCAGTCTAAATTGTACATTGATCAAATCAAATCAACTTGTCGGACATAAATACCGGGTTAATTATTGGTATTAATAAATAGGAAGATGTCGGTTGATTTAATTAAAGATTTATCGTTTCTAAAACCAAGTTCGGTCAGAAAAATATCAATAATTCACGGTCATTTAATTATTGAATATTTTATTTTGTTGAAAAATACGTAATAGAATATCGATAATGTCAATAAACAGGCCTGGATTGAGGATTTAGAGAGCCCTGTGAATTGTAGCCCTGCAAAGAGGGTTAGATGTAATTGAAAGTTTCTTTAAATTTGGTACAATTATTATTTTTGAAGAATACCTTGGCTAGTTTATCTAACCCTTTCAAATAAAGAAAGGGCAGAATTCGTTTAATCTAGATGGTAACAATATAATTTAATTATTGATGAGACTTCAATATGAATAAAAGCTTATTTTTTTCTACTCTTTCATGAGTTACATTTGTAGATTCTTTCGTCTCACAAACTCTTTTTACAATTTTAATCCTATTGTTCAATGTACTCGTACAACGTGATTTTTTTTCATAAATTTCAAATCACAATCAAACCAAAGTATAAATAATCGTAAAAGTTAGAATGGTCTACGCTAAGAAACTTGTTTACGTAACATGAAATAATACAACAATACAAGTGGTAAGCCTTTAACTTTAATTAGTCATAAGAGTATTTTTTTATTTGTTTAAACAAAGAAACAAACATATTTTTATTTCAATTTATAATTTTTGGATGAAATTTTTTCAAGCAAAACACTGTTTATTTTCACTATAGACTTTATTTAAAAGATTAAAATCTTTAAAACAAAATTACGAACGTTTTCGACCTAGAAGGTCATCATCAGGTATATTTTTATTTTATCGTTATATTGTGATTTTTTCTGTTTTTTGTGATTTAGGTTTTATTGTCATGCGTCTATTTGTTTTCATGTAGGAGTATTGAGCGTGTGAACTAGGGCTTTACTTATCCTTCTGCAGTACCTTTAAGATCAACTGCTGATAACATTGGCCATCTAGTCTATAGCCCGTGTTGTACGAAGATCTGATTACGCATCTATAACGGTCATTGCAGCGGTGAAATTCTTTGTATGTTTTCTGTTAACTGTCATATTCATCGTTATGGGTTTCCTAAATATTTGTTCTGTTAGATACCTATAATGATTTTGCAAATGAACGGGTCATCTCACGCCACGGTGTTATTTTTTTTACCAAGCTACACATATAGTCTAACTTCTTGCCTGCATTATCCCCGAAGGGGTCGCATGTAGCGATTCGGGATCTATTTATTTTTACAGGTAAGGGGGCAGGCCTCACACCAACCACTTTCAGTTGAAGTGGGAGTTTCCCAGATCCCGAGGAGGCTGGTCTTCATTTCTTTTGAAGGCTGAGTACACCTTGCCGGTATTTATTTTGTGTTCAAAATAGACATCAAAACGGAAAATCATTTCTGACACCCTCGGTGGGGATCGAACCCTTGCTCTCGGCATGGAATGCAAGCACTTTACCAACTGAGCTATCGACCGGACTTTTTACGAGCTTGGTCGTCGCTACAAAGCGCCAATACCCAGCAAGACCTAGTTTCTGTAAGGCTGGATGGACCTTTTGATGACCGGTCTTCGGTAAAGGTTTATGAATTTTTCAACCCAGCGAAGAGCAAATTTGAAAATATAATTAATATTTTTTTGTACTCCGCCGGGATTCGAGCCCATAATCATTGACGAGTCAAAAGTGTTAACTACTAGACTACGGACCTGCAGTCTGTTTGATCGTAAAATCGAAAAATGACGGATCTTTTCATTCATTCCTGACGCAATCAGACGTATGTACACATTTGTGTGATGTGTCGATAGCGAGACGCGGTAAGTAGTTGTCCGATAGTGAAGCGCTGTGGGCGCCATAAGAGTTGCTGTTGAAATGACTGCAATGCCAAGGTGGCATAATATCACAATTACTGGCGAGGGCCGCGCGACAAATCAGCCTGGACCTACTACTACACCAGTGAGTAATAACATAGAGGAGCGGAAACTAACTTCCTGCATTGATACATACTATCTTCCACTTTTGCCTCTGTTCTGTCAAAAGTTGCAGTTGTGCAGTCATACAAAACATGTTTTAAGTGTCAACTTTTATGTTTTGTTGCTTTCTCTATTTTGTGTTTTACAACACATGTCATAATGTCTTAAAATAATGCCTTTTTCCTTTAAATTTCGTCAATTTTATCCATCACAAGATTCATACCGCATGCGTCTATTCTCGGACTGCTCCGTCAATACTGCAACGCGCGGTAATGCTGCCACCTTTCTTGAAACATATTTACATTCGCCTGAGTTTTTTGCACTCGGAAACGCAACTGTGAATTTTTTTCTTCTCTTTCTTAATGATGACCATTTTCGTAAGTAGGTTGAAACAGATATAATGTCTATTTTCGTTAAAATAATCTCGAGTCTACAGTATTATAAGTGAATGCACTAAATACTCGACCCGTACTAATGGTGCTATTCAGAGGCAATCGTGAAGTTAAATAGTCTTCAAGTTATCCAAGTTAACAGTGAATCCCTTTCACTGATTACAAAAATGTGAGGTGGTACAATACAGTGTATATCAATGCAAGTGAGTAAAGGGCTATTTGGTTCCTAGCTGACTCTGAATAGCACAATTATAGTTTGTAACGGTTATGAGGTCATACAACTATGTATAATGTTAGTAACTTCTGCATACTTTAATAGGATAGCTGTGAGAAACCTGGCGCCTTGGGGCTATAGGTCAAATCTAATTTTTACTTTAAAAAAGGTATTTTAAACGATGATGTTCAACTGACTGCGGGGAAGTATTTACAAGGCAACAGAAAGGTTTGGAAGGTTCAAATAAAAATTGGCCAAAATTGCCTGAAGAAAAAAGGAGGGAATGAAATTTCAATATATAATTAATTAAAGAAAAATACGTACTCGTAAGTAATTGGCACATGTGCTTCATACTTTTCTGTATAATTCTAACTTCAAAGCTATGTTTTAGATTATCTTTTCTTCTTTTCTTTTTCAAAATTTGAACTCTGAGAAACTGACAGAGTAAGAAAATTTTATCGAAAAGTTACAGAAGTTATATCACTCTGTATTAAAATAAATATGAAGTCTTCCTTATCTAGTCAAAATTCTTACAAGTCGCATAGGAAATTATACACAATAATCCGTCCCTTCTTGTGCACCTTTACCATTTGCAAGATCAAGATATTGCAGAGATCGGACGTCCTTGAAAGTGCAGTCAACTTTCAATTCATATTTACTGGACTAGAGTAAATATTACGAAAAATATATCAAATTTACTTGAAAAAAAGTGTGAGAAACTGATATCATCGATAGAAGGAGATAATCTACGTTGTAAAGATGGCTTGATATTTGGGATTCACACTTTATTTTCGTATGCAATCTAGTACAGGAAAAATCTGCTTCACTGGTCATTTTGCCTGAGTGAACGGTGCATCAAAGGCAAAAGTAATCAATCATTATCTATTTTGCTCGCCTTTCTTGGTTGCTTAGGCTCACATCTATAAATTTGTTACAAAAGTGATTAAGTAAAAAACTGCATTTTTTTAATCATTTCGCGTTAGACTTTGTTCCATTCGCGTCCTGTATATTTGCTGACGTTTTGCTTCCACAAGCAATAAGCATTCTCAAGGCTGGTTATCAAAGTTAGACACTTAGGTACCAACAATAATCGGACGCGAAGACCACCACGTCGCTTCAAAACTAGTGTTGGGAATGCTTTCCGCTCGTGAGAGCGAAACGTCGCGTCGGCAGATAAAAAAGCTACGAATTGAATATGTTCTAGTGGTTGGACCATAGACTACAATCCAAGAGAATTCCAAAACAATTTGTCAACGCCGGCTTATAAGTGAAAATGAAAGTACAAATATTTACATTATTTAAAAAGGCATATCTAGATCCAAATAAAGAGAAAAAATCCAAACACACACAATACGTATGTAGGTATGTCGACAGGTTTTGTATATTCTCTCCATCAGCATAAAATTTCAATCTTTGCAAAACTGGGACGACCAGAATGGGTGTTGTTGAACTCTTGTGATATTTGAGTGTTTTATTACATTTCTAAGGTCACCATTTCCAAAATGCAGCGAGAGATTACAAATTAATATTCAAATAACCCACATATGCCATGTGCTCCAATCAGGTTACAAACATTAGAAATTAAATATCAAAAGAATTTGAGCGGTTTAAAAAAATTACACAATGCAAACACGCGACTTGCTATATCAATTTATTTTAAACATAAAACCATGTATGAAGTAAGAACAGTCAATTTGACGAAATCTGATTAGAAAGTGGCATGTTTGATGTGTTTTTGAAATAATCTATCTATAATCTAAGTTGCAAGGATATATTCATTCAAAGCTCTCAGATGTATGCCCACAAACAAACACGTGTAGTTCGCGCTTACAAATGCTGATTGTGTACTTACAAATAAAATCCAAACCTCAAATGAACATAAGCCCTGCAACTCTTGCCGACATTCCCTGAAACAGGGGTGACATTGGCAAAGTGAACCATTTTTTACAGTATGGGTGGTCAGCCTCATACCAACCTATAAGTCAAGGAATACGAGTAATAAATAACATTTAAGTATAAGAAAACAACAAAACCTTAAAAATAAATCTATACAAAAAAAGTAAAAAATGTCTTATGCAAAAAATGTAGCAAGCCAATAAACCAACATTAAAAATCAGCATTGCAGATTAGCCGCCACTTCTTCCTGTCCTTGCATACTTCTTTCATTTCATCCAGAGTCATAACTTTTTTCATACAAGCTCTCCTTTTATTATGACTCTGGATATCCCATTCACTCGCTATTTCGAAAATTTGGTCCATCCATACCTTTCTCGGTCATCCTCTTCCACGACATCCATCAATTCTTGCAGCATATACTTCCTTCGTCATTCTTTCCTCATTCATTCTCTCCAAATGTCCAAACCATCTAAGTATACTTCTTTTAATCTTTACAATCACACTTTATCTTACACCGCATTCCTCTCTAACAAAATCATTCCTCACCCTATCACTCCGTCTTTTTCCAATCATACTTCTTAAGTAATCCATTTCTACCGTATGGACTTTACTAATCTCACTTTCACTCACCGTCCAGGCTTCACTTCCATACATCAGAGTGGGCACTAGTATACCACCGTGCACCGCCAGTCGAACATTTTTTGAAAGATTCTGGTTTTTGGCGATGCTAGCGGTAGCACCCAGTACGCACCTGCCTTTCATTATTCTTCTTTCAAATTCACCGGTCATTCTTCCATCTTTTTCAAACTTACTTCCCAGGTATACAAACTCATTTACGACATCAACATTCATTCCATTCATTTTAAATTCATAATTCATATTTTCATCATCTCTTTCAAAAATCAATACTTTCGTATTACTTGCATTCAACTTCAAATGGTTACCTAACAAAGCTTCATTCAATCTAGAGAGCATTGTTTGCAATTCTACTGCAGAATCAGATACAAGAACTGCATCATCTGCATACAGTAGAAGACTCACTTTGCTCTCTCCTATCATCAATCCACAATCATTAAGTCTAGCATCCCTGACACACTTGTCCATAACTATGTTAAATAGCCATGGACTCATCACACATCCTTGCCTCACACCCTTATACACTTCAAACCACTCACTATACTCACCATCAATACGGACACATGCCTTACTATTTTCATAGTTTGCATGCACCGCACCTAGGAGAGCCCCATTCACTCCGTATGCTTTCAAAACATCCCATAACATACCTCTGTCCACTGAGTCAAAAGCCTTTTCCAGATCTACAAAGGCCGTGAACAGCTTCCGCCTCACCGACAATTGTTTTTCAACAAGTTGTCGTAGAGTAAAAATCTGATCAACACAGCCTCTACCGGCCATAAAGCCGGACTGTATATCGGAAATCCTTTCACTAGTAGTCAGAATCAACTTTTTTTATAATCACCTTACAGAAGACTTTTCCTGGTATACTGAGTAGACTGATTGGTCTGAAATTCTGACAGTCTTTTTTGTCCCCTTTACCTTTGTAAATGGGAACAATGACTGCCTTCCTCCAATCCATCGGTACTACTCCTGCATTCACACAAAGCTTACATAATTCGTACATCCAATCTATCACACATTCACCTCCTGCTTTCAACATTTCACCATTTATACCATCAAACCCAGCAGACTTCCAATTCTTCAGACGTGAAATAGACACTTTCATTTCTTCTTTCAAAATATTCAATTCATTCTCTTCATCTATCTGTTCATAAATTCTTCTTTCACCCTGACCAAAAATTTCTTGAAAATAGTTCTTCCATCTCTTGCATACTTCTTCATTCTCCCATACCATCTCACCGGCAGCACTTTTGACTCCTGGAGTGGTCAATACAGAAGATTTATTTCTATCCGCATTGATCCACCTCCAAAATTCCTTCTTACTGTCGGTGAAACTTCTGTTAATCCTTTCATCAATCTTTCTTTGTTCATTCATCTTGCTTTCATAAATTATAGTCTTCGCCATTCTCTTAGCTGTCTTATATTCGTCTTCTAGCTTTCTATCATTTCTATCATTCAGCCAATTTTCATAACACTTTTTCTTAACTTTCACAGCTTCTTTCACTCTATCATTCCACCAGGCATCTCCTTTCAATCTTCCACCTTTTGTTACCCCACATGCTTTTTTAGCGCATTCAAATAACATGTCTGTATTTATTGTCATGTTAGATATGTAAAACGTTGTTTGGTGTTTATAATAGTGTGTAATAATGTGCTTTTATAGAAAAATATTTCACAAACGATTTTTTTTTAATAGATTAAATTATTTTTTGGCGCTTCAATCTTTAAAGTTTTACTTTGAAGATTTTACTTCCATTCGTCAAACTTAACATCAACACTATTATGAAATTTCTTCTTGTGTGTATAAATGTCTCATAAAACAACATTTCTTTGAATTGATGTCTATGAAGAAACATACATGTGCTTTTTGGCATTTCTGTTGCAAATTTTCTGGTGGTATTTCGAAAATTTTTACAAATATTTTATTTATTTTTTTAGTCTACTTTTTTTGTTTTTTAAAGCCTGTTACTTCCTATTTCACTACCATTACTATAATACTACTTTAGTAACATTGATTTGGGTCTTCCCATTACGTTGATTTGCTTTGAGTCCATCAACTATGTTTTTCAAATTCTGATGATCGTAACTCCTTCGACCTGGCGGGCATTACCAGGACAACAAGATATTGATTTAAAATTTAAAATGAAACACAAAGTTTTTCTTCACGAGTTGATTTATTACCTCGAGCGCTTACAGAAAACAGCTGTTGGTAATAATGGTGTGATAACATCAAAAGCGCTCGAGGAAAGAAATCAACTCGTGAATAAAAACATGTGTTTTAATCAAATTTTCTAATGTTTGCACATTCACCGAGTGAAAATTCATTTTTAATTTAAAAATTAAAAAACTTTTTTATTTCAAAAACACATAGTTTTTATTTTCACATATGAGTTATAATGCCTAAGCGCTGTCGAACCTGCTCGGTTCATCATCAGAGGCTCGACAGCGCTTAGGCATTATAACTCATATGTGTAAATAAAAACTATGTGTTTTTCAAATAAAAAATGTGTTTTAATGTTACATTATTAATTTAAAATTAATCTTCACAATGTCAATACATAAACCCTTAATTAAACTTTTATATTCATTTTAATTCAATAACTAGAATTATGGAAAATTCCTTGACTTATAGGTTGGTATGAGGCTGACCACCCATACTGTAAAAAATGGTTCACTTTGCCAGTGTCACCCCTGTTTCAGGGAAGGTCGGCAAAAGTTGTGGGGCTTATGTTCATTTGAGGTTTGAATTTTATTTGTAAGTACACAATCAGCATTTGTAAGCGCGAACTACACGTGTTTGTGGGCATACATCTGAGAGCTTTGAATGAATATATCCTTGCAACTTAGATTATAGATTATAGATTATAGGTGGAATATATTTTGGGAAACTCTCGTATCGCCGCAAAAGAATTGTCAGCTTTAGAGAAAAGAATGCGTAAACATACCAGTGTTATTCCCACAGAAATCAAAATGCAGACGATTCTGACGGCAAGTTATGCTGATGAGATGGATGTTGAGTAACTAGACGCCTGGGTCAAGATTAGCTGGACAAGGTTAGTGTAAAGTTAGCATATTCAAATAAAACGCAGAACGGTAAACAAAGTCTTAATCTACATGTTAAAAAAAACAACGATATTTAATTTTGCGAATTCAAAGTACTAGATACTGTGTTTTTTCTTCTTTTGAAATCGAAACTATGCGTCAAAATATTTTTTTTTTAGTAAATACAAACATAAATCAAATGAAATAAACCAAATCAAATACTTTACTACTAGTTATTCTTAAAAAAAACACGATGTTTCGTGGATCACCAGTGGATTTATGAATAACACTGTTTTCCTTGACTTATAGGTTGGTATGAGGCTTAACACTCATACTGTAAAAATGGTTCACTTTGCCAATGTCACCCCTGTTTCAGGGAAGGTCGGCAAGAGTTGTAGGGCTTATGTTCATTTGAGGTTTGGATTTTAATTTGTACGCACACATGCATCATTTGTAAACGCGAACTTACACGTGTCTGTTTGTGGGTATGCATTTAATATGAATTTTAAACGTTAGAATGTCTTTGCAAGACATAGATTATAAATAGACTGCTGAAATCTTTTCTCATTCCTTCCCTTTCTCATTCCTTCCCTTTCTTATTCCTTCCCTTTCTCATTCCTTCCCTTTCTTATTCCTTTTCACCTTGATTGACAACTTTGTTAAAGATGCGGCTCAATGAAGTACATACGAATGATTTTCGATTTTTTTGTGATTGGTAAACAGTTATCTAAGTCTATAGATGACAAATCTCCACACATGTGCGAATATTACTATTATGTTAAAAGAGCAAACAATAACCAGCCATACATTATTTACTTGCGATGTTTCCAGAAATACATTTCAGCAATTATCATTAATCGTATGTATACTGGTACACGGATCATACTGAACGTGCGGAAAATTAGAACTACGACCGTCTTCTTGTTATACGACACTTTTGATGGTTCAACGTGAAATAAGATATTTAGTTATGGCTTAAGGTGCTTTTCACACTAAACGTATTCTGCCCGGTTTGTCTATGGATTAACGGACAGATTGTGTGAAAAATGTTATACATCCCCATTTGCTTTTACACTTTTGACCCGGTATTCCATAGAGTATAGACCAGAGGTTCCCAAACTTTTATTTCTCATAGACCCCTTCATCATAGACTCGAAAATTTTGGGGTTCCGGTAGACCCCCTCAAAATTGTTGCGGCTTTTTGTCTAAAATATCGCCAACGGGGGGGAGGGGGGGGGGGCAATTTTAAAATTTCATTTTGTCCATAAAAATGCTGTTGAATGGGGGGGTAGAATGCAATGACACGCAATTTGGTAGATGGGGGGCCACGAGTTTGTATAATTCTTTCTTGACCCCCTCTTACGACTTATAGACCCCCATTTTTATGTCGTCAGATCAATGTAGACCCCATCGAGTACCCCGTAGACCCCCAGGGGTCAATATCGACCACTTTGGGAATCACTGGTATAGACTAACTAGTCTGTAACGGGAGGAGTATTTTGTTAAATAAAAACAAAATAATAGGCATTGATTTTATCAGTTTTGAATAAAATAATAATATTAGGATAATTTATTTAGCGAGCTCCTTGACTGATAGGTTGGTATGAGGCTGACCCCCGTGCTGTAAAAATTGGTTCACTTTTGACAATGCCACCCCGGTTTCAGGGAAAGACGGCAGGAGCTGCAAGGTTTATGTTCATGTGAGGTTTTTATTTGTATTCACACATGCAGAATGTGTAGGCACAAACCTACATGTTCCAGTCTGTGGGTATGTATTTAATGTGAGCCTTAAATGTTAACACATCTTTTCAGCTTAGATTAAAGATTATAGATTATAGTGCTGTTTTGTGTGAATCACACCTCAAGAACCCTTTGCGAGCTTGGTCGTCGCTATAGAAATCGCCAACTCTCATGCAAGACCCAGTTGTAGGCCCTAACACGGCAACAGCGCCCTCCCTCAACTGTCAACCACGTTCATTATAGGCCGTGCTTGAAAACTATATATTCGCATATATTTTCCTTATTTGTTCCACTCGAGTATTTGGTAAATAATTGACGTTTTTTTCTTACACGCGCTCCCCGCTACTTCACAAGCACTACAAAATTATTTTAAGCAAACACTTATGTGTTTTTTTCAAATATTCCTATGAATAGAAGTTCCTCGTCTCTTTATAAGTTCTCTAATGATGATTCACCCTATAATTTTGCGAATTTTATAGTATTAAAAGCAATCAATTATTTTTTTAAATATTTAAAATATCACAATTTGTATCAGATTACACATCGACCAAATTAACTCATAACTCCATACTCCTTCCCAGCACAACCAGTTTTATTTTTGAGTGCAAATCAAAACTATTTTGACGCGAGTAGACACCACGTAATATGTATGAGAAAGTATAATGTAAAAAACAAACAGAGTTGTTTTTCGCAAATTAAGTATTTATTTCACCTCAAGTACCTTCGATTTACTAACGTCATTTTCAAGAGGACACTTACAAAATTGGCAAGACAAAACCATAGAGAAATGAGAAGGTAGGATGAGTTATGATAAAGAGGTATAACTAATGTCTGTAGGTAGTAGCAAAGGTGACGCTATTTTTTATTGTATCTGTTTGAACCTTCCTCAATACCAATATTCGTTGGTCAGAAAGAGAACAGTGATACTCCGAGTGGCGACACATTGTTAACAGGGAAAAACTACAGACATTATGTTTTTTTTCTGAATCGTTTGCATTAATGTAATGTCTGCGGACAAATCTTGCGCAACCGTTGCAATTATGAGTGTCGGTGAATTTGTGAATTTTCAATGAAAAATTACATGATTATAAAATATAAAAGCATATTATGTGGATATTAAGTGTCGAAGCAATAGATGGAGAAAGCAAGAAAATTTAGGATTTTACATGATTATTAAGTATTACATAATATGTTGATGACAGGTCCGGTTGACAGGACGCATAGTACCTACCTATGCATCAATTCCGTAAGCTAGTTCCTTCTCCATCAATATGATGGGTCAATACTCGTAGTGCTATCACACTTGTATACTTTATAGATCCTTTTAATACATACTGTAATGTAAATGGTAGATTGGGTAGTTATTACATACATAGTTATTATAGAAGGTAGGTAGTATATGGTTATATTCGCATTGTGTTATAAGTGGGGTTATATATGTGTACACCGTAGCTATTGCTAGAAATTAATGATTCTCGAAATCGGTAGACTGTTCAGGAATGGGCTAGCGAATTTACTCACTGGAATGTTCCGTAGTATAAAGAATATAAGGCTGAGAGTCGGGTGCAGCCGCCGAGTTACATTATCGGCTTTGATCAACGAGTGTCAGCGATACATAACCTGTGAAATATAAATTTGTGTTGTAGAAAAGTTAAAGATAAATATAAATTTGTAAGAAATAAATCACGTGTAAATAAATAATTTGAAAGAAGACCTGTGTATTTTAATTTGTAGACTTTTCGGACCTTAAAAACATAACAATACGTTTTTAGTTAACTATTTTTACCTAATCAGCTCCTGACGAACCGATGCGATGGCTGGATAAAGGTCCCAGTGCGAAGTTATTATGTACTCAAACTCGTGGAAAAAAAGCGATGTTTGCTGGGAAAACTATTTTAAATTAATATTAATTTAAATTTCATATTGATAGATCAAACCACTTCAAGGATAATAGCTCTAAAGAATATTGCGTTAATGTATAACTAAACAATACTTGGTTATATAACAATAAAGTAAATAGTAAACTTTAAATTGTTTTCTATTATAAAAAATCTCATCGCCTTGTAATTCGATCACGCGAACAGGGTTTTTGCCTTAGCTAGAACTTCACGAGTGTGGTCTGACACGTTAAGAACATGACCTATTTGCAAGTGGACCCTAAATCTGTCCATCTTATCTGATCAACCATATTATTATAACATAATGTGAACACAGGCAATAAAACGCGCCTTATTTAGGTATATTCTATTAAATATGTACATGTAGCACAAGAAAAATTGACGGAAATACGTTTATTATATTTAATAAGTAAGTAAAATTAAGTTTCCGGAGGTCAGAAATATAATTTACATTTAGATAAGGTCAAATTCATTAGTTAATTGAAATTTTGTATACTTTTAGTAACTAAATAAAGAACCGTAGTCACGTTGATAGCTGAGACAGAACGCTTGTGTCCAAATCCATTGGGCTAAGGTTCGATCCCCATCAAAGGGGTTAGAAATGATTTTCCGTTTCGGTGTTTATTTCAAATTCAAAAACATTCAACCAGCAAGGTTTACTTCGTCTTCACAAGAAATGAGGCTCTGACCTCTCAATAATAGATTCTACTCATCATGTGGACTAGTCTGTAGTCTAGTGGTTAACTTCGCGATTGAAGATCGTGGGTTCAATTGACGGTGGAGCGCAAAAAAATCAATTAAAAAATTCAAAATATGCTCTTCCCTGGGGTACGAAATTCATATCCCTTACCAAAGACCGATCGCGAAAGGTCCACCCAGTCTTACAACAACTGGGTCTTGCTTATTTAGTTGGCGCTTTCAACAGCGACGATCAAACTCTTGAGATGTAAGTCACACAAACACATTGATCACGAAATAAATCATCTTATTATTTTATCATTATTATTATATGAGACTGCTTCAGGAACGTTGTAAGAAGTTGCTTTTATTTGAGTAGCGAAGTTGCGTCTCTTCTTTTTACCAACAACTGATAAAATCGTCTCGATATTTTGTGTGCAGTCCAAACATGTTAAAAAAAATGAAGTGTCCTAACCACAGATCACTGAATATAAAGTCCTAACCATAGAGTCCTTACAATATTCGCACACAATTACTTCGCTCATTTTTTGCTCAAAGCGCTTAGCATAAGTCATAATTAAGTTTTTTTGTTAATATGGATGCCAATCTTTAATATATTTATTTTTATAATTCAAATCCACTAGAGGATTTTAAATACATAGCATTATCCAACCAGCTGCGGACTTCCTTGACAAATGTATCTGACTTCATGAATCACCTGTCAGTCAATTTGAAGTGACACGGTTAGATTGATTATATCAAATTCTCACCATTCTGACACATGAAGGTCTTTATTTATGGGACCTCGTGTGCTTTGACCACATTTTAATATTAAATTGAAAAAATTATAGCAATTACTTTAATTCGGCAACTATTTTTAACCATAAAGGCTGAAGGGAAAAACTTTTGGTAAAACTGCTCGGTCTTATTTATTACATTTGATTCGTGACGAATCTCTTACGCTACTGAAAAAAACGATACTATGCTACACGGATAGTGAAACTTCTTGACACGTTTTCTCCAAAGGGTTCGCAGGTGAAGAGTGGCACCTACTTATTTTTACACGTAATTGGGCCATTCACTTTATTTGAAGTGGGGGGTTTCCAGCTCCCGAAGAGGCTAGTACTAATTTATTGTGAAGGCTGAGTAAACCTTGCCGGTATTTTATTTTGGGCTTTAAATAAACATCGAAATGGGAAATCATTTCTGACACCCTCGGTGGGATTCGAACCCGAGCTCTCGGCATGCAATGCAAGCACACTACCAACTGGGCTGTCGACTGGAATCAAAGACGGAAATTTGGTTTAACTTACATGAGTAACTACATGTACTTACTTACTTACTTATTCAGCCACTTCTTATCCACTGCTGGACATAGGCCTCCCCCATATCTCTCCAGGCGTCTCTGTCCTGGGCTCTCTGCATCCAGTCACCAGCAACTCTTTTGATATCATCTGACCATCGTGTAAGAGGCCTTCCTCTTGTTCTTTTGTCTTCACGAGGTCTCCATTCTACCACTCTTTTTGTCCATCTTTGCTCGCTCAATCTGGTTACATGCCCTGCCCACGACCACTTCTGCTTTGCCACTCTTTTGACTATGTCAGTAACTCCCGATCTTCTACGTATTTCGGTATTTCGTATCCGATCTGACAGTCTTATGTGTAGCATAGCTCTTTCGTGCTTTCGTTGTGCTACACGGAGTTTCCTGATAGTCATTTTGGTGAGAGTTAGTGTCTCTGCTCCGTAAGTCATAACTGGCAGGACACACTGGTCGTACATTCTCCGTTTCAGGCATTGGGGGATGTTGCTGGTGAAGAACTTCTTAAGACTGCCATAGGCCGCCCATCCTAGAGAGATCCTCCTTTGCAGTTCAGTCGTTTGGTTGTCTCTGGAAACTGCAATATTAAGTAGTCAGCACAAAATGGCAAAGATAACATAATTATGGCGTTTCCCGATCGAGTTTCTGGAGAGAAAGCTTCCTTGTATTTTGTAATTGGTTTCTAAGTAAAGTCACATTGACCTGTGACTATACACCGCTAGAAAAATAAATTGTACAGTGGACTGCACATGACTTTATAGCATAAAATACGGTCATGTTAAGTCATAGTCAATTTTCAAAACAAAAAAATTAGTTGTGTGTAAGTAATGAAGCTAATCTATTTAAGTAATCGTATTTTTGCACTATTATCATTGATCCCATTTGTATCAAAACTAACACTTTGTTTGGTGGGTATACTTTTCATTGATATTTTGGAAAGTTATGATTGATATGGGTACTACTTACTAGATTTCAAGACTCGTAGCCTAGTATTTTATATTAGGCGTTTTAGTACCAAGAATATTACAATTATTTTTTGTATGGAAATTTGTCACTTTGTATGGGGGCTACACTTTATAATGTTTATTTGAAAAAAGTAATGATTAGTATATGTAGGTATATTTAATAGCTTTTCAATTGTAGAACATTATTTGTAATTAATTCGTTCTCTGCTGAGAATTTTTAAATTATTGTTTTCTCTTGTATCGCAACCCCCAAAACCATGAGTACCATGAGGCAATGGTTATTGTTGTGACATAGCCTTTGTTTAAGCAAATTGTTATGTAGGTTTATTTATGGGTATTAGACGTTTTGTTACACAAAATATTTTAATTATTTTTTGTACGGAAATTTGCCACTTTGTATGGTGGCTATACTTAATAATATTTTTTTGAAAAAAGTAATGATTCAAGTATGTAGGTATAAATAAAAGCTTTTCAATTGTAGAACATTATTTTTTAGTTAACCCTTTCTCTGCCGAGAAATTTTAAATTATTTTTTTCTCTTGTATGGCAACCCCCAAAACAAAGAAAATTATGAGGCAAAAGTTATTGTTGTTACATAGCACTATACTAATGACGATTATGCAAAAAAAATCAAGAAAATCGTAGGAGCCGTTTTTGAGAAAATCTCATTTGAAACTTTCAGCTGTTAGGAAGCCATCTTGAATTTTTTTTAAATTTGAAAAATGTTTCACTATAAGTTATAGTGATTAAAGAGTTCTTGCTGCTTAAGTTAAGAAATATAAAAGTTTTTTGCGTTCTGATGGGTTTTTGTAGCCTTATAATTTCAATTTTGGATATCATGTAAACGGCGCTTTATATTATTTTTTTCAAAAATTTGATTTAATATTTTTGTAGAATTTTGTGTGTTGTATAATATTGTAGAACATTATTCTTTTGTCAACGCTTTCAATTCTGAGAAAATCACAATTGTTTATTTTTTTCATATGGCAACTCATAGACGCAGAAAAGCAAGAATGTTGCCATAACTAAATTTGATAAGAATGTATCAAGGAACTTGCATACTGAAAATTTAAAAAAAATCGTTGCAGCCGTTTTTGAGAAAATTGCATTTGAAATATTCAGCTCTTCGGAAGCCATCTTGAATTCTCCAAATAGTGAAAAAAAAAATTTTTGCAAATAAGTATATAATTTTTCCTTTCTTGTGAACTTAAAACAAGTTTTAAAAAATCATGTTTTTATGAGCCTTTTTAATATTTACGATAAAAAATTTGAGATCGTGTAAACGGTACTTTAGGTCATTTTTTTTAAAAAGTGGTTTTCAATTTTTTGTAGAAATTAATATTGCGCGTAATATTGTGGAACATTATTTTTTAGTCAACTGAGCCATTTCCGAGAAAATCAAATCGTTTTTTTCTTTCATATGGCAACCCATAGAAGCAGATTGGCAAGAGTATTGCCATAACTATTTTTCTAAGTGGCAATTTAAGCAACGACCACACTGAAATTTTAAAGAAAATCGTTAGAGCCGTTTTTGAGAAAAGTGCAATTTTATGTTTTTTTTGTATGGCAGCCATCTTGAATTTTCAGGTTGGTGCCATGCCAGTCGGCCCATCAAAATCTGTGGTTGTCAATTCTCTAAACCCAAAAATTGGTGTCTCTGCGATCAGTAGTTCCGTCTGGGACATACATACATACATACATCCATACGGACGGACGGACAGGTTCGACAAATTAGGTTTTTTTGCATGTCCTGGTGCAGGACAACTCATTTCCGTTGAAACCTCGAAAATTTTTTTTCGGACGAATACAATACTTTATAACAGTCCTTCGGACTGCTATAAAGTAAAAATTGGAACTTTTGTAATAACATAACAGAGACATGTTGATTATCTTCTAATTAAATTATACATTTTTTTATTATCACAAATTCATTTTGATTGGTACATATAATATATCTAATGACATTTTAGAACATGCTTATGTACTTACAAAATACAAATAAAATGAAGAGCATCATTATCTAATCCAAATACAGAATGCTTTAGGCACAATGAGCTAAATTCCTATTTAATTTATCTCATCTTACTGAAACTAGATATATTACGTAATGTTAAAGACCCACCTGTTCGCGGGTTTGTAGGAGCAAGCGCCTTACCTCGTTTTCACACGATCCGGTTTCAGTCCGAATCCGGTCATGAAATGTATGGGATTGCTGGATAAACATGCAAGACGTGTTAAAGCTTACATACAGCCTCATACGCTACTCGTCTTTCGATCCGGAACCGAGGCGTATCGTGTGAAAAGATTAACGCATTACGAATAGTCATGAAAAGGCGCTTTAAACATCATACACTTATTTTCTTATCATCATTCCTTGACTTATATAGGTATGAGGCTAACCACCCGTTCTGTAAAAAATGGCCCACTTTGACGATGTCACCCCTGATTCAGGGAAAGGTGGTAAAAGTTGCATGGTTTATGTTTATTTGAGGATTGGATTTTAATTTGTAAGTGCATATACAGCATTTGTAAGCGCGAACTTACACGTGTCTGTTTGTGAGCATGCATTTAATATTAATTTTAAATGTCAATACGTATATCTTTGCAACTTAGATTATAGATTAAATATCATTTCTTCCTTGTAGTTTGTTCTACATATATTTTCATCAATTCAGTAATTTTGTTAATACATTTTTCCAGCAAAAAATAGAATGAATATGTTAATGTTTAATTGGTCAGTATTTTCTTTGTTGTGTGTAAATGTTGCGAAACTGTTCTTTTTGCAATGATATACCTTACTTCGATTCAGTCATTTACAAAGGGGTCAATATCAAACTAAAGTGATGACGAGTCAAGAGTCTATGTTAAACAATGACAACTGTAGGTATATATAAAAAAACGGTAGTAAAAAGTTTTGACAGTTCCTCTCTTCTCTTAACAATCTTTCTTATTTATTTTTTGTCCAGTCAGGTCCCCGCAGCGTTGGCTTTCAATTCACTTATGACAAATGTCACCCGGGAAAGCGGCAAGAGTTGTATGCTTTGTGTTTTCGTTGAGGTAGTCGTCATACATCCAAGATGTGACTAATGTTTTTCGATAATTGAGTCAGTTTACACATCAGTTAACCTTTTTTTGTTAATTTTGTGATTAAATAATATCGTGGGATAGAATCAAAGCCGGTAATCTAGGTGTTTAAAAATATAAACATACTAGCAGACTGACCGTGCTGCGCACGGCTGTCTGCTAGGCCCTTCGGGCAGTGTACGTCTGGCTTCGCAATAATTTTTCCTCACACCTCCTTCATAGTAATTAAATGCTTTAAGAAGTAATTTGAAAAAAAATTGCGGTAAAAGGGTTATTTAGTTCTTTCATGTTCTGAGTATCTTGTATGAAGCATGAGGTATGAGTCTGACCTCCCATAGGTATCTTAAAAAAATGTTCACTGAACGAATGTTTCTCTGTTTCTGAAAAGGCCGGCAAAAGTTGTAGGGCTTATGGTCAAGAGAGGCTGAAATTTTTATTTGTAATTACACATGCAGCGTTTGTAAGCGCAAACTCACTCATGTCTGCTTGGGGGCATGCATTCAATATGAATTATAAAATGTATGTATGCAACTTAGATTTATATTCTAAAATTAAAAACATCAAGTGCCACAATTATATGTTAGCGTGAAAAAACATTTGCCAGCCTGAGCGTGTGAATTATACTTGAATTGATTTGCATTGAATATGAATTATAAAATGTATCTATGCAACTTAGATTAATATTCTAATATTAAAAACATCAAGTGCCACAATTATTATGTTAGCGTGAAAAAACATTTGCCAGCTTGTGGGTGTGCATTGTATTTGAATCATCAAATCTCTTTTGTGCAACTTTAGATTTAAAATTAAGATAACCGGTGTTTAAGGATTTTTCAAACTCAAATTCCTTGACTTAAGGGTTAATATGAGGCTCACCACCCATATCGCATAAATGGGTTCACTTAACTAATGTTCCCCCTGTTTCTGAAAAGGTCGGCAAAAGTTGCAGAGCTTATGTGCATGAGAGGCCTTAATTTTAATTTGTAAGTTCACATGCAGCATTTTTAAGCGGGAACTCACTCGTGTCTCCATGGAAGCATGCATTGAATATGAATTATAAAATGTATCTATTCAACTTAGATTTATATTCTAATATTAAAAACATCAAGTGCCACAATTATATGTTAGCGTGAAATGACATTTGCCAGCTTATGGGTGTGCATTTAATTTTGATCATCAAATAAGTTTTTTGGCAACTTTAGATTATAAATTAAGATTAACGTTGTTTAAGGATTTTTCAAACTCAAATCCTTGACTGATAGGTTGGTATGCGGCTGACCACCCATACTGTGAAAAATGGTTCACTTTGTTAATGTCACCCCTGTTTCAGGGAAGGATGGCAAGAGTTGCAGGGCTTATGTTCATTTGAGATTGGGTTTTATAATGTAGGTCCACATGCGGCATGTGCCAGCGCGAAATCATACATGTCTGCTTGTGGGAATGCATTGAATATAAATCTTAAATGATATATATCCTTGCAGCTTAGATTAGATTAGAAATTCCTTGACTTATGGGTTAGTATGAGCCTGAATACCTATATCGCAAAAAATGGTTCATTTGAAAAATGTTTCCCCTGTTTTTGAAAAGGGTGGCAAAAGTTGCAGGGCTCATGTTCATTAGAGGCCTTAATTTTAATTTGTAAGTTCACATGCAGCATTTATAAGTGCGAACCCACTCGTGTCTCCAGGGGGGCATGCATTGAATATGAATTATAAAAGTTATTGTATCTGTGCAACTTAGATTATATATTCTAATATTTAAAAAAAATCAAGCGCCACAACTATATGTTAGCGTGAAATGACATTTGCCAGTTTGTGGGCGTGCATTCAATTTGAATCATCAAATAACTTTTTTTGCAACTTTAGATTATAAATTAAATTTAACGTTGTTGAAGGATTTTTCAAACTCAAATTCCTTGACTTATATGTTAGTGTGAGCCTGTATATCCATATCGCAAAAAATGGTTCACTTGACAAATGTTTCCCCTGTTTTTGAAAAGGTTGGCAAAAGTTGCAGGGCTTATGTTCATTACAGGCCTTAAATTTAATTTGTTAGTTAACATGCAGCATTTATAAGCGCGAACCCACTCGTGTCTCCAGGGGGGCATACATTGAATATGAATTATAAAAGTTATTGTATCTGTGCAACTTAGATTATATATTCTAATATTTAAAAAAAATCAAGCGCCACAACTATATGTTAGCGTGAAATGACATTTGCCAGTTTGTCGGCGTGCATTCAATTTGAATCATCAAATAACTTTTTTTGCAACTTTAGATTATAAATTAAATTTAACGTTGTTGAAGGATTTTTCCAACTCAAATCCTTGACTTATAGGTAAGTATGAGCCTGAATACCCATATCGCAAAAAATGGCTCACTTGACAAATGTTTCCCCTGTTTTTGAAAAGGTTGGCAAAAGTTGCAGGGCTTATGTTCATTAGAGGCCTTAATTTTAAATTGTAAGTTCACATGCAGCATATAAGTGCGAACCCACTCGTGTCTCCAGGGGGGCATGCATTGAATATGAATTATAAAAGTTATTGTATCTGTGCAACTTAGATTATATATTCTAATATTTAAAAAAAATCAAGCGCCACAACTATATGTTAGCGTGAAATGACATTTGCCAGTTTGTGGGCGTGCATTCAATTTGAATCATCAAATAACTTTTTTTGCAACTTAAGATTATAAATTAAGATTAACGTTGTTTAAGGATTTTTCAAACTCAAATTCCTTGACTTAAGGGTTAGTATGAGGCTTACCACCCATATCGCTTAAATGGGTTCACTTAACAAATGTGTCCCCTGTTTCTGAAAAGGTCAGCAAAAGTTGCAGGGCTTATGGTCATGAGAGGCTGAAATTTTTATTTGTAAATACACATGCAGCATTTGTAAGCGCAAACTCACTCGTGTCTCCGTGCAGGAGTGCATTGAATATGAATTATAAATGTTAATGCGTCTATGCAACTTAGATTGTATATTGTAATAATACTTAAAAAAAATTAAATGCCGCAATAAGTATGGTTTCATATAAAAAGTTGACCTAATCGATCGTCATTATTTCTAAAAAATACATGTTATAACTGGTTGAAGTATAATTTTGAAATGAATAAAAAATATAGGTAGGTAGGTACTCAACGGAATTCAACCGAAAAAGAATCGACTTGGCAATGGCAACGATGGCAACTTTGAAGCCTATGTTGAAGTGCTGGCAATTTATTTGAAATTCGAATGTCAAAATGAGTTTTGTTTCTCGCATAGGTTTTACATAAAAAGGTGTTGTGATTGATCATGTTTATTTATTTAAAAAAAAAAAATTTAAAATCTACTAATGATGAGGAAGCACATCCCAAGTCCTGAAAAATATTTGTTGTGAATATGACGTGCATCTGTTCAGGAGTTCTTCAGTTTGAATGCCATTAACGCACAATTATTTTGTATGGGGAGGCCGTTGATTTTTATAAAGATGAAAAAATAAATAAAGTCGGTGTTATGGCCGTGGGATTCAAGTCGCTGTTCTTAGCTAGCGTCTTTGTAACAAAATAACGTTGGTTCGAATCACGTCCTGCCCATTTGACCATAACTTCGACCTTGGTTCAACAGATGTAATTGCATGCACACAAGCTTCTATTTTCGCATGAAGACAACCGGCTAGGCAAAATAGGTTGATGAATTCTATTCCCCTTCACAAATTGATTTTATAAAAAAAAATATTTCGTTTTATTTGTTGAGATTATTTATCTGATTGTCATATAAAACAAGTCCTAGGCTTCCGTTTTTTATTGTAATTGACTCAAATGTGAATTTTGTAATTTGTCACAGCGTGTGATGAGAGAGATGCACTAATTTATTCATTGCTCACCTTACAAGCAAATAAAGTGTGTGTGTACTTATTGGCAATTCAGAAGAACATCGCGGCAGTGAGGCAATGCAAGCTGTCGTCACTTGAGTCCAAGAAACAACAGGTGGGGGTGAGAACAAGGACCGGCAATGTACAATACCGCGCCATTATCACACTGGTCGATACTGAGAGCGCAACACTTGACTAGATGCGGTCAGTCCAATCAACCACACGAGACCAGCTCTTTCAAAACACTAACCGAACAAATGACACATTAATCAGACAAAATGCTACCGGTAAAAATAGTTTGTTTCACGTTAATTATACTTGTTTTCAAAAGCAACGCTGAAAATGTCACTTCAGCAAAACCACAGACATTTTCAAATTCAAAATATCAAAGTTTAAATTTAAATTTAAACAATTCAAACGTAGATGAACAAAGTGAAAATGTAAATAGTTTTAATGAAACTGTAACAAATAGTACAATTGATGACTCTCTAAGTAATCTAGATGATCTGAGTGTTGATGTTGAAACGAATATTAAAATTGACGAAACAAGTGAACCAGTGAAAAGTGAATATGTAAGTGAAATTGTCGCACCTTCACCTGTTGCCGTTGATGAGAAGAGTCCAGCTGAGGGTTTTGTGAGAGTGATAGAGTACCCGGGAAAATTTCCAGAGGGCTACGGAGGTCTGGCAAACATCTCCTACTTGTATTTCACCAACTTTAGTGAGGCTGCTCAAGAGACAAGTCACTATGGAGTGTCTGTGGTACTGTCCAGTGATCTGGTTTTGCTGAGGAGTGGTGTCCAGGCTATGGAAGACTCCGTATGCAAGAACCAGAGCATCAGGCTCATGAGGGGACTTCTGCAGAAGGAGCTGTGGGCGCAACAGAGTAAGGAAATCCATTATATTATAGCTTCCTTAACTTATAGAGCACTGTTCATGTGTAAGTTGAAAGTTGGTGTGGACCTTTGGTTACCGGTCTTTGTAAAGGAACACGAATTTTTCAACCCAGCGCAGAGCATTTTTTTTTGTGCTCTGCCGGGAATAGAATGTCTTTTGGTTTACGAGTCCGTAGCATTAGCTACTAGACTACTGACCAGTCATTGTTTGTTAACTTATCACTGTTTGTAAACACAAGGTTTCCTTGTGTTTATGGGAGATTTTCAGTTTTTTCAGTATTTCTTAATCAGTGCTTTCACAAAATCAAATAATAAAACAAAATCACATCACAACAAAAAAACAAACCACTAATTAAATATCTGGGGATATTTTGGGGAAATATTGACAAGACTGTGAATGTATGAATTAAACGATTTTTTTATCGAATTAAGACTGGAATTCATGACGTTTATATACAGTGCTCTAAAGAATCAAAAAACGCAACTAAGCTACACAAGTACACTTATAGTGAAACTCCTTGCCCACGTTATCCCCAAAGGGGTCGCATGTGGCGATTCAGTACCTACATATTTATTTTTACGGGTAAATGAGACGGCCTCACACCAACCAATTTCAGTTAATATGGGGTCAACGTCGTTTTTTAATGGTTATGAATTTATTTTTTCTTAAATCTAATAAAAGTTTTTCTCCATCCAGGGATAAAAATCTACATTAATCGACAAAATCAATGATATTTACTTGACTAGCTGACTTGCCGCTTAGTGTTCTCCGATGCCGGTCCTATGAGGTAATGTAGGCCGAGAAAATTATGAATGACATTGTTTATGTGCGAACATACACGTGGATTCACTTATAAAATCACCTGTATATGGACGTATAAGCAAGCTTGCATCACATCTGGGCCCGAGTAATAAATCAAATGGTTTCTAATACGAGATTTATTGAAAATTTGTGTAATATCAAAACACTCTTACTATTGATGGAATTTAATAATAACACACGGTTAAGATACAAATTGCAAAACGCGATTTTATATATACAACGCATTTATTTTAAATAATTGCAGTGGATTAAAAAAATTAACTTAAAAGGCTAAATGTCAAAATAAAAAAATCGCGAGTTTGCAAATCAAAATCACGATTTTTCAAATGTGAGAATTGAGATATTTAAAAAAAATCTTGCATTAGTTTGTTATTTAAGTTGTACGCTATACGATTTATGTTGGATTAATAAAATTATAGGGCGTGTTTAGGATTTAATCTTTTGTGAATTAAATACGTTTCTCAAGGTGTTTTATTATATCATACATACTTCATGTTGTTTAAATTTTTATGAAAAGAAAAATATCATTATGAATCGAAAATGAATACCTAATAAAGTGGAAAATATTAATAAAACAATATCCTCTTTTTACAATTTCTGAAATAGAAAACATTACAAACTTTATTTATCTATTATTTCATCTTATTTTTTTCAGGTATCATAACTTCACTTGCTGAAAAGAGACTTAATTTTCATTATTTAAAAATATATATATATATATATGGTTTGTGTATTAAAACTATGAAAATTCATATTGATTGATTGTTGTATATGTATTTAGAAACAAAATTCTAATGAAACACAGTTTCTTTAAATTTTGCTTCTAAAATATAAGAATCAATTTTTTTTTTTTCATCTCGCCTTACTTACCCATAAATTCCCTGATGCCCAATAGCACTTAGATTTGTTTATTTATGCGTATTGTACAGAAATGAAATGTCTGCTTAGCGCAAGGGTGGCCAAAATGAAAACCAAATCTCAAATGAGCACAAGCCATGCAATGTTGGCCAACCTTTCCTTGAAACACCTATAGATCCATGATCGAGGTTGCAATGATATATTAACATTGAAAATTCATAAGAAATGTATGCCCAGAAGCAAACACGTAAAAATTAGCTCTTACATATATATATACATAATATACTTACAAAATGAAAACCAATTCTCAAATAAACAGAAGCCGACCTTCGCTGCAACAAGGGTGATATTGGCAAAGTGAAAAAAATAAGATGTTTATAAAGAGAATGTTCCCGCATTCAAAATAGTCAATCGATCTTTTCTAGGTGCAGTATCTTTACACAAGATAGTAATCATAATCTGTCAGGTTATTTGCAGCCTTGTCCTTAGACTCGTCACCTCCTGAGTCAGAGAGCTCACCATGTTCATGGGGACTACCGATAGGTATAGGTAAACCCGCTATTTACATAGTGGTCATACATAATGTGTATCATACCTATGTGAGCAAGTTCAATCAGCTGACCACACACGGAATACCCCTAGATGGATGGACTGATTATGGAATATTACGTAAAAAAGTAACATTAATAATAACTGATGAATAATAATTAAATCATATAAAACTGTACCCAAGTCCCCAAGTACTTATTTTTACTAAGTGACTAAGCTACACACATAGTGTAAATTCTTGCCGCGTTCTTCCCAAAGTGGTCGTATTTGGCAAATGGAACTTATTTACTTTTACAAGTAAGGGGCCGGCCTTACGCCGACCACTTCAGTTGAAGTGGGGGTGTCCCAGGAGGCTGGTACTAATTACTTGTGAAGGCTGGCGGTATTTTATTTTGGGTTTGAAATAAACAACGAAACGGGAAATTATTTCTGATACCTCGGTGGGATTCGAATCCGAGCTCTCGGCATAGAATGCAAGCACTCTACCAACTGAGCTATCGACCGGACTAAGTTATTGAGTTAATTCGAATTTTGTTTCTTTTACACCGAGTATTAACCAGTGCAAAAAATCTCCACGATCGCGTAAATAGCAAAATGTACGGAATATACAACAGCATCCCTGTAGAGTGGTTTGGTTTTCATCATTTTTTCTATTTACTTAGTTGATGGTAATTAACGCAATGTTGTATACTAGTCTCTGAACGGTCAAATCCATGGGTCAAATCAGTGTTTGAACCTGCGTGTGTTTGAAATAAAGCAGCTCATTTTCGATAAAGAAAAAAACATTACGAACATTTTAGCTGACTAATTAGGTGATAATTAAAGTTCTAGACGATAGCTTTCATTGAGTAATTTTAATACAAAATAACATCAAATAAATTTGATATCTACATTATTGTAAAAGATCTAACAACGCATTTTATTTCAAGAAAATGTTATTTCCTGAAAGCGGGAAGGTTTACGGTAATGCACCTTTATTTATGTGCCAATAATCATTACTTAATTAATAATTACTGTAAGACCTCGGCTGTCTGTTAGTATTTGCTTCCATTGTCTTAGTGATATCTCGTAATAAAAAAGCTATTCCTGTCATGGCGGTACCTCGATGAATTCACATAGTTACAAAAGAAAACGATGAAGCCATATCACTGTTTCTTCTGGTATCGTCCATTTCCTTATAAAATGATGATATTTGTGGTGTCACCACTCTCTACCTATGCAGAGTCTTCGTCTTCTGACTCAATCCTAAGATTAGCTTGCAGCAATGTTCATCAATCTTTTCACCGTTCCTCCCTATCTTAGGCAATCCTTTTGAGATCTTTTTTATTTAAATTTTTCCGGAAAAGATTCTTATAAAAATGATGATGGGTAATAATATTAAAAAAATTAATGCAATATTTATGAAAAAAATCTAATAGCGTACATGCCTATCGCGGATGGTATACATACTTTTATAATTGATGACGTGAATAATAAGATACTGAGGAGAGATAGGAATGATTACTGTGAATACCCTGCGGATGCAGCTTGGAAAATGAAGGTGTAAAAAGGATGAATTTCAGAAACATTGCAGCAGCATCTTAAAAGTTTTGAAGCCTTTCAGTTGTTATATAACACTGGTTGGTTCGCAGTCTAGTGGTTAACGCTAAGGACTCGTAATTGGAAGGTCGTGGACTCCATTCCCACAACAAAATTATTATTTAATCTTCACGGGTGTGATTCACTCAAAAACAGCGCTGACCTATTAAATTATCATAATACGAGTATATATTTTTATTCATGGAGATCTGTTTACAGTGTACGACGCTTCGGCCAAGTCTCCCACGGGCCTCCTCTGGGGCGACACCTTCCAGCTGGGCAACTTTGATGAGTGCCTGGCCACCAAGAGTCCGGCTGATGATGCAGGGCTTCCGGTCCACGGGCAGTACTGCCTGGCTAATGTGAGGCAGAAGAACCCGACAGTCACCAACACTCATGACATCAAGATGGTGAGAAGACAACTAATTTAATTCCTATACTCAAACTGTATTCCTATTTATTTAAAAAAAACATGTGTAAGCGTGAACTTACATGCGCCTGTTTGTAGGCATGCGATCAATATAAGCCTTAAATTTCAATTTATATTTGCAACTTAGATTATAGAATATACCTACATGATCAAGGGGAGCTCACGTAATGTTTGACACTCGGGGTAAAGAACTTCATTATTAAACATCACGCTCAATTAAACCCACTCTAAAACTTCAAGGTGTCCTCGCATTTACTTGGGATTTTTCTCACGACCCGGTTTATTTTCAGCTTGAGGAAAACTGAGAAAAAAATTGCTAAGTCCGGTTATTTCATTGTGTAATTTACCCAATCAAATTTTCCCAGTGTTAATTCTTCTTTAAATAAAAGCTATCCAAATATTGAAACTGTCCAGTCACTGTAACTGTAGCTCTGTTACCATTTCGCTAGGAGGGACCGAAACTTGTACAAAGTTGAAGTTGTAGGCTTACACGGCCGGCTTATGATGCTTTCCGGGATCTGTTGCCGTGCTCTGCGGGAGATGGAGCTTCCGGACGTTTCGCCCATGTTCAACGTGAAGGTGAAGTGATGACGATGACGCTAATGAAACTGTGATGAGTTTTGAAGATGCCTGAGCCACTTCTTTATATCTTTTCATACCTCAACATATTCAGTCTTTTTTTTCTTCCTCTACAATTCCTCCGTATACATACGTGTAGCTTTCTTTCCGAATTGTAACGTTGGTAGACGTATATACTTAGGTATATAGCTCCTGTACTAGTAACAAGTATAGTATAAATGTATTTGAAAGGTACCTACTAAGTACTTATATTAGAAATACAGAATAATTTGTCGTATTCATTACCGCCTACCATACTCTTCCTAGATCACATCACACTTTCAAAATGCCTTGTTGGTATATCGCCACCTTCAAGGTAAAACTAAGAATAGTTGTATAAAAAAGTTAGTTTTAATTAAAATTAAGAATTAGTGCTGATTTACTGATTTGAAAATCGTGGATTTTACTAGGTGTAACTTGTCATAGTAAGTGAACTAATTATAAGAAAGTGCTCATAAACAACTTCTAAACTACAGAATTTGTAAACTTTTTTAGTATTTTTTTTCGTAGAACATACGAAAAAAAGTGAAATTATCTAAGAACAACATGTTAACTTGATTTGTCACTTATTCAGTTTTACCTTTAAGGGATTGATATTGTTATGATTGTACTTAGGGTTCTTTGCGATATGAATTTATTTCACAAGATTTATTTTCACAAAATCGTTTACAATGTACTGTTCACTCTTCACGCTCTGCTTACAGTGGTGTTTGCGTTACAATGATCAAGTGACTCTGCCTATTCCACAGAATCTTTGCTCGTATTTATAGGTACCAAAGAGACGATTCTTGCATGGTAAATACATCCTAATAGATGGTATTAGAGCATTGTTCCACACTATAACAGAGTGTTCGACAAACTCATACGTTCGTAACAATATTATGATGATTACATTGATGTATTGTTGGTATTCCAGCGTACAGGTCCCCGCGACGACATCCACTGGGCCGTGTGCGTGCCGGCCTCTTGCACTGCGGCAGACGTGCACACCTTCGTCTCCACCCTGCTGTCCCTGTCGGAGAAAGCCAGGAGTGTGACCGTGCCTCCAGCATACTGCCACAAGCACAAGCCGCTGACTGTCGACACATACGACATCGCCTTTGCGTACGTACACCAATAACACTAACTATTATCAATCATCTATCAGCATGTCACATAATTCTCACCAAGTGTTGAATGAAATCCACTTTGTCTTTATTTACAACCAAGAGTTGTCCAAGTTTGTCCGGTCGATAGCTCAGTTGGTAGAGTGCTTGCACTCCATGCCGTGAGCTCGGGTTCGAATCCCACCGAGGGTGTCAGAAATGATTTCCCGTTTCGGTGTTTATTTCAAACCCCAAAATAAAATACCGGAAAGGCTTACTCAGCCTTCACAAGAAATGAGTACCAGCTCTCTCGGGAGCTGGGAAACCCTCATTTCCTGAAGTGGTTGGCGTAAGGCCGGCCCCTTTACCTGTAAAAATAAATAGGTTCAACTCACCACATGCGACTCCTTCGGGGATAACGCGGCAAGAAGTTACACTGTATGTGTAGCTTAGTTGCGAGTTGCGAAGAGTTAGTCTTTTTCTTTGCCGCGAAATCCCGTGGAGAGCAGGGGTGCCAGTGTCAAGTACGAGTATATATACTTAAAGTGGTGATTGAAAGAATTGGGCAAAACTAAGATAGGATTACTTGTGCATACAGATATATTCGTTCATCGTTGATTTGATCAGCAGTACCCAACTAGTGGAGGGACTGACGTAAAGAGGGGCCAAGAGTTTTTCGAAAGCATAGATTGTAAAGGAAGCGGGATAATAAGAAAATTGGATATTACCTCTGACTATATTAAAAGTTGCGAGGTGGAAATCCCTGAGGAACAGAAAAACCAGCGTTTGATTGCGATTTGATACTCTGTCCTCCAGCTTTTGTCTTTATTTCATAGACCTCAGAATTGTGACGCATGGTTTTGTTTTGAAAATATCTCGTATAGTATATCAATTGTGAAAAAAGTAGAGAAACCATGTAATTTTTATGAAACTGTGTTGGTAGGTACTTTAAAATTAGCCTTATTTATGAAAAATTTAATGCTTTAATCACTTTTTGCAGAAATAGTTTTTGAGGTATTGCACCATAATACTACTGATAATCCACCCGTAGACGTCTCCATAGTTTATTGGATTTCTTGGAATTAGTGGACAAGATTAATAGTTAAAGTTAATAACCGCATTGTTGAGTAAATGAGAATTACGAGAACACTCACTTGAAATCCTGTTTTTAGAACATACATTTTATCAAAGGTTTCTAATGAATCTTATCATTCATTGCACAATGCTTCTGAGTAACTTCTTGTCTAAATTAGCAAGTATAGAAAACAAAAGTCCGAGACCTTTGTGGGTGACTGGCGATCGTAACTCAAGCGACATTTGCGCGACTGTGCGCTAACTAATTGGCGAGCACAGTAGGCAAATAAATACCATCCAGCGATTAAACAGATGGTGGATAAGTAATAATGATAAATATATACAATGTGCCTAACATTCCTTCGATACTATGTTCCATTCAAATCCTTAAGTTAATTTGAAGTATGTAGGTAGGCTTATAAAAAAGTAAAAACATATAAACAAATAAGATTAGTTGTGATTTTAGTGACCAACTATAATCATATTTTATTGCAAAGTAAACATTTGTTCAGCACTCAATTTTTTTGCAAATTCAATAATATGTCGTAAAATTTGGGATTTTATCTTAACAAAACATGATTCAACTAATTACGTTACTTTGTTATTCAAATAACAAAAAAAAAAACATATTCGTGCTCCGTGACTGATGGGTCGGTATGAGGCTGAACCATCACGCTGTAAAAATCGGTTTACTTTTGACAATACCATGCCTGTTTCAGAAAAAGGAGGCAGGAGTTTCAAGGTTTATGTTCATGTGAGGTTTTGTTTATTTATATACATGCAGAATGTGTAGGCGCGAACCTGCATGTACCCATCTGTGGGCATGCATTTAATAAGAGCCTTAACTGTTAACATATATTAATAACTTATATTATATTTAGATCCAATACATTAACTATTTTAGCGATAGATACCTACACTTTCTACTTCCATTGTAGCAGTTCAATCTTTTCAGGAATAGAGATCCTGGCTTCAAAAGCGTATTTTCCTTCTCCTATCATTTCTCTTCCAAGCTCGTCATATCCGAAAAGCTGTCTTTATAAGCAACTGGCCAGTAATAACTCTCTATGTCTCTCTTGTCCTTTAGTTGAGAAATTGTCTCTAAACTCGTCTTCACAGCCGTGCAGAGAGGGTGTCTTCTCAAGCGCTATTCTGCTAAATTATTTACACTCTGGATATCAATCTATGTCGGATCTTGCTAGCGCTTGCAAAAAAAATTCTTTAGTTAGATTAAAAAAAAAACACAATAGGTACACCTTATTTTTTACAACGAATCGTTTTAAGGTTGTAAGGAATTTAGCAGAGTAGCGCTTCTGAAGACGTTGCCTACGTCACCAACTAAACGTCGAGAACGATATAAGTTCTACTATAACGTTTCGTCAAATATCTGCTAATTTGAATTACCTACGTGTGTAGTTATATAATTGTGAATACGTCAAATGATGCCCGATATTTTAATTGTATTTTCAAGGTCTCTCATGATATTCTTCACCTCCATCCTATTGGCCTGCACCATGTACCACTTCTACATCCATCAGACAAGAGACAACACCAAGACCACCACAACAGTCTTCGACTCTATAATCCTGTCGTTCTCTCTGATCAAGAACCTGAAGAAGATCTTCAGCCTGAAGGGCCACAACCAGCTGGGCTTGGACGCCATTGCTGGCATCAGAACCTTCGCTATGTTCTTCATCTTGTCTGGGCATGCCCTTATATTCATTTTCAGTGGCCCAGTGTTGAATACTGAGTTCTACGATGCAGTAAGTACGATGTAGTATTTTTCACTTTTTCCTTGACTTATAGGTTGATATGCGGCTGACCACCCATGGCTGTAGAAAATGGTTCACTTTGCCAAAATTGTCGGCAAGAGTCGCAGAGTGTGTGTTCATTTGAGATTTGGGTTTTTATGTTGTAGGTTCACACGCGGCATGTGCAAACGCAAACTACTTGTACGTGTCTGCTTGTGAGAATGCATATAATGTGAATCCCGAATGTTACACTTCTCTTAATTCCTAGATTTCATTTAGGTACCTACGCATCTTTATTTTACCGAAACAAACGGAAAAAAACTTTTCTTGAAATATTTATGCTTAATCTCAAAAAAAAACTAAGCCTATGTTTTTTTTTTATCTAGAAATAAGATAAGAACTTTTCAAATAAGTAGGTACCTGTTTCAGGGAAGGTCGACAAGAGTTGCAGGGCTTATGTTCATTTGAGATCGGGTTTTTATATTGTAGGTCCACATGCGGCATGTGTTAGCGCGAACTTATACATGTCTGCTTGTGGGAATGCATTTAACATGAATCTCAAATGATACATATCTTTGCAACTTAGATTTAGATTTAGATTAGACCTACCCAGTACCCACCCTATGATCCTGTAGATTCACATAAGAGAATAGAGTCAGAACAAATTTTAGAACATCATTTTCTTTCTCAGCTTGACGTCATTATAAAAATTAGGATGTCACCGGTCTAGGTTGCTAGGGTCTTTATCAACCAATACAACATAAGTTAGATTTTTCCCGAACAACCTAGGCAGGTGACGTCACATTGTTTTCGCTATTATTTGCACTGCCTTGTGTGAAAAAATATTTTTAATACATTGATTTTTTAATGATATTTAATAGACAATGTAATAATACAAATATTTGGTTTTCAGATGCTGAAAAAAGTAGAGCATACTTTACTTCTCAGTAATCCACTTCTCGTCGACACATTCCTTCTGATCAGCGCATTCCTCTTCTGTCGACTTCTCCTGATGGAGTTGGACAAGAGAAAAGGGCATGTGAATGTCATTCCCATCTACATTTTCAGATATATAAGGTAATGTACACTTTTGGAATACCTTCATATTCAAAAAAAAAAAAAATCTCGGTGTCCGGTCGGTAGTTCAGTTGGAAGAATGCTTGAATTTCATGCTAAGAGCTTGGTTTCGATACCTGGAGGGTGTCAGAAAGGATTTCCCATTTCGAAATATTTTAAACCCAAAATAAAATTTCGGCAAGGTTTACTCAGCCTTCATAAAAAATAAGTACCAGACCCGCGGGAACTGGGAAACCCCCTCTTAAACTGAAGGGATTGGTGTAAAGCCGGCCTCTATACCTGTAAAAATAAACAGCTTCACTCGCCCAATGCGATCCATTCAGGAAAAGCACCGTTAAAAGTTACACAGTACACTATATATGTAGCTTAGTTGCGTACGTTCGTGATGTCGATTATGTTCCAGTCCAAATATTTCTTTCAACGTTTCGTTTCTTCAAAAAACTCGACGGGAATCCGCCTTACTCATAAAAAGGTTTTTATTTTTAAACCAGTATAAGGTTGGTATGCGGCTGACCACCCATACTGTAAAAAATGGTTCACTTTGCCAATGTCACCCCTGTCTCAGGGAAGGACGGCAAGAGTTGCAGGGCTTATGTTCATTTGAGATGGGTTCTTATAATGTAGGTCCACATGCGGCATGTGTTAGCGCGAAATTATACATGTCTGCTTGTGGGAATGGGAATATGTATGGTTATTTGTTGTATCCAGGGTCACGGCCTCTTACTTCGTGGTGATAGCTCTCTACAGCACTTGGATGGACAAGCTGAACAGCGGGCCTCTGTGGGACTCCAAGATGGGAACTGAGAAGGAGAGGTGTCGCAGCTCTTGGTGGGCCAATGTGCTCTACATCAACAACTACGTGGAAAACGACAAATTGGTGAGACAAGGTCAAATTCATGGAATCATATCGACGGTTAAAAGGTAATAGGGCATAAGCGACAAGAACTAAATTGTTCAGGAGAGCAGTTTAAAGTTTGAGATTGCAGAAAAATGGCATTACTTATTTATTTTGTATCATATCGTTAAAATCAAGAGATCTAAAATTAAAAAAATAAAGGCATTTATTGGCATTCCTAATAATGTCGTTTAACGAAGTCTTTCGATTTTTTTTATGTCACAAGCGGCTTTAGGACAAAAAAGGCCAAAATCTTGTAGGTTACACCAAAACCATACTTCGAAAACGCAGTTGTTTGCTTGGGTATAAACAACAACAACAAAAATCACACCAAATCAATACTTTCTTATAGCCTTCAGCTATAGCAAGAAAGTAAAAATCATCGTAGAGCTATGGGAATTATCGCATTAGAAAGAGCAGAAAATTTTGAAGTAGGATAGCATTCATAACTCATTTTTGACCAAAACGTTGCTTATGCCCAACTTCCTCTTAACCGTCGATATCGGATATTTAGGTGATATAAGAATAAGAGGCCAGAATCACGAAAGAATTATTAAAGTTAATGAAATTATTTAATCCTCATAGAGGATTATTCACAGCCCCATAGCTCGTTAGCTGATCCACGATTCATCGTTTTTTTGCATGGACAATTTACGTTAGGTGGTGGTTGAGCCATGGATTTGATTTGTGTGAATAACACCGAATTTAAATACCTTTATAACCACCGTACAAGAAGAAGTAACCAACTAACAAATTGTGCCTATAGGTATGTGGGTGTTCAGAAGAACCAGGAACCATTTGAAAGTCTCTTGTATGTAAATTAAGATCGTCATCAAACCTCAAGATCTTAAACTATGTAAAACGTAAAAAAAATATCATTAATCTCATTTTGGGAAAAATGTTTTAGGTCACTAAACGCTTGAATTACGATAATATCTGTAGAAAAAGGTCCGGTCAATAAAAGTCAGAAGACTTCATCAACTGGTAGGTATACGTCCAACAGAGAATGGATTATCAGAACCTTTAAAAGCTGTGAAATGTGATGATAGACCATCAAGGACGCATGCAAGTGGGAAGATTTGGAGCAAAATGAGTGAACTACTATTCTTGAAAAATAATTGATGGCCTTCTTTATTTCCAGTGCATGTTCCAATCGTGGTATCTAGCTGTGGATACACAACTGTTCTTCTTAGCTCCAGCTGTCATTTACCCTTTGTGGAAGTGGCCAAGATTTGGAAGAGGACTCCTGATAACTACTACCCTGGTTGCCGCCTTGATACCGTTCTTCGTGACGTACTGGAATGAACTGGATCCAACATTGCTGCCGTTCCCGAAGTAAGTAGAATAAAATCTACTCTTAAAAACTCACCCCGAGATAAAATGAAAATTTTCTTCGATAGTTTGTATTTTTGTAATATGTTCGTATTTTTCAGGGAAGTCATCGATGTCTCCACCAACTATTATTTCAAAGAGGCGTACATGAAGACCCACATGAGAGCGAGTGCTTACTGCATAGGACTCGTTAGTGGATATATCTTGTATGTGATACAGAAATCAAGGTAAGAGCATCTAATATAGACTAATCTATTATTACATTCTCTGTATTATTTTCTTCTTCTTATAGTAGATCTTAGAGCCATCTATTCCGGAATGCACTGTTGTGATGCAGAAAACCAGGTGTCCATCTTTTGGATGGTCTTTCTGGTAGACTAAAAGAACGCAACTAAGCTACACATCTAGTGTAACTTCTAGCCGTGGGGTCGCATGTGGCGAGGGGAACCTATTTATTTTTACAGGTAAGGGGGCCGGCCTTACGCCAACCACTTTAGTTGAAGTGGGGGTCTCCCAGCTCCCGAGAGGGCTGGTACTTATTTCTTGTGAAGGCTGAGTAAACCTTGCCGGTACTTTATTTTGGGATTTGAAATAAACACCGAAATGGGAAATCATTACTGACACCCTCGGCGGGATTCGAATCCGAGCTCACGTGCACTCTACCAACTGAGCTGTCGACCGGACTCTGCTATTTCACGAAATACAATGATCGAAAGAAATGGCGGTTGATCTGTAATGCTGGCGGTTACAGCTGAGGCTTTTAAATTTAAAAAATATGTGTTGTAGTTTTTTAATTTCTTACTGTTTAATTGCTTAGAATTTATTTGTTTTATATATTTAATTGTATTGATTGCTTGTACTCCTTGACTGATAGGTTGGTATGCGGCTGACCACCCATACTGTAAAAAATGGTTCACTTTGCCAATGTCACCCCTGCTTCAGGGAAGGTCGGCAAGAGTTGCAGGGCTTATGTTCATTTGAGATTGGGGTTTTTATATTGTAGGTCCACATGCAGCATGTGTAAGCGCGAAATTATGCATGTCTGCTTGTGGGAATGCATTTAATATGAATCTCAAATGATACATATCTTTGCAGCTTAGATTTAGATTTTAGATTTAGAGTTATCCTATTTGCTCATACAGTCTACGTAATCTCTCTAGAACCTTCTCCTCTTCCTACTCCATCCGACAATGTCTTGAGTGTCACATGTTGTACTATGATATTTGTTTTCAGCTACAAGATAAGCTCCAACGTCGTCAGCGTGGTGTGGGTGCTGAGCATCGTGTCCATAGTGAGCTCAGTCTCCACAGTGTCCATCTTCTACCAGCCAGGATACGAGTACTCCCCTCTGGGAGCCGCCTTGTACAGCGCCCTGCATAGGATAGGCTGGGCAGCGGGAACTGGCTGGATCCTGATAGCTTGTGCCACTAAAAACGCCGGTAAGAATCTGGAACTTGACAATATTTCCTTCGTCTTTATTTTAAATGGTGCTATAGCCTGAATACTATGTCGAAATAGAGGCTTGACCTTCCATATTATATTGTGCATGGAACCCCTCCTATCACTTGAAGCACTCTTCATTCCTAAAGTTTTTTTCATATCTGGACAAATATCTGGCATTCTCTGAATATTTCCGTCGTTATAATAATAATATTAGTATGATTTATTTGGTGAGCGCTGTTTTTGTGTGAATCATACCTCAAGAGACCTCTGCGAGCTTGGTCGTCGCTGTAGAAAGAACCAATTCTCAAGCAAGACCCAGTTGCTGTAAGGCTCGATGGACCTTTAGTGACCGGTCTTTGGTAAAGGTATATGAATCTTTCACCACAGCGAAGAGCATATTTGAAAATGTAAATTGTTTATTATTTGTGCTGCGCCAGGATTCGAACCCACACTCACCATTTACGAGTCAGAAGTGATAACCACTAGACTACGGACCGGTCAAAAATATTAAATTGCTGAGATATTTGGGTTTTTGAACCTATGTATGTGCTGTAGAGTTCCTCATTATTTTGGATTCGCCACTGATATCTATATTTCACGGAACCACAGATCCTTGCAAAGCCTTTACTTCAAAAATATTTTTTTTTGATTGTCCTGAAAGCGTTCTGGCAAAAAGATGTATACTTACTTAACTAAAATATTAGTAAAAATGGAATCCAAAATATACGGCTCTAAAATACATAAGTGGATAAAAGTGGCTTGTCCTGATTATTTTATATCAGGGTCAATGATGCAAGAAAATGCAAATAATGCTCGTAGGCAGGTAAATAAAAACATTGCTTTTGTACCTACCTACCCGTCAGCTTTATTGCGCGCGTGTTCCATTTTCAAATTATTGTTGACATGAATTTGCATTCATTTGTTTTTATTGAATTATCGAAAAAATGAAACGGCTAATGGTGCAAAAATTATTGAACCAGATTTATTTTGAATACAATGTATTATTTTAATTATTTGTACCTAGCTACCTACCAACATTTTAATACCATATTATTTTTCTTTTACATTTTTGAACCTTCATGTTTTACAATAAAATGTAGGTAACACATACTTACCTATTGTGTTTTTTTTTTTTTTAATTTTAAGTTTTAAAATTACCAGCTATTGATGATAAAATGTAATTACCGCATCACAATTTTTACCTAAACAATTATTTTTGCAATTTTTCATACTTTACAAAGTAAGCTTCTGAAGTTTATTTTTGAAAAGAATGAGGTCGGCGCGGCACGTGAACTGACACAGGGCCGGGTGACGAGAAAATTGTGCCGGCACCCGGCCAGGCTGAAACGATGTATAATAATTTTGTTATTGGTTTCTGAGGACAAAAGTTCCTAATTAAAAAATATTCGGACTGTATTCTATTTCCTGGCAATATTTGGATTATTTTTATTGCAAAGCCTATTTAAAATTACGCTTATTTTTTCGCAGGCTTCCTGGGTCAGCTGTTTTCCTGGAAACCCTTCATCCCCCTGGGGCGCCTGACCTACTGTGCCTACCTCATGAACGGCCTGGTGGAGCTCCATGCCCACAGCACTCTTAGGAACTCCATCCATCTGAGCATCTTCAACATGGTAATAATATGGGTTAACCTACAAAACACACTACATATTTTGTCATTGTTTATTCTAACTAAATGTATTAACTTCACGGCTCTCTACGAGTTTCAGGCGTTGCTTAATCAACAACTCTGTCTGGACCTTCAAAGTAAGGTACAATGAAGCCAAGGGTACTAAAAATATTGTTTTTTAAGATGGATTTTTCATAAATATTATCTAAGAGCTTTCCTGAAATACAAACACTTTTTTGGGGATTTTTAGAATTAATAAAAAAGATAAATTATCATTAATTGATGAGGCATTCACTTTGTAACCTTTCATTTTAAAAAAATTAAAATTAAAAATAAAAAACAAATTGTATAAGGCTACGGGGCGAGTAAAATTTAATAATGTACGACCGGTTTCGGAAACAATGTTTCCATCATCAGGTACAAAATATTACTATTATTTACATAATATTACAAAATATTAATATTTTGTACCTGATGATGGAAACATTGTTTCCGAAACCGGTCGTACATTATTAAATTTTACTCGCCCCGTAGCCTTATACAATTTGTTTTTTATTTTTAAGATAAATTATTTTGTTTTCATGTAATTAAAAGATACATTAAATCGTGCTTGTTCAATTTTAATTTGTAAGATAACTATATCCATAATCTATAATCTAAGTTGCAAGGATATATTCATTTAAAGCTCTCAGATGTATGCCCACAAACAAACACGTGTAGTTCGCGCTTAAAAATGATGAATGGGTAGGTACTTACAAATAAAATCCAAACCTCAAATGAACATAAGCCCTACAACTTTTGCCGACCTTTCCTGACACAGGGGTGATATTGGCAAAGTGAACCATATGAACTCCTATAATTTATAAAATCAGAAACTTAAATCAGTAAAGTATCACTCCTTGACTTATAGGTTGGTATGAGGCTGACCACCCATCCTGTAAAAATGTTTCACTTTGCCAATGTCACCCCTGTCAGGGAAGATCGGCAAAAGTAGTAGGGTTTATGTTTGAGGTTGGGAAGTGAAAACCTGTTTGAATCTTTATTTATTTAAAATTGCTCCTCCTTCAACATGGTTTAACGAACAAAACAATGCATCATATTATACCTAGTTACATGGCTATACCTAATACCTACCTTTTTACCTTTCTTTTACAGACGGTGATTTCATTTTCCCACATCATGCAGACATTTGCTTGCGCCCTGGTCCTGTGTTTGATGTTTGAGTCTCCCATACATGGATTCGAGAAGATTCTACTCAGTACATTAGGTAATCCATGAATTAATATATTTTTTATTTGTCATATACTTAAGTGCTGAAATCCATCAAAAATAATTATGATGTGAATCAACCTTAGACTGTTTATTAATAAGCACAGAGAGAAGGTTTTGTTAACAATTTAAGTATATTTATTTTCAAAAGAATGTCCCTACAATTAACAGCAATAGCAATTAGTTTTGACAATCCTTTTCTTATCTCTTTCGATTTAAGGTGTTTTTTGAACAATTACAAAGTACTTCGTAGGTTTTGTACCATGCACTCGTATTTTCCTTTTTTTAGTAATAGGTACCTACTGTGCCCCAAGTATAAAACATTGTGAAAACTCATCTCGATTGCGTAAATCGAAAATGTATGTAATTTACTATGGCATACATTTTTTATACCCACTAGAGGTACAGGTGTTAGTGATATATCTTTGGCCTACCCTCTGGGTTATTTTACTCAAATTTATGAATGTGTTTTAACTGTGAAGTATTTATGATTTCAGGGAATAAAACGAAGAACAGAAGTCTTACAAGAAATGAAGAAGGAAGTAATCCTGAAACCGTAAAGAATACAAGCTGATTCATATTCTTGTCGTATTATGAGAAAATATATTTTAATTAAATTGTGCAAAACTATACTTTCGTATAAATATAATATTAAACTATTGTTTCTAGAATAAGTCTGAATTTATTGACACTGGCGCTCAATGACGAGAAACTAAAAAAATAATACAAAATAATATTATCTAGATATTACATTAGGGCCATAAACAAACCCGCAGTGTTAAATAATTATTAAGATGTGCTGTGATTTTTAAAACATTTTATGATAATTCATTTACATTTATATGTTTATTTTATACTTAAATAATAAATAAAATATGCAAAAAACACGTTTTTTTCTTTGCTTACATATTTGGGATTTTGTGCATTTTTTAAATAAATAAGATATGCACTAACCAAAATTGTATTCTTATGCCTTTATCAAAAAATATTGCAACAAAAGACCAAATTTTTTTTTTGTATTTCAATTATTTATTAGTTAATGGCATGTAAGTAGTAAAAAAAATAATCTAACACAAGGTAAATGAGGTCCTCACGTTAAATGATATAATCAAAATTATTCAAAATCAAGATAACCGAGTAATCAAAAATATTGCAACAAAAGACCAAAAAGATATTTTTTTTTTTTTCAATTATTTATTACTTAATGACATGTAAGTACCTAAGTAGTAAGAAAAAATATAATCTTACACAAGGTAAATGAGGTCCTCATGTTAAATAAAATATAATCAAAATTAATCAAAATCAAGATATAATAAGAAATATTGCAACAAAAGACCAAAAAATATTTTTTGTATTTCAATTATTTATTAGTTAATGGCATGTATATTGTATAAGTAGTAAGAAAAATAATCTTACAGAAGGTAAATGCGGTCCTCACGTTAAATGATAAAATCAAAATTTTGTCGTCACCCGGCTGGGTTACAAGGGAAAATGCAGAGGAACAAATATTTTGTTATTGGTTGCAAAGGATGGTAGTTCCACACAAGATTGACGTTTGCTCGCCGAGAAAAAAAATCCAAATTAAAAAAATCCGTCGACCTTGCAAATATTTATATTTTTAGTTTAAATCAATAAAATATTAACTTTATGTACCTACTTCTGTATGAAAATGAGGGAGGTCCATTTCTAGAGCTGCAAAAAAAAAAGAAGAAAAAAGCGCCGGCCATGTTGTGGGCCAAAATAAAAAATAATAAAAAAAATCAATACATTTTCATCTTTTCATCATAAAAACTACAAATGACTAATTAAAAATGTTGGTTTACAACGCCTTTTTTTTAAATGAAAAACAGAAATGGGTAGGTTGGGGTAGGTATATTGGGATTTTATTTTTGAACACAATATGTCAAACGGGAAATGTTTTCTTCCGCTGTTATCACTTTACACTTTGACGTTTCATTTTGTTCGGATTGTTATTTAGATCAGTAGAAAGTTAATATTGTAAAATTATCCCTCTTTATTTAATTTAAAACATATATGAACACGTAAACAGTGTTTATTAATAAGTTACAACAAATCAAGATTGAAATTTTGTGCCTCCGTGTGTTATTTTTGTACGACTTATTAATGTAATTTTGTAACAAAAGACGCGAGTACCAACATCGGATTAGGATTGATATGGGCCGCGCGTGATGAATTATGGATTGTGTGAGCGCTTGCCTGCTGATCCAGGATGTCTGAGTACGAGCTGCAGTTCCAGGCTGACCTTGAGCGCGCGCAGGCCCTCAGCTTGGAGAGCCTCGCGCTAGAAGAGTTCAGGAAGCGGAGGAATCATGCTGGTGAGACATCACTTCTTATCTTTACCAATTTATGACTTACAATTTCATCATTCCCGATGTGACTCAAATTTGAAATTAAGAATGCCATTACCAATATAACTTCTCAAAATTAGGATGGCATTACCAATATTCGCTGTTATGGATTCTCAATGAGGTCCGCACATTAATTGGCGTAGACAAAATTGTGTGCTCACATTGTTGTTTTTGAAAACACATTAAGTAAAATATTTTGTTATTGGTTGCTAAGGACAATAGTTCCATACAAGATTGATGTTTGCTCGCTGAAAAAAAAGTTCCAAATTCAAATTTGAGCTTAACACGTTCGCGGGCGAAACGGTTATAGCCGCTCTATGAGCTTGTCTAGGACTGGACGAAACAGTAATAGCCGTCGTAATAAAATGTTATTACTAGGGACGAAACGACTATTTCTGTTAGAACTTGCATACATGTAGCATTCGTGCGTCCCTACAGAAATCCAAAGAACACGGCAATAGCCGTTGCGTCCCTGGATGTCAAAAAAAATTATAATAAAAAAACAATTTGAGATGATGAAATAAGTGTGTTTTTTCTAGCCTACTTCACATTTCGTGTGTCCGCGAACGTGTTAATACATTCTGATTCCTAAGAGCCTTTCATACAGAACTGTTTTGTTTGTCTATGGTTTTTTTTTTATCTAGTGCTGGATCGGAAGTTCAGAAGGAAGACGATTAAAGTAAATGAGGATGTATGAAAGCCTGTACGCGGTTTGTCCGGCAATCCCATCCGAAACCAGAGACAAACCTGTCCTGTGTGGAAAAGTTGCTGGGAACGCAGACCATCACAGAACGGGCAAACGTCATAGGTCTATAATTGGGTATATAACATGGTGTAACTAGGGTCCATAGCAACCCAGCTGTCTGACATCACTACTTTTTTGTCTATGGAATCTGTTTTAACTCTGTTTAAACTCTGATTCTGAATCCGAAAATATTGGGGTCAAGTTCGGATAAGAGAGGCAGTTCAGAACTTACAGTCCGGCAAGTTTAAACCTAGCAAAAGAATAATTTCAACTATTGACACTATTTTAACATTGAAACCCTTCGGGGATGACATAGCAAGAAGTTACGCTATATGCGTAGCTTAGTTGCATATAGGAATTTTATTGTTTCACAAGTCAAAGTATTACCTAATTCTAGTTTAGAGAATCCAATAACAGAAGCCGAATTATCTGGGGAGTAGAATTATTGATGAAACATACATCAAAAACTATCGACAAACTTGGGTATCACTGCTGAGGGCAAAAAATACAGTTGCTGCAAGGATATGTAATTATAAACCCAAATTCTCTCTAAGAATACCACTATGAATGTCGTACATCAAAACAAGATACACTATTAAATGTTTGTTGATAAGTTTTATCTGTTTAGCAAACACTGGTAGGTACTTAAGTTAAACTATTAGTTAATTGTACTATAAATATTGTACAAGCTCCAAAACATAATTTTTAAAGTTTCTAAGGGTCGGTCTTATAAATGAAAGACCAAATATCCGTAAGTATCTCGACAATTAACTAACGGATGGACGTTTACGGATTGACCTTACCAATGGTCGCCCTATAAAGCTTTTTAAACCATCCGTTAGTTTTCAATAATGCACTCGTATTTTCGATGATTTTTTAAGTGCATTCATGAACATACATCACCCGTAAGCTGTCAGAGACGAAACATAACCTAAATTTGCTTATGACTAAAACAGCCCAATTTTAATGAATTCTCTATCACTTTCCGAAGAAATTCTCTTTAACAGGACAGAGCGTAGAAGTCCAGTGACACGCAAAACTCACCGCAAAGAAACAATGCTTTGACAGCTGACCTAACCTCAAACCTTAACTAACCAGCCGGTAGCTGCGATTAATCGATGGGTCGGGTGTCGGTTACTTCTGTCGGCAACTTTTTACGGAAATAAAACTAACAGATCGTTATCAGACGAAAAATGTGACGTTTGTATTATATTTCGGTTTATTTGGTACGAAATGTTATTTTATGTGTGCTTAAACATTAAAAAAAAACAGATTTGTGTCTTTCTACAAAACACAAGTATGCCTGTGAGTAAGTGAGATTGCCTTGCCCTGTTATTCTAGACAACATTAAAGCATAATTGTGATCACAATCATAATATTACTTTTATCAACGTAATGACTTTTTATCTTATTTCATTGTATAGAAATATCTAAAGTTAGTATTGTATGTGTATAATAATGTATGGAAATAAAATACATCTGAATTGTTTAATGTTATATGACTGCATAGAAATATCCTTATCATGGCATTCATTTTTAATTGCAGCGATATAATTTGATGTAAGATCAAACTTACTACTTACAGAGGGCTCTTGAGGTGTGATACACACAAAAACAGCGCTCAACAAATAAATCATCCTAATATTATATGATGATTACTGATTTTTTTTCCTTTGTAGGATGGTTGGCTTCATACAAATATTACAGATATTTGGTAGGTAAGAATTACCATGGTGATGAGGCTTCCAGCTCTTGAAGGCTAGTTTGCTGCCTGGCAAAGTGACATTTGAAAGTATTTATTGAGAGAAAAAGGCATGAATGGGATTGAAAATGAACAAATGCATGGGAGGCAGATAACACAGTGATAAACATTCTAATCTAATCTAATCTAATCTAAGTTGCAAAGATATGTTACATTGGAGATTCACATTACATGCACTTTCACAACCAGACACGTACAAGTTCGCGCTTGCACATGCCTCATGTGAACCTACAACATAAAAACCAATCTCAAATGGACATACACCCTGCAACTCTTGCCGTCCTTCCCTGAGACAGGGGTGACATTGGCAAAGTGAACCATTTTTACAGCATGGGTGGTCAGCCGCATACCAACCTATAAGTCAAGGAACATTAACGACACATTTATGGTTTTTCCTTATACAGCAGGTCTTCTGTAGGTATATGATGATATTTTCAAATTCAGAATCAGGCATGTATATTTTTTTTAGCAAGTCCCTCATATGAGAGTGAGCTGGATGGCCCCCTGCGCCCCTCCCGCTCGGGGTCTGTCTCCGGGAGCTGCCCCCCTCTCCTGCCACCGCCCCCGCGCCCCTGCCGCCCCATGCGGCGCCCCAAGGCCGCGCCCCGCTCCTCCTCCAGCAGCCCCACCCCACACACGGAGCAGGAGGCTCAAGGACACGACCTCATCTCCTTCACCAGCCCTGCATCCACTAACAAGGCGCATCTGGAGCTCAAGGAATGCATTGACCATATACATAGGTAATTTGCTACATTCATTCAACACCAAAGTTTACTCAGGGAAGAAGAAGAGTAAACTACATGAACAAACTGAGGAGAGAATGGAACTAGTGCTGGAAAGCAGCAAAACTTATTGCAGTTATAAAATATATTTCAAATAAAAAATCAGAATCAGTGATTTGAACAACATGCAGAAGTAAGTGTGGTTATTTATTGTACATGTAGTTGTGTACACTTTCTACCATGTAATTTATCCAATTAGTCAAATTCAGACTTTTATTGGATCAAAACAGCAACAAGTGTTATGATCATTATTCATGATACGGTGTGATTACCATCCCAAACTATAAACTGTGTGTTCACTGAGTAATCATCTGAATGTATGTTTTAATTAATTATTGTATTTATTAATTTTCAGATTAAACCAACAACCTGAGCAGCTGGCACTAGTGCCGGTTCCTAAAAGTGGCACAAAGTTAACACGCAGCAACTCCAGTGTTTCCACCTATTCCAACAACTCACAGAGCATCATCCCCTACCCCACTCAGCCTCCCACCAGCAATGCGGTGAACCCTCTGATAGCCTATCCATCCTACTCCCCCTTTGTGCAAGTGCAATATCACTACAGCCCCACAACTCCCAACTATTACAGCTCACATAATAATGGCTACCAAACTCCAGCTGGCTTAACTCAAACCCCAAACAATAAATATCAAGCTGGCGTACCAAACAATGGAATAGGATTCGCAAGCAATTATCAAAGATATTCCTCACCGGCATCAAATGATATATATCCCAACCTAGCTAATATTTCTCTAGCTGGATTAAATCCTGCTACTTATCAGTATTCAGCAAACATGTCAGAGAGTGCAGCAAGACCTCTTGCTGCCTCGCCAAGTGTATACCCTAACCTGAATACTTATACAAGTGATACAAATAAAAACATTTCACCTGTTAGTTTTGCACCAAGCGCATATTCTGCACAAAGTATTAAGACATCTCTGTCGGCGCAGAGCTTGTCTAGTGTTTCTTCCAAAAGTTTATCTACATCCACTTCCGCTCAGAACCTGATGAATGAGACAGTGGAGAAGAATAAGCACAACATGCCAAACTCACAGAAGAGTGACTTTAATGTTTCAAATTTGCCAAAATCCAATAGTAGTGACGTGATCAAGAGCAGGGATGAGATCAGCAACAGTTCTCACATGTGGGATGATACGTTTGATGACAGCACCAGCTTTCAATCATGTCGATCCACACCCAAAGGCACATCTGATGTCACATACAGATCATCAAAGGTAAATCTTATGATTCATCATTCATGTCTCAAAACCTCACATGACATGGAAATAATAAAATGATGTATTGGTTTCAGCCTAATACTAGTAGAACAGCATATTACTCTCCTGGAAGTCCATCTACCAACCTTATAGACCTAGCTGCCAACACCAGGTAATTTTATTGCAATGTTTTCGTGAATATTAATACACCACTTCTGGAAGCTTTTTGTGAATATTAATATACCACTTCTGGAAGTTTTTTTTCATTTTCTGAACTGTGTGGTTTTGTGTATACATTTGATGTTGATTATATGTTTTCAGCACAACCAGTATAGGCAGTGTGAGAGTGAGTGTCCTAGAAGCCTTTGATCCTTTGATAGCTGATCAAAATACTAGCGGTGAGTGGGACAACTTTGCTTTTATTTTTATCTTCATCAGACCAACTTGTTTTATTTATTTGATCCGATCACTGATGAAAAAGTCTGTATTTTATATTGATCTTGTTCATCGCTAGGACCATTTCAGGAATGTCAAAAATATATTTTAAGCGTACAGTTCTCTCTGGCAAACATCATTTGATAAATGAAACTGTCAATATGGAAGATGCGCAGAAGAAAATGAAAATAGTATTAAATTACAACTGACACCTGTGATGTCACAAACCACATAGAGGGATCAAGCGCCAAATCGGCTGAAGGTTTCAGATTTCAAATACATCATCATGACAGGCCAATGTGACAGGCGCAAGAAGTCACCATCATTATCACCATTAAATTAACAATTGGCAATTGTTTCTGCGATTGCTTCCCTGTTTAATTTCAACCCCTTCTACGTACTGGTTTTTATCATCTTTTTTTGTACTCCCCGTGCTTCACTAGACTGAAAAATTGCATCATTAGTGTCAGTGCCAATGCTTTTTAGCAGCCACAGTAAAGCTGCAAAACACCATCTTAATGTTTGATTTACATTTTCAGAGTACATGTGTAGCAGTGAGTGTTCGGGCAGTGTGTACGATGAGTACGACCCCCTGGATTTCCTCTACAGTGGAAATGAGACTCCCAAGGACACCCCGGTGTACGCCACGGTCAACAGGAGAGGCAACAATGAGTCTCTGCCCTCCCCCCTGCCCTCACCGCCCCCCAAGGCTTTCCCCTCCACCCCCGCTGTTGTCAAGCGAAGCAATACACTCAATGTGAGCCAATGTCTTCTTTACTTTTACTTCATACAAGAGAATGCAACATGCAGAGAATCCATTTAGGGTAACATAATATAATGTTTCACATGCTGTCACAAACAATTCTGTGTTTGTCTCTTGGATAAGGAAGAAATGAAAATCCATACTTCTATTGTACTTTCTACGATCTAAATTTGTGAGGCATGTTTAAATTATTTATATTTGTGTATTTTCAGAGCAAACTTTACGAATGCTTTACATTTGCAAAGACAAGAAAGTATGAACCAGATTTACAGGCATTCCTGCAGATGGTTAAGGACGTCAGAGGTAAGTTACATATGATGCTTAGTTATCAACTTTATATAGATCTCTTACCCCCTTAAAAAAAATAAAAAAAAAATTAGGCTGATTTATTTGGTGAGCGCTGTTTTTGTGTGTATCACACCTCAAGAGCCCTCTGCGAGCTTGGTCGTCGCTGTAGAAAGCGTCAATTCTCAAGCAAGTTGCAGTTGTTGTAAGGCTGGATGGACCTTTTGATGACCGGTCTTTGGTAAAGGTTTATGAATTTTCAACCCAGCGAAGAGCAAATTTGAAAATATAAATGGTATATTTTTTGTGCTCCGCCGGGATTCGAACCCACGACCTTCCAGTTACGAGTCCGAAGTGTTACCACCTGGACTACGGACCGGTCGAATTATTATTCATAAAAAGGTTTTAATTTTTAAACCAGTATAAAGTCAGTTTTCCCATACTAATAACCTGGTTTATCTCTGGTTTTGGGTTCAACCAATCTAATGAATAAGGCCGTTTAGGTTTTAGATTAAATTATGTCTGAAAATAAGGGAATGTTACAAAGATTGAGTCAATATTTGTTTTGAATAACCAATTATCATTTTGTGAATATTGTGCGCATTTTATTTCAATTAATTTTGGAATATAAGTATTGTTTTCAATTGTTATGTTATTGTTAGTTTATAAATTCATTTGGTGCTAGATTTGTAAGATTTCAATGCCATTTATTTATTTTTAGCCGAGTATGTATATTCAGATCCCGTAACAAACCCGGGATGTGTGATAGCAGCCAAGTCAGACGGCCAATACCCGCTGGGTACCAGCATCAAACTCCTGGTCTATCATCAGAAACCCGTGAACCCCATCACATTCACCTGCGATGGTAAACACACTCTTATTGTTCATCTGTTTATAAAACTGATTTCATGATATTTTACTGGATTTCTGCTCAAAAAAATTATTATGAATATATGTGTGAATGTTACATTACCGTTTCAGTTGAATCCACTGTTGAACATGTCATCCTGCATGTTGTCTGCGAACTGGAAGGAGAAATTAAGGAAGATACATCCATGTACACTCTCAGGGTGAGTTTAAGTAAATTAAATTAAATATCAAAATGTGTGGAGAGTGTGACAAAGGGATAAAGTCAAATAAATGCTAATAACTGGGTGTTTTCCAGTGCTCAAAAGCTGTAAGAGTGCTGAAAGTACTATGTATGCAACAATACACTTGTGAACTGTTGTGTAAATGTGAGGTGCAGAGTATTGAAGAATGAGATTGTACTATAATATGCGGCACAAGCCATTAATTCACCTGTAAGTAGGGTCCAGCACCAGTGGCATGCTTGCTAAGGCCCAGCTACCACACTAGGATAGACTGCGGCAAAACTAAATGGCTAGATTCCGAGAGAGGATAAGGTCAGCAGAAACGGTAGGTATTGTGGTGAGACTGCTGGCCATGAACGTTAGTTCAAGCTGTCTAAATCTTGTGCTGTAATGCTTGATCGTTCTGATGTAATTTGAATAATTTTTATTTAATGTGCTACTATTTAACCTGTATTACTTTATATGGCTGTTTACATTTTGCACCATCTGCGTGACTACACTGGGATAAAGGTTTTTTTTAAATTATATGAAAAATATATCCTTTTAATTTTAGGTATGGGGAATGGGTGAATACCTCACGCCTGGTAGTTGTCTGAAGGAATATGATTACATCAGGCAATGCGTTAGGTTAGAAAAAGACATCCTTCTCTGTCTGCAGTCAACCAAAGATACAAGTCTAGCTAGGACAGAAAGAGATGACACCAGGGATAACCTGCTTACTCTGGAAGAGTTGCTGCCAAATCAAGGATCTGTGCCCCCGATATCTCATCACAATCTCTCCATATTACTGGGTAAACAAAAATTAAATGATATTTTTGCTACGTATGTTCTAATCTAATCTAATCTAAGCTGCAAGGATATATATCATTTAAGATTTATATTAAATGCATTCCCACAAACAGACATGTATAATTTCGCGCTAACACATGCCTCATGTGGACCTACAATATAAAAATCCAATCTCAAATGAACATAAGCCCTGCAACTCTTGCCGTCCTTCCCTGAAATAGGGGTGACATTGGCAAAATGAACCATTTTTTACAGTATGGGTGGTCAGCCGCATAACAACCTATAAGTCAAGGAACAAGTAAGTATAAGTATGTTGATATTGATTAATTATTGTTGTTTTCTGTAGCACAAATTGATGTTGAGAACAAATTCAAAGTAATGATGTATGCTCACCAGGTTGCTATGCTAACATTGTTTTTTTAGTTGCTATCTACCCTAATGTCCATTTCTGCAAATTTTCTTCTATTTGTGTGGTTGCTATGATGAAAAACAACATGTGGAATAAAGTCTCCGAGGAAAATTCGGCATGCGGCGACTAAACTCTATCAAATTCTATTTTCTTTACGCCCCTACATCCTTACGTCATGAGTAGGTAGTTCTACCTTCATATACATTAAACCCCTGTTGCAGATTTATCCATTACGTAGCTACATGTTATTTTTTATTTACTTCTTGTTTGTACAATAATATAACCAATGTTAATTTCCTCTGCCATGATGTTCCAGAAACATTGGAGAAGGAGCTTTCCAAGTTGACGTCTGTAGTGTCAGGGGCAGGTTTGGCGCGTGCTGGGGCCACGGCTCAGGCTGTGAAGGCCGTGTGCGCCCTGCTGGGGGGAGTAGAGACCGTTCACGTGTCCACGGCTCTGGCTAACCTCATGCACGCATGCTCGCAGGTACCACAAACACACGCAACAATACTAACCTCATTTAAGTACTTCTTCAAATCATTACCTTTTCCGGCTAAACAAAACATTCTACACCTCAATTCTTACAGCAATGCGTCAAGTGTGTAATAACACACTTAAAGCATTCTACCCGATTTATCAATAGTTTGTTTTCCTATCTTCCTATATTTCACACAGTTTGTCCGGTAATCCAAAGACAATTCAGGCAGAATGCATTGTATCTGAAATGGCCCTTATTGTGAATCTCTGTTAAGTCACTAAAATAGCGGTCCAGATATAGAATTAATGCATTTTTGATTTGCAAAGTTGTTGGAATGTCCCACTGAGAATTTCTCATCAGGTGGATTTTCAGTGGCCTGCGTGCAGATTTTTGATCATCCTCATTACAGCAGTTGTCATTAGTCTGACCTGAAATTGTAGACTATTCTGTACTAGCAAGACACTTTGCCCTGTGACGTGTTACAGAACATAAAACATTCAAGTTACTTCTAATTTGTACTTAAAACAGTTCCTTTTATATCAAATTGAAGTCAGCGGGGTAACTTACTGTCGCAAAATGTTTCCAAAGAACATTTATTTATTTGGTATGCATCTCATGAAAACTAAGTATGTGTTCTTAATGTGAATTCAATGAAAAACATATTTACACTCCAAAAAACGTACCATGTTCAATTAAAAAATTGTTAAGAGTATTAAGGTAGAATAAAGTATAAGCCATTTATCAAAACTTTTTTTAGGTGCAGCCAGATTCTAATATAATGAAAGCGGAGATAGTGTCAGAGTCGGGAGAGTATTGCAACGTGAGCTTGCGGCAGGCCACCCTCAAGGACACCATAGGCCTGCATTGCCAGAGACTGAGGGAAGCGGTGAAAGGCTTCATAGCTATATACTGCCGCTCCAACCGAGTGGACTTCCAGATAGAGGAAAATCAGTATTCCACTTCCGCTAATAATGAATGTAAGTGACTTTGTGGCAAATATCTTACTTATTTGTAAATACCCCAATATTTTCATGTGTAAATAGGGCTAGGTTTGCTGTCGTTGAAATATACATAATGAGTTGGAGGGGAAGCATTTCAGCATCAGAGGGGAGGCCAAGGCTCAATTTTATCTATAGCGCCATTGGGGAGAGTGAATAGTTATAGTACAAGTTAATAATAAGACTTTTCATGGTTTGGTTGTTGAATGCCTGATTTCACCAATCTATATTATCTTATGTCCGGTCGATAGCTCAGTTGGTAGAGTGCTTGCATTCCATGCCGTGAGCTTTTCCATGGGGTTCGAATCCCACCGATGATGTCAGAAATGATTTCCTGTTTCGGTGTTTATTTCAAACCCCAAAATAAAATACCGGCAAGTTTACTCAGCCTTCACAAGAAATGAGTACCAGCGCTAGATTCCACTCTATTGTTGTTTCTAGAAGCATTTTCTAATCCTCTGAGCTTTCATTTGCATCATTATTAATGTCTGTATTGTTGCTTGTTGTCCCCAGCCCCCATCCCGCTGTCCTCAGTGGCTGAGACGGCGCTGGTGTGTGTGGAGGGCGTGCACCGGCCGCCGCTCAACTGGCACCATGACGAGTTTACCATGCACGCGCAGGTCTACCACGGCACCCGGCCCCTCAAGGGGTCCCGGGCCACGCAGCCCTGCCCTCTCAACACGCACGGCTTCTATCCCAGGATCATGTTTGAGACTTGGTTAGTAGACAACTCAATTATGAGGGCTCTGTATTCCATCCTCTAAAAACCTGTAAATAAAAAGTAGTGAGGAGGTGAGTTCCTTGACTTCTTGGTTGGTATTTTTTTTAAATAAATTTGTGAAGAGGAATGCAATTCACCAACCTATTTAACCAAGGTATTAAAATCATCAATTAATAATTGATCAATTTAATTTTAATGAGTTATTAATAAAAAAAAATACCCAATGACATCTGCTGAACCAAGATCAAAGTACTTAATCGCCAACAGGACACAACAGAACTAAAACTTGCGCTTGTTTAAAAAACGCTAATGCGAGTGCCAATGCCTTACTCCTAGACCATAGCATCGAAAATATGAAGCTGACCACCCATAATGTAAAAAAATGGTTCACTTTGCCAATATCCCCCTGTTTCGGGAAAGGTTGGTAGGAGTTTTAGGGTTTATGCTCGTTTGAGATTTGGGTTTTTATTTTGTAAGTACACCTGCACCTACACATGTCTGGAAAAATCACGGCTCCACTATATAGGCATATTTCCTTATTTTATAGGTTACTTCTTGATGAGATTGCCATTGCAAACTTGCCGAAAGAGTCTCGTTTGGTGTTGACGCTCAACGGAAGAACATTGTCCACCCCGGATAGCCAGAACACTGCATCAGCCGAGAAAGATAAGGCTGCGGAGGCCAATCAGAAGGAGGCGCAGGAGAAGCAGGACGATGATGATGAAGATGATGACACCGGGAACTTGGTGCACATGCAACAAGAGGAACTGGGATGGGCTTCCATTCAATTATTTGATTTTACTGGGTCAGTATAAATGATTTATTCGGTGTTTTTTTTTTAATTAATCACATCTGTCTTGGCTGTTCAGTGCCAACTCAAGCAAGACAATAGACCAACCCAGCTACTGTAAAAGGCCAGATGAACCTTTATCTAATAGGGTAATTGCACTTTTTTATTTTATTTCATAAAATGGTAGGCTATATTTTTTTAAATGCATTTGCATTTTAAAAAAAATTATATGTGGCTTAGTTTTTAAATTATAGCGCTTTAAAATTCGCGTATTTTTCATTTCCGCTAAAACAGGTCATTTCTTTACTCGGGCGGATATGACGTCAGATCTTCGGAGTTTCGGTGACAAATGGCCCAGGTAGTCAGTTCGACAGCGACGTTTGTCGTCAAAATGACGACACACGTCCCTAGCCGTTTACATTGCTATTTTGGCGGGATTCAAATTCTCCGCATTTTATTTTTCAAAATTATCAATGATATCTTTATTTTTACTACTTAAAAAATATATGGTTGTGATCCTTGAAATGTACTCTACACAACCATATTATTTTCAACCGTTTTCCCTACTACTGCAACTACCCTATTGTATACATTTGAGTGAAATAAATGTATTCAAGCCAGATACCTTCTGCTCAGAAAATAGAAGTATTAACCATTAAACCAGGGACGGCGAACCTATTGGGACGCGTGCCACAGGAGACATGTGAGACGAATTTTTGCATGACAGGCGAATGAAGATAAAAAAGGGATTTTCCGTAAAATCAATAGTTTTAGAAATAATACAAAAATATTTTAATATCAATAGTTTCGCAAACGACGGGAACAATGGATATGACGCCACTCGTGCATAAAAAAGATGGCATTGTTTAATACTTCCTGCATGTTGCTAGTTCCAACTGTGGTGCAAGGCAACACTTCATAATTGTTGCAATATATTGTAATGACATGTTTGATTTTAGGTCCCTTGTATCGGGCAGCTTTATTTTACCGTTGTGGCCGATGTCTGCAGACAAGAGGCTTGGTCCTGCACCAGACCTATCAGACAACCCGCTACAGGCTCATCCAGTGGTTCATATAGGTAAACATGTGCATACTTATTTCCATAGTAACACTAACTATACTCGGCTTTCAGCTCATTTTACTGTAAGAGGATGAACAATACTTTTGACAGTGTTGTGTCTTTCATGTGCTAACTTGGAAATAAACAAAGTTTCATCCTATTTCAAGACAACATTTACCCTTGTGCTTTGTTTGTGGTGATAGCAAAGGTAAGACACAAAGGAAGCTGTGCATAGTTGCTTGAAATCATAGTAGAATCAGTAGGTCTCTTATTTCAATGTGATGATTGTCCTTCAGTTTTTTATTTAGTTAGTTATGTCCATAGCACAGCTTTCTAATGTTCAAATTAGGCCTAACAGCACATCTTCCTTCAAAATAATATTTGGTGTGTTTGTTTTTTCTCACTCTCTTCAAAACACATTTTGATTGTTTTTTTTAGAAATCCCTTCATACAGTAATGGAGGAGTGCGCTGGCAAGACGATGAAGAGTCTGAGGTCTACACCATGAGCCCCACGCGGCACTCCTTTGACGCCCTGGACGCTCACACACAGCAGCAGTTGTTGCACCTGGTGGAGCAGGGACCTTACCAGCGCATGCCTTCCGAGTGCAGAGAGGTAATGCTAAACTCCTCATGAATTGATTATTATAATTTTTCATGTATTTTCAACTGCTGTTCAATTCACATCAACGATTACTGCAGTGTATATGTCGGAAAAAGTTGTCAAGATGAAGTTTCAATACGGGATAGATCAATAGATTGATAATTGTTAATTATTGAAAATGATTTGGTTTATCTTGAATTAATTATATATGTATAATACATACCTATGTTTTAAAATCATATCGGTTAAAATACAGTTGCCAATTTATATAAAGTATTATGTGAGTTGAATGATGTCATTAGACACAGAGGGGCTCTGACTTGGGCATTGAACAAGAAAGGTGGTGTGGTAGATTCAAAGGAAGAGATAAAAATGGTGGAGGGACTACTTATAACAACATGATCACACCGTTAAACAACAATTATCCTTTATTATATTACCCTTCGTCGTCGTCATTCGTCGTCGAGTTTCGATTTTCAAAATCAATGCCATCACAGCAGATGAAACACATTCATGCTCTATAGCAAATTAATTTTTGTATATATGCTGCAATGCGGCGAGCTTACGCGTGTGTGTTTAGAAATGTATGAAAACTTTTAGGAATTAATCTGTTTGTTCATACTAAAAATGTATGGAACAATATTGACATCTAGCGGCAAAACGTAAAAGTTTTTTTTACATTTTCTTTTATTTCATGCAAATTAAAAATAAAAAAAAAGCCAAATAAAAATGGATTTCAATCTGTAATCTAAGTTGCAAACATATATAACATTTGAGATTCATATTACATGCATTCTTACGAGCAGACATGTATAAGTTCTAATCTAATCTAATCTAAGCTGCAAAGATATATATCATTTAAGATTTATATTAAATGCATTCCCACAAGCAGATATGTATAAGTTCCCGCTTACATATGCTGCATGTGTACTTACAACATAACAGCCCATTCCAAATGAACATAAGCCCTGCAACTCTTGCCAACCTTCCCTGAAACAAAGGTGAATTTGCAAAGTAAACCATTTTTTAAAGTATGGGTGGTCAGCCTCATACCAACCTATAAGTCAAGAAAATTATTTTGTGTATTTCTTTACATAATCTAAGTTGCAAAGATACATACCATTTAAGATTCATATTAAATGCATTCCCACACGCAGACAGGTACAATTAGTTCACGCTTACAAATGCACAATGTGGACTTGCAAAATAAAAAAACTAATCTCAAATGAACATAAGCCCTGCAACTTTTGCCGACTTTTCCTCAAACAGAGATACAATTTGCATGGTAAACCATTGCTTACAGTATGGGTGGTCAGCCACATACTAACCTTTTAGTCAAGGAAATTATTTTGTTTAGTTCATTAATCTAAGTTGCAAAGATACATACCATTTGAGATTCATATTAAATGCATTCCCACAAGCAGACAGGTATAAGTTTGCGCTTACAAATGCCCCATGTGGACTTATAAAATAAAAAACTAATCTCAAATGAACATAAGCCCTGCAACTCTTGCCGACTTTTCCTCAAACAGAGATAAAATTTTCATTGTAAACCATTCTTATGCCCGCTTTCCACTGCGAGCGGTGCGGACTCCGTACGGACTCCGCTCGACTAGCAACAGTAAATTTCATAGAAGTGCTTCCACCGACAGCGAGTCAGCGGAGCGGACTGAGCGAGTACAAAGAGTTACAAAAGTGGTCGCAGAGTTGAGCGAGTTTCCAGCGGACTCCGTACGGACTCCGCTCGACTAGCAACAGTAAATTTCATAGAAGTGCTTCCACCGACAGCGGAGTGAGCGGAGCGAACTGAGCGAGTAAAAATGGGTCCGCTGTGTCATGGTCTCGGCCGCTAGTTTTCAACTGACTCAGCTCCCCCGTGCCCCCCGCGCCAACCCCGCAGTTGCGTGACAGCGATAAAACACATCATACATGATTTACAAAAACACATCATACATTATTTTATGAATTTGAAAATATTAAAATGTATGTTTTATTTCAAACATCTACTTATTATGTTTAAAGCCAAATAATACAGTACTTTTTATGTTTTGAAACAAAAAAAAACTCTTTTATTAATAATTAAAACGTTTGATCTGGGGCCTGTATTTTCAACGTACAAGTTGACAAGTTACAATTTACAAGTAACAAGCCTTGTAACTAACAAGTTACAATTACTAGTGTATTTCTAACATTCCATTTTCATGGGTATTTCTGTTTTTTACAAGTTTATCGTTTTACAAGTCTGCAATAACGATTTTACAAGTTTTGGTAACATCACTATGAAAAAAAAAACTTTTCTCTATGCTGTGCACATTTTGAGGTTATGTTATTGTGTTGATATAACTATATGGGACGTACGAGGTACCCTACAACTATATACAGACGATACCATCATTTTTTATCATTCGCAAACGAAAGAAGAACTTGAAAATTTAATGCAAAGAGACGTTTCACTTCTTGCTAATTGGTGAGGCGAAGTACAAAGCGGTACAAAGTTTGAAATACTGTATGCGTGCTGTGGGAGCGTTTGGTATTTTAAAGTTACCATGTTTATTTTGCATGTAAATGTAAAAATGATGGGACTCAGGATTTGCAAAAGGACAATCAGACAATGTTCCTACTATAAATGAAGAGATTTTAAGTGTGTTTTTCACGGATAATCCTGATTTCTGCTACGCGGAACTTCGCGGTGTCAAAGTGAACCGGTAAGTTTGTCAATTTCTATGACCCTTAGTTTCAAGGATTGATTGTTGTGTGGCTTTAAATAGTTTTATTTTACACTTTAATCATATAGCTTAGGAGTTGTAAAAACTTGTATACGAATAGAATCGTAGCCAATCGGAATTTAGAACTTTTTTATAGGCGGGTAAACGTCACACTTGTATGGGACACCAGTCAATAGCAACCAATAACAAAGTATTTATTTTCCTTTTCTTTAGCAACCCGGCCGTGATAAGGCACATTTTTTTATATGCCAATTCACGTGCGGTCCTCATTGTGATAAAAAAGGGCAAGCTAAAACCTAACCTCACATTAGGATAATAGGTTTTTTTGATAGGATTGAAGTAAATTCAAATCTTTTAACTCTTGCCTTCGAAGCAGTGCATATTTTCACTCAAACTTTTATCTGTTATATGAGTGCCATTTTTTCACTGCAGAACTCACTTCTTTTCAAACTTCAACTATTTTTTCATATTTTTCAGATCTACGAGAGGAGACTACAGCGAGTGCTGTTGGATATGTGGAAGCTAAAAGGGAAAGTGAATTGTGCGTCACAAAATGTCGGATAACACCCAAACACAAAATCCACAAGAAAGCATACAGAGTGGCTGCCATCATCAATGAAGCGGAGGAGATTATATTATCATGTCAGGATGAAGACTGTCCTGCATCCCAAGGTACCTTAACGACATGCTTTTATTCAATCACATATACATATCTCTCATCACCTGATTTGTCGTGGGTGCCTAGTGTCTAGTGTTAGAATAAAATTAAGAATCATAAAAATTTAAGATTCCTTGAATATTTCATTTTGTGCATGAGTAAGGTAGGCACGTATACTGATAGATGAAATGTTGAGAACCATATTATCTTGCTTGGGGTAATAGGGTCCGCACTTAAATTGAGATAATTGTGACGTCAGATGATCGAGTTGCGGGATACTTGTCATTCCTGCTTGAATCATTACTCATTAGTCAATATATTCATTTATTAAGATTTTTTGTTACAGGTGGCTGTAAGCACGCAGTTGCTTTTTTATACTGGCTGTACCGCAGAAGTATTGAGCCCAGCAGAACCTCTGTTGAATGCTCCTGGAAAAGACCAGTAATGGCGGGCACCGGAACCACCATTCCGTACATAAAAGCAGCTGACTTCGGGAATTGGGGGCATCGGCCTGAAGGAGATGGCTCATTTTTAAAAGATGTATTTAAGTCTAGGCGCACACTAGACGACAGGCGACAGGCTGCGGCCGACAGTTTTCAAACATTTTGTTCAAAGCTCCGCACACTTGGCGTCTGAGACGCCGAGACTCGGCGACTAGCTGCGGGAGTCGTGCCCGCTCGCTACTTGTTGCCGCGACAGTCGCGCCACCCACACGCACACTAGACGACAGTCGCAGTATACCTACCCATATACTCTGTGGCATGGCTTGCTGCACGACGTCACAACTACAAGTCACGGCGACTGTCGCCGAAACAGCCGCACAGACGTCTAGTCGTGGCGACTAGTCGCGGCGACTGTCGCCGACACGGCAGCACACTAGACGACTAGTCGCGGCGACTTTCGCGGTGACAAGTCGTCTAGTGTGCGGAGGGTCAAAGAGCAATATGCATTGCAAAAGTTCTATGCTTATAATTGTTTTTACACCAAAAAATAGACACTTCCATTCATCAAATTCAGTAACTATATGCCATTGTGTACTGCCATTTTCAGATGGTTGTAGGTAACTATCATTGTAAACTTGTTACAACTATCGTTGTAGACTTGTACCTTCTTGAAATAAAAAGTGAAAGTTGAATTTGTAAAATATTTTTTTATTGCTTTCTTTCATTTATATAATCACATATTTATTTCAGCCGAGCAAGCAAATAGTATGTACATTGGCATCAAGAAATAAAGATACACAATGATGATACATATTTAAAAAATTAGATTGACGGTCTGGCTATTGAAGACCATCGTCGATGATTCTCCAAACATCTATTATGGCCATCAAGGCCGTAGCCAGGAGGGGATCAAGGGGGATTGATCCCCCCCCCGAAATAAAAAAAAAAGATATTTATTTTAGACTTTTAATAAGTATTCATGAGACTACAGCTATTATCTACAGTCCGCCCGTCTCACTTTGTTGTTATACACAACATTTCCAAATATTCACAAACTTTTCAAAATCATGGCGACACTGCCTGTTTCTACATGTACTCCTGAGAGGACTTTCTCTTATCTGAAACGCCTCAAAACTTATTTGAGAAATTCCACAGGCCAACAGCTCCACAGGTTTGGCGTTAATGTCAATCCACCGCAGAATTGACATCGACACCGAGGAGGTAATTGATTTGTTCGCTACAAAGAAAGACTAAATTTAATTTTGTAATAACGTATTAATATAATATTTCTGTAATGGTTTTCTAATAAATATGTATGATAAGTAACACCATTTTATTTCTTTTATTAAATTGTATGTTTTTCTACTGTTCCACGAAATCAAACACCCCCCCAAATTATTTTTTGGCTACGGCCTTGATGGCCATCAAGAAAAAGCCAAGGTTATGTCTCGGCATGCTCGATGACATGTTTAATAATTATATCAACAACAATTTGTTTCCAAGTTGACGAACGCGGCAAGCAATCTCCAGGCAAAGTTGACGCCTTGAGGATGCAAAGCGTTGATTTCTACAAATCTAGAGAGCATACACACAAGGATGGTAAAGTAAAAGAGCATAACAAATTCTTGAAGAGAATGGCAGGAATTTTCAGGTATTTTGCTGCAATTTGGGTTGGAATCACTGTCCGGCACATTCTCACTGTCTGACTTTTGACTACAGACATCGGATTCAACTGCTGGAAATGCAATGTTAAGATGGCATTCAGCATCTGCCAGTAAGTGTGGTTGGAGACACATGATGGGTGATGAGGCTCTGTCAACTAATGCAGGAGGGTCTGTAGCAGTTGCCTTACTCCTGACGTGCGCCTTCATGTTCACCTGCACATGTTTGTCATGGGCCCTACAGGTGATAGAAGATGCATGCACCTCAGCCGTGGAGGTGGAAGGCCCAGGAGAAGGCTCACATTCCTGACACATTTCTTCAGAAATACGAAGTTTTTTTCGGCGATCAGCAGTTCGTCTATGTCGGAATATCAGTTTTCTAACAGTGAAAAATGTGTGGAACCCATTGAGGTATATATACGTGGAACCACATTGTCTTTGAGATGTATGCAGTCCCTATACGGACTTCCGATAAAAATAAAGAGTGATATTATGAAAAATAAACATCAAAATGATGGCAATAAAGGCTCATCAAAAGTTCAGTGTAAAGCAAGTTTACAAGTCTACCTAACTCCAAAGCTAGGTAGGCTTGTTAGATTTTGACAGTAAATAATTAACAATTTTGTAAGACTTTAATTTATGTTCGTAATACACTTGTTAGATTAGGCATTTTTTTTGACGTTTTCTACGATAAAGTAAAAAAAGTTGTCTATGGATAGTAGACTTGTAATTGTAGCTTGTTCTTTACAAGTTGTGTACTTGTAGTTTCAAAATACACTAGTTACGTCAGATCTGTCAAATTTTAACAATTGTGAGCTACAATTGTTAACTTGTACGTTGAAAATACAGGCCCCTGGGCGTAGGCTGCAACGAGCTGTCACACACTGCACATCATACATTATATTTGAAAATATTAAAATGTATGTTTTATTTCAAACATCTACTTTTTATGTATGAAAGCAAAATAATACATTACTTTTTATTTTTCGAAACAAAAAAAAACTTTTTTATTAATAATTAAAACGTTTGATCTGGGCTTAGGCTGCAACGAGCTGTCACACACTAGTTGGCTCCGCGAAGCCAGCTGTAGATGGAAGGCAAACAACTCTTTCATCTGACTCATCTCATTTCTCGCCTAGCTCACTCCGTCGAGCTCGTTGGCTGTGGAAGGCAAATACCATTATTTTTTAAAACTCTTTCGCAATGGAAGGCCAAAACTATTTCACTACGCTCCGCTCAGCTATTTCCCGCTCCCGCTCAGCTATTTCCCGCTCGCAGTGGAAAGCGGGCATTACAGTATGGGTGGTCAGCCACATACTAACCTATAAGTCAAGGAAATTATTTTATTAAGTTCTATAATCTAAGTTGCAAAGATACATACCATTTGAGATTCATATTAAATGCATTCCCACAAGCAGACAGGTATAAGTTCGCGCTTACAAATGCCCCATGTGGACTTATAAAATAAAAAACTAATCTCAAATGAACATAAGCCCTGCAACTCTTGCCGAATTTTCCTCAAACAGAGATAAAATTTTCATGGTAAACCATTCTTACAGTATGGGTGGTCAGCCACATACTAACCTATAAGTCAAGGAAATTATTTTGTTAAGTTCTATAATCTAAGTTGCAAAGATACATACCAATCGAGATTCATATTAAATGCATTCCCACAAGCAGACATTTATAAGTTCGCGCTTACACATAATGCATGTTGACTTACAACATAAAAACCCAATCTCAAATTAATATAAGCCCTGCAACTCTTGCCAATCTTCCCTGAAACACAGCTGAAATCTTCAAAGTGAACCATTTTTTAAACTATGGGTGGTCGATTTTCTTTTACAAAGGCTGCATGTTTTTATTTTACATGTTTTCCGAATTTTAACGCGAGGAAACTATGCGCAATATACACATTCACCAAATGTTAAGGGGTTGGGCTGCGTAGCAGCCAGGGGCAACGCCCCTAGTAAGTAATTTATTGTAATACCTGCAAATTTTATGAAACAACACAAAATAATAAATAAAGGGTTATCTGTTGTTAACTAAAATGTAATTTGTTGTATGTGTTCCTAGACTTATAGGTTGGTATGCGGCTGACCACCCAAGCTGTAGAAAATGGTTCATTTTGTCAACGTTACCCCTGTTTCAGGGATGTTCGGCAAGAGTTTCAGGGTTCACGTGCGGCATGTGCAAGCGTGAACTTGTACATGTCTGCTTGTGAGAATGCATATAATGTTAATCCCCAATGTTACATATCTTTGCAACTTAGATTAGATAAGATAAGATGTTCAACATTACCTAAAAAATCCCATGCTGTATCACTAATTGTGACGTTGAGGAAAGATGGATGTAAAATATTGAGTAAATCAATCACTATGCGTTTTTTTGTGGTGCAATAATAGCAAAAGTAAACATTTCCCGATTGCCAGATCCTGTGGGAGAAGCGCCACTACCTGATAGGCATCCCTGCCGCCCTGCCCCTGGTGGTGCTGGCCTCCATGAGCTGGGACGCCTTCAGCCGGCGCCAGCTGCTGCAGCTGCTGGACCAGTGGAAGACTCCCTCTCCTCATGATGCCCTGCACCTCCTCCTGCCATGGTATATGTTACAACAGTTCTATATACCAATACAGAAATAGGATTTAGGAAAATGTATCATGCATTTAGGTTAAAAATTAATATTCATTGATGTGTCAGTATTCTCTGCCTGGTGCAATGGTGTGACCAACCCCAAATTATGAGTACCAAAAAAATTAAGTATATAAGTCAAATGAAATGGAAAAGGATTTATACCATTCTGAGTAAAAAAAAAGATGACTCTCACATGTGATGGAGTGCATTCTGAACAGGGCCTAAAACATAATGCACACTACCTGATAGGTATCCGTGCTCTTGGTTGCTCTAGCCTCATTCACGCTGACTCACTGCACCCTTACAGCCATTAAACACTAGACCAGGGGTCGGCAACCTGCGGCTCGCGAGCCACATGCGGCTCTTTGGATGTGAAGCTGCGACTCTTTAGTTCCATAAACAAATAATATTTATTTTATCAAGAAAAAACATTGAAAAATTGTTCTGGATCGATTAACGAGGATTAGGCATCTCTCAGACTCTTTTTACTCACTTTTCAGTCCGTCCGTCGTGGTCGTGGTCGTCTTCGTCATCGTCCCCCTGTCGACACTGTCGTTAAGTCTGTGAATATTGTGGCTCTTTACGAACTTTGAATTTTTGGCTCTTCCGATTCAAAAGGTTTCCGACCCCTTCGCTAGACACATTCTGCCACCATTCTTCCCAGTAATCCATAGAAAATCTGGGCAGATTGGGTTGTGTGTGACATAGCGCTTAATGTAATACTTGGTGTGTGGTTAGTTTCCCGGATGAGGGAGTTCGCCTGCGCGCTGTCCGCTGGCTGAGCCTCACCCCCGCCGACGCCCTGTGCACCCTGGCCCCCCAGCTGTGCTCGGCGCTGCGCTATGAGCGGCACGCAGCCTCTCCCTTGGCTCGCCTGCTGCTGCGCCGCGCCCTGGACTCCCCGCGCTTCGCCCACAAGCTCTACTGGCAGCTGGTGCACGACATCCCTGGGAACTCTCCACAGGTGAAGAGAGTATACTATTAGTTTATTTATGTAATATTCAGGTAGAATGAGATGAGGCAAAATGCCTAATCTTTCATTGTTCGTAAGTATGGTTGAGGGGACGCGTTAGACTGGAAATTTCATATTTACATATAATTCATTGTAAGATTAATTACACTTAGCGAATATTAGACAAACCGTTGTGGGAGAACTTATCTTTCTTGTTATTCTTGACATTTCATTGATGAGGTAGCCGATGTCTTCAGAAGGCAGCCTTTCTGCACAACAAATGAGGATGAACTCCGAACGCATTAGCTACGGCGCCAACGAAACATTGAGAATAATGTAAGTTCTCTACAACCGTTCTTCTAATACCCAAGAAGTGTAATTAACTTTGAAAGTTGAAAATACATACATAATATATCAAATGACTGTACTCTATTTTAAATTTAGAAATTTTATGTCATACGCCATTTTCTGGTCTCATTCATCAATGTATTGAGAGCCCTCAGCCCTCCGCCCAATCGATAAAGAAGGAGCGCTCTTCTTGATAAAGTCTGCTCCTTCTAGTCACGTTCACATTGTGGATAGTTTAGAAGCCCCCATGTGCATGTTTGCAACACTCTTGGTACAGCCTGTGTGGAAACAGTTAAAGGCTGACAAGGCCTTGCGGTCCGTGTCGAAACTCTCTGTATAGAATTAGAGACAATGCCCAATCAGCAGTGGGAGAATAGGTTGAAGGAAGATGTCATACGGCTTCTTTATATGGCAAGCTGGAAGACAGTTGCAGGGGATAATCGGCGCTAAAGGCACAGCATACCGGAATGCAAGGTTCAATTTGGGCTGCACAGCCATCAAAGAGAAAAATAATAAATTGGATATTATATTTTGAATTGTTTGTGTATTAACACTGTGAAAATTCATATTCAATATTATTTTATTTATTTAATTGAAGATTCAAGTCAAAACACTGTTTTGTATTTTCACGATTAAAATCAATTTATTATTTAATTTACAAACGTTTTCGATAAAATATCATCGTCAGGTATACAAAAAATTTAAATCAAAGAGATTTAAATTTGATTTAAATTTTTTGTATACCTGACGATGATATTTTATCGAAAACGTTTGTAAATTAAATAATAAATTGATTTTAATCGTGAAAATACAAAACAGTGTTTTGACTTGAATCTTCAATTAAAAAAATAAAATAATATTAAATTGGATATTTGTTATGAATTGAAGTGTTTCCCTAAAACTTATAATAGATAAATTTAAAAATGACGTTTCAGAACTCGGCTGACAGTTTTTTGGGCATCTCCCTGGATGGAGAAGCGTCGGTGGCTGGAGCAGAAGTGGATGCTGGCATCATCGCCTCCTCCCGCTGGGTCAGAAGGAACCAGATGCTGCTGCGCGCTCTGCTGGCCATCCTGGGAGAAAACCTCTCTCAGAGGCTGCTCAAACAACAACTCCTAGTCAAGGTGAGCACAACATTTGTATCTTTGTCTTCTTCCACTTTAGGGAAGATAAAAATTAGCCTTTAATTTTCAAATGTGCCCTTTGCTGGAATGAAAAATTCATATATCTTTCTGAATACCCATCCAGCCTTCTGGGTCCTGCTTGAGATATAGCACTTTCTATAGCGACAACCCAGCTTGCAGAGGGCACTTGAGGTGTGATCCACACAAGAACGGTATTTGTTTATTTATTTAGTAATACTGCATCCTGTAGAAAAAATTGCGAAAATACTCTACCATCACATAAATGCTGTAAACAGAAAAAATATGGATGATACAACAGCACCTCTAGTGAGTGTATTAATTTTGAAATATTTTCTGTTCATTCGATGGTTGAGTAGGTATTTATTCGTTTTTTTATACTTTGCGTCTACTCCTAAGACGACGACGTATATGTTCAGCATTATTCAATCGCTTGAGTCTTCTAGGGGTCTGCCACCTGTTTTATTCTTAGTTTTTAACTGAAAAGGCTATTTAAATAACCCTATGCTTGTTTATTTCAGAGTTTAACAGAAATAGCAGGCAATGTTAAAAACTCTAAAGAAAGTGTGAGGAACAGGAACCTGATATCTGGTGTGGAGAGTCTAGTGCCGCTGCTCAAGTCAGACAATGTGTGCTTACCTCTCTCCATATCAAGGGAAGTGCATGGCGTTGATGTGAAGTGAGTTATACAAAGCATACCTTACTCTATTATCATAATTAAACCTCTAGATTTGAAAATATAGTTGTGGTGCTGAACTCAGAGAAATCCAGGGCAGTGGGAAAACCTAGATCAAGATGGCGGACGGCTGGATGGCAAGATGACTTGAAGACTCAAGACAAGGCAACAATAATTTTGCTGAAATTTAAATTAGAATAATGAATTATTTAAAAAAAAAATTTTTTAATTTTTTACTGTTTAATTGTTTAGAGTTTATTTGTTTTATATATTTGAATGTATTAATTGCTTGTATTCCTTGACTGATAGGTTGGTATGCGACTGACCACCCATACTGTAAAAAATGGTTCACTTTGCCAATGTCACCCCTGCTTCAGGGAAGGTTGGCAAGAGTTGCAGGGCTTATGTTCATTTGAGATTGGGTTTTTTATATTGTAGGTCCACATGCGGCATGTGTAAGCGCGAAATTATGCATGTCTGCTTGTGGGAATGAATTTAATATGAATCTCAAATGATACATATCTTTGCAGCTTAGATTTAGATTTAGATTTAGAATGACTGAAGTATGTTCAGATTCTTTAACTTCTAGTATGCGCAGAGTTTTCAGCCGTCATCCAGCTGCGCAACTCATGTTTTTGATATTAAATATCTCCAAAGATACACAACATATCTCCTATCCGATTTTTTATCTCAAAAAGTAGTGAAATAAAGTTTTGTTAGTGCATAATTTAGTAGAACATCATGATCATCATTATGATGATTATGAAAAAAAAAATTTGTTTTAAAAATAGACATATATTTTATGATGAATGGGCACATAAGCCAGGTGTTTATGAGTAGGAAAGCTCTGTATGCAGTGTAAACAAACCTTTTGTTATAGGTATGTGCTGAGAATATCTTGCTGTTGCAGCACTTCACTTCGAAGGTGATGCTTCTTGATGCTTTCCGTTGGTGACTGCACCATCTGTGAGAGAAGTGGGCTAACAAAACAATATCACTATTAGATGTATACCCTGGTAATTGTTTATTTTTCAGGTCTTGCTCCTATTTCCCTTCTAATACTCTACCGATGAAAATCAACTTCATCAGTGTAGACAACGCAGTTGTTCCAGCTATTTTTAAGGCAAGTCCATTTTTACTTTTCTTGCGCACATCTTACACCATTTGTAGGAATTTTCACTATTTTGCTGCGGGACTTTCTCACCATATAAAATATGCTTCCAGTAACACTGGAATATATATTTATTTTATTGTTGAAATATATATAACCTGTATGAACAGAAAACCTCAATCTTAAAAATGCAAATATTAAAGGTAGGTACCTTCAAACTTTTATGACAGCCGCATTTGTAAGTCTCCTCATGACATCTATTACCTGCAGTCCAACATCAGGTATCTGATTTATAATTTTTTGCAAAAAAAGTGAAAATAAAGTGTTAAGAGTGCAGAATAACTTTTTTATTTTTAAATCTCTGTGAAATTATAATGAATTTTCAGTTTGAATACACATAACATTAAAAACATAATGAAAATTAAAGTAAATCACACTTACATTATTATCAACGTTATGTTAAAGTTAAATTAAAAAAAGTGTTCATCCTTAATCGTCATGCAGAAAAGGTGCATCCTAAAGACGTTGCCAATGAAATGTCGAGAAAATTTAATGTGTTCCTAGAACACTTTGTCAAATATCCAAAAATATTTTTTTTAAGTTAATCTTTATTTGTAAATATGTCAAACGACAGTAAGTCCAGTTTAAAACTCACGTTTTATATGTTTTGTTTGCCTAGGTGGGCGACGACCTCAGGCAAGACGCCTTGGTTCTGCAGGTGATGAGGGTGATGGACCAGCTGTGGCTGAAGGAAGGCCTGGACCTCAGGATGGTGACATTTGATGCTGTGCCAACTCAGCTGAGGAAGGGTTAGTCCTCGTCCTCTCATTCCCATACACAACTGCATGCAGATAGACTTCTTTCCGCTTCGTCTACAAAGGGGTTGCATTTTGAGAATAGAACCTACATTACAAACGAATCATAATAATTGTAGAAATAGTATAATTTGTACAGATGCTTAAGCGATCTGTTAATTCTGTTTCTGGAGTCTCGACTTATTAATCAATCAAGAAAACATGCTGATCTAGCAGTCAAATGTTCTCCGTATAATCATTAGAAAGGTTGAGAGTTCTCACCCTGGTCTTAATGCTTCACTCCATAAACAGCTGGGTCTAGTGAGATTGGCCGGTGAGCCCTAAGATTTCTAAACCTCGTAGAAATTATTAGAAATGGGGAAAATCTCTTTTTAAAATTTATAACATGTGCATTGTCTAGGATTGATTTCATTTATAAGTTATCAAGTTTGAGTAAAGAAGATGAGATGCTTGTTCTTCGAATAACAGAAATAAGCCTATCCCAGTGAGATTTTATTGTACTTGTTGTGGACGCTAGTATAAATATTTGATTGTAAATTTGTATATTTGGTTTTAGGAATGATAGAAATGGTTTGTTCGGCGGAAACCCTACGAGCTATCCAAGTGGAATGGGGCCTCACGGGATCCTTCAAGGATAAACCCATAGCAGAGTGGCTGGCCAAACATAATCCCTCTGAGCTAGAGTACGAGAGGGCTGTCACCAACTTTACAGGTATCAAGCATGGCAATACAACCACACAAACATTTTATGCTGTAATTTCATCATTACAGAACATTGTTTCACCTGTTTATGATAATTATTCAAAAGTTAAACCATACAAACCATTTTGGATTTCTTCTTTGTGTGGGCTTATGTAACATGCATGAATGAATGATTAATATTTCAATTAAAATTTGAAAAATAAAACACAAAGTTTTTCTTCACGAGTTGGGTTTTATTCCTTCGAGTGCTTTCGATGTTATCACATCATTATCAAGAAGACAAGTTGTCACATCATTATCAAGAAGACAAGTTGTCACATCATTATCAAGAAGACAAGTTGTCACATCATTATCAAGAAGACAAGTTGTCACATCATTATCAAGAAGACAAGTTGTCACATCATTATCAAGAAGACAAGTTGTCACATCATTATGAAGAAGACAAGTTGTCACATCATTATCAAGAAGACAAGTTGTCACATCATTATCAAGAAGATAAGTTGTCACATCATTATCAAGAAGACAAGTTGTCGCATCATTATCAAGAAGACAAGTACTTGGGAAGTATGTTTGAGAAGAATGGAAAGATGACAAGAGAACTTGAGAATAGGATGTGTAAGGGCAAGCAAGTGGTCGGTGCAATAGGAAGAATAGCAAAGAACAAGCGATTGACGATGGATCTGAGAATGGCGGTACACAATGGCATATTGTTACCGACTTTGATGTATGGAAGTGAAGCATGGACAGTGAATGATAGCGAAATGAGTAAAGTATGTACGGTGGAAATGAAGCATTTGAGAAGCATGACAGGAAAAACTCTGAGGGATAGAGTTAGGAATGAATGGGTAAAAAAAGAATGTAATTTGAAAGAGGATGTGAAAGTTAAGGTACAAAAGAATGTGATGAGATGGTTTGGGCATGTGGAAAGAATGAACGATGATAGACTGACAAAGTATGTATACAAAGAAAGTGTGAAAGGAAAAAGAGGGAAGGGACGACCGAGAAAAGTATGGAGTGATCAGATTGAGGAGATTGTGAAAGAATGGGATATACAAAGTGAGCGTAAAAGAAGAAAATGCATGAAAAAGGTGATGGATATGAATGAATTGAAAGAGGTATGTAAGGATAGGAAAAAATGGAGGCAACTCTGCAGAGGCTCTGGCCACCCCTAGCGGAATGGCGACAGAGTTACAGTTACAGTTACAAGTTGTCACATCAACAACATCGAAAGCACTCTGAATAAAACCCAACTCGTGAAGAAAAACTTTTGTGTTTTATTTTTCAAATTTTAATTAAAATGAATCTTCACAACGTCAACACACAAACTCTTAAACTTAATTAATATTTCAGCTTCCTGTGCTGGTTACAGTGTTGCTACATATCTGCTTGGTATCTGTGATAGACATAATGACAACATTATGTTAAAAACCTCTGGCCATCTCTTCCACATTGACTTTGGGAAATTCCTCGGTGACGCACAAATGTTCGGGAACTTTAAGAGGTAACTCACATTTAAAAGAAGTTTAAGATTCTTATACTTAATTAAATTAATCGTTTTCTGTATCCAATTTCTTTAGTTTATTCCTGAAGAGGCCTTGTGGACAATGAGGTTGTTTACATGGTAAATGACATTCCCTACTCTTATCTCTTTACTAACTATCCAGCCTAAATCGAGCCTGGACCTTCCAAATGCTGCGCATTCAACTCCTTCCGTTTGCCATCCTCCAAATTGCCACCTGAAAAAGCTGTGTGGTATCCCACCTCACTACATCCTCGCAAGCCTGTGCCTATTCACCAGTCTCTTTCCGCTGAAGTATCGATTCAGAATTTATTTTAGGATCTTACAAACTGGCATCCTTTGAATGTGTCCCATTCATCTTCATCTAAGTAATAATATAAGCACAAGAGACTGGGGGCCTTGCAGATATTATTGTGGAGCTTTATGTAAGAAATTGTAATGTGAACAAATTATGATTTATACATGATTTTAGGGATCGTGCCCCGTTTGTCCTGACTCCTGACATGGCGTATGTGATCAATGGAGGGGAGCGCCCCTCTCAGAGGTTCCACCACTTTGTAGAGCTTTGCTGCACGGCCTTCAACATCGTCAGGAAACATCACAACCTCATCCTGCACCTCTTCTCATTGGTAAGATATTATCCAACTTATTTAATGCACTGAAAATCAACTAACTGTACCTGTGGTAATACTCTGGTCATTTGTCACCAAAGACTGTGCGGACTTGCCTCCACTTCATATACTTGCATACCTATTAAAATATATTAATATAATTTTGAAGTTGAATGAATCAAGAAATCCCACTTTTAAAGAAGATTGAGCCTTCAAAGTGGCCGATCTAACTGCTTAGAATGTCATTCGTATTGATTTGAGAGAGCTCAACTGAGAAAAACCCTTTAAAAAATACCGTTAAATCCTCCTCTTCTCTCTAATATATTGTTAGGCGCCTTTACAGTAACACATTGTTATAAAAAGTGCTTTATAAATTTAGAATCTGGATTCTGTCATTTTCTCTAAGCATTGCTTTATTCTAAATCCCATCTTTTCACAGATGGCTTCCACTGGTATCCCAGGAGTGTCAGCCACAGCTGTGGGCTATGTGAGAGCCGCGCTGTTGCCTGGACAGACCGCCGCAGAAGCAGCCGCTGCCTTTGCCAGACTGATACACTCCGCTTTACGGTAACACACAAATCAAAATTTCTCTTCGATGACACTACAGCCCAAATCTATATGCCATACCTCTAACTCCTCCCGTCCTCTGCAGTTGTGCTCTGTTTTCTCATGCGGAGAAGCTGTGTGATATCTCTCCTCATTCTGTCCTCTCACCCTGCCTGGGCCTTACCGCCTGGCTCCTCCTATTTGGGCAAGGTTTCTTCATGATACAAATATTCTCTGCACACGTGAACCCATCCCTGTATTTGCTGTGTTTACTTATTATCTACAGACACGTCAAGGTGTTCTGCAAGTGAGACTGTATACTTTTTTACTTTATAGCAGTCCGAAGGAACTGTTATAAAGTATTCTATTCGTCCGGAAAAAAAAATATGAGGTTTCAACGGAAATGAGTTGTCCTGCACCAGGACATGCAAAAAAACCTAATTTGTCGAACCTGTCCGTCCGTCCGTCCGTCCGTCCGTATGGATGTATGTATGTCCCAGCCGGAACTACTGATCGCAGAGACACCAATTTTTGGATTTAGAGAATTGACAACCACAGATTTTGATGGGCCGACTGGCATGGCACCAACCTGAAAATTCAAGATGGCTGCCATACAAAAAAAACATAAAATTGCACTTTTCTCAAAAACGGCTCTAACGATTTTCTTTTTGGCAACACTCTTGCCAACCTGCGTCTGTGGGTTGCCATATAAAAGAAAAAAACGATTGTGATTTTCTCGGAAGTGGCTGAGTTGACAAAAAAATAATGTTCTACAATATTACGCGCAATATAAATTTCTACAAAAATATAAAAAACACTTTTAAAAAAAAAATACTTAAAGTACCGTTTACACGATCTCAAAATTTTCATTCTACAATATTATACATAACATACAATTCTAAAGAAAAATTAAATAAAATTAATGAAAAAAATAACAAAAAGGGCCGTTTACATGATATTAAAAATTTAAATTAAAAGGCAACAAAAACCCATCAGAACGCAATACACTTTTATATTTCTTAACTTTAATAGAAAGAACTCTCTTATAACTATAATTCATAGTGAAACACTTTTCAAATATTAGAAAATTCAAGATGGCTTCTGAACAGCTGAAAGTTTCAAATGAGATTTTCTCAAAAACGGCTCATACGATTTTCTTGAATTTTTTGCATACTCGTCATTATAATAGTGCTATGTAACAACAATAACCATTGCCTCATAATTTACTTTGTTTTGGGGGCTGCCATACAAGAGAAAATAAATAATTTAAAATTTCTCGGCAGAGAAAGGGTTAACTAAAAAATAATGTTCTACAATTGAAAAGCTTTTATATATACCTACATACATGAATCATTACTTTTTTCAAAAAAATATTATGAAGTATAGCCACCATACAAAGTGACAAATTTTCATACAAAAAATTATTGTAGTATTTTTGGTAGCAAAACGTCTAATACCCATAAATAAACCTACATAACAATTCACCTAATAAAGTGCTATGTAACAACAATAACCATTGCCTCATAATATACTCTTTGTTTTGGGGGCTGCCATACAAGAGAAAACAATAATTTAAAATTTCTCGGCAGAGAACGGGTTAACTAAAACATATTGTTCTACAATTGGATAGCTCTTATGTATACCTACATATATTATTCATTACTTTTTTCAAAAAAATATTATTAAGTATAGCCACCATACAAAGTGACAAATTTCCATACAAAAAAAAAAAAATTGGTAGCAAAACGTCTAATACCCATAAATTAACCTACATAACAATTCGCCCAAACAAGAGCTACATATGTAACAACAATAACCATTGCATCATAATACTCTTTGTTTTGGGGGTTGCCATACAATAGAAAACAATAATTTAAAATTTCTCGGCAGAGAACGGGTTAACTAAAAAATAATGTTCTACAATTGAAAAGCTCTTATATATACCTACATTCATTAATCATTGCTTTTTTCAAAAAAATATAAGGTGTAGCCACCATACAAAGTGACAAATTTCCATACAAAAAATAAAGTAATATTCTTGGTACTAAAACGCCTAATATAAAATACTAGTCTATGAGTCTTAAAATTTAGTAAGTACCCATAATAATCAATCATGACTTTCCAATATATTTATGAAAAGTATACCCACCAAACAAAGTGTTAGTTTTGATACAAACGGGATCAATGATAATACTGCAAACAGACGATTACTTAAATAGATTAGCTTCATTACTTACACACAACTAAATATTTTGTTATGAAAATTGACTATGACCTAAACATGATTGTATTTTATGCTATAAAGTCATGTGCAGTCCACTGTACAATTTATTTTTGTATTATATGAATGTGTTATTTTGTTTTCAGGTCCCGGTTTACTCCTATCAATTTCTTCCTGCACAATCTTGCACAACTCCGAGCTGGAGATCAACCATCTTCCTCCTCTGAACTCTTGTCATTCATGCCAAAGACTTACACGTAAGCCAACAATTTATTTACAATATTATACATTGTCCATAACCTGCCATGAAACATTCACACATAATATGTGTACAAACTGCTAGTCATTATAAACTGCCAGTCTTCCTGCCTTTCTCTGAAGCAGTAACATCAATTGATTGTAATAATGATGGATGATTTTTTGTGTGGCGCCGTTTAATGGTCCATGACCATCTCAAGGGTGCCATGGCTCTTTGAATACAGCATTTTCTTCAATCCTCTTTTGTCTCAAAAAAGCCATCGACGGGGAGGGGAGGGGTAGGCACACAAATTTAAAAAAAAACATTTGTTTTCATTTGAAGCATTGTCGACAGGACAGACATGTAAGAAAATATTTCATTCACATGTCTCAAGTCATATTATTGGACTTTATTAGAAAGTTTCTTATTGTATAGGATGTCACAAGAGGGAAGGCTCACTAATGTTGAAGTGCTGGGCTATGAGAAGCGCTATGACCCTGAGAAGTACTATGTGTACGCCCTGCGGATCTTCCGGCAAGGACAGGCGACCTCGGTGGTGCTCTACCGCAGCTACAAGCACTTCACTGAGCTCTACCAGAAGATATGCCTGCACTTCCCGCTGGCTAAAGTGCACAGGTGAGATAACCCATACATTTCGCTTTTGATTCACATCTCTAAATGAGTTTCAATTCCTTAGATCCCAAATTACAACAAAAGAGCTTGAGAACGAGAGATAAAACATTAAATCTCCATATCAGAAGTGATATTTATTAGCTGGACAAAGTCTGGAAAGTGAATAACAACACCTAAATAAAGTTCTACGCAGTGACACTTTTAGAACTACCAGTGCCCTGGGAAAACATATAAAGGAGTGTAGGGATGGGCAAATGAAACAAATATTGATACATATCAAATCAATATTTTCTAACACTATCAAAATTTATAGAGGAAAAAATATTGATGTTTCGAAACATTTTTATACATCAGGTGCTGAAAGGTATGTCTCAAGATTTCATCTAAAAATACCATCAACTGGTTGAGGGAGGAGAAACGTATTTCCAGAAAAGTTAATATAATCGCTAGCGAGGCATATGTTCATATTTCATCTCTCAAAATCGCTGTTGGGGGGGGGGGGGGGGGGTTAGGCATGCTATTTCCAAAATTATACTCCAGAATCCATATCGCCATTTTTAATATCGCAAAAATATCAATATTTAGGCACTGGTTCTACAAGGAGTTTGATCTACTATTTTCCTCTTCTCCGAGTCCCATGGACACCAATGAGTGGATTATTTATGAGTTACACTGAGATGGCCTTAATTCAGCCAGTGCAGTCAAGGAAGAAGCTACTGCAAAAAAATGATTACTTTCAAGGATAACAGTTCTCCGTTATGAGGAATAAAACCAACAAGACCCTATTTTCTTTGTGCTGCTTTTCAGTAGTTTAGAATCCAACTTGTGTACATACATAATATGTTACATTGGCAAATATATATTAGAGTGTAATTTGGAATTACCAATCAAACTTTCCAGGTTAAATGTTTTCTATTTTTATTTATGGAAATTACAAAATTACTTATCATGATAGCACTTAATACTACATTTGATTTATTCTTTACGCTTGCATTAATATTATCTCAACACAGGGCCAGGTATCCCTGAATAAAGTTCAATAGACAGATTGTAATCAGCTCAGATGCTATGTAGGCAAATCCAGATTACGATTTTATCTATTCTTTACAATGAGCCGGCTTCTGTTTGCTCCTCCCTTTTGATAATACCGACGCAAAAATCTCATACAGTGCCCGTAGTACGAGTTTTTTCTTAATACTCGAAGTATCGAGTTTTCGAGAAAATTGTATGTGAACTTGAAAAGCATCTCAAAAACAGTTCGAAACTTTTTTTGCCAGAGGTGCTTTTCAAGTTCACATACATTTTTCTCGAATACTCAATACTTCGAGTATTGTGAAAAAACCCGAACTACGGGTACATATCACTAATATGCTCAATTATGAAATCAAATTGTATTTTTACCCAGCACTCGGTCATTCATGGGTATCGCCGTCGAAATTTGTACCTTTTGTCTTGTGCGTGTGTCCCCTAATGATTTTCAGCTTTTTCATAAAAACTGGTGATCTCTACTGAATTCTAAAATTATCAGAGTAAAGTATATAAAAAGCGTATCGAAATACAAAAAAAAACTGCAAAAAGCATTAAGTGGCGATGTAATTAAAAAATAAAACAAAAACGCCTTTTTTCCATTCCCATACAAATTTTACATGTCCGCAACCCGTTTTTGACCCTTTGATGGCATGATACGATCAAAATAGACACACGTTTTTAAAGTTGAGTATTTTTGCATATACCTTAGTAACGTATCTTTCATTTTCTGTACTAGCCACAATAATATTTACTTATTTAAACACGAAATATTGATTGCTAAGGGTTGTCTCCATTTTTGGCTCCGAAATTTTTCTTTTAGTATGTTACCAATTCCATTGGAACTGACAAAAATCTTGCAATCTTAAGTATTTGTTCACGTATGGTAACTCTTTGATGTAGTGTGGACAACACAAAAAAACTCATTCGATACCTTCATTTTCTTTTGAGAACGTTTACATCAGACTCGGGAATTTGTCGTGTGTGTTTTGAGTGGAAGTTAGCTTGGCATTATTAAGGTATGTATTCGAATATGTTGTCAGTTGTATATTTTTTACTTAGACCCATTAATTCTTCTAATGATTGTATGTTTTTATCATTGCTGACAGTATTATTTTTCAAATGGCACAAGTTTAAGGTAATGTCGGGCGGTTTTTTATTTACAATCTTTACCGTATGTTACCAGTATTAAGGTGTATTCACGTAGGTTTAAAAAAATACACCTACTTACCGTTAATTTATGGTTGACTAACAAATAACATTTACGTACCTAATTGAAACATAAAACTATCTAATCAACCTTACTACATGCTATTAATATTTTAAATGCACCATTTGATGTTTGTTATTCAAAATAGCAAAAAGGTTTATTCCGTGATCTGTGGGCTAAACGATTAAATGAAATTTGGACCACAGAGGTACCTAATTTTTATATCGGTGCTGGATACTGTGAAAAATGTACGCAAAAAAAAACATTGCCTATCTATCTAAATCTATGATAATCTATAATCTAAGTTACAAAAATATATTGCATTTAAGACTTTAAGTTCGTACTTAAACATGCTGCATGTGAACCTACAATATAAAACCCAATCTCAAATGAACATAAACCCTGCAACTCTTGCCGACCTTACCTGACACAATGGTAACATTGGTAAAGTGAACCATTTTTTACAGTATGAGTGGTCAGCTTCATACTAACCTATAAGTCAAGGAAACTTATTGAAATACAATAAACGAACGATTTTAGGTAGTTATTAAATGTGCGTATTCATATTTTTATTAAACATTCATAGACAAACAACATTCATATTTATAGACATTCAAAATGGTGCTCTTATATTTTTTACTGAACAGTGTTTACGAACTGCTATAAAATCTTGTATTCGTCGTCGAAAAAAGAAATGAGATGTCGAAATGTAAAAAAACCTAATTTTTCGAACCTGTCCGTCATTTTGAATAGACCTTAATTTAACTCACGATGTTTTCGTTTTCTTGAATCTTGCCGGTCGACAGTTATGGTACAAATTTAAACGGCGTGACCCTCATATTTTTCATAATTCTGCATTTTGCATTCAGTACCTGCATTTAATAAAACATGAGCACCACTTACACTTCAAAGATAAAGCCGAGATTACAGCTGTCTTATCTCCAGGCATCTTTATTTCCTGTTGACTAATAATGCAATCACACTTCACACTCTTTCCTGCTACTTCCTCAAGGAAAACAAATTTGATGGTTATTAAAACTATTTCAAATAAATAATGCACTTGTGAAATGTCACTGTCAGTATAAAGTTATGCTTCTGTATCACTGTCAGTATCACTGAATGATGGCATTCTCCTGTTAGCCGTGCGGGCAAGTGGGGCGGCATTTCTTGGGCTGTTTTTGCTGGGAGTGAATAGTTTCCCAGTGTCCACAGCCTCTGCCCTGTGCTGCATTGCCATGCCTCGTAAGTTGTTAGCGGGCACCTCCGGCCTGACGTCTCTCTGCATGTTTTGTCTATGCTCTGCCACCATGTCCCAACTGCTGGTGAACGTGTTCTGTGGATTCTGCTGGCTTATAGACATGTCACTCATGGCTCCCGCTAAGTTGTCAGGCTTTGCAAGGTTGTTAGCTAATGGGTTAGCAGGACGGGTGTTGCCAGATGCAATCGGGTTCTTCATGGCAGCCTGAGTGGACGCCACAGCTTCTACATCAATCGTCACACTCGCTACTTGCTGAGTTTGCTCTTTCCCCTTCACCTTCTTTTCTTTGACTTTTTCTTCTTTCACCTTTTTAGGAATAACTTCTGTGGTTTTCTTTGAAAAAAATGGAAATGAAAACGTGGATTCCTTCTCTTGCTTTGCCTTCTCTTTTGCTTTTCTTGCTTTGAGTTTCCTTTTTCTTTCTTCATCAGTAAGTTTTCCTTTGGAAGCCTTCCCGTCCTTAGACTTGGTAGGCTTTTTCTTGGCAGGTTTTTCGCTTATGACAGCCCCTGATGTGCTGGCTACATTAGGTGTTGTGGGTTGTGCTGGTTGTGGTTTGGACACTCCGTTGGTTGGAAGAGTGGCTATCTTTGTTGCCTGTAGTTTGTTTGAGAGTGCACTGTAAGTCCCTGAGCTCTCTGCCTTTGGCCATCCTACTTTTGGAAGTGTGCTCACTGGAGGACTTATCATAGCATCTGAAAAGATTAATAATTATATCAGCAGTCCGATTATAAACAAAATCACTTGTTAGCGTGAATGTGAATAGTGAATAATGAATCAACACTTTTCAAGTTAATGAAAAAGCAATCAGAATAAAAGCTGAATTTAAATGTGGATTAGCTTCTTCTTGAGGATTTGTTAGCTGTAATCCACAATGTGATCAATATGCAACGCTTAGATACAGAAAGTTGGTGCAAAGCATCTGGCTTATAGACAAAGTAAGTGGCTGCCAGCAAGCTCTGAAGAAGGATATTCATCTAAAGCCATCCAAGGATCTTTAAACCTGCATTACAATTAGCTGACATTTTTATGTCCTACCTTCGCTGATGACCCTATAACTCTGCGAGTAGACCTCCGCTTGGAACGGCCTGTAGACCTCAGACCTGATCTCTGTGGGTGCCGCCTCCACCCCTCCTGCCCCACTGAAGGTCATGGACGCCTGGAACTTCTTAAACACGCCCAGTATGACGCAGTAGAGGGCGCCCAGCAAGGCCAATCCTGTCAGGCATGCCACACCTGACGAGCTCTCTAAAATACAACATCAAAATCTATTACATTGTATCTAAGCAGGTTTTTAGGTTAGTTTAGGTTAGTTTTTAGAAGAACGGTCCGTAGTTCAGTGGTAACACTCAGGACTCGTAAATAAAAGGTTGTGGATTCGAATCCCGGCGTATATACCATTTATATTCGCTGGGTTGAAAAATTCATAAACCTTTACCAAATACCGGTCACTAAAGGTTCATCCAGCCTTACAGCAACTTAATTTAAAGCTTATGACTGATTCAGAAACTAAGGTAAAGAGCAACCCGGCGAGCACATGTTTTTGTTTTTTACTTACAACTTCATTTAACATCTACATTGTGCGAAAATCTGTACAGGTGCAAGCTGATTTATTTATTTATATTATGACTATGCGTTTCAAAGTTTGTGTGGCAAGATGTAGAGAGACTATAGAATATTCGTACAGAATCCAAGTAAGAAAATAAGTTTGTAAAGTTAAACTGCAAATATATCAGTTGCATGATGTACAAATGACCACAAAAATTATGCTGTCAGTTAATTTTTCCTAATTTAGTTGTAACCTTGGATGCACAAAAAAAATGTGCCGCCAAGAAAATATATGAAACCTTAGTTGCAACATTGTTCATCTAGATTTATTATGTTTACGTACCTACTGAGTAATTTGTAAATCAATTTCAATGCAGGGGCGAATTCAATTAACTATTTTTACCGTATTATTTCTGAATAAAATTATGTATCCTCTTGATAATGACGTGAATAAGTCGAAAGTACTTGAGGTTGAAATAAATACTCAATTTGTGAAAATAAAACTCTGTGTTTTTTATAATTTTTATAATTATTTATAAAATTATGCATTTAATGGGTGTGAGGTGATTATAAATGTAATTATTGGTCGTGTTAAGGCAGTGTGCTAGTCTCTTGACATAATTACTTGTTGAATGTGGATAATAAAATCATTATATCATTATAAACCAAGGTCACATATCAAATTAGGTTAATACTTCATTTGTAATTAAGTTAAACATGCACATACACAAACAATACTAGGAAAACTCATCAAAAAGCATCAAACTTATTGTATTTAAGATGAGCGGTCTGAGGCGATGTGACTCCGCTTATATTTCATCAAACATTGCTGGTTCAAGCTGCCAAGCTAGCTAGAGGATGACTATCATCAATAAGCCTTGAGAGAAGTATTTATTACCACACCTGTTTCGGTAGCAACCTAAATATGTAAATTGCATTCTTTATTTTTGTGAAGAGGGCAACTTTTAAAAAGTCTGTGGTAGAAAAAAGATAGTTTAAGCATCAAGAAAGAATGGATGATAAAGAGCTGGCAAAAAGAGTGTACTTGTGGATTGTCGAAGATAAGCGTGGATAGGAAGACCGACGAATGAATGGATTGATCAAATATGCGAGAGTTTAGAGTAAGAAAAAGTGGAAGGAGATGAAAAAAGTGTGAAAAGAAAGAATGAAGTGGAGACATATCTGTAGAGGTACTGGCCACTCCTTGCAGAATGTCAGCTCGATATAAACTTAGAATGCATCACTATGAGCTATCACTGCATTGTTTATGAATACTAGTATTATTTTACTCGTGTATAAATTTACCTGTTATCAGTTTTTCTACACCCATTTTTTAATCACTGAAACACTTAACCTTAAATCACTTAATTATTAACTTTAAATTATATGTTTTTCCATTACTATTTTAATTTTGGAGACATTGTGATATATTTCCCGTTAATTAGGAATGTGTATTACTGGTAAGGAGTATGGTAGACATGTCAAGGCCCAGCCACGGAGCGGGAGTGATAAGCTATCTGTTCTTGAGATTAGCCGGCCAATAGGATTAATGTACTCCCTATCACAGCGCATACACATGAGGACTACTATCTCATCACTCATTACGATCAAAGAAAAATACCTCAAGCTTAACGGTTACTCAAACAATGACTCAAATTTGTATCAAGACAAATATTTACATTGAGCTGACATTACGGTCCTTAACTTTACATTAGAACACACTTGAGAAAGTTATGTATACCTGCTTAAGAAACAAGTATTTTTTGTAACACAGTATTAATTTATTACTATAATTAGTCACTTCTGAATTACCCAATCAAAATGATAAATGAAATGAATCAATTTTACCATCCATACCTAGGGTCTTAAACTAGCGAAATCTCATTGAAGTTTATGTTGGACAACCTTGCCTGAGACCTCTTAGACATGACGCCGACAAAGGCTTTGCCAACCCTGATTGATGACAAACTACCTCTTATTGGCATCATTATTTCATTGCACAATGGTCTCACGTCACACTTGGATGGGATTATTGTCTTAAGCAACCAATTACAAAATATTTGTTTGCATTTTCCCTAGCAACCTGGCCTTGTGACGTCATAATTTTGTCCATGTCAATTCACGTGCGGAGTCCATTATTTTCTTGTAATTTCTACTGAGCCTTTATCATTGAAATCTAATAAAACATCTTTCCTTATAAAGTTTAATGTCCTACTTCAAGTTGTTTTTTTTTTATTAAACATATACAGTGATGATATTTAGGGTTTCCCGGATACTTTTTTCTTTTGATTAAAAATAACAAATGATTTCATACAAATGTATGTCAGGCATAAGAAGTGGAATCGCTATCACTTATCCAAATATTTATTATTAGGAACCACTGATGGGCGGACAGTTGTGTACATGTGTTATACATGCCAGATACATTATCTTGTACCTGATAAACACTAATCCCTCGCTATCTGAAAACAATAATCCTCTCTATTTTAATGTGCTGGGCATTTATGAATACTTCCATTGCTACGTCATTCAAATAATTTAGGTTACAATTATGTTTATATTTCTAGTAAAAAAAAATTATGAGATGCAGAAATCTGAGAAATGAAAATTATGTAAAGTTACAGTTTCTAAATCTGTAAAACTGAAAACAAAAAACATTAGTATTCCAGCTCCCTACAAAAATACAATAATGCTATTGTTTTATCCTAATGAAGGTGGACTTTTGACTTTTTGTTTATCCAAAAGAGCTAATAATAGTTGTTCAATTTTCAAAAATGTTTTGTATTGGGATGAATATTCACGTGGCTAATCAAGATTGGACACCAAGATTCTCCGCAATAGGGTAGTTGCAGTGGTAGGGAAAACGGTTGAAAATAATATGGTTGTGTAGAGTACATTTCAAGGATCACAACCATATATTTTTTGTGTAGTATAAATAAAAATATCTTTGATATAAATATTTAAAAATATAAATGGTAAAACATTGTTTTAATTCACTTTATTTTATTTTTTTATGCTCGAATATTTTCGCCTAATGAGGCATCTTCAAGAGCAGAATGGTTACAAATATATTTTTATAAAATAATTTTCAAAACCAGAAAAATATATTTGTAACCATTCTGCTCTTGAAGATGCCTCATTAGGCGAAAATATTCGAGCATAAACAAATAAAATAAAGTGAATTAAAACAATGTTTTACCATTTATATTTTTAAATATTTATAAAAATGGACTTTCACTGTGTTAACAGATCAACACTAAAAAATATTATATCTTTGATAATTTTCAAAAATAAAATGCGGAGAATTTGAGTCGCGCCAAAACGCAGCGCATTCGACTTAGCGAACCTTGACGTCAAAATGACGTCAAGGTTCGTCACTGGGCCCGTCGATACCTACACTCCGAAAATGCATCGACGTCATATTATCTGCCTAAATAAACAAAATGTCCTTTTTTCCAGAAATCGAGAATACGCTAATTTTAAAGAGCTTTAGTTTAAAAACTAAGCAAGATATATATTTTTTTAAAACGCAGATGCATTTAAAAAAATGTATTCTACCATTTTATACAATGAATAAAATATGTGATATTACCCTATTGTGTCTTGAAAGAGATGTCACTAGAAATAGCCAAGGTCGCAGAGGAATGCCCATAGGGGAATACCATTCATATACAGCAAATAAATCAGTACAATATAAAATGCTCTTTTCAAAGAGATGTCTCGCCAACTTCTCAAGCCACTGCCTTCCAGCTCACCATCTTCAGAATCTATTTTCCATCATTGTTTTTCTCCTTCTAGAGACATTGAATTTGATTAAAAATTTGGTGTGTACATTTTTCCAGTCTCTACATGGGCTGATCCAAATAACCAGCTAAAGACATTATTGAGCCGTTTTCTTTCTCCTTTTGTTGTGGCAGCATGATGTCCGGTGATTTTGGACCGGTCCGTAGTCTAGTGGTTAACACTTCTGACTCGTAAATGGCAGGTTGTGGGTTCGAATCCCGGCGAAGCACAAAAAATGTACCATTCGCATTTACAAATATGCTCATAGCTGGGTGAAAAATTCATATACCTTTACCAAAGACCAGTCACCAAAGGTCCATCCAGCCTTACAGCAACTGGGTCTTGCTTGAGAATTGTCGCTTTCTACAGCGACGACCAAGCTTGCAGAGGGCGCTTGAGGTGTTATTCACACGAAAACAGCGCTCACCAAATAAATAAATTGTGTATTTTGATGTCATTGTGAATGAGTTTGGTGTGTGTTGCTGTTGCAGTCTCCCTGTTGGTCTCCACATGGGGCGCTCCAACACCAAGCAAGCAGCCGACCGGCGCTACAAGGACGTACAGGCCTTCCTCACCTCGCTGTTCCAGCTGGCTGATGAGATCGCCCACTCCGACCTGGTCTACACCTTCTTCCATCCCCTGCTCAGAGACCAGCAGGATGTGGGACCTCAGAGGATCAAAAACAAGAGTAAATACTTTACATTTTACATTGTGATTGTTTTTTACAATATTCGTTATTTAATCATAAAAGATAAAAACATATTCAAGATTTATTTGAAAGTCCATTGAGATATCAATTTCAAAAAGGATGACAGCCATGATTTATCCGCTTTCTTCTTCTTTGATCTCTTTTGTTAAGACTGTTCTGTTTTTCACGAAGCCTGCTCCTGAGATGTAGATGTCCAGCTATTCTTCCATCTCTTAAGGGGTTTTCCAGGGGATCTACTATCTACTATAACCCCATCTGTCGCTATCCTTACCACTAAAGCTGATCGGCCTGTTAACGATTTTATAAACGTATTGAGCTTTATTCTATTCATTCTATCTATTCATTCCTTGACTTATAGGTTGGTATGAGGCTGACCACCCATACTGTAAAAAATGGTTCACTTTGCCAATGTCACCCCTGTTTCAGGGAAGGTCGGCAATAGTTGTGGGGCTTATGTTCATTTGAGGTTTGGATTTTATTTGTAAGTACGCATTCAGCATTTGCAAGCGCGAACTACACGTGTTGGTTTGTGGGCATACATCTGAGAGCTTTAAATGAATATATCCTTGCAACTTTGCAAGATTATAGATGATAGATTATAGATCATAAAAAATAAATGCCATCTCATATTTTATGAATTAAAGTTGTCATTGATTTTTTTGCAGGAGAGTTGCACCAGCAAAATGACGGTGATGGAGTGGGAGCCCTGAAGATATCCATACAGTACTGTGCCGGAGTGCTCTCTGTGCTGATCCTCCATGCTCAGTCTCTTCCCATGATAATGCCTGGCGTCCCACCTTCCCCATATGTCAAGGTACAAAACATTCCAGACATTACTTGTTATCTTGAGTTTTCATGTCTTGTTAATCTTTGAATGTGTCCTGCAACACACCTACACTATCATGCACTGAGAACACACTTGCGTAGGCTAATGATAAAGAAGGACTGCTACTAACACCAACACTTCCGCCAGTTGCTGATCATCTGGCGAGAAGGTCAAACCTCTTTAAACACTGACAAATATTTTAGCAGATATGGACCATGGCCAACTGTAAGTTGGTATTCAATACATGTTATGCATTTAATAGTATTTGTAAATAATACTTGTTTCTTTAATTTTTCTAGGTATATCTGGTACCAGATCCATCCAAGGAAACAAAACGGAAGACAAGAGTGCTGAAGAGAAACTGTCACCCGTCATTCATGGAAATGGTATGTATATTTTCTAGTGAAGTAACTCTAAAAAAAAATGATACAATGCGTGTCCCACAATCATAGTTTGCTGCACCAACACCGCTCGAAGCGCCTGTAAAAAAGGAGAAACAGCTGATCTTATGGCACCAGTGTGCGTGCAGCGTCTTTTGGTAGCCAATAAGTTTGCTCTTGTCAACAGCACTAGCATCTTTTAAAGAAGGACAGAAGGGCAGTTAACCAAATCTGTATATTGTACTGACCCTATATATCCAACTGTGTCCTGCAGTGCTATTCTGCTAAATTCCTTACAGTTTGGATATCATGCCAAGTCGGAGCTTGCTAGTGCTTGCCAAAGGAACTCCATAGATAAAAATCAAAGTACATCTTTTTTTCGGACACAAATCGCTATCTCGTCGCCTTAAGGTTGTGAGGAATTTAGCAGAATAGCGCTTCTAAACCACATTATTTCTTACAATTTTATTAAAAATAGAATCTCTGTGGTCCATGTGATCGCTTGCTTTGTGACAGATATGTAATGCCTTTTAGCTGGAGTACCGCCTGCCCATGGAGGTGATCCGAGGGCGCGAGCTCAAGGCTACAGTGTGGCACCACGACCCTCTGCAGGAGAACCAGTTCCTGGGAGGAGTCCAGCTGCCTCTGCACTCCATGCAGCTCACAGCAGAGACCACGGAGTGGTACACCCTCAAGTGCCTCACCAGATGATCCCACCAACACTGACACTAACATGTCTACCATCATCATTGTCTTTAGGGAAGTTATGGATGTGGAATTTTTGGGACAGTTATAGGAATAAAATTGTTTCGGTTTGAGATATGGATATGAAATCTAATCTAATCTAAGTTGCAAAGTTTAAGGATTCACATTATATGCATTTTCACAAGCAGACGCGTATATGTAAGTTCGCGCTTAAACATGCCGCATGTGGACTTACAATATAAAAACCTGAATCTCTAATGAACATAAACCCTGCAACTCTTGCCGACCTTCCCTGAAACAGGGGTGACATTGGCAAAGTGAACCATCTTCTACAGCATGGGTGGTCAGCCGCAATTATTCTGGAAAATCCATTTGTTTCATATATGGATATCAGATTTTGAAGGAATTGTAAAAGTATTAATAGAACATGAATTGTTTGAAGTTATTTCAAGTCAATAGTCTGGTTTAACAATCGGTCATGTAAGTAAGACTGGGCAATACAAAAAATCAAAAACTTGTCACAGCATGTTTCTAAGATTCTGCCCCTTTACCAAATTATCCTAAACTTGTATATTGATACGGGTATATTATTACAATTATGGATAACCATAACATCCCTGATTGTCGTCATCTTTCTGATTATCACCTCAGCCTGTGTTTGACCCTGCCAAGTGGTCTCACATCAAATATCATTAGTTCAAAGTTTTAAACTAACTGAGCAATTTCTAAAATTCATTGACATGAGACTTACTTCATTCTCCATCGGTGTCTTTTGGCAGAAAAAAATTGTAAACTTACAATAAATGTAATCAAGAAATACCATTGGAATCCTTGGTTAGACTAAGTTATAAACATGCTCCAGAGGTTATTGTCATGTTTTTACATGAAGACTTGTCCCTGAATTCCATTTGAGCGTAGTGATGCTGAATAAAGAGTATTGAGACTTTTTGTATGGATAATATTATGAAATCTATCTAAATAAATAATATAGCTTTAAAGACAATCGGTCTATGAAATTTTTGCAATTTTATAAAAACAATGAAATAATCAAGCAACAGGTATACCTGCTGCAGGCTTGGAGAAGTATCAAAGCTAAATCTTATGATGTATTGTATATTTTTTCTTATATGGATTACAGAGAAGTATATTTTCTTGGACGTGGATAGAAACTGAAAATCACCACCACTTTTTGTTCCGGACAAATACTTTCTTCTTTTTTACTTTCATTTTTAATATTGTTTGTTTAGCTGGTCATTCCTTTTTCACTTGTTAAACGTTTTCATAGTTTGTAATCAATACTTTATGCTTTTAACTCTAAGTAAGTCATTTTTTATAGATGTTTATATTTTTTAAATCTATTTTCATATTCCTTGAATTAACCACTGAGATTAATTTAAGAGTTTTGATAGCAACTAAAGAGAGTATTTTATTTCTATGTATTTTAAACTCACCATGTTTTATGAAACTCAATTGTGTTATTTTAATAATTTGTTTTCAGATTACACTTATTTTATGTATGTAGTCTAGAAACTTACCCTTAGTTTGAATGTTGTACATGTAGGCCTAATATTGCACAATAAGATAAAAAAAATTTAGAGAACATATTCTTACATTTTTAAATACAGTAGATGTTGCTAAACTTTGATTACATTTAATGAAATACATATTAATGTCAATGCCTACTTTTATAAAATATTCAATAATATACTAAGCAGGTCATAGAGTTTAAGCAGAAACAAAAAGGTAGTATTGAGTAATTGTGTCTATATCCTTTCAGTAAGAATATATTTTTCATTATTTACATTATCAACATGATGAAGTTTAGTTGAGGCTGGTATGTCTTCCGTTAGTCATTGGTCCATGTAAGCTAATTACAGGGAAGGTGGCAAAAGTTGCAGAGTAAAATATTTTTTTCAAATTTTTTTTTGTTTTTAAAAAGGTTGTAAGAAATACGTGAAGATGGACAATGAAGATTTCAAATATTTAGATTGGTTTCGCAGCTTAGGTTGTAGGTTGGTATTACAACAGGGCTTCTTTCACCTGCACGCCTGCACCTTAAATATAAAATGTTGTGTTTCAACCTACCATAGCATTTCCCCTATGAATCTAAAACTCTCACTAGAGGTACTGTTTTAGTTTTTAATAAATGCTATAGTTGACTGTCAACATTGCGTTTTATGCGTGGGATTTCTTTCACTTTATTGACTTTGTCTTTTTAGAACCACACCATCATTGCTAAGTTTGTCCAAATGAAATGTCGATGTTGAGGATTTATAAGTAATAAACTTGTATACCTACTTATATTTCTAAAAATATATGAAATTGCTTTACGTGGATTTTTGCCAATAACAATTGTTTGAGATGTGTTTGATGATGCAGATTGTGGAGTTGATGTTTTTCATGTTGGTTGAGCTGCGTAGCCTTAAAGATTGAATATATATTTTTGTTATAGTATTGCCTACATTTTAGTTACATAAGAATTACATTCAGTACTTCTACATATGAAATAAAGCTTACATTTTCAAAATAGTGTGTTTCAATTTTATTATATATTAACTTTGTTTTCACAGGCCCATTTTCCATGTATGGATTCAAATTACTCCTAGTTTTGCCAATGGAGTCGGAATGAAATTCAAAATCTGTTTTTTAGGTCTATGTAACTATAAAAATACATTAGGTTGCTTTTCCCTAACAACCGGACTTGGTGACACCATATTTTTTTGGTCTATGTTATTTGAGTCAACTCCGTAATGGTGGTCAGTGAGTGTTACAACTTTAATTAGGGTAATGAGGTCGGAATGTGTTATGTGCCTTTTCTCCAACAACCCGGCCTGGTATTTTGGCAAGAATAAATTAGTAACGTTCACAAGTTAATAAACAAAATCATAATTGTATCAGATGCTTGGTTAAAAAGGAAATACAATTCTGCATCTTACCATTATAGATGAATGTTCTGTAAAACAAACACAAGGTTAGGGATGGGCAAATGAAAAAAATATATAGATATATATTGAATCGATATTTTTAAACACTATCGAAATATATTGAGGAAAAAATATTGATATATCAATATTTTTTCTCAATATATTTTGGTCGCTGGCGGGCAACGTCTCAAAATTTCGAAAATCTGTCTCCGGGGGGGTAGAAAAGCGTTTAAAAAAAAATATCGAAATTTTCCAAAAAAGAATATCGGTCGCTGGCGGGTAACACCTCAAAATTTCGAAATTTTTTGGGTTAAAAATCTGTCGACGGGGGGGGGGGGGGGGGGGGAGGGAGAGGAGACATGCAATTTGCTACATAAAAATGTTGGCTTCAAAACACAACCACCTATAAAGTGTGGGGGGAAAAGTCACATTTGCAAAAAAATATCGTTTTTGATACTATTTTGATACTTGAAAAACAATATCGAAATATCGATTAATTGATATTTCTAATATCGATGAAAACATCAATATTTTTAAAAAAAAATAGCGGTACTTTTGATATATCGATATATATCGCCCATCCCTACACAAGGTTATAGAATAAGTTTTCTTATTCCGCTGTAGGCAGGACTATGGCCTGCTCCTGGAAGGTGGATGGATGTCCATTGTACAGCAATCCCTACATCACTTGTGTGGTCTGCAAGGGGTCTATTATCTGTTTCAACCAAGTCTCTAGCTATCCTCAACTTTCAACCTGGACATCTGAATCTTGTCTTGGGATCAATCCATTTCTGAAATTTCAAGCACTGCCATGTTGATACGGTTCACTTTATTCGATTTTATACATCTTTGGAATGAGGTCTGCACATGAATTGGCATAGACAATATTGTGTCGTCACCTGGCCGGGTTGCTGGGGAAAAGGCATACAAATATTTTGTTTTTGTTGCTAAGAACGGCACTCCCATAAAAAACTGACTTTTTGTGGCCCAAAAAAATTCCAAATTCAAAAATGTTCTGACTTCATTCTGATGATGATGCTCTTTGGATGACCATGACACAACACTGTTTCAAAGTCACAATAAAAATTATGGTCTCCCGTTCTGTCAAATTATTTATTACTTATATTACTGATAGCACTTTTTGTTCCACCGTTGGACATATGCCTCTTCAAAACTATTTTTTTGATCTTGAGCAACACAAGCGTGTACCCGTATAAAGTCATATAGGTCTTGTCTTGTCTTGTATCCTGCCGCCATTCCTCTAGGGGTGGCCAGTACCTCCACATAAGTGCCTCCACTTGACTCTGTCCCTGCATACTTCTTTCATCTCATCTAATTTCATCACTCTTTTCATGCATGCTCTTCTCTTGTTTCCACTCTGTAAATTCCATTCATTCGCAATCTCACTTATCTGATCAATCCATTCTTTTCTAGGTCTTCCCCTTCCACGCTTACCTATTACATTCCCTTTATACACTCTTTTTGTCAGTCGGTCTTCATTCATCCTTTCAATATGTCCAAACCATCGCATCACACTTCTTTGAACTTTCACTTTCACGCTTTCTTTTACTCCGCATTCATTCAGAACCCATTCGTTTCTCACTCTATCTTTTAGTGTTTTTCCTGTCATACTTCTTAAATGAGCCATTTCTACGGTGCATACCTTATTTACTTCTCTTTCATTCACCGTCCATGACTCGCTTCCATACATCAGGGTCGGCAACAATATACAATTGTGTACCGCCATTTTCATTTTCTTTGGTATCCTTTTATTCTTCGCTATTCTACCAAACGCTCCTATCACGCATCTTCCTTTGCTGGCACGCTTCTCTAATTCCTTCGTCATCTTACCATTCGCCTCAAACTTGCTTCCTAAATAGTCAAACTCATTCACTACTTCAACTTTTTTTCCATTCAAATTAACTGTAAGTTCCTCACATACTTCATTCCTGTCAAAAACTAATATTTTTGTCTTATTCGCATTCACTTTCAAGCTATTTTTACAAAATGCATCATTCAGTTTGGTTAACATCGCTTGGAGTTCCTCCGCCGAGTCAGCTAAAACTATAGCATCATCAGCATAAAGAAGTACTCCAACTCTTGTTTCACCCACTTTCACTCCGCTCTCTGATATTCCAGCTTCTTTTATGCAACTGTCCATGATTATATTAAACAACCATGGACTCATCACGCAGCCTTGCCTCACTCCCTTATATACATCAAACCAGTCACTATATCTCCCATCCACTCTTACACATGCCGAACTATTTTCATAGATGGCACGTATCACATTCAGAAGGTTGTCATTCACACCGTACTTCCTGAGAACATTCCACAACATACATCTGTCCACCGAGTCAAAGGCCCTCTCGAGATCCACGAAGGCTGCGTAGACCACCCTCCCCACAGCCAGATGTTTTTCAACAATCTGTCTGAGAGTAAAGATTTGGTCCACACAACCTCGTCCTGGCATAAAACCAGATTGAATATCAGAGACCCTGTGATCGGTGGCCATTCTCACTTTTTTTATGACAATTTTGCCTATACCTAAGGTACCTATAGAATTCTTTATTTATTAATTTCTGCACTTAAAAGTTAATGCAAAAATCGTTCATTATTTTCACACAAAAGCGTATTGAAATTAAAATAGGTTGGTTTTTATTTTCAATCGAATATTTTTTTACATTTGAGTTTTACGCGCTAAAAAATAACGCCATCTAGTAACAGAAGAAGAAACCATTTCAAAATGTTCCAAATTACGAATTAGGTACACCTACACATTCGAATTTCAAAAACACTCTTTAAAAACGCTTTTCCTTGTGTTACGACTATTCTTATACAGGCAGCATCTTCCATTTTAATAAAATAAAAAATATTTCAGCCTTTCGGGAGAGAGATAAGAAGAACACCGACAGATATTTATTGAGGTTGTTTTGGCGCCCGCTCTCTCTGAAGTGGTTGTGTGTTGTTTTGATATAAAACCTAAAACAAAACCACGCGTAACGAGTTCCATGTTGATCAGCGGTCAGTGTCGGAGGTTTACGTATAAAAATATGCGTAAGTTTATGAGCAACTACTAAAAAGTGAGAAATTTAACAAAAAAACTGCAACATTGGTGAAAAGTGAAGTGTATAAAACTTTGGATAAATATTTTTTTACGAAATATAAAGAATACAGTGCATAAGGTACTTAGCTGTATATTTTATTTATTATTTGAATATGACATCGTATTCTGAATTAAAGTTTGGGGTAATTTATATCTACTTACTTTAATTAAGAACTGCCTTACATAGACCACATTACGAATTCATATTTGCTCCAAAAAAATAAAAAGTAGTAGGTATATATGAAATGATTATGAATAATTGTTTATGAATATATTTAATATTCTGTTGAAGCAGATTTAAAAGCGATCATTTCAATAATCGATAGTGACTTTTTTAATGTTAAAGCAATCCTCTCTAATAATAATAATGACATATTTATACAGTGCCGTTTAGTGGCACTAGCCACCCCAAGGGCGCTTTCTTTTTTCACCCTATGGGGCTTTTAGGTAGGTAAGTAGGTACCTACTTATACAAGCATAGGTTAGTCCTAAAGTGTATAAAATATAATCTAAGTTGCAAAGATATATTGCCATTTAAGGCTTAGGTATATTTAATAAATGCCCACAAGTAGGCACATGTAAGTTCGCGCTTGCACATGCTGCTTGCGCACATACAAAATAAACCAAACATCACATGGACATAAGCCCTGCAACTCTTGCCGACCTTCCCTGAAACAGCGTTGGCATTGGCAAAGTGAACCATTTTTTACAGTAGGTATGTGTACCTACTTACATCCACATATGTGTACGTAGGTACATCCATTTAAAAAAACTAAAACATAGATAGGTATACTCTTCAAAGGCAGGTGTATAAATTTTTTATTATTTTTCTTTATTACGTACATAGGACCGTGGTGAATAAAAAATTGAAACGAAAGTTTTGTACAACCATTAAATTCTTACTTAAAACTTCGGTACCTATAGTATAGGTACCGAAGTATAGGTCCTATACTACAGGTCGATAGGTCAGTGTACCTGTTGAGTTTTTAATAATAATAATATTGTAATACTGACGTCTGACAAGTACTTGAGTATCAATTATTACTAGATACTAGAAGTACCTATGTACAATGTACCTACATATATTGTACCTAGTAAGTGTAGGAGCGTTACACTTACACTGGCGGGTTCATCATTTCCCGCTGATATCAGCAGATAGCCACGCTCTGGAGTGCGCCAATAAAGATCACTCAATATATTATTTTATGATAACCATAACCAGGTAATATTTCCCGCCATTTAATTGTGTTTTTGTCGGTGTTGCAAGCACCCACTATGGATAAATATTTAGCTACCTACCTAATGTATTTACCATCACGTCCTATCTTTTTAAACAAAGCCGACATTCAATTCTTATACGAGTATTACTCTTATTTGAATTTTTCACGAACTTACTTAAGTCCGTTCGATAGCTCAGTTGGTAGAGTGCTTGCATTCTATGCCGAGAGCTTGGGTTCGAATAGGTACCTATCACCGAGGGTGTCAGAAATGATTTCCCGTTTCGGTATTTATTTCACAACCCAAAATAAAATATCGGTATGTTTTATTCAGCCTTCACAAGAAATTAGTACCAGCCCCCTTGGGAGCTGGTAAACCAGTGGTAAGGGCGGCCTCCTTACCTGTAAAAATAAATATGTTCCAATCGCCACATGTGAAACCCTTCGAGGATAACGCAGCAATGTGTAGCTTGTTACGATTTGCGTTGCGTACTAAAAAATCTTCAAAATTTAGCTTTTACATTTTCCGTTAGAAAACATAATATTGGCAATGTAAACAGAAGTTTATACATACCTACCTACCTAAATTTTACTTTCAGCAATAAAAAGGAAATCATTGAAAAACTTTTTTTACTGCAACATTTTTAATTTTTAATTATTACCCTATGCATTATCAGTAGATAGGTACTTACCTACTAATTATTCTATAAGGTTAGTAAAAAGTGTGAATTGGTTTATAGGTACCTGCCTAACAAAGTTTTTTCAGTATGAACTTATCTTTTCCCCGCGTTTTCTTGGGATTTGTGGGTAATAATAATGTATGAGTACTTTAAACATTTATAATTATTCTTGGCTGTTATTTAGAACTTAATCAAGACGAATAATTTTCGTTAATTTATAAACGAATACACATAAGTACCTATATTGTAGTAGGTATGTATCATAAAGTAATTTAACAACAAAAAAATATTTTTGTTTTGGGGCCGTCCATATATTACGTCATTCGAATTAAGGGGGGGGGAGTCTGGTCTGCGGATGATGGCAAATGACGTACGAGTACAAAAAGTGACGTCGTTCTTGTAAATATCAATTTCTACAAAATATTATGTAAGATATATAACATTATTAATTATTAAGCTCATCCATTATTACAGCAAGAGGGGGGAGGGGTCATTAGATAATGACTATAGGATGATTGTAGGGGGGGGGGTCGAAAATCGGCAAAAATCGATGACGTAATTTATGGACGGCCCCTTTGCAATAAAACAATAATAATATACCTAAATACATACTACATATGGACATACTACATAAATAATTATAAATAATTATAAAAAATTATAAAAAACACAGAGTTTTATTTTCACAAATTGAGTATTTATTTCCCTCAAGTACTTTCGACTTATTCACGTCATTATCAAGAGGATACCAAGAGGATAATGACGTGAATAAGTCGAAAGTACTTGAGGGAAATAAATACTCAATTTGTGAAAATAAAACTCTGTGTTTTTTATAATTTTTTATAATTATTTAAAAAAATGAATTTTCACTGTGTGAATACACAAACTTTAAAAAGTCACATAAATAATTGTTTGTGAGATTCCAGAAAAAATGACATAACTTTTTTATTTTTTAAAACAGCTCTAGAATTAAAAAAAAAGGGCATTTTTATTAATGTGCTTTTACGTTGTTTTATGAGGTTTTATGTCACAAGCGCCTTTAGGACAAAAAATTCCAAAACATATTTCGAAAACGCAGTTTTTTTGCTCGGGCATTAAGTGCAACAAAAATCATCGTAGATCCATAGGAGTGAGCGCATTAGAAAGAGCGGAAAATTAGCATTCATAACTCATTTTCAACCAAAACGTCGCTTATGCCCTATTTCCTTTCAACCGTCGATAAATTTTAATGAACTTGCGTTTTAACTTATAAAATAAGTTTCATGATATTTTTAAGTGAATAATTGCCAAATATTACCTGCTGATAATTTTACGGGAATCTTCACTTGAATGTGAGGTATAAAGTAAATTGTGTAAATACTTGTTATTATGGCATTTACAGAGTGATTGGTTATCTCGCCATCTTTTTGGGTCAATGTCTTCCTTCTGCACAATCATAAACACCGACGCAATCTGAATCTTAATAATTGCACGAATAATACATGAATTATACATTTTATTGTTGATTTATAATATCACTGCAAGTTGTTCTTTGCCGCTTCGGTACACATGTGAGCAAAAAATCAAATAAATGGCGAGACAAGAATTTAAAGAGAAAGTGATCAGAATAAGTACATGACAACTCGATCACCATTTGACTAGCACTTGCGTATTAATCGTGTTTTGCAAATTTCTCTTGCCAAAAAATTTAACGTTTTTTTAACATTGATCATAAGCAGGTTTATGATTATGGTGAGGATATTAATTTATCTTTAGCGCCGTTTTGTGATAGCTATGTGTACTTACCTACTATTTATTCCAAAGGTACTGCTTCCTTAACTCGTGTTATCAGGCGAAGCGGAAGGAGCCACCAAGGGCTTTTTGAAAATTACCATCAAGTCGTCATCTACTCAACCTGTGGTCCAGCAAGCTTTTCTGTGTGGCCCGCGGGGAGGCGCAAAATTTTTTTGTTTTGTAGGGAGGCAACTTTTGAAAATTACGTGTGCGGATTTTCGACGGACTTTTTTACGGATAAAATAAACTTTTGAAAATTGCGTGCCTACCTACCCCCCCCCCCCCCCCCCCCCCCCCACTGCCAACGTATATTTTTATATTTTGGTCATGCCAGTATAGCGTTGCGGCCCGCGTAGATTTTCAAATATATAATATCTATGTGGCCGGAAGACAAAAAAGGTTGAGTATCACTGATCTAGATATCGTTTGATTCTCCTTTATGACCTAAATTAAGGGTGGTTAGAGCGGCGCGACCGCACCAGGGCCCCGTTTCTAATAAGCCCCAAAAACCTTTGCTACTAATTGATGGATGGCCTATTGTTAAACTTCACTTCAAACGCCTTAGTTCAGGTTTGTTTCAGTTCTCAATGCGTAGAACAAAATTGTGGGTTGGACGCGGCCATATATCTCCTCAAACCAGGGCTCCCGGTGGGCTTAATCCGGGCCTGTATATATACAGAGGAGGATAAGATTGAGGAGATGTTTAAAGAATGGGATATACAAAGTGAATGTAAAAGAAGAAAATGTACGAAAAGGTTGATGGATAAGAATGAATTGAAAGAGGTATGTAAGGATAGGAAGAAATGGAGGCAGCTCTGCAGCTCTGGCCACCCCTAGCGGAACGGCAATAGAGTAACAGTTACATTATAGGTAAAGTTATTCAACAGATATCCGTTACGGCTTATTGTTATTTTTTTCAGGGTAGTTGAAGATGTCGTGGATAGAGAGCCCGGGCGAGGACATTTTTCAGGGTCTGGACCTCACCAGGCTGAAGGTGGACCAGGCATACGTGAATGTCAGCAGCTCTAGAGCAGATGCCTGGCTGTACTCCCTCTCAGATGACTGCCACAGGGTGAGCTATTCCTTCTTCTTCAAGCGCGCTACAGCCCAATGTGTGTATTGTCCTACTTCAACCTCTGCCTCTAACTCTGCCTGTCCTCCACGTCACTGTTCAGTTCGCAACTTGTAGAAGCTGAGCCGTATCCCTACCAATTCTTCCCTCCATCTCAGTCTGGACCTTTCCACTGTTCTTCGGTGGGTGAGATACGTAAAGCTACTGTTGTGATATTGATTATGAAAGACTGCCCAATGGTATATAACCTTTTAACAGAGTTGTCATAAAAAACTAATTGGTAGAGTAGCTTGGCAGTTTGTATTTTTTTTTAAATAGATTTGTAAAGAGGAATTAAATTTTCCAGCCTATTTTGCCTGGCCAGTTGTCTTCATGCGAAGGCAGAAGCTTGTGTGCATGCAATGGTATCTGTTAAACCAGGGTGGAAGCTATGGTCAGGCGGGGATCAAACCAGCGTTATTCAGTATTCTATTCAAAGTATGCAAGAAAGATCAGCCACTTGACCCCTTGGCCATAACACCGACAAAATACTGGTGATAATGAATATTTATAGTTATATTATACTAGTACGTTCCTAATAGTTTGGTTTGAGGCTGCCCACCCATACTGTAAACAAATGGTTCACTTTGCCAATGTCACCCCTATTTCACGGAAGGTCGGTGAGAGTTGGGGGGCTTATGTCCATTTAAGATTAGGTTTTTATGTTGTAGGTCCACATGCGGCATGTGTAAGCGCGAACTTATACGTGTCTGCTTAGTGCTTTCGGGAATGCATTTAATATTAATCTTAAATGTAATATCTCTTTGCAACTTAGATTATAGATAGATAATCATTCAATTTATTAACAATAGGTGTGTCGTGAAATACGTTATAGGACATGCAGGACCTATCAGAGGTGTAATAAATATTATTAAGTAGATTTCCTGTAAAACATCATCAATTAACTTTTATCTCGATTGTTTGTCGCAATATTTTGTAATGGCTATTATTGTAAGTTTATCAGTTGATTTCCATTTTGGTAATAAATATATTTTTATAGTGCATTGCTTACAATTGCTTTTGAAATTTTGATACCTACTTACTAATTATAGCCAATGATAATTGTTTTGAGTAAGTATATGCTGCATAAATGTTATTTTAATGTTCAAATTTGGAACTTTTTTCTTAACGTCACTCTTGTATGGGAATGCCGTCCTTAGCAACCAATAACAAAATGTTTTTGTGTGCCTTTTTCCTAGCAACCCGGTCACGTGACAACACAACATTGTCTATGCCAATTCATGTGCAGGCCTCATTTTTGGCTGAACTTATTGAAAGAAAATGTTATTTGGTACTTGTAGGTGCATTGATTCATTCACCTTCAAAGAAACTACCTAATTACAATGTTTTTTTATTATCATTTTTTGCAGAAAACATACAGCAAAACATAAAAATGAATATTTAATTTTATTTTATTTTAATTTTACATTTTACGCTCAGTATAAATATATTAAATAATTGTGTAATGTAATGTAAATTTATTATGTAAGTACCTACTTACACTTATTTTTATGTTATTTGAAGGACAAGAATTGCAATGGCCTTTACAAAAACAGGTCATGATTTTAAACGGAAAAAACAACAGCATTGATGTGTTGTGCAAGCAATATTAATGTTTTATGTGTTAATACGTCTTGTTATGTAATGTTTCCAGTGTCCTTACACCAGAATCACCAAGATTGGCAGACAAAACACAGTGCTGACAGCAGATGTGGCTCATGGAGAGACATGGAGAGTGTTTTCAGACGGGAGGAACCTCACAATTCCTCAGGAAGACAGAAAGTAAGTTGGAATTCCATGTCCTTATTTTGTTCATGGGAAATAAACAAAAGGCGAACATGTTGAACGGTACATGCAGGTCCGGATTAAGGGCGGTTCGAGCGGTGCGGCCCAGCCAGGGCCCCTGGTCCTATGGGCCCCAAGACGTTTTATAAAAAATATATTTTTATACTCTCGTTGTCTATACTAGTTTTTATGGTAGGTAAGGATGAAAGAATGGGAGTAGGAAAGAATGGAGTAGGAGTCCCTCATGACTTTCCCCGCACCAGGGCCCCCAGTGTTCTTAATCCAGGACTGGGTTTAATGGGACTTAATCCAGAAGCCAGATTTTGAAATCGGATGAATGTAAGGAACTTGTGAAGAATGCATGTGTAGAAAAAATGTGGAAAACATTTAAAACATGTTTGGTTGAAAGCGCAAAGAAAGTATGCGGTGAAGTTACGATTGGGCATAAAAAAGGCAATGAATGGTGGAATGATCAGGTTAAACAAGCAGTGAAAGAGAAGAAAGAGAGCTTTTTAAAATGGATTAATGACAGAAAGAATAAAGTGTTAGAGACTGAATACAAGGCGAAAAAATGGCTAGCGAAGAATGAAGTTCAAATGAGTAAGAGAAGAATGGAAGAAAAATTGAGTGAAAGAGCACAGAATGACTTCTCTGACAATAAAAATATGTTCTGAAGCTGGGTGAGACAAAACAATGGCAGTTGTAGGTCCACAACTCCAGGAATCAAAAATGTCAGCGGAGACATTCTGTGGAATAAAGACGATGTAAAAAAGAGATGGAAAGAATATTTTAATGAGGTTTTTGGTGAAGAAGAATTTAACTGTGAAAGGAGATTATGATGAGGGTAATGTTTTGAAAATATTGAAAGAAGAAGTAAGAAAGGTCATAAAGGAATTAAAGAATGGGAAAGCTGCAAGTGTGGATGGTGTGAGACCTGAGATGATGAAAGCGGGAGGAGAATGTGTGATTGAATGGATGAAAGAGCTTTGCGAATTGTGTGTTAGTGTCAAGGAGGTTCCATCGGACTGGAGAGAGGCGGTCATTGTGCCAATTTACAAAGGTAAAGGTGACAAAAAAGACTGCCGTAACTTCAGACCGATTAGCCTTCTTAGTGTGCCAGGTAAAGTGCTATGCAAGATTCTTATCCATAGGGTAAGATTATCCACCCAGGAGAAGGTCTCAGATATACAATCTGGCTTTATGCTGGAAAGAGGTTGCGTAGACCAGATATTCGCGCTTCGACAGATAGTCGAAAAACAGCTGGCCGTAAATAAAAAGGTCTACGCGGCTTTCGTAGATCTTGAGAAAGCCTTTGACTCGGTGGATAGAAGTATGATGTGGTGTGTGCTTGAGAGGTATGGTGTGAACAAAGCACTTCTGAACGCGATACGCGCCATCTATCTAAATAGCAGGGCGTGTGTCAGGGTGGATGGAGAATACAGCGAGTATTTTAATGTGTACAAGGGTGTGAGACAGGGTTGCATAATGAGCCCATGGTTATTCAATATAATTATGGATCATTGTGTTAAACAAACGAATCTGGAAGGGCATGGCATACAGATTGGAGAGAGAAAAGTCGGAGTTCTGCTTTATGCTGATGACGCAGTATTAATTGCTGATTCAGCAGCGGAACTTCAGGCAATGCTCTCTAGTCTGAACCATGCTCTGTGTGTGAACAAGTTGAAAATTAATGCAAGTAAGACGAAAGTACTGATTTTTGACATAACGGATGAAAATGAAGAATGCACGTTTATGTTGAATGGTACGAAAGTTGAAATTGTGGATGAATTTAGATACTTGGGAAGTATGTTTGAGAAGAATGGAAAGATGACAAGAGAACTTGAGAATAGGATGTGTAAGGGCAAGCAAGTGGTCGGTGCAATAGGAAGAATAGCAAAGAACAAGCGATTGACGATGGATCTGAGAATGGCGGTACACAATGGCATATTGTTACCGATTTTGATGTATGGAAGTGAAGCATGGACAGTGAACGATAGCGAAATGAGTAAAGTATGTACGGTGGAAATGAAGCATTTGAGAAGCATGACAGGAAAAACTCTGAGGGATAGAGTTAGGAATGAATGGGTAAAAAAAGAATGTAATTTGAAAGAGGATGTGAAAGTTAAGGTACAAAAGAATGTGATGAGATGGTTTGGGCATGTGGAAAGAATGAATGATGAGAGACTGACAAAGTATGTATACAAAGAAAGTGTGAAAGGAAAAAGAGGGAAGGGACGACCGAGAAAAGTATGGAGTGATCAGATTGAGGAGATTGTGAAAGAATGGGATATACAAAGTGAGCGTAAAAGAAGAAAATGCATGAAAAAGGTGATGGATATGAATGAATTGAAAGAGGTATGTAAGGATAGGAAAAAATGGAGGCAACTCTGCAGAGGCTCTGGCCACCCCTAGCGGAATGGTGACAGAGTTACAGTTACAGTTACAGGGGTACATGAAATGTATTATATGTATCTTAGTTGCACAATAAGTAGATACTCATCCTTTTCTCATCATCGCCAAAATATTTCTAACATTGGTCTAAATAAAACCTTCTAGTTTGCATACGTTAGGAGGGCAGGCTTACGCTAACCAGTCTACATAAATAGGGATTAACCCTGTTTTTGAAGAGCAGGCTGTCATTTTTTGTGCAAGCTAAGTATATTTTATCAGTACTAAGACTTGAGGTAGAAGAAATCACTTAATTGAGAAATCATGTTAATCTTCCAACTCAGGAAAATTATCTTTTTTAATCCTATTACTATTCTGATGATGATGATGAGTTGATGATTTCTTTATAGGGCCGTTTTGTGATGTAGATAGTCTCTCCAAGGGTGCGCCATACATTTTTTTTTTTTCTAAAAAAATAGATTTGTGAAGAGTAATGGAATTCACTAACCTATTTTGCCTGGCCAGTTCTCTTCATGCGAAAGCAAAAGCTTATGTGCATGCAATGGCATATGTTGAACCAGGGTCCAAAGTCGGCAAAAACGGCCAGGCGTGATTCGAACCAGCGTTACTCTGTTCCAAATATACTAGTCAAAAACGGTGACTTGGCTCCCTCGGCCTTAACACCGGCTATGACAATGAAATCATAATTCTGCTTTGTAGCCATAGTTTGTAAAAATACATATTGAAATGCACATGAAAAATAATATTTGATCTTTATTATCCTTGAAATAAACGTAGCTTACTAGTTCCTTTTAACATTTCCCAGTAGGATGGTGTGCGAGTTCCGGCCTGACATGGGGGAGTTTGGAGTTTATAACTTAAGGCTAGACTTCAATCAATGCAAGTTCACAGAAGCAAAACCACCAGTCAACATCTATTTACGTAAGTACAATAAAAGTATTAGATTTTTTTCATATGTAGGTAGCTAGAAAATGACTGATCGAAAATATCTGGACTAAGCAGCTGCGGTTGTAGATAATTTTTATCTTGAAGAGTTTCATCCAAACACTGAGACGAGCATTTTTATAGTAGGTATTGTCTATTAAATAGGAGTTTAAGGCTTACAAGGCCAGTGATTGGCACTGGAGAGACTCCTTCGGGATTTGTTGGCGGTCTATCGGACTGGAGCTTCCGGACATTTCATACCATGAGCAAAGCAGGAAGCTCCAGCTTTCATACTTTTCAACTATCCAGTATTGTTATAGGTATTACTTGTCATGATTGTGGATGTAATAAAATAGTAGGTACCTAATGTTTCAGATATAGGTATTATTTACATTAGCAATTGATGTTTCTTTTTTTGCAAACAAGAATGTTTTATATTATATTCTACTTCTTGCAAGAGACTTCAAACAATAGATATTCTATTCTACTTCTTGATTTTTGAAGTAACCAATCCTTTTCACCATCATCACTAGCAAGATATTTCTCGATGGATCTTGTTTTGTTTGGATGAACTAATGCCAGCTTTTTCAATGCTTTTCACCTTCTGTCCAATACTCCTACTATGCACAACAGTATGCCATCTTTATCAGGGTCTTACGAAATTGTGATTTAAAATTTATAATATTGATCATGCATTTGTTCATGTTTCAGCCATCCTAGTGATGTTTTTGATTTTGGTTGGTGTGACTGGTCTGTGTAAATGCATACAAGTATTGTCCACGCAGTACCTTCGGAAAGCAAATCCAACCACCAACATGGCAGAGAAAGACTCAAATACAACAGGGAAGAGCAGAGTGAAGGCTCTAGACACATTTAGAGGGTTAGAGCCATCTACTTACTTACTTACCTAAATAATGCTTATTTTATAAGCTCCCGAGTGGACTGGTTCTCATTTTTTATGAGAGCTGAGTACCTAAACCTTGCTGGTAGGTACTTGATTTTTGGCATAAAATAAATACCGAAAAGGGAAACTATTTCGGACATTTGGTGGTAATCGGACCTTAGCTCTTGCTTTGGAATGCAAGCATTCTAACAACTGAGCTATTGACAGAGTATGTACAGTAAAATCCTTTGATCTGTGGTAAAATCTAATCTAATCTAAATTTAGTACCATGTCAAGAAGATTGAAGAATCATTTTTGACACCAGTCAAACTTACGGCCTCAGACTCAGAAATTGTATGCTGAACTAATGAGATGAGAGCTGTCGACTGAGCATTGATGCATTTAACTCAGCTACGTACTAAAATTTTTACCCTACATATCGTCGAACCCATGTCTTCCTTTTCAAAATTTACTTTCAACTGTTGAAAAGTCACAATTCTTCTTCTTTCTCAGCCGTTCTCAGTTCACTCCTGGAGGTAGGCCTCCTCCGATCCTCTCCATTTCTGTCTATCGGCTATGATTACTGTTGCAGCATGAGCATAGTGCTGATGATCTTTGTGAATGACGGCGCAGGGCGCTACTGGTGGCTGGAGCATGCCACGTGGAACGGCCTCACCGTGGGGGATCTGGTGTTCCCCTTCTTCCTGTGGATCATGGGCGCCTGCATCCCCATGTCCATCAAGTCCGTCCTCAACAACAATGTGCCCAAGCAGAAGGCACTCTGGAATATCTTTGTGGTAAGGCTTACATTCTGTCAGTAAATTCTCTTTTCTTTACGCTACTTGCAGGTTGCACATAAAAAAAGAAACTGAATTTTTTATTTTCTTTTTTAACAGATTTAAATATTTTTTTTTGTTAAAGTTCACGGTGAGTTTTATTTATTAAGCACGACCGGTTTCGGGACCGCAGAACATCCCATCTTCAGGTGCAAAATATAACTAACACGAAAATTAAATTCTGATTATCAAAGGGAGGTATTAATGAACTTTAGTATTTTTGTGTCCTCAATGCCTCTTTCAGAAGCTTTAGGCTTTCACAGCCGGCGGTCAACACTGCAGACTTGCTTTCCAGGTTCTTTTGCTGTGGTGTATTGGAGTTGGAGCTTCCGGACGTTGCACCCATATCTACGATGGTGATGATGTTTGAATAAACAATTACATCACATCACATTAAACGTCCGGAAGCTCCAGCACCAATAAACCACAGAAAAAGATCCAGGAAAGCAACTCTCCAGTGCATTTAAAGAGTTTTCCTTATTTATATGGTGAGGGTGGTATGTTATAGATTATCTTAAAATCTAATTTTTGCCTGTGCATTTAGAGTGATATGTACAATGTACATATACTGGTGATGATATTTATTTTGCAATATATTACGTAGATTAGGACATGTTCTGATATATTTTTAAATGTTTTTCAGCGCTCCTGTAAGTTATTCCTTATAGGTGTTGCCCTTGGTTCCATATACGGCCCCACATTATACAAGCTGAGGATATTTGGTGTCCTGCAGAGGTTCGGCATCACTTACTACATTGTGGCATCTCTGGGAGTTCTGTTGGCCGCCAAGCCAAAGGAGCAAAGCTTCGTCGAGGTCAGTATTAAGTGCCTATTTATTCACACCAAATGGATGATGTATTTAATTAAACAACAGCTAAATGCAGCAAAACATGGACTCATTTTTTACGAAATTGAAAATGTTCTATGATAATATTGTTATTGATGGAAAAAAATGTTTAACTGCACAGTGAGATTGACATTTTATAATTGGTACCTATTTATTGTTCCATTTTATTGGAATGTATAGCTAGAGATTACTCTAGAACAGTTATTGTGTTGCACTTATAGTGAATTATGCAAAATATCACTACAATAGGTAAGTATAAAAAAACAGATTAAAAAGATGGCATATTATTTTAGATATATGTACCTATACCTATATAAGTAATGGAGTAGGATTGTGGCTCATAAAAAATAAGTTTAGTTGCGTTAATAGAGGGCAGATATTTTATTTGTTGCTTATTTAGATTTTTCACATATTTTTAGCTTGTATATAAGATACATAAAATAATGCCACACTTTTTTTTATTTCAGAGTAAATTTCTGGATAAATTTAAAGATGTCACTGACTTGGCGGCCCAATGGCTTGTCATGATTGTATTTATCGTTGTCCATCTTTGCATCACCTTTCTCTTACCCGTCCCGGGATGTCCAAGGTAACACATATTGTTTACATTACAGACATGTGCACTGCTACAGAGTAAATAATTCAGCCTACATCTTCTCTACAGAAATAATAAATAATGTGAGCTGAAAGAATAGCGATAGGTACTTAAAAAAATGTATTCAATTCAGATTTTAACTCGCCTTTGCCTACTTGTGGAGGATGCTTTACAAATATACATTGCTTTGTTTATTTTTATAGAATTACATAGATCTTAATGCCACATCATTTTCAGAGGCTATTTGGGCCCGGGTGGTAAGCAGGACAACTGGTTGTTCCGTGAATGTATTGGAGGCGCTACCAAATACATAGACGTTAAAGTGCTGGGAGATAGTCACCTGTACCAGAATCCCACGGCTAAGTTTGTCTATGATTCTGGCTCGTTTGATCCGGAGGGAATCTTTGGTAAGAATAAACCTAAAAGCTTGAAGTATTTTTAGTTGTTTTAAGTCTAAAGTAACTGTGAATATTTGACGAGTATGTAAATATGATCCATACATTTTGTGACTGGCTTGAGGTAGCGCTGACTGTGATTGACTCTCCTTATCATTTTTTTTTTTTTTAAATAGATTTGTGGAAAGGAATGCAATCGACCAACCTATTTTGCCTGGCCAGTTGTCTTCATGCGAAAGCAGAAGCTTGTGTGCATGCAACGGCATCTGTTGAACCAGGGTCAAAGTTAACGTCGCGGGATTCGAACCAACGTTATCCGGTTCCAAATAACCCGACTTGATCCCCGCGGCCATAACACTGACAATGATCCCTTCTTTCTAATATCATTTCTACCTATGTTTCAAATTAAGTATTTAATTCATGCTACTTTTTCTTTACGTTTCTCCTACAGTAGTTTATTTTTTGAGAGAGGTGCGATGTAGTTATTATTGTATTTAGGTATAATGGTTATCAATTATTATAATGTATGGTTGCATAGATTCGGCAACGTTGCTCTCTGCAATGCAAATAGGAACTCAGTTGGTACAATGCTTCACCACAAGTAACATGTACCCACTGTAGTAGCTAAAACCCAAATCATCATCATCATCATCCTAAGCTCGACGGCCCAGGGAGGGCTTTGGCTGAATCCAGGAGTTTCTTCCATTGTTGTCGGTCTGTTGTATAAAAGTAATAAAGAGAAAACCACCGTTGTTCCTAGCAACCTCCATTCCGTCCCTACAAGAAATGTCACAGTGGCCGAGAAAAAAACAATTGTGGGGTATTCATTCAGAGTCCATTGCGTGTTCAACAGACTGTAATCTGACAAATAGTACCTATACACTCTACAACAACGGTTGATACAATCTATTCCTTATCCATCTGCAGGCTGTCTCCTATCCATAGTCCACGTGTTCCTGGGAGTCCAGGCCGGCACCACGCTGCTGCAGCACAAGAGATCCTGGAAGTCTGTGGTTTGGCGCTGGCTGAGCTGGGCTCTGCTCACAGGACTTGCTGGAGGGATCCTGTGCGGCTTCTCCAAGGAGGGAGGAGTCATACCCGTCAATAAAAACCTCTGGTAATAACAATGTGTAATTATTTTCTCTATAAGTATTGTTGATGTTAAGTTGGAGAACATATCTTATTATATTTATCGCATGAAACATCTATTCAAAGTAGGACATTGAACTGAAAATTGCCAATGCTGGTATTTATAACATCATAATATCTCATTCAGATAAGACGGCAAGGATAGAACAGCAGCAGCTTCTTCGATCACATGCAGATGTGAAACTTTTATGTTTGTAACTGTAACTCTGTCGGCGTTCTGCTTAGCCTCTGCAGAGGGGCCAGAGCCTCTGCAGATTTACCTCAGTTTTGTGGGTTCTTAGTGTAAAAGAAAACTTTTAGTTAATTATTTGTGGCTTACGGCCCAAACCACATAGACTTGTCACATTTGCCCAGCAAGAAAAAATGTAATTTCAAATTTATGTAGTCCATTTGTTACTTACATAGTGGCTTCAATTACTATCAGTGATATTCTTAGACATTTAGGCTGTCCGTTGAGCCCACGCTTTGACAAACTAATGATGGCTGGGCTGGAAGTCTCATTACCACGGTTATTCTTACCTACCGAATATCTGTCATATTTGTATGAAGACTAATCAGCTGTTCACTTACGGCCATCTTGACTGCAAATATTACCGATATTCGGTTGGTAAGAATAACTGTGGTGATGAGACTTCCAGCCCAGGCATCATTAGTTTGTCAAAGCGTGGGCTCAACAGATGACCAAAATGTCTAAGAATAGCACCGTTAGATATTAATTAATTAACTTTCTGATTTTTTATTCCAGGTCCTTATCCTTCGTGCTAGTCACCAGTTGCTTTGCCTTCCTCCTGCTCACCGCCTGCTACCTGCTGGTGGACGTAGTGAAGCTGTGGGACGGCTCTCCCTTTGTGGAGCCGGGCATGAACTCCATCACGCTGTACGTGGGCCACATGCTGTGCTACTCCATCTTCCCCTTCCACTGGGCTATCAGCAGCATGAGGACACACTTCATCTTCCTGGCAGAGGCCACCTGGGGGACTCTGCTGTGGATCCTGGTGGCCATGGTGATGGCAAACAACAAAATATTCATAACACTCTGATCGTCATTTCGTAACCACGTACTTATTTATTTTAAATAATCTAAAAATATGTTGTAAAGAAGCTTACCAGATTGGACAAAATTAAGAATAAAGGAGAAATTATACAGACTTGTTGTAGTTGACATTAAAGGACACATGACTCTTAAGGAAGAAGTAGTGATGAATCATGAGGAGGGTGCATTCCATCCACCATGTTTACATATGGGTCAATTATTTACGAGTCATTACAAATGCATTAGAAGGTGTTTGTATGTGGTTTTGCCATGTTTCTGGAAACAGGTGCAAGGTGAGTGCTTTTATTGTTGACGCACATACCTTAAAACGCCATACACACACACTCTAATCGAGAAACCCACATACTTACACCCATGGGCGTACCCAGGATCAAATCTAAGGGGGGGCAGGTTTTGGAAAATTGAAGATCATTGTCACCAAAATATATCGCCGACGGCGGGGGGAGGTAAGCACGTAATTTCCTCTAGGGGGGGGGGGGGGCAAGACATTATCGAATAATGGTAATTTTAGTAATTGCAATACAATTTTGGATTATTTAGGTCAATTTTTCTCTTCCAGGGGGGGGCAGCTGCCCCCCCCTGGCTCTTCCTGGGTACGCCCATGCTTACACCCACCTATGTGAAAAGAAAAATAAAAATCAATTTGCTCATTAATAAGACTGACAAATTTACCCTCAAAGTTAAATCTTAATTTGTTTGTCACTGATTAGCTAAGGACATTGATTGTTCAACCAATTGGCTTGATCTAGCCGGGACATTTGCACGGTGCAAAAGCTAGTAGACACGGGCAGCGTGGCCTGGAAGCCAACAATCCTCAAAGTTCCTTGTGACGTGGTATGCAGAGAATTGAGCAGCGGAACTTGCACCTGCTTCTTCCCTACTCCTGTGGTGGTGATGCCCGGCAGCTGAATGTCTCCCGTGATGGGGTTGAAGGTTTCACATCTCGCCTTGGCCAAGATACAGCTGGTGACATTTGTGTAGAAGCGCACACTGTCAGAATCCAAAGTTAGATTGACCGGGGCGATGGCGCGCACCTCACGGGAGCACTGGATTATCTGATGACCAGAAGGGTTAGAATTATTGAGATGATGGCAGTGGCCCAACTTTTTTTTTTAAATAAATAAATTTAAGAACCCTATGAGAGACTTCTCTTGCGTAAGCTTGGGCTCTATAGCTTTACAAGAGATGCCATAAACATTATGGCTTGACTTCAAGTGGCTTCCTTTTGGGGCTTCCACACGCTTGCCAACCCATCACAAGTCAAGCGCACAGTGTGTCGTCTAGAACATGCTAGCTGGACAAAATTTTGTCTAATGGACTAATTTTGTCCAGCTAGCATGTTCTAGACGACACACTGCACACTTGTCTTGTAGCTAAGCGCACAGTGTGTCGTCTAGAACATGCTAGCTGGACAAAATTAGTCCATTAGACAAAATTTTGTCCAGCTAGCATGTTCTAGACGACACACTGTGCGCTTGACTTGTGATGGGTTGGCAAGCGTGTGGAAGCCCCATTTAAGTTCAGTCATCACAATATACTAGGTGCATAAGTGAATCAGCCCTAATAACAAATATGATACAATCAGTGTTTCTATACTTGAAGCTCCTTTTGTATAAAATCTTGGAAAGAATTTTACAATTTACAAAATAAGAAGATTATTACGCTAGAAATTCGATTCATAAAAATGTTTCTACAACGACAACAACCTACATATTTATGTTGCAAATGTATGCATGGCATTTTGCAAGACCATTAGTATAAATTAGCAATATTGCTTATTTTTGTTTAAAAAACGTAGATGTAGGTATGTAGAGAATGCTTGCTTACCACATTATTGGAGTTGGTAGCTCTCAGGCAGCGGACAAACTCACAATATCCCGGGACACATTGTCCGTTGGTGGGGGTGTAGATGGAGGAGGTGGTGACCACGGTCTGCAACAGAGATGGTACAGGCAGTCGGCAAATACTTGCATAATAAGTACTTACTGCTGCATTAAATGTGAGGCAGCGATGATTCAGATATGTAGGTATATAACTCATATTATGAAACACAACAATAACAGAAGATGAACAACGGGACACAACAAACAAAATAATGTCATCAATGTTACGGATTACACGTGCATCTTTGAAATAAAACAAATACCAGGGCAATCTTTAGTTATTGGGCCCGCTGGAAGATAACTTTAACTTGAGGCTACAGATATTATTGGGTAAATTATTAACCTGTTTTGAGCCAGATCAAAATTAGTCAGTGAATTGCACTATTTTGTATTTTAAGAAAAAACTCTACTTTTCCAAAACAAAAAAGATGCTTAAATGACATGTTCAAGAAACTGTCAGAAAAGAGACGACAGATGAGATAGGATAAGGGTCATGGATGTGATGTGGATGATAAACTAGGTTCTTGAAGAAGAACAATAAAAAAAGCTTACCATAAGCCTGGTGGCACAGGCAGTGTATGAAGAGTTCATGAAATACATGGTGGCACACATGCTGATGGCGGCTAGCTGCTGCTGACCCTGGGTGTGGATTAATATTAAGTTTTATTATACTTCATATTTTAAACAAACAGCCGTTCCATCTTATTTACAGATGCCTAATAAAAAATACTAAATGCTTTGAGGATAAAGTGTGAGAATTTAATTATAGCAAAATGCTTCTTAGACTTAAATTAAAATGAACAGATATGGTTCAAATCATGAGATAAAGATAATCAGTTTATGTTGGTAATGTGAACCTATAGATATAAATAACATGTTGTATGAACCTTTGTAAGTATTTGCACTGCGAGCCGAGAAAAGCATTGCTGAAAATTTTGTGGAGTAAGTTGGTATCAAAGAACTACTCTCTCTACAAAACACATTGGAAAATGGCTGATTCTTCTTTCTTATAACATTTTGAACTTCTGGCACATCCAATCAAGAGACATTATCTTGTTCTTCTACCCAAAGACCACCTGATGTTTTTTTGGTTGTGATGCTCTTTTCTAAATTGAAGTCAAGGAATATAACATTAAGTAGTATTCATTTGTGTACCTGAGGTAGAGTAGCATATCTACTGAAGCAGCCATAGCAGGCGTCCCTTGCTGTGGCATTAGTGGCCTGGGCCGTGCTGCAAACCACGTTTAGCAGGTTCAACAGGCGACCACTGCAACGCGGAGATGACACTTACGTAAGAATATTGTGTTGAAATGTGTAATATCAAATTGAAGTGTCTTTAGCCCTGTATATTTTTACATCAGTGCATATAAGTACATTTGTTCCTTTTGCTTTCACCCTTCTTCTTCTATTCTCCTGTTTATTATGAGCCCATTATTCAACATAGATCTCTTTGTTATTTTCACGCATCTCTATTCTAAGCACATTTACAAGTACATCCATTTCTTATCATCATCCTCTCGTTTTGTTTGTGCTTCTCCTACACTGTAGGAAGCTGCTCTTGTCGCTATCTCTTTGGTTTGTCTACAGAACAAATGGAGTCTTTGCCGCCTGTCTATTTTCTTTATGGTTTCAATTGAAAGCAGCTGACTTAACTTATCCATATATTAGACCTGTGATGTAGTCTGCACGTATGTATATAGACTTTACACACATTTTGTGACTCTTTTCTACAGCTATTTGCTTGGCTCAATATTACAAAGGTGAGTATGTAGGTATACTTTGTACCTGTTTGCAGCGCAGGTGAGAGCCACAGCCTGTCCATACTTCCAGCTCACCAGTGTATCCTTTATATTGTTGGTGAATCCGCTCGTGTCCACCTGAGATAAAATACGTCAGCCTATAAGAAAATATATTCTGGTTAGTGAGAAAAAATGCAAACAACTTATTGTAGATAGGAACTAGACAGCTTATATCTGGATTCACTATAATTAAATTGATCTAGTAATAAAAAAGTGTTAGTAAAACTAGAATCTGATCTGCTAATAATGAGTTTTGTAAAAATTCTAAGTGTAGGTACTGTCAGGATATATCAAATCTTTGAAAAATAAATAATTGGATTTTTAATTTTTTTCACTTAAAAATTGTTAAGTATTTACAAAAGCAGTGAGGTACTTATTACTTAACCTTTTTTCGAACAGAAGCGTCTGGAGATGGGAGGTACTGCTTCTCCCGAAACTGGTTGTGTTTTTTAAAAAATAAAACTCAAGTGAATTGTAACAAAGTTAAAAAAGTATTTTAATTAATTAAAATGTGCTTTCACAAAGTTACTGCCCAAAATCTAAATAATAGAAGCGTCTTTCATTATTTTTATTCGATCAGGTACCTACTTCTTTGCCAATAGGAGAAAATGTGGGGGGGGGGGAGGGTGGATGATGGAAATGAACTCGCATTATTCCAGTTAATGCAAAAATAATGTGTTATTTACCTACCTACGCATGATCAACCTGTGGACCACTTCCGATTGAGAGCCATCTCCGTGTTATACAGCTAAATCTGCCGTTTTTGTTTCTTACACTTTATGGTCTTAGCAAAATAGTTACAATAATGAAAAAAATCAAACATGTTTATTAATTTTTTATCTTAATTATAAAGCTTGAACAAAATATATAACTTAAGAATTGCCACATTTTTTTTTAAAAAATCACGTTTATTTTACATTTTTAGCTTTTTTTTCGTGTGTGCTGTATTTTGTAATTTTTTTTTTGCTTTTTAATTACAGAACTATACATTGTTTAGGTTCCGTACTAAACATTTTTTTTATAATGCCAATTTATTTTGAGTAAATATGGAAAAACTGTGTTCTTTGATTTAGTTAAAATTTAATTCATTTAGTAGTTTCAGTTTTTCCATATTTACTCAAAAACTATTGACATTATAAAAAAAAAGTTAAGTACGGAACCTAAACAATGTATAGTTCTGTAATTAAAAAGCAAAAACAAAATTCCAAAATACAGCACACACGAAAAAAAAGCCAAAAATGTAAAAAAAAACGAGTTTTTTTAAATATTATTTTGTGATGGCAATTCTTAAGTTATATATTTTGTGTAAGCTTTATAATTAAGATAAAAAAATAATAAACATGCTTAATTGTTTTCATTACTGTAACTATTTTGCTAAGACCATAAAGTGTAAGAAACAAAAACGGCAGATTTAGCTTTATAACACGCCTTAAGGGTGATTGAGAGGTCAGCGCGCCCAACTTTGATGACCAAAATCGCCCATATTTTTAATGATAAGGTAGCATTTTTTTTCCAGATTAAATTAACACATAAAATTAGGTATTGTTTTCCATAAAAAACCAATTCAAAATAATTTTATTTACGGAGATACCTTAAATGGAGATTTCCACTGTTCTTATGAATAAATCCTAACTTTTTTTTATTTCAAAACATTAATTTTGATTAGTTTTATTTTTTCTACTTGTTAGTTGTTTTTTTTTACTTTTCATTGATTTTTTATGATTATTTAAAAAGTACCCAAATTTTGCATACGATATTGTAGCTACATTCGTCTTTTAATGGTTTATTTTCCTTTTAGGATTTGAAGTGATATTTTTTATGTTTGTAATGCCATACTTGTTTTATTTTTTCTCCCCCGATTTCTATTTATCCTGGAAAAATAAAGATTTCCATACAAAAAATGACCCGGTCGCTAGCGTCACCTGCGGCCGGTAGATGAACTGCGGAGAAAAATATTATATCTCCTTAGTTTTATGGAAGCAAGATTTATATAATGCAAAAGAGTACAATCGTTTACGTTACAACTGGACCAACTGGTTTCTCAAAAATGCATGGAAATCAAAACGCCATCTAGAGTTGCTGTTTAAGATTCCATACATTTTTTGGTTGCGCTGTATTTGCTACATTTCATACTTCGGGTACACTCGTGTATCATCGTATATTGCCGAAGATGCTCGAGTCAGCCCTCTCTTATATTGTGTGTGTAAGAGTATATACATAAACGCTATGGTAGTATAATACGTACGTACATAAAACATTCAATCAGATGAAATGAATTGTACGGAGAGCTGCACACGACTTTATAGTATTCTGATAAGTTTTTTTCCATTACATGAATAATATGAAAGTTTGTTTGAATTTCAAAGTGAAATTCATTTAGCTCAATGATTTAGCTGGAAAGAATTCTGCTGGCTGGCCTTTTTTGTTGAATTGAAATCATTTTTTGAACCTAGCGTAGAGCAATTTGAAATTTTCAGGCCTGTAATTTAGTCTAGTGGTTAACGCTGAACTGAACAGATTTCAGTCTGTTTTGAATGCGGCCGCAAGACTGATCTTCGGGATGTCCAAATAGGGTATTTTCACATTTTTATTTTATTTGTGATTTAAATTCGTGTATGCTTTATTAGCCCAAAACTTCTTGAATTTTAATTTTAGTTGTATTTTTAGCAAAGGTATAAGCATTTTAAAATCGATTTTTGAATTTTCGCGCCAAAACGCTCCTAGATGAAATTTTCTCGCGTGACGTCACGGTCTTGTAAACATCGCCGTATCAACTGACAGCCCACACATTCATGTCATTCAAACATAGCTTTTTCATGTTTACACCGTTGCGGCATGGTTGCGGCTGTTGTTTTTTCAAGAAGTTTGTGTGTTTCTTTAAAAACATTTCATTTGTTTCTGTTGTTTTCATTTGTTTCTGTTGTCAACAACACATGTCAACAGAGTATGGAATGTCAATAAAAGAAAGTGACGTCAACATATGACGTCACAGCACCGGAAATTGAAAAAGCAGATCTCATATCCGTTTAAAAACTTGTCCAGATTTCTATATTTTCTTTTTTAAATATAAAATCGAAAAAAAATATTTTCGGCTTCAAATTAACATATTATTATTTGATTTTTCGAAATCTATCAAAATAATATACTTTTTATCATATTCCTCACTACTGCAAATACCCTATTCTCTCACATCACTTCGCTGTTGAAAGAACTACATTGGCTTCGTTTCCCTGAGAGGGTTAACCGTGTGTTTGATGGTATTTAAAGCCCTAAATGGTTTGGCTCCATCATATCTGGCAGACATATTTTCCCCCGTTGAAGTGAGTGTGAGGGGGCGGACACTTAGGTCAGCGGGGTGTCAAGCTGTCAGATTGATGCAGCCTCGCCGTCAAATACGCACTAATTTTGAGGATCGCGCTTTCCGGTTTTCGGGGCCGATGGAGTAGAACAGACTGCCACCCGGAGTGAGGGTTTCGGAATCTGTTGGCATTTTTAAGGGAGCACTGAAACGGCACCTTTTTAAAATATCTAATTCATGATTAGGAGGGCCCTTGAGGTGTGAAACACACAAAAACGGCGCTCTTTGGTCATGTAAAAAATTAAATAAATAAATTATCCTCATATGTATGTATATATATATATATGTATATATGTTTAATTTTAGGTTTTCACGGATTTTCACGGACTCGTAATCCAAAAGTCAAGATTTCGATTGGTGCAAGACAACTAAGTTCCGTCGAAATCTAACAAAAATGTCATGAGTATGTGTGGCTAATTAAATAATAATTTCTTGCCGCGTTATCCCCGAAGGGCTTCGCATGTGGCGAGGGAACCTATTTATTTTATAGGTAAGAGGGCCGGCCTTACGCCAACCACTTCGTTGATGCGAAGGCATACCAGCTCCCGTGGGGACTGGTACTTATTTCTTGTGAAGGCTGAGTACACCTTCCTGGTATTTTATTTTGGGTTAGAAATAAACACCGAACCGGAAATCATTTCTGACACCCTTATATTATATCAGTGGGTAATTATATAAAAACGCAACTAAGCTACACATGTAGTGTAACTTCTTGCCTGCGTTATCCCCGAAGGAGTCGCATGTGGCGCTTCGGGACCTATTTTTTTTTACAGGTAAGGGGGCCGTCCTCACACCAACCACTTTTAGTTGAAGTGGGGGTTTCCCAGCTCCCGTGAAGGGCTGGTTCTCATTTCTTGTGAAGGCTGAGTCAAACTTTGAGATCGAACCCTTGCTCTCGGCATGGAATGCAAGCATTCTACAAATTGAGCTATCGACCTTTTTACGAGCTTGATCGTCGTCGCTATAAAGCGCCAATTCTCAAGCAAGACCCAGTTGCTGTAAGGCCGGATGGACATTTCGTGACCGGTCATTGGTAAAGGTTTTATGAATTTTTCAACCCAGCGAAGAGCAAATTTGAAAATATAAATGGTATATCTTTTGTGCTGCTTTTATGCTTAGAATATATTCCATCACTTAGTTGAATTATTAGAAAAAAAACTTCATGTTGCTATTTCAATGTACACATCCAATGGTATAAAAAAGTATACTATACAGGCATATATAGCACTTGGATGCGTTGTCTTCCTTCGCACAGGGTGAAGTCCATGAGCACACACACACTTGCATATTTACTGAACACATACGCAGTCACGGCCTCAACAAACATTCCCTGGCTACGCAGTAATATGAAACCTTTTTTTAACTTTAAAAATTAATAACATTTAGGAGACGAAGATGAAAAGAAAAATGAAAGTTGTATTTTTATAGGTAAGGAAGCCGGCCTTACGCCAACCATTTCAGTTGAAGCGGGGGTGTCCCAGCTCCCGAGGGGGCTGGTTCTCATTTATTGTTAAGGTTGAGAAACCTTGCCGGTATTTTATTATTGAGTTGAAATAAACACCGACACGGGAAATCATTTCTGACATCCTCCGTGGGATACGAACCTCAGCTCTCGGCATGGAATGCAAGCACTCTATCAACTGAGTCATTGGGACATAATCACAATGTATAATCTATCATCTAAGTGGCAAAACTATGTTAACATTTAAGGTTCATATTAAGTGCATGCTCACAAAAATACACTTGTAAGTTCGCATTTACAAATCGTGCATGCGCATTTACATATTAAAATCAAATCCACAAATAAACAAAAGCCCTGCAACTTTTACTGATCTTCCCTGAAACAGGGGTGACATTGGTAAAGTAAACCATTTTTTAAAGTTTGGGTGGTGAGCCTCATACCAACCTATAAGTCAAGATAAACAATGAAAATGAAATATATATATATTTTTTTCATATTTTATTTTAATACACTTGTATAGGTCTGCAATCACTGGAGTCTACACTTTGATAAAATATGCAATGTAAAAATACAGGGCACACACGTGTGTGCTTCTGTGTGACTATAGTGTAAACTGAACTGTAGCGTTTTATTCCAATTCTGTGAAATGTAAAACGCTCTCTAGAGACCTTATGCCAGTTTCTTTGCATTTTTGAGTAATCGGTACAGGGTGAATAATTATTTACTTATATACTTGGATATATCTGTTAACACGAACGAAAGTGAATTGTTGTAAATTTGTTTACAAATAAAATGAATGCCTTTTTTTGTTTTTGTATGTAAATAAAATAAAATAAATGCTTGTTTGTAATTAATGTATAACTTCGCTTCGCTTTCGCTTTCATGTTATTTTATTGCTAAAAAAAACACAAAATGGTTCAGATACAATACGATCTCCTACCGACGAACTCTCAAAGCTAAACGCGGGATTTGATGCATTTTCGCGGCTACTGGATAATAGGTGGTCGTGACGGGCAAATAAATTCATATTAAAATGAAATCATACACCCTTAAGTTGCGTAGGTAGTGTGAATGACGCTTATTGGCTACGCGGGTACCTACTGCGAATTTTGTTAAGAAATAGGTAATGTAAAAGTGGAACTTACGGTGTTGTGAAAAACCAAAATAAATGCTAAACAAGTCAAAATGCCGAGTCGCGAAAGCGTCATCCTTGAAGTGAAAATGAAAGTAAACAGTGGGGAACTGTAAAAAATACATCATTTTATAGTGAAATACACATTATTTTCTTTTGTGGGCGATACGCAGGTACTTCCGCGGACACGTATAATTATAAATACAGTTTATAAATGTTGCGGTTGGAATGTGTGAAGCGATTGACACATTTTACCGCCATTAAGGTAATTGTAGTAATAAAAAAAAAAATTATAGTGCACCAGCTGTAGGTACCTACCTGCAAAAATTGATGAACATCAGTGGCAGACAACTAGTAACTTTTCTTTTCAGGTTTAGGTATTATTAGAGTGTAGATTAGGTACCTACCTATAGTCTCTGCTTACTTTTGTGTAGGTAAGTTTTTTAAATTAAAATTTGTTTTCTGTTAGTTTTTGATGTCCATACATATCGCTGCCCTAGTTCAATACTCAGACATCTTACACAAAGCTAGTTTCGAGAACATCGAAAAAGAAGGTTTGTAATCGCTATGATAATTACAGTTTACTTTGTTTTAAAGTCACTTAATGCAACTAAGCTACACATTGTTGCGTTAAGTGACTTTAAAACAAAGTTAACTGTAATTATCATAGCGATTACAAACCTTCTTTTTCGATTTCTCGAAACTAGCTTTGTGTAAGATGTCTGAGTATTGAACTAGGGCAGCGATATGTATTATAATTTAGTGATTTTAAAAATGTAATTTGTCATGTATGTTCCTTGACTTATAGGTTGGTATGCGGCTGACCACCCATACTGTGAAAAAATGGTTCACTTTGCCAATGTCACCCCTGTCTCAGGGAAGGACGGCAAGAGTTGCAGGGCTTATGTTCATTTGAGATGGGTTCTTATAATGTAGGTCCACATGCGGCATGTGTTAGCGCGAAATTATACATGTCTGCTTATGGGAATGCATTTGATATTAAATCTTAAATGCGGTATATATCCTTACAGCTTAGATTAAATTAGATTAGATAAGTAGGTAAGGAATGTTTCATTTTTTAATTCCATTCGCCATTTGAAAAAAAACGATTGAGAAGTAAATATATCAATGAATTGTTTATTTCATAAATATAGTAACATCGTACCTACTCTGCGGTTTATTTATATTTTAGCCATTGACTCGATTTTAGCATGATTTTAGCTCACTCCATTTTACATTTATAATGCTCACTTCCATACTTAGATATTGTTATTCTGCTCATAAAAAATGTTATTTCTATGATTTTCGATGTTTTATTTAGGTACAAATAAAATTGTTGCATGTAAAATGTGTGTCAATTTATTTTTTCCAAAAAAATGCATGCGCCGTATAATTATTTTATTGCCTCCACTGACATGTACCGTTTGAAAGGGAATAATGTAGACATGATTGTATAGATTGCTTGTGATAATTATTTGTGTACAGAGCAGAGTGATGTACTAGTATAATGATCATGTTTGGCGCGCGTTATTATTTATTCCCCGAGTGTAAAACATTAGGTACCTACATGAACTCCTCTCGATCGCGTAAATAGAAAAATGTATCTAAAATACACCAGTACCCCCTAGTGAGTGATTTAGTTTTCAATAATTTTTCTATTTACAAGATCGAGGGCAGTTTATCTATATTTTTTTTCTACTCAGGGTAAAATACTTTCCTCGAATAGCATGGATGACAAAATATGACAAAACATAAAAATTGAATACAACAAAAATTTAAATATGGGAAATAGGTAGGTAAGTAGGTAGGTACCTACTTAATATATTTATTCATTGAATAGCAACACAAAGACCAAAATATGTTGTAGGTAAGTACGTACCTATTACATATTTTATTAATGATTTACGATAGGTATTTAGAATTTTCCATTTGAGGTCTACATTATCATTGGTAAGTGGTCCGTTTCATTTTTTGTCTATTCACCACTTTCTTTGTCTATTCACCACTTTATTTTTCTTGTTCCTCAATCTCACCAACAGCCACTACTCCATACAGCCTCTGATTTCCTTGCTCAGCGTCCTTCAGGATCTGTCGTCACAACTACTGGTTCATTTGCCAATATAGTCGGCTGAGTTTTACAAACTGAATCACATCAGAATTTTTGCCTTCCTACATACACAAGAATCCTTTCATTAGACCCTAAATGTAAGAAAGATCATTTAGAAGATGTTATGTGAGCATTTTCCTCTTTGATCTGTGTTTGAGCTGGTTTTTAAATTGTTTAGTAGCAGGTCTTCTACGAAAGTGCAGGTATCTTCCTGCACTTATATGAATGTCTGCTTGGCTTCTGTTGGTGTATCTTCCATCTTGGCTTCTGCTGATGTAGGAGTATGCAGGGGTTCACCTGGTTTTTATTCATTTTCAGAATCGGGGGAAGGACTATGGATGTCAAGGGAAACTTCCAGGCCACGGGCACAGATAATGAAACACTGCTTCAGCAAATTTGTATTTATTGAGAATAGACATATACATATTGAAAATTGTACTTATTTACTTTAATGAAGTCAATAAAATGCCAAAACTTTAAAATTGTTATCAAAATTCAAAAAGGTTTAACATTAATTTATTTTTAATCTGACAAATAATCAGTAAACCTCTAGGCCCATGTTTAGAATGGGCCGACAACATTTGGCAGTGTTCACAGTGGTACTGGTGGGTATACAAATTCATACAACTTAAATAGAGACTAATATATTTATAAATATATGAAAATGTAAAACATCAACATTAAGAAGTATTGTGAAATATTTGGTTCTTTCATTTTAGGTACTCGTCACGAAAAGCAAAGAAACTAAACCACTACAATATCAAGATGAATGCATTGTGTGTACAGTGTCCTGGGCAGGAGACATTCTCAGCTCCTCTAGCAAAACATCTGTGCTGTACAGTAATGTAGACGTATAAATAAATTATACATTAGCAGAAAATGAATAATAACTAATCAGGAATATATTATAATCTCGCAAAGGAAAGTTCATACCCTACTAAATCAAAACCACTACTTTATAGTTAATATATAATATTTACATAGATTCAGTAATTCTATAAAAGCATTCCGAACTTTCGTGGATAAACATATCATTCAATTTTACATATAAAACATTCAAATGTGTTGATTAAGATTGTTTATAGACATTCTATAGTATAATAATATGATTTCAATAATATATATTTAAATATTACACTTATATATATTATCTACTTAGACTCCCATAATCACCTGCTCTACGCAAAACTCACAAATATCATATTTGGTTTCAGCACACATCAGAAATCATGTTCTCTAACAATATCTATAAAAAAAATTACGTCTTATATAATGTTTATGCTTTAGTAAAGTCAAATTTTTCACTGGCAGGTAAGAGTGAGATATCTCAGTTGGGACAGAAAATATGAATTGTACAAGAAAAGCTCTAGAGCTCCTACGTTACTTTTAATAAAAGTTTATAAAATGCTGCAAAACTTAAGCGTTTTTCAAAATATGGCTCAAAAAAATGGGTCTTGTTTTAAAGTTAGTCTTCTTGTTTTTAAGTCTTTAGTAAATTTAATATTAAGTACTTATACAAAGTTTGTGTGAAAAACTGTTCAATCCATCATAAACTTTACAACTCCTGTTTTTATGGCACCTTTTTGTTTTAAAACTAATAGCATGTGTTTTGAAATTGTTTGTCATCTTTAATGGGAATTCATTGGAGGTTTTCTTACATTGAGTAAATTAAATTTTAAATTTGAATCATATTGTAATAATTGAAGTTAGCACTGTTAGCAAGTGTATGCTCAGGGTACTAACAGTATTCTCTGTAATCTGCTACCACAAAATCACATCCAACTGTGCATGTGTAGGCTAAACAAAGTGAATAAAACAATGCAATTTTGATAAATGATTGTGCGTTTTTTTTAAATCACTACCCTTTCACAATTGGATTAACAAAAATTCACAAACCTCAATATGAATAGTGGCTTAGTGAACTGAAAGCTTAGATAACTTGCAGAGAGTGATTTGCGTAGACTCTTGATAAAAATAAGCACAATTGTCGGAAAACCGAGCAGCAAATTAGCAAGAGAGTCCTGAACTTTCTTATGCATTTTTTGTTTAGGAAAAGTTAAAACAATTTACGAGTAAATCAATTAGTAAATTATTTAAAAAAAATTAAAAATAGGTAATCCAAATCAGTATAAAACCTCATCAAATTCAATAAACATTAACTTTTCATTGAGTAATTTTGAACTACGACTATATGAATGATGTTCGAATGCTTTGTTTACGAGTAATATGAGCGTAAGAATGTGTACAAAGTGATCAGCGTCACTCAACCGTGTACCGTACATGTGTATGATTGATTTGGTATAAATATTTTAATTATTACAATTTATTAATTTTACTTTTAATATCAAAATATTGGCCTCCAACCTTGTGCCGTTCCCAAGTTATCAAAATCTCAACATTTTAGAATTCGCAGTGCCACGGTGTTGCTACATCAACTTGTGTAGTTGTTCCTCTCTCATCAGAGGTTGGTAAGCTCGGCTCTAAGCTATAGTTTACACATACAGGTTAATTTGATGACATCTAGAATGGACATAATATCTTGATAAACACAGACATGTTCTACACATCACATATTAGGTTCTGTATTATGCAAATTGCTTAACTAGGATGGGTTACTCATATGTTGTAAGAATATTAGCAAGTTATTCAATATCTGTTACTGTACCAACTCCCCTAAGCTGCTGACGTAATCTATATGAATAAATATTACATACTCGTACTTATATACGTTACAACTTCACTCAATATTAAGTTTCCACATGCTTCCTATGAGCATTCTACATTTTACTTCTGACTGGAATATGTTGTAGAATAAATTTACTAATGTATTTCATAAAATGAAGTTGCGTTGGTGATGGCGGATTATAATCTATTAATTAAATAATTTGTGCATTTTTTTTACAATTAATTCTTCTACGAGAAGTCTTCATTTTTTATTTTTTTTCAAAAATGTATAAAGTGAGCTTTAATTTTGGCATGAAGGTTTCCAGTGCTTTTCAATCTTTCATTTTCAGTTTGAGCAGAGTTTCAATTGATTTCCTTTACATTTTAAATTTCTGATTAAGATTAGACTGGACTTAAGTTACTTTAGTAATATTGAATATCTTAGGTATAAAACACATTGTGTTGAAACAATAACTGAAAGCGACTTCTTATTGACTTTAATACGAGACTAAATCTAAATAATTAGGGACGCGGACTTTACATGTAAATCCTAATACTCCAAACAAACAGATAAATAAATATTAGTAACTTAAAACTCCTATAACACCTACATACATTATCCAAGCTTGGACACTCCATAGAGACATAAAAAACCCAAATACTATCGTCACCGAAAAAGGGAAAGAAAGACTTGTTTTTGAGCTTTGTTTTCAATCTAAGCTCATAATGTGAAAGTTTAGGTAATTTATTTTTTTAAGTCATTCTTGTCTTTATGGAGTGTTCACCCCTGATACTATCTCATAGTATATTTGTTTTGGTTTATTTCATGATGGCTTTCTACACTTCCAGGTCTCTGTAAAGAACATACAAAATGAGCTAAAGCTTCTTCTCTCGAGACTCAGTTTAGCCTTGCTTATTCCATATGTCACCTAAGAGCACTTGAATGAGTGATCTCATAGTTTTAGGTTTTATCCTTATTGCATTGTTTTGCCTCCGAGTTGGACAGCGTGTTTACTCTGAGAACAGTTCTGCTATCTATTCCCTCAGTGGTCTTGCTTGTGGAATGGCATGCTGCAGCTTGTTCACTCCAGACGCGCCTTGTAGCTGGTCTTCCATATCTCGGCCAAGGTCACGGCCGAGTGGAAGCGGTGGAAGATGCAGAGAGGCAGAGTGACACGCTGAACAATGGCCCAGGCCAGGAAACCATAGAAGTCTAGCTGAACCTGTTAAATGAAAGGAAGTTACACATCTGAATTCAATCTTGCTTTGGAAAAACAAGTTTTGAGAATAAACCTAAACGGAGTCCATTTTTTCCATTAAGTGATTATTTTCATATTATTTTACTCTATTATCTTTTCTACTCAAAATATTCATTCTTTGACAATTGCACAGATCTCTTGAGGAACCTTTGAGTTAAGTTTCAATAATTCTAAATAAGAGGCCTGGATTGTAAACCAATAGGTGTCCTAAATACTTTCCTGATCCAGTCTTTCTTTCAGGTAAAAATCACATAGGATAAATTACCAACAGGTACCAACAAACGTGAGCTTACATTCCAAAATGGCAGGTTACAAAACCAACATGCCAACTGGATACAAACAACGTTAACTATTTAAATAAAGTAGGCATTAGGTCTTTCACCTCGTCCACAAAATATAATAATATGGACGAATACACTCTTCAAAATAAGTGTGCTCATTTTTGCTTGCTGCTTAAATATAAGTGCACTTTTTTATGTAAAATTCCATTTTGTGTACTTACAGGGTTAGCCACAACCTTCTGTGTTTCGAAGGTGTAGATGAGCCACATGGTGACGTTGCAGATGAGCAGGAAGGTCACAACCTGGCGCGCGGGCTTGCTGCGGTCCTGCTCGGGCAGGTGCACGCGGCGCCGGGAAACATCGGCGATGAACAGCAACTGGAGGACAACCTGCACACAACACATGCCATCAGGAAGGTGGAAATGTTACAAATTATGCACTGATTTTGTGTTTGTTTCCACTCAGAAGCAATTAGGACTACAAAGCGAGGTTTCTAGTACATGATAAACGAGCATTGGAGATACACCAATCCTCAAGAAATTTTCGAAAAGACATTTGCGTCAAAAACGACAAGAAGCTGAGTTAAAAAAAGGTACTTTAAGTAGTTTCTTCATGCAGCGAACAAGCTTATACAAAAACAAGGAATAGAAGGTGTTTGAAGTCATTAAGCGATGGAAGAACTGGAGAATTATCTTTGAAATAGATATGATTTACGATCCACCTTCTACAAGATTGCGGTCTATAATTTTAGAATAGAATTTTCTTACAGCAACGCCAGTCAAAGTGTCTGGCTTTTGTCATTTGGCAGCTTCCAAGGGTCTAATTCTACCTACACGCTGAATGAAAATAGTTAACACTTTTACAGCTAAAAAAAAAGATAAAAATGCAACTAAGTTACACTAATAGGGTAACTTCTTGCCATCCATTGTCCCAGTTTTGTAAAACAATGTACATAAGTACCTAATGATAAAATAATAATGAAAATAATATGTGTAGGTACATACCTGCAGAATGCTGAGTATTCCAGTGATCATGACCAGCATGTTGGGCTCGTTGGTGAAGGCATTCAGGCTGCCCGCGATGACGCTGAACACGGCGTACACAAACAGACCAAAGGCCGACACACGCAGCAGGATGTCATTCAAGTCAGACTGCTCCTCGGAGCGGAACTTCAGCTGCTGGACCCTGCAAGGATGGGAGTGGGCGGGGGACTTATAGGACCATGATAGCACTGAAGCCCTAATATATCATCCCAGGACATAATATCAACAGAAACAGTAAACACCACGCGTGATATTTGATCAAATATAGCAGATTATAATCCCAACAAAAGCAGTTATGGAAACAGTAAATACCAAGTGTGAGATTACAGGAGATATAGCAGGTTGTAATATCAAGAAGAAAGTGAGGTTATATTATAATAATGTCAGGTTATAAAACCAAGAAAAACAGTTACAAGAGTAAGTAAAACACCACGCGTGACGTTACATTGTAAGAGAAAATGAAATGATACGTTATATAGGTTGGGTTGAATGGTTGGAGGGGAGAAATGAAAATGGTAATAAAATAATAAAATAAATTAGTAAATAAAAAAAAACAACACAAACCAAATAATATACAAAAAGGTTTAAATTAATCAATGCTAGGAATGATATAAAATGGGACTGAAAAACTAGTAAATAAAATCATAGAAAAACAGGCAACAATATGAACCATCCAACTTCAGTATAACTTGAATTTAAATTTACTAATGTGCACAGGACGAAAACGCAAGTCAACATTATACAATATTTAAAATTTGGGACAGAAAGTAGGAATTGTACAAGACTATAAATATGAATTGTACAAGACACTCAAAAAATATTTGTGTCACTGATGTAACGAGGAAGTCTTACCTGATGAATCCAATAATGATAGCCAAGATGGAGAGGACCATGAGAGCACAGTGGGAGACATCGGCCAGGTAGATGGCCAGCAGGCTGAAATCTGGGTGGCGGATCAGGACGAAGAACAGGATGAGGCAGATGAGAGAGCCCACTAGCAGGAGCAGGCCAAAGAACAGGCCCTTGGACGCGCCCACACAGTCCACGCGGCCTGTCTGCTGTGCGTGGGCCATGGCCACGGCACGGCGGGACAACATCACCTCCAGGCGGTGCTCCAAGTCCTCCTCAGTCAGATACCTGGGAAACAACTAACTATTACTAAGTGATAACACAAATGTAAGTCACATGTACAGGGAATATTGATGATTTTTAAATTACATATTGAACACACTTAGGCCACAAAAGACTGTAGAATGTTGATTGTAGGCACTTTTTCAGACCACCCACATTCTGCTCAGATTGCCTATAGATTACCGGACATATTGTGTGAAAGCTTTCACTAGGCTTCAGACCCAGTGACGGATAAAAAAAACATACACAGAATGGTGGCAGAATGTGTCTAGTGTGAAATGGCTGTACCTGTCTATTGCATAAGTTTTACAATGCTGTCTAATCTAATCTAATCTAAGTTGCAAAGATATGTTACATTGGAGATTCACATTACATGCATTTTCACAACCAGACACATACAAGTTCGCGCTTGCACATGCCGCATGTGAACCTACAACATAAAAACAAAATCTCTAATGGACATACACCCTGCAACTCTTGCCGTCCTTCCCTGAGACAGGGGTGACATTGGCAAAGTGAACCATATTACAGCATAGGTGGTCAGCCGCATACCAACCTATAGGTCAAGGAACATACACGACAAATTACATTTTACTGTAAAATAGAAAATATCCCTGATTATCGGGAATCCATTTTTATGTTATTTATGAATTATTTATGAATCTACCTATTGGTGACGTCACATAGTCAAGGATTTTTTTAGTGTGCCGAGTCCGAACATTAAAAAAATATCCCTCGGTTATGAGACGTCATACAAAGTAAATAAAAATGGATTCCCGATAATCATGGATTGTTGCTAGTTCACAGCACTGTCAGCCCATACACTTGGCGGAAATGCTAAATGCAGTACAGTGCACTTAAGTGTAACTACCTTCATTATTATATTTAAATTATGACACTCTTTAGCGCGGCCAGGGCTGGAAGTCTCATCTCCATGGTAATTCTTACCTCCGAATATTGGTAATATTTGTATGAAGACTAATCAGCTGTTCACTTGCAGCCATTTTGGATTTACAGGCCTTCATACAAATATTACAGATATTCGGTAGGTAATAATTACCGTGGTGATGAGACTTCCAGCCCAGGTGACTTCCCAAATATTAGTACCCAAATTAGGTGATTTTTTACCTGGAATGGCGTCCAATATGTTTCCACATGATGTAGATGACGGCCGCTCCGATGAGAGAGTACTCAATGATGAAGGGGTACAGGTAGGGGGTGGAGTCCTGGACAATGGTGCCCATGATGTTGGTCCTTTCACAGCTTAGTGGGACGCCATAAGTGGTATTATTGCCGACCAGGGCAGATGGGAACAGCCCGTCCAAGGACTCTACCTCAGTGCCGTTGGTGGGCAGTATACCTACAAATATGACAGCACATTTAAAATATGATCTATCTTTAATCTATAATCTAAGTTGCAAGGATATATTGACATTCAAAGCTCATATCAAATGAATGCCTACAAACAAACACGTGTAAGTTCGCACTTACAAATGCTGAATGTGTACTTACAAATTAAAATCCAAACCTCAAATGAACATAAACCCTGCAACTTTTGCCGACCTTCCCTGGAACAGGGGTGACACTGCACATTGGCAAAGTGAATCATTTTTTTAAAGTATGGGATGTCAGCCTCATACCTACCTGTAGGCTGTAAGTCAAGGCATCAACATATTTACTGATGTTACTTTAAGAAAATGAGAAACAATATTAGAAAAAGCCAATGCAATGGAGTTGGAAAAACAGTTATTTTACAAAGAAAATCATGGTAACGGAATATTCTAATTCCCTTGGCGGGATGAAGTCTAGAGCCCTTAGCAACTAAAACATGAAGAATGCTATTTGCTAAAGTGTCATGATTCCCAGTGGGAGTGTCATGACAGATTCCTAGTGGGAGTGTCATGACAGATTCCCAGAGGGAGTTTTTTTTTTTTTTTTTTTTTTTTCATTCCCCCCATTAGTAACCCTAATGGGGGGGAGTTTATTCGTGTGTACCACTTATATAGTATACCACACTAAATATAATTTACAAAGTAATAATTATAAATACATTTTTTTTTTTTTTTTTTTTTTTTTTTTTTTTTATATTTTATTATTATTATTTTTTTTTTTATTATTATACACTACACTCTCATTTTCTTTCACTTGAATTTAATTCATATCCAAGCCGATTGGAATTTGAACCGATTTTTGTGTTGAATTTGAATCGATTGGAATTTCCATTTTTGTGTTGAATTTGAATTTTGTTAGATAGGGTTCTTGTATTGCCATTATGTCAACATTGTTTCTTGATATATATTCCAATAAATTAGCTGAAGCTTTTTTTTTTTTTTTTTTTTTAATTAGCCAGAGGGAGTGTCACGACAGATTCCCAGTGGGAGTGTCACGACAGATTCCCAGTGGGAGTGTCACGACAGATTCCCAGTGGGAGTGTCACGACAGATTCCCAGTGGGAGTGTCATGACAGATTCCCAGTGGGAGTGTCATGATAGATTCCCAGTGGGAGTGTCATGACAGATTCCCAGTGGGAGTGTCAGAACAGATTCCCAGAGGGAGTGTCATGACAGATTCCCAGTGGGAGTGTCAAGACAGATTCCCAGAGGGAGTGTCACGACAGATTCCCAGTGGGAGTGTCACGACAGATTCCCAGTGGGAGTGTCACGACAGATTCCCAGTGGGAGTGTCACGACAGATTCCCAGTGGGAGTGTCATGACAGATTCCCAGTGGGAGTGTCACGACAGATTCCCAGAGGGAGTGTCACGACAGATTCCCAGTGGGAGTGTCATGACAGATTCCCAGTGGGAGTGTCAAGACAGATTCCCAAAGGGAGTGTCACGACAGATTCCCAGTGGGAGTGTCACGACAGATTCCCAGTGGGAGTGTCACGACAGATTCCCAGTGGGAGTGTCACGACAGATTCCCAGTGGGAGTGTCATGACAGATTCCCAGTGGGAGTGTCACGACAGATTCCCAGAGGGAGTGTCACGACAGATTCCCAGTGGGAGTGTCACGACAGATTCTCAGTGGGAGTGTCGTGACAGATTCTTTAAAGATTTTTTGTTGCGAGTCCATTGTAATGTGGAAGGAAAACAATTAAAATCTAAAATGTCAATGACTCGGCAAAAAAAAAAAATTAGGTTTTTATCTTGGCAGGCAAAAGCCACAGGTCTATGTTACATATTTTATTGTCTTCGGAATTCATGCGGAGTTCATTAAAAAATGGGAGGTAAAAATATTTTCAACAGTATATGTTTCATCTATATTATGAAATACATGGAAACAAATGAAAAAATGTGCCTAGGAAAGTAATACTTAAATTTAAACATAAAATATATTAACTAAAAATGTAATTTAAATTTTTAAATTAAAAAAAAAAAAAATAGATTTGTGAAGAGGAATGCAATTCACCAAGCTATTCTGCCTGGCCAGAAACAGGTATTAATATCATAATTTAATAATTCATTATTGTTTTTTTTTTTTTTAATGAATTATTAAATAATAATTACCCAATAACATCTGTTGAACCAGGGTCAAAGTTAAAGTCAAGTGACCCAAGTGGGGATCGAACCAACGTTGTTCCATTCGAAACACGCTAGAAAGATCAGCCCTCTTGGCCCCCGCGACCATAACCCCGACAAAAAATAATAATCAAATAATAAATAAAATAATAAATATAGTATGGAAGTAAATGAAGAATACATTGTGCATGCTATAAAAGAATTAGGGATGATGCATTGGTAAGTACTTAAGTTAAAAGTTTAAAATGCATATGAGTACAAATATTATACATATTTAAATATTGGTTGACTTTGTGACAGAAAATAAGTTAATAATGCCAAATAAGTTAAGAATGTACCTAGACTTATTGACTGCTTCATAAAAGAGTAATCTGTACATGTAGGGCAGCGGTTTCCAAACTGGGGGGCGCGTCTCCCAGGGGAGGCGCCAAAAATGTGTCTGTAGTAGTATTAGTATGAAAATAAAAAAATAGGACGTAGAAAGGGAGGCGTTAAAAAAAAATATTTTTGGGGAGGCATGGTAGCATAAAGTTTGGAAACCGTTGATGTAGGGTCAAGTTATAGGTCATTAAAAATGGCATGTGTGCCTATTCAATGGGTACATGCATTACTACAGAATATAAATACCTTATATATTAAGGCAATACTTCTTTCAGAGCATTTTGAAAGATAAGGATAAGTTTACAATATATGCACATGTCATGTATACAGAAACATAGAAACTTATGCCAACAACTTCGTGGCATTCCAAATTTAAAATTTATCAAAATCAGTCATTGGTGCCAACCTACACATTTTACAACTATGCACTAAGGAATTTTTAAGGTATGTTTATGGGGATCTATAAAAATAGAATGATTTATTATAATAGACTCGGCACAAATTCAAAATTAGGTTTTTTTCCCGGTGGGCAAATGTCATAGGTCTATGTGAGTAGGGTCTTTTGCAACCACTAAAAAAATATTACTTTGCCATTTCCCAAGCAATACGGCCATAATTATGATGCCCCAATTTTGTTGTGTATGGAATTTGTATCGAGTTCATTCGGAAGGTAAAATAATACTTTGGGCTATTTTACAATTACTAAATAAGTTGATGATGGAATAATAACCACACATGCAGTTTTAAACTATGGGGAACTCTAATACAACACATAGTTGATGCAGCATTTGCATTTGCAGACGCACCTGCTAGCACAGATCCAACATGACTGACATCGTTAACAGAGTTACTGTCCGACTCATACTTGTACACTCTATTGTCATCTTTGTAGCCGACTGTTAGAGGGTTGTTAGTGGTGGTGGTGGAGGCTAGCCAGTTGTTAGGAGCCAGGGTCTGATAGAACCACTGGGTTGCTTCAGAGACGGCTGAAGAGGTTTTAGTGGCCAGGGTTGTCAGAGGAGCAAAGGTTCCGGGAGAGGGCTCAGCGGCTGTGGTGAGAGGGTCATCGTTTGGCCAGGAATCGTCTGGTTGGTTGTCCCAGGAGATGGGGATAGTGGGGAGGGAGGCTTTGATTTTCTTCACGAGAGTGGACGCGGGAGTTTTCATGTAGAGATGAGGTGGGTACAGAGTGCTGGTGGCTGAAAGGAACATGGATTTATTGTTATATGCTATGTTAGTGATAGTTATACCTAAAACAATGTGATCTTTCTAAAAATAGGTACCGTTTCCTTAGTTATTATTTGATTTTCATTTTGTATAGTATTTCATACCAAAATCACATTTTGGTTTTATACATATTAAATTTTATAAGTTAGTAAAATAATGCATATTGTATTTACATAGTGTTTAATTATTTACAATAGTTAAGTTAAAAAAGCACACCATATTAATTGTTTAGTTATAACTGCTGGCGGAAATCTCAAACAATATTCTCAATGAAGATTGCTAAGCTAATTGCTCTTCTACATATTAATGATGTTTAGATCTAAACCATCATTGATTTCCTATGGAAAGTAATGATTGTTTCAAATTTACATCAATATAGAAAACATGTACAGTAGGTAATCTTTCAATTCAGGAGAGGCATTCTCTATTAATTTGAGTGATTTTATGAGCATGATAAAATAAATAAAGTTAGTTTCAAATTGACGAGCGTCATGTTAGTTGTAAGCTGATGTGGTAATATTTTCTTACTGGGTGTTTCTGTGGTGGTGCTAGGACTGAGGATGTTCCTGTAAGCATAGTTCCTGATGGTAGTGACAGCTGCTGCGCCATATCCTGCCGCTGGGACCGCGCGCGTGCCCCCCACCTCAAGCCCCAGCACGGTGCCAGCATTACGGAGGGTGTGCTGACGGATACTCTCTGAAAAGACAGAGTGAACCATTGCTTCATTCAAAACAATAACTATAAAAAACATGGTTAGCGTAATTGCCAAGGTGGAGGACTGCGGCCTAAGACAGAAACAAATAGACGCTCAAGATAGCGGAGGCCAAGGCTCAATACTGGCTAATAATAATAATAATATTTTATTCATAAAACTGTTTTACAGAAGATTAACATAGGGTGCAGCTTTTTAACTTAAGTAAGAAAATAATACATGTGCCTGAACTAGGACAACCTGTGTCTCAGGCGTGGAGAGCTTCTAAACAATATATCTGTATAACTTTATGATATTAATGATACACAAAAAATACTTAACATTACATTTTTACATGTCTCTGAACAAAGATAAGTTAAAATATTGAAATAAATGTTATTTAAACTTAATATGGAAATAAGAGAATAATAATACATGTGCCTGAACTAGGAAAATCCTGTATCTCAGGCGGGGAGGGCTTGTGAGCAAAATGTACTTAAATAATCATTATTACATTTATTCATACTTCAATAGTTTCATATTAAGTCTAGGTGCTAATACAAATAAACTTATTTCACACAAGGCATTAGGATAAACAAAATTATAAAATAGAAATAGGCTGTAGAGCCATTGAAGATAAAGAAGACATTAAGAAAAATAGTGAAGACTGATGATGAGCCCCAAATTGGGGTGGAAGGATGGAGTGAGGAGAGATGCTGTACAGCTTCTTTTGGTGGGAAGTTGTATGGCACAGACAACAAGTGGAATTATATATAACTGGATGTTTTTACAAGTAAGAAAGTAAATAGAAAAAACACATTTTCTTGGTTTGCATATCGCACATATAATAATTAAGAGCAATAACTCAAAAACAAAAATGTTGGGAAATCACGTTTGAAGTTCAGACAACCAGTACAACTTGTATGGGATGAAAAAGGCGACCGATGTTTTATCTCGGTCATATTTGTCCAAATTGAACGGCTGTCGCATTCTACCTATTCTTCTCGCATTGTTCTTGCGTGTTATTACAAAATCTCAATTTTCCGAATTTTCGAGTTATTGCTCTTTATTATTAAGTGTGCGATATATTAATCTTGGCTTACCCAGGATGATGCCGTCTTCTGGGTGATCTCCCCGCTTGGTGTGGTAAGCAGTTATTTCCTTGAGAGACTCGAGCACCAGGGTTCGGATCCAAACACAGAGGTTGGTAGCCACCACATGCATCAAGCCAAATCGGGCGATCACTTTGAAGCGATGGATGTTCAGCTAAAAATAATAAACATATTATTATATTTTTATTATTAGATTATATTATTATTATAGCTCAAAATTTCTAAAATATACTAGGCCAAAGCTAAGATTCCCGAGTTTGATGAAAAACCGCAATAGGATAATTGCGATGGAGGGAAAACGGTGTAAAATACTATGGTTGTGTAGAGTACATTTCAAGGATCACAACCATACATTTTTTAAGTAGTAAAAATAAAGATATCATTGATAATTTTCAAAAATAAAATGTCGACCGTTCAAATCCCGCCAAAACGCACCGGGAACGGCTAGCCACGCTGTGACGTCAAATTACGTAGATAGATCCGTCGGTCTTAGAAGACCTAACCGTACACTACGTAGATCGTAAGATCCATCGACGTCACATCCGCCTCTATAAAAAAATAATCTGTTTTACCGGAAATCGAAAATGGGTGAACTTTACAGAGCTGTAATTTAAAAACTAAGCCAGATATTTTTTTTTTTAAAACGCAGTTGCATGTTTTAAAAGGTAGTCTATCATTTTATGAAATAAAAAATATATGTGAAATTACTCTATTATAGCAGGTAGGTATCAACTTGTCAAATTAAATACCTACCTTAAAATATATAAATATATCAGGCTTATTTATTTTTAATTGCACATGATAAGAGAGAGCGCCGTTTTTGTGTGTGTCACACCTCAAGGGCCCTCTCCGATCCCGGATAAGACTTTTTGAAAAGGTGCGTCTTGAGAGCTCCGCGAAATATACCCACAGATTTGGAGTTCCTCACTCCGGGTGGCAGTCTGTTCCACTCCACCGGACCCGCAACACGGAAAGCACGGTTTCCAAAATTTGTACGGATCTGACGGTGCGGCTGAACCAAATTGATTGCACCATCGCCCGCGGATCTGAGTGTCTGCCTTCTCACACCCATCTCAACAGGCGAAAACATGTCAGTCAGATAGGGCGGAGCCAAGCCATTGATGGCTTTATATACCATCAGACAAACACGGTAGACCACCCTCTCCGGGAAACGAAGCCAATGTAGTGTTTTTAACAGCGGAGTGATGTGAGCGAATTTGGATATCCCGAATATGAGCCTTGCTGCTGAATTCCACACAGATTGAAAGCGGTTGAAATGCTTCTTTGGCTGACCACTATAAAGCGTTGAGCAATAATCAATCCAAGACATCACAAATGCAACTTAATGTTTCAATACATCATTTGGAAATACAAAGGAAGAGCTCAAAGTAACAATTGTTTTATTTTATCAGCCAATAAAATTCACTACAGCTATTTCCTGTTTTATAACTAGGTAGGTATTCAAATGGCATTTGAATTTGTTAATAAGGGCCTGCCGCTGTCAAAATTGTAAAAAAATCACGGCATACAATATTAAGTTAGTTATAGGTAATGAATTGAAGAATTTAATGTAAAATTGAAAAATAATTATTGTATGGTAATGAACAAGAGACTATCATGAACAGAATGAAAAAATATCTATTTAAGTCTAAGTACCTACCTAATAATTTGACAACACAACATCTAGTGAGAAAGCATTGAAAACGTGAGACATGAAAACTCAGGGTGCAAAATCAATGCATAAATGATGAAATGAAAGCAAGCTCAACTTATTTATATTAATATAAATGTGATGACAATTTAAGGTTATGTTCAGATGATTTTGAAACCGAATGACTCTTCAGGTGAATAAAATGATCTGTGATGGAAGAAAGAAGAAAACAAGATGGCGGACTAAGAGTTGAGAGTCCAGAATGATTTGAGGCCTACCTCTGTCTTCAGTAACGCTATTCTTGATGTCTGCACGGAAATATTAAAATCAAACATCAAAATATGTTTTGAATTCTGTCACACAAATAACAATACAATATTTTTGCAACGTTAATATTCTTGATTTAAGTATTTATACAGCTGCCAATGGGATCAGGAAAAGCATTACTGATTGCAGTTACATAAAAGTTTTTTGTTTTTTTATTTAATGAGATCGGCAAGTATAGTGACATGAACAAAATTATGTCACCCAGCTGGATTGCTAGGAAAAAGGCAAATAAATATTTTGTTATTGGTTGCTAAGGGTGGCAGCCCCATTCAAGGCTAACGTATACTCACCGAGAAAAAAGTTTCAAAAGTCTGAATTCAAAAATGTTCAGACCTCATTTTATTTTAAGCATGCTAAAAAAATGTTTGTTTTTTTTTGGGGTTAAGGCTCTTTTATACCCTTAATCGGCCGTTTTTGTTTCTTACACTTTATGGTCTTAGCAAAAGAGCTACAATAATGAAAAAAATCAAGCATGTTTATTATTTTTTTATCTTAATTATAAAGTTTAAACAAAATGTACTTATAACTTAAAAATTGCCAACCCAAAAAAATATTTAAAAAAACACGTTTTTTTCACTTTCGTAGCTACTTTCTCGTGTGTGCTGTTTTGGAAATATTTTTTTACTTTTTATTTATAGAACTATACATTGTATAGTGTAGTATCGGAACATTTTTTTTATAATGTCAATAGTTTTTGAGTAAATATGGAAAAACTGTGTTCTTCGATTTAATTAAAATTTAATTCATCAAGTAGTTTCAGTTTTTCATATTTACTCAAAAACTATTGACATTTTAAAAAAGTTGTTCCAATACTACACTATACAATGTATAGTTCTATAAATATAAAAAAAAAAAAAAAATTCCAAAACATAACACACACGAGAAAGTAGCTACCGGAAGTGAAAAAAACGTGTTTTTTTAAATATTGTTTTGTGGTGGCAATTCTTAAGTTATATATTTTGTTCAAACTTTATAATTGAGATAAAAAATTAATAAAAATGCTTGATTTTTTTCATTACTGTCACTTTTTTGCTAAGACCATAAAGTGTAAGAAATAAAAACGGCAGATTTAGGGGAAAAAGAGCCTTAAGGCATAATGATAAACAACAAGAACCTATATTTTACACATTTTAGGAGACTAACAGCAAAAGATGTTAGGAGTTTTTGCAAGACACAAAGGGCTTTAAGCTATTTTTTAGTGTTCAAAGCTTAGCTAATTTGTGGTGAACTATTGCCCCTCTGTCCAACAATAATTAGGAAGTATACCTACTGGAATATGTAATACTTAAGTATTTCTTGTGTATTAGATAAATATGTCTTGAGAGAAACATAACTTTGAAAATTTAATCAACAAAAAGTAGCAGCCATCATTCAAAGCATTTAGATAGGAATGAATGGTTAGCCATGAACTTTACCCTAAGTAACATTTAAAAATACTTGTATTGTACTAAAGTTCTGCTCACCCGAGAGTTCATGAAGATGAAGTACATCTGCATGAAGGTGAAGACCATTTGCAGCACAGGGTTAACACCACGCAGGATCTGGTAGCACGGGGAGGTGAAGGGGACCTCAAAGAACGCACCAAACTCCAGACCATTGTAAATCATGGTGCCAAGTCCAAAGGCTGAAAGGAAGCATGACAATCCTTATTTATTTTGACTGCATTTGACTTCCTTTTTCTTTGACTTCCTGCCGTTGAACTTTTATGATATTCAATGGTAAAAAACTAAAGAAAATGTTGTTAAATCACAATCAACTAATAAAACTCAACTAAGCTACACATATAGCGTAACTTCTTGCCTGTACTATCCCCGAAAGCGTCATAGGAGTGGAGTCGTATGTGCCGATTAAGGACCTATTTATTTTTACAGGTAAAAGAGCCAGCCTCACGCCTACCACTTCAGTTGAAGTGGGGAACTTATGTCAGAATTAATAGCAACAAAATGAAAATCTTCTAATTCAGGGAGAGTTGAATTCTCATAGGAGTGGTTGATCTAAAAACAATGAGCTCTATATGCTCATTCAAATCTATCTGAATGAATGGATAATAATTTTAATACAAACCCAAAGAAAATCGCTAATATTTTATGAGAAAATCTCCACACTGTTTACAAAATAAAGAAAGTAAATAGAATCCAACATCAGGTGCCTTGCTCTTTTTTGTGGATGATCTAAGGATATCATCACGTCCATGCTTTCAACCTTAACTTTGTATCCGCTTGAAGAACCCAATGATGTAAGTATTTGTAACTCAATAAATTAGAGGTTTTGCAGTTATAAAGAAAGAAAAGTATTCAGACCGATGGCTCCGATGCGCAGGAAGAAGCTGCCGTGGCTGTGGTCGTTCTGGGAAGTCTTCCTCCTCCTGGTGGGGCGCTGGGGCAGAGCTGCTTCCACCTCAACCACATCCTGACAACGGGAGATGGAATCATTAGCCACAGCAAAACAACACTCAAGGCCATGTGGATAGTTGGCATTTGCTGCATGGTAGAGCCGCGGTATCACTAAACCCAATTCACTGAGCTATGGTCAACTAATGTGTACACAATAAATTGCAGTTTTACACAGACGTAGGTATTAGTTAAAATTAAATGACTCACAAAGCAAATCAAAGCATTCAGAGCCAAACTGATCCTACTACTTATTTACCCACAGATCATCAGGTATACTTATTTAACCACAGATCATCAGGTATACAAAACCTGAAAAGCGTTTTTCAAGTTTGAAAAATATATTTTTCATTTGCATTTATGCACATAATTTTATTCATTTGATAAAACAATGTTTTTTTTCACACTAAACTGAATAGACAGAGCACAAATTAGAAAATCAGCACAACCAATACTTTTTTCTCGGCGACTAGGGTGCTTAGTATATAGTTACACAATATTTGTTTGCCCTTTCCCTAGCAACCCGGCCATGTGACCCACTTATCTTTGAAAGTATTTAAGTTTTCAAAACCCTCCGGCCTACATCCACATTATGTACCTCAGATAGCCGCGGCTCTACTGTTTTTAGAGAAACAAAAATGAAAATCGTTCTTCGTGTTCAAAAAACAAGCCATTTACAAGTTAATTTTCAAATATATTGTCATTTCTCATGCAATCAGAATATCTGTCAAATTTAATACATCTTTTACACCAACTATCTTTGTTTTATTTTTATCTTTCCATTTTCCATACCTAGTAGGTATACCTTCACACAAGTTTACAAAATACATATTTTTTCACTAAGTGCACTATTTTTTTATTGTGACTTTACATTCTTACAAAATTTTTTAGTCACTTATTTTATAGGTCATGTACATGATTCACCGTAAAGAAAATTCATGAAGATTAGTCTTGATTTGTTTGTGAGTAAACCGGCTTTTCTATCATATTTTACGTAGTCTGTTTTTGAAAGTGAAAAATGAAAAACATTTGGCAAAAAGGTATAAGAATGGCCATACTGAACAGCTGGCAATATAATGTGAAAACAACTTTGAAACCAACTTCACTTCATCTTGAGCAGGAAACATAAAATATATTTTTGCAGTGTATTAGACCATTCACATGTCGTTAACTTTCATAATACGAAATTAACACAAATTGATCTGTATTAATTGTAGGTAATACAAATGTTTTCATGAAAAATATTTCACTCTTTTTCTCTCTTATAAGATACACCATGCAAAAAGTGCTCTTGTTATATTGGCTAAGGCTCGTAAAATATCTAAAGACTTCATTAGACTCAGAACCACTTGTGTATTTAGTTTGTCAATCCTTACAAATTTTTGTCATCTTCAAATAGTTATATTTTATGGCCCCTATTGTTTTAAGTTCTTGGGTGGTATTGGCAGTTCAATATTAAACATTTTTGTGATCAAATTAAATGCATATCAAGACAATGGGACTTGTTTTGTAAATTTTGTGTTTCCTTTTGTATTTGTTTACAATATATTGTCCAGGAACACTGCAAGTATCTTTTTTATTACATTTTTACATTTGTTTTGTTAGATATTAGTTTAACAATTCCATGCGGTGCATTGTATGATTTTAATTTGTATGCATGTCGTGCTGATAAACCATAAGTAAAAATGAGAATGATATAATGTATGAAATATTCTAATAAACTCAACAAAGCAATTATAATAATATGTACAGCAAACAAACATAAGTATGTATATGAGTAAAAAGCTCTTCAAAAAATAATTCTAAATCAACACATTAAATAAGAAAATACTTAGAAATGATAAAAAAGTGATGTATCAAAGAAAAGCATTTAACAATTACATTACATTATTAGAGTGGAATGAATATTGACTGAAAAAAATAATCATTTCATTACATTGGATGAAATGATTAGGCAAAATCAAAACAAATTCTATTATACACACCAATTTAGTTTTTTTAATTGCACAATTTTAATTACACATAATGTTAAGATTTTTTTTGTGATCGCAAATGTCTTATTTTTTAGCAGAAAATAACTTTAGACAGTCAATACCTATCCTTTTATTTTCACTAAACGTCATTTCACATCTGAGAAAAAACATTTAGGTAATGAAGTTGGAAATAGAAACAATTTTAATGTGTTGATGCAGATGTATAAAATACGAGTACAATAAAAACAAAACAATCCAAAAGCATAAAAATAATAATAAGAAAATCACTAAGTAAATAATATAAAAAATTCAGTCAATCCACATTACAATGTTGATGCTTCTTCCGGACATCTTCCCTCGGAGGCAAGTTGGGATAAGGGCGCATTCGAGGAGCACACTTTCATCAATTTAAGCATTTTAAGCAATCCAGGGAGTGCATTTTCAGCCCACACTCTCAGATAATGTTTTGCGGATTGATGTAACTGGTGATAGTCAGTAAACTCAGGTAGAATAGTGATCAGCCTTTTAAATGATAGTTTATTTAGGCACCCAAACTCCATAGCAACAATTATTTTAAATTTAAGTTATCTTTATACGTAATGCTTTCTACACAAAACAGCAAAAGTCTATGAGACAAAGATACTTATACACCACAGATCTTTGATCTGCGTTATACACCAATAAAAAAATATTTATTTTCCATTTTCCTAGCATCACGGCTGTGTCACGTCACAATTTTGTTGTCTTATGGATTTGTGCCTTGTCTCCAATATTAAACCGTTTTATGAAAATTTGAGAAATGACACTCAAAAATACATTTTAGCATAAGTCTTCAGCTGCTTCTGCCATCTTTTGACAGTTGGCTGGTTTGAAAGGTTTGAGCTTGCTTTTGACAGCTCGCTGCCTTAGTTCTTGTTTATCGTATACGCCATTGAGAAAATTTTACATAAGCAATGTTTGCATGTGTACTGGACCAATGTGTCTTATGAAAACAATAAATTTATTTAAAAAATATTTAAAAGAACTCTCACATTATCGAGTTTTACGGTTTTTCTTAGCTCAGATTGTGTAGAATTTGATTCATAAGACAACTGCATGAGAGTCAAATTTGACAAGATTGGCGTATACGATAAACAAGAACTGGGGGAGCGAGCTAGGGATGTTATGTTGAGAGCAAAATAGTAAACTCCTAAACAGTGATAGGTTCCACAACAAATCGGGAACAGACAGTTTGGGCATGGTCAAATTGGTCACACGACAATTGGCCCACAACACTTTTTGTCAATAACATTTCAGTCGCAGACAACTCAGCCACAGATAACTTGTCCATAGATACATTAGTCACAGATCATTCGGTCACATGACTGTTCGTCCACACGACTTTTCACTTTTTAGTCACACACAGTAGACATTAGACGGTGCACAGCAGGCACGTGCATAGCGTAGAGGCACAAACATTTCATAATAAATATTTTGCCGTTTTTCTTGAAAATAAAACATATGATATTAATTCACTTGCTAACAATAACTCAAATTGAATCAAGGACTTAAATTTTTAATCTTAACTTCAAGGTTGAATGCACATTTTACCAAAATTTGCCTATATGTGCCTGTATAGAATGCATGCCCCTGGTGCACAGAGAGCTCCATCACAAAACCTACAATTAATTTAAACTACAGTAATAACAAAGGTTTTTGGAGAGCAATTTTTCTGTGATAGATCAGTCTGTGGACCTCTATTGTATGTGACTGAAATGTCGTTGACCGAAAAGTCGTGTGAACGAACTGTTGCGTGACCAAATTTTCTGTGATCGATGTGTCTGTGCACACGTTATCTGTGGCCATGTTGTCTGTGATCAAAATGATAGAAAAAGGGTGTGAACAAAATGTTGTGTGACCGATTTGTCCATGGACGAACTCTCTGTACATGAGTTATCTTTGACTGATTTGTCATGAAAAGGCTGTATACATAGCATCAAGTACTTTAAGCAAGGAAGTAAGCTCCCCGAACGCACCCTACGAGGTTAGAGAGTCGGGAGCGTAGTCTGGGATCTGGGTGCTTCTCACCTGTTCCGGCACGCACAAGGGGGCGCTGCGGAGTTGGTCGCGGACTAGGTCGCGCTTCTTGCGGGGGTACACCTCCTGCTCACAAAATACGCGGGGGGTAACCAAAAACACATGGCATGCGGGGCAAATTATATCAACATAAAATTAAGCTTAAAATCAACAGAGTGAAAAAAATTAAAAGATTCTGTACACACCATTTGGCTGGTTTTAATGGTTTGCAATACCTTAGTGCTATGTGTGAGGTTGAAATGAAAACTGAATAAAAACTGAGCAAAGAAAAATGTAGGCATGATTTAAAATGTGGTTTGATATTTATAATAATGTTGGAATACTTGTTTATCCTTGGTTTATGGTGTTATTTACTGTTCATGATTTTTTAATGCTAATTGAAAAAATGAGAATTTTTAGACCTAAAAAAAAAAAAAAAACGCAACTAAGCCACACATATAGTGTAACTTCTTGCCTGCGTTTCCCCGAAAGGGTCGCATGTGGCGATTCGGGACCTATTTATTTTTACAGGTAAGGGGGCCGGCCTCACACCAACCACTTTCAGTTGAAGTGGGGGTTTCCCAGCTCCCGGGGGGGCTGGTTCTCATTTCTTGTGAAGGCTGAGTAAACCTTTGAGATCGAATCCTTGCTCTCGGTATGGAATGCAAGCATTCTACCAATTGAGCTATCAACCTTTTTACGAGCTTGATCGTCGTCGCTACAAAGCGCCAATTCTCAAGCAAGACCCAATTACTGTAAGGCTGGGTGGACCTTTGGTCCTAATATTGGTAAATGCTGAGATCGTTTAGTTACTTGAATACCTTAATTACTGCTACAGTATTTTATGACAGGAATATTCAGTTTATTCAAAGATAGTTAATTACATTATATCATTTATTTTTAAAAGGTAAATAAGTGACCTAAGTAGCTTAGGATTTATTCAGACTAAATTTATAAAAGATATACTTCTTTATGGATTTGAATATACCTGCATAGGTACCTACTTACATTATTGGTGTGGTGTAAGTAAGTACATATAAATAGTTATAATCATGAATTTAAAGTATTAAAAAACAGAATTCATACAAAATAAAAAAGTGGGAAAACACTTTTTCATCTCATTTTTCCTTATCAGGACGTAAAAATACGTTTTTATTTTCGTTTTTCAAAGAGTAAAAAATCTTATAAGAACTTACATTTATTGAAAATTCTATTTTCGGCATCTGGCAAGATTTACAAAAAATTGGTTTCCTCATTTTTTATGTCCATTTAATTTTTATTTTTCTTGAAACTGTAGAAAGTTGTGTAATACACTTATCATCGTTAGCCTTGAATGTTTACACAAAGTTTTATCTTGTCAAAATAAATTTGTTGGTCTTGAAATAAAATAATAAATGCAGACAACAAAAAATGTGTGGTGAAAATATGTGGGTGAAGAAAACAACACTAATGCAACGAACGACCAAAAATTTAAATAAATTATGGATTTACAAGCGTAGTATGTATGAGGCGATACAGGGTAATAATAAAGTATCAACTACTCAAGTAATACTCCTTTATGTGAAGCTGAATGGGCGAGAGAGAGACGGGACTCACGGTGGACGAGAGCATTTGAAAAGCCATTGAAATGAACGAGTTTTGTAAAGAAGCGAACGTGTCAAAAGCTTTTCATGAATGCATCTCGTCCACAGGAAATGTAGGTCATATGGCAGATGGTGCATTGAAAATAATATTACCTGGAATTGGCTTTGTTTCTTCGATTCCTTGGTCGGTTTCTCTTTCTCCTTCTCCTTGTCCTTATCCTTCTCCTTGTTCTTGCCTTCTTTCTCTTTCTTCCCCTCCTTGCCCTCCTTGCCTTCCTTTTCCTTCTCCTTGTTCTTCTTTTCCTTCTCCTTCTTCTGCTTCTTCTCTGGTGGCGGGGGCTTGGGCTTAGGCGGGCTTCCGTTGCAGCATGAGCTTTCTATTTTCAAAATTTTAAACATTCAAAAATGGAAGAGAAAAAATCTTCGAAAAAAAAAAACTAACTACGGGGCGACATAACATTATGTAACATTGCAATATTGTGCATTTTTTTTTTAAAGTGAAGATTAATTGAAAGGAATTTTGCAAATATGATAACTATAGTGGGATGATGACTAGTGCTGGTTTTGATTTTAGAAAATTTCACATTATTTATTTTAGATTTTAGTTTTTTGTAATTTGAGAAAAGTGTGTGTTGCGTGACTCACCTTGCAGCAGGAAACAGAAGACGTACAGCAAGAACAATATGCTCATGCCATAGAGGTAGGTGAAGAATCCCTCGTAGTAGTACAAGGGCAGGTTGTGCGTGATGACGTCGCTGATGACGTAAGCAATGCAGATGACTACTAAGAGCTTGGCGTAGATGAAGCTCATGATGATGAACAGGGAGGTTCTGGAAATAAGCGTAACAGGACATGTCAACAATATCATCAAACAATACGGGGAAGTCACCAGTACATAGAAGGGCAAATGTGACAATCATCAATGAAGAGAAATCATTGATAGAGGTTGATACAAATAATAAAATGTGATAAAATATTGGTGAAAGAAGATGAAGAAAGAAAGAAATTTGAAAATAAATATAGTTACTACTGTCTGAAAAGTGAACCATCAAGAACAATAACATTGGTGGACTAAAAAAAGAAGGTGCTTATTTTAGAAATATTATTTTATTCGTGGTAGGTGCTGGTATTTAAAATTATATAAAAAATGCTAAAATATTTACGATACTTTTGTATACCTACATATGAAATTGTGGTTAAGGCTAGATAATAAAATAATAATGTATCATTGTTCTTCTAGTCTTCCTATAACTTCCGGTTTCTTAAATCTGGGGAAGATTTATAAAGACTTTGGAATCTTGAGGCAATTTATTTTTATATGAAAAAAAGATAATACAATTTCATGCTCTATTTACAGTTGGTCCAGCAATTTTGCAATGCATCAACTCTTTTTTCCATTTCCGTGTTTTCTCTTTACTATAATAATAACTGGTAATAAAGTGCCACCATATACAAAATATTTCTTCATAGGTTTTCACTGCGAAATTTCGGTGTTTTATTACTACATAGTAAAGTGAAAGCTCACGTGGGCAGGTGAACCGGAAAACGTTCATAAAATAAAAATAAAAATACAATATTATAAATATTTGAATAAGGTTGTTTGGTTTACCTGCATAAAAAAAATGTACAGTTGTAGGTACCAATTTTTTTAATTAAAAAAAAAAAAGATTTGTGAAGAGGAATGCAATTCACCAACCTATTCTGCCTGGCCAGAAACAGGTATTAATATCATCAATGAATAATTCATTATTGTTTTATTTTTAATGAATTATTTATTAATTAATAATAACCCAATTACATCTGTTGAACCAGGGTAAAAGTTATGGTCAAATGACCCAAGCGGGGATCGAACCAACGTTGTTCCATTCCAAACACGCTAGAAATATCAGCCCACTTGGCCCCCTCGGCCATAACACCGATATACAAAGAGAAAATCTTAGAAGACCCCTAGTCGTCAATCACTGAAAATGATTTTCTTAATGAGTTGGAATATAATACTCGTCCAAGACTTTTTGGTCCAATATTAAATATTAATATGATTTGATATGACTACTATAAACATTACGAAATATTAATATTAATTCGAAGGACCACATTTGGTACCTACCGACGTCAATATACCTACGAGGAAAAAAGTCGTATTAAAAGCTCATGCGGCCAAGAACAACGCACAAACATGGAATAATTGAGAACTTAGTAGTACGCAACCCAATATTTACGATAGGTGTGTACCTATTACTATCAGCTAATATCACTGCTAGTATTCGTGGAGTGGGAAGGGGTGGCTATTATAAAAACGGGGGAGAAGGGCGTGTACCCCTAACACAAGTTTTCTCCCTCACATTCCAGCTCTCATCTCATATCCGATATATTTCTCTCTCTTATCCAGCACATAGTCCGGTCAATAGCTCAGTTGGTAGAGTGCTTGCATTCTATGCCGAGAGCTCGGGTTCTAATCCCGCCGAGGGTGTCAGAAATGATTTCCCGTTTCAGTGTTTATTTCAAACCTTAAATAAAAAAAACCGACAAGGCTTACTCAGCCTTCACAAGAAATGAGTACCAGCCCGAGGAATCGGGAGCGGGGAAACCCCCCACTTCACTGAAGTGGTTATCGTAAGGCCGGCCCCCTTACCTGTAAAAATAAATAGGTTAACTCGCCATATGCGAACCCTTCGGGGATAAAGTGGCAAGAAGTTACACTATATGTGTAGCTTAGTTGCGTTTTTTTTATCTACCATGGTTGGTGTACCTCTTCGCCGGCTTGGGCTGCACGCCCTTGAGCTCCATCTCCTTGTTGGCGGAGTTGTTCTTCTCCGCGATGGCGATGTCGCTGCCCTGCTGTTGCCGGTGCTGCTGGGAGACCGGCAGCGTCGCCATGTTGTCTATGGACTCTACGTCCACCGTGGACACCTTCACCTCCGGCCCCACCACTACTTCCGGGTGCTTGTCCTTCCCCATCTCCCTACACAACTCTCAACTAATGCACAAACTTAACCCGCCTTGATTATGGCAACACTCATCTTTAATAATGTCAAACAATTCACACCCTGAATATTTAATTGAACCAAGAAGTAAAATCTAAAATCTAGGTTAGTGTATAATTAATTTTAAACATATTTTATTGATTTTTGTGAATTTATTGTCACTTCGTTGTACCTTTAAGATAACATAAAACGAGCAGTTTACAGTGATGAGACTTTTCGAACCCTAAACACTAAATAAAAGTAGTAATAACGATCGATGTGAATTGAGTGATGGATTTATTGCTGCGGTTTGAGTGGACGTTAAGAGTGGATGTTGGTTTCAGTGAGGAGCACTAGTTGGGCGTGAGCTGGGCCATGTTTTCACTGTGTTTTTCACTTTTAGCACTGGCTGTGGTGATTGTGTTGGGAGAGAGCACGTCACAAAGGAAGCGCCGCCCGGGTTTGCTGAGGGCGGGAGAGGAGCTGGGGGCGGAAGGACGCCGGTCCAGGGCGGCGGCGCACCAGCCCCCACAGGACGCCGCCCCCTCCACACAGCCAGGGGCGGACACCCGTCCTGCACTTCCTGATTCTTATTTTTACGGTGCATAGATTTTTAGAAGTCACTTTCCCTTAAAGTTAAGCTTCAGAGTTTTTTTTTAAGCTGAGAGTGAATCGTGCAAGGAATAGCCTTTTCTAAGATGCTATTTTGGCACTTAAAGGGGTTAATGAATCTAGTAACGTAGATTTCATAAAAGTCTGCATAGAGTCACATCTAAGGAACAAATTTCCTGGTTAGAACTATCTCTGGAAGGGTCAGATCGATTGACCATATGAAGTACCTACTTCTGAAAAAGGAAATGTTTGAGGCAAAAAAACTATCGGAAAAGAGTTCATTTAAGATGTGTGTGAATGTTGGAATTTATGAGGAGCTAAAAAGTGGAGGACAAGGCACAGATGATTATGAAGTTGAAGTAATATAGTCACTCCAAGAGCTTTGCTGCAACCCAAATAGCTATGTCCATTGAAAAAGTGGTACTTGAACATGGTTCAGGAAATGATGAGCCTGTGCGTTATAGAAGCTCTAAAGACTTATCAGTAAAGACCCTGAAGACTTATCAGTAAAGACACTGATAGAGGAAGACTTTCTACGATGCAAAATAAACCTGATAGAGTGTGCGGTTCTCAGTGAAAAGGCAAACCAGATAATAGCTAGCATATGCGTGGGGGTGTTTGGAGACTCATAAATATAGGCTCGACCTAGCTTAGGCTCCAGTCTTCCGCACACACAATTTTATACTATAAGAAGCTATGATAAAAAAAAATAAAGATTGAAAAAATCTCGCTCATTTTTTTTGGTGATATTTTTTCAATGCCGTCCACGCACCGCCATTGTGGTTCTCATCCAGCATCCGCGATTGGTCGATACAGCTGCCTCCCGAGGAGTGCGCGCGTTGTAGGACCCGCACCGGCCCCGCCCCCTCCCTCCCACCCACCCAGGAGGTCCACCCCAGAGAGGTCGTTACCCCCAGTGCAGGCAGTGTGCCACAGCCTCAAGGACGAGCGCACTAACAATTACAGCAATCAACACAAAAAATGACTACTAGGAAATGGGTCATACCTCTGGGTTACTATTCCAAATTGGAGAGAATGAATTTAACTTTCAGATTTTAGGTTTTCGTATTCTATGAAGTTACTCCATTTTCTGCGGTTTTAACATGGAGAGAGTTTTTACTCTACTACTCTACTACTTTTCAATAATCAGCCTTTTTAGGCTGATTATTGAAAAGTAGGATATTTATTTTTCTGGCAATATTAAGACATGTAATGTGACAAATGACAATGCTATTTTCAAAAACGCATAGAAGGTAAGTAAATAATATAAATTCCACACCGTTTTTACTTCTTATTTTTAAATTATAACAAAACACATCTGACAGAAAAAGTAAACGCTGGATATTAAAAAAAAATCCTTGATGATGTCGGCATGTGAATTGACATAGACAAAATTGTGTATAACCCGGCCGGGTTGCTACGGAATAGGCATATAAAAGAATAATGTTTTATTGGTTGACGTTGACTCACCGAGAAAAAAATCCATATTCGAAAATGTTCGGACCTCATTATATTACAGAGCTTAAAAGCGTTAGTGGATATAACGCACCAAAAGACTGTTTTATAAAAATTCTTTTAAGTTTTAAAAAAAAATGTGTTTTCTCTTTAAAACATATTTGCAAAACTCATTCATAACTTCTCATAAAAGTACCTACAAAATAAAATAACATTACTCCTATTAGCATAATATTATTATCAATTACGGCAATAAAGTTCATCTTTATGACATGCCCAGAAGGAATGCTGAACACAATGTTTATGACTGTCACCGATAGCGCTTTTACAACATGTCAGAATATTTTTATGGTTGTCCGACTTTCTTCTACGCCATCATCACGCGCGCATCAACAAAACTAAAGCCATCAAACTATCGTAAACTTCCCCGTAGCTACTTGTCTGTAGCTTCGCACTAAACAAGACTTACATACTAAACAGCAGTGAGATAGTAGGTGAAATTCATCCTTAAAAATAAAGACGAAGGTTGCCTGTAAGATTCCGATTTTCTTGAAATTTAAAGTAGGTAGGGTAATTTAATGCTGAAAATATTTGAAAGTGAAAAAATAGGAAAACGTAACCAATTTATTTCCAGAGGTAAAGAAGCCTTACGCCAAACATTTCAATTGAAGTGGGGGTTTCCCAGCGTCCGAGCTGGCTCGTTCTCATTATTTGTGAAGGCTGAGTAAGCATATTGGATTTGAAATGAACACCGTAAAGGGAAATCATTTCTGACACATTTAGTGAGGATCGAACTCAAGCTTTCTGGCATGGAATGTAAGCACTCTACCAACTGAGCCATCGACCGGATTTAATAATATAAGTTAATCCACTTCTCTATAGTGTCATTGATTATGAAGTAAGTCAGTAACTACTTAATATTTAACTAACTTATTTGTATTAGTTGTATGTCCAGACACGTGTCACGTCACGTGTAAACAATCATAAAGCTGACAGTTTCCCGCGTAAGCCTAGGGGAGGCACCTGGCGGGAAAACGCGGAAGTTCTGCTGGTGTTTCATCTCTGGCAGTTGCACCACCTGTCGCTACAGGACCAACAGAGGGAGGCAGTGCGCCAAACTTATGGAGACTTGACTCGGAGAGAAACCGGGAAGAGGGAGGAAAGGCAACGTAGCAGGTGGTCGGGAAATGCGAACATTTCTTGTGTATCAACCTCTTGGCAGTCGCGTTGTCACACGAGTAGTTTTGTTTTTTTTTTCAGTAAGCCAACAACAGCATAATAATAACAAGCCCGCAAAATAACAAATCATAAGGAAAATGTAATGAATAATAGGATACTTATTAAATGATTTACTTCATAAATGGTGTTTTTGTGAATGGTCAAAATGGTCAAATGGTCAAATGAAAATGCAAGGCGCTAAGAGAAATCAAGCGGTGGGAGATCTTTTTGATTTGCTAGAATATGGTACCAGGACAAAAAAAAACACAAGCACATGTGCGCCCCTATGATTTGTTGATCAGAGTTTTTAATCTGCTACATTCATGGCTAGGTTAATTGGATTACTAAAAATTTCTTGCGGTTAAATTTTGCTAATGGGTAACGCACAAAAGCTCTAAAATTGAGAAAATTCATGACTGGTCGTAGAATTACAGTTTTTACTCATAATCCTAAAAAAATCTGCTTTATTTTAATTTATTAATTACAGAGTAAATGCCTCTACAATCAATGAAATTGGAAAGCCATTCTAACTGCAGTTGAATGGATAAAGATTTTTAACATCCACAATGAAAAAATATTAAATACATTATTCCATAGAAAAAAGTTATCTTCATTGCTGTTCAGATGTCTCATTGGCTTTTGATCATAGGCGGCTATGCATTTATGGAATGAGTGGCGAGAGGGATGCTGTAGGGGGGGGGGGAAGGTAGGTATCGATCTGTGGAGAGAGCCGAGAGCGCGCGAAGCCACACGACTGACTAAAGCCGAGGGGACGATGCACTATTGCCCTCCTATATACACGGCTACATGAGATATATCTTAATAGGGTAATGGCACCCTTGCTCCTTGCTCCAGCCTAGGTGCAGGGTGAGATAAGAGGGAGGAGTGCGGAATGATATGCCGACTCTAGAGAGGATACAATCTCGATGCACTGAAAATTGGATGAGATGGAAAAAAAACGAAATAAAAAATTGATTGAGCTGTAAATTTGAAATCATTTTATTGGCTTAATGGAGTCATGAAAAAGAGGCGGGGAAATGCGTCGTTTGGTACGCAGGGTTGCGATTGAAACATTGTCTGTTTAGAATCAGCTGTTGTTTTTCATTCGTTTTCGAAGTTGTTATACCCATTGAAAAACTGTGACGAAAAGGAAAATTTTCCGACTGCATTTCACAAACTTATGAATTATGTTTATAGTAAAAAAACGACAAAATAGGTCCTTAATCTATAATCATAGATGATATTAAATATAAGAAATATTGACTGTAAATATTAATGTAATATGTGTATTTTTGACTTTTTTGTATAGATTTATTTTTAAGGTTTTCTTCTTTTTTTATTTTTAAATGTAATTTATTATTCGTATACCTTGACTTATAGGTTGGTATGAGGCTGACCACCCATACTGTAAGAAATGATTCACTTTGCCAATGTCACCCCTGTGTCAGGGAAGGTCGGCAAATGTTGTGGGGTTTATGTTCATTCGAGGTTTGGATTTTATTTGTAAGTACACATTCAGCATTTGTAAGCGCGAACTACACGTGTTGGTTTGTGGGGATACATCTGAGAGCTTTAAATGAATACATATATCCTTGCAACTTAGATTATAGATTATTTATGTATCGCTCATAGTTATTATTAATGTATGCCCACAAGCAGGCACATGAAACTTTGCGCTTCACATGCTGTATGTGTACATACAAAATAGAACAGACCTCACATGAACGTAAACTTTGCAACTCCAGCCGCCTTTCCTTGAAAGCGGGTGGCATTGGCAAAAATAAATTATTTTTTTATAGCGTGAGGGGTCAACCTTATACTAACCTTTATATAACCATGAAACACAAAAATTTCGGAAAGTGAAGTAATAAAAATAATTAAAATTAAACCAAATTAAATGCACTAGCCGCCAACATGGCGAATCAACCGCCATTTCCTACGGGCCTTGCATACTTTCATTTCACTCAGAGTCCCGTCGATAGCTCAGTTGGTAGAGTGCTTGCATTCCATGCCGTGAGCTCGGGTTCGAATCCCGCTGAGGCGAGGGTGTCAGAAATGATTTCCCGTTTCAGTGTTTATTTCAAACCCCAAAATAAAAATACCGGCAAGGTTTACTCAGCCTTCACAAGAAATGAGTACCAGCCATCTCGGGAGCTGGGAAACCCCCACTTCATCTGAAGTGGTTAGCGTAAGGCCGGCCCCCTTACCTGTAAAAATAAATAGGTTCAACTCGCCACATGCGACCCCCTCGGGGATAACGCGGCAAGAAGTTACACTATATGTGTAGCTTAGTTGCGTTTTTTTTTTTTTTTTTTGCGTCCCCTACTAACAGTACCTACCTGCCCGAAAAAAACCCTCCTCTTTCTCTTCCTTGCCTTGAATTTTTCATCCTTCTGTTTTTACCTCAGTTAGCCTCTGAAGAAGAACGGATAAAGTTCGATAGTGCTTTAGCAATTAAATATAAAAACTATGTGAAAATAAAACAACATGTTTCCTAAATAATTATTTCATAATATTATTTTTCTATATACAAATGTAAATCGTAAATATAGCCCTAATAAAATATTCAAATGGGAAAAAAATCGTTACCTATTTACTGGGTATATAAGTCTAATGGCCGATATCTATGTCAAAACCTTTGTTTTAAAATCGATTAGGAAATGATGGAAACTATTGAATATATCGGTCACAAACACCCCGACAATCATTGTTACCAACTTTACTGTCTACATATTATGCGAAACCGAACATAAAAGAACGAAGCTTTTTTATTATCAAAGCAAAATTCTGGAAATGATTTTTATTACTTAATATTCAAAGTACAAAAAGTAGCTAAAAAATATTTTTTGAAACCTTTTTCAAAAAGGTTCTCAGGATAACAAAACCCCTTTTTTTAAATATCAAGTTTCAGCCCCCTAATTTCAGGAAAACATTTTGTTGTCGTGAATCATCGTGCCGACTACGCCAGGTAAGTAAATATTAGGAATTAATTTCTAAAGAAAAAAAACAATAAACAATTAGGGCCTGTTGCACCAAACTCCAATCAGACGAAAATCAAAATTAAGTGTGATTTCTCCCTTTCAAATCAAACAATTGATTGCATATACGTAAGTCAGCTGATGTGAATCATATTTCCTGTTCAAATTCCATCAAATTTTTACCAACTTTCGAGAAATATTTAACCGAGGTCCTTACCAGAACTTTAATATTATAAATTATCTTTTGAAGCTAATAGATTAAAAACGTTTTCGGCACGGATGTTCCAAATTGGATATTTTCTGTCTGTCAAACGTCACACGTCTGTCCTTAACAAGCAATAATAAAATATTAACCGTAACCGTAGCAACCCGTCCGTGTAAGATAGTAACTTGTTTGTCTATGTCTATTGTGTGGATCTCATTATGAATGAAAAACTTTATTTTGCTAAGCTTTCTTAACTGTTCAATAGATGGCAGATTAATCGATGCATTAAACCTCAAGAAAACAATATCTATGTTCAAAGGTAAGAAGTATAGTGCAGTGGTTCCCAAACTATGGTACGCGTACCACCAGTGGTACGCGACACTTCTTAAGGTGGTACGCAAGCAGCCATGGCCATAGGAAATAATAAGATAAAACGTTTTTCAATTTCGTGCTTCAAGTTAAGTACAACTGAGCCAAATATTTCCTCTTTTGTTTCGAACATGCAGCATCATTTTTCAGACTAAGACAGGCCTGTCCCGCCACGATTACAAAAATACTTAATCTGGCCCTCCACAATATTATGTTGGACACCCCTGCACTAAGAGTATTGTATTTTTTCTCTATAATATAAATAAGCATAATGTTTTCATTAACAGTTGCAGTTTTTATTACTTTACCATTTGAATGATTTTTTTAACTGTTGCACTTCAGTGGTACGCCACTGATTTATAATTTCATTAGTGGTACGCGAAATTAAAAGTTTGGGAGCCACTGGTATAGTGTATAGACACAATATGTTATCCGTTTTCTATTCCTTCTTTTTAAATTTTCACAGCGTAGCTATATGAGACATCTGAAGTAAGAGCTCAGGGGGAAAGATAAGAAGTCTAACGTAAGCGAAATGTATGAGAAGAAATAAATGATATCCTTTAGGATAAGTATGGATGGTTTAGTATTCAGAACAGACACCCCGATATTCATGATAACTCCTCTTTTACTTTCAATATTTCATCAATTCTGAAAAACGTTCTACGACTCTTTTTTATGTATTTAGTAGTACGTCTTTTTATTCACTTGAAAGAGAGATATTTTTTCTTTATGTGTATTTGACCGAACACAATGCGCAAAAGATAGCAGGTAGAAATGAAGTTAAGAAATACAAACCGCTGAAATAGAAAATCCTAAAAGATACCAAAATTTTCATTTGAATGGCATCAAACGGCATATAGTGCAACTTTTTACCACGTTGTCCCCGAATGTTTCGCATGTGATACGTGTAACTTTTTTTTTCACAGGTAAGGGAAGGACGGCAAGAGTTGCAGAGCTTATGTTCATTTGAGATTGGGTTTTTATATTGTAGGTCCACATGCGGCATGTGTTAGCGCGAAATTATACATGTCTGCTTGTGGGAATGCATTTAATATAAATCTTAAATGATATATATCTTTGCAGCTTAGATTAGATTAGATTAGATTAGGGATCTGAATGTCTCCAGCAACTTCATATGAGATATGGTATAAATACAAGCGTCATTTCTTATTCAAGCTAAATTAACCTAATTAAAATATTTACCTTTGAATCTTGATATAAATGTATTTCACAAAAATCTTTTCAAAATTTATGGAATTGTGTGACAGATACATTTATGAATCTCTTAGGACTTATATGGAGCAACAAGCCATCAGATAACATCCAGCTTCAATTGATTTTTTTTTTTATATCAGAGAATTTTATGTTCTGTTATATTTACAAAACTAGCCCTACATCAAAACTTAATTTATATTTTTTTTTATTCATCAAATAAAACCAGAAACACTGAAAAGCTTTACACAGTATATTTTATGATTTTATAAAAATGAATATGTAGTTTAATGTTCCTGACTTTGGTTCTGGATATATTTTAATGTATTAGTACACAAAGCTTCAGTATTTAGGTCAGCCGGCATTTACTTTGTATTTTATAAAAAGCCAGTAAGTATTTTAATGGCAGACCTAGGGACGCCAGAGCTTTCTGATGCAATTATAGCAAGTTTTACGTTCGTTTCCACGTTGCGTAGTAGGTTTGTAGAGAAATGTGTTGTTATGAGCGATAGGCACGCACAATGAAAAGTGGCTGAGTATTTATGTACGAAATAAACGGAGTCCTTAAATTTATGTAACATCGCTGAAAAACGAAAATATTATTACAAATATGTAAAATATTAGTAGTTGTGTTTGGTTTGTCTGAGTTAGTTTAATAATAAGTGGTAAGTAAAGACTCTCCATGTTTCCAGAACGATCATAATAATCTGCATAAATTAAGGACCAAAATCGCCCTGTAGAGTAGACATAAATCAACCGCCATACTGTTCAAATGTAAAAGATCTGTCGCAATCGATAGTGAGGAAATAAATGTATGTTAAAATAAATGAACCGCAGTTTTCAGAACCTGCTAAAAACATAACAATATACTAAAAGGGTATTTATGAAAATACATAATATTATACCTACTTTTAAGTCATTGTTTCAATCTATAAAATCTCTACTACGTAAGTGTGCGGCGATGACTGAAACACGGACGAAAGCCTAGGCACGGTGATTGGTGTGTGATCTGGTATAGTGTCGAATATTTTGGTATGGTGTGTAACAATGATCTAGTATAATCCTTTATAGAAGTATCTATCATGTTCTCGAACATGCAAGAATCGTCTCTGCCGCACATACATATGTATACGAGCAAAGATTCTGGGAGACAGACAGAGTCGCTTTGATCATTGTAACCCGAACACCTGTAAGCAGAGAGTGAAGAGTATATTGTAACCTATATTGTGAAAAATTAATCTTGTGAAAGATTTTTTAATAGCGATTTAATCAAAAGAATCCCAAGTCAAACCATAACAATATACATACTCAATTTACCAGTAAGGTATATTTCGTATGGAGATTGTAAATCTTTCAAATACAATGTTGCAAATGAAATCCAGGATGTATTTATACTGGTACAACTATGGGTAGGCTTCGTTTCAGAGGTCTCAGGACAGGATCGCAAAAACGAGATAGTGGAAGGAGTGCCAGTGACAGTAGGCCGTATCTCACATAAAGGAATCCATCTGCTGCAACCAGAGTATGCTTGATCACATACCGATAGCATGCTGCACCGCCGTTAACCAAAAAAATACAAGAAAACTAAAACAGATCCTCTACTGAGTGTTTAAGTTTCCATACATGTTTTGGTACAACGCTATGGTTGAGTTTAATCGTTAAGTGTTATACTTGGAGTATGGTTCAGAACTGCTTTTTAATCTTGTTCTTTTGCAGCGCGGTGACTTGCCTTCCCGAGTAACATTGCAATGAAAGAAATTTCTTGATCATTATCTGCGATACAATAATACGTCTGCGCGATTTTTAAAAATAAGTTGAACAGAGAATGCATCAGGATGCAATGTTTTGGTGTGGACAAAAAAACTGTTTATTTAAATAAAAAAAACAACTAAGCTACACAAATAGTGTAATTTCTTGCCGCATTATCCCCGGGGTTAATGCGGCAAAAGGGTTTTGCATGTGGCGAGTGGAACCTAATTCAGGACCCTGAGTACGAGTTTTTTTCACTTTACTCGAAGTATTGTGTATTCGAGAAAAATGTATGTGAACTTGTAAAGCACCCCTGGCAAAAAAAAGGTTTCGAAACTTGCCAGGGGTGCTTTATAAGTTCACATACATTTTTCTCGAATACTCAATACTTCGAGTAAAGTGAAAAAAACTCGTACTCACGGTACTGTTTACAGCTAAGGGGGCTGGCCTTACGCCAACCGCTTCAGTTGAAGTGGGGGTTTCCCAGCTCCCGAGGAAGGTGGTACTAGGAAATCATTTCTGACACCCTCGGTGGGATTCGAACCCGGGTTCACGGCATGGAATGCAAGCACTCTACCAACTGAGCTATCGACCGGACTATAAAATATTGTAATAAAGCCTGTACGATAAACATAAATGCTTGTTTATTGAAGACAATGTGAGGAGTTCAATTCTGGGGTTTTTTGATCAATTTTCTTTCTTTTTTTGACACTCCGCTGTATGTACCTATATATATGATATCGATTTACAAATAAACTACACATCATGTATTAATACCTCCAATTTTGTTTTAGTAAAGACATAATAGTATATGTACGCAGATTAGATTTCCAGTAAACGAATCAACTCAACATGACACATTTCTCGGAGTGATTGTAAAACAGGATTTGAACCGGTACACCCTGACTAGTGCCCTGACTGGCCAGGCAGGTAGTACAGTGATGGCGTCACGTATGAATGGAGAGGCAGCAGATATAAAGTATCACTCACTCATACGGAAAACAGGTGACCGGTCCGTAGTCTGGGGGTAACGCTTCGTACTCGTACATGGAAGGTTGTGGGCTCGAATCCCGGCGGAGCACATGGGATATATCATTTATATTTTCAAATGTGCTCTTCGTTGGGTTAAAAATTTAATATGCAAGTACCTTTACCAAAGGTCCATCCAGCCTTTCACCAATTGGATCTTGAGAATTGGCGCTTTCTATAGCGACGATCTAACTTGCAGAGGGATCTTGAGATGTTATACACATAAAAACAGCGTTCACCAAATATTATATTATTAAAACAACACAACGCCATGATCTACAATTATTTTATGATTTTATACGTTATATCGATCCTGATTTATTTAAGTTCATTTTCCGGTCCGGTTAAAGAAATCCTGTGCGGGAGACTCCCTAGATTTCAGAGACTCTAGGGGTCTATGACACATATTTTAGTGCCGCAGAGGTGTTGTTTACGAACTTGGTCGTCGCCACAAAACGCCAATACTTAAGTAAAACCCAGTTGCTATAAGGCTGGATGGACCTTTGGTGAACGGTCTTTGGTAAAGGTTTTATGAATTTTTCAACCCAGCGAAGAGCATATCCCTTATCTTTATAAAAAGCAACGGCCTCCCCATACAAAATAATTGTGCGTTAATGGCATTCAAACTGAAGAACTCCTGAACAGATGCACGTCATATTCACAACAAATATTGTTCAGGACTTGGGATGTGCTTCCTCATCATTAGTAGATTTTAAATTGTTGTTTTTTAAATAAATAAACATGATCAATCACAACACCTTTTTATGTAAAACCTATGCGAGAAACAAAACTCATTTTGACATTCGAATTTCAAATAAATTGCCAGCACTTCAACATAGGCTTCAAAGTTGCCATCGTTGCCATTGCCAAATCGATTCTTTTTCGGTTGAATTCCGTTGAGTACCTACCTACCTATATTTTTTATTCATTTCAAAATTATACTTCAACCAGTTATAACATGTACTTTTTAGAAATAATGACGATCGATTAGGTCAACTTTTTATATGAAACCATACTTATTGCGGCATTTAATTTTTTTTAAGTATTATTACAATATACAATCTAAGTTGCATAGACGCATTAACATTTATAATTCATATTCAATGCACTCCTGCACGGAGACACGAGTGAGTTTGCGCTTACAAATGCTGCATGTGTATTTACAAATAAAAATTTCAGCCTCTCATGACCATAAGCCCTGCAACTTTTGCTGACCTTTTCAGAAACAGGGGACACATTTGTTAAGTGAACCCATTTATGCGATATGGGTGGTAAGCCTCATACTAACCCTTAAGTCAAGGAATTTGAGTTTGAAAAATCCTTAAACAACGGTAATCTTAATTTATAATCTAAAGTTGCAAAAAAAGTTATTTGATGATTCAAATTGAATGCACGCCCACAAACTGGCAAATGTCATTTCACGCTTACATATAGTTGTGGCGCTTGATTTTTTTTAAATATTAGAATATATAATCTAAGTTGCACAGATGCAATAACTTTTATAATTCATATTCAATGTATGCCCCCCTGGAGACACGAGTGTGTTCGCGAATATAAATGCTGCATGTTAACTAACAAATTAAATTTAAGGCCTGTAATGAACATAAGCCCTGCAACTTTTGCCAACCTTTTCAAAAACAGGGGAAACATTTGTCAAGTGAACCATTTTTTGCGATATGGATATACAGGCTCACACTAACATATAAGTCAAGGAATTTGAGTTTGAAAAATCCTTCAACAACGTTAAATTTAATTTATAATCTAAAGTTGCAAAAAAAGTTATTTGATGATTCAAATTGAATGCACGCCCACAAACTGGCAAATGTCATTTCACGCTAACATAAAGTTGTGGCGCTTGATTTTTTTTTAATATTAGAATATATAATCTAAGTTGCACAGATACAATAACTTTTATAATTCATATTCAATGCATGCCCCCCTGGAGACACGAGTGGATTCGCGCTTATAAATGCTGTATGTGAACTTACAAATTCAAATTAAGGCCTGTAATGAACATGAGCCCTGCAACTTTTGCCACCCTTTTCAAAAACAGGGGAAACATTTTTCAAATGAACCATTTTTTGCGATATGGGTATTCAGGCTCATACTAACCCATAAGTCAAGGAATTTCTAATCTAATCTAAGCTGCAAGGAAATATATCATTTAAGATTTATATTCAATGCATTCCCACAAGCAGACATGTATGATTTCGCGCTGGCACATGCCGCATGTGGACCTACATTATAAAACCCAATCTCAAATGAACATAAGCCCTGCAACTCTTGCCATCCTTCCCTGAAACAGGGGTGACATTAACAAAGTGAACCATTTTTCAGAGTATGGGTGGTCAGCCGCATACCAACCTATCAGTCAAGGATTTGAGTTTGAAAAATCCTTAAACAACGTTAATCTTAATTTATAATCTAAAGTTGCCAAAAAACTTATTTGATGATTAAAATTAAATGCACACCCATAAGCTGGCAAATGTCATTTCACGCTAACATATAATTGTGGCACTTGATGTTTTTAATATTAGAATATAAATCTAAGTTGAATAGATACATTTTATAATTCATATTCAATGCATGCTTCCATGGAGACAAGAGTGAGTTCCCGCTTAAAAATGCTGCATGTGAACTTACAAATTAAAATTAAGGCCTCTCATGCACATAAGCTCTGCAACTTTTGCCGACCTTTTCAGAAACAGGGGGAACATTAGTTAAGTGAACCCATTTATGCGATATGGGTGGTGAGCCTCATACTAACCCTTAAGTCAAGGAATTTGAGTTTGAAAAATCCTTAAACAACGGTTATCTTAATTTATAATCTAAAGTTGCACAAAAGAGATTTGATGATTCAAATACAATGCACACCCACAAGCTGGCAAATGTTTTTTCACGCTAACATATAATTGTGGCACTTGATGTTTTTAATATTAGAATATTAATCTAAGTTGCATAGATACATTTTATAATTCATATTCAATGCAAATCAATTAAAATATAATTCACACGCTCAGACTGGCAAATGTTTTTTCACGCTAACATATAATTGTGGCATTTGATGTTTTTAATTTTAGAATATAAATCTAAGTTGCATACATACATTTTATAATTCATATTGAATGCATGCCCCCAAGCAGACATGAGTGAGTTTGCGCTTACAAACGCTGCATGTGTAATTACGAATAAAAATTTCAGCCTTTCTTGACCATAAGCCCTACAACTTTTGCCGGCCTTTTCAGAAACAGAGAAACATTCGTTCAGTGAACATTTTTTTAAGGTACCTATGGGAGGTCAGACTCATACCTCATGCTTCATACAAGATACTCAGAACATGAAAGAACTAAATAACCCTTTTACCGCAATTTTTTTTCAAATTACTTCTTAAAGCATTTAATTACTATGAAGGAGGTGTGAGGAAAAATTATTGCGAAGCCAGACTTACACTGCCCGAAGGGCCTAGCAGACAGCCGTGCGCAGCATGGTCAGTCTGCTAGTTTGAAAATATAAATGGTATATGTTTTGTGCTCCGCCGAGATTCGAGCCCACAACCTTCCATTTACGAGTCCGAAATGTTGCCACTGGACAACGGACCGGTCATTACAGATTAGCAAACAAAAAACGGATACACTAAACAACTTCTTACTACTCTATTTCTGAGAGCTGAGGAGTAACATTAGCATGTGGAACCTGCTTATTGGCACACGTAAGGAAGCCAACTTAACGTCAATGACTTCATTTGAAGTGGGAGCTATTCCCTATTTCTGAAGTAACAGTTTGTCATATTTTGTAAAGGCTGTGTAAACCTGGCCGCTTATTCTACTACTGACTCTGAATTACATCACTAGCAGCTAGCAAGTAGGAAGTAAGTATTACAACATATTCCCGAGTTTATCTTATTTCCTCCAATAACAACAAACACACTGAGCTGATTTTCGATAGCTAATAATAACTCAAAAACCAGGCAAACCAAGGAATATATTAAAGTCAATAGTGTACGAGTAAGCTCAAACACAACAAAAAATGCGTGGAAATTAAAACGCTCATTAGATGCTGGATTTAAGTTTTCCTTTGTTGTTTGGAAACTCTTTGGTTGAGTTTAATAATACAGTTTTCCACTCGAGAAACAAGAATCGTAAATTTTTAATCCCGGCCGAATACGAAATGAATATTATTATTGAGGAATTTTCAAGCTGGTGAACCCAGCACAGGACGAAAAACATTTTTTATTTTGAAAAACAATGTAGGCATGCCGTGACTGAAAACCGCAAAATTATGCGGGATTGCTTTCTGATATTTTTACCCTTCAGGAGTTTTTGTATACACAATACATCAATGCGTTTTTGATTCCATATTTGTTTTTTATTGTACCCAGATACGATCAACTGAAATTCAGGTTTATGTAACAAGATCTATAATCTAAGTTGCAAAGATATATTAACATTTAAAATTCATTTTGAATGCATGCCCACAAACAGGCGCGTGTAAGTTTGCGATTGCAAAAGCTGCATGTGTACTTACAAATTAAAATCCAAACCTCAAATGAACCTAAATCCTGCAGCTTTTTCCGACCTTACCTGGAACAGGGGTGACATTAGCAAACTGAACCATTTTTACAGTATGGCTGATTAGCCTCATACCAACCTATAAGTCAAGGAATGAGATGGTAAAAACCAAAACAAAACGTGATACAGAGAGCAATTTGCTTTATTTTATTGGTTGCGATTTTAAAAAGAATAATATTTATAACAAAAGATTAATAAATTTTAAACTGAAAATGAGTTTGTAGACTATTATCGAATTCTAAAATCATCCTTTGGGATATATTTCAATTTGTACCTTATGCATTCGAATAATTACAATTTATTTTCCATTGAATTTCCCCCAATACGACAGCAGTATAATATTATATGAACGTAAATTATTCCAACGAGCTTTTAAGTGAAAATTTGTACGCAGGCCCTTTACCATTTATTAATTAGGTTCCTACTGAAATTTGCAAATGACCCTTGACCCCAAGTGGTTAAGCACCTTTTGAATAAATAACTGCTAAGTACCATTATTTACAGTCTTTTGAACCCATTTCAACTTCATCAACTTTTCATCGAAAAGTGCTTGGGGTGAATTATAAAAACGGTGTTTACCAGTGTTTGGTCACAGAGCCCCTGATGACCTTGGGAGGTTCCGATGATGCCTGGAAGGTCAGAGTGCAAGGGAATCCTTGTCGTTATCATCCTTGTGTAGGGACACCATCCTTGTTGGTCCCCTTAAGTTAAGAAAACCAGTAACAGAAATGAAGCTCAGCCTGGAAGACTTACTAGGCGTTCTTGATCCATGTTAGCTGATTCAGTCCACCCTCCTCAGATGCGACTTTTGCTTTCTTCTAGCGTTCGGGATAGAACTTCTCCAACTTCTCTTTCTTAGTACCGCAGTCTTACTTGGCAGTAGCTGTGACTTCCTGCCAGTCGTACTATAGCAAGGATGTTGAGACTTACTTGGCGTTCTTGGGTCCATGGTAGTTGTGGCATCCCACCCCTCCCCTGGATCCTCCACATGGGCTGGCAGCACATGGGTTGACAGGACACCTGAGCGCGCACTCCTCCATGGCCTCGCGCGCCACCAGAGGGGCGCACTGATGCGCTAATGAGTGCGCGTGCGCGTGCGGGTGCACCATCACGTGCGCGGGACTCGTGTGGGAGCCGTAGCCGTCACTGTTCAACTGGAACAAGGAAAGATACATTACCATGGTGAAATGTGATCATCTTAAGGAATTGATTGAATGGTCGACCGTCTGTTTTCATTTACGAATGTATTACGGTTCGACCGCCTTGTCACACAAGGTGTCATAATACACACCATCTCTTGGGTCGGGAATCTTTCGCTTTTTTTTATGTCTGGCTAGCCAAGAAACCCTCCTGCAACATCGAGCAATCTTGTTTTCAAATTCATATTGGTATCACCCAAAAGTCGATAAATATACTGAAGAACGAAAGATTGTCATAGTTGCAATTTTACCATCGTGCCTCCAATATTAACAACAAATTCCTTTGATTGAAATAATATGCATCCTTGAAGTAGGTACACATTTTTAACAACAGCCGTTTAATATTTGGTTTCAAATCCAAAGCTGGTTTTCATAAGTATCTGTATCTAACTCAGTATTTATGCAAGAGGTGGCTCATCAAGGAATTCAACAAGTAGTTATGGAGACGATCGGAAGAGGCCTACGTCCAATAGTAGAGAGACAGGTTGAAAATGGAGAATAACCCCATGTATGAACTTGCCGATCATCTACGGAGTAAGTCAGTATTCCGAAATCGCACCTATACCTACAAACTTTAAATTTTCACACAAAATTTAAATTAAATACTGACAATTATCTACGCACAAAAATACTAATGCAACTGTTTTCCCTTGCGCATTGGTACACTTCGCAGATTTTCGCTGATTATAATGAAATCTGACACATCATCAATGAACTTCTCACTTGTGTGTAGGTACATTATTTACTCTGCGAATACCTAATCTAGATTGCGAGAGGTAAGTAAATAAAATATTTTAAATTCTCAGTAATTTAAATGTTATTTTAAAAAAACCTTCAATTCACATTCCTTCTCGCTAACTTAAATATTTATTTTATTTAATGTCGGAATGTTTTTGATTCGAGTTTGATGTCTGACAGGTCTCATCATCAGCTGATCAGCAATGTGGCTAATGGCGGGAACAAGAGATGGGCTTCAAAAACTGCCGACAGACTGGAAAGTTGATAACCTTACTAATCAAATTTAATCTGTTTCTTGTTTAAAAATACCAAAAGAAGTATGTATCTGTACTTTTCTGGGATTGGAACAAGATGTATATAGATTAAAAAAAAACAAGACTTTATCTTAGGCTGTGAAACGACAAACGCTTTTTTTTCATTCCAATGAAAAAAAAAACAATCAATAAAAATGAAATATGTTAAGGTTTCTCGGAATGACCTGGAATAATTTATTAAACCGGCTAAAATCTTAATTTGTAGATTTTCTTTCACAGTATAATTTATAAAGTCATTTTGCCGATTCACAAATCCGTAAAAAACTGAGTATGAGGAAAACTTGCATTTCTCCATTAAAAATTCATATTACTTTAAAAAACCTAAAGCGAAGCAATTTTAGATCCTAGATACGCGATAACAGATATTATGATGATACAATTACGTATTAGTTATGGTCCCTTGAAGCCTGTAGGTACACTATAGGTGCTCTACAAAGATTTGTTTATGATTTATTTGGGTTCACTAGCCGTAACCTGTTTTTATAATGTGAACGGGTTTCGGAGACCATAATTATTGTTTTTTACTGCACTTTATATCTTCCCAGTTCACATTTCTAAATTATCGATATTCAACGTTTCATTGAGCATCTTTTAAATGCATTGAAAAAATCCAATCAAAACTCAAGTAATTAAGAAAAACTGTACAATGAAAAATGAAAAAGAATGCTTTTATAAACTCTAAAAAGTAGATCGTAGATATCTGGTCAACCTAACACTCAAACCAGTGATTTTGGATGAAACAAAATCTTGATCAGACCATTTTGACCACCCCGCCATTTATACCATCGACACTTGTATTTATACGATTTTACTGTTATTGCTAGTATGTATCTAAGACTTGTAAGGAAGCTATTTTTATGGCGATATTTTTTGTAAGAAATTAAGATATCAGCCGTCAGTGAAGTTACTGCGCAATCTGACCTCTCGGCGATAAAAACAAAGTTAACTGGAGACACGCTCGCGCTGTAATAACTCGGAATGGCGGGAAATTTCTCCGTTTTGTGAAATAAAACAAGAATTTAATTAAAGTCGAAATTCTCTCACCCTATTTTTGCTGTTCTTTCTTATTATTTTCCTTACAATAATATTTTTATTATTTGAAGTAATTTTTCCATACCAATAATATTTTATTAAAAAGCTTTTGGTCGTTTTTTTTTTCAAAACCTTGGCTTTTGACGCAATGAAAGCCTTTAAAAATGTTCTCACAACATTAAAAATGAACTATTAGAATTCACAAGTTGTATTCATAATCAGCTGGAGACTAAGTTCTGGCACATTTATTTTACTACGACTCTAAATTCTATCGGAAAAACATAATATACCGGAAGATATTGTGAAGTTCTCAATACTGTGAAGGCTTAGTATTGAGTAAGGTGTTTTGACATTTAGACCTGGGCTTAAAGAATACGCAGAAACAGAGAAATATAATATTTCTGATACTGGCAAGATTTGGCCTGTCATAAGAGAACGCTGTGAGTGACGATTGCTAACATTAAATCAAAACCAGTTATGAAAAAAGAAGCCTCGAGAAGAAATGTGTATGCTGTAACGGTCCGTAATCCAGTGGAAACACTTCGCACTCGTGAATAGAAGGTTGTGGGTTCGAATCCCGGCGGAGCACAAATAATATACGAATTATATTTTCCAATTTGCTCCTCGCTGGGTTGAAAAATTCATAAATCCTTACCACAGACCGGTCATCAAAAGGTCCATCCAGCCTTACAGCAACTGGGTCTTGCTTGAGAATTGGCGCTTTGTAGCGACGACCAATCTCATAAAAAGTCGGGTCGATAGCTCAAGTTGGTAGAATGCTTGCATTCCATGCCGAGAGCAAGGGCTCGATCCCAAGGTGTACTAAGCTTTCACAAGAAATGAGAACCAGCCCCCCCCCCCCCGGGAGCTTGGAAACACTTCAAATAAAGTAATTGGTGTGAGGCCAGCTCCCTTATCCGTAAAAATAAATAGGTTCCGAATCGTCACATGCGACCCCTTCGGTATAACGCAGGCAAGAAGTTAGACTATATGTGTAGCTTAGTTGCGTTTTTTTTGCGTACCTTGACGATGGTGGGCACCTGCGTGTCCTGCGTGACCTCCAGGATGTCCTTGTTGGAGTCCATATGCTCCATCATGAGCATCTCCCGCGGCTCCCCCAGCAGACGCTCCTTCATCTCGTGGATGTAGGGACAGCGCTGCATGACTCAACCACAAACAACCTGCGAACAAAACAATTCCAATATTAGTTTGATGCTAAAAAATAAAATCATGCTAAAGATTTTGATAAGTTGGTAGTAGAGCCTCTTTATTTCATCATCTGACTGTAGGCCAGATGATCTACGGCCCACTATGTGAGAGGTTTGAAAGTGGTCCGCAGAAGGGTTAAGCAGCATACATAAGTTCTCTAAAAAAATTAATTTTTTAAGGCAATTTGTTATGAATGAAATGGAGCACCTATACACATATTATGTACGTTCATGACAATGCAAGTTGAAAAGTCTCAATGACTAAAATAGATTTCACTAAAAAATTTTGCTTCTCAAACACAAAAAAGAATATCTATGAATATTGTTTTTGTTTTGGAAAAAAACAAATTGTTTAGAAAATTATTTTATAAAAATATATTTGTAACCATTCTGCTCCTGAAGATGCCTCATTAGGCGAAAATGTTCGAGCAAAAACAAGAAGGATAAAGTGAATTAAAACCATGTTTTACCATTTAAATTTTTTAAGTATTTAAAAAAATGGACTTTCACTGTGTTAACAGATCAACACTAAAAATTATACTTGTTACAAAAAAGAATCGTTGAATATTGTTAAACAAAACACGTGCATAATAAAGATGTATATTAAAAATGATAGTTTCAGAAACAAAATTACTGCTACTGTTCAATTCGCTCATTGTTTTGCTAATTGATTTATTTTGAACTCAGCGGACGAGCCATAACTAGGCAGTGCCAAAATTTTCTTTTTATACTTCTATTTTAGATGTCACACTAATACACAAAATCCCAGTTCAATGTTTAATCTCGCTGCGCTAGATTGTGTCATAACTATATTCGAGGTTGCTTCTTCTTCAGTTATTATTTTGGCATCATTCCGATTTGATAACTGTACAAAATTTGCATTAAGCTAATAGATGATCTATAATAATCTATCTATAATCTAAGTTGTAACGATATATTAATTTAAAGCTCTCAAATGTATGCCCACAAACAAACACGTGTAGTTCGCGCTTACAAATGCTGAATGGGTACTTACAAATAAAATCCAAACCTCAAATGAACATAAGCCCTACAACTTTTTCCGACCTTCCCTGACACAGGGGTGACATTGGCAAAGTGAACCATTTTTTACAGTATGGGTGGTCAGCCTCATACCAACCTATAAGTCAAGGTATCATTTACAAAAATAACTTTAGCATGTGTTGTATAAATTTGTAAGTAAACAAAAGAAAAATAATTAAAACCTTTATATTTTTTGTAAATGATATTACGAGTATGGTATATTTCGGTAAGCAAAGAAATAAAATGTACCGAATCTGAAGAGGTTCTTACTTGACAGAAGACATTTCATCTGAGAGAAAACGCTATGGAATACAGCTGAAGACATCAAAGGGATAATTCTGTCAGAGAATTGTTCCCACTTTAAGATTATAAGATAAAGAAGTCAAGACTGTTGACAAGTAGATGTAAAGAAATTCTTTAAAACACTTGTAAATTTAGTCCTTACAAAACCTTCTGAAATATGGGCACTGACTTATGCAAACAATTTGTATTTAAAAGTAAAATGCATATTTTGCCACTAGTACACATTTAAATAGCAACAATCGTAGGAACATGATACAACTTCAAACTTTCTAGGTTCTTTCAAAATCTGATGGTACAATGTATAAAGATTAGCAGACCATATAAGTTTGGAAACCATACAGCAAATGGACCATTATAGGTAGTCTGAGGAAAAGTAAAACTAGATACATTTATAAATTTACGAGTAGGTACGTACATACAGCTATTGCAGAGTAGATACAGCGCCAGCGTTGAGAACAATTGATGAAGGTAGGTAACATCCACTTTAGGCTTTTATCTCAAGGTTGAAGTGTGATGATGATCTAAATCTAATCTAAATCTAAATCTAAGCTGCAAAGATATGTATCATTTGAGATTCATATCAAATGCATTCCCACAAGCAGACATGCATAATTTCGCGCTTACACATGCCGCATGTGGACCTACAATATAAAAAACCCAATCTCAAATGATGAAGATACGATTTGTGTGGTTTAACCCTTTTATTACAAACTACGTATAATATTTTTAATGTGCGTGATGAATAAATTTTCTAGTGCACCGAGCACAAATATAAATTACGACGGATATAAAATTCGTTCCGGTTAGTTACAGAACTCCCACAGTGGGCTGTGTACAGTTCTGTTGCATTGTTTTCTAAAGCATCACAAACACAAGTATAATCAATAATAATAACACCTAACATCGCATCAGTGGACTATTTTTACTCCCATTTTTTTTAAATTGCCTCAAGTGCGTGCGAGATAGTTCATCTTTGTGTAAAAAATGTATATAAAGTTACGAAAAGGTTTGTGCCTGGGCGTAGATACAAAATAAACATATGAAGGAAATTGCTATATCTTAAAATATGTACTTATCCAAATTCAGTTTAAATACTTATAATGTAAAAAAATATTCCTTGACTACGTACTAGTAAAATAAGATTTTGTATTAATAGATGCACTGTATCAAAAAGTAATATTTTTTTGCTTGACCACTGATTTTTGAAAAGTTTTTGCGTTGTCAATCGATTTAAAGTGTCAAGTCTCGTATTTGCAAAAAAATATGCGTAAGTACGAAATTTTCTAAAAGATACACTAGTTCTTATGAATGGGAAGATGAATGACGGAAATTCTTCTAAAAACTCATCCATTGTTTAACAATGTGAAAGTCTTTCTACGAAACAATTAGATAATTACTTAATTTATGTTGCAATATGCATTAAAACCATCTAAACACAAATCCTTCTTCATCCTTTACATTTATATAGCGTTGGCATTTCTGTCACTCCGTCACTCTGCCCCTGAATATATAGATGGTAGGTGCAGCATTGTGCTCCCCACACAATGGACGATTGTTCGCATGGAATCCAGCAACTTCCAGAGGCACGAGGCCTGTAGATCAAGTATACAACTTCACGTTAACTCAACCATAGCGTTTGTAATTACACTGAAACAGAGCCTCTAGTAGGTGTTTTAGTTTTCGTACAGTTTTGGTAAGACGATGTGGTTGAGAGCTTGGTGCACTGGAGACAAGAGGAGGAGAAAGGAATGACGTCGGCCATGCACGGGTTGCGACTCAAAGCGCCGCTTAGTGCTCCGGCAGGGTATTTTTTATTGAAAGAGGTCCGCAGGGATAATGGCGGACCGGTACTTGTGATCTTTAAGATGTCAAAGAATAGCAATTCTTTTAAGTTTAATTGAGAAAGAAATAAATACGGAATTTTCTCCTTTGCGCAACATATAATAAACAAACAAATATTATTGTGTCGTGTAGAACTAAAGTTATTTGCGAAAATGAGATAAATATATGAACACAAAATGAGAAAATGATTTTTTAAGAGACAAGAAAAATAATATTACGATTTGAGGAAACTGGACATCACATATCTACATAGGTTCTCTACGTTTATTTCAATAACGAAAAGGTAAATAGGTACCAGTCGCCACATGTGGCACCTTCGGAGGAAATGCGGCAAGTAATTACACTACATGAGTAGCTTAGAAAAATGATAATGCCAATCAGATAAGAGTAAAAAATGCTTATAGCCATGTAGATAACCATTTTTTATAATTATTAAATTATAAAAAGCTGCCAATTATTTCGTTAAAAAAACATCAGGTTTCACAAATCAGCGATGTTTTGCATGTATAATACTATGTATGTTCCTATTCCTTCACATATTGATTTATTAACCTACTTTATGTGAATATTTGTACACGATGTGTATAATAAATCTAGTTCGCTGAAACTGACCGCCTTCAGCACTTCAGTACAGCGTGAAGTCCAGAAACTGAAGCCTATTAAACATTACAAAACTGCTCTCATAGGCCATACACACATTCTCAAAGTGGTCAGTAACGACATTCAAAAGCCTATGATGACAAAAAACGTTAAAAACGTATTGTGGTGCGTTTCTGATTTCTGAATTTCATATTGAGTTAGATATTTAGATCTGTGATTCATTACCAACAACAAAAACATATTATCAGCTCCTGGATCATGAGATGAGGACTTTCAGTTATCTTTCCACTTTTTAGGAGGTCTTTCAGATGGATGTTGACCTATTGGCATCTCATCAGCTACGATGTGTGTAAGTCTTTCATGACTCATGCTGGAGACATGATCTCTTTAAAATCACTTCCTGGATCTGCTCCATTTCATTATTCCCTCTATTTCACAGGCTTTTCGCAAGTGGTCATTGTGGATACGATCTCGCAATGTTATGTCTGTATTCATTCTACGAACTGACATGCTTTTGATTTCGCATATAAGTTTTTAACGCTAAGTACTCTTAAGGATATCTGCGCATGTCTGTGTTTAATGAATTAATAATCGTCCATCAAGCTATTCTCGCTTTAAAAACCACATCTAAGGGTCCAGAAACTAAGCTTATATGAACCAGAATCCTCTATACAATTGCCTAATCTGGTGTTTGACTTTTTAATACGCAAAACTATGTACTTACTAGATGGTTCGACTTATTCATTAGATACAATAAAACTATACTTATGAAAACATTTTTTTTTGCGTGGATGTATCACATAAGATTTTTCTCAGCGGGTAAAAGTCATACGTCTATGTAAGTAGGTTATTTAGCAACTAATCTATCAAATCTAATCTAAGTAATAAGTTGTATAGATATGGAACATGGGGAATTCATTTTCACAAGCAAAGACGTACAAGTTCGCGCTTGTACATGCCGCATGTGAACCTACAACATAAAAACCCAAATCTCAAATGAACATACACCCTGCAACTCTTGCCGACCTTCCCTGAATCAGGGGTGACATTGGCAAAGTACACCATATTCTACAGAATGGGTGGTCAGCCACATACCAATCTATAAGACAAGGAACTTAAGCAACCAATAATAGGTCAAATGTGCGAACCTCATTAATAAAACACAACTATTTGCCATTTATAAAACAGATTTTTTTTCGTTGTCCCTTGGATAGATTTTACATTGAAATCAGTTTCGGGGGAAAGAATAGGTATTCAGATCGATGGAACGGGAACAATAAAAAATCGGGATGTGTTTTTACAGAATTGCGTAAGTTTGGGAGCCGATGGTCCAGCGGTTAGTACACACGAAGTACCAGCTGATCGAGATTAATGGTGTTTGCTCAGAAGCAGAAGCGATTAACTAAAACATTACAGTGTTTACAAAAACAGCCTTTAATGTAGCAGTAAACCAGCGGCATGGCGGACCATTTTGCAATGATTTATATTTAACCCTTCAGAAATCACTTGCACACATGGGCATGCAAACGTTCTATGTAAAATATTAAGTTGACGTATTTTCAATATTTATGTATTCAGGAAAATTTAAAGATAAATCAACAGATTGACAGAATACGCCTTTATATTTAACTGTTAACACGCGATGAAAACAATTTCAGAGGTAATCTCACAAATCAATAGATTAGTATGACACTAAGCAACTCGTTGTGTGAAAAAATTGTGAATACCTATCGATGTAACGTATCGTTTTTCCGAAACATTATGAATCTATGCCAAGTTAGAGCTTTCACATGTTACATTTATACCGTTTAACGAAAAAAATAAAATAAAAACATTTTACAAAAAAATAATTATCCTGAATTTGATGAGTTTTTGAAAGCGCCGTTTCTTTTGCATTTACTCCAAAACGCTTAGAAAATAATGAACCAAATTTTCTTCAAGATGGCCGAAAAAATCTTTGCAGCTCTTGCCGCTATTTCTTGAAATAGGGTTGGGTATTAACAGGAGTGAAAAAAAATACAGTAAGAATGGATGGTCAGCCTCATATCAACTCGGTTCTAATAAAACCTACGGATAAAATAATAATAATAATAATAATAACAGGCTGATTTATTTTAAATTACACATGATAAGAGAGCGCCGTTTTTGTGTGTGTCACACCTCAAGGGCCCTCTCCGATCATGGATAAGACTTTCTAAACAAGTGTGCCTTGAGTGCTCCTCGAAATACACCCACAGATTTGGAGTTCTTCACTCCGGGTGGCAGTCTGTTCCACTCCACCGGCCCCGCAACACGGAAAGCGCGGTCTCCGAAGTTTGTACGAATCTGACGGCGCGGCTGAACCAAATTGACTACTCCATCACCCGCAGATCTGAGTGTCTGCCTCCTAACACCCATTTCAACAGGTGAAATCATATCAGCCAGATAAGGTGGGGCCAAGCCATTGATGGCTTTATATACCATTAAACAAACACGGAAGACCACCCTCTCCGGGAAACGAAGCCAATGAAGTTTTTTTAACAGCGGGGTGATGTGAGCGAATTTGGGAATCCCGAATATGAGTCTTGCTGCCGAATTCAACACAGATTGAAAGCGATTAAACTGTTTCTTCGGCTGACCACTATAAAGCGTCGAGCAATAGTCAATCCGAGACATCACAAACGCACTCACCAGGGTCTTAACCGCATCTGACGGCAGACATTTTCTTATTGCCTTTATTTGGCGAAGCGAAAAAAAAGGAGAAGCTATTGTGGCATCTATTTGCCTATCCAGTGTCAGGTTACGATCCAGTAAGACTCCTAGAAGTCTTACCGAATCAGAAGGCTGGATTAGCTTACCTCCTATGGAGAGTGGTACTCTATTCACCAGAAGGTGGTCACGCCTCGATGTGGCTGCCCAGAGTATCTCCGTCTTATCCATGTTTAAGATTAGGCCATTGTTCCTCATCCACCCACCGACCTCCGCGATACACCCAGAGACCCAGAGAAAAATAATTAAATATCAACGATAAATTAGACATCATATACGTTGTTTCTTCAATAAGGTGAATAAAAAAAACAAGAGATATTCTCAATCGGATCATGCACCTAGGTACACCGGGCCAACCTTCTAAAAGTTTCCAAATATAGCACATCATCATCATCATCGTCATCGTCATCATCACTAGCAACCCTTCATCTCCAGGTGGGTGAGCATGGGCAACACTGGGGTGATCTATTTATATAAAAGAGCGGTAGGGCGAAATGACGTAGGTACACAGGGCTTACGCACCAGCACAAACAACGTACATGTATGTAGTGTTATGTAGGAGCTCATTTTGCAAAGCCTATATTTTTTTTCTAGCCTCATTAGCAGCTTTTTTCATAATATAAAACTATTATTGTTTTTTTTCTGCAAAAAAAGTTTTTTGCATTTCTTAAGAGCCATGGAAAACATTGAGCTACTGCGTTACTTAATTGCTTTCCTTACCTATGTACTTCCTAAAACGAAATTTGACAATATTTACTTACTTGTTTTTTGCTTCTATGGAATGCACATATCTGGTAGATTAAATAAATGTAAGAATGACGATTTATTGATAGTTTGTTAGGTACCTACTTGAAAGCAGTAGGAAATAAGAGGAAGTGCTTTCACTTGTCCCTATATCACGGTTTACATACATGTTTCATTACTTTTTACTGGATTCTAATGCGAACGCTTAGAACACTTGGTAAATACTCGTATAAACAATGGAAATTCAGAATATGTGTATATATCTTGCATTTTTTGGCTTTGTCTGTTAGAAAAAATATCCACAAAAGCTGTATTGGTTCCATTTCAAAAACTGTTGTCCGCAGAAACAATGGACTTCACTGAGTGTATATGTACTTTGAAAATAACGACAAGTGAAGGGGAGACTTGACTGAGAGCTCCCCCATAATGTTGTACTGACTGCTGCCAGGACAAAACTTCAAAATTAGCTGCGAGCTGAGATATGAAGGCCTAGGCGGAAGGTCTGAGAGACTTTGAAGGAGATTGCTACTCAGTAGGTACTAACGTACGCTGCAAAGTTTCAGCATTTGCAATGAAGTCTGAAACTCTCTGGAAAGTCTGCACGTTCGCTAGAAAGTAGGTGTATTAGTTGCTAATTCTGAACATTCGCTGGAAAGTGCCAGCGTTCGTTATAAAGCCTGTACATTCCTAGTCCAAACATTGTAGTCGTAGTGTGTTGTTAGCCTGAACATTTGCTGTAACGTCTAAACATTTGCTGAGCATGAGAGAACTTCCCGATGCTGTTTAACAGCAAGATGTGCTATCTGTGTATGAAATTATTAATAAACTGAAGTTTATGGCGAACATGTGTGCCTTATTGTCCATTATTCGCATTCTTAACAATACAAAGACAGTTAGTGCATAAACCAGATTGTTTATCGTTTAAAACACCTGTAGGCATATATCGATTTTTTAAATTAAACCTTCATATCGAATAAACGGAGGAATGTATAAATTTTGCAGCGCGTTTGGTTGTCAATTTAGTATCAAAAATACACATCGTTCATTGGATGGAAAGATCTGTGAGAGACCTGTAATAACCTTAAAGATGAGGGGTGAGTCTTGAACTTAATGGATTGACCAGGAGATGGATATCATAAGCAGAGCTTTTAAAATGGATTACTACAGGGACCGATAGTAGAGAAGAACCAGTAAGAGGAAAAAATACCAGAAAATAATATGAACTGTAAACATGAGCAGTCAGAAAAAACAATGATATCAGTAAATAAATAAAAATGTTAACCTGAAATATTAAAGCTCTGTGACCTAACTTTAAATCAAATTAACTACGCTGAAAAATAGACAAACCGTTTGACCTGTTTATGCGAAATTTACGACACGTTTATTTCAAGTGGAGATAATTCACGAAATACTGAATCACAATCTCCAAATAGCCGCGGACATTTCAGATTCTCATTACTGATTTCCTTATGTACCCTAAGTATAAAACATTACGTTGAAACTACACATGGAGTTGTAACAAAAAAAATACGGAACATTGAATAGCGCTTCTATTTATTGTTTAATTTTTATGTATTTTTTGTAATCGTTAAAGTTTAGTTAAAGCGTATTTTTTGGTACTTGCAATACCGTTTACAAAGTTCTTAATAAAAAATGTAAAAGTTTTGCATCTGAAGTGCCGTACAATGGGCTAGACTTGAGAAGTTTTTGTTTTTGTAGACAAAAGAGCGTTTCTCTGGACTTGGCTATTTATAAACGAGCAATCAATCCCGTCTGGCGGAGTTGTGTGCAGACCATTTTTTATCCTCTTTACAAAGCGATCAAGTATCCACGCTAAAGACGGCAGACTTTTTTTTAAATCTTGAACAATTCTACAGTAGTGTTTTTAGTTTCAATATATTTTTTTCTATAATGCATGGAAAGTTACACTTTTGTAAGACATGTTGAAAAATAAATACCTTTTTTTAAAAAAAAATTCACTTCCATTCCTCAATAAATACATAAGCAGGCAAAAGAGTTTATTCACGCTTCACAAAATTGATCGCTACTTCTTGAGTCATCGAGATTTGGGAAAATCGGAATCGGAAAAAAGAAATCAACCAAAACTGTCTAGTGTAGACACCTTATCATAGTATGCATCTTGTTTCAGACCTGAGACGATCTTTCACCATCGGAAGGAACAACATTCCCATGAAGCAAAGAGAGACAACAATGTGAAGTCAACATGAAACTAAGATCTAAAATTTATTTTCAGGAAGTATCCTTTCACATTATATATTTTTTTATAATAGATTTTTTTTTATTGAAACGCGATATTTGTACATTTAAAACAGACCATCAGGCAACGCACCGAGCCACTTTTAAACCTCCTGTATTTTTTCCTGATTTTTTTTTCTGAAACTGAAAACAAATGCGCTCGTATTTCCAATAGCCATTACTCCACCTGCCTTTGTTTACGTCGTTATCTAGGGCGGGCCGGCAAATTGCATCATAATTAGTCGCACACACGTAAACCCAGCTTATATACACATGAGCCGCGCATTGCATAAGCTCGGCTTTTCATGAATCCAATTCACAAAGTGCCACTAATTGTGTCGCCTTGTAGTTAGTTGGCTTTCCTGGCGAACTGCCAAACAAATATGCCTGGAAGCGGGAACATCTGGAGGAAAGTTTAGTGAAAATTACGGAAAGATTTGAGATAGGTCATGAGGGGCAAAGTTAAGTAATTTCAATCTTAAATTTCTAACTAACTTTTAAACTAAACTAAGTTATTACTACATGGGTTTGAAACCAATCAAGTATTCTTTAAAATTTTGTACACTTGTTTATTCCATCATCATTTTTTTAGTATAATCTACAGCCAAAATATCAATAAAAACTTTTTTTTTCTTCTGTCTTAATCCTAAGATTGTTGGCTTGCAGCAATGTTCATCACCTTTTGAGTTTCTTGTAGGAAGAACACATATAAGAACTCTCGGCGTGGATATCCTCAGGAGTTTGTCTCCTCGATCATTTCCTCAATTATGGTATGCAAGAGAGTCCTTATGCAATTGCCTTCGGAGCCTTTTCCTGTGCATGAGAAGTGAACAAACTTTTTAATCTATGTAACATCGATTATTGATGATATATTTTATATTTTAGATTAAGTAAAAAAATGTATAAATACCACATAATCAAGAACTTGGTAAAATATCGATTTAAGTTCACGAAACCCTTTTTGTAGGTTTTCTGAAAGAATTTTCTTTACCCTACGGAAGTTGTCGTGACGCGAAGAAAATAAACATACTTCTCCTGTGCTGGAAGCAATAGAAAATGAGTTATAGTTTGGGAAGGAATACGTGAGGGGAACACAACGCCGACCTCAAAATAGCAATTTGAGGAATTCCAGACAATTATTTTACAATATGAAGTCCAGAAAAGCTTGCTCTTCTTCACGCGAAGTTTATGTATAGATGCCTAGTAAAAGTTGATACTACGAGTATAAGGCGGCACGTGATATTTGGCGCACTTAATGGAGTCGTAACAGGTTACCAAATTAACGTCACATGTCTTCTTGACTAGGATCCTTAACTCACAAAGCAAAATATTAGTTCGCCATTTTCTAAGGATTTGATAGCAGCCTGACATACTATACGAGTACACGACACAATTATTTGCTCGTTTTTTTGTGTCAACTTCAACCAGAATAACTAACATAAGAATGTATTATTAAAATGAAATCATTTCGGATAGGTATCCGTGGTGGAATCCAATTTAACCCTTCTGGCTTTGAACTCAAGAGTTTTTCCAACTGAGCAGCTATCATGAGGACAATGATAATAATCATTTTATAAATTGAAGTGACAGGTTTATATTTTATCATTTAGGATTTATTATCAAGTTTATTTTTCACGTAATAAAATGCAATAAACGTATTTGACCTGCCATCAAAGATGTCAAAAAATATTGTTCAATGTATGTAAATACAAAAGAAAATTCGTACAATCTTCACGTAAAACAAAGGATATTCCCTTTTACTGACCCATTGTAAGAAAGGGTGCGTTTTTATGATATTCCAGTTTCCTTTGAATATTTTTCGTCGACGATAAAGAATATTCTACCTCCCAAATTTTATTTGATCCGCAATATAAAGGGCCAAAATTTTATTTGTTCCCTATTTCCTGGATTTGTCGGTATGCGTAAAGTCCTGCCTTGTTCAAAAGCGCCGACTTAGAGGTGTATTGTAGAGGAAGTATTTTTTTAAATTCATACGTCGTTTAATTCTAAGAAATGCGATTAAATATATTGATTTCATATAAAATGTAATAACTTGATAATGTAAAATGTATCCAGTTATGTATTTACGAAACAGGTTGAAACATAATCCGAAGTTAATCCGACTTTTCAGTACATAAAGAGCGTTTATAAATTGATTTAAAAATTAAGCCTTTGCGAATAAGACGCTTAACGTGTAACTTTTACACGGAGATTAAAGACTCAACAGCGAACTCTGTAGAGAAACTTTAAATATAAATACAGATTCATCAAAACAACATCGATTTTATCCTGAAATTATACACCAAAAGGAAATTATTCAAGGATCAAACATTCAGAGATTAAAATATCACCTCAGCGGTTTTTATGTTCTGCCCTGACGCCTTAGCAAAAACTTATTGACGGCCTCATTGACAGTCCCAATCGGATGGAAAATTTATCACTATATGTGCAAGGTCATTACTGTCACAAAAACGGTTTTCGTACGTAAGAGTGCAAGATGCGTTAACTCTATATGCAACTTTACAAGGCCATACTAGCAACCAAACTAGTAACCAAGGCCATACTATAGGCCTTGGCAACTTTACTGTAATTAGGTACAACTACAGGCTTTGCCTACATATTTTATACGAATTTTAATTATTTAAAAGATCTAATAAATAACTCCTCTAGATATGTGTGCCTCGGTAGATTTAAGAGCACAATAACAATGGTTTCCATTTTCGGCGTAAAATAATAGGCATTCATATTTGAGCTACAGTTTTGTGTAGACTAGCCATATGAATACAGTATGCTTGTGTTATTTGTATGGGTATTAGTAACAGCTGTTTATACGATCTATTATTAGGTAGCCAGATATGTATATTCGGATCGCATTTCCTGTGTAAGTGTATTTGAATATACGAAGTGAATAGGAGGTGAACCGACGTGAAATTTCTTCGTTGGTGGATTGTGAAGCGGTCACGGCCGAGCATTCACATTCCATATTATGTCATACAATAAAGTAGACAACAACACACGGCGCTCGTAGGAAGCCATTCGCGTAAAAAACATCAACGTTATTAGCGAGATTCCTGGTAAAATTATACCAAAAAAATATTCATAGATGGTATTTATTTATCAGCCACATAAAATTATTTCTAATAGATGTTTATTCCATATTTCCATGATAGGTTTCCAGCATTACTCTTCGAAAATCATGTTCTCAACCGATAAGTTACCTACATACATGTGTACGATTCTACTTTGTATGTAGAGCATTTGAAAATAAAACCACATTTTTTGAGCTTAGCTAGTATAGAAACATGTACGACGTACGTTCTGATCAGTAATCCACGGGAAAAATTACGAGAAAACGCCCGTTGGGGGTATTTTTTTTTTAGAAAATAAATATTAGCATACTAAGTTGACCAGGGTCGTAAATAAAATATTTGTTTGCAAATAGAAAATTATGCTCTTGAAATCATTTTTCATTTCATTTTTCTTTAATTGCTTTAATTTATTTGAATCAAGTAGCTTAAAAAAAACAAAATAATTGCATGAAACACTGATAAAGTAAATAAACATTCGTTTACTGTAATTATGCAGGTAATAATTATATGAATCAGTAATAGAGGATAAGACTTCAAGTCACGCTTAAGCCATCGCCATACAGCATGAACTCTTTACTAACGTGTTTATATGATTTCCCTCCGCAGGTTGATCTGGAGGTGTAATTACATAGATACAAAGATCAACATTGCGTCATTTGCATACCATTATAAAAACTCACAGTTTGCGTTACAAATAACAACAAAAAACTCACTGTATACCAGTCTTAGATCAGCTACACGTTAGTCTTCTTCCTAGTTGCACATTTTTACTTGGCAAAATCTGCCTGTCCAGAAGACTAAGCAATGGACCACTTTATTTTCACATATTTGGGGGGCAGCTTTACGCCAAAATATTACTGAAAAGCGGTTTGCTTCGGTTTTCTAAGAAAACTCCTGATTTTGCAATTAGAATACAAATATTATACGTATGACACTTTTTGTGTAAGAATGCTCAAATCATAATAGGAAATAAGACATTGGATGTAAAATGCGCAATTTTCAGTCAAATGTTATTATATAATATATATTTTTTAGGTATTATAAATGATGAAGTAATATTTTAATACAGATATTAGATTTATATTTCAATCACACTGGCAGCTGCAGGATTTGACCACAAAAACACTGATGGACGCATCGTGTGGGTGACCACAACTACCAATCAATATCATCAATATCCTCTCTATCCTCACTCCTCGCACCTCCATCGCCATCATTCATCAACAACCTGACAGTTGTCAACTGGCAGGTGGCAGCGGAAACCTGCTGGGCTGTTTCACAGGTTGAGACAACTAGAGTCTCTCTCACTTTCACAATGACCAGCATTTTCTTTGTACGTCTACAAGTTTCTACAAAGGTTCTACTCGCATATGGGTAATGACTTATTTGCTAGCTCTTAGCACAGATGCAGAATAGACATTAACTCTGTAGCAGTTAAACGTAAAGGGTAAAAATTATTGTCTATTAAGCTAAAAATATGCGAAACTAAATATTTCTTCGAGTGATTTTCAAGGTGCACATACATTTATTTGTAAATTCAAAGAGAACTAAAACTGATGAAGAAGGAACGACTTTTCACCGTTTAGACCGGGTTCCATGATCCTTCCATTGGACTGACGCGACGTTTAGTCGCTATTTGTACTACTCTGACAATTAAAATTTTAAGTAAACATGTCTAAAAAAATCTTCATCATTTAAAGACGGTCATGAAAGCTTTCCAACCTATATAACTTAAATTAACTTTTGGACAATTTGATCAACCGTAAGAATCGTGATATTGTGATGTTGGTGTCATCACGACTTACTGTAGGTTAGGTACAGTTAAAAGAAAGAAGACTTGGTGTTGGTTGTATCACCAATAAGGTAACATCTAGATATGAATATGGATGCGGCTGTGTCCCACTTGGAGCCTGTTTGGCAATCTCACGCCGGATCTGAGAGATTAGAGCGCTAATTCAATTACCCAGCGTCGTTATGAAATTAAATCATTCTTGTTCATCCTCCGCCATCAGCCAATACAGGTTTGCGTCGCTCAAAGTCATGTCCCGCCCTAAAAACAATTTACATCAATTTTGTGTGTTCGTCGCTACACTATGATTCATTCGTGTCACTTCTGCATGCATTTCTATCGACATGACTGATATCGTATTGTAATTACTATGAAAAACTATCACTATAATAATCTATAATCTTAGTTGCAAAGATATATTAACATTTAAAGCTCATATCAAATGCATGCCCACAAACAAACACGTGTAGTTCGCGCTTACAACTGCTGTATGTGTACTTACAAATAAAATCCAAATCTTAAATGAACATAAGCCCTACAACTTTTGACGACCTTCCCTGACACAGGGGTGACATTCGCAAAGTGAACCATTTTTTACAGTATGGGTAAATCCCTCATAATGTGATTTCATTGCAATGAGTATAATTCCTCTGTACCTCCTGTGTTTTAATAATAAATCTAAGGGTTTTCTGCAGCTTGTTTTCAATTTGTTTATTAGCAAGTCGTGTCACACATCTGTGCGTGAGATGGAAATAAGGGCATCCACCAAAAGCAGGAGTGCGTGTAATTCAGTAGTAACTAAAAGTACGATATACAAGCTTTCTGAATTTTATATGAACGTTGTTGAATCGTTTATCCTCACAATTTTTTATACACTCCTTTACTTCCTTACTTTGTGAAATTTCGCGCAATGCAAGAACTTGAGATTCAGTTTCGTACATGATGTCATGTTATATAGGTATTTGTAAAAAAAATGCTCTTTGCATATTACAATATGCAGGTAAAAATGTCATGCAAGAATGGTCGTCTGAAGCGAGCATTAGCAACTTCTGAGATCCACAGATTATCATACGAGCCGTCAATTCGATTAAGTACTGTTAGATGTAAAAAACACTGTAAACATTTACATAAAGATTAAATAAATTTATGGCTTTTAATTATTGCTTACTCGCACCCAAAAAGTAATTCAATAGTAAATCTGAAAATACTTGCATCTTGCCAGGGATGTAGAATTTATGAACATTTAATTCATATACGAGTAGCTCGTACGTACGATAATTTAATTTGTGAGGAGCAAGCCTTTTAGGGTATTGAATCATCCCAACATGAGAATCTGTCCATTCAGGAATTAGGAAGCCTCCATTTTCAGTAATGTGGTAAGCGTTGTATCGATTTCTTTACTTGCAAAAACAGAGTTCACACTCCAACAACGGAAAAAAATTCTACACCAAATATGTAACTTTAATACTTTATTACACCGCCTTACTGTCTGACATAATTGCTTTGTCCTTATAGGGATTTTAATTTCATAACACAACACATTTATTGCAATTAACAGTAATTGTGTAATAATAAATAGTTGTTGTAAGTCTGTGAGATCGCTACCGCATTTATTTGTCATTGACCTAATAGTATGCATTTCAGTCTTGCATCAGTATTGTGTGACATCTAAGATGGAAATCATCGTAACTGTTAACTGACAGATGCGTGTTGTAAATAATAATTGATTAATTAAAAACATGATAAATCATTTGGCAATATTAATAGCTCACAAAGTTGTAAAATACGTTTTAAAAATAAAATTAAACATCACCATTCATCAAGTAACATAGCTGTGGTCTGAAATTTAGAACTCCAATCTCATTCACCAATTCGAGCCATTGAACTTACCATTTCGCTCTCCAAGTACCCTTTTATCACAAGCCTTCCAACGTTGTAATTTTAAGTTATTCGTAGGTACAATGTGACCAAAGAATTGAAAGATTCACTTTTAAAAGTCAATCGAATATCCACGATTTCTAAATGCTGCAAGATCGACACATTTGTCTTCTTCATTATCTATGAAAAAAACATGTTTTTCTAAAGCTTCACATCTCGGCGTTTCAGAATAACTTGCAAAATGTGAGTAGTGAATGAATAAAATCTAAAAAACAGTTTCTCAAAATGAGCAGCTGAAGTAAAATACACAAAGTTAGGATAAAAGAGTTTGACAAAAAGGAAAACAATTTCTTCGGCGTATTTAAAATATGTGTGTGTACTTCAGGTGACTTCAAACTGATGAAAAATCAGAACGTATTTATCTTTTCATACAGTTTAATGTCACTAACCCATGAATTGATAGTCGATCTCTGCTCACGTTGCACCAATTAAGAATAAGACAGTTTGTTAGCAGGCACCTCAACGCAGAACTGGAGAACAATCGTTGCAGTTTCCACAAAAAGACACAAAGACTAAGAAGACAACCTATTGTTTTAACTACCTGCAATAAGTACAAGTTAATGTAGATGCATGGCACCAAGGTTTCCCTCTCCTCGAGACTACAGCGCCATGTTGTTTAGGAGTGGGAGGAGTGCTGACACCTTCACGTGTAGAGCACGAGGGCGATAATTTATGATGTAAAACTGCAAGTCAGGAGTGGGGGAGGAGTCAGCCAGAGAAAACCCAAATCCAAAAGTGGAGTAAAAAATACGACATTGGAACAACAGCTGAAAAACATGGATATGATGTAATAAAATGAACGTAGCAATCTCTGTCACTTTAGCACTATGACTGGCTAGATTCTCTGCAATATTTTCCACACTTTTATCCTTCTTTTCTACTTTATATTTAAAAGGCTTTGAAATGAAAATTATATAAAAGCGTAGGGAAAAAATCCTGGAATATATAGTCATAAAGCCCAGTGGTAGAAGAATTGTCGAAAGGTCAAAACTGAGTAAAAAGTAGAGAGTATGAAATAAGTGTGCATGGACAGAACAAAATGGAGACACATCTGTGAAGGTACCAACTGGGCACCCCTATCAAAATGCCAGTTGTATACAATACAAAGAAGCAGTCAGCTACCAATATTTGCTCTAGTTTCATGATCCGTTTTTATTAGTCACCTATGTTAGTACTGTTTATCACTGTATTGTTGTGTTAGCAGCTTGCTCATGTTATACTCATGTGTTACGCAATTATTTAGCGCGGTGACCCGCCATGTTGCTAATGGAACTAATGAAATGAGCGCTCTAAGCAAGCCATAAACAATTAGGATAATTAATGCTTCCAGGATGAGATACTGCGCCCTGACTGACCAATGACCGCCTCACAAACTGGTTATACTCAATTAAAAAGAAACAACCTCAAGAAAGATCCAAGTCAGATTAGAATATTGAAAAAAAAACGCACCGTACTCGCTAGACCGATATATTGAATGAAAATAATTTGTGAAGAGGAATGCATTTATCCAAATTATTTTAAACAGGAAGTTTTAAACAGGTACACTATCAAATCCCGTCAAGGCAAACGGTTATTCTTTGTCATTATTTGAATAATACATAAATAAGGGATAAAAATAAATAGTTTCTTTACGCTAAATAATATTTCAAAGTTGCGAAATAAATAAGCAAAAATGAAGCACTAATTATGTAAGAAAATTAAACAAAGATGGGTTGAAGATTAACGGTTTTTATACGGCATAATTTACAAAAGTCATCATTTTATATTTTTTGGTAAAAATAAAAGTGAATTTCAAGTAGCACTTTTCATTTTAAGCCCCCATAAAAAAACAAAAACAAAAAAGCTTCATGAAAATATGGAAGGATCATTTTTCCTGGTTTTGGCGTTAAAAGGGAGCGCCTGCAGCTGCACAAACTGAAACTTCGCTGAAAATATTTCACGATAAAAAGGTCAAAGTGCGGATGACAGGCGACACAAGCGGATAAAAGCAAAAAGTAACTCGTGCTCCTGACAGTTCAGGTGATAAAAATTGCTTTACAGAAAATAGAAAAATATGATAACACATGTTTATAGGTCCCTTATCTTATAGGTTGGTATGAAACTGAAAACTGATGCTATTCAGGATTTACTTTGTAAGTACACACGTGTCAAAAATCAAACAAAATTAAACGTGTCCAAATTCAATGTCAATTTATCACTCCCCTTAGATTATAGATGTTATAAAAAGGGTGCACTTGTGTAAATGTTAAGCATATTTTAAGGAAGGATGTTTGAGCTACTAGAGATATGTTTACGTTAGAGGAAGATTTTCCGATACAAGTACCTACATCTATAGCATGCCCAACCTTTAACCTACACGTTTATGCTTGTAAATATCTGCACATGAAGAATGGACTTATAATGTCAATACATCTCTGCTACTTAGGCTAGCCTTTCAAGCTTTCAAGACACACTCGTAAAGCAGTGGTACCTTCTTGAAACGTGCGCAGGTCATATCGACTTCTGACCGATCCACCAAACCACTCCACCAAACATCAAGTAGAAATAAAGCCTACTTGAATACCCATCGGATATTAAAAATGAACCTCAGTATGCAACTGGGAGTAGATATAACACGTAAGACTGGAAGGCAGTGAGTTCGAATCCCGGCGGAGCGTATATTTTTTTAATTATTTAAATATGCTCTTTGCTGGCTTAAAAAATCTACCTTTACTAAAAACCGGTTACCATAGGTTCATCTAGCCTTACCGCAAGTGGGTCTAGCTTGAGAATTGGCGCTTTCCATAGTCACGATTGTGAAGCTCGAGGCTCTTTTGATGTCATTCACACCAAAACAGCGCTTACCAAATAAATCATCCTAATAATATTATTACGACACTTTCTCCTTGTTTAGGTAATTCATCGCAGACTAGCATATTACAGAGTAAGGTAATTTCAAAACTTCGTCATCTCTGTATGATTGTCTGGTTATATGTACATTTATTGACGACTTATTGTGCTGTGTTCATCTATTCTCATACTAGCTCGATCACGTTAATATCTATTATTATCTCCACAACTTAGATTAAACATAGACTAGGACTATTTTTGTAACGGTGATCATCTGCTAGATTAACTTGTATTCCGGTTGTTCGTATAATATTCGTGGAATTTATTTATAGCCAATAATAAAGATTTCAGCTAATTTGGTATTCATAATGAGGTGCCGCGTCCGGAACAAGTACACACAGAATTACTTTTAAACTCATCCAAAGCGTTTACCAAAATACGTTTTGAATCTAAAACAGTGCCTCTAGCCAGCGTTTTGGTTTCCATACAATTTTGGTAAAACCCTACATAAAGAGAGACCTGAGATCTTACTCGTACGTATAATCTAAACTCAGAGATTCGTTCCCTCCTACTTGTTGAATTAATCTTAAATTATCTTAACATATTTACAAATTTTGTGCACAACCTCATTCGTCCCCCTATTGCTTTTTGGGCTCATCTGCCATTTGATTTAAAGATGACCTTTCAATGAAATGAATCACATTCTACATAATCCGAACTAAGGAAAAAAAACTAAAACACAATAGTGCCAGAGTTGTTTTAATTTTTTTTATAAATTTATAGTTCTAGTATAAGACACTCTGGTTCAGTACACGTACAAGCTTTACTCATGATAAATTCCCTTTGATAGACATAAGACAAACAAGCACTAAGGGGACGCGTTGTGTAGGAGAACTCGTTTATTACTAATGCATTTTTTATTTCTTACAAATGTAACGTTATTTTATTTACAAAAAATACACCTTATGGTCCCTAGTTTTTTGCATGCAGTAAGTACTTTGCATTTGAAAAAGTGAAATAAAATTTGAAAATATAATGACCATTTGATGTATATTGCTTATGCTCATATCCACAGATGGGTGAACAAAAAAATATTTAAGTCAAACAAAAATATTTTTAATTTTTTTATAAAATTTCAGGACTGGTTAGAAGCAATGTTCATCGATCTTTTTAGCAATTTTTCCCTATTCAAGGTAATCCGTAACATTGCCCTCCTCGTAGGAGAGGATAGGAGATTTTCTGTTGCATAGGATGCTTCTAAGGCTGTTAATGTGGTAGATTCCCGTTTCATTAGTGACAGATGGATACCATGAAACAGGAGTGATGTTGACGAAAGAGAACTCGCTGTACAGTGAGGGTGATCCACAGTTTAATCAGAGAAATAATTTATTTTTATTGTCAAAATTACTAGCATGACACAAAACTTCGCAGGTAATGCGAGGGAAAACGTATGAGCGCGTTAAAAAACACTGATAAAGATCAAAATAAGTATCATAATATTAGATTTTGTAGGGTTTGTGTATTCACACAGTAAAAATTCATTTTATTTTAAATAATATTAGATTCTATGCACATAAATAAATTTAAAAAAAAACGTATCTTTATAGTACCTACATATTTGTGGAGAAACATGGTTTACCTATTATAAGGCACATACGCATGTAAAAGACACATTGAAAGAATCAGGTGATGGTGAAAGAAATTAAGTTGCTTGGTATTTAGAGTTTTAAAATACTTAACATATTTAACAGTGCTGTTTTTTGACACATTTTACATAATAAATTTGGTAGATATATGTTTGCCTTATGATTTACTGTCAACGTAATATTTGATGTAGCATTTGTTACGCATTGAACTTTTCCATAATGTCAAAGGCAGCCCCAAACATAGCCGCCTTATAAATGTCTCATGGCTGAGCAGTGAGCAGGCTTCCGTGCTGGGATTTAACCCGTAACTGGCAAGGTGGTTTTTTAGTCACGTAACTGGCAATGTGGTTCCTTTCGGGAACCGTTTTTGTTTTATGCCTACTTTAGCTATTTCGGTACCTTCTAAAATAAATAATACTTGAGTATGTTAAATAGACTTTATTGAATCAACAATATTAAAATTTAAGCAAAACAATGTCAATAAAGGTATGAAAATAAACAAATGCTAACTACAGGTGGAAAATGGCAAAAACTGCCTCTTTTAGTAAAAAAAAATACTTGTGGTAACTCTAAAGAATTAAAACTACTTTTTCTTGCATAATCTATGAGTTAACATGTGACTCTTCACAAAACATAAAAAACATTGACTCAAGGTCATTGCACAACAAAACCTGCAAGGGGGTCTCTAGGTACATTTTTCACACTCAATGCAGACATTGGCTCGGCATTTATTGCACATTGGTTTCTTACACACACTGCAAGTAGACCAGGTTTTCTTATTATTACCTCAAGGACATATCCCACACCTTGTGCGTTTCTTCAAAGTCGATGTTGACGGTTCTGCTGGAACTTTTTTCTCCAGAAACACGAGATTGTCTGACGGATTTGTCGCGGAATTTTAGTGTTTAGCAGTCTCTTGTTCAGATGAGGTTCCAGAAGGCTGCGACTAAGGTTTTTGATGAAGCCAAATCGCGTGAGATCTGGATTTCCAAGAAAAGACTGGAAGATGACTTGTGCGTTCACCAGGGATATGTTCAGTAGCGCAAAAAAAATTGTCCATTCGCTATACTCTGTATATTACTCTGTAAATACATTCGCTATGCTTACTGGGCTTCATTGACTTAGGTTTGGATGCCATTTCTACAAACATAAAGTAAAAAAAAAAAAAAAAAAAACAACAAGAAAAAGTTTCCTGAGGTGGTTCCCTAAAGGAACCAAAAAAAGTTTAAATCGTCATAACACAAATGCAGTCACTTCGTTAAAGACACCCTTCCGCGTGCCAAGCAGATGGCCAACTGGCGAGGCATACCTAGGGTATCAGCCCGCTACCTGCAAAGGCGCCAGCTAGGCACGTTTTTTGCAACCCTTCTGGTTCCCCAGGGGAACCTGGTTGCCAGTCACGGGTTAATTACGATACAATATTTATTGGTTACGACAGAAACATCAGGAAGCCGGAGACATGGAGGTTGTAAAATTTACAAATCAAAATACATAACAGGAAAGCGAACAAGGTATCAAGTCAAAAAAAAAAAAAAAATATATCAAATAATAATATACTTGAAACCCAAATCTTCTTTTGTATTCATCATTCTGCTTTACGTTTTTTTTGTCAATGTGGTTTCCATTCCAATAAACTCAAGTACGATTGACGATGATGCAAACGTAAGCTGAGGCCACTTTTTTCATTTATAAACATTTTTAGATTTGATTGAATTTTTTCAATAAATGTACCCACCATGTATTTATATAGTTAAGAGGTTCTTACGGCATAAGGTTAGGTACGGAAAGAAAATGGTTTGGTTTCCGTCAGTGCGTTCAAATTATTCTTTAATTGCCAAATTTATTTGAGAAAATAATTTTTAACGTTGTAAGATTTTCCCGGAAGAGTTTTTAAACGTTTTTGCTGTAGTGAAATAAAAATGAGGTAATGAAGAAATTTCTTAAAAAATGAGAAAGTATTTTCGGGTGAAATCTATGTATATTTTTTTGGGTATTTTCAGTTTTTTTTTATCTTCCAGCAGTGAGTATGATTTTATCATTTTGATGACATTCTTATGCCTTTAATAAAATAATAAATAATTCCTTGATTGAAAATGACTGAAAATGAATTTTCCAAGAAAGCGTAGACGATTAAAAACTTTAATATTCAAGTTTTCCTTTCTGTAATATTTTGGCTGATATTGAGCACAGTCACGCTCCCTAATCGTAGAAGGATAACATCGTAGCGTAAGAAACCGTCTACGACAAGGGAAGAGCTTACATAGTAGGCTCTTAGAACAAGCACACGGTCTAACAGCCATTCTGCAGTAATCTCAGAGCCTAGCAGGGTTTATATACAACAAGCGACGAACCTTGGGGACCTTTCACCATAAACGCAGAGCTTATCAGACCCTCCTATATAAGCGTAGGACAAAATAGACGTTTTTCAATTAGAAATTAAGGAAAGCAGACCTTTTACGACATATGAAGCTGCAGAGATTGAGATAAGCTAGACATGTAGATACAAAAAACCCAGGAAGAAGGAGGTTTGGATGACCAAGGTTGAGGGTCTTCTACGATAAACTTTAAGGCTAGCAAACCAGTGTAGATCCTTAAGGACCTTTGAAAGAATAGTCTCTAGAAATAGCAACTCATAGAACGGTTTACTTTTTCTTTTAAGTTTGCAGAGCTTTCTGAGTAACGCAAAGCATAATTATTGTTTCGAACTTGAAGTGCCTACGTGCGACTGTACATGCATACATAGAACAGTCTGGCACTAGTGTGATGGTGATAGTGTTACAAACTACGTAGTTCAAAGTACCTACGTACGCCTGTGCAGGTGCAATAGTGTGTGTAGAACCGTCTGGTATAATCCATCATAGTAGTGGAACGGCTATCTAGTGTAATCTAGAACAAAGATCGAATAATCCGGAATATGCAAGAAAGATCTCTGTTGCACCTATATAAGGGGACTGCAATGGGACAGCAGCCAGAGTGTCGACAAAACATTGAGCCATGAAGTCGAAAGCCAGGGCTAGAAATCAATTGTTGTGTAAACTGTTGTGTAAACTGTGAACCAAATCGTATAAAATAAATTCTTGTTAAATAAATAACTGCAGTTTAATTAAAATAAAACCCAGTAAAATCATAACATTATCCTTCTACGACAAGCGTTTTGTTTCTAAGCAGTCCTTCTACGGCCGTGTAAAACCAAGCGCTCTAGCAGGCTATTGTTGGTATGTAGGTACTATGTAGGCCCGAAGCTCCCTCCACCCTCTATCGTCATTTTATTAATTTCCCGCCTGTCACACACCGACGCCAATCTTACATAACGACGCCTCCGTCTCAGGGTTATTGATCAACGATGTTTGAATAACAGAGGGCCGGTGTTGTAAACATTCCTCAGTGTCAGAAAAAAATATAACACAGAAAAGAAAACGAATTAAAAAAAAATTAGCAGATTTATTTGGTGAGCGCTGTTTTTGTGTGTATCACACCTTAAGAGCCCTCTGCGAGCTTGGTCGTCGCTGTAAAAAGCGCTTATTCTCAAGAAAGACCCAGTTGCTGTAAGGCTGGATGGACCTTTTAATGACAGGTCTTGGGTGAATGTTTATGAATTTTTCAGCCCAGAGAAAAGCAAATTTGAAAATATAAATGGTATATTTTTTATGCTCCGCCGGGATTCGAACCCACAACTTTCCGTTTACGAGTCAGGAGTGTTACCATTGGACTACGGACCGGTCAAATCGATTAATAGTTGGAAATAAAAAGTTGTGAAAGTATGCAACAGGGATATGTATACCGGGTTATAGAGTAGGTAGCATTGCTAACTCATTTCCATTATTTAGGGAAATAGATACTTCTTTTTACAACTGAGTTTTTGTATCTCAGTTTTCCTTACTTTTGTTTCTTATTCGCCTTTAAATAAGAGTAATAATTTTACCGATTTTTCCAGAATTACTAGACCGTTTAAAACATAAATCATAACGAACACACATAGCTTCTTTATAGTCTCCATACAGTTTTACAAAAAGCTTGCATCTTTTGTTTCTTACTGATTTTTTTTTGCGCTACAGTCAAACATAACGGTAATAACTACAAAGTGAAAAGTATGTATGGACAGAAAGAAATGGCGGTTGATCTGTAATGTTGGCAGCTAGGACTAGGGTTTTGTAAATTAGAATTTTGTATTCTGTATTTGTTTTGATGTTTATACATATTATTATTTGTTCCTTGACTTATAGGTTGGTATGCAGCTGACCACCCAAGCTGTAGAAGATGGTTCACTTTGCCAATGTCACCTCTGTTTCGGGGAAGGTCAGCAAGAGTTGCAGGGTGTATGCTCATTTGAGATTTGGGTTTTTATGTTGTAGGTTCACATGCGGCATGTGCAAGCGCGAACTTATACGTGTTTGCGTGTGAAAATGCATATTAAATGTGAATCCCCGATGTGACAACTTAGATTAGATTAGATTAGGTTACCTTGAATTTCTATTTAAAATTTAAGGCGTTTCCCATTATGTAGCTGTAGTGTATATTGTTATTGATAGAAAACAGCGAATAGTATTTTAGTAGAGCTCAGGTATATAATGTGGTCCCAGTTGGTATAACGGGAAATCAACACAACACAAGGTTTTTGTTCGCATGTATTTTTCTTTGTTTTGATTTTTGAAACATCTGTGTAAGCATTGTATTTTCATGGAAATGTATTAGTTTTTTGTGTTCCAATTTGTATGCCCGTCTGCTTACATTAAATGGTAAAGTATGAATGGAAATAATTACGGTAATAAGTCAATAACAAGTCTTGGTATTATGAAGTGAAATTATTGTTTGCGTTTTTCAAAAAAAAAATGCACCAAAGTACCTAATGGTATGGTATGACTAAAATACGAAAATGTTATAAATATTTATATTTCTTCTGACGTTAATATTTTTATATGATGAAAAAATATGTATTTACAAATCGACGAAATTTCTGTTTCCGAAAATTAAAAAAAATCCTACTTATATCTTATGTATAGATACACAATGGTCCTTAATTTCTATGTTATTGAAGTTATGTTCCAATCTTACTGCACCCCAAAAATATATTGTTTTGCTATTCAAGATCAAAGGGATTTATAGTGGTGAGTACCTACACATACGAGTACGTACGTTCTTTGAAGTTGTACTTCATTTTCTATCGGCGAAAACATTTTTCATAATTTTCATTATTTTTCTACCTAAAGTGATGATATTTCTATTTTTATTAAATAAATTAAATACTCATCTAGTTTCTCATATTCAACAAAAATCACGTCGTAATTTAAAATAAGTACGTAGGTATTACATACTTACCAACTTCTAAAAAAATCCATGGGTTTTTGACATACAAAATACTGCCATCAAAGGCAAAAAATAACATCAAATGATATTTCCGCATGATTAAAAAATGTTTATAATCAACTCACCTTTGACTGTAAAATCTTCAAAGGGAAAAAAGTCAACAAAGGACAGTAGCACCCTCTCACTCCCTCTCCATAATGCACTTTAGCGAACCAAACATTATCAGTACAAGCTACAATCCCTTACAGGAAAACATTTTATTTTAACAGATAGCTGCCTAGGAAAAAACAGGTCGAACAGCCATTCAAAACAAATATTCAAAAATGGAACATTCTAAATTTAAATCACGTAGGTATTCATTAATTTTATAGTAAACAATCAAATTTTCATACACATGCCACACTGTTCTTTTTTCAAAACTATTTTTAGGTATGCTTAATTTAAAAATATGTATTAAAAGTATTTTGACTTTGCAGCCGATATGTCATTCAGAGATGTATTATTTATCGATGTTTTATCGTTCGGATTCTCGTATTTTTAAGAGAGTGTTTTCACACCTCTCTACTAGCGCCAGTGTCTCCGACACAACTCGGTTTTGATTCTCCGATAGATTTGCTTGGAAAAGGCGGTCTGGGGTTCGTGCGTTTCCGCGCTAGATCGGGAAAGCTCGTTGGCGCTGACTCACCTAGCGGCGGCTTTACGCACTAATGAGGAGGGATTCGGGAAGTAGTAGAATAGGATGTACCTCCCTTGTAGGTACATAACAGATACTTACCTCTTTTATGCACCGAGCGAAGAACCTACCATTGATTACAATGCAAATGGAGAGCTTTCATATCAAACTTCTGGGCGGAAGTAAAGGCAACAAAGGAAATGATGGATTGTAATATTTCGATGGCAAGATGGGGTATACACCTATACCTACCTTCATACGTAAATAATAAACCACAATCTTTTTCGGTCAGGCTGAAGGATTATAAAATATTCATTCAATTCAGAAAGATGTTGAGGTTTATGTGAAACAATCAAATGAAATTTACACAAAAAGAGCTGAAGCCCTCATCGGAAGTTAAAGTATGGGTTTTCTTTGTATGAACCATGGTATAAAAAGGTCGAATTTATTTTTATGTGTTGGTTTTTTAAGTATTTTATATCATACTAGCAGACCAAACCGCGCTCTCGCACGGTTGGCTGCTAGGCCCTACGGGCAGTTTAAAGTCCGGCTTCGCCAGCACACTTTACCCTTGCTTTGATTTTTAAAAGATACATGAGAACTGACCAACAACAACAACAAAAAGTGGACAATTTTATGGTAGAATCCCAGGCCTGATCGTGCTACTTCCTATTGTTGTGCAGGTGCTGAAGTCTTTATCCTGCTTTTTATTTCTGCTCTTTAATTTTCTGGGGTTGGTTTTTAATTATTCTCGACCCGTTCATTACCATTTAAGTGTATAACTTGTCTTTTCTGCTTTTTTTCGTTTTGCTGGTAATAGTATCTTAAGCGTACCTGTGTTGCTTGCAATTGTCTTATAGTGGCATGAAACATGACTGCGTTTGCCATACGGCATTGTTTTGTTGGTACTGGTGCTTTTATTTTTAGATTGTTCCAGTATTGTCATGAAATGCCTTCAAACTGCTCGTCCTGCTCTGAATTATCTTTTGACATCTTAAAACTGGTTGTGATAGTTTTTACGATATTTTAGTGTCTGATACTGCTTGGTACCTGAAGATACCTTAAAATGCCTAAACTCACAATCTACAAAAAATCTAAGTATGGTAAAACGTTCGACCCATCGACAGAACTCTAAGAAAAAAATGACTTTTGAAAATTAAAAAAAAAAAAACTTTTTAACTTTTTTTATTTTTATATATAAGACACTTTGTATGAAATTTTACTTTTTAAATATTTGTTCAAAGAAATTTGCCGTAACAAAAAAGTTTCTTCCAACATTTATGGGGTTTACTAAAATGCATTTTAAATTCGAGTATGAGGCCTAGACATTCAAAATGGCCGCCTGCAGAGCAATGTATTTTTTTAGTTGGTATGGCGGGTATGCAAAATATACACTTGGCGGGATTGTCCTATTACATATCATTACATTTCGCTAAATTATAATTGTTTGTGTAGCATCAAAATAGTTGATTTTTTTACTTATAAATTTGACTTTTTTGTGAAAATCAGATTTTTCAAAATTTTGTTGGAATAAAGTTGTCTTTGAAAAAAGTTTTCTTTCACAAAATGTTGACATAAGCAAAACCAAATTGATCATTGAGGAAAAACCTTCAGAATTTTAAAATGAACGCCAGGAGAATGTTAAATATTGAAGAAACCAAAAAAAAAGTATGGCAGCTACTCTTAATCCTTCATGTATTTTGTTGTATTTTTGAAAATATGTAAGTCTGTTTATGTTCAGGTGGCATGCTTAATTTCAATGTTCCAACTTTATGCATGCACCCGTTGTGCTACCTGAAAGTTATTATTTTTTATTTTTTTCTATGTAGGTATTTACAAATTTTGTTTGAAGAATTTACTTTTTGCGAAAAAGTTTGTTCCAAAAGTTGTTAAAATTACTAAGAAACATGACTGTTTCGAATATCAAGCCTGTAAATTTAAAATGGCCGCCAGCGGCAAGATTTCAATTTTCAGTCTGTATGGCAGGTATGCGAAATATGCACGTGACGTCATCCGGACCCTGACAGTTGTTTAGCCACTAACACTTTATGGTGGTGTGCAAAATTTCAGCATCGTGCTGCGAACGGTCTGGGCGCCTATAATGGTACAAATATACAAACAAACGGACAAACAAACGGACAAACAAACAAACAAACACCAAAAATTCTGGAACACAGCGTTAGTTCAGTTTGTCAATAGAAACACTTTGTAGAAAAACATTTTTGCAAATTCGAAAAAAACAGACGCAAATACCCTCTCCTTTTTTATATATAAGATAGTTAATATAAAGATGGTGATTTTAGTTCAAAAAATATTTTTGCAATAGGTATTATCATTTAAATATTTTTTGTTTCCTTTTTTCTACGAATTTAAATATAAAAATAAATATTGAAACACAAGTAGGAGTTTTTTTTATAACAAGTAGGTAATACTTCTTCATTGTACAAACCTACTTAATGGAATTCATCTGTTGGAGCCTGAAAAGTTATGGCCGCTTCCGAGATGGCCACGGGCGGAAAACATTTTTACGTCAATGGCGAAAAAACAGGCGCAAATAAAATTCGCCCGAGGTAAACAAACTGCGCCGTAAACGCCCCTCCCCCCCCCCTTCCCTCACCCCGCTTACGCCCCTTTTATAGCTCTGTACGTGCGCCTCGTGTAATGACATCCCTTCAGAGGCCGTTCCAACGAGGGTAGTTAAAAACAACACTCTTGCTACGAATACATGTGTGTTATAAGAAAGAAACTCACCGTGGTATCATGCCCTTCAGCAGATACTTATAGGGTTATTCACAACACATTTGATCCATAGCTAGTCTATGGATCATCGGTTTTTAGTATGGAAAATTCACGTTAGGTGCCTGTTGAAGCATGGATTTGGTGTGTGTGAATATCGCCGTTGAAATAGTATAATTACACCTATTTTTTACAACGCAGTACTAATTCATAAGTGAAAATATAAATGGACTACGAGCAAATGATATTTACAACAAAATTGTAACGTCAGACAGCCGGGTTGCTGCGTGAAATTTGCCCAAAGATAAAAAAAAACGACTCTATTATGGGCAAGTAATGGCGTATAGAGAAAATATGACTAGAGTTTTGACAATGCTTTCCACATAATGAGATCTACATAGAAATTGACAAAATTGGGACATTTTCCCGAATAGAAAAGTTGTAAAATCTAATTTCGAGTCTATGCTTTCTTCATAATTATTATCTCCGATGGGCTCTTCCGTTTAACAAAGTAACGAAGCTTTTAAAAAATATATGTGTAAAAGTGTTGACTTCGTGGCTTCACGATACACCCTCTTCTATCATTTGCTCACTGCCTCTGTCTGTAAGCACCACCACGGCTAGTGGGTCGATGTTTTGGCTTATGCCGCCTCGTGCTCGGCTTGCGGGTCGATGTGCCTCTTGCGGAAGTTACGGCACTTCCCTTCAGACGGCGCGCCGCCATGACACCTGTCAGATTGTTATGGGTTTTCCCGCGCGGACGGAAAAGGGCGCCACTGCAAACGGCGCCATCTTGCGCATGTGCAGTGAGACGCCAACTCGTTCCATTTTCAAATTTGTTTTTTTGTTTTTTTTTTTTAAGAAATCCTGTGCGGGAGAGTGGAGACTCCCTAGATTCTAGAGACTCTAGGGGTCTATGACACTGGTTGTAGTGCTGCAGAGGTGTACGAGCTTGGTCGTCGCTACAAAGCGCCAATACTCAAGCAAGACCCAGTTGCTGTACGGCTGGATCTGGATGGACCTTTGGTGACCGGTCATTGGTAAAGGTTTATGAATTTTTAAACCCAGCGAAGGGCAACTTTGAAAATATAAATGGTATATTTTTTGTGCTCCGCCGGTATTCGAACCCACAACCTTCCCATTTAGAGTTCGCAGTGTTACCACTGAGCTACGGACCGGTCGATTTAAAGTGTTTTTAGTTTAAATCACGGGCAATGAGATCTGCACATGGATTAACATAGGAAAAAATGAAAATCGTCAAAACTTCATTTTGAATACGCAGTTAAAAATTCGAAACAATGTAGAAATTTAAGCTCTCACTGGGCTTATAGTTACGTACTTATAATATTACAATATGAGAAATTGCGATGAATGAATAGCCTTCATTGTTTTGAAGGATTGAGGTTGATAACCTCTCTGCTTGGAAACCAATCTCAGTCAAAAGCAAGACTAAGTAAGTCCTCGTGATATAGAAATGTTTCAAACCCTAAGAATAAAATACCAGCTAGCCTAGGGGCTGGTCAGGCGCGTGCATAGGGTATAGGCAAATGCATTTCAAAATAAATATTTTCTCCCATTCCTTTCATTCTCATTTTTAATTGACAGATGTGCTATCGATGGTTCTAATCAAACTTATTTATTTTAATTTTAAATCTCAATATCAAGTTTAAATGGTTTTGTATAATATATTGCCCACCTATTAGGCACACGTGCCTGTATGGGATGCACGCCTCTGGGACTGGTCTATGTAGTTCAAGGATTGTATCTACAATGTCTTGGTCAACGCAATATTACATCATCTTAGACCACATTGCCATAACTAACTAACATTTGGTTGCCCTAAAGGTAGGACTGGTGCCATAACTTATATAAAAAATTAATTAGGCTGTTGGAAAATACACTATAAAGCGCTACGTACTGCATTTAGCCTTAAGTTCACAATTATGCTGTTGAATAGAAAGTTAACAACTATAAAAAATCCATGATTATCGGGAATACATTGCTTATTTATTATGAGTGATGTCACATAGCTATTAGCTACCGGATTTTTTTACTCTGCGGACTGCTCCCAATTTGCAATACTGTTTAACCCATTCATTTCTGATTTAATACCTCAGAGACTTTCATCCATATTTCTCATGTTTTCATCTCCACGAGGGTGGATAGTAATAAAGAAGTCGTTAAGGGTGGAGAGGGTTGCACGGAAGCTTAACGAGTTATATAATAAAGGTGCGTACTTGCGCGCATGGCGAGCAATATCAAATGTTAATTGGGGACTCGAGGAAGGATTGAACTTCAATTCTTATTCATTAATATAGGGAGAATTTTATTATTATTATTTGAAATATATAACATCGTAGCTTGTGAAACGCAGGTACAAGAGGTGATGACGATGATTAAAATGTAAAACGAGTTCGTACATGCATCGAGAGACTATTCATTTATAATCAGACTGTTATATTACGAACACCCCATGAACACCCTGACACATGTTGTGTGACCACAGATCAAAGAATGGTGAGACATTATATTTATCATCTGCAGGGCCAAGAATAGAACGCTCCTATTTTTGTGGATAAATAGACATCGAGGGATAGAAGGTCACAGTTTCATGGTTTCACCATTACCTTTTTGCCTTCAGTATCTATATTCTGTCTGTAGATCAGTCAGCCACGAAACTCTTGTTAACGCAATGAATTCATTGAATTAAAGTAAATTAAATACTATTCTCTCAATCCGCCTTTTAACAAAGTCAAGTAGAAATATTTCTACTGAAGATGACAAAATAAAGTCGTAGTCGTAGTCAGTAGAAATAAATAGTAATATCTTAACTCGGACTATCTCATGGACTTATTCATCTGTTCAGATGTCCATGAGATAAATAAAAATAAAAATTAAATATTGGTTTCAGTCTTGTATACCTACCTACCTTATTCAATTTACTGTCGCTTTATATTTATTATGTCGCCGGTAATCCCTTGACTTATACGTTAGTATGAGGCTGACCACCCATGCTGTACAAAATGGTTCACTTTGCCAATGTCACCCCTGTTGCAGGGAAGGACGGCAAAAGTTTTGATTTTTGAATTGTAAGTACACATACAGCATTAGTAAGCGTGAGCTTACCCATGCCTGTTTATGGCAATGCATTGAATATGAACTTTAAATGTTAATATGTCTTTGCAACTTAGATTAGATAAATATTGTAGTAAAACTAGTGCAGTCTCTTTCTAATAATGTTGAGCAATAAAAACGCAATAATGCTTTGGACACACAAATAAAACAATGCAGGGGGAATAACTACATAATAAATGAAGGCTTAACAAGAACTAATTACCACTAATGGGAATGGGATCCTATCAAATTACACTTTCATATAGAACCCTAACTATTAAGTAGTCTAATGGCTATAGCCTTTAACTAAGATTCAGAAGGTACGGTTCAAAAATTGGCAGTAAAAAATGTATTTGTGTAAAATATTTAGTTTACAAATACGAGTAGTACGCCTAAGATGGAAAAAATAAATTCAAAGATAAAGGGGCTTAAACAGCAAAAAATGGATAAAATAAATTAAAACCTGGTCATTCTAAGATTAGTGCTTTTTAGCGTCAACCTAACTTTCAAAGTATTTTTAAAGTATCATTAATCTAAGTTGCATGGATTTAATATTAACATATCAGATTCATATTCAATATAAGCTCACTAGAATCACGTGTAAATTCGCGCAAAGAAACGTATCTGCCTGTATATTTTCAAAATAAAATCCTAAACCTAAAATAAACCTGCAACCTAGGCCGACTATCCCTGAAACACGAATGATACTGGCAAAAGTGAACTAACTATTTACAGTATGATTGGTTTGATTTAATCATGTCTTGATTATTTTGGTAAATACTGGTGGAATCGATTCCTAGCCATTCTAACATTCTCAATACTGAAGCATTGATCTTACGTCAATGTAATCTGCATCTTTGATAACAGACATGCTTTAGAGCAGGGGTGTCCAACATAATATTGTGGAGGGCCAGATTTAGTATTTTTGTAATCGTGGCGGGCCATAAATAAAATAGGTCACATGAAATGGGCAACAAAATAATCGGTCGTTGGCATCTAATAAACGTAATTGTTTTCTTTGATTTTTTGAATGATTGAACTTATTGCGCAATATCTATTGATGTCGTCGCGGGCCGGATGAAAGGCTTACGCGGGCCGTATATTGGACAGGCCTGCTTTAGAGTTTAGATTACAGTATCAAAATATTTATTTCAAAACTTCGTAGATTGAAATTTACTCCGTGTACCTTTAACTTGTAACCAACACATACAATAACAGCAGTCTCCCTCATCCCTCGTACCTTTGCAAGGCGTTTGGTAGGGGGTGGTTTACCCTGCTCCCCGAGTGATCAGACAAAGGGACGCAGAGTCCCTGGGGGAGGCAGACAGAGAAAGAAGGATTCCCTAACAAGTGGAAGGCGAAACATAAATATTCATATGGAACCAAAAGTGGCAATCTACGTTTTTTTTTAATTGAAATAAATATGTGGAAATGATGAGAAAATGATCTCCATGTTTTAAAATATTATTTCATTTACTAAAAGCATTCTAGATTACCGTTTTTGGTTCCATACGTCTCAAAATATATCACCCTTCATGTTTTCGTCTCTTTAGAAACATAAATTTTGCAATGGATGCTGTTGAGAGCGTCATTAGGAAAATAAACTTTTTCAAATGGTTCCAGCAATTAATAATTGATATTTAATTCATATGCAACTTAAAGGATACCAGACAAAGTAATTTTGACTTGAATTCCAGAAATCTTTGACTTATTTATTTATTAAAGATTGCAGGGGAAGAATTTGATTTTGTGACATATAGACGTGTAACGGTTTTTCGCCGAGCAACAAAATATTCTTCAAATTTCAGTCCCCGAATTCTCGACTCTTAATGGAGCAGTTTCTTATTTATTTTGTAGATATAACCTTGGCGGAAATATGTATAACTTGAAAACACCGAATTGAGAAATCATGTCTTACGCCAAACAAATACCGGTCACCGTAGGTCCATCCCACCTTCCAGAAACTGGGTTTTACTTTGAGAATTGGCGCTTTCTCCAGTTTGCAGAGGGCTATTGAGGTGGGATTCCCACAAAATAGCGCTCATCAAATCATCAACTTATTAATTTTTTTACACCCTCGGTAAAATCGAATCTCATCCCTCTAGCTTCGATAGTAAGTGTTCTACCAACTAAGCAACTGAGGTACTCTATTATATAAAAATATATCGCAGCTATGTTCTAGCAACATTTAGAAATGTCCACATGATTCATCTCAAGAGCTAAGTGAGCTCACCCAGTGTTATTTTCCTTTTCCTCCCGTGTTTACTGTTTACAGAGAGCAAGTCTAGTCACTGTTTTAACGGCACACAAGGGTAGATGTGTGTGCATGTAATATTCACACATGGGGTGTAATTGTCAAGTACCTCCAACCTTGCATCCACCCCTGTATCATGTACCTCGAGTATTCAACTTAAGTTTTTAAGCTCAACCATAGACTAGTGAGTATTTTGGTATGTATACATCTTTTGAGTAAAACGCTGTAGTTAAGTTTAAAAGTATTTTTTTTATACTTGGGGTATTGCACACCTAATGTAAGCACACTATACGTCTCGCTTTGGGCGGGACAATCCAGCTTTCTGGATGGTCTGTTCTGTGGTCCCAAACGAAGTAAAAAATACCTTGTTTTCGTCGAGAATTTTCTCAAATAAATAAAATATAGGCCAGTAATAAAACTCTAGCTAAACTATAAGCCACAGCTAACTGAAGACCCGATATTTTGAAAAATACCTTATCACGGCCTAGTCCCTACACGTTAGAAGACACTATAATAAAAACTCATGCAACTTATTCCTTACCAGTGCTTCAATAAATTTGTCTATGGTATTATTCAGTCTTTAAAATAGTACTTGGAATGTTTCACAAGTGTTTTTTTTTTCATAATGTCAACTGCAATACTGCCGACGTTATTTTACATTATTTACAATTACAAAAATGAGTTGATGAATCGCATTTTTCTTCACTTTTTTATTGATACGAATATTTTATAATACTGACGTCCCGCTTTGATTTGATAATAAATGGTCACGTTCCGCACACCCTCAGATGCATCCCTCCCCCATCTTTGTTTCGCCAGACGAGGGGGTGATCGTGTGGCCGTATAAGGGAAGGCGCATATTTTTGGATGCTTGCATTTTAATGGTAGGTACACGGGGGGAAAAAGCTTGGCAACTGCAATCCGTCAAACTTCAAAGAAATGCATTTGCTATGACCGCCAAAATGTAAACCTGGATACTCTGAAACAAAAATGTATAACCCTTAAAAATATTTCAGTTTTTTAATCGTATTTTTTCGGTGTTAAAATATTGCATTACAACATTGATTTAAGTAAATATATGTTTTTTTACTGGATGCAGAGAGCCCAGGACAGAGACGCCTGGAGAGCTATGGGGGAGGCCTATGTCCAGCAGTGGACAAGAAGTGGCTGACTAAAGTAAGTAAATATATGTTTTTTTACTGGATGCAGAGAGCCCAGGACAGAGACGCCTGGAGAGCTATGGGGGAGGCCTATGTCCAGCAGTGGACAAGAAGTGGCTGACTAAGTAAGTATGTTTTTATAGAAAATAAATTTGTGAAGGGGAATGCCAACGTTTTCTGTTCCAAATACACTACTCGGGAACAGCGACTTGACCCACGGCCAATACACCGACATAATTATACTAACTAATATCAACTATGAATTACAAAAATATGGTAACAGTTTTAGGTTCATATCGAAAGAGACTAAAATACCCATAGAAACAATTTTATAAGAAACGAAAGGTAGAGAGAGCTTTATTTACTTGCCAAACAAATGTGAAGCAAAATATCATTTTTTAGCTTTAACTTTTGTGCTGAGGTCAAAAAGGTTGAATTTGTATGAGGGTGTCACATGCAATTTTTCTTACTAAAAAACTTATGAAATATTTATTAAATTAGTTTATTACAAACTTGTGGTAGTAAATTAATAATGAGAAATCTGTGTAAGTAATGTGATTTTATGCCTAATTTTAAAATGAAGTGATAAATAAATTATTGCACCAATGAATGCATAAATTAAATGACTAATTTGGCCGGTTAAAATTCCCATATAAAGATAAAATTTACCTATATGAAGAGTTTTTTTTTATCGAACGCTGATAATATCTTAATTACATGCGAGTCATTAAATTTGTATAAAAAGTTGTAATGAACGTGCAGGTACGTTTTTCTTTGGTACTTATTACCTTCTAAGTGAATATGTATTAAAAAACCCTACTTATATAAACGACTAAAAAAAGAATTGCACTTAAAATAATATCTACAAGTGGGTGACAAAAAAATAGTAGGTACTTACATATCCATCTTGTCAGTAGTTATAAAACTAAACAACAATAAAACAATTTATATTTTTAACTCGCGTCAATAAACCAAAACTCAATTGAACGAACTGTTTATACGAGTATATTCTCACAGAACGGAAGTTCACATCAAATACTTCAAAGAGATTAAACTAAACACATTGAGGACTAAACACCAAACTGTAAAACCGTCCACACGAACGTTACAAAAGCTCACGAGACAACTCGCCAGTACAAGCTGCAAGCGGGGACTGACACAAAATAAAATAAAACTCCGACAGGGACGTTCAGTTATTCAAGATGTGATTTAACAACAATAAAAACCCGACTGTCCGCCTTTATTCGGGCTTGAATACAATCTGTGGATCACGAACAATCTCACGCGCTCCTTACAATAAATAATAAACGACGTCGCTATACGAACTACAAAGTTCAACTGAGGGAGTAGCAAGCATGAGGTACCCATACAATGCACTCGCCCTGTGTGCATCCCGCTGACTTACAAAGAGTAGGCAAGCAGAACACCTTTATAAATATGCAGTTTTAACAATTGCCTTATGCATCAAACATAGAAGCTTTTAATGGTGACAAGTATAATGTGAAGTGGCATAATTTGTTTGGTCCGTAGTCTAGACTCTAGAGGTAACGCTTCAGACTCGTAAATGAAAGGTTCTGGGTTCGAATCCAGGTTTTCAAATATGCTCTTCGCTGGATTGAAAAATTCATATACCTTTACCAAAGAAACTGGGTCTTGCTTGAGAATTGGCGCTTTCTATAGCGACGATCAAGCTCGGAGAGGGCTCGCGAGGTGTGATTCACACAAAAAAACACCGCTCACCAAGTAAACCATCCTAATATTATTATTATTAATGATGCGTGTGTGTAAGGCTGACCTGCATGCTGTAATAGCTTAGTTTACTTTTGCCAATGCCACCCCGGTTTCATGGAAAGGTGGAAAATAATGTAATCAGGTCCGCACTAAGTTCACCTAGAACCCTGTTGCTAGAAGATACATGCTCCCCCAACCCTCATTTATTTATTTATTGAGGAACAAATCAAACTTGAACCTCGCGTATAAAATATTGTGTAAATACTCCAAGTGTAAAAATAAAGCATTTATCCTACATGTTCTGAGTACTTACAATAGTATTTTAAGTGAAGCTGAACAAGTATTTGAATTTTAAATAATTATTAGTTATTAATTTCAATACGTAATGAAAAGAGTGTTTGATAAAGTTATTCATCTGACTACACAGGTAAGGACAAAGTAAGGACAAAAGAACCTATAATCTATAATCTAAGTTGCAAAGATATATTAACATTCAAAACTCATATCAAATGCATGCCCTCAAACAGACACGCGTAAGTCCGCGCTTACAAATGCTGAATGTGTACGTACAAATTAAAATCCAAGCCTCAAATGAATATAAGCCCTGCAACTTTTGCCGATCTTCCCTGAAACAGGAGTGACATTGGCAAAGTGAATCATTTTTACAGTAGATATGGGTGGTCAGACACATACCAACCTGCAAGTCAAGGAATTAATGAATAATGTAATTCTTCAAAACAAAATATGGCGCCTATTTTTTTAGTTTTAAGTCCTTAGTTTTAAGTCCTTTAAGTCCTTAAGTCAAGTCTAAAAGTCAATGGTGCATCTACTTCTCAATGATATAACTACTCGTATAGCATTGTAAATACACATGTTTATTATTTTTGTAGCTGGATACGCTAAAGCCGTGCTGTGTCTAGTGTACTATAGTATGTGTATGCATAGGGAAGTAAAGTTTACATGTAAGCTCAAGAGTTAGACGAGTATTCAAATACGATGCTAAGCGAGCTATATCACGATTTCATGCGTGATTTCGAAAAATAATTGTAATCTAGAATAATACTAGCCAAGCACTATACATTATATACTTACTTAGTACCTACTCACGCTTAGCGTTAGAAGTTCCCAAAGTATTGTTTGTGAATATGGGAATGTGTCCCGTTGACTGCAATATTGGAAAACACGTCATGTATGGTTAGATTCCCTATGGGTAGGGACTGGAAAATAGTGGTGTTATTTTTTAGGAAATTCGCGTTATTTTTTTGTGAAATTCGCGTTATTTTTGATCAAAAACAGGGAAATTCGCGTTATTTTTCATGATAAACGGGGAGATTCGGTGTAATTTTTAGGGTTGATTAGATCAAAATAAAGGTTTATATAATTGCAAAACAAAATATATTACTAATATTTACAATTTATTATGTAAACAACAAAATGTACCTTAAAAAATAATGAATAAACAAAATCTGAATCAATACGAGTATCTGCAACCGAAGATGGTGGAAGTACCCACCGAAAACGTTTTTGCAATAAAAAATACTCAAGTGGTACAAAACAATGTTTTTTAATTTTAGTTTCTTAAAAAAAAATTTTTTTTTTTTTAAATAATCTTTTTTTACAAAAAACCATTGATTGAAAAAAGTATTAATATTTCAATGACACTCCGAATACCCTGCAAATATCCTTTTAAAATATTCAATTTTTGTGCATTTAGTCTCTAGATGAGGGTTATCTCATTTTTCAAGGGATGTTGGCTTTTATGAAAGCTTCAAGTTGTGCTCTTGGCTAATCCAGCAACAGCTTCACTCCTTGAAGTATTTTCCTTCATTGATGTCACGATTCAAGTCTGCTTGGATGATCCAGGACAGTTCTGCTTATCATTATTTTTTTTTAATAAAATAGATTTGTGAATAGGAATGAAATTCACCAACTACTCTGCCTGGCCAGATACAGTTATTAATATCATTAATTAATAATTCATTATTGTTTATTTTAATGAATTATTCATTTTTAATTACCCAATTACATCTGTTGAACCAGGGTCAAATTTATGGTCAAATGACCCAGGTGGGGATCGAACCCCGCGTCTAGCGTTCTAGCGTGTTTAAACGTTGAAAGAGACCAATTTTCCTGTGCTTTGCACCTTGCAAAGGGTTTTCGCAGGATTTTTTTCTTTCCCACAAAATCGTTGCGTTGCAAAAGCGATACAATATGACAACTTAATTCGCACAATTTCTACCAAAAGTACGAAAATTCGCGATATTTACGTAAAACCTGAAATTTCGCGTTATTCGCGTAAAAACATCAAAATTCGCGAATAAATTCGTTTTATCGCAATCGCGAAATTTTCCAGTCCCTACCTATGGGCTATGAAATACATATATTATACTGGATGAGCTATGTAATGGTTATTTTTGTGTGAGTGAATGCATCTGAATAGTGGAAGGCAAGAAATGTTGTAAGTCAAAATTGACAAGGTTGAAAATCTTTTAAAAAATGGTACAAAAAACTTAATTCATTCAGTTAATTTTTAGTGGGTAATTTTATACCTACTTACAGTTCAAAAAAAAATCCTTGAGAGATTCATTTCTCATTGTTTTGGTTGCTCTTATCTAATCTAAGTTGTAATGATTTTAATTATGCATAAGTGAAAATAAATAAAAAATGTGCGTAAAGAGACAGTTTTTACACCTAAGTATTTTCAGGAGCGTCTACTGGAGAGAGGCAAATATATTTCAGAGTAGGTTGGTACATTTTTTTCTTAGCCCGTAAAATAGTCAGCATCACACCAACTTATTACTTTGTCTTCTTCTTCCTTCGTACAGATCCGATGGATCTGGTTGTGCCGCTATTTTCGTCTCCTATTCGCTGGACTATCAGCTTTCACGCCATTTCTTCGGAAGTATTCCCGGGGATCTTCTTCCGGTTGGGATCCTTTGGAAAGCGATACGCGGAATTCCATCAGTCTAAAAATTGACACGGCTCCTTTCGTTCTCGGATCTTACACATTTATGCTATTATGGCTGTGTACACATTGGATTAGGTTCGAAAGAAATGCATTAGCTCCGATATAATATAGGGCTATGGATGCATCGCTTCCAGATGGGGCACACACACTAACACAAATATTATGTTTACACTGAGTCCAGATTTATATCCATAGGATGTGGGATGCAACCGAACATTTTATTTCATCCTTTTTCACTCTCCTTCATTTATAAAATTGTAATGCAACTCTATAAATATTTAAATTTGAAATCTTTACTACATCGATGCATCCCAAGAGGACCACACATGTACGCTTGTTTTTATGTCAAATTGTGTGAATGTACATTACATACATGTAAATACAGCCTTCTTCAACACCTTTCAATGTTTACATGTTTCTTTCCCGAACTACGGAGAATGTCCAAACTCCAATCTTTTCATTCTAAAAGGGGAGCAAGATATCACTGATATGCCTCATCTTATCAAACTCTTCAGCCAAAACTTCGATGAGCATCATTAGCAGAAGTCTAATTTATTTGACAACCTGTAGTAAATTTCATATCAGCTAACAGCCGTAATACGATATGATAAACATAAAATTGTAATTTGATGAGGACTTCTTTTATATTTTTAACGCCTTCCTTGATCGTTCGATATAGCTTTGACTTTCTCCAATCGAGAAGCAATTTTTACACGGCTATACTAACGAAGCCATACATTCATACTTAGTAGGTATAAATTTTAGGAGACAAGATAGACGAGTTAAAAAAAATCTGGCGTCACGAATCACGATGTCCCCAGTCTTCAAGTGTTGAGATACAAGTCGTCTATCTGCTTGACACAACGCGTTACAGATACGGGTAGGTACACTTATCCCATTGAGTGGGACAGATGAAATATGTGATACAGTGTAGGACATCTACGATCTGCTAACTGCACCGCAGTATAAAACTGTAAGTGTACATTCTACAAAAAATGTCTGGCAACGAAAACGCTCAATAGGCATCATTTTTGTGTCGATACATTTTTGGTGAGACGTTATGGTTGCGTAAAGTTTTGGGGTACCGATGTAATAATGCCCATTTGTCATCCAGTGAGATGATCTGTGATTGCTTTACATATCTAGTTGTACTAACTTTATAGATAAGTGGAGATGTTGATTCAGATGTCGTTAGAGTTATTATTTAATTCACACTTTAAAAATATAGATACGCCTCTTTGTATTGTATTTCTTATATTATACACACATCTAACAAAATATGTCCAGCCAGTCAACTAACTATAGGAGCGATCATTTACCGATCGGTAAGCATCCTTTAGTCCGAAATGGATTAATTCTTTAAAAAGGTTTAAATCGTGAAAAAAAGTTGAGTTATCCACAGATCGGCAACGAATTAGTCAGAATGCTTTTCTTCAAAAGGTTAAAATAGAAAAAGGTTGCTAAAAATATCCTATCAAAAAAAATTAACTAATCTAATCTAATCTAATCTAAGTTGCAAAGATATTTTACATTGGAGATTCACATTACATGCATTCTCACAACCAGACACGTACAAGTTCGCGCTTGCACATGCCTCATGTGAACCTACAACATAAAAACCAAATCTCAAATGGACATACACCCTGCAACTCTTGCCGTCCTTCCCTGAGACAGGGGTGACATTGGCAAAGTGAACCATTTTTACAGCATGGGTGGTCAGCCGCATACCAACCTATAAGTCAAGGAACACACACACATGACAAATTACATTTTATACATCACTAAATAATAATATCCAAATACAAAATATCCATTTACAAATAAAACAAATTCCAATTTAATAAACCCTAGCCGCCAACATTACAGATCAACCGCCATTTCTTTCTGTCCTTACATACTTCTTTCATTTCCTCCAGAGTCATAATTTTCTTCATACAGGCTCTTCTTTTATTATGACTCTGGATATTCCATTCATTCGCAATTTCGGATATTTGGTCCATCCATACCTTTCTCGGTCTTCCTCTACCACGACATCCATCTATTCTACCAACATATACTTTCTTCGTCAGTCTTTCCTCATTCATTCTCTCCATATGCCCAAACCATCTTAACAAACTTCTTTTAATCTTCACTTTCACACTTTCTCTTGCACCACATTCTTCTCTTACAAAATCATTCCTCACCCTGTCACTCCGTTTTTTCCCAATCATACTTCTTAGAAAGTCCATTTCAACAGTATGGACTTTACTAATTTCACTTTCATTCACCGTCCAGGCCTCGCTTCCATACATCAAGGTGGGTAAAAGTATGCCACTGCTTTTTATAAACACTTTTAAGTATCAATCTACCCTACTGGAAAAAAGTTATTTATCTGAATTCAACAAGTTGTTCCTTGACTTATAGGTTGGTATGCGACTGACCACCCATGCTGTAAAAATGGTTCACTTTGCCAATGTCACCCCTGTTACAGGGAAGGACGGCAAGAGTTGCAGGGTGTATGTTCAAAAAAAAAAAAATGGACACCCTGCAACTCTTGCCGTCCTTCCCTGTAACAGGGGTGACATTGGCAAAGTGAACCATTTTTACAGCATGGTTACAGGACGGCAAGAGTTGCAGGGTGTATGTCCATTTGATATTGGTTTTTATGTTGTAGGCTCACATGAGGTATGTGCAAGCGCGAACTTGTACATGTCTGGTTGTGAGAATGCATGTAATGTGAATTTCCAATGTAACATATCTTTGCAACTTAGATTAAATAACAGCACAGCGAGTATAAAACATTACAAAAAACACCCTCGATCGTGTAAACAGAAAGATATATGAAATAGACGACAACAAAACCCCTAGAGAATGATTTAGTTTTGATACATTTTTTTTAATTACGCGATTTAGGTTTACTCAGCCTTCACAAGAAATGAGTACCAGCCCTCTCGGGAGCTGGGAAACCCCCACTTCATCTAAAGTGGTTGGCGTAAGGCCGGCCCCTTACCTGTAAAAATAAATAGGTTCAACTCGCCACATGCGACCCCCTCGGGGATAACGCGGCAAGAAGTTGCACTATATGAGGAGCTTAGTTGCGTTTTTAGGGGAGTTTATGCTACGTACATTACTACTTCTCGAAGTCGAGTCAATTTTATAAAAATCTTACAGTAAACTATAGTTATTACTTATATTTAAATCATACATTTATTTATTTATTCATCCTACACCAACAATTTCACATAATATACAACACCTACATACTCGTATGTACAGTTAACTTGAACATTGTACATAATGAAATTGAGATTTGAGTCAAATAGAAGCAAAGGCGGAAATCTATGATTTTTTCCGAAAAAGAGATAAATACATTAATCTACAGGAAATCGTTCTCTCATCATTTCCATATAGGTACTTATATATAAAAAAAAAAATCCTTGATTCCCTGTTTTGGTTTTATGGTGTAGATTCATATGGCCTTGGTAACCTACCGCCCTCTGCTTTTTTGTAATATATGGGGACATAATCATAAGCGGAACATTTTAGGGGTCATTGTGTGCGGGCTTGAGGGGAGTGCGGTGTGTGGGAGAGGGGGGGGGGGGACAAATGACTCCCCCATCCCTCACGAAACTGCGCACAAAGAAGGTCAAAGTAGGGGACAGGGCGACAAATGTATGCAGGCACACAATGACAAGCAGATATTCACTGCAACAGGCTACAATGTGTACCTATAGTATCTGATATTTGTATATATATCTAATCTAATCTAATCTAATCTAAGTTGCAAAGATATGTAACATTGGGGATTCACATTACATGCATTCTCACAAGTAGACACGTACAAGTTCGCGCTTGAGCATGCCGCATGTGAACCAACAATATAAAAACCAAATCTCAAATAGACATACACCCTGCAACTCCAGCCGACCTTCCTTGAAACAGGGGTGACATTGACAAAGTGAACCATTTTCTATACAGCATGGGTGGTCAGCCGCATACCAACGTATAAGTCAAGGAATATACACAACAAATAACATTTTATAGACATAAACAAATGGATAAACATTAAAATCAAATACAAAATACAAAATTCCAATCTAAAATTTACAAAAATTTGGAAAACTTGAGACTGATAGATAATATGATAATTGTAATTTAAGGTGCAGAAGTAGATATATCAATGTGGAAGAAAGGACCAGATTACGATGTGTATAATATTCAGGAGTGCCATTTATAAAATTGTACTACTGTTACTGTGACTGTATCCTGCCGCCGTTTCACTAGGGGTGGCATGTACCTCCGCAGATACTTCTCCACTTTTATCTGTCCTTGCATATCTCTTTCATCTCTTCAACATTCATCACTTTCCTCATACATACTCTTCTCTTATTCTTACCTACTCTGCAAGTTCCATTCTTTCGCAATCTCACCTATTTGATACATGATTATTATAACCTACTATCTATGTAAGTAAATGAATGCCTATGATCTTGGGGATATCTTTAACATAAACTTAAATACCTACGTATGTACCTAGCATTTTTAAGTTCATCAATATGCTAGTACCTATAGGTATAATCTCAAATAGCCAATAACCACGTTTCCGTGCTTTTGCAGTGGTGACTCCTAAGGTATGGAACCGACTGCCACATGTGATTGGAGAGATTGCTGACAGAAGTCGCTTCAAAGACCTTTCAAGGCCGCTCTGTTTACGAAACCTTTTGGAGGGCTCTTGAGGTACAATGCCACTAAACGCCGCCGAAGAAAAGTCTACTAATTCATCATCATCATCATCATTAATCAAATGCACTTGGCCATTTTGCTTGAATGGGAATGTTCTAACTTACATTTTTTTTTAAATGCAGATCACAATTTTATTTCTAGGAACCTATGAAAATAATGGGAACCAGGGACCGTATAACATCCCCAGATGTTAGTTTTTAATAATCATTCAGCCAGTTTAGAGCGCAAACCAAGGGTTCCTGATGAAACATACATGTGTTTGGCCATAGCACTAATGTACCTATTGAACATGAACATGATGAACATGTTGACCTGGGGATTTCTGGGACGGGAGGACTCTACACTATGTGAGTGTGGAGCTCAGCAAACTATGGAGCACCTGCGATGTTGTCCCTCCTGTCCGACAAGCTGCTCCATGGATGATCTCTTTGCGGGAAACCAAAGAGCTGTAGACATGAAATGCACGAAATTGCTCGTTACTGGGCCAATACGGTGTGAAGCTGACACGAAGAAGAAGAACTAATGTACCATTAAAGCAGGCGCGTGCACAGGGTATAGGCGAATACATTTCAGAATAAATATTTTCTCCCATTCTAATAAATAACCTCATTTCGAATTGAATGAATTGGTTAACGATGGCTCCAATCGAAATTGAATTTTGAATTTGAATATTAAGCTTAAAGGGTTTTTTAACATATATTGCCGACCTATTAGGCGCATGTGCCTGTATGGGATGCACGTCCCTGCATTAAAGGTACTATCTTCATATGTCCTGTAGGTGAGTATTAATTAGTGTATTCACATAATTAATCTGAACTGTAAATGATAACTCTGCAACTCTTGATGGAATTTGGAATTTCTTTGTGGGATTAAAAAAAATGGATTTCAGGAGGGTGTACAAAAGAAAAACAATAAATTGTCGAGATTACAATGATTTTATTTTAACAAAATCTGCACAAAGTTTTGCATCCCAAAAGATGCAATTTCAATATTATTAGAGAAGTATAAAAACAATAGTACTTTCTTAATAACAAAGCGCTGAGGCATTTCTGCCATCTTGTTTTTTTTTCAATTTCACAATCATCCCTTGAAATAATTAATTAGCAATTAATTTGGTTGACTTTAGGAAATATGAATTTTCATTGTAAATCTTTTTTTTTTAAATCAGCTGATCAGACTGTCAAATGTTCTTTATACAAATAGTAAAATGTGTAAGAGGACATTTTAGTGAGATCAGCTGATCACGCCCTGCCATGTTTTATCGCTTTCTATCTACCCATATGATTTGTAAATTGAGAATTCTTTCCCAGGTCATATTAACAACATTGCAAAATCAAATATACAATTTGCATCCAGACAAATATTTTTACAATATCTTGGAGAAGAACCATAAATAAAAATCCATCTTGAATGTAATTTTCAGTATGAATAAGTAAATATTGATATTATATTTTATATGGTACATACATAAACTTATTACTTTACATACCTATATAGAGAGTAGGTACATGAATACTATATTAAACAGCATAAATAATCTTTTACAGTAACTGATAATAAATATAAGAAACAATAACACATCTCTCACTTCACAACTGCAGCAAACAAACAAACAAACCTTATTAACAATACAATACTCAGTATAAAGCTTATGACAGTTCTGTACATCACACGGACTCCGCCCTCCCCCCAATTTCTGAACCATCAAACATAATGTATTTCAACGGCTTACTTCTAAAAAAATATGGACTTTCCTTTGATTTGCACATAACAATCACAAAGCTTCGCCCAGCTATGCAGTACTAGAATCTTGCTAACAACCAAACTTGCAGAGGGCACTTAAATTGTGGTTTACTTGATAACATCTTCAGCAAATCAATTGTCCATTAGTAGGTACCTACATGTTTAAGCCAATTACAGCCTCAGAAAGCTACTCTGCAAAGGTTTGGGCCACGTTTTGATAAAAGATGGAGATTCGCAGAGGAAATTCAGTTGGAACTACATTATTTGATGGTTGTCTGTAGGGAAGAACATCTGAAACATTTATCCATGTACATATTTAGTGATACTATTTTATCATTGATCATAGCAGCAGGGCTAACATATTTTTAAGGTTATAATTAAATTGGAAAGATTTTTTGAGTTTAAAATATTGCAGTTGCTCAAATGATCAATGATAAAACATTATAAATATCTAAAAGCAAACTTAATTACACTTCAGCTTCTCAACACACACATATCAAGTGTTGCAATAAACAATCTGTGGACTCAGTGAGAGGTATATCTTTATACATGCATGCTGCACATGCCAAGAACGGACCAAACTTTGTACCTATGTCAAAATATCCTTATTATATAATACAATCTTTGGTAATGTCATATTAAAACCAAAATATACAAATAAATAAATTAAGCCATAATAGTGTAAACACACACAGAACTAAAATTACAGAATTCAACAGAAATAATGATGCAAGGTTTTCATAATTGGGCACAGACAATCAAAATTCATGATGGTGCTCCTAAAGTAGTAAAATAAATCATTATTTTCCGCACTCCTTTATGGACATTTTGCTCCTCTAATTCTACCAGTAATCCATGGGTACCTCACAAGAGCAGCTACCTGATGTCATTTAAAGTGAAAATGGAGGAAAATACTAAATTATTTTATGGCTTTCACTTCAATTGAATAATGTAGAATATTTGATACAATACAATGCAGTACTGTAAAGTTACTGTACAATATATTTCCTATCCTGCGGTTTATGTATTTTTGATATTATTTTTAGTTATCTGGCAGTGCTCTGGTCCAATCCAGGATGGATCAACAAGAGAAAACTGTAAAGATACCTTTATTTAGCAAGCACATTCATTTCATAAAATAAAATATGAAAATATTACTTTAAAAATATAACACGTTGAAAAAATTATTTTATTTAAAAAAAATGCCTTCTACTTTAGGTGATTTGTCTTTATCAACCTCAATGAGAATGGAAGTTGTCCTGACTTATCTGCACCTTTCATGCAACATAAATATTTAACAGTAATCAGTTCAAACAATAAATAGGAAGGAACAATATCAAGCAATAAAGAGGACAGTTGTACCAATCGTAAATTGCTTTTGGTAATGTAAAATGTGAGAAGGCACAAAATATAAAATCACTGCATGTTGCTATCAACATAAAATTTAACAAACCACAAACACTGGTGGCTCAACAAAAAGCCCTACATCTGGAGAAAATATCCACGAGCAAATAAATAATACCTTGAAAAATTTCCTTTGTTTTTAAATTTAAATTTTTAAATTTACTTTTCTCAGTCAATCATGTTATTTTATTGTCCCTGTTAAAAAGACAAGAAAACATGATTTTTATAAAAATTGTGGGCATTTATTTACTTATTTATATTTTTCACAAATCTAAGGCCTGTACTACAATGAATTTTAAGAAAATTAATTTAAGCTAAAGTATTCATCATTACAATGATACAATTACAAACATGAAACCAATGCATTAATGGATTTTAAACCAATTTTTTCATGACTTTTTAATATCTAGAATCCAAAAAAATACCTGCGTAAGAGCAAATAGGTACTACTATTTCAAACAAATCTTTATCTTTATTGAGCTATGTATTCACAGGTTGAATATTTATGTTTTAGAAAATGAATAAATACTACTCTACATGCTCATATTACAGCTACACAATGGAACTCTTTTATTTCTACACATAATGTGAAGACTTTCCTACAGATGGCATGTGAAAAAATATCCTTCTACTTTCGTATTCAAAAATACTATCTATGCAGGTTTAACTCTAAATACAAAAGAAGGACCTGTCGTAATCATTAGAATTGTTCCCAGAATGTACAATTAAAAAACAAACTACCTCATTATGATAAAATATAACATTTCCTTGATTAGTACAATTAGTTTACACACAATGCATTTTATAAATACTGCTAATTACATCACAAATAACAATATACCCTACACCTATGTAGACACCGATTTGGCAAAATTTGATGGCTTTGTCCTCAAATATTTATGAATACTTACTTACAAACAAAGCTTACCTAAGCAGTTTTTGTGTACAAGGATGAATACAATCTTTAACTTTGTCTTCAAGGATAAATTTGATGCTGCATGTCATCTGTTTGTTTGCGAATTCAGTCGTGAAACTAAATATACTCACAGTAAAATGCTTTGATATGAAACGTGAATAATGTAGAAAAATGGTAAAAAATCTAGGTTTTCCCGTGACATAAAGGGTAACAAAAATAAACATATTTTACTTTACAAAAAAATTGGAGTTTATATTTTTTAATGACCCTTGTACTAATGGGGCAGAAAATTGTTTTTTTCTATATTTGAGCAAATATAAGAAATTAAGAATAAATTTAGTTTTTTTGAAGAAATTTAAAGTATGATAATTAATAGATACAGTTTTCATTTATATTTAATGTATTCTCAATAAAATTGTAAGTGTTTTCAAAAGTTTTTTTTACAGAATATGCTATTTTCATTAATTAAAGTAAAGCTACTTTTATTCTATACAAAATGTTTTGTACTGGAAAATAGTATGACTAGCATTAAATATTTGAGAATTTTATATATTTATTGCGTTCAGATCAAATAGTTTTAGTGGCAGTGAAATGACAAATTTTCCATAAAATGGTTGCATTGGCAGTGTGTACACTTTACACTAATGGATGAAGTGAGCTACCTCACTTATTGTTCATTGTTTTGTAAATTGGCCGATTCCTACAGTCAATGTGTTTTCAAGTTGCTACAAGCGAAAAGCCCACTTTGACGTAATGTTATATTTTCATACAATGTCCTCTTTATGAAATCTAGCATTTCAAAAGAAAGATTGATTTGAAACAAATTATTAATATTATTTATTTATTTTAATTTGAATATTAGATGAACCATTGGTGGTAACTTACTTCATTCTCAACGGTTTGTAAATATAGTAACCAACGTTCTCAGAAGACAACACAACAAGAGTGTCTCCTGAGGATGTTGGTTACAATACAAAAAAAAAACTCAAAAACAAAGTAGATAAGTTCTCCAGTAATGCAATGGTTTGTCTAATATAATAAAAAAATAAGTGTTAATTACCATTAATTTGTAAGTAATTCATATACTTTTACATTTTGTTTGTATAATATGTATCATGGTATTGTTGTATAATATTTAAGATTTCACAAATAAGGGTGGCATTTTGTAATCAACACGTAGACTTATGTTGAATAAGAACTGTTTAAATCAGAATCAAAACTATTCATAACCAGGAATGTAAAAAAAAATGTTTTGATTCTTACTTATGTTTTTACATGTGATATTCTTTACATTAAAAATGACAACCTTTTGATTTAAGAATAAGAATGTTTTTCAAAAAGTTATCCAAAATTTAAAATCTAAAAATCTCAAAAGACCTAAAGTTACTTTGTACAAGACCCTATGATAGTTTTTATTAACATTTATCAATGCAGATAGGAAGACGTGTTGGTATGCCGCATGTTCACATTCACTTCTGTCCCCGCCTCGTGGATGGTCTATCACCAAATCCACAAACAGTAAAAGTGATGTTTGGAGTTCCAAAATTTATCCAAAATTATCTCAAAGCCTTTGACTTTAAAGCTATCAGAATAAAATGCTTCTTCTACATTCTATTCAACACTATTTTCAATATCAATCATCAAAAATACAATCGTTCCTTTCTTTTCTTTGCGAAGGTTGTAAATCAGTCGTTAGAGCAGTCATTTAATTTTTCTTTTTCCTTCCTTCTTATACAAATCTCAACAGTTTTTCTTGCTTTCTCTCCAACTTATCATTTATCCGATTGTTACATTTATCAAGTAATCTTTGACCTTTTGGGTCACGACTATTTGATGACATCAAGACATTGTCTTAGAACCAGTATTACAAACAATCCCAAGCTTTGGTTCTATATAAACTACAACAAATGTTTGAAATATGTTCTTTTTTCATTCAGAAGTCACTTGATGTTAAGGATTTTTTATAATATCAGCCCTATATCACATACGTATTCAATTATTCTTTATAAATATTTATCTTATCCAGGAACCGCTAATCAAGAAATAAGGGTAAATGATTACTTTATTCTAAGAAACTCTCTCGCTATCAAAAATATCTTCTAAAGTGGGTTTTCTAAATTTGTTAAACATTAGGGGAGGTAAATTATTGGGCGATTAATTTGAGAATTTTCAAAAGTCATAGAGCAAAAGAGGAAGAGGAAGAAGAAAAAAGACTTTCAAATAGGAAAAATGTAACTGAAGTATTTAACGATACATCAATATCCTTAAAACCTATCCATAAATAATATTTATGTTTGTACATTTATAAACAATCAAAATAATACAGAGAGAAAGAAGATACTTCTCAACTTATAATAAATGTATGTTTATAAAAATATTCTCCAATAAATAAATTTAACATCTCTTAAAAAATTCAATTCATAGTAAAAGTATATTGAGGGCATACATAATACAAAACAATCGCTAAGGACATAAACAACAGAAGTAATAATTAAAATAACTTCTACACCTACAACACATCATAAACATAATTTTGAGTTTATTTTTGAAAGCAAAAAAGGCTTCTCAGTGTTTTTATCTATGTTACAATCGCTCAATACCTCCCAGCTGATTGCTACATGTAGGTTGGCTTCATTTTATACGCGCGCTTCCAGATCTCACACAAGCACACGGTGGAGTGGAACCTGTAGAAGATGGCCAACGGCATGGAGACGTGAGTGATGATGGTCCACGCCCACAGCCCATAGAAGTGCAGCTGGATGGGGTGCGACTCCGCTTTACTCTTCTCCAACGTATTGATGGCCCACATGGCCAGATTCGTCACAAGCAGAAACGTGACAATCTCTCTTCCCGGTTTCCGTCTGATCTGATCGGGAGTGGACACGGATCTTTTGCTGGCGTCCAATATGAATATTGTTTGGCACGTTGTTTGTATTAAGGATGACAGCGCAGTGATCAGCACTAATACAGTATTCTTTTCGATGGTGAAGTGTCCTCCGATGATTGTGAAGGTGCTGTAGATGAACATGCCAGTCTGAGCTCCAATCAGCAAGATGTTATCAAGCTCTAGATTTCTGTTTCCGTCGTATCTCAGATTCCTCACTTGCACCATGCCTATAAGCGTGGCAAGCGTTGTCATTCCATACAACGTTAACTCACATATGTTCACTTCAATAACGGCTAAATATACAAACTCTTGTTTAGAGATGAGGACAAAGAACAGGATGAGAGATATGATTGTCAGCACCAGTATGAGAATACCGACAAACAGGCCTTTGTGAGCTCGTGCACAGTCTACAGAATACAGATGAGGGGATCTCTTGTAAGTGAGGCCTTCTAATTTAAGCTTGCTGAGTTCTGTGGCCACATTCTTGGATGGGAACTTTGAGATGTTCTTCCACATGACGTACAAGATGGCAGCACAGATAAGGGAGTACTCTATGGTGCAGGGGAAGAGGAACGGTGATGCGTCTTGGACGAGTGTTCCCATGATGTTGCTTCTTCTGCACTCAAACATGTGGTGAGGGCCCTTGAGGCCGCGCGCCACACGCAGGTGAGCTGCCGCAGGATGGTCTGAGGGGACTGGGGTGGCCAGGATGCTGAATGTGTTCTTCAAGGCTGAAATCAAAAAAATTCTCATTAGTTTCACTCCAGGGAGGCAAAAACACATATCTATCTATAATCTAAGCTGCAAAGACATGTTACCATTTAAGGCTCATATTAAATTCATGCCCACAGACAGGCATATTATGTAGATTCGCGCCTACACATTCTGCATGTGTCTAATCTAATCTAAGTTGCAAAGATATGTTACATTGGGGATTTTTTTTTTCTCACATGCAGACATGTACAAGTTCGGGCTTGCATATGCCGCATGTGAACTTACAACATAAAAACCCAAATTTCAAATGGACATACACCCTGCAACTCTTGTCATCCTTCCCTGAAACAGGGGTGACATTGGTAAAGAGAACCATTTTTTTACAGCATGGGTGGTCAGCCGCATACCGACCTATAAGTCAAAGAGCATACATTTTACTTTAATGAAAAATTAGATAGAGTTGTACCATAAATTAATGAACAACCATGAGAAAGTAGATGGGTTGGAGAACCAAGGCTGCAAAAAAAGTAATCCAATACAGCTTCTTAAGATGGTGAACTTAAAGTCAGGAGCTGGGGACAGCAGGAGCTTAAGGGACATGCTACGGGAGGAATCCAAAAAAGTGACAGAGATGGATTGTTATAGTGCTATTCTTAGACATTTTAGTAGTCCGTTGAGCCCACGTTTTGACAAACTAATGATGCATTTATATGAAGACCTGTCAATCCAAGATGGCCGCAAGTGAACAGCTGATTAATCTTCATACTAATATTACCGATATTGGGTAGGTAAGAATGACCGTGGTGATGAGACTTCCAGCCAAGGCATCATTAGTTTGTCAAAGCGTGGGCTCAATGGACGACCAAAATGTCTAAGAATAGCACTGTAAGATTGCAGGTTGGTCACCTATTCTGTGTGAAATGCCGAGCGTGTTGTTCTCGGGGTTGTAGAAGGTGAGGATCTCGTGCTTGGTCTCCTGGATGAGCACGTTGAGCCACACGGAGAGGTTGGTGCCCACCATGTGCATGAGGCCAAAGCGCGCCACCACCTTGTGCTTGTACACCTTCATTTGCTGGAAGCACACAAGGCAGATACTCAATGCTAGAGAGATTGGAGGATCAAAATATAAAAGCGGATTTAAGATGAGCGAGACTGCACCCATGACTCGTCAAACTCGTTGATGCAGCTTGTTTGATACAACTAAGATGCATGAATATTCTGGATTGTTCTTAACTGAGAATGTACAATGTTGCCATAGGTAAGGTGCCATATTTTTCCCTAATTTGATGCTTCATCAAAATTTCACAAAGCTACTAGTTGGCTCCAATTCTCTTTAGAAAAATTTGGATCAATCAATCTTACAGAAGACTGCTACAAAATGCACTAAAAGCACAGACCATTTGCTTCAAAGATGACCTTTATGACCCACATTCTACACAATCTGATCTAAGAAAAAAACATAAAACACGATAATGTAAGAATTGTTTTTAATTTTTTCAAAATCAATTTCCAGCATTCATAAGACACAGGTCTAGTACACAAAAAAAACATTGCTCATGTGAAATTACCTCTTCTGGAGATACTGTAAACAAGCACTAAAGTTGAGATATTGTCTTAATTTTTGCCATAGTTAGAGTATATAGTTCAGCTAGCTAAAATGCTCTTTGTTGGTCTCAAGTGAAGAAGGATTTTAGATTACTCAAGTTGAGACAACCTACATAGGTAGCCATACTCTGAGTATTTTTATTGATGAGAAGCATCAACTTTGTAATCTTTACTTTACTTTACTTTTACTTTCTTTGACTCAGAAGCCTCGAAGGCCTCTCCCGCCACAATACTCCAGGACTCTCTGTCTTGTGTTCCTTCCCTCCATAGTAATCCACTTTGTAATCATTCATCTTAAAAGATTGTCATCATCAAAGTCGTTTTTATTTATTATCTTAACACTGAGTATTTTCACCTGTGATTTTTGCCTTTGCATCAATCAATTCAACTGTCTCTCCAATATGCTAAGGTGATAACATCATTGTATGCTACCTCAAGCAATTGGAACGACAAGGTTTTCTTTTTCTGTAGTTGTATCAAAGAGGGAATAGTCGTTACCTCGTTGTTAAGGAAGATGAAGTACATCTGTATGAAGATGAAGGCCATCCTGCAGGCGGGAGTGAGAGCCAGGAGGACGTTGTGGCAGTTGGTATCTGGCTCCAGCTCAAAGTACTGACCAAACTCCAGGCCAGAGTAGATCATGGAGCCAATGCCAAACGCTGGAAACATAACAAAACAATGTGGTTATTGCTCACCCTTATGTGTTAATTCAAATATGAATGTAAGGGATTAATTTGTGATGGTGGCGTACATCCCATACAGGCACATGCGCCTAATAGGTAGGCAATGTATAGTAAAAAAGGCATTTAAGCTTGATTTTGAGGTTTTAAATTCTAAATTTAAGTTCGATTGGAGCCATCGTTAGCACTTTAGTCCATTTCAAATGAGTTATTTCAAAGAATGGGAGAAAATATTTATTTTGAAATGTATTATCCTATACCCTATGCACGCGCCTCATAGTATGTAGGTACTTATGAATATTTTTTTCATTTTTTTATGGTCTGGTGGGCCAAAAAGTATGTATTGTTTTGGCGTGAAATATTTTGTCAATGTATTGATTTGAAAATAAATAAAAATATTATGTATCTTGTTGCCTTGCACAAAAAAATGTTTTTAAAGAGATGGTACTTAGTTCAAAACCGAAATTAAATAACATTACTGTCTCAGTAAAATAATGTACTCATTTATATTTTGCACAAATACAGATTATATTATACACATTTAATTCGAAAATACAAGCAAAAAAAATGTTTATAAGTAAGTGCCTACATGACCTACGTACTAAATGCAGATAGTACCTAAATGGGAGCTCTTCTTTGCTTCATTTAAAATTGTGTTTGCGATTTATAAAAAAAAAACCTATGAATGATTTAAGAGGCATTTTGACACTTCTGCATAACAAGTACCTACGCATTTTTTACTTCAGTTTGTTGTGTGGTAAGCATTGCATAACTTGATGAGTATTTTTTTGTGCGCGGCTTTGCAATAAATAAGCGTAACGATTGGCGACGTCATGTTTAGTGTATTCTTGGGCCATTCGTTAGGAAATTAATGTCCCGGAAGCCGTTGAGACGATCCTGGACCCTGTGGAAGGGAAGTCAGAGAGAACCCAAGTATACAACTTCGCATTTAAACTCAACCGTAGCGTCTAACAAAACATGTATGGAAACTGAAACTCTCAGTAAAGGCGCTCTTTTAGTTTGTATACATTAAAACTCAAAGTTCTATATTTGGGGTGCAGATATCTAGGGTAGGGGAGGAGTTGTGACTTGGGGCTTGTTATCTACAATTCGCTGGTGTGCGACGAAACAAGGATTTTGTCAATCAGCGTAAAGTAACCGATATATTTTATCCTTTTCGATTTTTTCCTCCGTTAAGTGTTTCAAAAGGTTACGAAGTTAATAAAACACGCATTTTTCCATCGAGAAACAAATTTGTGAACTTTCACGAAGTTACTGCTAAAAACCTAGATAATATAATTGTGAGGAGGAATCCTTTATTATATTGTCCTTCGTGGTCGTCAATTGCTTGGAGATTCGATTTTCAAAATCAATGCCTCCATAGCAGATGACACACACTCCCAATGTATAGAGAATAAAATTTTGTATATATGCTGCAATGCTGCGAGCATTCGCGTAGGTATGAAAAACTAAGGTGGTATTGGGTATATGACAACTTATAAGGCCCTAACGCGAGATGAAAAAAGTAAAAGAAAAAAAACGTTTTTCATTTAAGTTTTCATTTTTTCCAATCACTTTATTCCCAAGAGGACAACTTCCGTCCAATAACAGATTAATAATCAAGAACACGACGAAGAAGAAAAGGTTTTTTAAGGTTCAGCGAAAACTGTTCATAAGTTCTTTTAGAAAAGTATTTCCTTCAATAAATTTTGCCATATATACAAAATCACAAATAAATGGCGAACCATTTCTCATTCTTAACAGAATAAATATTACTCGGAGCATTCATGCTGAAAGAAACTTGATGGATTCAAATTGAAATCAATCCGTCAAAGGGGAAAGGCGGCAAAAAACGCAGAGTTTCCCGGCCGGAGCTAAAGGCCATAAAGCTAAAGCTAAAGCCACCCACTTGCGGAAACAAAGAGCGATGGGAAATAGCGTCCTTGCTGGGGCGCACTTCAGACGAACACTGCGGTAAGCTAAGTAAAGTTGTTGAATGTATAGTAAGTATGCGTAATATTATATTATTATTTATTTATTTAAATTAGATTTTTTTTTATTTGTTTGTAACCTCAAAAAATTATGAACTAATTTTGATAATATTTTGATATTTCTTCTGCTTATTCTTCCTCTCCTGTAAGATTTATTGATTTATTGACTCGGAAAATCCCTCCTCTGACCCTGAAGACCAGCGGTTTCTCCACCTCTTATAGAAGATCTGCCTGGTGAGCTCTGACTAATTGGCAGTTCCTGTACAGCAACATTTACTATCCGGTCTGCATCCATTCTGAACACCTTGTTTCGCCAATTGTCATTTTTACAATATTAGTAGAAGCATTCACTTCGTAATTTTTCATCTAACAATCTAATCTAATCTAATCTAATCTAAGTTGCAAGGATATGTTACATTGGAGATTCACATTACATGCATTCTCACAACCAGACACGTACAAGTTCGCGCTTGCACATGCCTCATGTGAACCTACAACATAAAAACCAAATCTCAAATGGACATACACCCTGCAACTCTTGCCGTCCTTCCCTGAGACAGGGGTGACATTGGCAAAGTGAACCATTTTTACAGCATGGGTGGTCAGCCGCATACCAACCTATAAGTCAAGGAACACACACACACGACAAATTACATTTTATACATCACTAAATAATAATATCCAAATACAAAATATCCATTTACAAACAAAAACAAATTCCAATTTAATAAACCCTAGCCGCCAACATTACAGATCAACCGCCATTTCTTTCTGTCCTTACATACTTCTTTCATTTCCTCCAGAGTCATAACCTTCTTCATACAAGCTCTTCTTTTATTATGACTCTGGATAATCCATTCATTCGCAATTTCGGATATTTGGTCCATCCATACCTTTCTCGGTCTTCCTCTACCACGACATCCATCTATTCTACCAACATAACTTTCTTCGTCAGTCTTTCCTCATTCATTCTCTCCATATGCCCAAACCATCTTAACAAACTTCTTTTAATCTTCACTTTCACACTTTCTCTTGCACCACATTCTTCTCTTACAAAATCATTCCTCACCCTGTCACTCCGTTTTTTCCCAATCATACTTCTTAGAAAGTCCATTTCAACAGTATGGACTTTACTAATTTCACTTTCATTCACCGTCCAGGCCTCGCTTCCATACATCAAGGTGGGTAAAAGTATGCCACTGCGTACCGCCAATCGAGCATTTTTTGATATGTTTTGATTTTTGGCGATACAAGCTGTGGCACCCAGTACACACCTGCCCTTCATTACTCTTCTTTCAAATTCACCGGTCATTCTTCCATCTTTTTCAAACTTACTTCCCAGGTATACAAACTCATTTACGACATCAACATTCATTCCATTAATTTTAAATTCATAATTCATACTTTCATCATCTCTTTCAAAAATCAATACTTTCGTCTTACTTGCATTCAACTTCAGATGGTTACCTAACAAAGCTTCATTCAATCTAGAGAGCATTGTTTGCAATTCTACTGCTGAATCAGATACAAGAACTGCATCATCTGCATACAGTAGAACACTCACTTTGCTCTCTCCTATCATCAATCCACAATCATTAAGTCTAGCATCTCTGACACACTTGTCCATGACTATGTTAAATAGCCATGGACTCATCACACATCCTTGCCTCACACCCTTATAAACTTCAAACCACTCGCTATACTCACCATCAATACGAACACATGCCTTACTATTTTCATAGTTGGCATGCACCGCACCTAGGAGAGCCCCATTCACTCCGTATGCTTTCAAAACATCCCATAACATACAAGATAAATAATAAAACCACAACACGTTTGCTCCGTAGCTGATCCATGGATCATCGTTTTTTTGGATAGAAAATTGTAAGAAAGGAGGGGGATGCAGGATGCGCATGTGTCAAGTTAGTATCATCTGAAGGTGCGTGGTTATTTCTTAGGAATTGCTTCCTCGAGAATATGGCTAACAAATGTGATGAATCGGGTACCAGGATGTTATTGATTAGTGTATTTGTGGAATGTTTTAACTTATTCATTTTTATAAGTCATGTCTTAGCTTAAATATTTACGCTACCGGCCACTGCCTGGACTCTAGTAGGAGTAATGTCTTGGTCAGAACGTCCCTTCATCTGCTGCAGGGGCTGCACTACTCGTACTTCTGCCAGTGGCGTGTTGTATGTACTTGTGTAAGTTGCGCGCTTTATTTGGTCCGTTCAGTGAACCCTCTCCTCTCCTCCCCATGCACCACGCACTGGGGGAATGCGCGGCGCAATAAAACGCTATGACGGAGGAGCTCCCGCACGCTTAGGGGACACGTTTCACTTGGCCGAATTTTATCTGAGGCCTGCAGACGCGATTACAGCGGTCACTATCTGGATAATTGTGTACGTTAAATAGTTACGTCAAGTAAATACATCCTAAGTACTACACGTGTAAGGGTGGGAAGCTTCTGTAAAACACCTTCACCACTTTATATCCTTTACACTTAGTATAAAAAAAATACACATTTCGTAAGGAGGAAATAATGTATGGAAGTTCGCGTTTCTATTAACGATCACTGGAGGCACTGTTAAATATTAATTGTAGGAGCGTGAATGAAGACTGCAGGGGAAAAACAAGGAATGTCGTGGCATCTGTGTGTATCTAAAGCTCTGCAAAATTTGTAACAACAACAGTCGCTATCACAGTTTATGGTGGTATTTCCAGTTCTTTGTGACAGGCAATAACCATGAGAAATGACTTTCAAATATATAATTTTGATTTACTCAAAATGTTCTTCAAATGATATTCCTTGTTCTTCCCCTGTAGTCTTCACTAACAATGCGAGCTTCCATATATTTTTTTCACTTTACGAGGGGAATTTAGGTAATGTATTATACCTACTCGGGGTACTTGTCATTTGCTTTCACTTTGTTAGCATGTGAGTTCTATCACAAATCTTTGGCTGAGAAGGAGTGTAGATCTGTGGCGACAGGGTGTGTTGACTTACTAAAGTGTTTTTTCTAAGCTGTTCCCACTTTTTCGCATTCTTACATCGTCTCTTTCAACTCACTACTTTTAATTACTCAGTTATTTGTTTTGAAAACATCACATTATAAGTACTCTGACATTGATTTAGAAAATTTCTTACCAAAATAAAACCTTTCCCATGAATTTTTAGTTCTTTTCAAAGTTACACCCAAGGCAAAAATGCAAGAACGAGAAAAAATTGTGTTTACTTTCTCGTCCAAATCTATCAATAATTCAATCAGTGTTGATCAAGGTCCTAAGTAACAATTATGGCAGGTTAACTTTGTTATATCCGGGCCGGTTCCACACGGTCAAGTGTTACGTTATCCGTGCAAGGAGACCGGTACGTTACGTAACTCGATTATCCGTGCGGCGTTGCGTTATCCGTGCGCCCATATTGGATCACGCCCAATTATCCGCGACCAGACTGTGGCTAATTAACGAGTAAAACTTGGGACGTGGACCAAACCGCGAATCTCTGTAGCCATATTGTCCATTAGACCATGGATTTATAAGGACTGGATAGGCTGAGAAAGCAATCCTTTGTGAATTAGAAATGCGCTACCCCACTCATCATACAAAAATCCTAATTCAGTCTATCGGTAACCTTCCAACTATTAACAGGTGTGTTTCCTAACTGGAAAGAAAAATCGTAAAAATGCCAAGCCACTCATTTTCCAAATGCACAAGCAATACGAGAAATTGTAATAAAAAATCTGGAGTAACTTTTCACTCGTAATTACCAGTGAATATTAATATTTATGTAAATTTAATTGATATTTTATCTGCCGATACCTTTAGCCACAAAACAATAGCCCCGCTGTCAAACCGTCGGCCATTTTTAGTGATAGAGATGTGATGATGATAAAATATAGTATCTGATACCGTCACGTGAGAACATTTTTTTTTTGTGAAATGTATGTATTTGAAGTGGTCTGTATTTCAAAATTCAAAATTTCAATTTCTACCCTACACTTTTTGTTTTATTTATCCTTTTGTATTTCAAGGAAATTGGATTTAAAAGAATATTTTTTTACTTTGTCTTCTATAGATATTACTCCTAACATCATTGAAAAAACTTAAAATAAAAAAAATGTGATTGAAATAATTTTCACAAGTAATTATGTCACATTAAGTAAAATATTTACGTTTATGGAACAGAAGCATTAAAAAGTATCAGATATTTTCAAAACCTTTGACAACACTAAATTATTTTGTCAAGGAAAATAACATCAACAATTCGTTGCTAAGAAACATTACCTGCTTACATAAATTAACGACGGAGTAGAGACACATAACGTGATAGAAAAGGACAACAACAAAAAACGTATGTTGTGGGAGCGAGACTATACAAGGGACAATGTCTGGCGAAATTAGATTTCAGTGACTGTATGGATCACAGTGTTTAGAACTAAATCAAATAAATAGCCTCTCCATTTAATAGAACTCCATGCATTAGACCACACCAATTGGAAATGGTGGTAACACAATTTGAAACAAATTCTACCCATAACTTCTATCTATGTTCGTTCGATTATCAGGAAACACGACTAGTTCTTCCCACAGCTTTTGAAAAATATCACGTTACTTTTAAAAATAAGAGTGACATTAATGAAAAAGTTATGCCGGTTTATTGATTTTTTATCTCAATTTCAAAGTTTTTTTTTAAAATAAGTCACTTAAAAAATGACACCACAAAATAATATTAAAAACTTTTTTTCACATTTTTTCCTTCCAATCAGTTTTAATTAGACACGATAAGTTCACGCTTGCACAAGCCGCATGTGAACCTACAACATAAAAACCCAATTCTCAAATGAACATACACCCTGTAACTCTTGTCATGTTTCCCTGAAACAGGGGTGACATTAGCAAAGTGAAGCATTTTCTAGAGCATGGGTGGTTAACCGCATACCAACCTACAAGTTAAGGAATATACACAATAAATACCATTTTTACCATTCAAAGATTGGAAACAGTTGAGAAGGCTGTTATTACATGTCACCATTCCACTGAAACCTCAGAAAAGTTGCCTTCAGTCCTTTTCTCTAGATTGATTTAAATCCATTGCTTCGTTCATACATCATTTTGTTCTACCTCAAATGAACCGAAATCGTATTGAAGCAGGATATTTCATATTTGAATAAAAGCTTTCACAGTAGAATACGAGTATGTATGTGACAATGAGAATAATTGCATTTCTTCTTTGTTCCCTTTATTCGTCAGAAGTGTTTTTAACTCTCTCCCAAGGCACGCCTTCCCTGCGGCGAGTGATATTCCCTTTTCTTTATTTGGCGCCTTAACTGCCAATATTATAAGAAAAAGGAATAAAAGGGTTGTGTTTGGGGGTAGGGAGATAGCTTATGTGTAAGTATATAATAATAATACATGGTATATACATAATGTACCACAGTGCCAGGCGACATGCCTTTAGCGAGGATTTCTGTGATAACAAACGCTGTTCTCAGCTCGTGAGGAAAATAACTGGCTTAGCTAGCGATTCTAAAGTCACACGGGCAAAAATATATACTAGTAGATCTGAGATAGCATACAGTCTCATACTCTTTTACAGATAATTGCTAAAAATAAACTCTTTTACGCGAACAAAAGCCTGAAGAAGACGTCAGAGAGATATATAGATTTTAGAGAAAGACTTTTCTACTTTCTCAAAAATCTACAGCTAAAGTCTAGTCGAGAAGCAGAATTCAATTAAGAAGAATAGTCATTTTCACCGCACATTTTTCGTGTTTGCGAAGGTTGCATGTGACAGTGAGGATAACCTAAAATGAATGGTTGAAGACCTGAAGAGATATATAGATTTTAAAGAAAGACTTTTCTATCTATAAAAAAAATACTATAGCAGAAGTTTGTCGAGAAGCAGAATTTACCTTTCGAGTTTGCGATAGTTGTATGTAACAGTGAGGATAACTAGCTGAAGACCTGAAGAGGAAAATGTCCTACAAGTTGAAGTAAAAACTCAGCAGGCACCTCGGTAGAAACGCTGTGGCCATTGTACATAAGTGAAACGCAGTCTAGAAAAACTGAAAAATAACTGTTGCAGTTTCCACAAGGGTTCTGACTTCTGACCTCCTAAAATGAAAATCATAGCTGAGAAGGACAGAATGGTTACCCAACCTCTTCCTTTCTTCAAACGTTGATGATGGATTGTGATATTGAAGAAGGCGACTAGGGATATTACTATATTAAAGCTTAGATTAACGCGTAAAAAATATGATTGCATAAAAAGACAGAATAATAATATGATATTAAAAAAAAATGTTATTCGGTACATTTTTTATTATTAAAAATGTCTGTTAGTAGGAAATACACATTTCAAAGTCACTGCACAGGATAACATAACGTCAATAATAAATTATTCATGATCGCTTCTCAAAACTTAGTCCTTGATTTTCTCTCATTTTGATTTGCTTGCCTTCTAAAGTAACTTTAACAAAAAAAATCTATGATCTTAGTTGAAAATATATAACATTGAGGATTTATATTCCCTGTATGCTCATAAACAGGCATGTACGAGTATAGTCGCGCTTACACATGCCGCATGTGAACTTACAACATAAAAAAACTCAATCTCGTGAACTATTGTTACAGTATAAGCAGTCAACAACATACCAACCTACAAGGTAAGGAAAACGTTTAAATTTATTTCAATATACAATAGGTTATTCTTGGTATATTTCTGAGTAAAGAAGTGCTAACTACTCCAAAATAAAAGTATACGGGAGCTATTCCAGAAATGGCTTTCTCATAAACCACTCCCGGCAGCTGTTTGGGATATCTCCTGTTAGCAGTAGCGCGTACGTGTGTGAGGGCCGCATTTACATGCGAGTGTAGGTAGCGTGAGGGTGGCGGTGTTTATGTGGTAATGTAAATAAGGAAGACCGTCTTCCCGGGCACGCGCCATGTGAGTCAATATTTGGGCGCGCGGTGCTGGAGCACAAACAATCAAAGGCGGCCAAGAGTACCGTGGGCAGGTCAGGACAAATATATTAGGAGGATCAAATCATCAACAAACAAAAAAATCTGGTCTTTGACTTTGAAAAACGCAGTACAAACCAATCTAAGCTTGAAGCATCCTGAACTCGGAACATTTTTCTTCAAAATATCTCCCAGTCTATTCATGAATATTGTTACGAGCGTATGGTAGTATTAGTGCACACGTGATTCTAACCACGCTGGTGGAACAACGCTCTGGTATCATTCACTATGTTCGAGAAATCGAGAACAGTCGAGAAACTTCCGTTTAGACGCTATATATTTGAACCGCAGTCGTGTGAGAGAGGAGTGTCGATTGAAACACTGAGCCGTGAAGTCGATAAACCAATATATTGTAAATCAGTATATTGTAAACCAACATTGTGTAAAATAAATCTTAAAAAAATAAATTGCAGTTTAATTTAGACTGAAACACACAGCGCGGGCGAAATAAATTATAATATGCCAGGATATACATACCACTCCACAAAACACAGAATAAATAAAAACAGCGGAATATCGCTATTCCTATCAAATCGATGTAAACTAATAAGAGTGACCGAAATAAATGAAGTGAATAATACAAACATATTACACTTTGAAATCAAATCAAAAAATGAAAAATTTAACATTATCGCTATTTACCGTACACATGCATCTATATTACTGCAGTTTGTTGATGAATTAAAAAATATTCTACTTAAGTTCAAAAACCAAAGAAGTATTATTGTAGGAGATATAAATTTAAATATTGCCGATGATTACGCGTCACATGATAAAGACAACTATCTCAATATGCTGGCAGAACTTAACTATATATCCTGCATCAACTCCGTAACTAGGAACATGCAAGGCCAACGACCTTCGTGCATTGATCATATGTTTACAAATATCACAGATTTTCGAAATATATCATCTGCAGTAATCCAAACAAATATCACAGATCACTTTTCATGTATTTTCAAGTACAAATTTCAAAACTCACATAATATAGAAACTGACTTGACAGAAAAAAGAAAATCTACGATTAAATTTCTGCATTTAGACACATTAAAAGATAAACTAAAAAATGAAATTTGGACTGATCTATACAACTGTAATGATGTCAACATTTGTAACGAAATATTTAACACAAAATTTTCTAAATTTATAAACGATTCAACAAAAAATTTAACCAAGACTAACTTTTCAAAATTTAAACCGATTAAGCCATGGATCACACATGGGCTTATAGTATCAATACGTCATAAGCAAACACTTTATAAATATACCATTGAGAGACCGAACGATGAAAACCTAATTAAAAAATATAAGTCTTACAAAAATACACTGTCATATCTAATAAGAAGAACAAAAGAAAACTACTATAAACGAAAATTGGGAAATAGCGAATGCGACAACAAAAGAGTGTGGAACGTCATTAATGAAATATTGGATAAAGGGGGGAAAAAACCAGTGTTATAAATGAAATAACCCATGAAAATTCAATTATAAACTGCAAGGAAAATCCTTACAAAGTCGAAAACATCTTCAGCAATTATTTCAAAAGCGTAGGAAAAAATCTAGCCCAACTTATCCCAACACACACAAATACACTAACAGATCCAATTTTAAATGTGAACAAAATTGATAGATTTGAAATGTGCACAGAAGAAGAAATTGAAAAAACAATTGACAACATGAAAGGAGGATCTGCTCCAGGTTTTGATGGCATAAACGTCAACACACTAAAAAACATTAAAAAACTAATATCTAAACCTCTAATGCATCTAATAAATAAAAGTTTTGAAACTGGAATATTTCCGTCGATTTATAAAAAAGCCATTGTCACTCCAATATTCAAATCTGGTAACCCCGAAGACATAACTAATTACCGACCAATATCTGTCATTTCAAACATAGCAAAAATTTATGAGAAAATAGCTAAAAAGAGAATTAACAAGTTCATAAAAGATAATAATGTTATCCATGAAAACCAGTTCGGTTTCATGGAGAATAGAAGCACTCAGGATGCAATAGCAAGACTATCAAATTACATCATCCAATCTTTAGACAAATCTTATAAGTGTGTTGGTATATTCATAGATCTCAAAAAAGCTTTTGATAGCATTTCGCATAAACAATTAATAAATAAATTAAATAATGTTGGTTTTAAAGATAATGCTCTCAGCTGGATAAAAAGCTATCTTCAAAAACGATCGCAAGTCGTCAAAATAAACGAAATATACAGCGAACCAGAATCAAGCGATTTTGGCATTCCACAAGGAACAGTATTAGGTCCACTATTATTCATAATATACGTCAATGATATATTCACTCAAAAACTTAATGGTAAAATTATATCATATGCCGATGACACTGTTATCATAATAGAAGATATAAATTGGAAGATGATTAGTGAAAAGGCAAATATGGACATGAACAAATTAAAACACTGGTTTGATCTAAATCTTCTAACACTAAATAGTGAAAAAACATGCATTGTCCCTTTCTCTACAAACAAAATTCAAACAAATCTGGAATTAAAAATAATTATCCACCAAAATAAATGCGATAAATCAAATTGTAACCAAATATGTTCAACACTTAATACAACAGACAAAATAAAATACTTAGGCGTATACATAGATCAACATTTAAAGTGGAAAACACATACGTGTGAACTAATTAAAAGAATTAGGAAATGTATCTACATATTCATAAGACTACGAAATATTCTGGAAATTAATATCCTAAAAAGAGTTTACTACGCTACAGTTCAATCTTTATTGCAATATGGTATAATTGGATGGGGAGGATCATACTCTAATATAATAGACCCCATAAGGGTGGTCCAAAAACTAATAATTAAAATAATATTAAAAAAGCCCTCGACATATCCGTCAGAACTTTTATTCAAAATGTTCAATGTTCCCACTATAGACATCATATATAAAAAATATAGTATATTGCAAATTTTAAAAGATAAAAAAAGCCTTAATCTTCTAAATAGTCACTCAATAAGATATAAATATGATTTAAAAATTCCAAAATTTGAAAAAAAACATTCGCAAAATAGCTTTATCTATCATGGGGTAATTAATTTTAACAATTTACCGCCAGATATTAAAGGAATACAAAATTTGATTACATTTAAGACTAAAGTAAAAGCATACTTTAGTGAACAAAGCAGAGAAATGCTTAACTTCGATTAGAGCAAAATTCATTATTGTTTATGTTTTTGATTTTTGTTTATTTTCTCTTTTCTATTGCTTTTTCTTTTTTCCATTTTTAAGTACGCTTAACATTAAATTGTATCCTTTGTATTTATATTTGTATTTAATCATGACTAATTTTATATTTCGCTGCTATTCTTATTTTTTTCTTTTCTGATTCATACTATTGTTTGTTCTTATTTTGTTTTTTCTTACATTTGCTTTCCTTTTCATTATCCTGACACATTATTTTTTGTATTATTATTTGTATTTAAGTAAAATGTTTTAAGCTCGATTAAGGCATCCCTCATCTAACACAAGAGCGAAGTCTCTTTTTGATGAGGTACTGTTTTCTTGTTAAAAAAATATGTATATTTTGTAATTTGTATAATATGTTAATAATATTTAACTAAATATGTGTAGCTAAAAAAAAATAAAAAAATGTTAAGTAGTATCCCGCCCTGCATGCGCACAAGCATTCTGCTTTCAGCATGAGGGTAAGCAAAAAAAAAAAAAAACATTGTTAAAAATATATGTATAATGTAATAAGAAATTTGATCAAATAAATAAAAAAAAAAAAAAAAAAAAATTAAAAGAACCCAACTAAAATAATAACAATATTATACCCATATTTGCCTTACAAGATGATACTATTTTTTTCAGCTCAGAAAATGTGCACATGTTGGATGTGAAACCTATTTATTTTCACAACAAGGATGATAAGCGATCTGCAAGTGTTTTCGTGAGCAAGCCTCGCAAGCAAGATAAGAAATAACACCTATGAAGGTGTAAAACTTAAAACAAATATTAAAACAGGAAATCGTTTGCAACATCCAGTCACCCCTCAAAAGGCAGACGCTCAAACAACTGGCTGGTCCATGATAAGTCATCCAAATTATATTGATAATGTGACAATATCACGCAACCCACAATTATACGGGCTGATAGAGATTAAGTACCTGCATGCTAGGCCAGTAAGTTATCACTTTTAAATCATTACTGACAATCAACAATCCATAAGGGGTGAGAATCCTAGAACCACTCACATATTATTACTTTAGTATACTAGGAACTAAGCAAAATAAGGTCGACGTTGTTTAGTACTGTGAGTATGCCATGAAAGGAGCGGCACAAGACAGAGACCTTGAGGAATGTGGTGCGAGAGGCCTTTTTTTTAAATAGATATGTGAAGATTAATTCAATTCACCAACCTATTCTGCCTAGCCAGAAACAAGTATTAATAACATCAATTAATAATTAATTATTGTATATTTAATGAATTATAATTATTAATTAAAAATTACCCAATGGCATCTGTTGAACCATGATCAAAGTTATGGTCAAATGACCTAGGCGGGGATCGAACCATCGGTTTTCTATTCCAAATACGCTAGAAAGATCAGCCACTTGACTCCCTCGGCCATAACACCAATCAGCCTTGAACCTTAAAACCTTGTAATTCGGATGAAGTAAGTAAGAAGGTACCAGCAGCAGTATTTCAAGGAATTCATAGATTTCTTTAATAGAGTTACACTCAAAATTGCATGGAGGGATTATCGAATTAAAAAATTACATACTTAAAGTTCAATGGGAGCATTAACGTCTTTAACGACAGTCTACGACGAACGTTGACTTACCCAGTTCCCAGAGGGGCTTGAGGTGTGATCTACAGAAAAACGGTGATCACCAAAAAAGTAGCTTATTCAATAAAAACCATTGTATCGCTCTAGACCTTAAAAAACGCTTCAGGGATAACGCGGTAAGAAGTAAAACTATATGTGTAGCTTAGTTGCGTTGCGTTAAGCCCATTTCAAATATTGAATTTCACATCTCAAAAGCTCGACGAAAACGACATATTTTTTTGTTTTCAAAGCTCCGCATATATTTTTTGTTCCCATTATGTTTTATGCTCTCTCCCGCCACCCGCCTGCTTTTGCTTGTTTATGGCGGGAAATTGTTTTTTAGTCCCGCTTCCTCAAATCCCGCCAAAACCGCTTCAGGTATTTTTATTTTATTTGCGAAAAAAAAACCCCGGCATGCGCCAGACCAGAAAACCTTTGACAGGTTAAATCGTCGACAGTTTTTATAATGATCACCGACAGGGAACGATATGGACTCCCAGCTTGTTCACTCTTATTTATTAGATGGATTGAAAGTAAAAACTAAATTTTCATTAACGTAGAGTTCAAACTGTTTTTTTTTTTAATTAAACGTTTTTGTCAGAATAATCCTTGAAGTTGATCACTCAATAAATCATTTTGAGAAAAAATCGTGGATTAGAATTTAAGACTGACGCGTTCCCAATTTCGGTGTTCTGTTCTAACCCAGGGCCTGTTCTCTCAATGGGTGTCGGTAAATCTAACCGTATACATTTCTTCAAATAGAAAGCAATAAAACATGGCGGCGCATAAACAGCTGATCGCTGTATGTATGTTTTCCATACAAAATAGATGGTGCAAACAGACTTTCAATTGGAAAAACCGTAAGAAAATTGAGAAGGGTAATACGAACCATAAATCTATAACAATAGTTCATCAGTCTTTTTCTGTTTCGATAACCTCTTCGCTTCTCAACGAGACATTCTTGCTAAGAGTGAACAATAAAAGATAGTCATAAAGCTGTAGTGATCAGTTTCATCGAAGTAGGGCGCATGCAGTGGGCTGGTCACATAATTAGAATGGATGGCACCACTCCATTCATTTCCTAGCACTCGCGGGAGTGCCACAAAGGAGGAGCAAAAATGCGATGGATGAACGGTGTTCTTGCAAACGCAGCCAAGGTGATTAAACGTGGCTGGAGAGCAAAGACGATGGACTGGTTAGAGTGGAGGAGAATCCTGGATTCGGCCAAGGCGTACCCAGGGTAGTAGAGCTCATGATGTTAAAGAAAATAAAGCTGTTGACAATCTCACCGACTGCACCCATCCTGAGATAGAAGCTGCCGTAGTGGTACTGCTTGGGCCCGCCTATGTAGTACGCGAACCCAAGCGACATCCTCTTGGCCAGAGGTCTCGCCCGGGACTCCGTGGCTGTAGAAGCCTCCGTGTCTGTCTGCTTGCGGGACGTGGCTTCAGACTCCTCGGAGCCTGACTCGGAGGTGGAGGAGGGCTGCGGGGGGGAGCCGCCACGCTTCTCTGGAAAATAACAACAAAAACAACCAATTAATTATCATGGAAGATCTTTTTTTAAGGAACCCTGTGCGGGAGACTCCCTAGATTTAAGAGGTTCTATGCCCCTTGTTGTAGTGCCGTAGTAAATGACATGATTGGTGATGTGACAGTTGATATCTTGATCAAGTTGCAGGGCCGTTAGCTGCGCAGTGCTGTGGTGTGTGTTGCGTTGCATTGTCTTTGTTTTGAGAAACTCAAAGGAAATGGCGATTGATATTGGTTTTGAATAGGGCAAGGTTAAATTAGGGTGGAAACACAGATTCTGGTAACTCATTTCATAGGCGGCAGCTTGGCAAAGAAATGAAAACACCAAGTTCTCATAGTTTTGATATCGATTGCAAAGAGATGCATGTGATCCGTTCTACGAGTTGCCCTTGTTGTGACGAGAGGAAGTGAGGAATCTGTAATCTCAATGATGGTCATTCACGCTACGGTCTACCAGAAAGGTCTATTTGCACAGGCGACCGGAGAAAGATCGAAAATCAATTCTTTCGAGTGTGTGTATGTATCTGGTCGCCTGCGCAGGCAGACTGCTCTGGTATGTCGTAGCGCGTGTGGACTGCATTATGGACCGGACATACAGGTCGACAGTGAGTGCATAAGTAGGAAGATGTATGCAAACGTCGGGAGGTCTTTTAATAATTTGGCTTACAGTTAAAAAAAAGCATCACAAATTGAAAATATTTGAAAAGTCGAAAATATACGAGTATCTGTACCTTAGAGCATAAACTCACATTTAGTAAAATGTGCAGGAGACGAGTTTTAGTGAAAATGTGCACTTTTATAAAACCATCATAACTTCTAAACTAGACGAGATATTTTTGATCTGTAAAAACTGTTTATCTTCTTTTATCGATATTTATTTAATGTAAGGTAATGTGAACGACGTATGTGGAACTTCCGTGGTTTATGCTCGCACTTTTATGTGAATCTCATATTTATTACACTTGATATCTCAGTAACTATGAGTCCGAGGACTCCAATATTTTTATCACTTATAGAACAGCTAATTATAATAATTTCTGCATCATTAACTCAAAAACGCAAAAAAGTGGACTTCCGTTGCTTATGCTCTAAGGTATTAGGTCATTAAATCATGCATAACCCTTGGATATTCATTAAAAAAACAACCCAACAGTCGAATCATTTGGAAATGGAACGAGCAGTGCATTCGAAAACGATAAAATTCAATGGTCGACTATAATTTTTTATGTGTTTGTTATTTCCATGGAAAATCGTACATGCAATATTTTTTGTTGATCAAAAACGAAAGCCCTAGGTATGAAAAATAGTCGCATACCTACCTAGAATCAAAGGCCACAATCTACGATTGTTTTAAAAAATGAGATATATTAGGTATACATGGAAACAGGCAATAATTTTTTCGTTATATAATATTCGAGAACATCCTACATGGTCGCCTTTGGTTGTATACATCAATCAGCATTAAGTATATGGATGGAGTACGTTAGTTTCACTAGTCAAAAAAATACACAACAACAATTTTTGTTTGACAATTTTCATATATCTCGCCTTACTAAGACTGCGCCTTAGACGTAGACTTTTTGGTACGCCAAAAAGCTCTGGTACTCCATCCATTTATTTTATTTTCATAGACGTACGTATGACTCATTTATTCCGTGAAATATTGGTTAATTTAAATTGCTCTGATGTCGTTTTCTAAGCAGATTATTGGAGCGTATCAATATAATACACCATTTGTTTTATTCTGCCATATTGGCATGTTAGGTACCATGTGCCGCATCTCCTCTGCAGTAGTTCATTATTTACACAGTGCAGGGGTTCCCATTAAGCTACGGAGTCTCCCTGAGCCCAGCAACGTCTGAAGATGGATTAACATCCGTCTGTAATGTCAGCTACTTAAAACTATTCCACCAGTACAAATTATAGAGACATCTAGCAATAAAATACGTGTCTATCCTTCTTGTGAGAGAACAAGGGATAAAAACGTTTCAGTTTGTCTGGCTGGGATAGCTGGACAAGTCGGAGACTGCAATAAATTCAAAAGTAAAAGTGCTCGTTTGTTTTAAAACCCTACTAAGTAGATACCTACGTACATTACATTATTTCAGGCTTGCTGATGTTTTTCTCCGAATACAATAAAAGTTTGTCTGTCTTTGGAGACACAGTCTGTGTAAAAGTAACTTTATTCAGTGTTATTCACAAAACATTTGATCCATAGGCGATCTTTAGATCATCGATTTTTGTATGGAGAACTTACAGCAAGCTGCGGATGAGCCAAGGTTTTGTTGTTTGTGAAAAACACCGATTGAGTGCATTTTAAAAAAAAATAGATGGTGATGGTAGTTTTTTCCCATCGTAACGTATTTGACACCGAACGGAATATGTATACACTAAAAAAACAGGATATAAAAGCATCACACATCAAAAAAAGAGACATAAGATAACAGCGAATTTGTTTGACAGCCCTCATTGACGGTTGTCTGGGAACTGAATGTTCTAAAATCTCGCTGAAGCGCTAAAACATCAGTGATTTTCCAAACGTCTCATTTTGCATCTTTTTCTTTCATTCGATCGAAGATTTTGAGTCATCATTATTTTATAAATCGTCTGACAATCTTCTGACGTCATTACGAGACGCTTCTCTTATTCGACAAAGGAGCACGAACTAAGGTACACAAATTATTGTTGTTGATCGCGATCGACGATTGTAGGTAGTTATATGAGGTGACCTTTGGTGATTAATCAACAAATATCGCTGAGGCACCATTATTGCAAAAGGTACTACTGGTAATTTATTTTTTTGACCGACAAGTAGATGACTAGTGGGACATTGGAGGTGAGAACAGTACTGGCCTCCATATAGTTCTATATAATGATGAAGCTTTGATAGACATATATATATAAGATGAAGCTTTGATAGACAACGAATTTCCATTTAAGCTCTGCCGCAAATGCGTACCTAGCATGTACTTTCTAATCAGTAGACTGGCGTGTTTACCTCTGGAAAACAACTCTTGTCTTGTATGTAGGTACATAATATGTTTAGCTAAGCTTACTCATATATTTGTATAAGAGGTTATATAGATACATATTTTTCTCCACTGCCAAACGCTGTCTGCAGTCTAGGACCACGTGAATTATTTTTCAATGGTTTTCTCTCCTCTGACAGTAATGGTTCTTGAGAAACCTCAAAGGCATTTTCGGAGACCAGAGCATAGCTATCTGCTTCTTTTACTTTTTTTTATAAAAGGTTAGAAATATACATATTTACAAAAATTACTAACCCATAACAGTTAAAACATAAATCGATCAACTTGTTTATCTTATTTCCAAATTACAAACATTTCCAAGCCTCAAGCTGACGGTTCACTGAAAATAAAGAATACAATCTAAAAGAAAATTAAAAATATATCGTGAGGGATGCGATTTTCCAACCAATTTCGTCCTGACGAGACAACATTATCAATTAAAAAATAATTCATATTTTTTATTTAAAATTAACTGATTATTAATAATTACCCAACGGCATCTGTTAATTCAGGATCAACGCTTTTGTCGAGAGGGCCTCACGGGATTTGAATTGGTCCAGTTTTTTTTTCAAACATACGCTATTCAAATTTTATCACCTTATAATCCAGAGCGTCGCATTTCTTTCATACATTTCATGAATTAAATTGCAAGCTGGTCACAGAGAATTATGTAAAAATGTATTAACTACGTATATGGTTAATGAATATTCAATGTTCACTTAAAATTCTACAGGTAAAGAATGTTGCATTCGTGAACATGAAAAGAAGATAGATGAACGTTTAAATCAGGAGGAAAGTTTCAGTGCTACATTGAATAAAGGATTGTTCGCAGTTGATAGTAAAGGCGCCTGAAGTATCGGCAAACAACTCGCTTAGAATATTCAGCGAGAGAAGACTATCTCAGAACAAAGTTAGCATAAGTGTATGTAAAACAGATTAAGTATGAAAGTTTAAAAACAAGCGGGGATAGAATTGTAAAGTAGGTATACGCAAAACACGCAAGTTAAACAGACGTTTCTCTACAATCTGTTTCTCTACAATCGAAGTTGAAAGAATATGATATCAAAATTTAATTTTCGTATCGAATGCATGCTCACACTCAGATACGTGTAAGTTTGCGCGTACACATACTGCATCATGCGTTATATGTCAGCGTGTATTGTTTATAACTAGAGAATAAATTATTTCTTAGAGGTGTAAGACTTTAAAATGATATCAATATGTAAAATGTTTTGTATTATTGCAATGAACGTGACTTTTAAAAAATATTTTTTTGTAAATTTTTCAATCTGTCATGCTTCAAGGAAACGCTTATTTAAAAAAAAAGTTAATTGAACTTCAGTGTTGCTTAACGATAAATATGTCAATAAAACATTTAAATCAAAGAATGAATAAAGTTTATGAATGAAAATCAACACACAAGCTAAGTAATCTGCTAAGTTTACAGTTCAGAAAGTTATAAATAAACGTAAATGCTATTATTCAGCTTTTTCCGTGAAATCCGATTACCTTGATAATGTCATTACGCGTCTCTTTCCGCTTTCAATACTTTGTGTGACACAAATAGCGGCCTGAGAGCTTTCAATAAACATTCAGAATTAAATGCCCGAAATATATTCTGAAGCATTTATAAGGAATAATAATAGAAGGTAATGAACATAGAAAATATAACATGGAAAACTTACAAAACATTATTTTTTAAGAGTGCGCTTCCCGTAAAATTGTCGTTTTTTCTTTTATTTTTCTTAAACTCTAATGTATAAGAGTGACAAAAATGGAAAATCAGGCGTTTTTATTGATAATATATTAGTCAATATATAGTCGTATTAGATAATTATAGTCGTCCCTCAACATCTCGTCCCCTCAGTGCTTGTTTGTATTTTGTCCATCAGAGGTAATTTCACATGAGCAATGTGTGTATGTGTACTGAACCTATGTGTCTTTTGAAAACTGGAAATTTATTTTCAAAATATTTAAAACAACTGTCCCATTATCGTGTTTTTATTTTTTTTTCTTAGCTCAGATTGTGTAAAAAGTGATTCTTAAGACAATTTAATTGAATGGAAATCTTTGAATCAACTGGTAGATAAGCCTCACAAGCACTGGAGGGACGATCTGTAAATGCCCTGTTGAGGTGTCTAGTGTTCACTGTTCACCCTCCTCCATGCTGGAGAAGCTCTGTAATTTCCGGTGAACGCAGCCAATCGCTAATCCCCACAAATCTATCCTCGTGAACCTGAACCTTAACCTGTGTCCACCTGCATACAAGCTACGTACTGGCTACTGTCGTATGGCTGCTCCAGAGGCGTCTACAAACCATTCACATATAATATAATCAGGGCAGGATTAAGGGCGGTTCGAGCGGTGTAACCCAACCAGGCCCCCGCGGTGTAGGGGGGCCTGGTAAGACGTCTTTGAAAAATATATTTCAAAGAATTTTTGGAAATAAATTTGTTCGAGGACCCAGAATTTCAAGGCATTCATGACCAGGGGCCCTCAAAGACTAAAAAAGACTACTAATACGAAATTCCTTCCACTAAGTGCCATAGACTTATCGAACAGGTCTCCCAAAAATAATCTTATAACGCCGCCAGTAATCATTTTGGTTGGCAATAACTGTATTGTTTATGGCTGGTTTGGAGGGAGGAGGTCAGAGTGGCCCGTAATGGGCTTAATCCGGGCCTGAATATAATGGACACTAAACATTCACAACATTGAAGCAGAGTATGAGACATCACTTTCAGCCAGATATGTCAAACACAACAGTGTCCTCAAAATCCTACGTTTTCCATCTTTTATTTCGACACCTAATAATAATAATTACAACAAAATGATGTTTTATATTGACGCATTTTTTCTTTGGAAATTGAAAAATTTACACACCAAACTAGCTAAAGACGCGTGCGCACAACGTATGCGCAGGTATGACGCAATGCCAACTTTGGAGAGAAACTGGGTAGTTTCTTCCACGCGTCTCTGTTTACGGTGAAGTATCATCGTGAGCATCTTTATTATTGTAAATTAGTAAAAAACTTGGTGTAATAGCTCAAATGGCACAGTATTGTTACAAGTTTCATTTATGCAGAATGGCGATGACGAGAATATTATGATGGCTTAATAAAATTATTACTACCTATGATCCAGCTGCTTAAAAAGTGTAACTATTTTTCTTTTTATATAAGAGTTGGTCAGAATGGCAGTCGCTCTCTTATCCCCACAAATCTATCCATGTGAACCTGAAACTAAACCTAAATACCAGCTACGGTTGTATGGCTGCTCAAAATGTTGTCAACGCGTTACGAAACTACCTGAAAATAATTATTATTTCATTTTTTTTACAATTACCCAACAGCTTGAGAGTGGAGAATTTTCCACAGTTCGGAATGAGTATTCTTTGAGCAGACTGAGTGCCCAAATTTTCCCAGACAAAAAAAAACTAAACAGAAATTTACGTCAGACAATAGGTATGTACTAAATTATTCAATGATTCTATAAAATGAAAAAAAATACGGAAAATCAAATAGAATTGCAATATTTGATCGGGACGTTGCCAAAAATGCAAGAAAAATATCGTGTCTTTCTTATTGGTTTTGTCGCAACCTTTTATTTCATTTGTTATTCCTGTATTTTAAGAAATCTTGATAAAAAATACGTTGAAATCTTCTTCAGTCGTTGTTAATGGCTCTCTTATAGATTCTCCATGACCTTGGGTAATCCTTCATCTTCGGTCCCATGATTTCTCATGACTCTGTCCATCAAGATAGACCATCTGTCCAACCCTTTAGTTTTTAGTTATCTAAAGGCTTCGTCAAACACGAAGCGTTTTTAACGCGCGTTCAGATTTATAACGCTGCGTTGTGTTGTACTGAACATGTGTACTCCAAAAAAATGCGCTACCAGTAGACGACGCTCTGCTGCTGCGTCTGGACGAAATTTTCTTTGATGCCAGGTGTTATTTTAAGTAAAAAGTAAAAATTATTTCTGAAAATTTCATTGAATTCGTTCGAAAATACCGATACTTGTAAACAAGGAACAGTGCTTGCCAAAAATATTTCCACTATGTTCTTATTTTGCTAGATAATGGGTAAAGCAGCAATAACTCATCTTGACCAGTGACGACGACTGAATAACGTCGAAGCCGTTCAAATACAAAGTACGCGACGTTACGGCGTTTTGGCGTTGACGTCTAGACGCGCGTTAAAAACGCCTCATGTTTGACGAAGCCTTTCGAGTATTAGTACCTCAACAATTACGACGTGACCAAAGTACTGAAGCATTCGTCTATGTTACAGAATATTAAGATGATTCACGACCCTCCACCTTTTAAAAATCGACACATTTGTCCTTTCAGGCCTTCCATAATTCATGATAAACGTACGGGTACGAAATTGAATCGATAGACATATGTATTTGTACGTGGATTGAATCCATTAGTCGGTTTCAAGGAACCAAAACCTTTTAATCCAGGGTCGTTCGTGCCACTGAATAATTCAGAAGGTCCACATTTTTTCACCCGAAGTAACACGATGACATTACATAGATTAAAAAAGCTCGCGTCCCGTAATGAGTGGTAGGCATGCAATATAGATGCCCAATTTACACTTCCACATTCCTGTGGGCGCCATTAGTGACATCTAGCGGGGAGGGGGTGTCAAACTGATGTATTTGAGGGAAGAGGGAAGCAGGGGGAAGAATGTATGGACAACGAAATTAAATATGAAAAATGATTGGGGAAATGAAGAATTTCAAAATTTATTGCTGGATTACCTACCAAAAAATCTTGATATTTTTTATATAACTTAAAGATACTAATGGAGTCGGAACGTTTTCAAGACTGATGTTCCAAATTCGATTTTATCTCGGCGGACAAACGTGTGCCATTCATTTAACTACCATTGAAACAAAAAAACATAAAATTGGTAAGCCTTTGTCCTAGAAACCCGACCATGTGACGGCAGAAATTTTTCGTCAATGTCTTAAATGCAGGCATAATTATAAAGGGTTGTGTGAATCAACTGTGTAGTCTGTGTCAAAGACAGATCCTCCAGTTCCTTCATTACTCTACAAGCAGATTTCCGGATAATCTTGAGTGGCTGTGATACGCGAGAAACATAGAAGTATACCTTTGAATTGATGGACTGAACGACAGAAGGAGATCAAGTGCCTCTCCGTTAAGAGAGCTTTATAAGCGGTTCAGTACGGATTTTATCTGTAGAATATCGTTTGAGGTCCATGAGAAACCCAGCAGACGACTCAAAAAAAAAATAAGAAAGAAAGAACAGTACCTACTCTTAGTACGAGTTGCAAAACTTGAGTAATGTAAAGTTTACGGCAATTATTAAAGAGTGATTTCCCCCAAAATCTGCCGTTTTTGTTTGTTTGAACTTGATTTTCTTCATCACCGTAACTCTTTTGCTAAGACCATAAAGTGTAAGAAACAAAAACGGCAGATTTTGGGATGTTTTGCAACTCGTAGATACTAAGGGTACAGCTCAAAAACTACTTCATATGTTGGTATAATAATAATAAATCTTGTAAGGAAACAAAGTAATATAGGTATGTTTTGATTTTTTAATGCATTCCATTTTTCAGTATGGGGTTCGATTTATGTGTTATATATTATTTCCTATGCATATTTCAGAATCTATAATAATCTATAATCTAAGTTGCAAGGATATATTCATTTAAAGCTCTCAGATGTATGCCCACAAACCAACAAGTGTAGTTCGCGCTTACAAATGCTGAATGTGTACTTACAAATAAAATCCAAACCTCAAATGAACATAAGCCCCACAACTTTTGCCGACCTTCCCTGAAACAGGGGTGACATTGGCAAAGTGAACCATTTTTTACAGTATGGGTGGTCAGCCTCATACCAACCTATAAGTCAAGGAATATGACAATGTATTTCAGAATAATGTGTAAAAATAGTATTCTAATCTAATCTAATCTAATCTAAGCTGCAAAGATATATATCATTTAAGATTTATACTAAATGCATTCCCACAAGCAGATATGTATAATTTCGCGCTAACACATGCCGCATGTGGACCTACAATATAAAAACCCAATCTCAAATGAACATAAGCCTTGCAACTCTTGCCGTCCTTCCCTGAAACAGGGGTGACATTGGCAAAGTGAACCAATTTTTATATTATGGGTGGTCAGCCGCATAACAACCTATAAGTCAAGGAACATACATGACAAATTACATTTTTTAAAATCAAAGAATAAAAATAACAATATATACATGGACATAAAAAACTAAATCATAAAACCAAATTCACTTTAACAAACCCTAGCCGCCAACATCACAGATCAACCGCCATTTCTTTCTATCCTTGCATACTTCTTTCATCTTTCAGGTGATAAATTGGTGTTCGGGATGTTATTTACGGCGCATTCACATCTCAGGAAGGAAATTCAATAAAAACTCATGTCTGCTTTCACTACGGGGGAGGTGACACAATGGCAGAATAAATAATGCTACATATACAACTCCATACGATTCCCTACGAGTACAGTTACAGTCTCTGTACTGTATGTGACCAAAATGTCGTTGACCGAAAAGTCGTATGGGCGAACTATCTTGTGACCGATTTGTCCATGGTTGGGCTTTCTGTGGACGAGTTATCTTTTCCATTGGTCGTGACACGTAGAAAAGTAGAACAACTTAACTACAGAGAAAATTCCATTAGGCACTATGAATGCTTGTAAAAACTGCATTTCAATATTAAAATGGGTAAAAATACAAAGGAAAAGAAATGTCGTTACTTCAAAGCAAAAACTGCATTCGGTATACGAGTATAAAGGAAAAATAAATTCCCTGGAAAATGTGAATTCAATCAAAGCGCTGCAAATTGAAAGAAATATTCATAAAAACTTGTATTTTATGGTTTTTCTTTAACTTTGAATACTCGTGGCAGCGATTTGCCGAGAATGGAATATAAAAGACGTGAAAAGCTAGTAAATGCAAAGGAAGGAAATGCGAACGACGATAAAATGGCGAAAAGTATGAGGCAGTAATAATGCTGGAGAGATGTAAGAATGCTGCCATACTAAACAGTGTGAGGTGATTGGAATTGTGAGGGATTTTACAAATAATAAAAATAGTGAATTTTATTTTGTCTTCAGGAACACGGCGCTTATTCGGTAAGAAATAAGAAATCGTGTTGCATTCTGCTGATTTCTTGCATATTAACTATCAAATTTTAAGAGCGTGTAAAATAATCTTAGCAGTAAAGAAAAATGAAAAATGGAAAACTCAAACTTTGATTTTGACAATTATATTTTTTTTTTTTTTTTAAAACTGAACAATTTTTAAACTTAATTTAAATCGGATATTTAACGAACCGTTCGGTGAGAACTTACATTATTCTCTACGTTTCGTCAGCGACGTAGCCGACGTCCTCAGGAGAACATTCTCTCTGTACGGCGACTGAGGATGAACTGAATTTGAAAAACACTTTGTCACAAATCACTGACTACCTTCGAACGAAGGTAGATATTATGTTTTGGTCTGTTACACATACCACTTTCATCTTGTGTGTATTCCACATCACTAGATGGTATTATGTTACCTGTACACACCGCACTAATAATATCGTTGTCTTTGACATGAAATTTGGGTACTGGTTTCAGTAGTGAGTTTAATGTGGGTTTCCAAATACTGGACAATTTGAATCTGTCGTCTCTGTTGAAGTTAGGATCTATAAATTTCAATGGCCTCTCTTACAAGTCTGGGAATCAAAAAAAATTTCTTTCGATAGAACCTTCGTTTGGTCGAATCTAATGAGGTGCAGGCTGCCTTTGGCGGATTGATCGCAGAGTGCCGATTTATTGGGGTTGTTTGTTTTCATTGCCCCAATATGTTCCTTGAGGCGCACCTTCATGTTTCTTTTGGTTTGACCGATGTAGAAGGCAACACATTCGCAAGGTACCTTATAAACGCCCGGGGAGTCCAGGGGGGTGCTATCTTTCACACAACGAAGCATCTGTGAAATCGAGCTAGGAGAACTAAAAATTGTTTTTATATTATATTTAAATAATAATCGTCCCAGTTTTTGAAATTTATAGACATCCTAACTTCAACAGAGACGACAGCTTCAAATTGTCCAGTATTTGGAAACCCACATTAAACTCACTACTGAAACCAGTACCCAAATTTCATATCAAAGACAACGGTATTATTAGTGCGGTGTGTACAGGTAACATAATACCATCTAGTGATGTGGAATACACACAAGATGAAAGTAGTATGTGTGACAGACCAAAACATAATTACTACCTTCGTTCGAAGGTAGTCAGTGATTTGTGACAAAGTGTTTTTCAAATTCAGTTCATCCTCAGTCGCCGTACAGAGAGGATGTTCTCCTGAAGACTTTGGCTACGTCGCTGACGAAACGTAGAGAATAATGTAAGTTCTCACCGAACGGTTCGTTAAATATCCGATTTAAATTAAGTTTTAAAATTGTTCGATTTAAAAAAAAAATAATATAATTGTCAAAATGTCAAACGACCGTAATTCTAACGTAAACCTAACTATTTCAAACTTTGATGACCGACATCTTGCTATATGATCAGAATGTCTCTCATGTTCTGATAGATGGATTTTAGTCTTACCTAATTAAATATAGTGGTTTTCTGTTACCGTCACCCTTGTTCCAGGGTAATGAGGCAATTTTTTTTATGGTATATTAAGTTTTCTGATCAGCCGCATACCGACCTATAAGTCAAGGAACATTTAAAATTTATATTAATGCATGCCTACAGATACGTGTAAGTTCGCGTTTACAATTCATGCTGCAAGTGTACTTAAAAATTAAAATCCAAACCTCAAATGAACATAAATCCGGCAACTTTTGCCGACCTTCCCTGAAACAGCCTGAATTAGTTAAATACAACTAAATTATTCAATCAACAATAGCGCAAGAGATTTTTTTGTTCTAAATATGAAGTCTCTCCATTGAAATCACATTGAAGGAGGAATGTGTAGGCGCTGTGATGAGAATGTGGAGCAGATGTGGAAGAGGGAGGGTGAAAGAATGTGAGGCGGGAATGGAAGACGAAGACCACGAAACATATGGCGGGAGGCACCGCATCTGCTCTACCAGGACAAAACTCCTCAAGGCTTTATCATAGAGAATTAATGGCACGTTTGCAAGAAGACAATAGACACATAAATAATGTATTGTGTGGAAGATTTAACAATATGATACGTGTGCGCCGGGTAGTGGCGAGGAATGTGAGAAGGATGTGGTGATATAGATGTGCTGTTCAATTTACGTTGTGCAATATTGTAAAGTTTGTTGTAACACATACAGAAGCGGCCCAGAGGCTAGAAAACATTCTTGGAAAATCTCGTAGTAGAGAGAAGGAACAAAATAAAGTATATCGTATCAAAGTAGAAGGGGCTTGCAAAAACGCCCGAAGAATTTCAAAACAAACTCAAAAGGAGAACGCATTGGCATATCTATGCGTTAAGTATAAAATTAGTAAAGCAAATCTTGCCAACAATAAATAAAAACATCAGGGGGAGTTCCGTCCTGAAACTTGATTTATACTGGAATATCCACAATCAAAAAAATACCATAAAATTTATGTTTGTGAATGTATTCAAAACTTTGTAATATAACTATACTATCGTTCCATTGGGTTAACTAAATTCTAGACTGTAAATTAAAGTACATGAAAGCGATTTTGTTTCGAAATAAAACTAGTTGTAGGTGCACTCACGTTGCCAATTTTGTTTTTCGTTTACCTATAAAAAGTTACGGACAAATCCAGCTGAAACGAAAACCCAATGAAAAGCATGGAAGCGTTCAATTCTTTCTGTTTACGAATGCTTTCAGTCCCGCATAGCGCTTACAAGCTCGTCGAGCGCTTGCTGTCCATTTAAATGTCCTCTCCAGAGCATAAACACTACAAACGCAGTATCCGAGTATAAAACATTGTGTAAACTCCCCTTGATCGCGTAAATAGAAAATTGTACAGAAGTTTTAACAGCAACCCTAGATAGAGAATTAGTTTTCCTGCATTTTTGCTTTTTACATGAACAAGGTGAGGTTACGCAACATTTTACACTTAAGTATTGTAGTCTTTAGAGGACAGGCTTCACGTATGCACCTAGACCCATCTGTATAAAACGTTACGCTTTTAACAGAGTCAACAATGTATGAAAACTAAATCGCTGAATAGAGGTGCTGCCTTAGTTTCCGCACATTTTTGGTAAAACGCTGTGGATGAATTTTGTTAATACTCAAGGTACTTTTGCTTTCCGGATTGTTGTCCGGGCTCAAGGACTATTATACGGGTGATAGTGAAGAGTGCTTTGCATTCGTCGTGAATTATAAGTGGAATCGGAGTGGCGGTGAAAGGTCGGCCTGTGGCAGTACTCGAGCAAATGCGAATCTGTGATGATGCTTTAGAATAAATTGTGGGTTCTTTAATTTATGAGTAAGAACCAATTGAAATAAATTATTTAAGATAATAGTATGAATTGGTATAGGTACTCTTTATAAATATATATATACTTTTGTACAAGATACTCGTTAGCATTCTTTGCTATTGGTATGTTTCGAAGAGAAATGGCTGATCATTGATTAAATATGCATTAGCTTTGTAACCCTAAATATTTTAATAGTTGAAAACAAATTTTGCATGTAGCTACGGGGTAAATAAAAATGTATTGATGCATGACCGGTTTCCTGAAAAATTCAGTGGCTAAATGATGCCAAGTATTGCTGGTTCGAGTCTCTTGGTTGGTTGGACGATGAGCACATTTTATTTTATGTCAAATAACTACATACTTTTTTTCAATATAAACAAAAAAAAAACCTAAGACTGCAAGCTCCTGAAGTATTTATAATAACCCTTTTTTCAATTTTCATGAAAAAATAATTTCCAAATTGTTAATGAATTTCTTTGATTTTGCAATTAAACAGCCTATATTCTCAGATGATCTGTTGAGCAAACATCTGTTGATGCTACATTCCATTTCATTCCTTTTGTGTGATCCAAATAATTTCCAACTCAAAAGAAACCAATTTATTTTTTTGCCCAAAATTCCAAAGCGCTCAAAAGTAAGTTCCTTTCCGGTTAATTAGCTCTGGCTGTCTCTTTCTCCTCCCTCATCTGTCTCTTTCCCTTTTTTCCCTCTCAAGGGCACAAAAAAGGTAATTCATTATATTCCCCAGAATTGGGGAAATATTTTTTTCTTGTTTTTTCTCCCGAGGGGTGTAAACATCGTCAATCACTGGCTGATGAGGGCCGCATGTAAGTGAGCATTTATTTTCTACTCCATTTTTTTATTACGGCGATATAAATAATCTGTGTTATAACAAGGAATACTTCCTACTTCACAACACAAGCCCGTATTTAGCTTTTCTATATGGAGATATATAAGAAAATACTGTCGGGTAAATTGTGAGGAAGAAAATATTTATTGTCAGACTAGAATTTCTAAATTGACATAGGAAGCTTTGTCAAATTTAGATGTGTTGTTTTCTTTTTCGTTTTGAAAGTAGTTTTCATACACTTAGCGCATCCAAAAATCGTTTCTTTGCTCTCTTTTGCAAGTTTTCTGGACATCTATTTTGTCTCAAAGACGCTGACGTACTGTGTTATTTTAAGTTTAAAGCAGTAATAAATCCATAAATGCAATACAAGTACATATTGATTCATTACTTAATTGTTGTTAATTTGATTGTACTTGCGTTGCCTCAAGCAAAAGCAACGCGAGATATAGTTTTCTGGATGAGGTGGTCAGACTCACACCTGCCAATTAATCAGGCTGACTTCCTCCTAGCTAAGCCAGACAGCATCCTGATCAGCCAATGCTTTATGCTGCCCCTCCACATGTGCGCCACGAGCGCTGGGCGAACTGCATCGGTATTGCTTTGTTTGTGGGCATTGTTAATCCCTTACTAACAGTCGGCCAGCGATAATCTCACGAAGAGTGCCGCCCTAGGCATGCTTTACAGTGAGAATGCGTTTGAATAAAAAAATATATACATAGCTTTCTGAGCATCTTCTGAGGTTGTTAGTCACCAATCAGGATACGACAAATTATAAATAATCTTTGAGTCAATCAACTTCTACATTAGTGATCACAGCGGTTGGAGATCTTCGTTATTTTTAAAATTGTTTGACCGTTCTGCTTTCATTCTATATCTTCTTTTTTATGTGCCCTTTTCGTTCCCCACAACGTTGGCTATCACCTCGGTAAACATGTCGCTGTCCTACGCCGTTTAAAACCACTCTTCTACACTTCGAATGCCAATATACTCCCTTATATTTTCCAACCAGGACATCTCTCTCCTATCAGGCTCTTGTCGTCTCTCATTTTCCCCCATGAATATAAGCTGAGAAATGTAGTATTATTCCCCAAGCAGTATAAGAGTATGCACCAGATATGAAATCTCCTCAAATTTTATCTTTGACAAAAATTCCCAGTCAACTCAATCTTCTGTATTGGTGACCATGTTTTTCTAAATGGATAGCTTTATTTTTTAGATGGTTGACACCAACAAACAATATTTCAAACATATTATGTAAAATTGTTAGTTTGCCATTTTATTTGAAAAAATCACGAGAAATTATACGTTTATCTTTAAAATGACGATCTCAAACGATATAATGTTTATTAAGTTTAGTAAAATCACGATTCCTTGTGTATGCTTTTAGGTTATATGCCCTGGGCTCGCTCCCTAAAATGTTTCAGTTCTAAACTCTGTTTTCCGTACGTGAGCTAGCATCCCAAAGCTCTGGCTTGCACTGGGGCTAACGTTATTACTAAGCCGACGTCTGAAATAAAATTTAAGAGCCGCAATCTGCGCGGGAGAACGCAATATTACACTTGCTAACTTTTATTGTGTTCTCGTTTGTGATTTGCGAGCCACATTAAGACGTCGTGTAAAATTAACCTTTAACTGAAATTTAGTGCCAGAAGTGTGAAAAGTCTTTGTGCGAGATGATTACATGGGATAAGCAAATGGGTGCAATGTACGCAGGACACAGATGTACCAAAGAGGTTTATCTTTTAAAATGGAGCCACAATCACTAAAAAGGCCACAAAAGTCGAAGTAAACTGAGAGAGAATATTACAGGAATCTAATTCTATCCTAAGTTAAGAACTTTAGGGAAATAAAAAAAATCGTGTGAAGGTATTTTATTTTTATTTATTCATGCCACCAATTTGCATAGAATCCATTTCCATGTTTGGATTTGCGTTTACAAGTCAAAATTATTGACATAAACTTATTCGAAAACCACCAAATCCATAGTACTCTAAGTAAGAGGTCCTTGCTTACTTTATAAATACGTGAGAAAAATAATCAGGATATAAATCTTGTATGAAAATGAGATGGGGAAATCAACTATCTAAACTAATCTAATCTAAGTTGCAAAGATATGTAACATTGGGGATTCACATTACGTGCATTCTCACAAGCAGACACGTACAAGTTCGCGCTTCAGCATGTCGCATGTGAACCTACAATATAGAAACCAAGTCTCAAATAGACATACACCCTGCGACTCTGCCGACCTTCCCTGAAACAGGGGTGACATTGGCAAAGTGAACCATTTTCTACAGCATGGGTGGTCAGCCGCATACCAACCTATAAATCAAGGAATATAAGTCAAGGAACTATAATCTATAATAATAATAAACTTGAAATAACTATAAATAACTCAATAATTCACTAACTCTTACTAAGTAAACATTCCTTCGTACTGGGAATACAGTGAACAGGAAGCCATAAAATTAGTGCGGGAATAATGTAATGGCAGTGTTGTCACTTACTGGCTACATTGTTGGCGGCGGAAGCTTTGGAGCGGTCCCTCAGGAGGGCGGCGTACATGTACAGGAGGAAGACCATGCTGCCGATGTACAGGTACAGGTAGAAGCCCTGGAAACAAAACACAATGTAACTAGACGCAAGAACTCGAACCCAAACCCTCTGCTTACAACGCGAGTGTTCCACAGCGAGTGAGACCACATTTAAGCGCACTTAAGGTAGCTAGTCAATATCTTAAGCACACTTCGAACGGACCATCAAAGCCTGGAAAACATAGTTTTGAATTGTGATGATGGAACCAAAGAAGTGTAAGAAATTTGAAGACTTAGATTAAGGTGGCTGGACGGAGTGGTGGCATCAAGGTCAAGACCCACCCCGGGTTGTCATGCCATTGATGATGAGGTGGATAGTTCTATTTAACAGGCTGTATAAAATTGTCCCATGCAGTCAAAATAGAAGTTCCAGATTGGATTTTTTCTTCTCACTAGGCCCTGAATAATCAATACAAAAATATTATACATTGGCTTTATCCTTAGAAACCCGGCCAAGTGACTTATATATTTTTTATGCATTAATTGTGTCGACTCTTTTATTATCTTAATAATGCCGCTTCTTTCAAAATTAAAATAATACAGCTGTAGTGATTTTGTACCTAACAGGACTGTTGATTTTGAATTTTAGAATGCTGCTTCATTTGTTTCCAAAAAACAATAGCTTGGAAAAAACAATAAAAAATTTGCGTGTAAGAAAAGGGCATGCAAGAGTTTTATTTAATAACACCCAACACCCAAAGACCTTTACATTGGTGACCCCGACTTGGAAAAACAGTTAAAAAGGGTGTTATTCCAATTAAATTGTGTTCCAACCAAGTGTCAACAAGTTTTCACCAAAAATAGTGTTTGAAAACCATTTTGTCAAAAAAAAAAATGGCGACCGGCGAAAATCCGACCACACACGTGCATTGCGGTTAGCGTCAAGCTAGCTCCTTTCTGGAAGGAGAATGCCGCGTTGTGGATTCTCCGAGCGGAAACACAATTCCGCCAGGCCAATTCCGCCTGTGGACATAACAAAATTTGGCCACTTGGTAATGAGTCTGGATGATGCAACGCTCACGATTGTAGCTGATATTGTAGCAGCAACCCGCCGAACTACGGCACAGCAACATCTGTAACAAACAGCAACCAGCCAAACTATGGCACAGCAACTGCTGCAACAAGCAGCAACCCGCCGAACTACGGCACAACAAACACTGCTGCAACAAGCAGCAACCGCTGAACTACAGCAACTCCCGCTGCAGCCGACTCCTCAATTCCAGCCAGCGCAACAAGGCCCTGGAGGTTTGAACGTCGCCCAACATAGCTGCCCAGCACAACTAACAACAACCGCTGAACTACAGCACAACCAATCGCCGAACAACGGCACAGAAAACACTGCTGCAACAAGCAGCAAACACCGAACAACGGCACAAGATCTGGCCGACGAGTCCACTTTCCAGACAGATTCTACTAAAAACCTGAGAGAATATCAAGACCCACCGATCACCACCTTCATCGCATCTGCCCTTGGCAAATGCTGGAGGGGACCTCTGTAGTGATTTTGTACCTAACAGGACTGTTGATTTTGAATTTTAGAATGCTGCTTCATTTGTTTCCAAAAAACAATAGCTTGGAAAAAACAATAAAAAATTTGCGTGTAAGAAAAGGGCATGCAAGAGTTTCCTACACCAGACGAAAGATTCCAGTGGATACACATAGACTTGGTAGGACCACTCCCACCATCTCAAGGACAAACCTACTGTCTGACCATCATCGATCGATATACAAGATGGCCAGAAGCTATACCAATAAGTGACATCACAGCCAAAACAGTGGCTGCCGCTCTGATCACAAACTGGATAGCAAGATTCGGCGTTCCTGCAACTATTGTCACTGATCAAGGACGACAGTTTGAATCCCAGCTATTTTTCGAAATCACGTCGGGGTCACCAATGTAAAGGTCTTTGGGTGTTGGGTGTTATTAAATAAAACTCTTGCATGCCCTTTTTACACAATCCAAACTTTTTCTTTGTACGAAAAGTTTACGAAAACTAACAAAAGATTCAACGTTTGGTTTTGATTGCCTCAATTTAAATAAATGAACGAATATTAAGAATTATCTCAAAACAACAAAAAAATAAACATCTATTTTGTAATAAGTATTGTCTCAATTTAACTAGTCATAACAAACTGAAAATGTAAATTTGAAATCACTTCTTGGAAGCGAATCCGTAAAATTTCACTGGTTTGAAATAATACATCGCAACTCCCACTTGGCACAGGACGCTGCTAATTAATTAAATTCTGCAAACAAAGCAATGTATGAGAGAAAAGCAGAGCGTGAGTCGTTTTTGCACTGGGCTCACATAGAATTCTGGTAATTTGTCAACAATACATTTCAGAGTTTATCGTCAGAAGTTTGCGCAGACAACAGTATTATAAAGGGTTATTACTAGGGCCCGGATTAATATGTATCAAAAATCACGAAATATGTAAATATAATATGGATGTAAAAAACTGAAATATGGAAAAATATGGAATAAAAAACAACTGTTACCCAGTACAAAACCCTTTATTTTAACATCAAAGAACATAAAATATAAAATCAAAGAACTTAAAGTGCCTTATATTTACTCTGCGTCTATCTTTTTAGTCGAGTTGTTGCAGTACACAATAACATGTTTCTTTCAATTTTCAAAATTAAAACCTTGTCTGTTTTTTCGAAACATCGCCTTATACTGACTGAAAGTCCTTTCAACATCACAGGATGTGATTGAGGCAAACTTAAATTTGCACAACTCTGAGGGTGAATATGCCTCCTCTGGATTGCCAGCTGCTGTTCCATTTAGCATGTTGTTAATTTTTTGTAGCGTTGTATACCCTTTATTTTTTTCAAGTACAGACTTTATTTTGTTTCTTACCTATTCAGCAACAGGGCCTTCCGCCTCCATAATTGTGGTTTCAATTGTTTTAATGATCTTAACATTTTCTTTTAATGATGTTGATGGATTTTCCAGTGCTTTGATCTGATGTGACAGAAAACAAAAATTGCTTCTTATGTAGATTAGATCATTTCGAAGAGTTTCATTTTCGAAAAGTTCTTTTGCATTTAAAATACTAGCGGATTCATCTTCTAATTCAAAAACAATCGTTTTAATCTCAGTATAATACTCGCAGTAGTACTCAACCGCTGCTAACCACGTACCCCAACGCGTCAGCACAGGTTCTGGTGGCAAAGGTATGTCTGGATGCATTTCTTTAAATTTTAAAATCCGACTTGGTGCTTTCAAAAAGATTTTCTTTACATTTGATACCAAACTATCAACATTTTTAAACTGGAATATCACGCATTCGGCTAGTCTATTAATTCCATGTGCCAAGCATGTTACGTGAATCATTTTAGGATACAACACTTTAAGGGCGTCTCCGGCTTTGACCATGTAAGGAGCAGCATCGGTCAGTAGCAAGAAAACTTGTTCATGTTTAACACCATCGGACCACAAAACACTCATTGCATCGTTGAACAGCTTGGCTGATGTTTGATGGTTGCATTTAGGAAGTTCTTCGCATGCTATCAAAAAAGATTTGCTGGATTTTTCTTCCACTAGGAGCCCAATAATCACATTTCCTATGCACCGGCCCATGGCGTCCGTCGTCTCGTCAATTGCAACCCATATAGGTCCGTCCTGAATTTCTTCTCGAATCAATGCCAAGCAATCCTCGTAAATATCATTTACGAATTTTTTTCGAAATGTGGATTCGTCGGGAATAGATTTGCCTGAGTACTTTTCAAGAAAGCTTTTCAATACAGGATTGTTTACTTTCCACAGAGGTATATCTGCACTCATCATGGCATGACACAAATCTTTCGAGAAAGTATCACTTTGAGAACCGCTGGCTATTGCTTCAGAAAAAAATTGTTGTTTGAATTTTCTTTTCCTTGAGATATTCATCTTATGTTTTGTGGTAGATACATGCTGTGATATTAAGAAACGCTGCTCAGTCGAAACGGATTTTTCGCAAGCATTACAAAACAGTACATTACCATCTGTACTCAGAGACTGGTTTGGGAAATCTTCAATATATTTTCCTAATTTAAACCGCAAAGGTTGTTTGTCCTTGGGCATTATTTCAATGGGCACAGTTAAATAATTCGGATATAATAATATGCAGGAGAATACTTAAATCACGACGCAAGACAAAGAAATTCAATGTGCGCGACACAAGCAGGCGACACGAGTACGCGCGACTGGCTGACGACGAGCTGACGTTCGGCCTTCGGGCGAACGCCCGGCCGAGCAGTGAACGGCGAAACGATTCGTTCATTTTTTACTCGTTGTTTTCAGTATTTGCCGCGCCAAACCGCGAACTAATTATTTCCGAAGCGCTATGAAAGCAAAAATTATTCCGTTCTCTCTAGTTTAAGTACCAAACATTGAAAATATGGACTAATGTGATTTTCGTGTGCAAATATGGTCTTAACCTAGAAATATGGAAAAATATGGAAAATAAAATCTGCATTTTCCAGCTCAAAACATCATAATCTATGTAGAAAACTAAATAATTAATAGAAACTATTGAAATAAAAAATATGTATTTACATATTAATCCGGGCCCTAGTTATTACATATGAAAAACCAAAACAAAATATTGTACAAAGGTAATGTTAATAATAAAAGTGGAAGAAGAAGATCGAGGATAGAATGGGTATGGGAATGGGAAATGGGATAGAACTGCATACTGAAAAAAATATATAATGTTTGAAGACAGAGGACGAGAACTTGACGAGGAGATGATGGGTGATAAGTGCAAAGACAGATTGAAGCCGCATCTGCGGAGGTTTTGGCCGCCTCTAGTGAAATGCCCGGTGGGTACAGTTCAAAAGGAGTGCTAACTTTAATTATACTTCAATAATTACCATGAAAAACTGCAGTCTACAGCTTTGTTAACTCATCGCATTTTATAACGTGATAATAACTATCAGAAAAGGATGAACTAGACGTGATTTGTTATGAATTCTCCTTTGATAAAAATAAATAATCAAAGAGCTAAGCCTTGCTACTAGTTATACCGCAGCTATAAATTTATCTTTCCTTGATATAGACTTATATACTTTTCTGTAGATACCTATACATGAAGTATGTACAATGAGCAAGCTGTTTGCTTTGATTAATGAGAAAATACCAACAACCTGGAGAAACTAGGAGAAATTCAATTGCAAAGGAAAGCGCTCCAGGTAATAAATTGTTCCCGAAAGCTGAAATGTTTTATGGCACTACGCTGCAATTGCCAACACGATGCCTTGGAGCTAACTTCACTCGCTCCTCACGTTCGAACATAACGTCTTATTCTTTCGTTAATATTGAACAGTATCACCTTACATGGTGTATAGCTCAAACTACCGGACTTTTTATTGAAAGAAAAACATAAGATATGCTAAAGTTAATAGAAAAAGAACAATGCAATAGGAATACCAAGAGTAAGGTGGTCAGATAAAGTATAGATTGTCACATATGGATTAGAGAGGGAAAGTAATGAATGGATCAATTTGGTAACGGTTGACGAAGGAGGTCCTGAAAACTTAACTGACGTTGGTAGATCTTACCGTAACTATTTGAAGAAAAGCAATAAAAAATGGCGGCGCGTAAGCAGCTGATTGCTGTACCATACAGACTGATTTGGATCAAATATTATTTAACCGTAACTGTATCAAGTCGACATTCCTCAACGCGTGGCCAGTACTTATATATCTCTTTCATATTTTCGACCTTCCTTTCTCTCTCCACGCATCTCTCCAGTCATTTGTAATCTCGATTATTACTTTTTATCAACCCATTCTATCCTCGGTTTTCTAGCATCATAAACGCAACTAAAAAATGCAACTAAGCTACACATATTAAAATTTAAAGCACTACGTGGGAGTGCTCCGGGGTACCTGATGGAGCTGGTGTCTCCAACAACTATAACCTTGCGTGGACAAACACTGAGGTCAGCTGCATCAAGAAGCAGCTGCCTGGACGTCCCAGCAAGAAGACCCCACACTGTTTTTGGAGACAGGGCATTCAAGGCAGCCGCTCCAATGACCTGGAATGCTTTTCCTGACACACTGAGGGAACTGGATTTGGAGACGAAATTTAAAAGAAGTCTCAAGACTCACCTCTTCGTCCAATCATATGGACAAGCGCCTTTGTAGTGACACATTGTCATAAAAGGCGCTATATAAATTCTGTGCTTATATATATATACATATAGTGTAACTTCTTGCCGCGTTATCCCGAAGGGGTCGCATGTGGCGAGTTGAACCAATTTATTTTTACAGGTAAGGGGGCCGGCCTTACGCCAACCACTTCAGTTGAAGTGGAAGTTTCCCAGCTTCCGAGAGTACTGGTACTCATTTCTTGTGAAGGCTGAGTAAACCTTGCCGGTATTTTATTTTGGGGTTTGAAATAAACACCGAAACGGGAAATCATTTCTGACACCTTCGGTGGGATTCGAACCCGAGCTTTCGGCATGGAATGCAAGCACTCTACCACCTGAGCTATCGACCGGACTTACCTGAGCTATCGACCGGACTTAATGTCCGGTCGATAGCTCAGGTAATAATAATCATGCTTACCTTTAACCTTTGAACAGTCATTTTTTCAGTCATTCTTATGTAATAATTCTTACGTGGGGCTTAAACTCAGCCCTGTTTGAATAGTGAGCTAAGCGGAATGTAAGCCCGCTTTTCCCACTGCTCCTGCTCATGCGACACGCGCTACCCAGTGACCCGGGGTTTGTTGTTTTTTTTTTTATGAAATGAGGACCGGAGCAATTTGTTTGTTGTTTGTCGTCTTCTTGGCGTCTGTGTTGCAATTATTGGCCGCGTTTTGATGAATTCATTATTTCTTAGTATCCCTTCCACGTTTTCATTTCACATTTCCTTTTATTATAATTTCAATGCTGCAAAATCTCTTCTTAATTTCAGTTTTGACCGGCCCGTAGTCCAGTAGCAACACTTCAGACTCGTAAACGGAAGGTTGTGGGTTCGAATCCCGGCAGAGCACAAAAATCTACCATTTATATTTTCAAATATGCTCATTGCTGGGTTTAAAAATTCATAAAACCTTTACCAAAGACCGGTCACTAAAGGTCCATCCAGCCTTACAGCAACTAGGTCTTGCTTGAGTATTGGCGATTTGCAGCGACGACCAAGCTCATAAATAGCACCTCTGCGGCACTATAACAAATGTCATAGACCTCTAGAGTCTCTGAAATCTAGGGAGTCTCTAAAAATCTAGTATCCCTCTACGCCTTCATATCACACTTCCTTTAATAATAATTTAAATGTTGCCAAAAATCTTCTTAAGTTCAGTTTTCAAAGTAAATAAGACAGAGTAGTGATGTTACCTCGTAGAAGGAAGGCGGGATGTATGTAGAGATGACCTCTGCCATGGGGAAGGCGATGCCCATCACTACGAGGAGCTTACCGTAGAGGGCAGAGAGGGTGTCGGCTAGAGCGTCACCTCTGGAACAAACACACAGATGCTATTAATAATTAACTAGTATAAACATGCCTGAAATCTTATACACATAGCAAAAGCAATCACATTTTAATAAAATTGTTTATTATTATTACTATTATTGGCATCTCATTTTAAGGTCTACGGAAAGTGGAGCCAGAACATTGCTCGGCGGGGCCTTTGCGTTAATCTGCAAAAGTGCTTAGTGAGCGTGCTTTTGCAGTGACGGCTTTAAAAGCATGGAACCGACTGCCCCCTGTGGTTCAAGAGATTGCCAACAGCAGTCACTTCCGCTCGTTTTTTCATCAAGAAAACCAAAACTATTTATTATTTATTTTTAATTACCTACTTAGATATTTTTACACAACTCAGTTTTTTAAATATTTATGTGCTTATTTTGCTAAATTTGCTAATTCCAAATGATATGTGAAAACTGTTATCTCAAAGTGAAGTGCAACAATTGATTTTTTTGATGCTATCATTAAAGGCATCATTTCAGTGTTTGCAAACACGAATAATTTATGTGTTGCCTTTATGAATATGAAATATGCGATCATCCCTTACGTTTCTTGCCCGTGATGCTTCAGTACCCCTAGTATCAAACATTGTGCAAATCTCACCCCAACTGCGTAAATTGAAAATGTATGGAATATACAACGACACTCCTAGACAGTGATATGGTTTTCATACATTTTTTCGATTTAAGTTATCGAAGTGAGTTTACGCAATGCTTTATACTAGGGGAAGTGCACGTCACAAGCGAGGCGAAGTGTGAGAAGGGAAAAGTGACGGTAATGGGACGCCATATTGCCGAGTCATTCTTATAAATTGCACGTGAAATTCAGCGTCAAAACATGCAAAATATGGAAGCTTAACTTGTAATGTGTCTTACGTCAAATAAAAACATCAGGTTTTTTAAGAAATCCCTGGAAATTTGCAAATAAGAATTACGAAAATAGTCCAGACTCAGATGGAGAATGAAGTGGGGAAGAATGCGGCTTAGCTTTTATAAGTTGCGAACTGGACAATAGTGTCGGAGAACAGGGATGGAAGTCTCATCACCACGATTATTCTTATCTACCGAATATCGGTAATATTTTTATGAAGACCTGTCAATCCAAGATGGCCACAACTGAATGATTAGACTTCATACAAATATTACCGATATTTGGTAGGTAAGAAATAAGAATTACCGTGGTGATGAGACTTCCAGCCCCAAGTGGAGTTGGAGGCAGAGGTTGAAAGAGGACAAGACTCAAGTTGGACTGTGGTGCCATGAAAGAAGAAGAAGAAGTATGAAAAGTGACTTGATCTTAGAGAAGTTAAACGAAGGGATTAAAATTCTTTGAATGAAAAAAACGATGGGATAATTTAGTAAAAACAAAAAAAAACACATGATACGGTAAGATTGAAACTACGATTGATATTTTATTTTAGTTATAATATTTATTTTATCAAGAACATTGAAGAGTTCATAATTTTGCAAGCTTGACCACATGTAGAAAATAAACTTGCCGCAAAGCTGAAATTCAGTATGCAGAAAAATGAGTATAAGAAGCAAGGCAGACATATTAATTGTTGGTTTTTAAATGAAACTAAGGTCATAAAACGTTGCTCATTGTGCAGAGAAAGTAGGAAAACATTTATTCCTGGGCGGAAAGTAAGATTTACCCCCTGTCGACTTATGCCTACTATAGACCGACATTCATGCTTGCCATATTTGCGTTTAGCCCGTATGAGGTAAGTTTTTTTAGAGATGTGGCATTTTAAAATTATACTATTAATACTCGGGCACAGGTGAAGCGTTGCATGGCTTTCAAATTGGTTTATTTTCAGTATGAATAATACGATTGTTAGTTTTATATTAAAAGGTTTGTGGATTTGAGGTGGTGTTGGAAGAAAATATTGAATGGTGTATTGGAAAAGTCAAATGGGTAGCAAAGATATCAGACATTTGCACCTATCGATTTTGCAGCAGTAAGCTTCATTGAATCTTCTGCTAGCCCTGCGCCAAAGATAACTAATTATCCAATTGTTTTCACAAATCGTACGTAGACCGCCGGATGACCTTGAGAAGCTTTCCATAACCGGAAAATCGGAGAACCAGAAGTAAATCGTCAACTCAATGGACAGACCAGTTAAACGAGAAGTTGAATACTTCCATTTAGAGTTTTGGAAGCAGCTATCTATAATCTATAAATAATAACACTCTAAGTTGCAAAGATACATTGAAATTTAAATCACATATTTACTGAATGCCAACAAGCAGACATGTGTAATATAGCGCTTACACATGCTGAATGTGTACTTACAAAATAACCCAAGCCTCTTATCAGCATAAACCTTGCAACTACCGACGCCTTTCCCTGAAACAGGGTGGCACTGGAAAAAGCCATCCAAGTACATATTTAAATCATAGGGGTTAGCTTAATACCAATATATTAGTGAAGAAACTCAAACTCAATGCAGGAAAAAGTTACGTCAAAGGTCGCAGAAGATATAAGCAAGTCCTCAGAGATGGGATAAATTAACGAAGATGATCAGGATTTCTGGCACATATCGAAATGCGAAAATGCCACATATGAATGGCCGTTTGTGGCGCGCGTTAGGGTGGAGCAGCGACTGAGAATCGCAAGTGTACTAAGTAGGCCTTAATCCGTAAATCCTGGTGCTATACACGCCAGCACTCTCCCAGAGAAGAAAACTTTTACTTTAAATAATGATCATGAGGCGGTTTCTTTTTGTGACTAAGTGGGTGTACTTTAGATACTGGTATAATAATTGCGTTTCATAAAATTAAAATACACTTTTTGTTGATATAAAATTTCCAATAACAATGTAAGGTTACAAACAACAAAATATGGTATAACTTTACCGAAAATTGAATGAGTAAAAATATTTTTATACATTTATGAAATAATTTGTGTTTTACTTTTTATACTTGAAATATGAGCTTAAGAAACCCAAAAAATATATTTTATTTTTTTCTTCCATATGGACAAAAATCTTTAATTTCAACGTATTAAAGGGAAGTATGTAGGTACAATCAATTAATAATTCATTAAGATATTTTAATTCTTTTAAATCAGTTTGAAAGCGCACTTGGTAGAATTTATGTTTATAAGCAGAACAACTAAGCTTATTTTTTTATACTCCGTAATGAGAACCTGCTTCTTCGGGATTAGTGTCCGACCGAATATTCGGTTTCGGCTTTCGGCTTTCGGCCAATATTTGCCACATTCGGCAAACTTACGGTTTCGGCCGAAAGTAGTGGTCACTTTCGGCCCAACCGAAAGTTAGGCAGACAAACCGACCACCCGCGCGCACGCAACGCGACGCGAACGCCGCGACGCGATTGGCGGCCTTTAGACGAATAAAAGTTTAAAAAATCTTAAATAAATTGAAAAATTCTTTCATATTCGTGTACTACACATACACAACATATGCAGAACATATGTAGTTTAAAATAAGAAGATTGACTGACTTGACGGTCGTTTACGCCCTGTATAACTAATTGGGCGTTGACTTAAACATGAAAAGTTTTTTTTATTACCGTTTTTTATAATTGTTTTATTTTCATTTCATTTAATTTCTTATATAAAGTATTTTTGTTGCATTTGTTTAACTTAATTAGGCGATGAAAGAAACATGAAAAGTTTTTAAGTTTTTTAATTTGTTTGATTTTTAATTATTAATAATTGTACCTATTAGTAATTTAAAAATAATTTGCATATAGTTTTGCATTAAATAAAAAAGTTCCCAGAATTGTAAACACCTTTTATTGTTACTTGCATATCCTTCTAACTAAATAATGCATAACTAACTAGGCACTTAAATAATATACATACTTTCGGCTACGGCTTTCAGTTTCGGCTTTCGGCTTCGGCTTTCGGCTTCGGCTTTCGGCTTCGGCTTTCGGCTTTCTGCCGAAAGTAGAATTTTGCCGAAATTCGGCTACGGCTTTCGGCCGAAAGTGAAAGTACACTTTCGGTCGGACACTATTCGGGATATAGAAAATCTGCTCTAGAAGCGATATGAAGTTGCGTAGCAACGATTTAGATGAGATTAGATTTTTCCAAACATATTTTCTATCTATCCTTTATAATGGAATGAACAAAGCCACATGCTACATGCACACTTCTCTATTCTTACAATGTAGTAATCTACCCAGTACGTAGTGTAGTTGTGTTCTCCCGTTGGAGATTTATTTGAGTTCGTGATCCGGCTCAGTATTGTTAACTTGTTGTGCACACTGATTGATCCGCCATGCAGCCCTTACTACAATGGACCCTATATACTCTCTACACTTTCAGTGGTGATCAGCAAGTAGTAAGCGGCAAGTCGTAAGTAGCAAGTAGTAAGTAGCAAATAATAAGTAGTAAGTGTAAACTTATAAGTGGACAGTAGTAAGTGGCAAGTAGTAAATAGTACCTAAGTAGTAAGTGGCCAATAGTAAATACTAAATAGTAAGTGACCAGTAGTAAATAGAAAGTAGTAAGTGACAAGTAGTAAATATTATGCAGTAAGTAGTAAGTAGTAAGTGGCCAGTAGTAAATAATAAGTAGTAAGTGACAAGTAGCAACTAGCCAGTAGTAAGTGACAAGTAGTAAATAGTAAGCAGGAAGTGGCCAGTAGTAAATATTAAGTAATAAGTGGCCAGTAGTATTGAGTGACAAAGTAATATATTTTATTTATTAATTATTAGTAATTATTTCCCGTACATCATTCATGTGATCACTGATTGTCTTTTTGAAACTAAACTCTTTTTGAACTTACCTACTTGTCACAAAAAAAATAGATCCTTTTATTTATGCAGTTATAGAATAGGGGGATAACGACTTGTGTACATGTTTAATTGTTCACACTAGAACGCATAAATTCAGGTACTTTCTATTGTTAACTGTTGCCGTTTGAACGGCCGCATCAAACTAAACAAAAAGAGAAAGAAATAAATCTCGCGGGGTTGAAGGGAATTTATTACTACTTTTCTATTCTACAATGAGCATGGGATAGCTACACACTAACTGTTTAATGATTTTACTAAACATTAAGTCTGTTTAAATCAGCAGATTATAATCTAGCATGCTATGGTCACGCATACAAACTGACCTCTTTATTACAGTTTTTTTTTTACTAATGTTTAAAAATTCTAAATGAACTGTATGTAATCACAGGGCGAGTCAAATTTATTTATCTAATGCTTACATCGTCAAGTTAAAAATATGTAAAAAGTGGATAGTTTCTTACTTTATAGTTTGATGCGAAACTGACCACCCATACTGTGAAAAATTGTTTACTCTGCCAATGTCACCCTGTTTCAAAATATGCGACAAATTTACAGGGTTTTAGAATTTTGCAGGATGCAACATGTGAAAGCGCCTGCTTGTGGGCAGATACTTTAATGATTCTTAAATGTGAGTATATTATCTTTGCAAGTTAGATCATAGATTTCGGATATGTTTTAGAAATCAATAACATTTGAACCTCACTTTGCAAATTCACGAGCAGGCACATGCATGTTCACTCTTACACTTGCTGCACGTGTTTTGCTACTCTTTCAGCGTTTCCCAGAAATAGGGATGGCAGCGGTAAGTCTATATCATTTTAACTGTATGGGTGGTCAATCTTATGCAATCCTTAGTTAAGGGATTAAATGTTTTTTTACATATTTTTTTAAAAGACTAAATTTGAATACATTGCAATGTTTACTTTGCATACACAATTTTCATAAGTTTTCTCGCAACCACTTTGCATTCTAAATTTACTTTTAGAGTTTCATTTTAAAGTTGCGAGGACCAGCTGGTTTGAATTTCGCTTTGAAGGAGAAAATAAAAATATCCAATTTTAAAATTGCAAAGGAAAATTCACTTTTTTGCAACCCTTTGTATACAGAATCTACTCTCTTGTTGAAATCACATTGTGCTATCTGATCTAATCTAAGTTGCAAAGAAATACTAATATAAAATGGACAGCTCATAATAATATCAAATATTAGAATGATTTCGTGTGAATCACAAAAGTATTCTGCGATCTTGGTTGTCACGACAGAAAGCGCCAACTTTCAAGCAAGTCCCAGTTGATGTCGCGCTAGATGGACTCTTTGTGACCTGTCACTGGTATTTGAAAATGTTTTTTTAAAACAATAAAGAGCACATTTGGAAAAAATATTTTGTACTCTCCCAGGAATCAAACCCACTCCCATTAGGAGTCTATAATCTATAATATAAGTTGCCAAATGCAGGCATATGTAAGTTCGCGCTTACACATGTGTACATATAAAATTTAATATACCAAACGTAACAAGATAAATCTCGCAACTGCTGCCACCTTTCCCTGAAACTGGAGTGGCACTGCCAAAAGTGAACCAAGTTTTTTTACAGCGTGGAGGCTCAGCGTCATACAAACGTATTAGTCAAGGAACAGTCATAATGGTTAACCCTATATTACATCCTGGTCTAAGGCAGACGCATGTAGATTCGCTATTTCATAGTAATTGAATCTACAAGTAATTTTGTAATTTTGATTGCCTTACGGAGCAGTACAGTTATCATTTTTTTCTTAAATTATATAAAATCATATCCATTGATCAAGAAACACGTGATGATTTTTTAATAAGCGTTTTTTATCACTAACATTTATTCTTCGATTACATTTTTCTTAAACTCTGAGAAAAGCCAATCTTTATATAAAATATAAACTTTGCTGATGTTTTTGACATCCTAGCACACATATTTCACATTTTTTTTGGGTATCCACTTAAAAAAATTCAACCCACTGCATTTTGTGACTTTTATTATTTCTTATGAATGATTTATTTTGCAGAGTTGAGTGCGCTTTTAGAAAGGGATGCCACTCCTCTCCTGCCGCCTTTCCTTCCAAATATTTTCTCTTGCCACCACCCTCGTGTTTGGGGTGACTCCGATAGGTTCATAGACCTCGCGTCTGCTAACTAAAGGATGGCTGGAAAATGTATTTTCTTTATGTTATTTTATGAAGTTGGTCAACATTAGCAGACGAAAAATGTTTGGACTGGCGATTTTCACTTAGTATGCAGGTTTTGTTTGTACAGTTTTAATGAATAAATATTTTTAAAGGTTTTCAAGTTATCTTCAATTTTCCAGCATTTTTCGGATGTTTTTTTATTAGATCCGAACCATAAAAGTTGTATAAGTCGCCTCGTAAAATGTTGGGAGTTTCCAATTTAAAAATATTTTGAGTACTGAAATACAAAGCAAAAATCACAGCAAGTTTTTCAAGACCGTAAAAAAACAATAAGCCACAGAGAATATTCTTCACAATTTTCATACACAACATAATTGCAACGTCATTTAAACTAACATTTTGTTGTTGGTTGTTAAAGAACCTAGTCACATAGACCTGTGAGGTTTTCCCGCCTAGAAAATATTGCAATTCCAAATTTTGTGCCGTCTCCGTTATGTAAGACAAAAATAAAATCTTCTGATGCACCTACAATCTACATAGGTACATTAAAAAAGTGAAAATATTTTTTATTAAAATGCATTAGAAATTACATACTGTAACGAGTACATAAGTGAACAAATTAATTACAATCTATCGTTTTAGATATTTTCACGATTAAAATTTTTTTTGTGAAAGAGTAGAAATTCGATTATTCTATTTTTATCGTTTGTTCTTCTTATTCATGCCCCAATGTTTTAAACAGTATGTTCTTCTCATGTTTTTGGTACCCCGTATGTTTTTTTGAGAAACGTTCACCGTAATAGCGGGTTCGGGTTAGATTTATCGAGGAGAGTTTATCTTAAGGGATCAGCGGAGGTCACCGAGGAGCCATTGTAAACTTATCTTAGCCGAGAGAAGACCAGAAAGCTAGCGGGACCAAGCTGGTGAAGACCCGCCACTAGGTAGGAAACGTTCAGGGCTAATAAAGTAGATGCGGTAAAACCTTTTTTGGGTTTTATACTCACTTTTACATATTTTACCTTACAGACCTTTGGTTATCCCGGCCATTTAAGATAATCTATGCGAGCAATGTGACCAAAAAATTGAGATAGCTTTGGCACACAGTCCAAAAGAAAAATGGTTACAACAAAAATCCTAATATACCTAATAATTAGGTAAGTATCATAATAAAATAATTGAGCTCTGTGAAGGTCGAGGCTGTGTGACGATGTTGTATGTAGGTAAGCCGTTTAAAAGAAATTTCAAGCAATAATATCCCCACCACTTTCCAACTTTCCTGGCTACGGTTATTACAAACACCGTAGGGCTTAGAGGTTTACGTGGGTTATAACTAGAAAAACTAGAGTATTCGTCTTTGAAGAAGTGTCCGGGCGATTTACATTCGGAAAATGAAAATTTTCGAACACGCCTATGTACATGTTGTAGCACAATTGACGTAATGTATTTTAAACCAATTTCAGCAACTTTATACAAAATATATTCAGAGGTCTACAGCTCGCTTTCCAATCATCCAGGCTTTTCATTTTCACCAGCATCTCAATGCTATCGAGCTGCAGGTGCAATCAGACCAAAGAACTGAAAGATTCATCTCTTGGTATAATCTCTCAGATGATCCAAGACTCCCAGCTGCCGCAAGGTGTCCCTACATGAGACTAAGATTAAGAGTAGAGTACTCACGCTCCTATGGGGCTGACTGTGTGAGGATGAGCCGCCCTTGAAGGTCTCCGCAGGGCGGGGGGAGGCAGGTGACCTCCGTGATATAGGGCGGGGGGCAGAGACAGCATGGGGGGAGTGGGCAACCTGGAAACAACACATCATTAGCCATCAATAAAGCAAGCACAAAAAATGTGACGTCATACGGCTGGGCTATTAGGGAAACAACAATTTGATACATGAGTGATTCCTTGACTTATAGGTTGGTATGAGTCTGACCACCTACACTCTAAAAAAAATAGTTCCCTTTTCCAATGTCACCCCTCTTTTAGGGAAGGTCGGCAAGAGTTACAGGGCTTATGTTCATTTCAGATTGTATTTTTATGTTATAAGTCTACATGCTGCATATATAAGTGCGAACTAAGACGTGTCTGTTTGTGGGATTGCATTTAAAATGAATCTTAAATGTAATATATTTTTGCCCCTTAGATTATTGTAGATTAAAATGGAGCTGTAGCTAGCTTACGCCACTGAAGCATACTAAAAGACAACACTGTTAGCTAGGCCTATCAAACACTTACTGTCAATCGCAGACCTGAAATTTTGTAGTCTCCCATATCCGTTTCTTGGTTATTATTGACTGCGAAGGATCTTAATCACCTAGACCAGGGGTCGGCAACCTGCGGCTTGCGAGCCACATGCGGCTCTCTTTAGTTCCATACGCAAATGTTAAAAATTATTAAAGAAAACACTTCGAAAACACTGATCAAAAACCAGTTGTTTATCTTGCGGCAATACGTGAAAATTGCGTAGCTATCCCCCCCCTCGTCGACAAAATTATTATGGACCAAATATGAACTTTCAAATTGCGTGCCTACCCCTCCGTCGACAGAATTTTTGTTTTGTTCCAATTTTATTTGAACACACCGACAATCCCCCCCCCCCTCCGCCGAAAGAAACCCCCCCAAGAAAACATTTGTGGCTCTTTACACACTTTGAAATTTGTAAATTGTAATTTTTGGCTCTTCCGACTCTAAAGGTTGCCGACCCCCCCTGACCTAGACCATGCTGCCCATCAAAAATAAATGAATTTGAAACTTTGTTCCGACTAGTCACTAGAATAACCGGAGAGTAAAGTGCACCATTAAGACAATAATGATGAATTAGAAATTGATTAAACATTTTAATGAACAGGTGTCTCGTATAATTCCCATTAACCAATAATTAATATGAAACGGGTGAACTGTTTTGAATTGTCCGCCATGTGCTTGCATACATTTATTATATGAAATAAAGGCAGGAAGTTGTCATAGGTACAGCAGTTCAGCCGTTCACTTGTATGGCTGGTCCCTCTAATGAACGCTTCCGGAGCTGCTGACATTGACGCTCACCCTGCTAAATAAACATCGGTATGTGCGCGCACACACATGCTGCACACGTGCAGAGAGAGACAGTGATTTGTACAAAACAAACACAATGTGTCGTTGTGAAAAATAATATTAACTGCATGAAAAATATAGCTGTTTGAAATTTCTAATGATGGTATTTAACATAGAGGTAGGACAAATTTTGCGCCAAATAGCTTAAAAATGCATTGCTACGATAGGGAAAAAAGGAATACAGCGTGTTTAGGTATTGTTGACCTTTTATAATAATCTATAATCTAGGTTGCAAAGATAGTTTACATTTAAAAATACTCAATACTCAATTTGTGAAAATAAAACTCTGTGTTTTTTATAATTTTTTATAATTATTTATAAAAATGAATTTTCACTGTGTGAATACACAAACTTTAAAAAGTCTAGTTTACATTTAATATATTTATATTACATGCATTCTCACAAACATACACGTATAAGTTCGCTCTTACGCATGCCGGATGTGGACTTGATACATAAAAATAGTTGATACATAAAAACCCAATCTCAAATGAACATAAGCCCTGCAACTCTTTTCGACCTTCCCTGAAGCAGGAATGACATTGGCAGAGTGAACTATTTTCACCCTCATACCAACCTTTAAGTAAACACAATAATTCAATTAAATACAGGTACATAATCAGATGTTCAATTTATTTATAAAAATAAAAAAATTGAAAAATATAAAAATGGGAAGGAATTTATAAATTTAAATTATGAAAATGCATTTTCTTGCAAATATAGGAACATCGATTTATAAAATTACTACCTCCATGTATGGGAACAATTAATTCAATGAAAGTCGCAAGTTGTATTTTTTATTGTGAAAAATCTCAGCTTTTTCATATACATACGAGTATTTGTTTTAAGTTACAACACCAGAACAAATAATAAATTTCAATTATTAAAAAACTCCTTTGGGCAAATAGCGATTGATAATTTTGATATTTTTATGGGTTCACAAAGTTCAAATAAAAGGTCTCGAATTACCAATATTGAAGTGATGAATTGTTTATTCATTTGATTCAATTAAAAATCGGTCAGTTCTAAAGAAAAATGTATCTGGTGTTTCACAATCTGTAAGTAGGGACCTTATCATGATCTGAAATTTATGTTATTTATGATCTTCGAATTCGTGCAAACAAAACCTACTTATTTTGATAACTCTCTCAAAGTCTATTTTCGAATTCATTTTTAAATAAAATCTAGAAGTTAGTTAATATATTATTCCTGAAACACAAACAAAAACTATACTTAAATCATGTGCATTTTTAAAATGTTTTTTTTAGTATGTCGCACGTTTAATAATAAAGAGCAATAACTCAAAAAACAAGAATGTTGGAAAATCACGTTTAAAGTTCAGACACCCAGTACAACTTGTATGGGATGAAAAAGGTGGCCGATGTTTTATCTCGGTCATATTCGTCCAAATTGAACGGCTGTCGCATTCTACCCATTCTTCTCGCATTGTTCTTGCGTTTTATTACAAAATCTCGATTTTCCCAATTTTCGAGTTATTTCTCTTTATTATTAAGCGTGCGATGTGTTACGTTACATACTCGTTAAAGCCCCGATTGAAAACTGTCCATTGACTGTTAATAATATTTCATCAAAAAACGTCATTTTAAGTATCTTTACTCAAACATTGCGTAAACTCCCCTCTACCGTGTAAATAAAAATCAGTATGAAAAATAAACCACTCACTGGGGTTGCTGTCGTATCATCTATATTTTGTTCTATTCACGCCATCGAAGAGATTTTATTATTGTTTTATACTCGGAGTACTATTCTTTAAAGTGAGAGAACTCTCATATTATGGGTGATCCTAAATTGACCGGATTTTACATGTGTAACCGAACTGACATCCGAGAAATTCGTCGTTGAATAACAGCATGATTACAAATGATATAATGTCTACTGTTTGATTTATAATACAAACTATGATTACATAATAATGCCCTACAATTTACCGAGTACACTTTCTGAACAGGGACAAATTGGTAAAGGCGCAACTTCACATGCGCCGAACAATTTGCCACCTACGCGTGTGAAGTATACGATGATTGCCAATTATTGCACATTTTCCATTCGTGTCTGGTTACAATGAATGCGCTCATAGACACAGAAAGTTAATATACCAGTATTACCTCTATTTTTATATACTAAGGTAAATTGGATTTTTCTAACGTAATATCAAGGTTAAAGTTTTAGAGAAAGGAATTTCTTAAGAACCATCGACCTTTAAGTAACATGCCTTGTCCAGGCTACCAATTTTTTTTTCTATTTACCTTCCATACATTTTTATATTTACGCGATCGACGGGAGTTTACACAATGTTGTATACTCGGGGCACTTGTGAACAGATATGGAAGAATCTTCATATTATACAGATGACATCTTTACGATCGCTAATTTACTTATTTCATTTAGTCATAATAATTCATCGAATTTACCACTAAGCTTTTAAACTAGGAAAAAGTGCGTCTCACTAACATACCTAGATTTCCGGCAATAAGGCTAATGTTTTGAAAGTTTAGAAGCATCAAGCTTTTTGATGTTAAGTAAAAGCTTTAGGTGTAGGATTCATTATCAGACCTAAAGCGCTACTATGCTAAATTCCTTACGACCTTATGGCGACGAGACAGCGATTCTTGTAAAAAAATAAGGTGTACTGTGATTTTTCGCAAGCGCTAGCAAGCTCCGACTTCGATTGATATCATAAGTGTAAGGAATTTAGCAGAAGAACGCTTCTACTCGTAGTAATATCTATGGCTTTTGACCGACACAATGGTGGCCGCAGATATGTGGAGAGGGCTTAGTATAATTCATAATTTATATCATAACATGTCGACAGAATATTTAACATGGCTGAAGCCAGAGTTCGAGGATAAACGCTGTAGTTCAAATATGAGTGGATTAATAATGCATAATACGACCTGTACCCAAGGATACAACATTACGTTTGAACTCAACTAGAGAGGTTCTTCAAAAATGTATTGTAAGTAATACGCTTGCTAGAGGCGTTGCTTTAGTTTTCATACATATTTTGGTGATGCTTTATGCTCGGGGTATAGGAACTAGGACTACGCGTAACGACAAGAGCGGTACTTGCTCCTGAGTTATTGGACAGGTTTATGGGATTAGTGGATAATTCACAGCATTATGTCATAATAGTCAAGAGAGTTCTATACATTAATTAATATTCAGTAAAGCAGTAGACTATTTAAGGTTAACACAGATTGCAAAAATAATGTATAGTTTCATCCACGGATTCATGATTAAATTAATATCCCTAATTATGAACCCAATTAATGCTTAGTAATTTGAGCTTGGGCTAAAGTCACTGGGTTCGATTCCATCAAGTGTTCGATATTTTCTTGATAAGTATTATTATATTAACTGCAAAGTTTACAAATCCTTTAGAATAAATGAGAGTGCACAGTTTTGGAAGAGTATAATACTTGGCAAAAACCTTCGATTAAAGTGGCTGTCATATAAAATTATTCTCTTTTTTCGAATCCTTTCTTTTCTGAGAACAAAACGCTACATGGCGGACATTGAATTAAGTTCCCATATTCGATACTCTATACAAAAAATAAAAATACAATGGAAGAATACTAAATGGCAGACGACGCGACGCTTTCAAATTGAACGAACGAGTATTTAATCCAGTCCATCCGAACTTCAACGGCAACTCCCGCGAATTGGACAAACGTCTGTCGATAGCCGGAGTCGGTGTTGGTAGGACTATACAATCAACACTTTGGCTGCTCCCTACACAGGCAAATATAAACAGTAACCACAGTTCAAACCGATTTATCAAAAATGTATGGAAATTAAAACGCTCACTAACGGCGCTGTTTTATTTTCCAAATTTTTTTTATTGAGTTTAAACTTGTGGAACAGTGCGTTTGGTAGGGCTCTACAGTCTGCACGTTCACTGCCACACACAGGCCAATATAAACAGTGTAATTGGAGTGTTGGTGTGTCGAGTGAGTGCACAATATGGCGCCATAAAAAAAGGGAACAGGAAACAATAGTTCACTTTGCATCCGATATTTGATTCGAATGCCCACAGGCGTAGCAAACTGCATTTTATTAAAATCAAATTATTTTTTATTAAACGTTGTAGCATTTTATTATATCAATTACTTTATTTATTCTTTCTCAGCCCTTTCTACTCCCACTACTGAGCCCAGACATTTCCACACTGTTTGTATCTTTAAATCAACCAACAAAAATAGTTATTAAATTTAACTTTAAATTATATTTATGGTCATTTGACATACTTACATGGAAATTAAAATTAAAAATATACTTCGGGACACTTGAAAAACCGTTGCCTAGTATAACAACTTTTTTATTACTCTCGACGTTTCGTTGGCGTCGTAGCTTAATACATCTTCAGGAGACACCTTTTCTGGCTATGATTCCATCGAAATTCTCGGAATAATGTGAAGTCTCCAACGGCGGTTCGTCAAATATCCGAAAACTTTCAATAATTTTTAAGGTAATTTTAACTTCCACAAAGTTAAGTAAGATCATAAAGCTGGATAACGCGGCAAGAAGTTACACTTTATGTGTAGCTTAGTTGCGTTTACGTTTTTTGTGTGGGCGTATGGATTTTTTGACAGAAGATGTGTCAAGTATGTCATGTAAGACGATCTGACGCATGTAAATCAGTTGAGTTTTCCTATTGTGAATTTTGCTATCAAAGCTTTCATAATTCATTAAACTATGTACTTACTATTGAAATGGAGGTGATTTTATTTTTTCGTCAGTGCTAGAGTTCCGCCTATGCGCCAGCCCGCGCCCTTTGCATCTCAAATGGAAGTGAAAACATTTCCACATTTTATTGGTTCTAATTTATTTGCCCCTTGTTTTGTGAAATAAGCGACAGCCCCCTCCCCCTGCCCCTCCACCCTCCCCCACAACGTATTAGGAACAATCTCGGGGGAAATGAGGACTAAAGAACCCGGTGAAAGTAAAACAATGGACCCACATGGGTCAAACAACAACAGCGGCAAACAATAACATCAAATAATTAAATTCTACAGCGTCTGGCTACTTTCATCTAAGTTGTACATTTGAAATTTGTACTATGAATATTAATCAGCATAATAAAAAACAAGTATAATTATTGTTACTTGACTTATAGGTTGGTATGAGGCTGACCACCCATATTGTTAAAATAGTTCAGTTTGCCAATGCCACTCCTGTTTCATGGAAGGTCGCTAAGACTGGTAAGAGTTGCATAGATTTTGTTCATTAGAGATTGGGTTTTTATGTTCTACATCCACATGCGGCATGTGTAATCGCGAACTTTCACGTGTATGCTTATGGGATATGAATCATATATAATATGTTTATGTAATATGAATCTTAATTGTAATATATCTTTGCGACTTGAATAATGAATTGGATAACAATGTAGGTAAGCTTGAATCAAATAAAAATGAACAACCCTACAGGGAGAGACGGTGTGGAAAACTTTAAATCAAATTATTTATCCATCCATCAAACTTTGTACTTCAAAATAACGGGAATAAAAACTGCACTTTTCCATAGAAAATTGTCAGATGTTGAAAAATTCAATAATACTTTAATGAATGGATGGGCTTGAAACTTGGCATTCAAATGTACTCGTGCAAAGGTATGGCTAACATTTTTTCATACGTATAACTTTGTAAAAAGGTTCTGTGTGTTGAGCTAACCGAAGTAAAATATAAAATAACTCTTTGAAAGTCATCATAAATATAATATTCCAATTCTGGTCATTTTTGCTGCAAAGGATGGCAAGAGTGTACATTTATGGATATATAGATATATGGATATTCATCCTCAAGCCAATATATTTCCAATCAGTAATTATCGTTAAGATGATGTTTGTACAAATCCAACGACCATTTTTATCTATATTTGGAATAGAATAAAATCTATTTGCAGTCAATATTTATTGTATAAGAGTCGTGATGCCAATTAGAAACAAACAACTAATATAATCATAAAGGAAAAATAGGCTTATCGAAATAAGAAATGATTTTGTAAATCATCTAAGCCTTATTGATAGATAAGCCTAAAGGATTAAGTATAAGGTCCTTTTATTTGTCTTTGAATCGACACAGTGTTTCGCGGTATATTTCAAAACTTTGTGTGATGAACACAGTGGAGAATAAGCGGCTGGCGATCTGCAAGTAGTACTGCTGTGAATAAATCGATTGTTCCAAAACGATGTACCAAAGCAAAATATTTGGATAGTGCCTTTTGCATATCCACCCCTGTGCGGTGGAATGCCCTACCCTATGAGCTTAGAGCCGTAGATAGTGCAAGTGTGTTTAGGTTGGGATTGAAGACATCTTTGTTTCGGAGATGTTTCAGTTGAATAGTGCCCTTGCAGCGATTTATCACAAAACGGCACTATAAATATTATCTTTGTTATAATTATTATTAACGTGCAAAAGTATGTTAATCACACGAAAGTTACTTCATGGTAAAAACCATATTTCTACAAAAAGCAATATTTCAACGCTATTTTAGTTATATCAACAATCACCAAGACGTAAGTTAAGTTTTACTCAATTTGTATAATTTAAGTAAATATGACTTATAATGGCTCAAACAGCGGAAAAGCTTTGCATTGCGAAGATTTACTACAGCTTAAATATGTGAATCTCTGATCAAGCTGTTACTCTGCTATGGCTTTCAGGAGGAAATTGTGCCCTCAAATTTATGTTTGGTTAAGCTCTAATTTGTGTGGAAACAACTAAAGCAAAATACCGGTATCAAAAACGTTATCAAAAATCAAAACCGGTATCAAAAACGTTCAAAGCATCAAAACACTGAAATTCTTATTTCAATGAAAGATATAAAAATGATCTAAACATGAAATCATATAAAAGTTGTGTGTGGTTCCATGGTCAATCTATCTATAATCTATAATCTAAGTTGCAAGAATATATTCATTCAAAGCTCTCAGATGTATGCCCACAAACAAACACGTGTAGTTCGCGCTTACAAATGCTGATTGTGTACTTACAAATAAAATCCAAACCTCAAATGAACATAAGCCCTGCAACTCTTGCCGACATTCCCTGAAACAGGGGTGACATTGGCAAAGTGAACCATTTTTTACAGTATGGGTGGTCAGCCTCATACCAACCTATAAGTCAAGGAATAATAATAAAAAAAACAACACAATTTTTACAGAAGTGTATCTGGCCACATTCTGATAAAAATGGTCAACACTTCGACTTTGTTTTGTTCTTGCATTAATTATTTAACCCTTTCCATGTATACTATTATTTCATTTCATACATTCCAATCCAACAGAGTACAATTTCACAAAATGTGTATGTGCAATATATATATATATATTTATATTTATGCTTTTAAACTAAAATTGGATGAAAATTATAAGTGTATAATCTAATTTTATTTTAAAGCGATACAAGAGTTGGTAAATACAAACAAATCGTAAGATAAATTATCCCACATTTCAGCGCAAATGTTCTTCACTCAGTGTATGTATTTAAGTGTCGCTCTGAGCTTATACGGGTCCGGTACAACAATAAGGGTAGATGGGGTGACAGAGGCAACAGTACTGCTCTTTAGGAAACAGGGAAATCTCTCAGGGACCGCTTAGGGCATAAATTGAAAATTATCGCTCCAACTCCGAGGGACAATTGTCTTTTACACGGCCCGCGGATATTAAGCAGATATTTTCAGTTATCTACTTCATTTGTGTTATTTGAATTTTGCGGTGATAGCTCTACTTTCCCCAGAATAAAAGTTAAATATGTATGATTTTTCTTTTTTCATTGGTTATACATGAAAAAATATTCTACAACGCTTGCTTTCAAATCGAGATGCCTCGGGTTTGGTCCAAATCAAGGGTAACAGAAATCATATCTCGTTTCGGTGTTTATTTCAAACCCAAATTCGTAGTCCTGTCAAGGCTATACCTTCGTACTGTAACTGTAACTGTAACTCTGTCGCCATTCCGCTAGGGGTGGCCAGAGCCTCTGCAGAGTTGCCTCCATTTTTTCCTATCCTTACATATCTCTTTCAATTCATTCATATCCATCACCTTTTTCATGCATTTTCTTCTTTTACGCTCACTTTGTATATCCCATTCTTTCACAATCTCCTCAATCTGATCACTCCATACTTTTCTCGGTCGTCCCTTCCCTCTTTTTCCTTTCACACTTTCTTCACCCTTCGTGAATAATGCAATAAGAAATATAACTGTATGTCTAGTTTTTTTGCGTTACGAGTGAAGTTACTCATCACAAGATATTTCATTAAGAAGTTTCATATCTTTTGAATGATACTTATTAACTGAATATTACTTATCAACTGAGTACTGTGAGTCTTATTTCTTAATAAATAGAAGTATTTTTTTAGTGCCTTAATAACAAAGTAGGGTTAGTAATTTTGTCGATACCATTTTTGTAAAAATCACACCTGATCGCTGTCCATTATCACCAACTCAATCAAAGCACAATTTCATTTGACTGCTGGACTAAGCCTTCCCTGCCATTCTCTTCTCTAGCCATTCCGAGTATGGTACACTTTTTACCTTATAGTTTTTTACTTCCGCCGTCCAATGCCCTGCAGGGTGAGTGACTTCTCCTTCATCAGGCTATTCCAAAGAGGAAGTCACCATTACGGAGCATGACGTGACGGTATCCAATATCCATGATGCAGCAAGGAACCCAAAGGGAGAATTTATTATTAATATTGCCTTTCATTGTTTTCCTGACTAAGCAATATTTCACGCCGCGTTCAGCTTTTTAAAACACGCCAGAAAAGCGGACACTTTTAAAGGTGATGATGAATTGTATTATAGCCTGTTACTGTTACTCTGATGCCTATTCCATTCAAGATGGGCAGAGCTTTTTTGGTCGTCATCCCTTCTTTCTATCCTGGTATTCTTATCTTAATATGATGGTGCAACCAAATCTCTTTTACAATTTCAAAACAAGTGGCTAGGAACTCTCTACCATATTTTTCACTTATTCATAGATAGGCTTATAAAGATAGAAGACGTAGCTATCTGCATTCATTTTATCCTTTATAATCCAAATTGAAAACGTATTTTCCCCATTAGTTTCTAAAATAAATAATCAAATACGCGGAGGTAGTGTTTTCATCCACAAGCGCTGTTTGTTTGTTAAACATTTTTAACTTCTAGGCCGTTATTATGGAGGGCCAATCATAGGGTATGTCGGTTCATTTATCTTCTACATACAGTTCATCTATTACACCATTCTTGTGTAGTATTCCATAACATGGGATAGTAATGGGTTGACCCTCTGGCTCATGCTGACAGCTCATGATGCGGGCAGCGCTCTAGGCTTTGGAGTTTAGAGATCAGCTGTGCTCTGAAGGTTTAGTGCTTAGTCACTCGGAAGTGTAGTTAAGTGTCAGAGGTCAAAGTGAGCGCACAATTTGTATTCATAAACAAATCAAAGACGATCAAAACAACTACTTATACTTGTACAGTCCCTCAGCGGAGATTAATGATCTTCAATTGACATCGTATCTAAATTATATGCTATGTAAAATGAGCAAGAGTAAATTACAGTTCAGAGGGTGTATTTACATGCATAGTTTGATAACCGACAAAAAAAACACGATTAAAATTTTCAAAACAGAGACTATTATAATCACCTATTTTTAAGAAATTAAAAAAGGCAAAAAAGTGCACTCCACTCTACAGTAAACGGGATTTTGTCGTTGGAAGGAAAAGAGATGCAGGGACAACTTATCGTAAATAAGAAAATCGAATCCGTTTGAAAAATGTGCTGCAAAGATCTTACAAAAAAAACACAAAGAAAAATTGCTCGCCAACATTTCTTCTAAAGCAGCAGGATGCATGATACATGGATCACATTCATATACTTCTTCCAGTCTAGGACAAGTGGAAAGATCGCAAAGTCTAGAAACCAAAAAAAAGTCGAACATTTACGGAAAATGTGACTCAAGTGTGTGCATGAAGGTCTTCAAAGGCTGTAGAGGCTCGAAGTTAAAATTAAAAAAAAAACACGATGATGCGGACTACTTATTTGCAGTACTATGACAAAAACAAATTTATTCCGTAAAGGTGGTGGATTGAACGATAAGAGCATGGTAACGTAGGAGAGGATTTGAGCACGCAGCCAAGAGCATCTTAAACATGAACATTTGGATGGACAGTGTTCGAAGACCGCGCTTTCGTAATTGCAGGACCGTCCACTTGGAATCAGCTGCTCCCAGAAGTGCGTGCCAAGGAAGGGATTGAAAGTTTTAAGAAGGGAATGAAGACCCATTTCTTCACCGCCGCGTCAAGTCTGAAAGCGCCCTTGCAGTGACAGTAGTCACGAAACGGCGCTCTACTCATCATCATCATTATCATCATCACCATGATGTATTCCTCTTACCTGGCAGGGGACTCTATCTGTACATGGTGCGCGGAGCAGGAGGGCGCAGGCCCCCGGGGTTCACTAGGGCTGCTCCTCCTGCTCAGGGTCTCTGGGGACACCAGCACGCCTCCTGGGGAAGCCGGGCTGGGCAGCGGGGGCTCGGGGGCGCAGGGAGAGGCAGACTCTGCTGAGGCTGCGGCGCCGGGCAGGGTGAAGCTGCAACGAGTAGAGGAGGATTCAAGAAAATATCACCAAATCATGAACGATCACAATCATAAAATAATAAATTGAGAAATGCATGCTTTCGAGTGAAAAACTTCATATTGCTTCCTAGAGTCTACTCTAATTTTGATCTGAGTAATTTTAAGAAGTGATGCGGTGATTTAACATCTCATGCAGGCTCTATGCTACTTTCAAATACTTCATTTTCCCCACCTTCACATGAAGTATATAATGAGACGGGGATGAGATGTTATAAAGATAAAGCTAAGATTTAGTTATGAGAATACGTTGACACTTCAGACGTAAATAAATGCCAACATGCATGTTGCACGTACTTGACAGATAAAGGTGTTCCAGCGCACGCAGTATGTACATGAAAATAGAATAATCAAGGGTAAACGGAAAAAGTTAAAGCAGAAGTAACATTGGCAATAATGAAGAGAAAGATGAAAGTAATTTTTGGGTTTTTAAATGTCATTAAACGTGCTACATACATGTTTACTGTATTATTTTCATTCAGCAAGTTTTGACACCAAACCACGTCGAATACTTTTTTATGCGATATTCAGAATTGAAATAAAAAATATTTCAGGTGCGGCTTTAAGTAAAAGTTTTGTACACGATGAGAGAACTTCATTAATTATAAAGTTAAATTTGCTTTTAAAAAAACCTTCATGAAAGTAAAAACAAAAGCAATTTTTATCATCCCAGCTTATCTCACCTCAACAAAAGAAATATCACAAATGAAACTAAAAACAAAACTTTCACTTTTTTATGAAGTGCTTAAAAAAAGTTCTGCCTCCATTCATAGAGCGCGGCAACTTTCGTGGAACTTTAGACAGCAAACGAGAAAAAACTGCCTTTAAAAATATGAAAATAAAATGCTGGGATTTTTGTTCATCTTTTGAGGCGTCGCAACGCCAGGAAAGTTTCCCACGCCTGATGATGTGCAGGGAATATTAAATTGCAAACCCTGGAAGAAAAGCCAGAGGCAGGTCTACTGCTGTTGCCAAGAGCTGCTTTCTTCGGACGAAGACAGCTCGCAAGTTGTACATTTGAATTTAGAGCCATAGCCATAAGAGAATAATAAAAGAAACGGAACTGTCTATAAGACAAGTAGGAGAGATGAACGGTATCGATAGAAATGGTAGTTAGACATAAATATAAATATATATTTAAAAATATAAATGGTACAACATTGTTTTAATTCACTTTATTAATTTATAAAGTGAATTAAAACAATGTTGTACCATTTATATTTTTAAATATTTATAAAAATGGACTTTCACTGTGTTAACAGATTAACACTAAAAAATATGTTAGTTAGACATTTCGACGTTTAGTCCAAGTCATATCAAAAGTAACGAGGAGGGGTTCTTTTACTGCGCAAATAAGAATAAACAAAATTATGCGAAGAAATTTTGCACCCGATCGTATTTTTATAGCACTATCTACAAAACTGAACGTTGGAAAATCTGAACACAGTAGCCGATAGTAGTGTATGGAGAAAATTCAGAAGGCCTAAAATCTAAGATTGGACTGAAAAAGGCTGAGTAAGAAGAAAAATAAAAACAGCCACACAACAGCTGGTATATCTGGGGCATTGTTTACCGTTTTTTCCTTCACATAATGCATTTCGTCTTTATTCGAAGTAGGATAAATGCATCCTGTAGACGTCGGATATGACTCTGACAAAACGCAGATGAAGTTTTCTATAAAAGTATTCGTAAAGTGTATGTTTCAATATGGTTTCCAATCGTGAATTTTTTTTTTGGACAACAGGTACGTAGGGCATTAGGTACTCAAAATGTTTGTTCTATAGGCAAGTTGCAAGGTAGAAAATAAGTGATAAGGACAGCGGGAAAGTCTTTCCTTACTCGCTCCATCTGAACCGCCTTTTATGGCGGCTTGTTTATAACTAGATTATCTTGGTTCGCTAAAGTTCCTCTGTCACATTCGGGTTTTCCTCGAAAGCGCATTCACCGATGTGCGGCGCGTCTGCGTTTTTACGAACGATCCAGCGCGCTCTTATCCATTCACGTCTCATATGCTACTTTGTTCACATTCTCACACAAATTCAATTCTGAAACACTTGGAAATTTCATGCGAAATTTATGTGATTTAGAAATTTATAACCATATAAAAGTTTTCCAAAGAACATTAAAGTTGAATACTTAAAGTATAAAGATTTTAATGTGTAATTTTGATATACTATTAGTATAAACCTACGAAATTTTCAATTATACGTCAGTAAAATCAAACATGACTTTAATTTAGAAATTACCAGTAGGTACCTATATTCGTTTTATTTCTGAACACTAAATACATATTAAGGCATATTCTTCAAAGTTCAAGCAAAATATTGAATAAGGCTCTAATAGACAAGACCCTTATTATGTCTATACATTTAGGGCTGGTATTATATTCATGCTTTTCCATGCAAGCAACCCTTAAATAGACAATGTGGATAAAACTAATGTTTCTTTTGATTGGCGTTCAGATTTGTTTGATTGCCCCCCGTATTTGCTCTTCAGGCGCATAAAAATATACTTTTTTTTTTTTTTTTAAGAAATCCTGTGCAATAGACTCCCTAGATTCTACAGACTCAAGGGGTCTATGACACTTGTTGTGGTGCCGCAGAGGTGTACGAGCTTGGTCGTCGCTACAAAGCGCCAATACTCAAGCAAGACACAGTTGCTGTAAGGCTGGATGGACCTTTGGTGACCGGTCATTGGTAAAGGCTTATGAATTTTTCAACCCAGCGTTACATTCGAAATATAAATGGTATATTTTTGTGCTCTGCCGGGATCCGAATCCACAACCTTCCATTTACGAGTCCGAAGTGTTGCCACTACGGACTACGGACCGGTCCAATTTGCCAACGACACGCGGTGTACCTGAGCGGTTATCCATCCAAGCACTGCGACCACGTCCAATGTTGCTTAACTTCGGTGATCTATGGGAACCGGTGCTTTCAACATGGCTTACGTCGTTGACAATACTTAATTTATTATGCTCTTTTTGGTTATTAATTCTTTTGTCATTTTTATTATTGTTATCGATGGATTTTCCTTGTTCTTCTGGTTATTTAACCATCAGTCTTTTTTGTATTTTTCAGTTAAGAAAACCATTGAAAAACTGATATGTAAGTTAAAACTTTTCCTCACACTCAGTTATAACTGTGATGTATTTTTAGGTATAGTTGGTAATTACTTAATATACCTACCAAGTTGATTTTAAGATACATTTTGCAACAATACTCCATGCAACGCAGGTAGAAGTAGTCCGTGGGTAGTACATAAGTTCTAACTGAAGCAATACGTAACCAGTTTATTAGCTACGCCGCGTTTACGCATAAAAGTAATGGAAAGAAACCTCATTCTCTTCTCTACAATACATTACAATACCCCATAGTAAATTTAATCGGTCGCGACATTACCATACAACAATAACTATGTATTTAACCAAGTTTAAACTCCTCCAATTCATGGATTAATTCTAATCAACCGCAGCCATTTATATGGTGGGCCTAATGTGATTTGTGAGCTAGGGGTGTGCTGGGTGTCACAGCTGTTCCCCGCCCCTCAGATATCCACTAATAGCCAACTCCTGTCAGCGGGGACATCCCTACACACGTGTGAGCCACTTACAACGTGTTATGCCCGCTTTCCACTGCGAGCGGGAAATAGCTGAGCGGGAGCGGGAAATAGCTGAGCGGAGCGTAGTGAAATAGTTTTGGCCTTCCATTGCGAAAGAGTTTTAAAAAATAATGGTATTTGCCTTCCACAGCCAACGAGCTCGGCGGAGTGAGCTAGGCGGGAAATGAGATGAGTCAGATGAAAGAGTTGTTTGCCTTCCATCTACAGCTGGCTTAGCGGAGCCAACTAGTGTGTGACAGCTCGTTGCAGCCTACGCCCAGATCAAACGTTTTAATTATTAGTAAAAAAAGTTTTTTTTTTTGTTTCGAAAAATAAAAAGTAATATATTATTTTGCTTTAATACATAAAAAGTAGATGTTTGAAATAAAACATACATTTTAATATTTTCAAATTTATAAAATAATGTATGATGTGCAGTGTGTGACAGCTCGTTGCAGCCTACGCCCAGATCAAACGTTTTAATTATTGATAAAAGAGTTTTTTTTTGTTTCGAAACATAAAAAGTAATGTATTATTTTGCTTTAAACATAAAATGTAGATATTTGAAATAAAACATACATTTTAATATTTTCAAATTTATAAAATAATGTATGATGTGTTTTTGTAAATCATGTATGGTGTGTTTTATCGCTGTCACGCAACTGCGCGGGTTGGCGCGGGGGGCACGGGGGAGCTGAGTCAGTTGAAAACTAGCGGCCGAGACCATGACACAGCGGAGTCATTTTTACTCGCTCAGCCTGCTCCGCTCACTCCGCTGTCGGTGGAAGCACTTCTATGAAATTTACTGTTGCTAGTCGAGCGGAGTCCGTACGGAGTCCGCTGGAAACTCGCTCAACTCTGCGACCACTTTCGTAACTCTTTGTACTCGCTCAGTCCGCTCCGCTGACTCGCTGTCGGTGGAAGCACTTCTATGAAATTTACTGTTGCTAGTCGAGCGGAGTCCGTACGGAGTCAGCTCCGCTCGCAGTGGAAAGCGGGCATAAGAGTAGCACACCCCCGCAATATTAACACGTGTGCTTAAAATCTCCGAGACATTTGGGACGACAAGAAGGTTGTTCACTCTTCATCCCTACTCACTTTTCGTACAGCACTAATTCTGTCTGGTTTGTCTACAATTTATATCTGTGAAAGCTTTCATACATCCCCGCACAATACCATACTTCTGATCCGGCACCGGATAAAAAAATGCGGTCAAACCGGACAGAATTCGTTTAATGTGAAAAGAGCGTTAATATATTAATTGTTATCGGCACAAAATTTATTCGTGTTTTTCAGTTCCTTTACCTATAGATTGGTGTGTGGCTGAAAACCAATACTATAAAAAATGGTTCATTTAGCCAATGTCACCCCTGTTTCAGGGAAAGTCAGCAAGAGTTAACAAGCTGATGTTTATTTGAGATTTGAATTTTTATGTTGTCAGTTCACATGCGGCATGTGTAAGCGCAAACTTACAAACGTCTGTTCGTGGGCATGCATGTTATAATATGAACCTGAATGTAATAAATCCTTGCAACTTCAATTATATATTATAAATTCACCAACTGAAGTAAATTTCGCTTGTAGAAAATGATAATCCGTTGATCATCTACGCATCAAATACTTTGGAATACAACAATTTTCAACAGATCTATTCTATCGATCATCCGCCGTAAAAAGTGAATTTTCTATATAAAATAACGATACCTAATCCGTGCATCATTCATGTATTCAATTTTTCTGAATAATTCGGTTATTTCGTTTTAAATATAAACTTTTACTAGTAAATGTTAGTAATTCAGGATTTATTTAATCTCCGACTGCCTATAAATCACACTTGGTTTTGAAAGTCCAAAGTATGTATATATCCTAAAACGTGACAAAGATGTTATCGCATATTCTGTCACTTCTGTGAAAAGCAGTAAATCTTTTGTCCTACAACATCTGTTCCCAATAAATCCCACATGTCAATGTGTGCGCATACATGTTATCTGCAGCAGATTGAGATATTCTAGAACAAGACGGAGGGACAGAGATGAATCCTTCGTCACGTGTCACGCCGCCCGACAGTCTGACAAAATGCATTTAGTTTCACATCTTGCAACGGGCCAGACTTTTTCATTTTAACCGAACTTTAAGTACTTCTAATTTTATTTTTGTCTCTAAAAACATCCTTGTGCTTACACACTCGAATTTTCGTAGCAGGAGTTTAGTTCCTTCAAAGCGAAAAAATACAAAAATTATTACTTTTGTCCTATTCTTGGGTGATGTAAAACATCTTCCTTGTTTTTTTTATGAATAAATTGAACTGTAAAAAGTTAATACGATTTTTAATGGTAGAAATTACAATTTCAATTTACTATAATTAAAAAAATAAAGCAATTATAAAAACCCACGTATTCACTTATTGTAGATGCCAAAATCATGACAGTAAATAAATTAAATTAAGTGAATCTCAGTCTTTAAGAGGAAGGTATATCTGCGCTAAAACACACTTTAAAATGAAATGCAAAAGCATGCTTTCTCTGCTTATAAGAAACAAGCCGTTTGCCGTTTATACACCATAGACGTAAGTACAGTGAAGGAAAGGTTACAAGTTACAACGTTGCGCTGAACCTTAGCATGCCAGGGGTTTGCTTATGTAGGAGCGCATTATAAGTAATAAAACGAACCAAATTTATGATGGCTGCCAGTTTGAAATTAGTCAGCAAAGGGAACCAGAAATACACCTACTGTTCAGGATCGTAAACTGGCGTAATATAATATTATATCCGAGGAATATCCAGGAAGCCGTTTACGGAGAAACGGGGTGACAAGGGATAAGAAAGGGAAGGTTGAGGGTATGAGGAGAGGTGGAGGTAACACCCCGACTAACTCTGGATCACCAATAAACTACTGGTTATACTGCCAAGGGTGGACTAACTAAATCCCTGATTATATCACCCAGGAATAAGGTTCAACTGTTGAGCCATTTACATTTAATTAAATATTTGACTCACTGCGTTATTCATAGTAATTTCAAAAAATCTGGTTTATGGTCAAGAGGCCGAAATGGATGAATAACCATGTGTATGTTTGATCAAGAGATCGTTGGTTTGAGTCCCTAAGCTCGCAACGCAATGCCAATGCCATGCCTAAACTGCACATACAAATATAGTGTACGACAACTTCTCACCGCGTTGTGTCCTAAACAACCAAAGTGGCAGTTGAACCCATTTTCCCAGGAAAGAGGACGAGCCTTAGACTTATCATTTCACTTCAAATGGTGGTTTTTGTGTTCCCAAAAGTGCAGGTTCTTATTTTTTGTAATGACTGAAATAAACACCAAAACAGGTGTTATAATATAATTTCCGATACCTTGGTGGGAATCAAACTTTAGCCCTCTGGCATTGAACACAAGCGTTTCATTAACTAAGCTACCGATTGGACGGATGCTAAAAATAAGAAGAATACTAATTATATTATTGATCTGAAATTGTTCATAAGACACGAAATGTTTCTAGCTCGACTTCTGAAGACAACTTGTAGTTACCTTTGAGATGGTTTACTGAGGGAATCTACCAGTTTATTGCATATATTACATAAGTACTTGATAAGTAAGTAAATATACAACATAAATACAAGATGGCATACTAAGGTAAACTGATGGTTGAGAAAACACAAAAGGTCTTCCGGCTGACGTACCCTTTACACATCTTTAAACAAAACCTGCAATCAAAGCTATGCACCCATTAGTTCGTGAAACACGGAGCTTAATTAGTAAGTACAACCACCAATCTCCATGTAGTAAAGACATGTATAATGTCCCATAAACATGTACAATGTATAAAGGGGACATGTCAGAGCTGTGCGTTGTGGACCAAAAACTATTTTAGCCCAAATAAATGCAATATCCGTTTCAACCTGACTCAACACCAATCGTCCTTAGTTAGAAAGAGAACAAAAATGCTCCCGATGTGAATTCATTCTTAACAGAGACGCGTGAGGGGCATCAAAATTTCTCTGCAATGTTGGCATTCCTAAACGTCATATTTGCGCGGACAGTTGTTTTGATCGCTAAATTTGACAGTTTTGAAAGAAAAAGAAAAGAGATTATAAGATATCACCTATCTATCTATAATCTAAGTTGCAAATATATATTGCACAGATATGCTGCAAAGATATATACAAGGGAAACGTGTAACTCGCACTTACACATACTGCATGCGTAATTAAAAAAAAAAACCTTACAAGAACAGAAACCTTGCAACTTCTGCCGCCTTTTCTTGAAACCGGCATGGCATTGGCAAAAGTGAACCAAGTTTAACAGTACGGATAGGCAATATCAATGATTGATACTGTTTAGATCGTATGAGTACGTGTGGACGTGAGCCTAGGCACGCTGATTGGTGTGTGTGATGTCTCTGGTACAGTGTCGAACAATCCTAGTGAAAGTATCTACCATGTTCTCGAACATGCAAAGATAGTCTCTGCTGCCCAAAATAAATACGAGCAAAGATTCTGTGGGAAGACAGAGTCGCTTTGACCATTGTAACGTAAAGACCTGTAAGCAGAGAGTGAAGAGTGAACAGTAGATAGTACCCTATATTGTGAAATAAATTTAAATCCTAATGTCATTAAAAGAACCCCAAGTCAAATCATAACAATATTGAAACCTCCAGAATAGTTTGTTAATAATGATGAAAAGAAACGTCTTTAATTTTAAATTTAACCTGACTCAGCCACGGCAACGCGTGGCAGGGTACACCTAGTATTGTATAATGTAGAATAGAGACATGTCAGGGTTGTGCTTCATAAGGCGGAACAGAGGAAGCCGTGGGGCAGGAGTAAGCTGGCAGGGGTGTGCATGAGCCTGTGCGCTTCGTTACACTCCCAACCTAAGCAAGGGTGAGTTGGTGATTAAGTTAGCAGAGCACAGGTAAAGCATCCCGTTAATAATAAAGGTATGAGTTCAAGTACAAATTACAACGTAGGCGAAACATTTCGAATTTTTCCCGGCGACGCGACGCGACGCTGCGTCACATGTCGATACAAAACAGATAAAAGTTGACAACTGTTTATTTATGTTGAAATCTAGGTTTCAAATATTTAAGGGCGATTTATTAAATAACGATCTACTACCAAGAGTTTGCCGCTGGTAGGCGTCGGCACTCTGATTTGCGTTATTTAGAGACAATTGCAACAATAACTGATCTTGGTTGAACAGATGCCATTGGTAAATTTTTAATTAAAAATTAATTTATGATTAAAACAATGAATTATTATTTGACATTGTCAATACCTGTTTTAGCCAGGCAAAATAGGTTGGTGCATTACATTCCTCTTAACAAACCTACTTTTAAAAAATGACAAAAGACCGCTGATTTTGTGTGTGTGCCTTAAGGGTTTTTTCCATCACGAATGCGGTATTTTACACAAGTGCGACTTCAGTGCTCCCAGCAACCAAACTAACGATGTAACCATAGAAACCCGTCTGTCATATGTCACAAATTTTTCCTCTCTTTTTTTGTCACAACTCTTATACTTGAGAGATACCAATAAAAGTATCCTAAGTTCCATGTACGGTCCCATTTGGAAGAAAGCATCTAATTTGACGTGCGTGTAGCTCTGTAATAAGTGATTGATAAAAACTGGAGCTTTCTTGAGTTAGAGCTAGTTCCCATTCATTAAGCGTGCATAGATTCCTTGAAGCTTAATTCACACAAAAATAAACTCCCGAATAAAATTTTAACTTTAAATTGATTGGCGCCTGGTATTTTACCAGAATTGTGGTTTCGCTTACACAATAAAAAAAGCTGCTGCCGGTATTTCAATGTACGCTTGAGTTGATATAATGTGTGTAAGGATACGTATCCTTGCATATAGATGTTGTGCGGCCGATGTGGTTGATATCAGATACAAGCGCAATGCAAATCTGTCCATAAATCAGCCGGGCCGACCACTGGCGCTGCCGCTGCCCTGTGGGGAACCCGCAGCACCAGGGCCCGTCACGGCACACTAGTGAGCTGCGATGGGGGTGGAGCATCAGGGGATTGCGAACATGACCTTGTAACGAGCTCTTCTTCATCCTCTGTCCACTTTTAAGGGCTCTTGAGGTGTGATACACACAAAACAGGGCTCACCAAATGAATCATCCTAATATTATTATTATTTTACATCATATTATGATGATGGATGTTTTTTTCCAAGGCGCCGTTTAATGGTTCATGACCATCTCAAGGGCGCCATGTCTCTTTGAGTATGGCATTTTCATCAATCTTCTTCTGAAGACAACAGGAAGGATCCTTAAAGCTTGTTCTCTGACTTGAAAGATAAAATTGATAGTCGATTCTTGATTTGAAATAATATTTGTAAGCTTGTTTTTAAGAGTAAAACTGAATTAGAAAAATATATGGAAAGCCAGTAGATTTATAATATTCGTAGTAGATAATGAGTATTTCGACCAGACCATCCTCTCGAAAGTCACAGTTTGATTGAATCGATGGATCGACCAGCTTAATTAACTTTAGCAGTGCTATTCACAACACGTTTAATCTATAGCTCATCTATGGTTCATCGTTTTGCGGTATAGAAAATTGGACTTAAGTGGAGTAAGAGTCATAGATTTGTTGTGTGTGAATAGGACCGTAAGACACTAATTTATCTTTTTCCTTTTTATCTCTTTTATCTTTTATCTCTCTTTTATCTCTTTATGTGCATTGGAAGCTGTTTACTTCAAAAGATTTGATTACAGAACTAACAGAATGCTAAGATATTATTTATGCTAACACAATGCTTTTAAAACATAGGCAGCTAAAGCACCTTTTCGTAAAGCGTAAACGCTTTTCCCATAAATCGCGTGTGATCTTTGATCCCGCAGTAGAGGAGGACATTTTAGGGAAGTATTGGTATATATATAGCTAAAGAGGGGAAAGAGACAAGAGGATATGGAGACCCAGCTTACTCCTGGTAAGGTCTGGAGTTGACCCCAGGATGAAGAAGGTCAGGGTCTTACCTGTAAATAATATATTTTAGGGTCTAGTATTGACTACGACCTTTTCCAGACAGATAGATTCCTGAACTAGTATTGTACACCTTTTTTTGAAATAGGAGTAAAACATATTAGCTCGTAAGTAAAATAATTGATTTAAAATTTGCAAATTTATGCAATGACAAGGTTGATGAACGAATGTTTGAGGGAAATCGTAGATGAAAGTCTTAACTCTCTAAGGTAAAAGACTACGGAGAATTTAGAGAAAAACACACACGAATACGGCAAGAGAAATATGACTCGATGTAAATAAGTGGAGGTGACTGCAAAGGACTTTAGAGAGTACCTACCTAATCTAAGTGAAAAAGCAAATTTAGTCCAAAATTTATTTTGCAGCACATGCTCTCTCGTGAAAAACCAAACGTAAAAATATATTTTCAATAACTTAGAGTGCCTGATGCACTTAGTGGTGTACACATTTTTGCAGATAAATTTCAGGACGCAGAGCGTACTCGGGCAGGCTAAAAATTTGAGTGCTTTTTGTTTCAGCATTTTTCGTTCCGCTCAAACGGCTGCCCCGGTCAGCGCGAAGCCGCGGGAAATCTCACACCGAGAACCTCCCAGCGCAGGCCACCCCACGCCTTCCCGCTCAAACCCAACCAACACCCTCCCAGGAGTACCAACAACTGGGTAGGTAGCATACAGGGGTGAAGAAAGAGGCCCGAACATTTTTTAAATTTGGAACTTTTTTGTAAAGCTTTTGGAGCAAACGTCGACACACTATTGTCTATTGAACTAACAATTATTTTTTTCGGGTACAATATTGTCTATGTCAAAACATGTTCAGACCTCATTATTACTACCTACTTGAAGTGAGCTTGAATTAAAATAATGTTCAAAAAGAAAAACTATTACATTATATTTGTTTCGTTTTATGATTTTTTTTAATCTTTACATTGATTAAAATAAAAAACTTATTTGTTACAATTCACATGAGCTTTTATTATTTTTAAACACTACCGGTTTCGGGAGAAGCAATACCTCCCATCTTCAGGTGTAAATATAAACTAACATACAAATACAATACATTATGACGTAGCTAGTTTCCACTCAATGATCAACAGACTTCTCACAATCCCACTCAATAATAATGATTACAATCAGGAACTGTCAACCATCAAACTAATAGCCAGCAACAATGGATATGAACACAAACTAATAGACAAATTACTTAATAATAAAAAACATAAAATACTTACCAAAAGATATCTGTACTCTGGACTCGATAATAATATCACAGAAAATAAATACTGGAAAAAAATTGTATACACAGGCCCATTATCCACCAAAATTTCAAAAATACTCCCCACCAATATTAAGCCCGCGTTTTATACAAATACGAACTTAAAAACTATCCTCTTTAACTCAAAAGATAAAATAGACTACATGATGAAAAGTGGAGTTTACGAGATCTCTTGTGGAGATTGCGATCTGAAATATATAGGTCAAACTGCAAGAAACCTTAAAACTAGAATTCAAGAACACCGCCGTTGCCTAACAAGCAACGGTCATTCTGAATTCGCCAACCATATAATAGAGTCTAACCATTCCTTTCATACCCACACACTAAAACTCCTTCACTCCATTCCCTACAAAGGTAAAATCATGAATAATTTTGAAAACCTAGAAATCCAAAAAAATATTAATTCAGTAAATAACCTCTTAAATAGTATTATATTTCCTAACACTTCTCCCCTACTTTCTATGTTTCCTACTACACCCCGCCCACATAACACTCCCCCCCCTCCCCCTCAGTAATTCAAATCCTCACGTCATAATGTATTGTATTTGTATGTTAGTTTATATTTACACCTGAAGATGGGAGGTATTGCTTCTCCCGAAACCGGTAGTGTTTAAAAATAATAAAAGCTCATGTGAATTGTAACAAATAAGTTTTTTATTTTAATCTATTAAAATGAACTTTCACGAAGTAACTGCCAAAAACCTAGATAATATAATCTTTACATTTTTTAAATTATTTTTTAAATAAATTCGTAAAACATTTTTTTCCTTAAATCATGACATGGTTAATTAAATTGTTTGTACGCTATACCTCACCAAAAAGAGACTAAGCTAATATAATTTGACACCATATAATACATAATTTGACATCATCGATATATTTGAATTGCTATTTCCATGTTTGAAACCTATTCTATGACACATTTCCATGACTACTGTTTTTTCTTTCAAACTATACCTGTTGATTTTTTTTTAAACCTGAAGATTAGTGCTTCCGTCAGAAGAACTCGGAGAACACTCGTACCAGTTTTTTGTGAGCATATTGTAAAAGCGGCTCTCTAATACGCCTTCTTTTTTATCGTTTTCTTGTTCATACTAAGAATATTAATAATTCGATGACTTCGTCAGGAATCCACAAGGAGTACACGGTGTAAACGCTTTCAAAATGAAAGTTCAAGTATTGTGATGCCGTCGCCTTCACAGAAAGGACTTAATTTTTCCAGCTGTTTTTATTTTATTTTCAATTTAACTGAGCATCCACATACTGTGGGTCCTTTTGGGACGTTTTGACTAATTAAATTTAACCATAACAAACTACAATATAGTAAGAATTGTGATATAATAGTTATGGACCCTGGCGCCACTGGTAGAGTTTACCTCCATCCCTTTTGGAAGCCACCCTCATTCACGTTCTACGACCACCCTTTCTCCCAGTGCAGCGTGCGTTTCCCTCCCCTCTTCCTCCTGTTTATGGGGTTGCATCGGTAGGTGGCTTCACGGGGTAGTTAGGCAGCTACCTATACGGGGAGAGAGCGTCCGTGTTCCGGCTTCCCTTTCACCCGGACTTTCCTTTTCACTTTTACGCCAAGTTTCACTGAGCGTTATGAGTGCCGTCTAATTGATGCACGGTCCAAAAAGGACCAGTACAATGGTTAGTAGTTTTTAGATTTTGTTTACTGCAAGCTTAAAAGGAAAACATATTTAAAAAAATATACAAAGGGGTTAGAAAATTTTTATAAGAACAAATGATTGTCAAAATACTAGAAGTAGCAGTGGAAAATAGAAGACAAAAATATTATTTTCAAAGATAAGAAGTATACAGACGATTTATTTTTGTAAAAAAGTGCGCACTTTTGCCTGCAATTTCTTTATATTCTTTTACATTAGTCGACAATGGTTCTCTACAAAAGCTATCGGTTGAACCTTTCGTACAAAAAAATACGAAAAAAAACATAGTTACAAAACAGAAATTTAGTTCATGTATGTGCCGTACGGTAAAAACGTGAACATACGAGTCTTAAGTCGCAGCTTTAATGTAATATTACCTTTTATTTGACTACTGAGTTTTCTAAATTTTCCAGAAAAATTGGAATACGTGAAAACCCATCCTGCGGGCACAGGCCACGTTTTTCCACATTTCCACCATCACGGAGTCATGACTCGTGACTGGAGTATTTCCCATCAAATCTGAAGCAGACCGAGCTTAGTATAAGCGGCTTATGCGGAACGTTTACTGTGTTATTTATTCTGGTGTTTAAGTACAGATTTTCCTTTTGAGTGGCAAACACTCACCCAAATAAATTAAATATAAATAAAATTCGTGTGCAAATATACATCATATAAATATAAATAAATTTCTCAAATCTAAAGCTTATTGAAATTTCATCTACTTCCAGCCAGGAAGGTTAAGGATCGAATCCAGGACTGTCAGATTTGATTTCCAGTAAACAGTTTTCTTCTATCTGAACTCCGCAACCTTTTAAGATATGAAAACTTCACATTCGTTCCATACAAGAGCTCCACACATCAATGTTACCCTTCGGTGATAGAGCTGTAAGAAGTTCAACAAAGCTAAACTAAACTTTCACAGGCTCATTGGTGTAAGCCTCTTAATTAAAGTCCAGGCATCTTGGGAATTGAAACAGATTCACGAAACATGCGCTGGGTCAGCTTGGGTCAAACCACAACACCAATACTTCTTGAGGCACTGAGTTTGTCAGCCACTGTATGTAATTCGGCTTTTAAAAATATGACCTCGTACAAATTTTACGTTTAAACTCAACCATTCTTTTCCTTCTTCTTTTGCCACTTTAGTGACGATTGGCGATCCATATAGTCTATCTATAATCTAAGTTGCCAAGGTATACTAACATTTAAAATTCATTTTAAATGCATGCCCATAGACATAGGTAAATTTGCGCGCTTACAAATCCTGCTTGTGTACTTACAAATCAAAATCCAAACCTCAAATGAACGTAAGTCCTACAACTTTCTCCGACCTTCCCTGAAACAGGGGTGACATGGGCAAAGATAGCCATTTTTAACAGTATGGGTGGTTAGCCTCATACCAACCTATAAGGCAAGGAATTAATTCTTCATCATATTAATTTGTACCTTCTGGGATCTTGTATTTCTTCCAAACCCTTGTATCGGGTTCTTCAACCAAGATGTTTTCTTTGACCTGGAGCTCGTCTTCACTGAATTCTCCCCTATATGATGAGATGAGGGAGCCAAAGTCTCTCATTTCTCATAAAAATGGGAAGCTGAACCATAGCGTATCCCAGAATTAATGTATACGTATGGATACTACAAAACAAGTAAAGTTTTAATTTTCGGTACCGGTCAACCGACAGCAACACTCACACTTCTCGAAGCATAAAGTTTGTCAGTCACTGCTCCAGTAGCTAATTCAGCGAGTACACGTGTTCTTCTCGTGAAGAGAACAATGGCGCTGGAGTGGTATTGTTCTCACATATGGCTGCAAATTGCCGTGCGTACATTAGGCATTGTCGCGTCTTCCTGGAGCTCCGCCCTCCCCCTGTAGGAGCTGCGGCCCCCTAGAGCAAGGGGCCTCCTAGAGTAGGAGGCCCCCCAGCCCAGGGGGCCAGACGCACTTGACTGAGGCCAGGAAGTCAGGAGCCGGTACGCGAGACAGCTTTGTACATGTGGAAAAATGAGACAAGTAGGTACTCATTGCTTCTTCAAACGATTGCCCAGCATTCAACAGTCTTTCAAGCCATTTTTCCTTGTCATAAAAATAATAGAGTAAGTACTAGTTTGATTCATTTGCCGTCATCATAATGAGATCGGAAGCCCTCGGTGAGCCTCGGCTGAACCCAGGATTCTCCTGCACTCTCGCCTGTCCATCTTAGCTCTCCACTCTCCGGCTATACATTTGTTTTAGCTTTATTTGCGTTGACACCGCAGATGAGCGCATTCATTTGGTATAGGTACTCTGTAGTATTGTGAATCAAACTTCAAGAGCTTTCTTCGAGGTTGATCGTCATTAGCTAACGCCAACACAAGCCACACTAGACAAAATTAAATAATTACATTTTACCAAAACGTGGAACAATTTTTAAAATTAGGTGTTAATTTTTCGTTCTCCCTTTGTTTCGATAATGAACTCACTACCTTCTGATATCGAGAACAAAGCGTTATCAGATTGACTACGATTGTTCTTTTTATTTTACCCTTGAGCCCTATTAAGAAATGTGAATCCACGCAAAATATTAGAATTTTTCAATTTTACCCTCAACTGAATGAGTAAGCTAAGTACTTTTGTTTGCTTTCAATTGACTCTTACATGTCTCTTATATTCCGGCGATCGCGGTTGACAGTTAAACATGCGAAAGTGTCACGCCCGAGTGATGGTGTGTGGAGGACTTGTCAGACGTGAAAATGTAGAGTAGAGTAGGTGCTCATTACTCGTAACAAATGTAAAAATGTAAAGTGCGTACTGCTGACTTGAAAACAAACGTAGAAAACGTTCACTTTTGACAAAATAGAAGCCAGCAAAATGTGGAGCTATGGTCTCTGGTCTCTATCACAGATCACGTCTCTATATACAGTCATTCAAAATAGCACAATTTTCATTAGTCGATAGTTTTTCGAGTTTATCGTTTAAAGTGCTGTGCGCAATTACTTCTCGTCTTAGCCTTAAATGAAATACAGGTGACATAAATAAACCATTTTTTATAGTAAGGTAGATCAACGTTACACCAAGATGCATTTGATAACTTGAAGACGAATTCAATAGAAATAGTAACAGAGGTTGTATATTTCTTTGAGTATGGTTAAACATCTATAAACAATTTCACAAACATACCGTTTGCATTGTCAGGCAGTCAAATAATTAAATCAATTGTGACCAATTTTGCTTAAATACCAATCATTTGGTGCGCACTTCTTTCATTTATTATAATTTTTACAAGAGCACAAATTCATAAAAGTTCTTATTTTTATTTCTGACCTAAAAATACACAGGACAAATATTCATACAGCGAATAAAATAATGTTATTGTGTATTGATGGAACATGTTATTCGTGATAAATCACAGCAGCACGTGCTCTCACAAAGGTGAAGAGAACCAGTTATCATCCTGCACCATAAGTGTAAAACTTCACACTTAAACTCAACCACAGCGTTTACCAAAAAATGCATTCAAACTATGACAACGCCTCCAGTGAGCGTATTGGTTTCTGTACATTTTTGGTGAAACTTTAAGTTAAAAGTTAGAGTACTTGGGACACATTACGGCACATGTTCTACCTTTCCTCATGACCCGTTCGGTCCGCCGACAACAAAAGAGGCATTCTTCAAAGCTGCATTGTGCTCGAGCGTGCCCTGGAGAGAGGAACACATGAGGAGTAAAGGTACACGCTGAGGATTTCACATACAACACAACTACGTACTTTCATATTACGAGCTTTTCAACTTACGAGCTTTTCTGGATACAAGCATTCGTAAGACGATAAAAAATCAATGAATATATTTTGCTAATTAGTTATCCTTTCGAGCATATGGTTTTGCTTTGCATAACCCAGTGGGAAAAAAATAGGCCGAAGCTGACGGAACGATGGGGGGGAAAGTGATTTTCGATCTCTAAGCTATTGACAGGGAAAGGTGGAAGCAATTCCTCGAGGAGGCCAAGACTCACTCCGGGTAGTAGACGATGAATGAGTTGTCATTTAATGAAGAAGATCTACCAATATAAAGAAAAACGATGATTGAATTCAAATTGTAAGTGACAGATTGATGCTTAGGAATGTTTATAATATTAAGCTTGATATAAAATTGTAGTTGCACAACAACACTAAATTAATATAATACTCACATACCTGCTTTAAAACCTCTAAAACTTGCTGGGACACTTCGTATTTTAGTTATACGAGTAATAATAAACTTGGCAAATATTCACTCTAAAAACGCAATATCTGGAACTCAAATGTAACGGAATACGTATAGTTTGTGAGTTTCAGGATTAAGAATATATTGCAGTATTGTATTCGTGTTTGAGTAAAAGGGTGCGAAGTGAGAAGGAGCTCGGGTGAAAGGTGACGTCACTGCCTCTGCTGGCATTTCCATACAAAATGCTCCTTCGGGCAGAAAGATACAGGGACACGTGTATGGAGTGAGAACAGGGAAATCCCTCGGGATGAAATACTATTGAACGAATACAATGCACGGAATACTTTTTAAAATAGAGACAAATATTTATTGTACTAGGTTGTGTATTCTAAAATGCATTGAAATGCCATTAAATAGAGTATTCATAAACTCAGGCACATGTAAATTTAATATTTGAATACATTTTTAAAATGGCACCTGAGATTCAAGGAAAGGTGGCAAAAGCAACAAAAAAATCGTTGATGAAGGTTTTTTTTTGTTAGTAGGTACAGAGGCAAAATTTTATCAGCGAAAGTTGAAAAGCGATTGCTTGAATAAGTGCAAGAGCCTTGAAATTATATTTATTTTGCAAGTAGCACTGTTTTTATTTTTTTATTATATGCAACATGTCAAAAAATCTGGACTTATTTTTGTCTACAAAGTTTGATATTTTTTTCCAACCACCTTTCAACTTTATCTTAAGAGGCTTTTACAAGAAAACTCTGTCAAATAAATGGTATTTTAAATTGAATACATACTCACAGATTTTAGCAGGATTTGTAAGTCACAATTCAATGCAAAATAATTTCTGAGGTTTCAGTGAATGAGAGATGCATAATTAAAATGCAAGCATACTTAATACTTGTTCTAGTGAAACCAAAGTCTCATTAAAAATTACAAGCACAACGTGGATAATCCTGTAAATTAAAAACGAAATTTCAGCAGCTTATGAGTGTGGCGGGTAGTTGGGCAGAGTGGATGAAAAACTCCGCGAAAATAATGACGTCTGATGGCGCGAAAATGTAACCAGAGTACACCTGTACAGCAAGTAAAAACTTTACGTGCTAACTCAACCGTTACGTTTTACCAAAAATGTATGAAAACAAAAATGCTCACTAAAAGTGCTGTTTGTGTATGCATACGTTTTAAGTGAATATTATGATTGAATTTAAACATAAAGTTTTGTACTTCTACGTAGCTGTAGGCTGGCTATCAAATATATTATTTCAATGAAAACTTTCACTTGTTATTTTCGGTGATTTTTTGCCGCCATCAAAAATAATAAGTTATTTTTCATTTGTGTTGTATAGATTTTACAATGTTCAAACATTGAAAGTTATAAAATCTTGATTCCTTTTTATTGTACCGTATTTTGTTAATAATAAAAGCTCGTCAAAACAAAAAACTCGTGTTGTCGAAACATTATATGATTAATAAATAAGAGAATAGTAAGTGAAATAAATGGCAAAGAATTATTCTCCATTGTTTTATATTTTTAATAATTTTCCCAAATAAACTTTAAAAACGCTAATTGAATACTAAATCAAGTTTATTTGATTTTACCCTGTAAAATAAAACATACTTTTCAGTACATTCTATTGAAAGCTTTGTACATTTATGAAATTATTGATTTCGTAATTTATCTCTTACCAAGCCAAAATATTTCAATAACAGATTCATCAGATTAATTTAATGTTCATTCACAATAAGAAATTAGCAAATGCACTTTATAAAGAGAGTTAAATAAGCACATTTCTTCACCATCTCTGCTGTAAAACATATCTCGTACAGCACACAGAATGTCGCAGAATAATCTGCACTACAAATACTCGGCTTTAAGCACTCGCGAGCTTTCTGCAAAAGCTCTACGCCAAAGGGAGCGAATAACAATACAAGCGTAGCATGAAACGGGTCTACGAAAGCGTAGCAATGCGCTACATAGAAGTGTTTGCAGTACCACACGTTTAAAACTTTGCGTTTAAAAACGTTCAACAAAATTATACATGGAAACTAAAGAAGCGCCTTTAGTTTTCGGGAACATTTTAGAATAACGCTGTGGTTGAGTTTAAACATTTAGTTGTATACTTGGAAGCTGAATTTCAATCTAGAATCACCGCAATGTGATGTGAGAGGAGTCATAGGAAATTAGTAATTAACCCACAACACAGTAGAGATGAATTTGCTTTGACAAAATCTTTACTTGAATTGCGATGTAAGGATTGAACTGGAAAAGTAAGTAAATTGTTAAGAGTACATAGATACAATATATAAAAGTTACTAACACATAAAATAAGGTCTAAGTTTCAGTCGAAGTAAAAACAAATATTCACGTTTTCATGAAAATGCCAACAGAGCTTTCTCGTCCGTGACGATAAATTACTAGAAGAATAAAACCCTGCAATCTTAATAATATTTTTTTATTTAAAACCCAAATGACCACGAAACTAGATAAGGAAGTTATTTTTTTTTGTACAATAGTGTAAAGATTAGGTACATTCCTTTTCTATAAAATGAGAACCTATTCAATAAATAATTAACCACAGCTGAATAACGGTTTTTTGGCGCCAACCTCCTTCACGGCCTTCCAAATTATTTAAGAAAACTTAAACAAAACTAAAAAAAAAAAAGTTGACGAACTTCTTATTCACAAATATTATTTCAGCATAGCATACCTAGATATAAAGTAAGCATATCATGAATGGGTCTACCGAAGACATTTCCGTCCGTATAGACGTGTCAAGCGCACGCCACAACTTTTTCATCCCTCGTCAGCGTGTCCATATTTTTTCACCCTGATTGACAGCGCGAAGCAATCCTATTGTGTAGATATGTTTATTTTTGTGGTGACAACCAATCCTACGTTTTTTTTTTCCTTTTTTTGTAAAATATTTCGTTTTTCATGTTTTGAATTTCATTTTTCCTATTATTAACTAAGCCTGTTTTTGAACCATGGTTTGGATGTTGCTAAGACTTGAAAGAAAATATTTGTGACATTTTCATTTATCTTACCTATTATGGAAACCCTTAGACTCTTTAACACGTTCCGGTTATATATTAGCTACAAAACTTTTCGTTTTTTTTTAATTTGTGTTAAATTTTCTAACTTACATCATATGTACGTGCGTTCTGAAAATATATTTGAGTATTATTTCCTTTCTTATAAATGTCTGCCGCCTACCTGGATGGACAAGTATTCAATATTAATTTAGGATATTCAAAAAAATCCAATGTACTTACACACAGGTATTACATTTTTTCGTCCCAAACGTGAGTGGGGAGTAAATGAACAAAATTCAATTACCTTACCACACACATTACGTATGCAGATAGCTATTTTGTGTACGCAAAAAAACTCCATTAAATCCTGAATAAATTCATGAATTTGCAATATTTTGCCACCAAATTTATTTGCTCTCGCGCGCCGTTATTATTTTTTGTACCTGCAGCAAAATGTTCGCATATTCTGAACGAGGAAAGGCCGAACAGATTCCCAAGTATGAAAACATAGCGTTGAAATACAACCATAGCGTTTCACAAGAAAATGTACGGAAATAAAAATAAATGCCTCTAGTGAGAGTTTTATTTTATACACATTTAAGGAAAACGCGATGGTTGAGTTTGAGGGTAAAGTTTCATGCTAGGGATTCAGAGGGTCGGACAGAAAAAACCTATTTAAAGTTGGTAATGGCTCCTATGGGAGAGGTTCGGACACAGAAGAAAGTGATAATTGGAATTTTCTCAGCGTGCTGCTGCAGAGATGATGCAAAGAAATTTAATAAGGAAATACATAAATACAAGTTTACACAGGAAGAACCTTCAGGAGAAGCTAATCTCGAGGTGATTAAGAAAATTAAATGCAGATGCTTCGAGATATGAAAATTAATGAGGAGGATAACATTATTTTAAACATTGTGTCTTACACCGCAGGAACAGCTTGAATTTCCATGATTACAGTTTTACTAGGAAGTAAAAGGAATTAAAATGATATGTTTCAAATAAAAATGGAATTAAAGATGATGCGAACGGATGTTTGTGAAACCGGTTGTGGTATTAAATTAAATTAAATACTCATAGTAATCGAAAACAAAGTGGTTTTTCTTTTTATCTCTTAAGATGAACGATTACAAAGTTAATGCCTCTACAATCAATATAATTTTAAGAAAATTTAATAAATATGAATGAAAAGACATAACATATTTAAATAATGTTTCTTACCCCACAGATGCTTCTTGAATTCTCATTGTTAAATGTTTTTTCAGGAGATAAGTACACAACACTGTTTGTAATGATTTTTTGTATCAATTAATCATATTTGAAAACATTTTTAGTTCAATTTTAATCTGCTGAAATGTGATGGATTAACCAGGTTTGATTTACTTATTTTACGGAAAGCAATATATTAAAATTATATGTAAAAAATGGTTCACTTTGCCAATGTCACCCCTGTTTCAGGGAATGTCGGCAAGAGTTGCAGGGCTTATGTTCATTTGAGGTTTGGATTTTATTTGTAAGTACACAATCAGCATTTGTAAGCGCGAACTACACGTGTTTGTTTGTGGGCATACATCTGAGAGCTTTGAATGAATATATCCTTGCAACTTAGATTATAGATTATAGAATATATTCGATCTAATACACAAATATTTGGTTATCTAATCACATTTATGTAGACCAATACCACGACTTTTTAAGCTTTAGAAACAAATTCACGGGATCACTGGTCTTTTATTATTTATTATTTTCTATTAGGTATTTCATTTAATTTTTTTACATGTTCAACTTGACGTTAACACATTTTTACGTGATTTAATAACAAAAGGGTCATATAATAAATAAGTCCATACTCTCACGATTAACTCAGTTAGCATCCCTTGTTTTTGCCGTTCATTCCTAGCCCACACCTACATCATATCGTAATACCTCCAGAGCCAAATGAAATATTAATAATGGCGCATCCCCCTGAGAGGGCAGAGGGAAAAATAATTACAATACGAAACAGAAAATAATTAAAACAAGTACGTACTGCCTGCGTAGTATGTAATACATACCGTCCGCCCTATAAAATAAATTAATCGCCTATAACTTTCACCCGACTTGTTTTGTCTTTCATGAGTTTTTCCTTTCCTTTAATTAAGGTTGTACTGTTTCAACGATAGCTGAAAATAATTTAAATTTTAAAAAATCTATACACGAATCATTATCATTTTCTTGTACTTTTCATGCAGTATAAATCTGAGCTATTGATGAAACACCTTAGAGGAATCAAACATTTTTTACAACTGCTGGCCGATGAGATGCAATATTTGTTGACCATTACCAAAATTGTACAAAATTGCGTAAATACTCAAACGTCGCATTAGAATAATAAAAATAATACGGTGCTTTTGTAAATATCTTCCATACTTTTTTCGGCGTAAGAAGTTATCGGGTTTTTTATTTATACTTTGTTAATACTTGGGGTACCTACGTGTTTAGTTGTATGACTAACGAAGTAAAGTAAAATTTATGAACATACTCGACCAAATTGTATAAAAAATCTATTTTTGCTGTCTGCCCTTTGAGCTGTGATTTTTTTCTTTAAAAATTGAATCCGTCAACGTGAAGTGCCTTCATCAAGCGCTTATTAGCGCGGCACGCAGCCTCCCTGCCGCTTGTACAGTCGCTAGGGAATGTTAAGAGACGCCCTACAGTTTCAACGCGAAGCCTGTATTGAGAGTTGTGGAAATTTGGCATTCGAAAAATTAATCAACAAGTAGGCATTGTATTTCCTTAGATACACAATTTAAGAGAAAAGTATTTTTCAGGGTTTGGTGGTTTACACAGTCATTGTCATTGTCCTGAGGATGCCTTTTTATGCGAAAACTGTTTGACATATTTAAAATAAAATAATAAAAAAGTGAATTAAAACAGTATATTTATTTGATTAATTAAGAGAAAAGTGTTTCAATATGTTCGGAAACATCTTTTATATGTCGTATGAGAGAATGACTTAAATTGCATCAAATGTACACCTCATTACGTTCATGCCTGGAATAAAAACTGACTTTGATAAAAACTATCCAATTTTCCATATTTCATAACCCTAAATTAGACAATAATCGCTCCTATCCTTAAAAGAGAATACCATAAGAAGAAAAAATAACCATTTGATGATAAAACCTAGCAATCTCAATTGTTAATAATTGAATGGATAATAGTCATACTATAATCTATAATCTATAATCTAAGTTGCAAGGATATATTCAATTAAAGCTCTCAGATGTAAGCCCACAAACCAACAAGTGTAGTTCGCGCTTACAAATGCTGAATGTGTACTTACAAATAAAATCCAAACCTCAAATGAACATAAGCCCCACAACTTTTGCCGACCTTCCCTGAAACAGGGGTAACATTGGCAAAGTGAACCATTTTTTACAGTATGGGTGGTCAGCCTCATACCAACCTATAAGTCAAGGAAAACAATACTCCAAAAACTGAATTCATAATTATAGGTCAATTCTATAAACCGCAATTTCGTGGAACTAGTCCCCTCAAAAGCGCTTTTGTTTTAAAGCTTCTATTAAACAAATGAGCCTTAAACAACCCGCTGAAACTATCAACATCAGTCTCTGTTCTCAACTCCAGAGGCAGAATATTCCAGCATGGAGCTTAAATCAGAATTTTGCGTGAAAATCGTAGTGTATCTATTAATACGATGAAGGACTTTACATTTGTACGCCAGCCTGAGACTCATTTCCCATTGCAGAGTGACGTTGAATTGGATTTGCGAGGAAATGTCAGTACGATGCGCTTCTCGATGCAATTATAAACATGTACTATAGAAGAGCATGCTCGCAACACCTTCAATAATAACCATGAAGAAATATGCTAAGGGAAGCAAAAAATACAACTGTTATACATTTTTTAGATGGCTTAATACATTAGATTGTTATTATCTTAATAAAGTCTAGTTGGTTTCGTAAAAAAATGTTGTAACTTCAATAATCTCTGAACCATTTCGCTAAGGATGTTCTAGAGTTGTTTTTTTCTCGCCGGCAAACGCCGTTAGTCTAGGTCGAAAACAATTACTGATAAAACTAAACACCGTTGTTTTAATATATAAAAATATAATCGAGTAAAAATTGACAAAAGAGACTTGGAAAATCTTCAAAGTGATTATCTTCAATGACCAACGACAGGGAGTCAACAAATTGAAAGCGAAACCGTTCGTCCTACTCCCATAAAAGCATAATTATAATTCGCAACAATTTCTTATTTTTTAAACTAGTCATTTGCTGGACTTTATCCGAGTGTTTGGTTTCTAAATATTCTACTGTGATTTTATATAAATAAATCAATAAAGTAAATATTTAACATCGATATGAAATCAATTCTCCAAAAAAATGTGCTACAGCAACGCTTACACAGTAAGTGTATTCTACCTACAATATATGGAAAACTGCTTGTTAGACAATAAGGGTAGATATTCGTTTCAACCGAACACAGACATGACAGCAACGCGACCAAAACCACACAAACCTGTCACATAGGAAACACGTCAATACAACATATCTGACAGCTAGTTATGAATGCAAATTTCACACAATGCAATTTTGGTTCATTAAAATTGGTAATTTTGTTCAAATAAAATTATACCTGAATATCTAACTTATAAACATAGGTACTAAAACTAGCCTATTGGCTATATGACACTATTATCCGTAACTAAACAAATAATGTGAAATTTACAGTTCAGGTTATCTAAGCGTGAACCCACTTGTGCGTGCTTATGTCTTTTATACTGTTATGTAATAAAAAGACTGTAGTCAAATTGCAGAAAGTTGAAGATGATTTGAAAATCAATCATTTATCAAAAGAAAAATAATTCGGCAAGATGAAAACGTTGCAGCATTTCAATAAACAATTTTTATTGTTTGCAACTCCGATAAATATATTATCGTTTTGCTAGCAGTTAGTAGACAATAAAACCCATCCTCTTGTTAGTAACAATCAATTATATTGGTCGACAAGAAGAACGCAGCTGAGATGATCGATCCCCATACAAATATTAATGGGGTAGTTATATTTTATCAACCGTGGAAAGCATCCCTTCAGCGGGGTTTATGTCTCAGGCAAATCATAAAATTCCACCCCGAAAAGAAATAAAGAATCTGTAATATTCTGTAAATTTCTAAGAGAAAAAATAATTTTCTGTACTGAAACTGAATCTGCATTATTCATAACAAGGTTTTCATTTTTAAACCAGTTTAAAGTCGGTTTTCCCATACTAATCGACTGGTTTAACTCTGAGTTCAACTAATCTAATGAATAAGGCTGAATGAGTCGTAGACTACAATTTCTTTTTTTTTAACAAAAACTACGTATGTCTGAACAAAATGCCTCAGATTTCATACAAGATTCATTATGGGCTGCTATTCAGAAGAAGTCTAGGATACAAAGTGGCCCTGATATTCAAATATTAATTAATTAATTATTCAATTTAAAGATCACTTTCCCCTTAAGGGTTCTCTAAAGTGGTAAGTTGAAAGGTTACTTTATGTTTTTAATGGTTTTTATAATTACACTAACGTTGGCATTGACTTTAAAGTTGTGGAAATAAACAGTGAGGAATAACTGTTTTTTTTTCACTATATCTCTTTGAAATAATTTTATGTTCATCAAACAATTTCCCTGTAATATTCAGTTAACTGTTTTAACATTATTTGTATAATTTAAATGTTTATTCAACTTTCACAACAAGAAAATAGTTTAACACTCCATAAAAGAACGCGTATTTTCTTTTTGGGTATATTTTGAAAGAATCTTAGGCAATTGATACCTTTTTATAATTCAATCAATTTTAAGAACATTTTTTAACAAATTTAGTAGAATTATTAATGTTTATCTTTTTTCACACAACACTATTTTAGATTTTTTAATAAATTAAAAATGAATTGAATCAATAGACCTATCAATATAATACACTGCAGTAACATCCGAAACCTGATACTGTTTTTTTAGATTATTTCCCTAAAACTGTCACAGATACAGTATCAGACATTAGAGGATCTCTCATCATGATCCCCGCACACCGACTGGAGGATCCGAAGAGGAAGTAGGGACAGCTCGTCTGGCACATCCTGCCCACGACCGGTAATGGCTACCAGTAGGTTAACCTAGCCATCACATCACGGCAATGAGAGGACCCACTGATTTGCTGATTGACTATGTTACTTGTATCAGCATTGAGGAGAATGGTAGTCTAATAGTTATCGCTTTGTACTTGTGTGGTTCCTTCCGATAATAGCCTAGCTGGTTCCTAGCTTAACTATGTTCCAAGTGGAATTTATAAAGTTTCGCCTAAGTACATTGAAATCGGGCATAAAAGAATGACAACCAAAATTTCGCCCACGAAAAGCTGATTTTTTTTTCAACCATACTTTACAGCAGGGGCGTGCATCCTATACAGGCACATGCGTCTAATAGTTATACAACATATGGTAAAAAACATTTATGTTGGATATTCCGATTTAAAATTCAAAATTTACGTTCGATTGGAGTCATCGTTAGCAATTAAGTCAATTTCAAATGAGTTATTTTAAAAGAATGGGAGAAAATATTTATTTTGAAATGTTTGAAATGCCTATACCCTATGCACGCGCCTGCTCTACAGGTAATCTATATTGATACTTGAGGGATGTTTTTTAGAATCTTTTGTCGCCGCAGTCTATCGGAGCTGGCAGCTTCGGACATTTCATCCATAGTATGTTCTCAATGAGGTTCTTCATCTATGTGATGTTTGACTGTTTTGGTGACGTGTAAAATAATAGTAAACAACATCATCACATCGCTGAAGAATATGGGTGGAACGTTCAAAACAGTCAGCTCCGATGGACCACGGCATCAGATCCCGGAAAACAGTTCAAGTAACAACCGCCAGCCGTGAGAGCCTGCAAGTACAATACAATATAATCAACGGCAATGAAAGCTCTTTCATCTTTTTTTTCAACATCAACAAAGCCACATGACAAAAAAAAAACCGTACAAAAAATTCCCTAATAATACGTTGATTCTATGACAAAAAGAGTGCGGGGATAAAATCAGATTTTCCCTGGATAATCCCCGCGATTGGTAATTTACTGGCAACGTTTGCCCCTGGGCTGGGCGAGGGGTTGGAGAAGGGCGGGAAGGGGGGGGGGGAGGACTTTGGGGATGTCATTTCCCTCCCCCCATTTTCCCATTTGCCCCCTTGCGAGCATTTCAATGCAAAAAGTTTCCCATACGCTTCCTGTGCGTTTGATGTTTATAAATTACACGCATTATATTTCGTATTTACTTTTATCATCCGTTCGCAGACTTTTCTACGGGCAAAAAGAAATATCAATACGGAATTTTCGACTTTTCTTTTTTCATACTTTTTAGCTAAAATTAGCATAATGTATTATTTGAACAAATATAAATAAAAGCAATATGCTCTTTATTTTCAAATTTTGACTAGAGTTCACATGAAAAATGGCAAATGAATAAACATGGAATAAGAAAATATAATCAATAAAACAATAAAAGTCGTTTAACTTAACTTCCAGAAAGCAATAAGTAGTCTTAGTTAATACAAAACGCTCATCGATGCTTTCATCATTTTAGAAACAGAGTATAATTTTATACTTATAAGTTTTTTGTGACTAGGGTCCTAACAACCGATAGCAAAATATTATTTTCCTTTTGCCTAGCAATCCAGCCGTGTGACATCACAAATTTGATGTCAATGAAACTAGTGCCTTGTCAATGTAGTTAATCAGAAAAAAAAAAATCAGGGTTTGGTGGTTTACACAGTGAAAGTCCATTGTATAATAATCAAATAAATATAATGTTTTAATTCACTTTTTTATTATTTTATTTTAAATGTATCTAACAGTTTTCGCCTAAAAAGGCGTCCTCAGGTCATTGTCCTGAGGATGCCTTTTTAGGCGAAAACTGTTAGATACATTTAAAATAAAATAATAAAAAAGTGAATTAAAACATTATATTTATTTGATTATTATAATCAGAAAAAATATTGCAGCAATCACGTTTGATACTGGCGCTCTTGATCCTCGCAAGAAATTGCCAACACGAAAAAGAATAAAAATTGACAATTTACGAGAAAAGTGGCAACACAGATTCGAAATTCAAATCTGTTTTGGTTTATTATAATTATTCATTTGTTTCTCTATGGCGGGCTGTCAAAGTTTACAACAATAGGGGGGCGTAGTTTAATGATTAATGTGCATAAATAGTATCGTGAGCGCCCTTGGTAGATTGCACGACATTATCATGGAGTGTTGTTAGTTGGGATCCTAATTGGAGCACAGAGGGGCCTCGGCAAAGGTCGCAGCACGCCGTCCTGCCACGAGCGGGATCCTGCAACGCAACTGATTTGTATTCTGCGGAAGATCGGGTGAATAATTGCATTTTCATGGGACACACAGATTCACAAGGGTAACATGAATTAAGACGATGATTTAAGCTGACATTTTTGGGGATTAGATTAATGGAACAGTTACGAAACTCTCCTAAATTACTCGACGTTTAGATGACATTATGGTCGAGCAGAGTTCTGAATTCAACGTATACGATCACGTCGTCGTAGATTTAAATCCCAGGCTACCTACAACAACTTAAGTCAGCAGATGAAATCGAATGGTAAACCATTCACAGTTCAATAATTAAATTTTCTCAAAGTGACAATTCTTGAGGATGATGGTCGAACAGAGTTTGAAGTCAGATTGTTGTAAATTTGAATACTTAACCGTATCTGTAATGAAACATGCTGCATGGCGCTTTAAGATCACTGATGATGAAGAAGATTATTTAATTCAGAAGTGCCGTTTCGGGACAAATTATAACTAAAAGGGTCCACACAAACATTGATCATTGAAATAAAGGCGAAACAAAATAAAAACGCAGAAAAAGATATGACATCACCACGCCTGGTTGCTAACCAAATAGCTCACCAATATTTTGATTATTGTTATTGGTATGAAGCTGACCCCCCGTGCTGTAAAAATTGGTTCACTTTTGCCAATGCCCCCCCCCCCTCGGTTTCGCAAGGTATATGTTCATGTGAGGTTCTGTTTATTTGTATGCACACCTACAGAATGTGTAGGCGCGATCCTACATGTGCCTGTCTGTGGACATGCATTTAATATGAGCCTTAAATGTTAACGTATTTTTACAGCTCAGATTAAAAATAGATTATAGAAAACAATTAACAGTCATCTAGATCTGAGACATTCACTAGCAGAGGCAAATTAGGAATTTTCCAAAACCAACATGAAACACTGCAACCGTAATAAACCAACTCTCAAACATCAAGATTTTCTGCCAAGGTGAAGGAATAATCTCAAGGTAAATGTGATATGCATTTCCTATGTTGTTAGTAGTTTATGAGATGATGGTGCCGGCATTGCAGGAGGTCTGCAAGTGATGGCCTGGATAAGTGGGAAATCGCTAGAGCAGAGGAAGTGTGGCTGGTGGAGCAGCGCCCACCTGCTGGGACGCCGGCACCCACCAGGCGAGGGAAATACAGAGACAACATGGCGACACAATGGCATGTCATTGATTCATATCATACACCTATTTATGTATATCATTCTGACAATAAACGGGGCGTGGCTGGATCAATCTTTGGTAGATGAGCTGTGTCCTTAGTACAAGTTTTTAGTTTAAACTTTCTGCTTTGCCGGATATTATTTCAAAAATGTAATTTGTTGTCTATGTTCCTTGGCTTGTAGGTTAGTATGCGACTGACCACCCATGCTGTAGAAAATGATTCACTTTGCCAATGTCACCCCTGTTTCAGGGAAGGTCGACAGGAGTTGCAGGGTGTACCTATGTTCATTTGAGATTCGGGTTTTTATATTGTAGGTCCACATGCGGCATGTTTAAGTGCGAACCTTTACGTGTCTGCTTGTGAAAATGCATATAATGTGAATCTTGAATTTTACATATACTTGCAACTTAGATAAGATTAGATAGGATAGGTAAATGGAATGAGCAATCTACTCAGTTAAAATCATTTCAACTTGCTAAAAGCGTAGGTTTGCGTGTATCGCTGTTGTTGCATCTGCGCCACATCTAACTGCATGCTGTACAAGCAGGAACCCGAGAGGACTTGAGATGATATGGTGGATAAGAAAACCGGACCGACATCGATATCCTGTGTACCTCTGCTCTTGACCAACAAGGCCTTGTAGAGATATCTGCCGTGATAAGAGGTCAACCTCTCCCCGGTCATTCTATGCATAAAATACTCGTTCGTATCCATGATGCGTATTTCAATACGAAACTTCTTGCCCTAAGAAGATGCATTTGTGATTGGAATACTTGTATTTTTGCTGATCAGTTGACCAGTTTCAAATCGATCTTTTTATTGCTATTGGAAAATTTCTCTGCGTTTTATTTCTTGCAAATCTGGGTTACAAGAAAACATCAAAATACACGGGAAATCATTTCTGATATCGGTTGATTTTGAACGAAGGTCGTCTAATAGGAAATCGAATGCTCAAATATCAAACTATCGACAAAAAAAAAAAGAGAACATGTTTACACATCATAGCTTTTTGACGCGAATCTGCTAAAGAAACATCAAAAAGTAGTCTTGTATTTTTTCCTTGGTTATAAAACACTTTCTTTCCTTGCGATTACAATAGCTCTTCTCTGTAATTGTTAATTTGTGAAAGAGGCCATCCATATTAAGCTCGGAATGTTTTATATCCTGGCAATGCCGTTCAGCTCGGATGCCTTACCTGTCGAACTCACTCCACTTTCCAGTAGTGGATGTAAGCCTGCCTCCTTGTACGGGCTTTAATCTCCCAGTAAGGTATTGATCTCCTTCCAGCGGGCGTGAGACAACGGGAATTTCTCGTTACAGTAAGTGTTTTAATTTATTTCATTGAAGATGAACGACACGACTTCCAAAGAAGTTATACTGTATCTGTTACCCTTTTTTTCTTTTTAAGCGCGCTTGTGTTAAATTTGGAAGAAAATCGACAAAAATGCATAGTATGGTAAATCACTAAATTCAGTATGCGCATTACAAAGCTACTCAGTTCACATTCTAAAAAGAGCTGCAACTTATCACTACAGCTTGCTTCAGCGTTTTCCTATCTTTAAATAACAAATCATTTATCTACAACACTTTCATCAAACCTTTTCCATACATCCAAAGAACAATCAAAGAAAAGTAAGCAGGTATTATAAAATGCTAGAAGATTTAGGCCCGGTGTTTTTAACTTTAGCATAGCGAATTTATTCTGAATGAAAAGGACATAGTACTTAGTACGTATCCAAATCGTGTGGGTAGTTTTTTTTATAAGTTTAAAGTCATATAAGCTAAAGTTGAAAATACCGGAATGTGGTTTAGTAGTAGTAAATGTATCCACTAAAGAATCCTGCAAGTGTTTTTATAAGCGTTCGTTTCAGGGACACATTTCGTTCAAAAACCTGTAGATGCAAACTTCCATATTTTAGTAGAAGTTGATTAACTAAAGAACTTATTACAATATCAAACGTTAAGACCTGCCAGCTTATGGACGAAAGGCTTAGAGCTAATGACCGAATTCCGGCAGGTAATGAGAAAAGGGGGAGAAATGACCGTTAAGTACAGGGGGAATAGGGCACATAATGCTTTACCAGCACGACCAATTATTACCAGAACATTAAAACCGTTCCGTGCCGCTTTTAATTTGTAACTCTATAAAGACATAAAAACTGGCGGAATGGCGGGACTGAAGCGAGATTAGAAGAGGGGGGACAAATCAGAAATGAAAAGTAAACTCAGGTGCTGAAAAACGAAATTACAGATAAATTTAATCAAAAAATTCCAAAGAATGGCTTACGGTTCACATTCCGATAAAAGAATTGGATTAGATTTTGAAGAGCTTAAAAATCTTTTTTTTTAAATGTACCTAAATAATATATTGCAATAAGTTTATTTTTTACATCACTATTATTTCAATGGAAATCAGGATAACTGTTGCAGACAATGAAATTATTTTCAAATGCGGTTAACAAAAACGCAAGTCTTATCTTCACACAAACAAGTAACACCTTTGTTTTTACTTTAAAGAAAAAAATAATTTATAAATGAATTTCTACAAAGATTACATTTGTCAGATTTGTCCGGTCGATAGCTCAGGTGGTAGAGTGCTTGCATTCCATGCCGAAAGCTCGGGTTCGAATCCCACCGAGGGTGTCAGAAATGATTTCCCGTTTCGGTGTTTATTTCAAACCCCAAAATAAAATACCGGCAAGGTTTACTCAGACTTCACAAGAAATGAGTACCAGCACTCTCGGGAGCTGGAAAACCTCCACTTCAACTGAAGTGGTTGGCGTAAGGCCGGCCCCCTTACCTGTAAAAATAAATAGGTTCAACTCGCCACATGCGACCCTTTCGGGGATAACGCGGCAAGAATTTACACTAAATGTGTAGCTTAGTTGCGTTTACAGAAAAATTAATAAAAAATATTTCCCGCAAGATTTACGGTAAAATAGGTAACAATAAAGCCGATAAAATATTAAATTTCCTTTGTTAAGCGTGTCAATAGCCTCTGACCACAGCTGCAGTATATTATGTATCTACTACATATAAATTATACAGGCTCACAATGCATGCTTGATGGAAAAATGAATAGAACCTGTGGGCGCTTGCGAAGCACGGCATTGCAAAAACAACTTTTAATTATAATACCATGAAAGTTAGAGCTTAATATCTGATTAGAGTGACGAACAAAACTGCTCGTTATTTTACATGGAATTGTGGAAAATAAAATCACGACGTCGCGTCCAGACACGCGCAATGCGAGCTATTTCTATTAAATTTCACGGACAAAAATATGTGAAATTGTTTTGCATTCGCACATGTCTAGTTGATAAAATTGAAATAATAATATAATACTCGTATTAGGATGATTTATTTGGTGAGAGCTGTGTTTGCGTGTATCTCAAGAGCCCTCTGCGAGCTTGGTCGTCGCTATAGAAAGCGTCAATTCTCAAGCAAGACCCAGTTGTTGTAGAGCTGGATGGACCTTTGGTGACCGGTCTTTGGTAAAGATTTATGAATTTTTCAATCCAGCTAAGAGCATATTTTAAAATATAAATGGTATATTTTTTGTGCTCCGCCGGGATTCGAACCCACAACGTTCCATTTAGGTATGAGTCTCAAGCGTAACCGCTAGACTACGGACCGGTCAAATTAAAACTCGAATATTTCATAAACGTTGACTTTGTATGATAAACTTCCATTTTGTTCAACTCTGTTTTCAACGCCTCTTTCTTTTACTTTTGACAGTCCTGTTTGGTTTCTCATTATCCCGAACAGTTTTCTTCTGCGATATCATCAGCCGTAGCTGACAAGTTAAAGAAGCGACAAAATTATAACGAGTGGACCTGAGAGTAAAATCAACCGGTTTATAAAACCACTCGTAAGTTATAAGAGGAATTTATTACAGGTTTGATATTTTAATGAAATACTCTCAGCTGGAGCTTTCCTCCCAACATTTAACCTTCCACCTCCCATGCTCACTACAAACATAAGATGAGCCTCCCCCCCATTCAATCAACACATATACTGCATCTGTCAAATTGTCAACTGACGCAAAAGTGTGTCAAATGATCAACATAGCTACTCGTAATAAGCTGGAATTCATTATCATTGTCATCATTGTCACGACAAACCGGTGTGGATTTTAGCTTCTTTGATCAACAGCAACCAGCGCTGCCTGAACAACACCTTCCTCCACCTGTCCCACACTCTTACCGCGCAAGAGTCTACCATCACGCCGTCCAACCATCTTGATCTGGGTTTCCCTTTGCCTTGCGACCAGCCTCCGATAGCCGTCCATTCGCTGGATGTGACTTAGCCAAAGCAGTCGATTTTTTTTTTAATTATTCTTCCGAAATAAACATTTTTAAATCTACGAAGATAAATGTCATGAGGAATTGTTTGTGTATTAGAAAATAAACATAATATTTACTTGTATCTTGGGTAAAGCATCTAAATCTAAATCTAATCTAAATCTAAGCTGCAAAGATATGTATCATTTGAGATTCATATCAAATGCATTCCCACAATACGACATGCATAATTCCGCGTGCCGCATGTGGACCTACAATATAAAAAACCCAATCTCAAATGATCATAAGCCCTGCAACTCTTGCCGACCTTCCCTGAAACAGGGGTGACATTGGCAAAGTGAAACATTTTTTACAGTATGGGTGGTCAGCCGCATACCAACGTATCAGTCATAGAAATGAGATATCTGGTTTTCTGCAGTACTTTATGGGATAAGCTATCTCACATAAGTATAGGTGAGACATGAATTTTTAGACGAGGTATTTGATCTCCAGCATTCTTCGGGTTAAAACGCTACGTAGTAAATTCACCGCCCTAGGTCGCTACAAGTTATTGCTCTAAACAGGAAATGCTTGGCTGTTAAAAATCATCAAAAATAATTATACGTTGATTCATTCTCTACTGGGCTCTTTGTTTTACTATCCAGCTATTACTCGGCGGACTTGATGTTTTGGTAAGTCAGTAATTCCATTTCATATGTTGGGTAATTAATGTTTGTTTTAATAAAAATGTTGATAATTTTTAATTGGATCTAAGGCAAGCCAAATTGTATACACAAGATGATGTTCCTACTACCTTGGTACATTTTTACATTTTAAAAATGGCTTATTTCTGACGGAGTTTTTTGCCTTTGTGTGTTCGTATTTTTTGTTAACCAGATCCCTAATTTAGACGGAAAACTTGAGATTTGTGCAACATATAAATAAACTAGTAAGAAAATAAAAAATAGGTAAGCAAAAAAAGGTAGGTAAGTACACATTTTCCAACATTACTAGTTATTTGTACGAGTCGTTTTCCTTTATTGTCACCAATTTACAACAATACTTTAACTATATTTGTCAAATCTTTACTTGATAAGTATACGTAAGTACTACATACACAAAACTGACTTCAAAATAAAAACAAAGCAACACACGTCTGCATGATTTATACAAAAGCACACATAAATGTCAGCGCATACACATTACTGTTATGATCATTAGAATGAAACAATGCGCTTCCGTGGCATGAATTCTTAATTAGAAAGGGCTCGCAATCAAACAAAATGGGCATCCTGTCACTGCAACGATTTAATAATGGTCAAAGTGTCCGACTAAAGTTCGGAATGATGTTTATCTCAGGTTAAACATTATTTTAATAATTTATTCATTGAAATAAAAACTAGTTTTTTTTGTAGACTCGTTTTAAAATTACGTTAAAGTGGGAAACATCCGACCAGTAAAATATTTTATGGATGAGTTTTTACGAATATTTGGAAATGTTAGTTATAACCTTTCTTACATAATATAATGGTTAAAAAGTTCTATTTTTTTTTAGATTTTTGGAGAATTTCAAAATCGAAACTTCTAGGATAGTAGGTAACTGTTTCTTTGAGCAAGAATATCTGTTGAGTAGTTTATTATTTTTGTTCCTAGAAAAATGATTCACTTTTTTAAATGCCACAACTTTTTCATGGAAAAGCAATAGGAGTTGCTGAGGTTATGTTAATTTTTTAAATTCTAAAATATATTTGTTACTAAGATTAGATAACAGGAACAACTCCTTCACACTTCTCATCCTGATCCAGTCTCGCACATTGCACACATCTAAGTATATTTTAAATGTGTAAAACCAACTTCTTCATCTCTAATCGATCATTGTAACAAAGTAAATTTCAAATCATATTTCAGTTGCGGTGGAGATAAAAGCATGACAAATGATAGCAATTGTTAAAAATATGTTGTGTTAGAAATAGATGATCCTCTCTTATCGGGTCACAGCATCGCTCCCCACTCGGCACGTCTTACGTCAGGAGTGTTCTGAAGACAGCCTCTCCCAGACTGAAGACAGTGAAGACAGGCCAAGCACCAGGCACTACATCATATACATTTTCTACTTGTATGTTATGTACACAAAAAAGCGTGGCTAGGAACTGGAGATTCTCAAGTCATGAAGAATTAATCCGAAGATACACACATTGTTCAATTTCCAATACAAAATAAATTAAAAACTCAATTCGCATTGGTTACCTTTGAAAAATCGAGTTTTTAATTTCGCATACTTTTATAACCCATCAGTAAATAATAAGTGAATATTAAAATCTTTCTTAAAATAGAAAAATATGTACCTACGTTCCATTTGTTTTTCATAATGGCCTCAAGAGCGAGGAAAAGCATCTAAATCTAAGCTGCAAAGATATGTATCATTTTAGATTCATATTAAATGCATTCCCACAAGCAGACATGTATAATTTCGCGCTAACACATGCCGCATGTGGATCTACAATATAAAAACCTAATCTCAAATGAACATAAGCCCTGCAACTCTTGCCGTCCTTCCCTGAAACAGGGGTGACATTGGCAAAGTGAACCATTTTTTACAGTATGGGTGGTCAGCCACATACCAACCTATAAGTCAAGGAACAAACATCGCAAATTACATTTTTTAAATCAATAAACAATAATATAAACATCGACACTAAAAAAAAAAAATCATAAAACCAATTTCACTTTAATTTTTAGTCAAATAATTAAATCAATTGTGACCAATTTTGCTTAAATACCAATCATTTGCCGACCTTCCCTGAAACAGGAGTGACATTGGCAAAGTGAACCATTTTTTACAGTATGGGTGGTCAGCCTCATATCAACCTATAAGTCAAGATTTCGAGAAATGTGGCTGGCTGGGTGATGGCTCCTTACCTAGGAATATAGTTAACCAATTGAGGATAAAGCTATAAAAAATCCAACTAAACGTACAGCTTAGATTCTAAAAAGTATACATAGTTTTCACAGTACTAATGTGTTAAGTTTACTTATCCAATTAACAGTACAAAGAAGAAGTAGTAATAAATATGTTCAAATTAAATGGAACAAGAGTTCATAGTTGTTTGTATTTGAGTTTGAGAAACATATAAAACCGTTTTTTTTTTTTGCGTGGAGCACTTGAAAACGTGTTGTAATCCTGTAGGAATATGAGCCTCTCTTGCTCTATGATATTAATAAATGTTCTGCTCGCTAAGTGCCGAGGGACTCTGTGATTGTTAATAAATCTCAGCAGGGCGGGAAGTCCTGACGCTTTCTCCGAAGTAACACTTCCGTGGGAGCTTTTACCATAGCAGTTCAGCGTTTAAAAAAAAATTACGGGATATCTTGTGATCAAATACTAATGAAATGAGTGTATGGAATACTGAAATTTTAAAAACTGCTAACAGATTGTAAATGAATAGATTTTGAAGAGACAATAAACTTGAATTTCAACTGCGACGAATGTCGAGGAAATGAAAGAAGTACCTAACTGAAGAGTGCTGAAGACAAAGTAAAGTAGAGGCAGTAAAAAAGAGGTGTTGGCCATCCTCTATGGTACTATGGATAACCGGAGTATTCATAAGAATGGTTGTATCTAGTGAATCGAAATCAAGTTTGGAATGTTGGTGGATAAATATATGGAGGTTCGTACAAGGGGATTCAGTAAATCCAGAATTTTTACATATCAAATTGAATCTAAACTTAAATTATCATTCAATACAGTGTTAATACCCACACAGGTTTCTGATGAAAAGAAAAATCAGTGCTGCTTACTGAATAATGGATGTTACATGAAAATATTCGGTCTTGGAATTTTCATTAAAACATGAAACAGGTAAGAGGATCTGTCGCCACATTCATGGCAGCATAAGGCACAAGTGTAAGCGACTCTCTCCAAGTATGAGAATTTATATAATTAGTTGGTGTTATTTGATATCTCGATTCTCAAAGACGTGAGTTTGCTGGGAACTATTTCATAAATTGGCATAGTTTGACGTGAAATGATAAAAGTTTTCGGTCGCTTCTGAGTCGAGAAGAGGCGAGAGAAGTTATTCACGAAATCTCTGCTAAACTTTCAGCATTTATAAATAATCTTTATGCCTGCATAATGGTATTAAACTCAAATTATTTGACAAGTAAATTCTAATATTATTCCAAAAATATAGTGTTCGTCTAGGTATAAAGAACATAAAAATACACAATTAAAGAAATTGCAAAGTCTTAGAGCTCGTTCCCACATGTCGGGTGTCGGATCCGTATATTAATCGGAGGTTCCAGTGGCAGAACATTATGTATGAAGCTATTCACACTTATCGGAAACCGATTTTGTCCGAAATGTTCTGCCACTGGAACCTCCGATTAATATACGGATCCGACACCCGAAAAGTGGGAAGAAGCTCTCATGGCAAAACATGCCCTTATATAATTTTCTTAATTTTTTTACAAGTTCATTTCAGGTTGATCGCGTAATACGCAAGTGTACCTACATAAAATATGCAACTTTAACATTGGCGTGTGAAATCTAAATTCACAGGCTCTAAAATCTAAATGAGCAAAGTAGCGTGAGTTACTCCTTATTTATACCTACAATATAATAAAACAAACGGGTGATTTTTTCCTTATCGTCCTTTTGTTATTTGTACTCTACTTGTATCTTCATCTGTAGGGCTGTCATTTACCGTTAAAAATTTCTCATAAAAGAAAAATTATAATATTGAATATTAATAAAGCTTTAATGTCCTTGTGGAATGCTAGGCATGCAGTTCGTATATATTATTCCATCCGGTGTTAAACACTAACAGCCTCCAATACAATATATCACTATAGCAACCGTGAGACCATGGCCGTGCCACCAAATATTAATCTGCACTTATTTAAAGCTCTGCCATTGTGCTCTTTGTTACTTATGTGAATGCTTAAATTATGTCATGAGTCATCAAAATCTCAGCAAGATGACTTTTATCATTCCGGTATGGATTTCTCCAAGAAAATCATCAACTTATTTTAGGAACGGCATATTTTTCTTTTAATGAATTGTCGCCTGTGTGACGCCGTCCTATTCCAAATAAAACGATATATTCTTTAATGTCCCCTCTACTTCATTGTGAAAAGGCAAAAAAGCTGAAAAATAAAGGATTACTTAGAACAATAATATTTTTGTTATGCATAAACGCTCCATAGTATTTCTATAAAGTTGGGCATAGGCCCAACTAACATAAGGACGTCCGCCAAATTTTAACGTTTTCACAAAACTATCGGAGATTGAAAAATATTTTCATGATTTGTAATGTAAGACCTAGGAGGAAAAGATTGGAAAGACCGGAAACAAGGTGACTGGATGTAATCCTGAAGTATAGTCAACGGCGTTACCATGTTGAAAAGTACCGGTTCCCATGGATCACCTTAAGCAACATTGGGCGCGGACAGTATTTGGATGGGTAACCGCTCAGGTACACCGCGTGTCGTTGGCATCTTGGACCGGTCCGTAGTCCAGTGGCAACACTTCGGACTCGTAAATGGAAGGCTATGGATTTGGATTCCGGCGGAGCACAAAAATATACCATTTATATTTCGAATGTGCTCTTCGCTGGGTTGAAAAATTCATAAACCTTTACCAAAGACCGGTCACTGAAAGGTCCATCCAACCTTACAACAACTGGGTCTTGCTTGAGAATTGGCGCTTTCTACAGCGACGACCAAGCTCTCAGAGGGCTCTTGAGGTGTGATACACACAAAAACAGCGCTCACCAAATAAATCATCCTAATATTATTATTATTTGTATTGCTGTGTTATGGAACTGTAGAATATCTGCGATGGATGAACAGCTTTGGTACCTAATGGTGGATGACGGGATTCAAGAGTCCAGGACCCATTTAGGATGAAGATGATGATGACGATGAAACGCCCTTACTCTGCAAGGCTTACAAATTCAATAAGGCGTAGAAGGCACGATGCTGAAATTAATAAGGTGGTGGGACTGGTGCACATCGGTGGGTGAGGAATGAGAACGTAATGTAATTTACTGAAAAGGGGAGTGTTTACGTAAGACGGCGGATTTGGAAATTCGATACGACATGAATCGCATATTGCTGGGGGAAGTGGTGCAAGTATCACCGATGCTGACAGCTAGAAAGGCTTTCCTTCTGCCACTACGCGATATGCTTAAAAGCCTGCTTTGCTACTGGCAGCGTACGTAGCAATGCTTTTTGAACAAAATGCGTACCTAGCGTCTACCACGTTAAAACCTACGCACATCTAATTATGGTACCTGCAGCTCATATTTACGTCCTTATTCAAAATCTGCATATTGTATCAAGTCTTCACTAGATATTTGTTTCGTGTGTAAATTTGCAAATTAGGGCGGATTGCTATCCATACACAAAGTAAAAAAGTGCCTACACATACATAGCTTGTCAATCTCATTAACACACTTTGACAGGCTTTGTGCTTAGGAACAGATTTTGATAGTTTATTGCTGATGGTGAAGGAATATTATGTGATACTCATCAAAAGAATGGCCTGAAGTTGCGTAGTTTCAATGATACCTTGTGAATTTAAACTGAATGTAAAAGACAAATTGATGAAGAGCTGGAGTATGGTATGATAGCTTTTACGTATCTTTTGGCTCTGAAAGGTGAAGAGGTGCGAAAATCACTCCTCGTCGTGAAAATATGGCAGCTAATTTGTTTTATGTGTTATTCAAAAATCCATGGGTTATCACGTTTTTTGTACAAGTAGTTTTATGTTTCCCTTGAGGTGGTGGCTGATCCACAAATTTGCTGTCTGAATTACTACGTAAGTCACTTTTCACCCGATCCGGTCCGGTGCTGGATCGAAAGAAGTGTGATAGTGTGCAATGTGTATGTTAGTTTTCACATGATCACGCGTGGTTTATCCAGCTATCCTGTGCAATTCACGACTGGATCCGTACCTGCCGCCACCGTACCGAAACCGAACCGTGTAAAAATCTGGTTTGACTTTTAAAAAAATGTGTTTATCATGCATTTCCTTCTGTCCGGATTGCTTACGAATTACCGGGCAACCTGTGTGAAGAAAGCTTTCATATACATATCTCCAATCTCCAAACATTACCTATTGAATTCCAAGTTCCGACCCAGAAAAAAAACTTAGACAAGCCGGGCAGAATGTCACGGCTGTAACACCTCATACTTATGAAAAGATAGATAAGTAATTCTCACCCTTGTCCAGCGATGTCCTTGCCCTCGTCCAGGCCTGAGGGGGTGGCCAGGGTGTCCGTGTCCCCCTCCTGCGCGTCCCCCTGCGCCCCCTGAGAGCCCACCCTGGGGCGGGGGCCCACCACGGTGGTGACTTCCTCTATATCAGAGTCTATGCCCTGCGCGAAGTCCATGTAGAACGAGTCGCGCGAATCGCTGGAGCCGCGCCGCAACTTCAGGGACAGGTCAGGCGAGCTGTCCTCCATGTTGAAAGGAAAGGGCGCGATATTCAAACTTCAAATTTAGAACTCACTCCGACGTCATTGTTCGGGTTGTCCTCCATCTTGCAAGGAAAAGGCGAAGATTCAAACATAAAATTTAAAATTCACTTCATTGTTCGATCTGTCCTCCATGCTGAAAAGGAAAAGGGCGGGATTTTCCAACTTCAAATTTTACACTCCCTCCAACGTCACTGTACTTTTTGAAATCACATCACTTTCTTCAATCTGTTTACATTTTAAACTAAGTACATCAGTCATCACCCATCGCGGAACTGAAATATTTTTTTAAATAATTGCTAAGTATAAACACAATGTACACCTGTCTACTAAGTGAGTTTATTATAATAGATAGTATTTAGAAATGACGTTTACATAATATTATTGTCCATTTGAGGTATGGTTTTTATGTTGTAGATTCACATGCGGCATGCTCAAGCGCGAACTTGTACGTGTCTGCTTGTGAGAATGCATGTAATGTGAATCCCCAATGTTGCATATCTTTGCAACTTAGATTAGATTAGATTCTATACTGCATTGCAGTTTTTGCAGAATATCATGAAGTCCATAATAAAACCTTCACACATGTAAATACATTATAGGGTGACAAAATGTTTCAACATAATCAAAGTGGTATTTCATTTTGACATGACATCATATTATTATCACAGTAATAATATAAGAAGAACCAGTTGCTGGATGAAGTAAAAAATGTTTGGCAATAATATCACAATGCAAGTACGCGAGGTTTTACTACAGAGAGTACGACGAGTGGTCCAGGCAGCTCATTCACCCTACTACCCACAGTATTCAACATTACGTGTAAACTCAACCGCGGCGTACCGAAAACATATGGGAACTAAAACAGCACTCCTAATGGGTGTTAAGCTTTCTGGCAAATGCTGTGGTTGGGTTTACGTAAAGTTATATACTTGGGGTAAGGAAGAGCAACATCGTGCCATCTCGCTCATATAGGGGGAAGTACCTACATAAAACAATACCTAAATACAAAAACAAATTATTGTTAATAGTTTATTTATTACGCTATTAAAATTTTGAACCGATATCAAAACAATCGCACAGCATGCAGTTGCATTTCAATCAAAATCAAAACAAAAATTCATGCCAAGTTTTATAGAATTCAAGGCAGCTTAGGTAGAATCGGTAACTGTTATCCTGTTACCATTCCACTATAGATAGCCAGAGCCTCTGCAGATTCATCTCTACTTCCTCTTATCCTGGCATACGTCTTTCAATTCCTTCAAATTCATCACTTCGTTTCATACATTTCCTTCTAGCAGAATCATTCAGTAAAAATCATTTTGCAATTTTGTTAATCAGATTTGTATATATATATTAACATACCGACCTATATCACACAAAATTATTTCCTATCTATTCATTTTGATACAAAACCACGAGTCCAGTTCACAAAAATCAACTAAGTAGTGTGATACTTTTATCATCTTATAAAAATACCATAAAATAAACCCAACACAATATATTACAAAACACCTCACTGGCAAGTCAGAAATTTATTTCAATAATTGAATTCGTAGTAAAATGCAAATAAAAACACAACACGACTCGCGTACGCTATACGGGTAACGCCGTTTAAATTTGTACCATAACTGTCGACCGGCAAGATTCAAGAAAACGAAAACATCGTGAGTTAAATTAAGGTCTATTCAAAATGACGGACAGGTTCGAAAAATTAGGTTTTTTTACAATTCGATATCTCATTTCTTTTTTCGACGACGAATACAAGATTTTATAGCAGTTCGTAAACACTGTTCAGTAAAAAATATAAGAGCACCATTTTGAATGTCTATAAATATGAATGTTGTTTGTCTATGAATGTTTAATAAAAATATGAATACGCACATTTAATAACTACCTAAAATCGTTCGTTTATTTTATTTCAATAAGTTTCCTTGACTTATAGGTTAGTATGAAGCTGACCACTCATACTGTAAAAAATGGTTCACTTTACCAATGTTACCATTGTGTCAGGTAAGGTCGGCAAGAGTTGCAGGGTTTATGTTCATTTGAGATTGGGTTTTATATTTTATTTTAGGTTCACATGCAGCATGTTTAAGTACGAACTTAAAGTCTTAAATGCAATATATTTTTGTAACTTAGATTATAGATTATCATAGATTTAGATAGATAGGCAATGTTTTTTTTTGCGTACATTTTTCACAGTATCCAGCACCGATATAAAAATTAGGTACCTCTGTGGTCCAAATTTCATTTAATCGTTTAGCCCACAGATCACGGAATAAACCTTTTTGCTATTTTGAATAACAAACATCAAACGGTGCATTTAAAATATTAATAGCATGTAGTAAGGTTGATTAGATAGTTTTATGTTTCAATTAGGTACGTAAATGTTATTTGTTAGTCAACCATAAATTAACGGTAAGTAGGTGTATTTTTTTAAACCTACGTGAATACACCTTAATACTGGTAACATACGGTAAAGATTGTAAATAAAAAACCGCCCGACATTACCTAAAACTTGTGCCATTTGAAAAATAATACTGTCAGCAATGATAAAAACATACAATCATTAGAAGAATTAATGGATCTAAGTAAAAAATATAAAACTGACAAAATATTCGAATACATACCTTAATAATGCCAAGCTAACTTCCACTCAAAACACACACGACAAATTCCCGAGTCTGATGTAAACGTTCTCAAAAGAAAATGAAGGTATCGAATGAGTTTTTTTGTGTTGTCCACACTACATCAAAGAGTTACCATCCGTGAACAAATACTTAAGATTGCAAGATTTTTGTCAGTTCCAATGGAATTGGTAACATACTAAAAGAAAAATTTCGGAGCCAAAAATGGAGACAACCCTTAGCAATCAATATTTCGTGTTTAAATAAGTAAATATTATTGTGGCTAGTACAGAAAATGAAAGATACGTTACTAAGGTATATGCAAAAATACTCAACTTTAAAAACGTTTGACTATTTTGATCGTATCATGCCATCAAAGGGTCAAAACCGGGTTGCGGACATGTAAAATTTGTATGGGAATGGAAAAAAGGCGTTTTTGTTTTATTTTTTAATTACATCGCCACTTAATGCTTTTTGCAGTTTTTTTTTGTATTTCGATACGCTTTTTATTTACTTTACTCTGATAATTTTAGAATTCAGTAGAGTTCACCAGTTTTTATGAAAAAGCTGAAAATCATTAGGGGACACACGCACAAGACAAAAGGTACAAATTTCGACGGCGATACCCATACACAGTTTTTAGTTTATCCGTGCGACACATCCTCACCGTCCCACGGTCTACTCTCGAATGAAAGTAGTTAGTTGTTGAAACTGCCGCTGTGTGGTGCTAGAGGCGCAGGCTATAGGGGAAGGGGCGCGCCCTCCGAGATCAATCTCCTCCCCCCGTCTCCCTCCGATCCTCCCAGCATCCTTCCCCAGCCCCCCAGCCTGTCAGTTATTGCTCTCTACCATATTATAGAAGCACCACGCCCACCGGCTACCTTGCTAAAACTCAGGGTTGTTTATCAACATAAATGCAACTAAGCTACACATATAGTGTAACTTCTTGCCTGCGTTATCCCCGAATGGGTCGCATGTGGCGATTCGGGACCTATTTATTTTTATGGATAAGGGGGCCGGCCTCACACCAACCACTTTCAGTTGAAGTGGGGGTTCCCAACTGCCAGGGGGGCTGAGTCTCATTTCTTGTGAAGGCTGAGTACACCTTGGGATTCATTCATCATTGAAAACCACCACCATCCAATGAAACTCATCTTATGAATAAAAAAAACATATTTTCTTCTTTGCTTACAGAAGGAACTAAATTTAATTTTAAAGGATAATTCTGTAAGTATAAAAAAAGTGGTTTGCTTCTGTGAGTAAAAACATTTGAAATTAAAATAAAGGTAAAAATTGTAAGGGAACTGTCAGGTTTTAACTGATAATAAATTTAGGGGGTACCTACAAATAAATTTAAGTACAAATTTTAGAAGAAAGAATGGAAATCTTTTCTCTTATTTTAAAGGCAGTTTGTCCTTCATATGGGGCTTTTGAAAATTATTTATTTAAATATTAAAAGTGGTCATTACCTGGGATCTTTTTAAAAAAAAAGACTAACAGCAGTTTTATGTATGCTTTATATTTTAATCCTATTATATATTCCTTGACTTATAGGTCGGTATGAGACTGACCACCCACCCATACTGTAAAAAATGGTTCACTTTGCCAATGTCACCCTTGTGTCAAGCAAGGTTGGCAAAAGTTGTAGGGTTTATGTTAATTTGAGGTTTGTATTACACAGTACACATTCAGCATTTGTAAGTGCGAACTACACATGTTTGTGGGCATGCAGTTAATATGAGCTTAAAATGTTAATATATCTTTGCAACTTAGATTTTAGATAGTATCATAAACCATGCACACCCTAGTAAATTTGAAAACATGAGAAAAATTTATTTAATCTTTCATTTAAAATCTAAGTTGCGAAGATACATCAATATTTAATGCGTGCTCATATGCAGACATGGGTAACACATGTAATTACATTGTCCATAAAAAGTACATAATGTATCAGTTTTCCGTTGCAAAGCTTTTTATTTCACCAAAACTCCTCGTGGGAAACTTCATCTGGCTGCAATGAAGATTTTATCATCTAGTTTACGAAATAAAAAATCACATTCAAAAGTACCATCAGTTTATTGATATTATAACATTGCATTTTAAAAATATAATAAGTTGTTCAGGCATATACATAATATAATATGTACATAAGCTAACTTATGATGAAATAAAAATTACAACTCTCAAAAGAAACACTCATAACTAACAATACAAACTAAAATTAAATTATTCAGTTAAAAATAATGGAAAATATTATGTTTATAACCTAAAGTATTACAATGATTTCTCCGAATAAATGAATGATAAATTATGAAGATAATAAACTTCAATTTTATTGCTTATCAATCAAATGTATGACTTGTATAATGTACAGCAGTGAAAAGAATATACAATTTAATCCTAAAAGTGAAAGTTACTTAAAATATTTTTCCACCTTTAATCAAGTTTGTGGATACTTCAGAAAATATAGTTCTTAACATTGATTCGTAACAAATATCAAAATAAGTTTTATTTCCTGTTTAACCCAAGTATATTATGTATGCATAATTTAAATAGATATCTGAGAAATGTCAGAGGTTCTGGTGACGCACAATTGAGCGTCATCTGTTTTATTTTTTAATTAATTAGTCTAAGAAGCGAATTTCATGTTGGTCTTTCACAATCTGAAAAAAGTGCGGATAAAAATCGCAAGATGTCGGTATCAACTTTTTTGACATCTGAGCAACGTGAGATTAGCAAGAATTGATGACTTCCATTTCCGTCGTGTTCGCAAGTAGACACGTTTTTATATGTCTCTCGACCGATTTGAAATGTAACCGTAAAAAGCTGTGAGTGAGTGTGGTTGTTTTACATATAACTTGCAAGTGTGGCAGTTTGTGAACAGAGCTCAGCACCACAGGATCCTGAGAAAACGAGCATCATCTTGGACCAGCGGCACAATTTGAGGTGAGTGCGGTCCTGTGATTTTCGCTTCTTTGGTACGGGAAAGTCGTCCAACATTGAAAGCCACCTACTGAAGGTTGGCTTTTGTTTGAGAGAGAAAATACTATAGGCACTAGATCTATGTATTTCATATCTCGCATTGGAGAATACGTTGCAGTTTCTCCATTTGTTGGTTTTTTGTATTTATATACCCCCTGAGGGGCAAAATTTACACCTTGCCCCTCCAGGTTCTTTAAAAACATTTATAGAAATGATCTAATCACCGGAATTATGTTTTTATAACGATCGATCGCTGTATCCTTAACAATGATGGAAAACGTTCATTACCAGAAGTATAAATTTTTACATTTAAACTCAACCATTGAGTTTTACCAAAAAATGACTGTAACTAAAACACTGACTACAGTTATAATTTTTTTGGTAAACTGCATGTTTGAATTTAAATTTTAATTCTATACTTGGGTAACAGGACAAGTTCAGTCAAGGCATTTCAAATACAATACATTCTGTTGCCAATACCAGCATTTTCCTTCCGTTTTATATATTTTTAATTATCATTTTGTTCCATCAAAGAAAAGAAGCGGCATTCTAACCCTTTCATTTAAAATACAATAAATGTGTGTTAATGATATTATACAATATTCATTACTTAAAAGTAGTTATGGTTTAGTACAAAATTACAATTCCTGCTTTTAAAATCTGAGAGATCTGGAGGGGCTCTATTAAAACATGACCACTAGCTATTCCCAAATTCAAAACAAATCCTTCAGAAGTATATAATAAATATTTTGAATGACAATTTTTTTTTTCAATCTAGCAAACTAAATTGATGATATCACTGTCCCTCCATTTTGTTCTTTGTCTTTTTTTACATTATGCTATAATTACGAATTGATATTTTGTCGTTTACAAGAAATGATTTATAATCTTAATTCATTATGTTTTCTAGTTAGAACCATGGCAGACTTAAGAATTTATTGGTTGATACTTTAGATGTGTGTAAATTTCAATGAAACACTTACAAACAACTGAACTATCAGTCGCTCAAAAGTCTAAAATCTGCCGCCATACTTTTATAATATTTTATATTTTTATTCTTAAATTTTAATAGTATTCAGTATTAAAAACACACTATCAAAATATTTATATAATGTAATAATTTGAATTTTATTATTAAAGCAGTCATAAAGAATGTTTTCTAATACGTATAAAATAAGAAACAATACTGTACACGACTAGCCGCTGCTTCAGAAGCAGGACTTGAGGGCAAAACCACCACAGGCCATGGACAACAGGAAGTAGACAATCACGAGGATTACAACAGCCAGGATCACGTACAGCTTTATATTCTTCCAAAACATTGATCTGGCCAGATTTCTTGACGTGTTGCGGTAAGCCACGGACTGCAAATAAAAAAGATGTATGAATTTAATTGGTACCAAGTGCAAAGGTGAGGCCTATGTCCCGCAGTGGACAAGCGAAGGCTGAGATGATGATGACAGTACAATGGCTTACAAGTAAAATAACAAAACAGATTTTTGGGATATGCCGTCTGGTTTTGCACAGGCTTTTCTATCTCAGTGAAATAAAAGAAATTAAAAAGAAGAACAGTAGGCACTTAGTAATCCGGCACCAATTTTTTTCACCCCGTAAGATAGGATTTCTATCGGAAATGTTAGCTAATTAGGAAGAAACAATTATATTGGTGATCATGAGCAGTACTGCATGCTTTATAATCTGGCATTTAAGCACTAAACCTGCCAGATTGCAGAATAGTAGAGCTATGTATGAAAATACCAGACTATTGGATTAGAGAGTGTTGGATCACCAAGGGCTTCCTGAGATTGCTTTTTCTGAGATATGGCATGGGCCATCCAGAAAAGCTTTCCAAATTTTTACAATACTACATTGTCCATTTATGAAATAAGGCTACATTAACATAAAATTCAACTATTGACAGGGCTTTCATATGGAGAACCTACAGCATAAAGGATGCATCTGTCATCATACTTGGCATGACAACACGGAATGAGTTTTAGTCTCTCTTATCAACAAATATCATCGCAAACAAAATATAATACAGCTCAATCAGACTTTGTCTTTAACACTAAATTTAGAACTTCAAATTAATAAATAATGATATGAGTTCAAACTTTCACTTTACACACATTTTCTTTACTTAAGAAAACACAACTTTGAACTAAGGTATCATTCGGTTAATTATGATAAAATTACTGAATGATAATTTGAGTTTAAATTTACACATTGAATTTTAATTATATTTATTTTGAGATCAAAAACTCAATACTTACATTGGTTGTGAGATTATCGGTTTTATTCACCAGAAGTTCAAGTCGTTCTCCTCTCAATGCAACATTATCTACAAGTTAAAAACAGGTTATCGACACCATTTCAAAGATAATGCATGCTAAATAGATGATTACTCTTATTGAAGATCCCACAAAATAATCATTCAATCCAAAAGTTAATTGAGTACAGTATTTATAACAGAATATATGTCAGATAAAAAATAGAAGATAAACGTTTCTAGCAGGGTATTTTTGTTTATTTATGTGGTTTGAAAGATTAAAAGGACTTGGAATGCACCTAAAAAATGAGATATCCCAGAAAACTGTCTAAATAAATGTAATATAACATCACCAGCTCTTCTTACTTAAAAATAAAATTACTATTATATGTCTAATCTAATCTAATCTAAGTTGCAAGGATATGTTACATTGAAGATTCACATTACATGCATTCTCACAACCAGACACGTACAAGTTCGCGCTTGCACATGCCTCATGTGAACCTACAACATAAAAATCAAATCTCAAATGGACATACACCCTGCAACTCTTGCCGTCCTTCCCTGAGACAGGGGTGACATTGGCAAAGTGAACCATTTTTACAGCATGGGTGGTCAGCCGCATACCAACCTATAAGTCAAGGAACACACACACACGACAAATTACATTTTATACATCATGCGTACCACCCGCATTAAATATAACCTGGGTTAAATAAAATCATGTATTTCAATTGAATGGAAAGCTTAAAGATTAGTTTATCTAGGTTTTACCAACTTTTAGAAAGTAAAAATCACTTGTCATCACCTATCAAAACATTGTTTCCTAATTTCCATGTCTTATTTTCAGCAATTTGAGCGTTCTCGAGCATTCCTCTTCCTGTATGAAATAAAGCGGAGATTTAATGCCTCATTCGCTGAGACAGCCACCACGGCCATTGCCTACTCCATGCCTTTAGATGAATTATCAAATTGAGACTTATATAATATGCGCCTCCAATTTCTGTCATCAACCACTGACTTCCCCCCCCTGAAGAATCTATGTGGCATCTCTCGTTACTGCAGCTTGAACCTTTTTTATAATTGCAAAGTCACATTACAAATGAGTGGAGTTGGCTCTTAGCTCAAATGACACTGATAAAAATGAGTGATGTCGACAGGTTGGTTGCTAAGATAATGTAGACCTGTGACGTCACCCCACCGAGAGACATTTAAAATTTGGAACTTGGTTTTGACTCCACTGAATTTTCAATGGAATAATTAAGCTTATGCAGGATTACAACTTCAAATTCATGTAAACATAGCTTTCAGAAAAGTGTGAATATTATTTCCTACATTCTTACCTATATTTTTAACCATAATATTCTTAAGTTCATCCAGCTCTCCGTGCACCCTGGATATGGTGTCCAGGTCTCTGGACTCACTGTAGTGCTTCATCTCCGCAGCCAGGAGACCGGAGAACTCGCTGTTCATGGAGTAGGCAATGGCCGTGGTGGCTGTCTCAGCGAATGAGGCATTAAATCTCCGCTTTATTTCATACAGGAAGAGGAATGCTCGAGAACGCTCAAATTGCTGAAAATAAGACATGGAAATTAGGAAACAATGTTTTGATAGGTGATGACAAGTGATTTTTACTTTCTAAAAGTTGGTAAAACCTAGATAAACTAATCTTTAAGCTTTCCATTCAATTGAAATACATGATTTTATTTAACCCAGGTTATATTTAATGCGGGTGGTACGCATGCATGCTGTGAGCAGTACCCTTAGTACGAGTTGCAAAACTTGAGTAATGTAAAGTTTGCGGCAATTATCAAAGAGTGATTTCCCCCAAAATCTGCCGTTTTTGTTTGTTTGAACTTGATTTTCTTCATCACTGTAACTCTTTTGCTAAGACCATAAAGTGTAAGAAACAAAAACGGCAGATTTTGGGAGAAATCACTCTTAAATATTTTTCGTAAACTTTACTTTTCTCAAGTTTTGCAACTCGTACTAAGGGTACAGACTTTCACTCAGTTTGGGAAGCATCTATACATGAGTTGTGTATACCAAAAGGGACAATCTTGGATTCTAAATTTTCTAAAATGATAATTGCATGGAAACACAGAAAATGACATTCTTTGCAGGTTTCTTTCTTTATATAATTAAAAAAAAAAAACCTAAATAACCACCTTTGGTTCTATACAACATACCTGTACGTGTCATTGAAATTCAAAGATACCTCGGCTATCTAATACCGTTACAATAGTGTGTTGCTTGGTTAATAGAGGTAGAAAATCAATTCCTGAATAAAATGAAGTCAAAAGATTTTCAGGAGTATAACTTAAGGCTTATAATGATTATGGATAATTATTGTTCTTGGTTTGTATATTTGACATTTGTTTCATCATTACATTTTGACATGGTAGATGTTATTGACCACAGCAAACATAATCAACTTTCATAATATTTTAATGTGGTTTAAAAATATTGCAAGTTAAGTAAATGCTATGTGGATAATAATGATTGTGAATTTAAACTTAATGGCACAGTGACTCACTAAAAACAGTCTGTTTACATCGAGGTAGGTACACATCGCACGTTTAATCATAAAGAGAAATAACTAAAAAAATTGGGAAAACCGAGATTTTGTAATAAAACACAAGAACAATGCGAGAAGAATAGGTAGAATGCGACAGCCGTTCAATTTGGACGAATATGACTGAGATAAAGCAACGGTCGCCTTTTTCATTGCATACAAGTTGTACTGGTTGTCTGAACTTCAAACGTGATTTCCCAACATTCTTATTTTTTGAGTTATTGCTCTTTATTATTAAGCGTGTGACATGTTGAGGCAATGTCATGCAACGAATTAATAAATAAGTATGAACACGAAAACACTCAATGGGAATATATCCATTGTTTATCAATAAAAAAAAACGTAGGGGTTGTTGACCCTGTATAAAACAAATAATAATGTACTCACATCGTCTGTAATGCAGAAGTAAATAATCCGATTTTCGCAGATGTAGTGGTAGAGATAGTTGCCGTGAGAGTAGGTGAGCTTGTCATTGAACGGAGGGATCTTGGATAATATTTGCTCCGTCACTTCGGCGAAGTTCCCCGCGCACGCCGCGTACTTAGCGAGGAACACCGTCCCCCGAGCGATAACACTGAATATGATAGGCATTTTGATGGTTTACTGTCGCCGTGTCCTGCAAAAAACAATAAAACAAAACGAGACAATGATTACAGAGGACAAAGAATTTTATCAGTTTATGCGTCACTGGTTGTAACGGATGTAACAAAAAAAACACAAACCTTTCAAATTTTTATAGTTACAAGCATTCAGATGGCACTTATTTGTTAAAATTTAATGCGATTAATGATGTATATGCGATTTCCTTACAAATATAATTACAATAATCGCTGCACACAAAATCAACGTCAGTGTCAAACACGATAATATTATTTTCATTATAATAATACCAGCACCACAATTTCTTCTTCTTCTTCTTCTGTTTGGCGAATCCCGCGGAGAGCAGGGGCGCCAGTGTCAAGTAGACTAGGAGTGGGGATTTTGAATGATGGGAAAAGGATACGCTTCAATGGTCACGATACACACTAATTGATTTTAAACAATAATAAAAAGCAAAAAGAGTAAAAACAAAAAACAAAAAAACGCTTGTAAAACATTATTTGAGGGAATTAAAGAAAATTAACTAAGGAGTTTTTTTGGGTAAAGTAAATTATAATTTTATGTTGTTGTGGGAAATAAATTTTAGAAACATTTTAAATTTTAGATTTCAAGCACCATAATTTATTTTCCTCAAAAAAATAAAAACCTCTAGGTACAAAAAATAATGAAGATATTATGTTTTAAGAAGTTTTTTTTTGAGTTGTTTTAATATTTCACACTGGAAAATATATTTTGTACACATAATAATATCTTTAATTCTATGCAAGGTGAAATTATATTTATGATTCTTATGTGACGGTCCTTTTCTATTTCTACTAGCGTTAGTGCTGTACTCTCACAAACTATTTTTCCACATTAACCCGTAGGGAAAATAATACTATCTGTCATTGAGTTTCGAAACGTCACTTTTTTGCCGAAAGTTGACGCATTTTAATGTTATTGTTATTTCATATTTGTCATTAACAACCAAACAGCATAAAAGTGGTGTTAAAATAATGTTTAATCCATACTGATTAAATAAATTACGACCTTAAAACTCGTTCATTCCTGTGATGCATTGACCTGAAACGTATGTTGTGATGTTAGTTATTTTCCCCTTTTTGACACTACTTTATCAGACTTATCGGTGCTGATGTTTTAGGATGAGTATCGTGGCGGGTGTGCTGGGTGTGCCCGTGCTGGGCCTGGCTCTGCTGTGGCCGTGGTTCTGGTCGCTGTCCTGCGTGGTGCTGGTGACCATCTTCTCTGCCGCGCTGGGCGTAGCGTGCGCTGTGTGGGCGCACATCTACCTCTCCTCGCAGCACCAGATCCCCGCGGGCCTGCTGGAGCGCATAGACAGAGATCTGCAAGCCCTCAGAGATGTTATAAATGTAACAGCTCTTATGACAAATTCATTTTTACTTCTTTCAGGTTATACCATGTTCTACTCACAGCTTATATATCTGCCGACGGTTTACTTCCACAAGTAGAAAGCATTCTCAAGGCTGGTTATCAAAGAGGCGCGGCGGTCTTTGCGTTCGCTTACTGTTGAACTGAACACTGCAACTGAACACGGCCTTACTTTGAAGTAAATGTCAATATATGACTTACAACAATGTCGTCACAAGTCTATGCATTGTTTATAAGTAATGTTTTCAAGTATTGTATTGAATGTTTGGTTTGGACAGGGTAGGTACAGTTGGTTAAGAAATAATCTTTTAAAATAGATTTTATGTGAAACTGAATTAATGTTTTAGGATATGATTTTTCCAGTTCCGTCAACAAACAATTTGTTTTCATACATCTGTGTTTTGTGTTACTGTGCCACTAGGTATATGATATATAAGTATGTGGGCTATTGCTACCCACCCTCTGGATTCCCTCGGCAGTAACATTGTTGGATGAAATGCATTAATATCATTTATGACTTTAACAAAGATACATACCTACTATAACATTGTTCCAGAAACAGATACTTCTCACTTTTTTTTTATATTTACATTTTTTAAATCACTGATATCATATTTTTATATACATCTTAAATCTAAGATGAGATTTTTTTTATCTATGATTGTTCTTAACAACACACCTACATAAAACTGATATTTTAAACTCTGACATTTCAGACTGAGCCCATAAAACTATCAAGACCAGGCAAAGACCAGCCCCAGTTTCCCGTTGTGTTTGGTCGCACTGTGGATGGCTTACTGCAGCAGCTGATAGACCTGATCTTGAGGGACTTCCTGTTGGCCTGGCTGAAGGAGTATGCTTACAAACCGGAGGTCAGCATTGAGCAGTTCAAGGAGGACCTGTGGGGAGCTGTGCAGGATCTGTATGACAGGATATCCAGGGTGGACGGAGATAAGCTGATAGCGTGTGACATGGTCACTAAAATCACCCTGCACTTTGAGAAGATAAGAATTGCTCACATCTGTGTGTAAGTAGAATCTATAATCTATAATCTAAGTTGCAAGGATATATTCATTTAAAGCTCTCAGATGTATGCCCACAAACCAACAAGTGTAGTTCGCGCTTACAAATGCTGAATGTGTACTTACAAATAAAATCCAAACCTCAAATGAACATAAGCCCCACAACTTTTGCCGACCTTCCCTGAAACAGGGGTGACATTGGCAAAGTGAACCATTTTTTACAGTATGGGTGGTCAGCCTCATACCAACCTATAAGGCAAGGAATATGAATAATAAATTACATTTAAATATAAAAAAGAACAAAACCTTACAAAGAAATGAAACATACAGAAATCCCCCTTCTACACTGAAACTGTAAAAATATCTGGATTCTACTTGTTGGAGATAAAAGTGCTACTTTCAAGCAAGGGTAAGATAATCAATTTTTGCTTAGAATTTGTTTGCAACCTCAAATGAAATAATGGATTCAGACACAAAATAATAATGGAGCCTAAAAAAATAATGGATACGGAAACGAGCTTTGACCAAGAGGCTCTTTTCAATATCATCTAATTTCAGCTCTTCTTAAAATGAAATAAAGCCAATATGAACATTGGATTTTGTACTGCACTTGTAATATTTGTTTCATTGCATTCTTCTCTTCAATAAACTTCAAAACATTGTAAATGAATCTCCCGTTTGGTTTTTCACTCATTCCTGTCGGTATCACATTGAAAATTGCAGTTAATTTCATTTCATACACTTACTAGGCTAATTACAAAAAAACTTCCCGATACAATGTTGGTACCCTTGCTTGAAAGTAGCACTTTTATCTCCAACAAGTAGAATCCAGATATTTTTACAGTTTCAGTCTACAAGGGGGATTTCTGTATGTTTCATTGAGTCAGTTGAAGTTTCAGTTCAAGGAGAAGAATCAACAGGCATCCTGATTCATTGAATACATAATTTTTTATAGTTGTAAAAACATGTAATTACAAAAACTCAAATCCTTTTCTGAAATGAAAAATTGATTTCTTATTTCAGGGCTGAAACAAGCAAGTCACCGGTGTTTGCACTGTCTCCATACCTCATGTCTCCGCAGCTAGAAATGAACTTCCTGCGTCAGATTAGTGAGCTGTTCATCATGTTCCTGCTCCCACGCTGCTACTCCCTCGCTCCCGCCACACACCTGCTGAGGGAAGTGCTCACCTGCAAAAGTAAGACCCACCTCGCTGCCTTACTTCTTGTTTATCGTATACGCCATTCAGAATTTTTTTCATGAGCAATGTTTGCATGTGTACTGCACCAATGTGTCTTATGAAAACAAGAAATTTATTTAAAAAATATTTAAAAGAACTCTCACATTATCGGATTTTACGGTTTTTCTTAGCTCAGATTGTGTAGAATTTGATTCATAAGACAACTGCATGAAAAAGTCATATTTGACAAGATTGGCGTACACGGTAAACAAGAACTGGGGGAGCGACCTGTTTGCTCTTTCTTACACAGTGCCTCTGGAGTAGCTTAAAACACAAGAAGGTGTTACAAAACTTGAGTCGTCATTTCTAAATAAGTCCTTAATCGCAAGTATAAAACATTGCGTACACTGCCCTCAATCATGTAAATAGAAAAATGTCTGGAAGATATACCAATATCTGTTGTGAGTGATATACTTTTGTTGGTAGTTTGTGCGTTATCTTATACTTGGGGTCATGAATTATGGCAGGTATGATTTTTTTCAATACGATCTACTGAACAAAATATAATTGGACCTAATTTTTTTTTTAAGGAAACAAGAAACTATTCTTTTTAACCCAGAATACCAAGTCATTATATTTTTTCTTGAGCCTTCTTCAAACGATTGTCAAGCATAAACTCCCCCAATTCATCTCTAACGTCTTCTATCTTGGCTATCTTTTCCAGTCACCCAAGACAAGAGCAGTCATTTGAAACCATATATTTCATAATTTTCTAGTTCTCCAGCCAGCTGTGCATATGATGACAGAGCCGGATTACCTAAATCAGAAGATCTTGAACTATCTGGAGGCCCAGAGGGCTGCGGCTGCTGTTCACAACAGGACATTTGAGTATGCCAGGAGCTTTGAAGAATTTCTGAAGCTCATACACAACTGCAGTGATGTGGACCACCTCAAGAGAATTAGGTTTGTAGCAATTTATGCCAGAGAAACGAAAAGGGTGCTTAGTTTACTGATAATATCTACTGAACAAACACAATATATCACAGAAATTATGAAGCAGGCAATAAATAGCTAACCAAAGTGTTTGAGCGATGTAAGCAGTCTGACCCAGCACATGTTCCAACAATGCAGGATGCCCTAAGCTAGCTGATAACTTCAATGGTTCAACAAAGCACCAAGTCCCTGTTTCGAACCGCAGCATAATGATAGCCGATCTTTGATAGAAGTGGCATCAAAAGAAAAAGAAGCTAGCGGAACGATTTCTGGGATCAGTTACTCTTTTTATGTTGTAATTTAAATCCAACCTTTTATTAAGAGGGTCGAAATGAATTTATGAATCACAATATTACTTTTGCTAATATGATTGTTAACCTTTTCGATTCTGAATTTATTTGCTACATACGCACCGCCAGAACGGAATACTTTTTTGAGGCTATTTTTTTACACATAAATTGATTTCCTACCTTAACCCGTGGGACGCCGGAACGCAGATCTGCGCTGTCCCCGTAGAGCGCCGGAACGCAGATCTGCGCTCGAAGGACATATCGCGATTTTTATTTTTTTTCTTTAGTTTTTGTGTAGCAATAAGACTGAAAATCGCTCAACATGTTCCTATTGGGTGAAGCCATCAACTAATCAAATCACGGCATTCATTTCGGTTATGAAGGGCTTGTGGAAAATATTCAAAAGTTCGAAAGTTTTCGCCGTGAGTGGACGTGCATTGGACCTCAAAGTTTACGGATTATAAATGCATCATTTGAAAAACGTAAGTAAAGTCTATATTTTCTATATTTAGATCATTATCCTAATAGCATTGAATAAAAATATTACGAATAAGTAAGTAAAATCATTTGATAAATCAACATAAACTTTGATACTGACTGTTAGTCAGAGCAACGGTACTTTTGAATATTTTATTTCTTCATATTCTTATTCTACCGTGAATATGTTTTATACACAGTTTTGAAGATAATTTTGTAAGCATTTCGTTGAAATACAAAAATAGAAGCAAGCTAGAGTATTTTTTTCTAAATTCTTGTCAAAACTTGTAGGTAGCCGTCAGAGCGCAGATCTGCGCTTCCGGCCGAGCGGCTTAGGTACAGGCTGGTTCGAAACATTTTGACCCTTGTATGCCCAAACGTATTTCCGTCAAATATTTGTTAAGTAATGCATTAAAAATTAGTAAGTGGTAAAATATGACACAGTGTGCACAAAGCCAAAAGTAAGTTTTATACAGACTAGATCTGTTCTGAAATTGTGTTTTTATTATTTCGTCTTTTTTTTCTATTGCACTCGAAAGAGGCATAAATTAAATTACGTTTGAGGGTGAATTTCGTATGTATTTCGTCTTTTTAGATTTTCTTAAATTTTTTTTTTACCTGCTTTTCACCTGCACTTTAGAGAAGCAAAAAAGAAATTTAATGTTGGCGTGAAATTTGTACAGACCAAGTCTTTAGTGTTTCTTAAATTGTGGTGTTTTTTTTTTATTTTTTTTTATTTTTTTTCACTTTTTCCAAAGAGGCTGAAATTAAATCATGTGTAAGCTTGAATTTCGTATATACGTTGTAGATACTAGATCTATTCAGACTTTCTTAAATTGTGTTTTATTTTATTATTTCCCTTTTCTCACTTGCAAATGAAGATTATTTTTGTTATTGTTAAAATAATAAGAAGCAAAGATATTTTAGTAGTAAAGATATTTAAATGAAATAAAAACGACTGCACAGAAAACAAGACAGCATCTCATATTATTTTGCATAATAAAAAAAATGCTTTGCTATTTTTGAAAAAAAAAAAACAATTTAAAACATTAATATCTCAAAATAAAAATCAGTTCAAAATATATTATATGTAATAACCCTGTATGCATTATTGCTACTTTATGTCCCACAGAAACATCTACGATCTGCTAACATATTTTATTATTTTTTGTAGATGGATAACAATGTGAAGATGGCATACCCGGTGATGCGGTCACCCGAGGGAACCCTTCAGGTGATACCTGAGGAGGGTTTCCCGGTACGATCAGTGAGATGGAGCTCCGGAGCTACTCAGGTAACAATTTATTTCCATTCATATTTTCAAAACCGAAACCTTTGCTTATTTATCGTCTATCGGCTTTGCAAAGATATATTAATATTTAACCTATCTAGCCCCAGCAATTTTGTAAAAAAGCGCCCAGAGCAGAGGGATTTGCTTGAGATTTTTTGGATAAATACCTGAAGCAACAATGTCTTTCAAAAATTTGGTACTTAAATCAACGTATTTGTTTATACAACATTCAAGCTAAATAAATTAGCTTGAAATAAAAACAAGTAGAAACTAACAAAAAACGTGACTTAAATATTAGATTTTTTGGTTATCAGAATATTTTTTCCCTTTGGCTTAATTTTTTGTGTCAGTTTTTGTGTTTCAACATTTCATTTCAACACTAAAAGTTTGTAAAATATGTAATTGTACAGAGAATTTATCCAAATTACATATAAGTTTGATGTGCTTTGAAGCATTCTAAAGGTCCGATCGCTACTCTTTAACTTCACGGCCCCAAAATTAATTCTAGCATTTTTATTTGTTTCAGGTTGTACGAGCGTACGACAAGTGGTATATGAAAGTTTTTAAGCGCTTGCTCAACACTAGTATCCACAATAGCTATGTAATATATAGGTGCAATGATACTAGCATGAATAATAGGCAATTTCGATTAGCCTTGGCGAAGGCCGTTTCCCTGGAGGGTGAGCATACTCAAAGAATTAGGCCCGCTACATCCTCAAGCAACCTCGCAGAACGGTATAATCCAGGCAATCATTTCCCAGCATGTGTATTGAACGAGAATGCAGCAAATAGGACTAATAAAAAAGCCACTAAGTACAAGAGGGGGCGTTGCATGCATTGCTTGTCACTTCAACGGAGAACCGACACAAGTGCTCAGTGCACTACATGCAATGTCTTCCTCTGTCTTGGTCAATGTTGGGTAGATTATCACACCCCACCTAACCAATAGTGATTTACTAAATGGTGTGTGAGATCTTAAGTAGTGTTTTACACACCCCAGTTTTTTTCCCGGTGAAGTGTGGTATCATGTTTGTTAACTTGCACGGCTTACATGACTTAACATTTTGTCGACTGAAAAACCGGGGCGTTTGAAAAAAAAACTTAGAGGATCTCACACCCCACTTAGTAAATAGTGACTAAAAACTAGATGGGGTGTTAGACGCTCTGGTTTCTTCCCTGGCGATTTGAATGAGCATGTCGTACTTGATCAACACGTGGGGGAAGAAATAAGGGTGTGTGAAATCAAACATTGTTTATCTATCTGTATTTTTTTTTTTCCACTTGCACTCACTCATTTCACTTTCACTTCAGTTTCTTTTGTTTTGTTTGTATAATTTTTCCTTTTTCTTCACTTTTTTCCACACATGTTGAAATTAAGCTATGTTTCGGCGTGAATTTCGTATAAACTTTGTAGATACTAGGTCTGTCCAGACTTTAATATTTTTTTTTCACTTGCACTCTAGAGAACCTAAAAGTGTGCTTTATTTTAGCGTGATTTTGTACAGACTTAGGTCTGTTCAGACTTTTTTGAATTGTGTTCTTATAATTTTTCCCTTTTTTCACTTTTTTCCACACATGTTGAAATTAAGCTATGTTTTGGCTGAATTTTGTATAAACTTTGTAGATACTAGGTCTGTCCAGACTTTCTTATTTTTAATGTTTTTTTTTCACTTGCACTCTAGAGAACCTAAAAGTGTGCTTCATTTTAGCGTGATTTTGTACAGACTTAGGTCTGTTCAGACTTTTTTGAAATGTGTTCTTATAATTTTTCCTTTTTTTCACTTTTTTCCACACATGTTGAAATTAAGCTATGTTTCGGCGTGAATTTCGTATAAACTTTGTAGATACTAGGTCTGTCCAGACTTATTTTTAATGTTTTTTTTTCACTTGCACTCTAGAGAACCTAAAAGTGTGCTTCATTTTAGCGTGATTTTGTACAGACTTAGGTCTGTTAAGACTTTTTGTGAAGTGTGTTATAATATTTCATTTTTCTTCACTTTTTTCCACACATGTTGAAATTAAGCTATGTTTCGGCTTGAATTTCGTATAAACTTTGTAGGTACTAGGTCTGTCCAGACTTTAATATTTTTTTTTCACTTGCACTCTAAAGAACCTAAAAGTGTGCTTTATTTTAGCGTGATTTTGTACAGACTTAGGTCTGTTCAGACTTTTTTGAATTGTGTTCTTATAATTTTTCCTTTTTTTCACTTTTTTCCACACGTGCTGAAATTAAGTTATGTTTCGGCGTGTATTTCGTGTAAACTTTGTAAGTACTAGGTCTGTTCAGACTTTCTTTATTCTTGTTTTTAATTTTTTGTTTTTTTTTTCACTTGCACTCTAGAGAACCTAAAAGTGTACTTTATTTCTGTTCAGACTTTTTTTGAATTGTGTTCTTGTTATTTTTCCTTTCTTTTTCACTTGCACCTCAAAGGGGCTAAAATAAGTTATGCTATATTAAATTAACCATGATGGAAAAAGTGATCAAATTTTTAATACAACAACTACCTAATCTGGTCCATGATTCTAGCTAACATACTTATTGTGGCTTCATTGAAGCAAGAAAATCGAGTGCAGTTACATTGATAATTAATTTCTCTAAGCATTGTTTTGACCTTATGTTTTCCTATTATCTTCTTTTTAATTAATTATTTGTATAATCGAAAATTTGTATTTGTCATTTTACGTACTTTTGTGTGTAATAAAAGAAAAATATATTGAAAAACTGCATGTGACTTATTTTATTTAATGAAAAATTTAATAAGTGTAAAACATTTCCTATCCACACTGTACACACTCCCAAGTACACAAAAAAGTGAAGGTTTTATTTACACAAAGATGCACCCCTAGTTGTAAACATCCACCTACCTGCTATTATTCTCCTAGCTTTTGGCCTACGTGACAACCCAAATGTACACCTGCTGCAGGTAGGTACAGGTTCTTGACATGGGATGACTCATCATGGTTTGTAAAATTTTTGTAAAATAAATTAGGAAAAGAATATTCCTTATAAACAATATACAAACTTTTTATTATAAAGAATTATAGCTTGCCTTAACTTTTCTCATATTCTATCTCAAACACCCAGTACAGGTCACGTGCGCGGACAATAATGTGGCCTTGAAAATACTCCAAAAAATGACAATAGTAAAACTCGTTTTTTTTCATTTTTCTTCATCAGCCAAAATCATTTTATTATGTAATCAAGTTCACAATATATCTAAGGATATGATAAATCCAGAAAAACTTAAATTCAAGTCACTGCTTTTATATTACAGGACTTTTTCCAAAGTACTATGATTTTTTTCCGATTCATAAGAGATAATGCCTTGTAGTAAATACACGACTGATGCTGTTTTTGTAAATTATATACCAATAAAAGCATTATTTCACTAGCTTTTAAAATCAATAATCCAAAATGAGGTAAGTTTTATATCTTTCGAGATATTTGATATCAAACACATGACCTGTGTTGCTGCATTACTGCTGCAAATGGCTGGCACACAGAGGTAACAAGATTTCGCCACTAGGGGCGCTCGAAGGGTTAATTACTTGATATAACTTCAAAATTTATGAAAAAGTATATTCATTAGTTATCCAGGAACACAAATCACAAACTTTCAACACATGTTTTCACTTGTTGTTTTATATAAAAACAAGTAAATCACAATAATATTATTAAAAAATATATATTATACGCACATTCCATAACTAGATTTTATATCCATTAGGTTTTAAACAATTCTTTTACTCACTTAAATACTCGTCACTAAAGAAAAAAATACATTAGTTATTTTACAAAAAAACAAAAAACGTAAACAGTTATACCTATCTGAATAGAGTATACTTGCCTGGATTTTGTTTATAAACATTGGTACACACGCGCGGGACGAGAGATCGAGCTGTTCTGACGAAATATTTGAGAAATAATATTTTCAAAATATGTATAATATGAGATTATATTAGTGTACCTATAATGTAAGCAACAAAAAAGTTTGAAAAATGTGAACACCGATGTCAGGGGAAGCTTTAAACTTCGATGACATGCATAGATGCCAGCCGCACTGTATGCAAGTTACGTCATGACATCTATGCATGCCAGCCGCAGCCAAAGGGTTAATACTACTGCCAAAAAGACGCAGGGATAATTAGACAGTTACATAAAGAGACATCAACTTTCATGAATGGGACTTTCTATAAAAACAGTGTCCCAAGTATGAATCACTTCGTAAACTGTATGGAAATGAAATCACTCACTAGGAGAATTATTGTATATTCCATACATTTTTGATTTGCATGACCGAAGAGAGTTTTTGTAATTTTTGTAACTCGGGGTACAGACAAACTTTCCAGAGAAACCAGAAATTATTGTAATTTATGTGCATATTTTACAGATACAACATTGTCAATGAAATCATGCAAGCCACCACCCTGCAGAACATGAGTCGTGCACGTGGCATAGAGATTGATCCCAACGGGGAGGCTTCAGGTGTGGGGCGCGGGGGGGGCGCAGGGGCTGGGGGCGCCAGCAGAAGAGACGTGGCTGCGGCCAGGAAGCTCAAGAGATACATCTCCCAGCTGTCCTACGCCAAGGACCAGTGTGAGTCCGCACTCACGGCGCTCGGCTGGGACGGGCCCTTCCCCATGCATGACTGCAATGATAAAGTAAGCATAGTCGTATTGAGTCTCAATTATAGACGCGAGGAGATAAGTACAGTTTGCTCCAACGATAGGGAAGATTGAGGGACAACGTGGTCCCAGCAGAAGGCAAACATCTTGGCTGTGCAGCATAAGAAACTGGACTGGGTTGAGACATGCTGGTGAGCTGTTTTGGTTCGCGCAGAACAGGGAAGCCTTTTCCAGAGTGATTGCCGACATCAGGGGGACCTGATTTGGCACAAGGGGAAGAAGATTAATCTGGCACACTGCATGTCTTTATACAATTTTGTTCTCAGAATGAAATTTTTAATTAAAGAGGGAAGACTGACTGCGCCTCTAGACAGCACTGCTTTTATTTTTGTATTTATGACAACACAGTTTATACTTCTCACCTTGAATGTTTGATAGATCACTAGAGGCGGTAAAACTTAAAATGTGTTTAATAGAGTGAAAAAATGGGATTGAGTTATTTATACCAACAAATATTTTTTTTTGCCAAGTTTTATCAATATCCAAAGTTTTTGTTGAATTTAAGCGGTAAATATTTGTTTTCAATTTTTTTTTCCAGGTGCTATCACTAAATACTTTACTGGAGAGTGTTGTTGGCAGGCGCCACCTTTCTCTATTCCTGGAAACTCTTTGTTCCCAAGGCCTTGTTGGTTATTGGACAGCAGTGGAAGAGCTCAGAGGAAGCCACAGGAGCAACTGGCATCAATTGGGAGCGGAGATATTCTACACTTACATCAGGTCTCCCAGCGCTGAGATCAAAGTTGACAAAGAAACACGCAAGAAGATGGAATCATTCCTGTTGGGAGACAAAGGACCAGAAGTTTTCTATGACGTGCAACAGATGGTCATTAATACTTTGAAAGATAAATATTACCAAACTTTTATTTTGAGTGAGCAGTACAGGGCGCTCGTAAAGGCTCTGGCCAGTGATGAAGAAACTACGGAACAACAGGCGGTGGAAAACTCACCAATGGAGGAGCGACAACTCTCTGGGGATTCTGTGTCATCTACTGACAGCGTTCTTGGGGCATTAAATGTAGGTGAACACTCAAGCTATGCGCGGAAGAAGTTAGATCAGCTGCAAGAAAGGTTTGACAACAAAACCCAAGCCCTGCAAGCCCTTAGAGCGTCACTCAAACCAGAATCTAAAGTTCTAGAACTTCTGCAGCGGGAAGTTGCTGCGTTAGCTGGAGAGAGAAGGAGGCTGGAGGCTCATCTGTCCCGCGCTCACACCTGGGCGCAGCACCTGGGGAAGTGGCGGGCAATCGTCAGCAGTGCCGAAATAGTGGAGGAGTCACAACCTCCTCAGTTTGTCCTGGTTGTGCAAAAAGATGAACCCTCAAAAGACGGGGAGAGTGAAGATCTAGACGCCATTTCTACTGGCTGGGTCCTCCTCAGGTCCTTGCAGCATTTCCAAGAGTTGCACAGGAAACTGCGCCCTTTGTGTTCAGGTATTAAAAACCTGGAGCTGCCGTCTAGTTCATTCAAGTTTTTGTTTGGCAAGAATGATAAGAATTCCCTGGAGAAAGCTAAAATGCAAATCCAGAAGTACTTGGACTTTGTGCTGGAAGATGAAAACCTGAACCAGAGTGAAGCCATCTATGCATTCCTAAGCCCCAGCTCGGAGCACTTGAAACATAACTCACCGTCTCCAAAGAAATCCAGATTCTCCTTCTCTACACTCTTCAAAAGGTCGCTTATTTTTTATTATACTTTAATATACACAAAATCACCTTTTTATTTTTTCTTTAAGGAACACTGTGTACCAAATGTACCAAAAATAAGCTCCAGTTCCATTGAATTGCCTTACGTCCATGGCACAGATTTACATTCATCAGATCACTCCATAATTATCGCACAAGGCCTGTCAAATTGTATTAATAAGATTGGGAAATTATTGACTGACTATAAGATTTTGAACGTAACTACAGTTGTTGTCAGAGCTATGCCATTGTTACATTGTTAATTGCAATATTTGTAGTGCTGTGCCATAACTGTCTTAAAATGACAATTATATAGTACACATAATTATATGTAGGTGATTATATTATTCTATTTTTGTTTTAGTGGAAGCAATGAAAGTGCACCTCGCGGGGAAAGAGGTGATTTGCCAATCAGAGAGTCTGGAGAGGATGATGAGATATCCCTGTATCTTGATGGAGAAAGCGGAGAGGCTGGTGGCAAAGCTGTGCCCAACAGTAACCGTGGTATATTAGGAGTACAAGGAGGAAGTGGGGATGATGGCAAGGATGCCATTGCTGAACCTCTCTACTCCCTCATGGGAGAAGTGTTTGACATGAGAGGAGTCTTCAAATGGCTGAGAAAAACATTGATCTCTTTTGTACAGATAACATATGGAAGGACAATAAACCGGTGAGAAACCTAAATTTTTTGACATTTAAAAACTTCATTTGACTCGACTTGCATGAAATGGAAGCTGATTTTTAAAACAGGAAAAAAGTATTCCTAATTCTTATTGTTTGAAATACACTGTTGTGAATTTGTTTAAGAATCCTAATTGTATTGCCTGAACAAATTATTCCTTTTTTGACAGATTACTTCGAGTAGGTATTTAACCTTTTTTCTCAACTACCTGCACTGGGGAATTTAACAAGAACATGACAAGCATGTATTATTTTGACAGTTCAAAAAATATTAATCTGTTTATTTTAGGTATTTGTATGTTTTTATTTTAATTGAAATTTATTCAGTTCCGATCAAACCCCTTTTTAAAATTTGGTTGATTGATTTTTTTAAAAACAGGTGTTGTTAATTTTGATTCACATACTGTTTGTGGATTTGGTTACTAACTTAAAAATGTTGTCAGATTGAAAAATTATATTCTTATGTACATGAACAGAGCTGGAATATAAGGTAGGTATTTTATTAATTGAACTTTATTACTTATTTCCCCTGAGTACGCCCTGTGGGCTGCTTTTACAAAAACGAGGAAAGGAAAATTTAATTTGACAGTTAACAAAACTTTTACTTTGAATTTGATTATAATATGGAATTGCATGCATGTCTTTCAGGCAAATTCGTGACACAATAACTTGGGTGTTCTCTGAGCCCATGCTGCACTACTACATCAGTCTGCTCATCAAGTCCTGGTGGCCTGGCGGAGTGCTGGCCAAGTCTGGGGAAGTCAGAACCCAGCAGATGAAAGGTACACCTGCCTATAAAATAGCATCTGTAAAGTTACAATATATATACTTAGTGAAATAAACTACTAAATGTTTCAATTCAATACAACAAGCCACAAGACTATCGATCAACATGAAATAAATCACAACCATTTAATGTGCCAAAAGACTATGGCCTAAGGCAGCGGTCAGAGAACTTTTTTGACTATTACCCCAAAATATTTTTTTGTAAGTCGATATTACCGCTTCCCCCCATTTCGAAAAGAAGACAATCAATGTATATTTAAATAAACATTATTTATTTAATTAATTTACATGGAAAATAAAAAAGTTAAGTAAGTAGGTACATGAAAATAGTAAGTACCTATGTAATAGACAAAAAAAAAACTCAAATTGTATCAAATTACCCCATTTGGGGTAATTTACTCCGGTTCCCCGACCGCTGGCTCTCTCTGTCGATCTATCAATCAGCACTTCCTTTCAAAGTCTCAAAACAAAGTCCACACAACACAGCACTACGCAGCTAACAGCCCTGCTACAAAGGATCAAGACATCAACCGCTACATCACAAACACCTCTGCAGCACTACAACAAGTGTCATAGACCCCTAGAGTCTCTGAAATCTAGGGAGTCTTCCGCACAGGATTCCTAAAAAAAAAGACGTATTTGTGTATATAACAGCTCCCTGTGAACTCTAGTTGCCTTTTCTTGATTAAGCTGGTATAAGTATTGAAATATATATTCTGCAGATGAGACCCGTGAGTTGGCCCGGCAGCAGTTCATCAGTAATGTGCCTGAGGTGCTCACCAGCCTGATGGGGGCACAGTCTGCCCAGAGGGGGGCGCACAAAATATTTGACACCCTGCAGAACCACATGCAGAACAAACAACTGTTCTACGTAAGCTTTTTCATATTAACAAAAACTAACCTCAAATTGGTGTTTGGTTTTTATTATTAGAGAGCATTTATTTGCTTTCTATACATCTGCATTAGTTTTTAAGTACCAAAAACCAACCCTCCAGTGTCAACCTCCTTTAATATTTCAATTTATAATGGCATGCCCGTTTCATGTGCTAATAGTCCAGTGGTTATTACCTCAGATCAAAAGGTAAATGGATGTAATCTTGATAAGGCTCAAAATGGATGCTGTAATTTAAAAAAATCTGGGAGTTTTTATCTTAAGACTGGCTACAATGACTCACCTGATATTGCCGTTTGAGTGAGTTTTTTTTTTTTTTTTTTTAAATCTTGTGCGCGAGACTCCCTAGATTCTAGAGACTCTAGGGGTCTATGACACTTGTTGTAGTGCGGCAGAGGTGTACGAGCTTGGTCATCGCAACAAAGCGCCAATACTCAAGCAAGACCCAGTTGCTGTAAGGCTGGATGGACCTTTGGTGACCGGTCATTGGTAAAGGTTTATGAATTTTTCAACCCAGCGAAGAGCAAATTTGAAAATATAAATGGTATTTTTTTGTGCTCCGCCAGGATTCGAACCCACAACCTTCCCATTCAGAGTCCGCAGTGTTACCACTGAGCTACGGACCGGTCAACTTAAACACCTTGTAACTATGTATATTAAATATACAATTTTAATATACATATTATTTCAAAAAATTAAAAAATGGAAGTTGTAGCTAAGAAATTTTCATTAAAATTTTTATTTTTTATATGTGTTTCAGCAAAGAGGTCGTAAAAAATTCTAAACTTAATTATTTTTTCAAGAAATCAAAAAACATGTGTTTCATGTAAAAAAATCCTTATTATTTACAGTTTCTCCTAAATATATTTATCCTAACTTATTACTATACTTATTATCTACAAACTTAATCACTTTGATAGACCTAAAAACTTATCAGAATGTGTTTTTACGGGAAAAGTACGTCGGCCGGCCATTTTTGGCGCGTACAAATGTCAGTTTGACCGCTAGAACAAGTGTCACTTCAAATTAAAAATAAATATATGCAATGGTAAATATATGAGTTGTCTCTCTTTAGTGATAACTTTTATTTTGTGATTAACTTGCAAATAAGCTCTGAAGTGTTGTTCACAAAAAAAATCTTTCTTTAAATAAATGGTTGAGCTCAAGGTAGTCCTTTTTTATGTCTTGCCAGGTTGTTAAAATAATATTTTTCTGTGTGACGCTCCAAATCTATTTACATAAAAGCACCACTAATAGCTTAAGCCTGTGTCTTCTTTTCCTATCCCTTTCTTCATATATTCTTGTATTCCTCTCCAAAATGCTGCTTTCATAATATGTAGTTAAATGCCCATGTATATTTGTAATGACTTGGGTTTTTCTTTTTCCAGGAGCTGTTTGAACAGCTGTTGATGGAAGTTTTTCCAGAGCTAAAATTGCATGCCTAATCTAACTCTCTACTTCTGATAATGTTGTCCAATGTTTAGGAGTGTTTTACAAAGAGTTGTGATCTATTCTTTTGAATACTTAAAGAGCAACTTACTGTGTCAACTGATTTAACACTCCTTAGTTTGTGTTTTACAAGGTTTCTAAATGTGCAATTTACTGTTTACAAATTTGATATTTAGCAGAGTTGTTAAAAAAAGCCGTAAATTAAACATCCACTCATTTATTCAAGCTGGATTCTTAATATCATTGAGAGAGAAAAAATGGGGGAGTTTTACCTACCATTAAAACTCTTATTATGTTTCTATAGATGTCTGGAGTCCATACTATGAGAGAAACAATCACTTTTCCCCTTTTATGTGGTTTTTTAGTCTATTCCTGGGTCTTTGATTTGCACTTTTTTTACACTTTAGGCACTTTCTACTCTATGGTCGCTTTTTCCCCATTTCCTGTTCCCTATTTCCAGTTTCCCCATAACCCGGTCGCAATTTGTCATAAAGCTCATAATACACCAGGTAGGGGTTACCTGGACTCCAGACATCTATAGAAACATAATAAGAGTTTTAATGGTAGGTAAAACTCCCCGATTATGTGTTCTGAGAAATGTCTGGAGTCCATACTATGAGAGATCTGTCTATTATCTCCTGGTGACCGGGGACGTCTTTATTTGATATTAACTGGTTGAAATAGGGAAAGATCTTCTGGAGCTGTATGTTTCAACATCTCTTTCTGATAGTATTTTCTGAAAGTGTTTTCCTTTTTCCAGTTGCCTCTTTCCAGTATGTTATCTATTGGATTAAGTGATGCGACCGCTGAACGTGTGCTGCCGGGAGTGGCCTCTACTCCTGCTGATTTTAGCGTGTTCTTTACCTACCTCCTATGATTGTTCTTGCAGCTGCCTTCACTTGTACTCGGGTGCTGATGAACAGGTTATAAAGATTTTGTCCTGATGTCCTTTCGCGTGATAGTTCAATCAGCTTCCTTATCCAGAAGACTGGGTTGACGTTGTGTTCCTTGGATTCCAGAAGTCTCCAATTAGATTGTAGGTGTTTGAGGGTATCTGTTTTTGATCCAAAGAATGGAATTAACACAATTGATGTGCCTTCGTCGAGAATGTTTCCTTCTGTGATATTTAGCAAGGTCAGATCGTGTACTCTTCTTCCTGAAGATAACAGAAGTAAGATTGCCGTTCTACACGCAACTTCATAGAGAGAATCTGATCGAGGAGTGTTCCTGACTAGCCAGTCTCTCACTATCTGCCGATTCCACACAGGGGACTTAGGAGGGTTGATCTTTACCATTGCTAGTGCTTTTAATGTTTTTAAATTTAATTTCACTAGGAAATCTGAGCTGACATTCTTTTCCATCATTGCGTTGCAGAAGGTTACGATGGCTGACTTGTGTACCAGCATAGTCCTGTATGATAGTTTTTCGTTAATGAACAGTTGCGCTAGATACCTTGCCAATTGATTAGGAGATGGTGTGTTGGGATGGGTATTATTCGCCAGTATCCAGCGGCACCATCTTTGCCAAGCAGGTTTATATGTGTTGAGTGGGGAAGCTCGCCATCCTGACAGGAACAGTCTTTTCTCTTCCGCGTTCCAGGAATTTAAGATACTGTCCTCAGTCCCAATTTTCCCCACTTCCATTTCTAGATCCTGAATCCTGGGTGGTGGATTGCCTGTTAATGTGTTGATTAATACTGACACCAGGTTCGGTAATTGCATCGGAGGTACGAGTGATCGACGAATTAAGTCTGGTCGCCAGAAGACCCTCTGCCACCTCGGGACCACGAGTAGGTAAGTTCCGGTCGCCCCGTTTAGGTGCCTCAGGATCCTCGGTATAAGGTTTGGCGGAGGAAATATCCGACCCGCATTGTTGAGCCAGTGCCGACTGAAGGCGTTTTGAAAGATTGCGCATGAGTCTGTGGAGTCTCTGGACACGTAAGTTGAACTCATGTGTGCCGTGGTAGATGCGAACAGGTCTATATCTGGTACTCCGAAATGATTGAAAATGGCCTTCGTTGCTGTTGGTAAGAGATGCCACTCTGGAGGGGCTCTTCCTCTTGATAGGTGATCCGCGTCTCCGTATCTTCCCGGTAGGTACTGCGCTGTTAGCGAGATTTCCCATTGGTCTGCCAGAGTCAACAGATCTCGGGTAAGATTTAGGAGTGTTTTGGATCTGGTGCCCCCTTCCTTGCGGATGTAGGCGACTACTGTCTTGTTGTCTGATTGTACCAGAATTTCGGAGCCGGAAAGGTCGTGCGCTGTGCGTTGCAGGGTTGCAAAAACAGCGAACAACTCTTTTCGGTTGGAGTGCTACTTCTTTTGTTGAACGGTCCACTGTCCTGACAGCATCAAGTCGTCCAGAGTTGCTCCCCAAGCTAAGTCTGACGCATCTGTTGTCAAGAAATGTCCGAAGGTTTCCATGTGGATGGAACTTGATTCGTTCGCATTCCCTATCCACCACTCTATTTCTTGTAAGCTGTCCTCGGTCATTTGTATGGACCCTCTTGGTGACAGGTGCTTCAGTGGCTTGCTCGCTATCTGCAATTGTCTGCAGTGGAGGCGACCATGAAGCTGGCAAAGTTTAGTCTTCCTAGGAGACTTTCCGCCAGTTTTAAGGACCATTTTCGAGAAGTCAGTATTGCTCGAAGTGAGTGGCACAATGCCTCTTGCTTCCGGTAAGAAAGACCTACTTGGTGACAGGTGCTTCAGTGGCCTGCTCGCTATCTGCAATTGTCTGCAGTGGAGGCGACCATGAAGCTGGCAAAGTTTAGTCTTCCTAGGAGACTTTCCGCCAGTTTTAAGGACCATTTTCGAGAAGTCAGTATTGCTCGAAGCGAGTGGCGCAATGCCTCTTGCTTCCGGTAAGAAAGGAATTTGCAATTGTTGTGCGTGTCCCAAACGATTCCCAAGTACTCTAATTGTTGAGTGGGGAAGAGCACTGACTTCTGGAGATTTACATACCACCCCAGAGATTGTAGGATATCTACTGCTAGATGCGATTGCCGACAAAGATCGTCCTTGGATTGGTTCGCAAGGAGGAAGTCGTCGAGATAAACGATTGTCCGAATACCTCGTCGCCGCAGTAGTTGGGCTACCCAATTTGTAAGGGTTGCAAACATTCTGGGGGCAGATGAAAGGCCAAAGGGCAGACTTGTCATCTGAAGTAATTCTCCTCGATAGACCAGTCGCAAAAATCTCCAATGTTTCTGTGCACTTGGGAGATGAAAGAAGGCTTGCGATAGGTCTATTTTCGACAACCAATTGTTTGGCTGCAGAAACTCTGGCACTTTGTAGTGGCTATGAGTTTGAACGGAACCGGGTCCAGGAAGAAGTTTAACGATTTCAGGTTGAAAATCATTCTCGAGGAACGGTCCGATTTGGGTGTTAGGAACATTTTTGATAAGAAGCTGGGAGATGACTCCGCGGCCTCTATAACGCCGAATTCGGTCATTTCCTTTATTTGAGAGTCCATTTCGGGTGAAGGACTCGTCTGGTATAGCATTAAGGTCTTTTTGTGTGGTAATATCAGAGGGGGAATTGAGATGAAAGGTATTCTTACTCCGATTATCATCTTCAGGATGTGGTTTGGTGCTCCGAGTGACGTCCAAACCTGTAGGGAGGACTTCAAGCATCCTCCGCGAAATGGTTTTTTGTCATTTTCGTGGATGCCTCCTTCTGTCTCCTTTGAGATTTCCTAACCGTGTGTTATTCCCTGCCCTTTTTCCTCTTGAAGAGAAATTTGGAGCGTCTCTAAGGCCTCGATTGCTTTCCGCAGTGGGTCGTTGCTGCCCTCTAAAAAACTGATTCCTTTTCTGTACTGGAACGTGCGGTTTCGATGAGGTGCTGGGTTGAGGGCACTGGGTCTTCACTGACAATTTGTCGGTGGTCCCCACTCTAGAGCAAAAAAGACGTGAGACTGTCTTTGCCAAACAAGTGTTCGGTACTCGGCGGGAATTTGTTTAACCCCTCTCACATGCTCTTCCTTAACATGCCCTAGCACAGTTTTCCTGCGGAACAGGAGGGCCTCTGTCCGCCTCCCTCATACCATCTGGAGGATGTCTTCCGAGACTTTCTGGTATGGCGAGTCCAGAGCGAACCGCGTTTTGACCTTTTAGAAAAGGGCTTTCCTCGCCAAGGTCGTGTCGCTCCGGGCTCCCCAGTTGACCAAGGTCTGAAGCCCAGACTGGAACTCCTCTTTCTGGATGAGGAGGGCGTGGGACATGGCTGCATACGACCGCTCGCCTGAATAGGGGAGCTTACGTCGCACTGGCGAAGTTCATCGTTCACTGCCAGGTCGACGAACGCCGGTTCTGCCAGGTACTTTTTCTGTACCTCGGCGTACCTTACTCCGGCCCAGTTTTCACTGTCGAAGTGCTGGAGCCTTTGGAGCGCTTCGACCCTGTTGCTCTTGGCCTTGGGGTGAGCTGGTTCTTCCACCGTTGTGGCGGCTTCCTAGAAGCTCAGCAGTAGCTCTTCCTGGGCCTCCTCATTCTCTTCCAGTCCCGAAGGTTGTTAGAGGAAGTTGCTGGAAGAGTTTCCTGCCGCCGATTCAACGAGATTTCCCATAGAACTGGCGGGCCAGTCACCGAAAACTGCGTTCGTCAGCATCACGATGTGGGAAACCAGATAATCTATCCTTGGGTCCAAGACAACCCTCAGCCGTTTCTGACGCCGTTTCTGACGCCGCGGCGGTGAACCTGATTCCGAAGTGTCATATCCGCGTTTTAGTGACGCATCACCTGAATCCTGTGAGATTTCGGCGAGAGGTTGCCCTTTATTGTTATCACAACTCATAACATTGATTTTGATGTTATATAAAGTAAAAACTCCGTTAAAATAACGAAAAACGTTTTTCGTAAATATGACAGCGTGGCATAACCAACAAAAATACGTATGCGAACTTTTAACCACCACAATATCACCTGTTTTAGTTTTTAATTGTTCACAAAGACACAGGATGGTAAAATAACACTCTTTTAAATGTTTTTGCCCAGGAATATTGTCAATTCACTCAAATTTTCGAAGGTAAAATCAACTGACATGTGACCACAAGGGGAAAATGACGCTTTATGACAAATTGCGACCGGGTTATGGGGAAACTGGAAATAGGGAACAGGAAATGGGGAAAAAGCGACCATAGAGTAGAAAGTGCCTAAAGTGTAAAAAAAGTGCAAATCAAAGACCCAGGAATAGACTAAAAAACCACATAAAAGGGGAAAAGTGATTGTTTCTCTCATAGTATGGACTCCAGACATCTCTCAGAACACATAATGATTACCATTAACTTGTATAAATATACATATATATACACCTAGCAGTTCAAAACTATTTTTTTGCTTTCTCAATTAAATTAAGAGGTTAAGTTGCACAAGTGACACTGTTGCTGTTTAGGATATAGACAGTAATATTATAAAGTTCAAAATGAATGTAAGTAATTATATTGATCTCAAGCAGCTATAAAAATGTGTTAATATATTTCATGTAGTCACTGGGATGGTCGAGGGTATAAGGCTTTGGCACTTGAATTTGCGTTATTGACACTAACGCCGATTTGAGCCCAGCCTTGTCCTATCGACAATAACTTCGACCCTGGTTCAACAGATGTCATTGCATGCACACAAGCTTCTGCTTTTGCATGAAGACAACTGGCCAGGCGGCAAAATAGGTTGGTGAATTGCATTCCTATTCACAAATCTATTTTAAAAAAGAAATATCAATTTTATTTTTCACACACTGAATTGCCAGGTAATCTGTGTATACTTACTCACATTTGGTATCCTCACTTTCATGTTCCTGTTGTTTCATCTCACAGGATTTTTTTTATTGGCTAGTCAATGTTTTATATGTACTAGCATGCGAATTTCACACTTAAAGTAATAAATATTATGGTTTTGCTTTTGACAATTAATTTTACAATGGAAGTCTAGTAATATAATGAAAGACATGAAATGTCAGGTGAATATATAATAAGTTGCACTGCTACATGCTATGATGCAGTTAGAATGTGCGCAGGGATTATTTTGTAAAAATTAGATATAATGTTACTAGAGAGCTTTTTGGAATATTGTAGAAAAACTTGATGTTTCATTGGTATCGTAACTGTTAAGATACCAGTCATTAAATCTGTGACCTACATTTTCACCATTTGTTTTATATTCCTTTAGCTTATGATGTAAATAATCATTTAAGGCTTCATGCATCGCTTTTAGGGCCGGTATTGTCACATTTTAAGCTAAAGTAGTTTATATAGCATATTTTACGCTCGAGATATGCTATAGTAACACCAAAACAGTATTTTGATTCCCATTTTGCCTATAAGCTATCTTTAGTATATACCGAAGATACCCGAAGTAATTGCATTGCTACCATCGTGACAAAACTTGAAAAATGTAAAAATAAACCTCAAATACTGCATTTGTCCACATAAATAATATTATAAACAGCCACGAATTCAAGATTTTTTTCTCTATGGTAGTTTTTTTATAACTGTCAGATGCCATATTGACGTCCGCCTGTAATGCGTCAACAATGATGGCGCCCTGTGATAATATGATATGATTTTAAATTATAAGTGCGTAAAACATTTAGTGAGGCATTTAAAAACGGATTTTACAAACTGTGTTGTAGATAGGTTGATAAATCCGTTGTGATTTGCTTGACAATAATTTCAAACGTTGTGCCGAGTGAATTCTTCCGCGTTCCTACCAAATACTCGGAGACATTGAGGGAGACGAAATATTTTCGATTTGCACCTGCAAACATAATCAGTAATTCTTTCGACATCTGAACCGTTGCTTTCCGTGACAAAATTGAAGTAAATATAGTGTGTTTTCCAAGGGAATAATTGCTAAAATTCGACTCAAAACAACAAAGCCGCCGTAAATAACAGATGAGAAAAGACGCCATATTGGAATTAGCTATAGCATAAAATGTATGCTCCCCAAGATTGGCTAGCAAAAATTTCGTTGCTATTAGATTATTTTCTTGCTAAAGCATATTTCAAAATACCGTTTGTAAGATTTTAAGCTATAGTAAGTCATTTTTATGCTATTAGGCGCATATGCTAATGATGAAACTACCGGGCCTTAGAGATGTTATGTTTATAGGTTCAACAAAAAAATAAATGTTTTTTTAGCTTTCAAATCGCTGCCTCAGTTCTTGTTTATCGTATACGCCATTGAGAAAATTTTACATGAGCAATGTTTGCATGTGTACTGGACCAATGTGTCTTATGAAAACAAGAATTTTATTAAAAAAATATTTAAAAGAACTCTCACATTATCGAGTTTTTCTTAGCTCAGATTGTGTAGAATTTGATTCATAAGACAACTGCATGAAAAAGTCATATTTGACAAGATTGGCGTATACGATAAACAAGAACTGAGGGAGCGAAATGGCAACACAATCCAGTCAGTGCTACCAAAGATTTTTTGCATGAATAATACTTACTTTTATTTTAAGTAATTCCCACACTCCAGTCAGACAAATACACATGTATTGCATCTTGCTTATCTATATTTTAAGTATATACTATTGTATTTTTGGAGAAATATTTTACTGATGATACACATCTGAATACTAGAGACAGTAAAAACTGTACCTAATGTAATCCATGACAGAAAGTTAACAAAATGTTATAATATGTCACCTGCGCTTTGCGTGTAGTCAAAAAATGTGTGAATTCATTTTTTTTTTCTTTTAGATCCACTCTAAAAAAGTCTTTTAAAAAAATTACGTGTATTTTCTTATCAATTATGTAATGAATTATTATAAGATAAGAAACAAATTAAATAATTATTAAATGATGTATTTATAAAGTAAAAAGTATTTTACTTAGGTACTTTAATTCGTAACTAAATCGGCCTCGAACAAACAACAATAATTCAACAGTTCGTGGTTCCTCTTTGTAGAGGACACACGTCTCCTGAAGACGTTGAATATGACTCCAATGAAACGTAGAGAAAATCGTTCTTCTCTTTTGCACGGTCAGAAAAATCCGTTTTTTCATTCTTTAAAATGTAAGTAAATATTGAAAAAATAGAGTTAGAGATAAAAAATAGAATTTTGGGACACTCATCTGAAAAAAGGTGTAGGCCATTGTATTTCTGTACCTAATCTTTATTTTTTAAGAAAGTTTGTAAATGAGTTACCCTTATTTATTAATTGAAATAAAACAACTTTCAAACATTTAAAATAAATTTTTATTCACGTATTTATAAAATCACCAACCGCACACTTTCTGGAGGCATTCGAGTGTGGATTGACTAACATAATACAATATAGCTTACTCTGCCAGCGATGAACCACAAAATAGTCAGTTGGGTCCTGTACGACAGTCGTGCAGCTGAAACCGTGAGCCCACAAAATGAAACCAGAAACTTCTACTAGCACCTTATCCAGATAACGTCGCTATCAAGTTACAACACATATCCACGGACAACTTGCACTATTTCATGTTCATCGATTTAATAGTCAATAAAAATATTTTACAATATTGTACAGCCATTCAAGGATATATATGAATACTTTTGAAAACAGTGATTACTTTTTAAATTCAATTGAAAAATACAAGATTGATATAAAAGTGATTATTTTATGAATGAATTTCATGAATAGACTTCTCGGTAAATCTGACACTGCAGGTAACACTTACACCCACATTCACTAAAAGTTCTATGAGAGATAATCATAGTGTGTGTGAACTGAAAGCATATGAGCTAGCGTTTCATGCAATCAATCATATGCTATACATGTAGGAATTTGGTTTCTTATGTATTTTGTACACATTTTTAATCTCACTTCAATTGAACATTTGCTGAAGTTAAATTGAAAATAATTTGGCGGTTGTTTTGTGTCAGGAGAATATTAATTTCAGATTTATCATCAAAATAATGCCTTTACCAACAAATTGAGATTATTATAATAAAGATAGAGAAAAGTTGCCCTCATTTTTAAATAGAAACATTAGAAATAAAAATATAATGTATCATATAACATGGAGCTATCATTGACACAGTATTTAAATGAAGGGAACTTGTATAAATTGCCCCAATAATTATTTTAATCTTAAAAAAATACATATTCAATTTGATTTCCATCCAACTTTGTCGGACAAACATATTACAAAAAATGACTACATTTTGGAGTTATGTTTATTTGCAACAAATCCTCTAAAGTAATTGAAAAATAATGATTTACTGTTGATGGGTTCCTTTTTATATTTGTTTTTAACTTTTTGCTTGACTCAATATAACTTATGATAACAGAAAAAGTTTCGAGGAAACCATTGTTTATAAATACACCAAGACTGTGAGGTCAGCTTGAGTAGTATTGGTTTATGAGTGATAAACATACATTTCATTACTTAAATATATCATTCATTATATTGACCCTAGGTTTATAGATATTTAAATACGTATGTATATAATGTAACATACTATAATATGTATACAGCATAAGCCCTACATACATTCTCAGTAATTTATTTAAAAAATATTTTCTTCAATTGAATAGTGAGGATTTACTTTTTGTAAGTTAAATATAAAAATATTAGTGTTAAATGAGATATTATAATATGATGTTGATGATTTTTAAATGCTTTAATTATTGTTTTTTTCTTTTATTTCTATTTAGTACCCCTTACTCTAATGGATGGGTTGAACTTGAGATCAAATTGTGAGTGGAATATTTAAGATTTTGCAACAAATCCCTCACACGGTTTGTACACCATACAAAAAACAACAATATTATTCCTATAGGTACATCCCTAGTTTGATGGAAAAGCTTCACAACTTTTCATGTACGTCTGTAAACATTAATAAAGCCGTCATCGTAATATTGGATTATTAGTTAATCGTTAATTAAGTCCTACTTTCCACATTCTCCGTAAACCACAGCATTGTGGGTTGCCAGTATCTCCCCGCACCCTCTGATTATGAAATAATATTTACTAAGTGCAATCTTTATAAAAAATATATAATTATTTCAACACCGTTTGATTCCTTGAAATTTGGAGAAAAATATTCAATACTTGAAAATGTAAACCTATTCCGTAACTTCACAAAGTCAACTGTGAGTACATTTCTTTCAGAAAAAAACTATTTTTTTAGACTTCATTTCTTTTTTTAAATTAAGTAATAAAGCACCTGAATTATTACAGGAATTTTTCATACTTTTTCAAATCAAATAGTTACATTTTGTTTTGCATAATTCAATATAGTTTGGCTCTTAGGGAATTTCATGTTAATTAATTCCATCAGTACCCAAAGCTATCTCCAGCTGCTACCAATCACATTACTCACTTGTAATCGAAAGCAATTCCTGAGAACGCATAAAGCATTCTAAAAGGATAATTGGCTGCTTTGTATGCATTTCTTTAAGTTACAGAATACGGGTACGTGTTTCCTTTTTATTTACAAAACCTTCAATCCCCCTCACAGCAGCATCTGCCAAGTAATATAAGAAGGGGATTCAAACTTCTAAATAAATTTCTAGTTGGAAAACAATGTTCATACTTTTCTCTCATTAAAAATCTTAAAATTATTTCCGATAATCAACTCAAGAGCAACGAGTAACAACATCAAGTATTCAACCTTCAACCAAATACACATATTTTTAGACAGGTGAATCCACACGCCGATGCCACCCATTTGTGTTAATATTCAAGCGGGAAGGAGTTTTATACCTACTCACTGCACTATACAAGAGATACAAGAGTAGGGTCTTTCTGGCTTTTTATTTTATTTTGCTTCAAAATTTTGATAAAGGCGATGCCATTGAAACAATGTTATGTGAAAATATTTTCATTTACATCAAAGGTTGAATTAAGATGTCAACAAAAGTTCCCTGAGCAAGAGACTTCACGCTAACTCGTTGCTGAGAGCTGAAGATCACATAGTACTAACCACATGTTATTGAATTAGGTTTTCATAGTTTTAGTTAAATTGAGAAACTTCAATAATGTGATAAAGTTACCTATGTCATATTTTATTGTAACACATACCCTAACCTAACCTAAGATTTCATTAGAAATACTCCAGCTCAGCTTTTCTTAAATTGATCATCATCATTTCCATTCACTCCATTTTATTAATAAAATGTTGGAAGAAAATATTTGTAACCTATGTACAACACTTTTTCCTTACTTCTGTAAACAGCTGCCTTATCTTATTTTAAAGTATACATACAAAACCGCATCCAAACAGTGCAAAATACTTTTGCTTCAAAGCCTCGTTGTCAAAAATTTGCCACTGTATGCGTTGGGGCAAAAATTATCTTCATCACTTGAAATTAAGATATATCAAAATATGACACTTGTTCCTCATTTTTCAAATTGTTTTAGCAAAATAATATTTTTATTTCCGCATTATTCTAAAATAATGTATAAAGAAAAACTTACAATTTATTCTACGTACATCTCAAAGTCTATGGCAAGTAATTTTATTGAAAGTAAAAAAATCTGTTGAATTTCATGGCATCTTGAGGTAATTGTATATTTTCATCACTTTTGTTTATCATATTTTTTGTGAATACCAGCTGTCTACACTCTATAGAGGCAAATAATCTCCTTCATTCCCTGCGTCTACAATTTAACAAATTAACAAGGAATTGTTAATCATGTCAAAGTAGAATATATTTTTAATACAATATTACCTGTTCCGTCCTCTAGTTAGTAACAGCTAAATACCTTGAAACGGAGAATCACATAAAATACTTCATACATACATGTCACTGATTCACAATTCTGTTATGAATAATTAAGTATTATTTAAGAAATTGAGATAAAAATGGTTTACCTATAACAAAACTTACCTAGGATGAGTTTATGTATAATTCACTACGGGAGGTGGAATGATGGAACCTATTTATGATAGCGTGTAGGTAATACTTGAATTTCAGTATTGTTATATTGTCCTAACAAACAACATAGAACCTCTCATTTCACAGTCACAGCCACGTTTGCTCAAGTTTAAATTAAATCCTAAAAAATATCTCCTCCACGCATCTACGGCTAAATACGGACATAAATATATTTTAATCTATCCGGAAAAAAAAATGATGGATACATTTGTTGAAAAAATCACAGAAAGATGTGTACCAACCAATTCATCCAAATCATTTTTATTTTCATCATGTAAGGATACTTTCTTTGCTCGTTGAAAGAATCAAATCGGCTACATTATTCCAAGTTTGGAAAATACCAAATCCCAAAATATTTTCAAATGTAATTAAATCATAGCAGTTTTATGAATTTTAATTGGAATCATACAGCTTTTAAAATAAAATATTGAAGTTATTTGTGTACAACTAATAATATAATTGATTTTTTGTATTTGTTGATTTGGAAGTGCTGTATGAATGTCAACATAACAATGGTCTTAATACAAAACAGTTTTTATAATACAAACATATTGTAATCTAGATATGTCAAATCAGATTGATCCTATATCAACTCCTGAATATTCATATTCATGAAATAACTATTAGAATTAGTCCCTATAGCTATCTCTTATTCTCTATCTACATGCAATGATAAACAAGTATAAGTACAAATGTAGTGTAGGTGAGGAGGTGAGCAACTAATTAAATGACACTTCTATTCACAAAATAAAGTCTCAAGGTCATTAACTGACAAATAAACTCCAAGAAAATGTTATATTATATGCTGTTTATCTTGCAAATATATTGCTTACATGTTGTATTATAATCTAAATACTCTGGTATTCATATTTTCAATTACAGGATGAGTTGCGGGTGATCGATTTGTCCTCTGAAAGTTCTACATACTTCATACAAAGTTCTATTCAAAAATATTTTCTTCTCATCACAAATCTTAAATTGCTTATTTTATTAATTGATGTATTTTATTTTCTTTAAAGATGGCCCTATGAAGTGTGTTCATCTTCATTAGAGCAAAGATAATTTTTAGGTGTTGAGTTAGTACGTATAGTGTTTTCTGTTGATTTGTTTTAAAAATTTGAGGTACCTTAGCAAGTACATACTTACTTTTGAAACTGTATAGATTTGGATGCTTTTTAACTAAAAAGATCATACATTATTGAAATGAAGATTTATGTAAAATTTTGAGATGACAACGGTTAATTATGTTTTAACACACAAAACGAATTAAACAATAGTATGTGATATGTATGAATGTATTAGATTCCTCTATATTTTATATTTCATTTCGTAATTTTGAATTAAGTAAATGTTCATTATTCACAATCATTTCAGCAATAAGTTAATTACTTACATGAAATACTTTAATTTTCACTAAGTATATAAATATATAATATACAGTATCATTCATACTAATCATTCCAAAAGTACAAAATGAATCATTTCACTTTCATCTAGTCTTTCTATTTTTCCAATAATTTATAAATATACCATAAACAACTCGTTATTATGTATATTTAGCTTTTTAAGTTAATTGTAGGAGTTTCTTTACGAAAATTTACCAGAACTAACTAGACTTATATAAAAAGTAAATACAATGTTCCGCTCTCTCAAATACCTTGCCACATTAGCGAGCATACATAAACCCTGTGTCTAATTACAAGATTAGTAATTTCCCTCTAATCATGTTTTACTTTAGTTTAAAGTTTTGTTAAATAATTACTCATTATTTGTCATAAAAGAGTAGGTACCTATTTATTATCAGTTTTATGTAAATCCTTTCACACACCCCTTAACTCTATAAACATAAAACAGAGGGAAAATGGATGGTTCAATTTAAAAATACTCATAAATATTTTTAAAGAAAACACTTGATATAAAGTAACTTAATTTAAATTTAAATTGTAGTAAAGGTTATATTTAACAACCCATAAATTGTAGACACATGCCAATATGACCCCTGTTTCAAATAAAGGCCGTCAGAGTCTCATTCGTGATTCCTTTTTCCTATTTGTTGCCCACATACAGCATGTGTCTCCTTGAGGCGAATAGACTTCAATTTTAAATGCATCTTGGAAACTTATATTAAAGGTTATTTAGATCTGTATCCATTGGCAATTCCTGACAAGTACGTACTACGACTGTATGTTAACATTCAGGTTCATCTGAATTGCCTAGAATTTGTTATTTACCTACTTTTGGCATTCCAATGTGACTACAAGGTTTAAGTCCTCTGCTGTCAGAGAATGGTTTGTGAGGTAGGTGTGTAATTTGACTATAGGTTGACAGTGCTGCCGCGTGCAGGTTCAGCCTATGGGGTTAAGGGCTATGGAGTCAAACCCGTCGTGCTGGGGGGAGGGGTGGGAGTCGGGGGTGACGGTGCAGTGGGAGGAGCTGGGCGTGTGGGGCTCGTTGCACGGCGCTGTAATCAGACTGGTTCCCTCCGCTGAATACACGTTTGTCACCCGCTCCTGAAATTATCAGTCACAAATAAATGAAGAAGTATCTAATGCTGAAATGCTGAAAATGCTAATCCAACCTGGAATGTCGGTGTTATGGCCTAGGAGGTCAAGTCACAATTCTCGACTAGCGTATTTGAAACAGAATAATGCTGGTTCGAGTCAAGCCTGGCCCTTTGACCATAGCTTCAACCCTGGTTCAACAGATGCCATTGCATGCAGACAAACTTCTTTTTTCGCATGAAAACAACTGGCTAGGCAAAATAGGTTGGTGAATGAGATGGAGAGATGCGGCTCAGCTTCTACAAGTTTCGGACTGGAGAGCGGCATCAGAGAATAGGAGGAGTTGGAGGCAAAGGGTTTAAGAGGCCAATGAATTGGGCTGTAGCGACATTCAAGAAGAAGCTAATGCTGAAGTTTAAAGAGACTAATTTTTACTAGACAACGTAAAGATCAGTGCCCTGGAAATAATCGATTTTCACTTCCTATGCTGCTTAGATTATAATGACACTGGAGTCGACAAATCAGGATTTTTTTTTGTGAAAAATGCCTACTGGGCTGCCATGGTACATAATGATTTGATTGCTGTGGTGCGTAGTATCCATATCTGTCGTCAAACATCACATTTTGTTATTTTCTTGGTTGCTATGCCCATAGACAACCTAGGACACAGCTTTTCCGGGTAAAATGCAGAATATTCTGACTCCATTGGAATAAAAGGAAGTGGCTATGTAACGCAACTAAGCTACACATATAGTTTAACTTCTTGCCGCGTAATCCCCGAAGGAGTCGCATGTGGTGAGTTGAACCTATTTATTATTACAGGTAAGGGGGCCAGCCACAGATCAAAAAAGAAATTATATTATTTTATCTATGGGGCCGGCCTTACGCCAATCACTTCAGTTGAAGTGGGGGTTTCCCAGCTCCCGAGAGGGCTGGTTTTTAATTTCTTGTGAAGGCTGAGTAAACCTTGCCGGTATTTTATTTTAGGGTTTGAAATAATCACCGAAACAGGAAATCATTTCTGACAACCTCGGTGGGATTTGAACCCGAGCTCACGGCATGGAATGCAAGCACTCTACCAACTGAGCTATCGACCGAACAATTGTAAAGCAGATAAAATAAATATATTTATGTGTCTAATATTATATTTGAATGTGTTCACTGTTGACTTACCTGCGCCCGGTCATACTTGAATATATTCTGGAAGCGGTGATTCTTCCTCTTCTCTGGAATAGGCACTGGCATCCCAGTACCATCAGTGTTGCAATTGTAATTGGGGTTCGGGAAAGAAATCACTCCCCTCGCACGACCGTTGTAATCCTTCTTTGCGGCTTGATTCCTCTTGTAGAACAAAACTACAACAAAATAACAATCAGTAATTTTTAATCAATGAAATCATAATCTTGTGGTAAATAATTTGTTTAGTGTCCTAAAAAAGGGATGGCAAATGGATGACTAAAATCCTGAATTGGAGACAACAGGACAATAAGAAAAGCATTAGGAGAAGTCTAAACCTATCAGTTTATGACATTGTCCAAATGATGTAAAAGAAGTGGGTTTGGGCTCCTCGAGAATAAGAAATATGTGTAATTCTTCACAAAAGAATTGAATATTTCATAGTAAATATGTGTTTGAACTTACTGCATGAAAGGACGATGATAATCAGCACAAAGACTATGACTATGATGATGATGATAATGACTATGGACAGGGGCAGCTCGTCTTTCTTCTGCGGAGGCCTGAACAGGTTAGTGTTGTTGTTGTAGCTCGGGATGTTGTACGCTTCATCACTGTCTTTCTCCTGATCATACTCATCGGGATCGGTGTCCGAACCTGGCCTCACAAGAGAGACCCATTTTTCTGGAACTGGAAACAGACACAAGCTTTATTGATTGGTGTTTTAAATATGTTAACTATATAATACTTCAGAATACTAAAAACTCAGTATTATCGGGCTTTAAATTCTGTTTATACATACATTTTTAATGTATTTTCAATAAAGAATGAAGTTTTATTTGATCACTTAAGAAACACGTGGGAATCTATCTAGTTTCTCATGTAGTTTTGGGTAATAACACATTGCATTTATTGCCCAGATAGCTTAGGAACTCAAACGTGCAATGCTTGATAAAACACGCTCTGGGGTAGACTACTTGGACACCTCGGCAATAGCACTAATACTGAGGATAGATTAAATTTAATGCTATAACTTAGATTAGACGCGGCTTTATTCTTCTTAATAATTACCAGTGATACAGGGAACTCTATCTGGAACATCAGGACAAGCACATGTGTAATTTCCCCCGTTGAACAAGCACAGATGACTGCAGCCCCCATTGTTCTCCCTGCAAGGGTTCCATCCCTTCTGTCTCTCCGCAGACACAGCTTTGATCTCCATTACAACTTCCAGATCTGTCTTAATATTTGTGACATTCTTCCCAGTTGTCTTGTGCGCTCGCATCACAGATTTGTTGAACCAGTTTGTCCAATAAATGTGATCACCGTACTGAAAGTTTCAAAGAAGTTATTGCAAAGATAATGGTACAAGTTGTAGATCTGAGGTAGAAGTTTATTGGTACCCTTTGAAATCATTATGTTTGAATGCTGAATGTTTTACCTGAGAAAGTCCAAATGGATGTGTAGCTGATGTAACAAGTTGAACTCTATTGCCTCCATGCAAGTCTGATGTCTCTATTCTGTCTTTCAATGCATCAGCCCAATACAAACGCTTTTCCTTGTAGTCCAGCGTCAGTCCATTAGGAAACCCTAAGTCAGAATCTATGATGATCTTTCTCGAGGAGCCATCTAGCATTGCTCTCTCAATGCGGGGATGATCTTCAGCCCAATCTGACCAATAGATGTAACTGTAATTGAAATGTTAATTATTAAGACTTTCAGTTTGAATGTTTAAATATTTAAAGCCTTATTTTGTGCAAGCACTCACCCTTTCCTGGGGAATATAGCAAGTGATCTTGGTTCATCTAGTCTTTCGTAAATCAACCTTTTTCTGGATGAGCCGTCAAGCCTTGCAACTTCCAGGGACTGAAATCATATTGTTTTTACGTGAATTGTCTGAAATGCTATAGTTGCATCCATATTCTAAAGGCAAATCCTTTATAATCATTCCTTACCTTGCTAGTTTTATCTGTCCAGTAGATATTATTTGCCACCCAATCTACTCCTAGTCCATTTGGTGTCTCCAAATTTTTATTTATAATGATTCTTGTATCTGAGTTGTTAACCATACTTATGCTCCTAAAAACAGACAATGCATTACTTAGAAAACAGTTATTTTTATAGAAAACATGAAGTAAGTCAAAAGTAGATAATCTTTGTTTTAGTTACTTGAGCATTCCCTACTTTTACAATCTTGATTTGAATGAAAGTTTAACTGTTTCTTGAAACATTGTGAGCGAGCAGGTAATGTTGCTTTTACAACTTACTTGATGAGATTGGCATTAATATCCGTGTAGAAGAGCAGCTTTTTCTCCCAGCTGAAGTCAATAGCGATGGCATTTTGTATATTGTTCACTGGTAGAGTAACATCCCACAGCTCTGGCGTGTCGAGAGACACCCTCGCGAGACTGGATCTGGTTGTGAAGAAGACAAAGTTGGAAGGATATGGCTGGCACTCTGTGCTACTGTTGGTGGCATTGGAAGTGTGGCTGATGAACAAGGTGCCAGTGGGACAGGCGCAGGTGTAGCCAACAGGAGATCTCAGGCAGAGATGGGAACATCCACCGTTGTTCCTTCCACATGCATTTTCAGCAATGTTATCCGCCTGAAAAGTATATCTTAGTTAGTAAAGAACAAAGCTATGTACAATGGATATGGCCTATCAAGACATTAATTTTAATATAAATGGTAAAAAATCAATGTGAGCTAATATAAAACATTCATATTTTAGTTTATCAGAGTAAGAAAGAGATAAGACATTATTATGTGAAGCTAGTATTGGTCTTACTCTTATAAAAAATCAGCTGGATACAACAAAGTCAGCATTCATTGGTACTCAAACCCAGAACTTCTGCTTATTTATACAAAAAATCTAGATTGTAGTCTTTGTATCTATAAGACTCATTTTGTGTGATGCCTTAGTATTTTCCTTTACCTGCACTGATCTCACATCCATGAGTCCCTGCAGGTTCCCTCTGATGATTGTCCTCTCGCTGCCATTCCTCTTGTCAGCTCGATGCAGAGCCTCCGTTTTCCAATCTGTCCAGTACACATGAGACCCGACCACCACCAGGCCATACGGATAAGACACATCCTTGAGGACTACTCGTCTATCCTTCCCATCAAGGTCAGATGATTCTATCATTAGCCGCTTGGCATCGTTCCAGTATAACCTCCCAGCAGGCCTGTCTATAGCCAGACCATTGGGCCAAATTAAATTAGTTCCGATGATGATTTTCCTGCAACAGAAATACATTGCTTATTCTTGTTTCACCGAAAGTCTCATTTGTCTTTTTTTAAATAAATTACAGTTTTTTTTTGTAATTTCACGCAGTTTATGTCTGTGGCGTTTAAGAAAAGAGAGGATGCAAGAAATCTCAAGACTTATGAAAAATAGTTATTGCCAACTAGATCTTGAACCAACAATGTTTGATGAAACACACACTGAGGCAGACCATTTAGATTTTTCTGCCATACCTGTTCTGCTCTTATTATTTCCACATTTATTGACTTCTGCCACAATGTCATGGCGCAGGCCCAAGTTGCTAGAGGTGCTATGATGTAAGGCTATTAATAACTGAACTCTTGATGAATTATATTTGCTTTTTTACCGATTTTGTCCATCCATGTCAGCCTGTTCAATTCTAGCGTGTGTTCCCCAATCTGACCAAAACATGATGCCTTTATGGTAATGTAGAGCTATGGCTCTTGGAGATTCTGAAAACAGCATTCAAACATCAGTACAAGTGTGACTCAAATGTTATTGAACCATTATACATTGAAAAGAGAAAGTTCTGACCCAGTTCCTTGTAAATGAGCAGTCTGCGATTAGATCCATCTAACTCAGCCACTTCAATACTATTCCTGCCTGCGTCAGTCCAATACATCTGGAATATAAATAATAAGTCATTTCCATTTCAAAACAATAACTTATCCAAATAATTGTACCACCTAGCTGGTCAAATTAGATCCATACTGTATCAAACAATTAGTAAAACATAAAACACTTACTTTTCTCCCCGTTGAATCAATAACTATCCCATCCGCAGTATGGAGCCCGTCTGTGATGACAGCTGTTATCTTTTTGCCATCAGGAGTAGCTTTATATATTTTGTCTTCACCAGTATCAGTCCAATAGATTTCTCCTGAAACATGATTGTGAAAAAAAAATCAATAATAATAATATTAGGATGATTTATTTGGTTAGCGCTGTTTTGGTGTGAATCACACCTCAAGAGCCCTCTGCGAGCTTGGTCAGCGCTGTAGAAAGCGCCAGTTCTCAAGCAAGACCCAGTTGCTGTACCTCAGGCTGGATGGACCTTTAGCGACCGGTCTATGGTAAAGGAATATGAATTTTTCACTCAGCGAAGAGCGTATTTGAAAATATAAATGGTATTTTTTTGGGCTCCACCGGGATTCGAAGCCACAACCTTTGATTTACGAGTCAGAAGGGTTAACCACTAGACTACAGACCGGACCGGATTAAGTGACTAGAATGTGATTTAGGGTAGGTCCTCCAATGCATATAAATCTAAAGGTATGCACCGTGTACTGCTTTATTGAGTAAATAATATAGTGGGATTTCAATACGACTGTTGATAAAATAAAAATTGGCTTGATTTTATTTACCTGTTTTTCTATCCACGTCCACCGCCAATGCATTTTTCAACCTTGGTAATGGTAGAACAACATCCATCATGTAAGGAACATCCAGAGATATCAGTCTAATGTCAATGCGATGAGCAAATATCAAAAAGTTGGTGGGGCCATTTGCGCAATTACGTTTGTCATCCTGTGTAAAATACAAAAAATATTTTCATCAATATTTAAAAAAATGCCTGTGGGATAAAATCTAAGGTGCAAGCAAAAATAAATAAGTATGATGAAAAGAAACATTCATTCTTATGAAACTTTGTCCAAGTCCTTTTTTAATGTTGTAATTTTGAAAGATACATTTGAAAAAGAACAGGAAAAATATATTTTTAACATGGCAACAATAGCATAATCAGATGGACACAAAATAATGTTCAATTAAGAATTTCAAATCAATTTTTTTTTCTTGGCTGTGAGACAACAACTTTTCTGTGTCAATCAATGTACAGACCTCATTTAAAAATAATAAAATAATGCTGTTTATTTTTATTTTACATGATTCTTATGTGGTATATCCATTTACTTTCATATAATAAAGCTTTCTTTAATAAAGTTGCAAAGATATAGGTTTATCATTTAAGATTCATATTACATGCATTCCCATAAGCAGTCTAAATTAGCGCTTACACATGCCGCATGTGGATTTACAACATAAAAACCCAATCTCAAATGAACATAAGTCCTGCAACTCTTGACAACCTTCCCTGAAACAGGGGTGACATTGGCAAAGTGAACTATTTTTTACAGTATGTGTGGTCAGCCTCATACTAACCTATTGGTAAAGGAGCAATTTATTTTATACTTGTCATTAACTTACAGCTAGCTTTATTCCGATGGGGCATCTGCAAGAGTAGCTGTTTGGTTTAAGGAAGCACAAGTGTGAGCAGCCGCCGTTATTGTTGCCACATCTATTCACTCCTGCCACTCTATCCTTGTGGTACACCTGAACATCATTCACCACCATTGAGTTCATAAGCAAGGATTTAACATTCTTTCCAGACATTTTATTTGCCGAGTTGATTGTTTCCGTTTTCCAGTCTGTCCAAAATAATTCCTCTCCGTATATGTCCAGGCCCATTGGGTGACTGACATCAGTGCCTGAAATAAGATTTTGCATTGGAGATTTTTTATATTTCTCTGCTAAGCTATTTGCTGAATCGATCTTTGGCTTTTTCTGAGTTGCTCCAGCAACGAATCCAATAGGCTCAGCCTCAGTCCCTGAAATAAAAACTACCTTCAACAACCTATTGTAAAATTATTTATAGAATCTAGCAAGCATTACAAAGTATTGCCTCTCAATAATCGTAATTTTGTAAATATAAATAATCAATCATTAACGCAAGACTAAATTATGGTACTTAGATGAGTTACTTCGTATGCGATAGTGACCTAACTACATTTCAAGCTCTTTGCCAATAGCTACATTACAATAGTTATAAAAATTGTGTTAAGGGCTATTATATCCATTCTACAACATCAGACACATCAATTAAGAAAGAAGGTTTCTGTTCCGAAATTTAGGCTTAGCTTGACTCCCCAGAATTATTATAATGTACTCGGCTCAAAATTTTAAATTAGATTTTTTTCCCGGCAAGCATACGTCACAGACCAATGTGAATAGAATTATTAGTAACCAGTAACAAAATATTAGCCTTTTCACTAGCAACCCGTTGTGTGAGGTGACATTTTTTTGTCAATGGAATTTGTACCGAGTCCATTGATAGCGGTCCATGGTGTCACCATTTACGCATGAAAGACTTTTTTAGAGCTATTTAGCAGTCGTATCTTAATAATTTTTCTTGCAGTTTCACTAAAATGATTTTGAGCAGGCAATACATCGATACTTTTCATTAAATTAATAATTATCTTACCAACAACGACAACCCGATCAGTGCCATCTAGTTTTGAGTTTTCAATTCTTTTCGCCCCACTGTCTGCCCAGTATATTCTTCCTTTAGCAGAATCAAGAGCCAGTCCTTGTGGCATGGAGATGTGGGTGTAGATAATCTTCTTTTTGTTTGTTCCATCCATATGTGCACTTGTAATGCAAGGAACTTTACCCCAGTCAGACCAAAACATAATTCCACCTGAAAATTGGGAAATAATGCATTAATTAAGCAAGAAAAACAAAAAAAAAAATTCAAGGATCACAACAGCATCAAGGTAGGCTAAATATTTAATACTTGAATTTAATATTCTCTACACTGGCAACAACTGTCATTCCAAATTCAAATTTAGAATGCTCTATTTAAGGTCAACATAAAAAGGCATACACCCTTGATTGCTGTTCTGTCCCTCTTTAAAAGGCGCTATTGTTGATGATAAGAGCAAGCTTAGCTGTTAAAAAATGACTGCTCGCTGCCTTAGTTCTTGTTTACCGTATACACCATTGAGAAAATTTTACATGAGCAATGTTTGCATGTGTACCTACTGGACCAATGTGTCTTATAAAAACAAGATTTTTTTTTTTAAATATTTAAAAGAACTCTCACATTATCGAGTTTTACGGTTTTTCTTAGCTCAGATTGTGTAGAATTTGATTCATAAGACAACTGCATGAAAAAGTCATATTTGACAAGATTGGCGTATACGGTAAACAAGAACTGGGGGAGCGTGCTGTCACATATTCACAAAGATCAGCGCTATCTCCTTTTGCTCAGGTGTTGCGAGCTGTGTTGGCAAACTATGATCTTGGGATATGTAGGCAATCAGCGCTTTACATGAGATTTCTCACGTTTTCAAATCCGCCATGGTTCCATGTAAAACTATTAGTTCTCTTATGTTTTAATTTTATGTTCAGTCTGCTAGTTTGTTGTTACTTTGTTTTAATATTTATAAAAGTTTGTTATTTACCGATTGGATCAACCACAATGTCTCTTGGCTTGTCCATGTGATCCCATATAAGAACAGTTCTCATGCTCCCATCCGCGTTTGAGGCCTCGATTCTTCGTGAGCCTTCATCCACCCAATACAGTTTGTCTGTTATCCAGTCATACGCAAGACCAGTTGGATTTACTGCAATAATTTCATGTATAAATAGTGCACTTTTATGTATAGTTAAGTATTTATTTCACTTGAGTAACGAGCATTGCTTACCAAGTCCACTGCTGGCTAGTACAGTCTGATGGCTTCCATTTATTGACGCTCGATTGATTGTCAATTTTTCAACATCGGTCCAAAATATTGATCCAGAATTTTGATCCCAGGCGAGGGAGAATGCTGTCTTTACTCCATTCAAAGGAATCACCTATAAATATTTGTTCGGTGTTAGTTTACCCAAATGCAGGTCAAAATTAAAAATATAGCACCTGTTTAAAACACACTACTTTGTGCTTACCTGTTGTGGGGAGATAAAAATGTATGGAAGTTTGAGTTGCCATTTACGCTCACTGGAAGCACTGCTGAATCTTTAAATATTCAACAGCGCCTCCACTGACCATAAATGGCAACACAAACGTCCATACAAAATAAGCTTTGAATATTATTGTAAATAGTTACCATATCAATATTGCTCTCTGGTTTTCTGGTTTCGAGGTGCCGCACTCTGATTTCTCTTTTCTTTGAAAATATTAGCAATCTTTCAGAGGAGTCTTCACAAGTCCGTCTAAAACAGTCAACAATATCATAATGACACAATCATATCAAAATCATCACACACATTACATGGTACATGGATCTATCAATTGATAAATTCTTACCCGTCTGATCCTAGAGAATTCCCCAGAGGACAGTGGCACGTGTAGGAGGAATGATTAGGCAAGCACATGTGTGAGCACCCACCATTGTTTTTGCCGCAGTGATTATTGTACGGAGGTTGTCTTTGAGGATGAAAACTGAAAGAAAGTAAAATGTGACCACTTACTTGCATTGTAAATTTATAGTTTTAAGATTGAATAAGAAAACTTAAGCAACATATGATCTTTATTTATACTGATCTAAGTTTATAACTCATAGAACAAGATTATGTTGTCCATCAGTTTTTAAAATGGAGAAAAAGTTAAGAATAGAAAAAATGATATATGAAATTCATAGAAAAATAAAGTTGACGATTAAAGAGTCACTTTAAACTGAAAGGCAGGTCAGTAGAAAGCAGCTACCCTTGCTTTGAAATGTTCCTGAGTGAGATAAAGTAAGAACTTTATAGAAGCATCATTAATATTAAACAATGTTATTCACATAGTACAGCAAATACATTGCTCAATCGCCACCTAACGTCAATTTTCCATTCAAAAAACAATGATCCATGGATCAGCTACAGATCAAACGTGTTGTGAATAGCCCCTTATAGAACTTAACGTGACATGTCTAATGTCACGTGTAAGATAACGGAGGAGAACAAATAGAATCAGGACCTCTAGTACGAGTTGCAAAACTTGAGTAATGTAAAGTTTACAGCAATTATTAAAGAGTGATTTCCCCCAAAATCTGCCGTTTTTGTTTGTTTGAACTTGATTTTCTTCATCACTGTAACTCTTTTGCTAAGACCATAAAGTGTAAGAAACAAAAACGGCAGATTTTGGGAGAAATCACTCTTTAATATTTTCCGTTAACTTTACTTTTCTCAAGTTTTGCAACTCGTACTAAGGGTACAGGTCAAGGAAACCTTGTTGTACGTAAGGCTCTAAGAAAACTTGAATGATTGTAATTTTGCTGATTTGTATTCATAAATGCATTACATAACTACCTGTGTATATCCATAGGAAAGCTGAGTCCGCTGTGCACTGTTTGGAAGCCCACACCAGTCTTTTTATTCACGGTTGAAATACTTTTAGTGTGCCAGTCCGTCCAGAAGATGGCGTCTTCAAAAAGTGTTATGGCGTACGGATGAGGGAGACCTTTGCTTACAACCTGTCAGAACAATTAGTAAAGTGGCATATCTTACGTTTAACTTCATTTCAACATTTATTTATTTAATTCTTTTTCATACCTTCTTCCTGTCGCTGCCATCAAACTGCGCACTTTCAATAACATGATGTTTAGCATCGGCCCAATATATTCTACTTGTGGTGTAATCTAAAGTCAATCCATTTGGCCAGAATATATATTCCGTTGCTATGCTTTTTCTGTTTGAACCATCCATATCCGCTCGCTCAATTTTTGGATTTGGCCCTGCAAAAAAAAACCTTGTTACTGTCACCACAAAAATCGAAAACCTTCAAAAAGTTTTGTCATGAACTACAGTATTGGGTGTGTTTTAAAATTGTCAAGTTTTTTTTGTTACCCCAGTCCGTCCAGAAGACTATAGCATCTCCTGGATGTACAGTGATGGCTCTGGGCTTATCAAGGTCACAAGCAGCAATAACAGCGCGGTGGCGACCATCAAATGTTGCCACCTCCACACGGCGAGTACCAGAATCTGTCCAGAACAAGAGGTCATGCACCCAGTCCACGGAAACCCCAGCAGGAGAGTTCAAGCCCCACTTGATGACATCTGAGAAGGCAAAACACAAATGTGTTAATAATGCCACAATGTCTTGAAATGCAGAATGTAACAAAGAATCATAAACCTGAGAGAGAAAAGAATCAGTGAAATGTAAAAAAATGTTAAGAGTACAGAATTTGTAAGATTAAAGATAGGCTTGTCCCAAAAAATACTAAATACACATAGGAGAGCCCAGGCGAAGATAAAGAGGGAAGCAACACAGCTTTAGGTGGTGAACTGGAAGTTTGTGGCAAGGAGACTTGATAAATTGTTGTATCATGCTCTGGAAGCCTCGAATAAGATTATAACATTCTAAAGACAGGGGAGAGATTGAAGAGTAAGTTGTCACAGAATGAGAATTGATAATACCAGATAGTTTAGTTATGGTTTATAGCCAAGAGGATATAAACTAACATGTACCTAACTATTTTTTTTATAAGTAGGTACCTATTAGTAAATTACCAACTCTAAACTACTACCTAAGCTAGCAGCAGATATGAAGTCTATGGTTCACGATGGCCCTTATTATATAATAGACTCTCCTTTTTTACATATTATGTGATTTAGTTACCTGTTATATTAGTTCCATTCACATTGGCAACCCGGATAGAGTCCAGCATGACTTCAGCCCAGAATATGAGTCTCTTCTCGTAGTGATAATCCAAGGCCACGGCATTGTGTAAGCCTTTCAATATTGATGTATACTTCTCACTGTTCAGCGAAACCTGGAATATTTTTTTCCCCATTAAAATCACTAATTAAAGATTGATGTAGGTACATATATCTTAATCGCACATCTTGAACGACTGTTAGTAGGTATATTTTATTCATGATCCAAAATCTTGGTCAATAGGATGTAAGATTCATCCTTCATGTATCTAAGTACAAGTGAACTTATTCTCACACAGGCTAAATGTTTACTAAGAAAAGAAAAATGTGAGCCTCAAGCATAGGGATGTGGTATTTTCTTCTTCTTTTTCTTCCTCTTGTTGTAGATCTAGGATCTGTTTATTGCAGAGCTCCCTCCTGTGATGCAGAAGACCAGCTGTTTTTTCACCTTTAGGGAGGGCGACCTGGTAGACGCTGCCCGTCTGGTTTTTCCTGTGCCACGATTCGAGTTAACCTTATTTCGCTCATGCGCATTACATGGTCCCTACAGAACCGTCTCCTCTTCCTGCTGCATCTGACAATGTCTTCAGTGTCACACATGCTTCTGATTTGGCATATGTGACTACTTTTTAAAGGCGATCACAGCAAATTTGATGTCGCATCTGTACCTGTCTGACTTCCGCCCTGTTGGAGAAGAGCAGGGTAGGAGAAGCGCCCAGCGCCTTGCAGGACCTGAGGTCAGGGCGCAGGATGTAGCCCGTCATGCAGCCGCAGGTGAAGGTGCCGATGGTGTTGCTGCAGGTCTGCGAGCACACTGGGTCCTGCTCGTACAGGCACTCGTCTATGTCCTTGCAACTGGAAGCACCACACACATTCATTGCTAACTAAAGGAACCAAACAGCTTTGTTCTGATCAGGCCCGAATTAACCGTTAGGCCGTGCGGGGAGTTTTTCGCTGTCCCCTATATGCCCCCCTCCCCCCCTTCCCGATTATTTTGTCACAACGCCAAGATGAAAAAAAATTGTTGAAATGGTTTCTATACAATATTTTTCAGCTTTTGAGGGTTTCACCCTTTGGTCACGCATGCCTCATAAGACTTGAGTCATGAAGATATTTTTGTTGTAATATATTAATTAAACTAATTTCTATTAAGTATTAAGTATTGAATCGTGAGCCCCTTGGTGGTAAATGGCCGCAAAGACCTGGGCACTGAAAAAAAATAGTTATTTTAACCCTTTGGTGGCCCCCTGGGCGTGGGGGCCCTGGTTCAGTCACGCCGCTCGAACCACCCTTAATGCGGGCCTGGTTCTGATACATTTGGGTTGCTCATTTTTCTATGCTGTTCTAATAGTATGATGGTGACTAACAAAATATCGGAAAGAAGTGCATTGAACTTGAAATTACGATTTAAAATGTAAATTCACGACTCAATTTGAGGCATTGTTAGAACTGAAATTAATTTGTAGTGCTTTATTTTAAAGACAAAGAAAAATATTTATTTTGATATGTTTTAACTTCCACCTAGTGCACGCGCCAGTTATTGGTTATTGGTGCTGTTTATTGGAGCTTATTGGAGCTGATAAAATCAATGATTATTATTAGATGGAAGAAAAGTTTTTGTTGTTATGACGATAAATAAATTACAAATAAAAAATAACGAATAAACACTTTCAAAAACAAGTGCAGGTTCTTGTGATTCTTTGGAATTCCTTTTATTTACCTTTGTAGATGTAGGTACATACTTTACCCAAAAAACTACGACCTCTCTAAGATCAAAGGCTAAAGAGCCTTTGATCAAATTCTCTTCATGTGACCGCACGTCTAAATCTTTGAATTATTTTCTATTCATCGTATAATATCATAAATTTTCTTGCGTTTCGTGTCCTGACTTCAGAAGCATTCCTTTCAGTTGCACCCCACGCTGGTCGTGCGGTTGGTACCTGCCTATTACTTCTTTCTTTCTCCACACTCCGCATTGCGTGCTGCTCCTTCCCCATTCAACATCCACCCTCATATTCTCTGTTCGGTGAAGGCGTAGATAAAGTTTCTTTACGACAGGCTCAATTTCCTCAACAAATACACTTTTACAATGTCATATTTGAGTTGGGGAAATAAATAAGGTATATTATATCCACTGCGTACATAGTTGCATGTGATATAATTCTACTGCAGGATATATTTGCTGACTTAACTAAATTACGCGCATTTGTTATATTTCCTAACTGTTCATCCAAGTTTATCTCATGCACACGTGTCCAGCATCATTAATAAATAGATTATTGATCACCCCTGCGTACTACACCCCAGTAATCGGTTCACCAATAATTCCATGAAATCTTACTGTACTACAAGTTCGTGTCTAGTCGATAGCTTACATAGTTAGAGAAAACTTACATTCAAAGCCAGAGGGCTGGGTTTAATTTAACCAAGAGTTAAAAGAAATGATTCAGATTTTCGATGTTTATTGTCCCAGAATAGTACAATAGAGGTGTATCATTAGCCTTCAAAAGAGCTTCGGAGCAGAGAAACTCCATTTGAAATTCATGTTTTGACATAGGCCGGACCACTATAATCTGTGAAAATAAAAAAGTTAAGACACCTTTGGAGACGACGCGGTAAGAAGTTGCACGACGTGCAGCTTGATTACTAAATTGTTCCTATATGGCAGTGGTATGAGCAATCTTTTTCATACTTGTGTACCTATTCTTACGAATCATTACATATTCACTGATCTGTGTGTAAGTATTCCGGTTCTCTATTCTGGAAGGCGGATCACAGAATGCTCATAGAAAGTTAATAAATCAATTTGTGAGTTTTCTCCGGAATTTACCAAGTGGTTAAGGGTATGTTGCACCAACCTCCAATCAATATTTGATGACGCATCAAATTTGATTGCTGAATTCTGGTAAGGACCTAGGTTTAATATTTCTCGGAAATGGGTAATAATATGATGGAATTGGAATTTGGGAGATTTTTTTGTCTGATTGGAGTTTGGTGCAACATCAGGAGCTGTACTCACGAGTATCCATCCTCAGCCAGCAGGTACCCTGGGTTGCAGGAGCAGGCCGGCTTGCCCGCCGCCGTGAGGATGCAGGCCTGCGCGCACCTGCTGCCCGCCTCGCACTCCACCTTCCTGGGGCAGCTGTCCTCGTCGTCTCCCAGCGGACAGTCCTTCTGGCCGTCGCAGATGTGCTTCCTGTTGACGCAGGAGCGGAAGGCGCTGCTCAGCGTGTTGTTGGTGTGCGGCTTGCACATGAACTGCCCGGTCTCGCACGACACCTCGCACTTGGCCTCGTCGTCGCCGTTGGCACAGTCCGGCACTCCGTCGCACACCCAAGTCAGCTGGAGGAAAACAAAAACGATATTGAGTTTTCGTAGTTACTTTATTATATTGTTACGTTTTTACTGGGTTCTGTTTTCATTAAACTGCAATTATTTATTTCAACATAATTTATTTTACACGATTTGACTTACAATTTACATTAATTGATTTCTAGCTCTGGCTTTCGAACTTCACGGCTGAATGTTTAGTCCACTCTCCCTGCACACGATTTCGGCTTACATTTATATTGGTTCATACGGACATACGGACGGTTCTCGGCTGTTCTCGTACATAGTGGATGATTCCAATACCAGAGCGTTCTACGAGCATGATAAAGATGACGTATGCACTAATACTACCATAGATCACACTAGTGCCAGACTGCTCTATGGAAGCACAGAGCTAGTCGCACAGGAAGATAGTCGCACGTAGATACTCCAAGTTCGTAGTTAGTAACACTTTCATCATCATACTAGTGCCAGACTGTTCAATGTATGCATGTACAGCCGCGCGTAGGTACTCCAAGTTCGTAGCAATATGTTTCTGTAACAATATTATTTAAGCATAAGTCAATCATTTCCTTATCAACAAATGTATGAACATCGTTACAACGCTTCAAATAAATGGGATATACGTTTCCGACCCTGAATTTTCTGACGTCCTCTTTTATGTTGAAAATTTTGAGGTTTCTTTTCCCCCCCAATTTTTACGTAAATGTCTACGACGTGGATCGATTTCTTAATTCCTAGGGCCTAGAATGCATGCTACGAAGTTCAAAAATATTTAATCATATTTTGTAGCTCAACATACTATTAGAAGTACGTATCATATCTATACGTAAGTATCGAATTTAACCAAAGACTCTTCATGTTTATGTCGAGGAATCGGCACAAATGACAGTAAAAAATTACGTAACGCGGCTGAATTTGCAAGCGGTTGGTAAGGACATAGACCTGAAAATTGTAAGATATTCAAGCTCCATTCAACTTTTTTCGATCTATGCTAGCACCTATTTTCTTCTTTGGTATTCTTCTTTTCATAATCTATGACATTTTTCTCGCAAAGAACATAATATGCACAATTTCATCACCAATTTATCGATTTGCCGAATCCCTTTGTAGAATCATCTCGCTGTTGGACGACAAAAATTGCCCTTTTTTACTGTTAAAAAAACACTGCGTTATAAAAAAAAATCCTACTCAATCAAATTTAAGAATCTTTTGGGAAATTCGATGGTTAGTTATAATATGTACTTTTAATAGTGTGTGGAGCTACAAAATCTAGTAAAAATAAATTGAACTTCGTAGCTTGCATTCTACCCTCTACGAATTGGTAAGTCGAACCACGTCGTAGACATTTAAGTAAAAATTGGGCGGAATATACACCTCAAAAACTTCAACACAAAAGGGGACGTAAGAAAACTCCGGGGAAGAACAATATTTCTCATTTATTTGAGCCATGGGATAAATAATCATGCATTTGGTGATTACGAAATTATTGACTAAAGTTAAAATAATACAAAATATGTAACTGCTTAAATATGAAATGTTTGTTCACAGAAAACTTCGGACTATTGAAGTATTAATTATCGTCTCGATGTTCAGAATTAAAATTTAACTCTTTCTGCGGACACCACAAAAGCTCATTTATGGAAGAGTATTTTTAAATTTCTTTGTACTAATCTATGGTCGTAAATATGATTTTTCTGATAGGTATGTTTAAACATGTTTTGACTGATAGGTTGGTAGTACGAGGCCGATCACCCATATTGAGATTTCGGTTCCCTTTTACATATTTATCCCTGTTTCTCAGAGTTTCTCAGAGTTTATGGTCATTTGGGGCTTATGTTTTCATTTGTACCTAAGTCTAATCTAATCTAATCTAAGTTGCAAAGATATGTAACATTGGAGATTCACATATCATGCATTCCCACAACCAGACACGTACAAGCTCGCGCTTGCACATACCTCATGTGAACCCACAACATAAAAACCAAATCTCAAATGGACATACACCCTGCAACTCTTGCCGTCCTTCCCTGAAACAGGGGTGACATTGGCAAAGTGAACCATGTTTACAGCATGGGTGGTCAGCCGCATACCAACCTGTAAGTCAAGGAACATACACGACAAATTACATTTTATAAATCAATAAATAATAATATCTATGGACAACAATATGTCAACAAAAACCGGCGGTGAAAGCTTCAATGTACAATTACAGATTTTATTGATTGTAGAGGCATTAACTTTACTTTTTTAAGTAAGCATGCAAAATGTGTAATCGAAACTTGCACTTGCTTGCCAGTGGGCTTGCGTCAAGTGTGAATCTTAGATGTTAAAAGTTTACCATTGCAACATAAATAAATTATGCATTACAGTATATCACTCATATTTATGCACTGTGCTATGAGAGTGCATAATGCTATGTACGTAGAATTGGTACTTGCATTTAAAATAACCGATCACATGCTTACACGTCATATATTGCATGGTGAATTCTCTTGGCATTATCTAAGAAGACGAGTGTTTTTGGAATTGCGTAGGCTCACACTCTCTGCTCACTATCCTCGTCTGTACCGGCTTTTAAAGAAAATGTCGTGAGTTTTTTAGAAAGCAGGAACTTTCCCCAAGTCACGTCTAGGTACGATTTTTTTGTGAAATGCTTATCTTAATATGCGATCCCCCTTCTGTAAACAGTATTCGACGTATTCTGGCTATGTGCCCACACGCGACCCCAGCACTAAATGTAGGTACTGCCTAACAACATTCCGGAGTAGGATGTGGTATGCCTTGTCAAATATTCATAGGGTAGGACGCAGGCCCACGAATATTTCACTCTTGTATCTATGCGCGACTTTATTTATAGAATTCCATGTACATTTTAGATACAGAATCGTGAAGCAGTCTAGGTACAATATATTTATCCTCATATTTCAAAATTAGGATTTTTCAGAGAAAAGTAACATTTCTCAGATGGTGTAATAATTTATACCCACCATTTTTATTTCTCATTTTATACGTCAAGGCTTTGTTTGATAGACACAAAGGAGACAAGTAAAATTAAATTGATCGTGTCCTTTGTGCACTTCACCTTCTATTAAGGAAAGGAAAGAACTGTGAGTTGTCAAATGTGAAACTGCATTTAGAGCTGTACTGAAAACATGTCGATTCTACAGATCTTACGGGTGATTTTACTTTTTACAAACTCCGTTAATTTTCTTCTACATAAAACTTTCTTCCAAATTTATATCGCATAGAGCAGAAAGAAGCCAATATTATGTATCAAATTTACGTTATTTTTCAGATCAACAATATAACATTGAGTTTTGGCTTAAGAGTGAGTATGTAAAGTTGATGGACGCTATCTAATTTTCATTTGCTCACTTACTAAAGAACTTGCATTAGCTAATGATTTGTTTCTTGCGACAATGCCTTTACCCATCCATCAACACTAAAGCCAAAGATGGACGATCAGGGTGTTCGCCGTTTTACCCCAGCTACGCACAATAGACGCGTCTACGCTCCGTCTACAATCAGTTCCTAAGAAACTGTCGACAAGGACTGCCATAGCAGACACGCAGAAATCATGTCACAGTATGTTGCAAAAGAGTGCCTTAACAGGACCGACGAAAAAAATATGTAATTGATAATATCATCACAATTACACATGGCGTACTTTTTATAAGCTTAATATTGTCAATTACTGTATATTACAATCATAATTTGAATTGCAAAGCTCGTCATAGTTGCTAAGTTGGCATCAAGGCCGGACTTAGTACTTTGATATCTTTAATGGCAAACTATTTTTATATTTTCTGCTGATAGATGATTGACACTCTATGTAGGAAAAAAGGTACAAAATGGAGAGCTATACCATTCGTAATGTGAATTCGAGAAAAGTGTCCAAGACATCATGGTTTGAAAAAAAGTTCAACGAAGAGGCGTTGAGCGACGTAGAAGAGAGACGAGGTTATAAGTCACATTTTGAAGAAGGAAACCAAGCTAATCTAGGGCACTCGATTAGACATATCACCTTTCTTAACAACATCTTCGAAGGCAAAATCTTGAAAAGACGAACAAGAGGTCGCCCAAGAACTTCATACTTCAAGGATGTGAAGCGGCTCATGGATGTCTCCTCCTATCGGCATCTCAAGAGGATGGCAATAGAGACAGACAGAGACAAATGGCTGACACAACAAGCCGCAGCCTTTGGAAGATGATGATGAACAGTCGTACAATATAATCTAGATTTCCTCAGTGAGTATTTTGAACATGGCCTACCAGAATGCACTTCCCATCCATGCACGTGAACTCGTCCGAGGTGCAGGTCCTGAAGTTGTTGGGTCCGCAGCCATCCTCGTCCTCTCCTCCATCACAGTCCCTCTCCTTGTCGCAGCGCCAGCGGGACGGCAGGCACTTGCCCTCTTTACATCTGGCGGCCAAGAAGCAACAACAATATCTCAAAATTCAATCAAAATATGCATCTTCATCAAGATAACCTAAATTACATAAGAGTTTTAGGCTTACACGGCCGGCTGATGATTCTGGAGAGATGTTTTCCGGGATCTGTTGCCGTATTCTATGGAAGCTGGAGCTTCCGGACGTTTCTCCCATGTCTACGATGGGCTTCTTCAGCGTGAAATATAATGATGAAGATGATCTTGCTCATCACAGTTTTCATCAAGATCATCTTCATCATCATACTTCACGCTGAATAAGCCCATCGTAGACATGGGCGAAACGTCCGAAGGGTCCAGCTCCCATAGACCATGGCAACAGATCTCGGAAAAAATCTCTCCAGTACCTATCAACCTAAATTACAGTTCACAGTAACACTTTTGTTGACCCCATGCTCGCTATTGCCTGGGATCAGCTGCCTCCAAACGTGCATGCTGGAAAAAAGAGCTCGATCCTTCAAAAGAGGAAGGAAGACCCACTTCGTCACGGCGGTAACGCTGAATGCGCCCTTGCAGTTACAAAAGTTATGGAACGGTGCTCTACAAATCATCTACTCACCATTTTTTTTGTGTACCTGACATGATTTTCAGTATCAATTTAATGGCGTCGAATACAAAGATCTTCAATATAAATTCCTCTATAGAAAAGTAAATACAAAAGAAGAAACATAACGTCAAATTTTCTATAAAGTTAGTAGATGCCCATTATTTAAGCGGAATAAATAAATATGCCTGCTTTATACATCTGAATTGATAAAAATTATAGATGTACACATCTAATAAATAGCCCAAGCAATAGTACAAATTAGGTTTACCTACAGCTACATACGTAGTAGGTAAGTATGTATAAATCGCAATAAAATTCATAAAAATAAATAAAAATAAAAAATGCATGCCCCACCTGAACTCCGAGAGGTTGCACTTTCCCTTCTGCGTGACGCAGCCGTCCTCGTCACTCCAGTCGTCGCAGTCGTTGTCTCCATCACACCTGAAGGTCTTCCGGATGCACTTCCTGTTAGTGCACTGGTACTCCCCATCGCTGCAGCTGGGCAGCAAGACAGCTGGGGGGAGAAACAAGATGGAATGCATATCAAAATCGTAGCTAGAGAGCAAGGCGATGGACAGGCGAGAGTGGAGGAGAATCTTGGATGCAGCCCTGGCCCACTCAGGGCTGTCTAGCTTAAATAATGGAGAAACTTCAACATTTACCTATACTAATGGCCTGTTGCACCAACCTCCAATCAATATTTGATTGACACATCAAATTTGATTGTTGAATTCGGTTAAATATCTCTTGGAAGTGGGTAATAATATAATGGAATTTGAACAGGAAAGATGATGTACATCAGCTGATTTACCTATATGCAACCAAATTTTAGATTTGATGGGAGAAATCACACTTAATTTTGATTTATTTTCGGTCTGATTGGAGTTGGTGCAACAGGCCCTCAGAAAATCAACTTTTAAATACCTTGATTTAAATATTCCTCTTCAAAAATAATGGAGGTAACTCTTGTAAAACACAAAACATTGTAAATGCTATGACATTAAAAAGTACTTCATGGTAGACTAAGAGAACTTTAAAATGATGAACTTTATTTACGTCTCTGACGGATTTTTCTTTACCACCCTTTTATTTACCACCTATTTAATTGTGGAATTCATTGTACAATTGAAAAACTCAAGAAGCTGTGACACGTTGGCAATGCATTCAATCATTTGCATTTACTTTATTTAGGATTGCTTTTAGCTCATGTTATTATTAAGATACAAACAAACCTATGCTATGAGGATTTGTAAAAAACCCAAGTTGAAGTAAAAAACAACAATCGGCGCGTCTCAGTTGAGGAACATTCTTATGAATGTGAAGAGATTTGATGTTGCAACTTACGGCAGCCGACTTCATCAGAACCGTCGTCGCAGTCGCTTTCCTTGTCGCATTTCCAGCTCAGGGTGATGCACTTGCCGTCGGAGCACTTGAACTCATTGGACGTGCATCTGGAAATAAGGATAATGAGTGCTTCATATTAGGACTCATGCCATTAAGAATTTGCATACGAAGGAATTTAATGTAAGAACATTAGATTATATGTAGATTTCAGAGTAACATGACGTGTATCGTGGTATCAATTGAAAAAAAACTCTTGGTGCAAGAACCAATGATTGAGTACCCGCTAGAGTTTTAACAATGGTTTGTTTTTTGTAATGAAAATACTGGATGCATTATTAAGAAATGTAATACTTGTAAGTATGTATGCTAATAAAAAAATAAGTAGGTAAGCCATACTGTTATGATTTGACTTGGGGTTATTTTAATAAAATTGTGATTTAAATTTATTTCACAGGATTTATTTTTCACAAAATCGTTTGAAATATAGGTACTTCTTCACTCTTCACTCTCTGCTTAGAGGTATTTGCGTAACAATGGTCAAAGCGACTTTGTCTGTCCCACAGAATCTTTGCTCGTATTTATATGTGTGGCAGAGACGATTCTTGCATGTTCGAGAACATGGTAGATACTTCCTAGCAGATGGTACCAGAGCATTGTTCCACACTAAACCAGAGACGTCACACACACCAACCAGACCAAGGCTCACGGACCTATACGTTCGTAACAGTACATAGCATAATAAGGCCTAATGCACAAAGCATATATTTTCCAATGTTTTTATTAATTTGAGACAATCTTTTGCTTGTGCAATGTATTGTGATATGACAAACTTGAGGCTTCTATGCCGTACAAACAAATTCAATATTTATGTACATGAGTACACCTCATTTTTTGTACAAAAATAAAAGACCTTCAGAGAATATCAGAGGGGAAGAATGAGAATCATACTGTGAACGAGATTTTGACTTTCAGTATTCATAAAAGCACTTTTTTCTGATTGTTTGGTATGCATTGGATCTAATGCATAATACCCCTCTCGTTTTTTCATCACATTTCGCATGTTCCGGGGCTGTAAGTACCCGAAAGTCTTCAAGTACCTATTTATAAAACTATACGTTAAAATCCAACCGTAACATTCTTCCAAACACTTTTAGAAAAATGATTACAGGCAATCAAGTCCGTTTATTAGATAAAAACATTAATTAAATTTTCTAGAGTTAGTGCATTCACAGAGTGAAAATTCATTTTAATTAAAATTAAAAAACTTATTTAAAACATAGTTTTATTTTCACTTATTTGAGTTAACAAGGCCTAAGCGCTATCAGACTTTATCCGTCCATCATGATGATGGCGTCTGATGATGGCCTCTTAACTCAAATAAGTGAAAATAAAACTACGTTTTAAAAAAGTTTTTAATTTAATTTAAAATAAAAACATTGAAGTTGTGACAGGTTGCTAAGTTGGTTGTAATTGTTTACGAAAGACCCTAGTTACATAGATATTTGACGTTTGCCAGCCAAGGAATGAAGCATTCTTCGCAAGGATTTTTGTTCCGCGTGCATTATTTGGTAATCGCCATTGTACTAAGAACTTTATGATATATATTTATGTAATTCGAGTATTTTTTGGAACAGAATTAATCTAATCTAATCTAATTTAAGTTGCAAAGATATCTAACGTTTAGGATTCACATAATATGCATTTTCACAATGAGACACGTATAAGTTCGCGCTTAAACATGCCGCATGTGGACTTACAATGTAAAAACCCGAATCTCATATGAACATACACCCTGCAACTCTTGCCGACCTTCCCCGAAACAGGGGTGACATTGTGAAAGTGAACCATTTTCTAAAGCATGGGTTGTCAGCCGCATACCAACCTATAAGTCAAGGAACATACACAAACGATTACCTTAAAAAAAAATACGGAGTAATAAAGGGAGAATATCGTTATCGAGTTTTTGGCTCTCACTTTCTGTAGGCGCACTTTCAATAGGCTCATTGTAATCTGGGTATTCATGCAGCTCCTCTGTTCATCTCATTCTGCATCCCCCGTGGACCAGACAATACACTTGGCTGGTGTTTGGTACAGCACATTTGGCAGCAGCTGCTGGGAAGGTGTTTTTGTACCACGGGCGGTTGCCATGGCGACCGGAGGGCGGCTCTATTGATCTGCCGCCTCCTCCCCCGCCCCCTGCGCCGCCCACTGCCTCTCCGCCCACACGCAGGCGGTGGGCGAGCATATTTTGAAAGCACACAATCTCAAGATCGCTCCCGACTCAGGGCGAGGCAAGAGGAAGGGGACCTTGCGCAGGGCGGGATCCAATCTCCAAACATCAGACAAGTCTCACTAATCCTCTCTCACTTTTCCCCTTTTACTCTTCAATACTTCATTTCGTTATCGAAATGCAGTTTTCCTACGTTTTTATGTGTATTTATACAATAAGTTTTGATGTGTAATTGAGGTCGTAGGTATTTTTGTCGCTGTGTTTTTTATTAGCATGTGTTATTTTGACTTTCTAATAAACGAAATAAATCAAATACCTGATCAGTTGAATACACACTTACCTGCATATTTTATTAGGAAATGAAGTTTAAAGATTACAGATCAAAATTTCTGCCCAACGTCTATGTACTGTAACTAATTTTATCAATATCATGTTGTTTATATCAATGTTTCAAAACCTGCCGTGATTATTCGCATGTTAGGTTATTTTGGCACAATTATCCCTTAAATTACACCCTAGCTATCCTCAAATAAAAACAATTGTATAATAGTTATTTATGCCACTGCCAAGTAATGATAGTATTTTTAACACGAGTGCTAGTTTGTGCCATGAGGCGCAGCCGAATGGCACAATAGAAAGCACGAGTGTTACAAAGACTAATTACGTGCAGTGGCATACAATACTTTTTCTACGACCATGAGAGAATTAACAAAATAGTGAATAATAGTCATTATAATGTACTCGTCCATTTGAAGTAATTAAAACCTTACCTTTGTCAAAACGTGTGTTTATCATTCCCTTCGATTATCTAATCTAACCTAAGTTGTAAAAATAAATTATATTTAGGTTTCACATTGAATTCATGCCCACAAGCCGACACATATGTATAAGGTCGCGCTTTTACATCCTGCATATAAGCTTAAACATTCAAACCCAAAACTCAAATAAACATATGCCCTGCAGTTGTATTGGCAGGTGAACCAAATTTGTACAACATAGGTGATCAACCTCATACTCACCTATTAACCAAGTAACTTTTTGAGTTTGTTTATTTTTTGCGGTGAATTTTTTTGTATTGTTTTCCTTTCAAGCCTTTTATTTTCCATTGAAAAAAGGAAAGCTTTATTTGGAGCAATCCGATAAATAAATTCGATAAATTTTAGCACTATTAACAATTTTTATTTTACTCTACACATAAAATATACTTATTTATTTTCATCTGAACAGGGCTGAAAGTCTCATCACCACGGTAATTCCTACCTACCGAATATCACTAATATTGTATGAAGCCTAATCAGCTGATCGCTTGCGGCCATCTTGGATTGACAGGTCTTCATACCCCCATACAAGGTTGACATTTGAAATTAAAAAATGGTTCCAATTCTGACAATGCGCATGCGCACATGTTCATTTTAACACGGTTACCGGTTGCATAATGTAACATTATGCAACGGGTGTAGAAATGTATGGCATTGTGATTGCGTTAGCCGTTTTGTAATTAGTAAATTACCAAATGGGAGTAGAAAAAGTTAATTAAAGCTTTAAGTATTGTCTACAATCCTGACATGATTTATATATAATCTAAGTTCAAGTAAATATATTACTATTTTCTTTGCATATTTCAAGAAGTACAATATGCTGTGATCGAATAACAGAATTCAGAAAAGTAAAATAAAACACGTCTAGAATTTCATTCACTATTTATAGATAAAAGTAACTGCTTTCACCCAACTATCAAACGCTGATTTGATCCGCCATTAAATCCTTTTAAATGGCCTTTATTTACTGCGTTTTTCTTTTAACGTCACTTTTCTCTAGCCTCTCAATTTTCCTTCTCCCCTCTCTTCTTTCCCCTGGCCTAGGGCAGATAAACAGGCCGAAGTTAACAGTTTAACAGTTCCCGGATATTAACTCGAATACCTACTCCACCACTTTACTCCAGCGAATGGAAAACAAACACAGACTTATTGAGAATTTACATGCAATTATGCATCATAATGGACAACATTCAATGGAATAGAACCCGTTTTTTCCTCTTCATAATTAACGATGACCACTCGTTAATGTCTTTACCAGAATATTGACAACTCCTTGCCAAAACAAGTTTTCAAAAATATTTTCCAAAGTTTCAATTGATCAAAAACTACAGTCTCCCGCATTTTTCCTATGTTTTTGTGACATAGACGCAAAGGTGACAATCTAGGATTTTTTCGAAAATTAGACAACATGGAAAACTCTAAGCGAGAAGGCGACCGTAACATTCCAATAAAGAAATATTTATTTCACACACTTTCATATGTAGCATTTATCTGCACGCGTGAACAAATCAAAGTCACCACACAAAGAGAAAATGCCAATAATGTGTCGCGTGAGGTCAGGACACGGACACGGATGGCCGCCCATTCCGGGAGCGGGGAATTCCTCACAGACAATCACCGCGGCGTCTTTCTTTGCCCGGTGTTGCAGAGCAAGCACTCAGGGAATTTGGTATAAAACTTCACGTGTAAACTCAAGCACAGCGTTCACCAAAAAAGGATGGAAACTCATTCAGCGTTTCCTCTGAATGTTTCAATTTCCATATTATTTTTGGTAAAACGCTACGGCTTAGTTAAGCGTAAGGTTTTATACTCGTGGAATTTGGGGATGTTTTGTTGTGCGGGAGGCGCGGATGAGAGTGGGCGGTTGACGTGGGCGGCAGGAAGGGGCGGAGGGCGGGGGAAGGGGCGACGCCCCCGTCAGTGCTTGCGGGCAAACTGTGATTATTGGAAATTAATGTTAAATTGCGTATATAAACCATTGCTGTTAGCCCAGCGACCTAGTGAAAACTCACTGTCTGCATTTGTGTCATTAACTGAAATATATACCTACCTATAACTACTTGGATAAAAAAAAACATGTGTTACAACGACGATGAAGATTTCATGAAATGTTTACGTATTAAACATGCATTACGACAATACTTATCGTAGCTGTCGATCGATAAGCGTCAATTACATTAGATCAGTGGTTCCTATTTTGGGGGCAAAAATTACATAGGGGGCGATTGGGAGGAGATTGATTGGGGGGTGATTATGTACATGAGTACAACTCATTTTTTGTACAAAAATAAAAGACTTTTAAAGAATGTCAGAGGGGAAGATGAGAATCATAATTTGGACGAGATTTTGACTTTCAATGTATATTTTTTTTCTATAAGAGCACTTTTCTTTGACTGTTAGGTATGCAGTCAAATCTAATGCAAACTAAAACTCAAATCTTGAAACATGAGCCTAAGCCTACATCGATGACTTTCTTTAAGGCACAGGGGGGCGATAGGTTTATCTATTAACGCTTGAAGAGGCGATGGGCGAAAAAAGATTGGGAAACACTGCACTAGATCATTTGGATTTAATAGCGCTGTACATTATGTACAAGATCAAGAAAAAGTATTGAAGCTTTTAGACACACGGAAATGACAACTCAATCATCAATAAGTACAAAAATTAAACCTAAATGTTAACATACAAATGCTATTGTTACGAAAGCATAAGTTCATGGCTAAATTTTTTTATGATTGTGTGTCTAGGTGTATTTAATTGTTATATACAGGTTTGTATGTGTAGACGTAAGTGTTTGATATTTTGTACCATGTACTTCTCATACTCTCTTTAATGGATATTTCCAGAGGCGTCTCATATGGATGGTCTGAAGCATGCGAGATTAGGCTTTGTGCATATAGAAATAAAAGCTACGGTTCTGTGAAGCTTCAGTAACCCTTTGATACCCAAGCCGCGAAGCCGCCAATACAGAAGTTACAGAGTGAACCATATGTACTCAATTTATGAAAAATAAACACCCAAAAGAACTACCCGCAAGGTGTACTCAGCCATTACAAGAAATGAAAACTAGACCCCTCGGAAGCTGGGAAACCCCCACTTCAACTGAAGTGGTTGATGTGAGGCCGGCCCCCTTTCCCGTAAAAATAAATAGGTCCCGAATCGCCACATACAACGCCTTCTGGGATAATGCAGGTAAGAAGACACACTATATGTGTTCAGGATTTTGGTCGCTGGTTATTCCGGATTGGCCTTTAATAAAAGACTTGATTCTTGCTTGATGTTGCAACACTTTTATTTAAAAAAGTTACAGACTATTGAATCAATTTACTCGAGAGGAATTTGATTTAGTAAGAGGTTTAGTAAGAGATTTAGTAAAAGGTATGTTCCTTGACTTAAAGGGTTGGTATGCGGCTGACCACCCATACTATAAAAAATGGTTCACTTTGCCAATGTCACCGCTGTTTCAGGGAAGGACGGCAAGAGTTGCAGGGCTTATGTTCATTTGAGATTGGGTTTTTATATTGTAGGTCCACATGCGGCATGTGTTAGCGCGAAATTATACATGTCTGCTTGTGGAAATGCATTTAATATAAATCTTAAATGATATATATCTTTTCAGCTTAGATTAGATTAGAAGAGGACAAATTTGCTTGTTACCTCGCGTTTTTATATAATAAGCCTGCTACCCATCAAACCAATACAATAACAACGCATGTACTGACGCATGGTCTACGTTTGAATATAATGCCATGACTTACTCTGCCTTGGTGCAGTTGAGCTCATCCGAGTTGTCCTTGCAGTCGTTGTCGTCGTCACACAGCCACGACCTGTGCACGCAGAGGCCGTTGGCGCACTCGAACTGGTCAGCACTGCAGTTGGCAGCGACGCCTGGGCACACAATACATCATGGAGCATCAAATATGTGGCCAACAAGTCTAAATGCAGATGAGACAATAACAACACAAGTCCAAAATTACACTTAAATATAATAAAACACACACAAACTTCTATTTACGGGTCACTAGTCAGAAGTGTTAACCACTAGACTACGGACCGGTCAAGCTTGATAATCAGATTTAAAATTCAAATTTTAAGTTCGATTAGAGTCATCGTTAGCACTTCAGTCAATTTAAAATTATTTATTTTAAAGGAATAGGAGTAAATATTTATTCTGAAATGTATTTGCCTATATCCTATGCACGTGCCTGACTCAACACACATCCTTGCCTTACACCGTAGAAACGCATGCTGTACAGTTTAAATTGTTAGCAGGTACTGCATTCAGGAGAGCCCATTTACTCCATAATCTATAATCCAAGTTGCAAAGATATATTGTCATTTAAGGCTCATATTTAGTGCATGCCCACAAGCAGGCACATGTAAGTTCGCGTGTGGTCTATAATCTATAATCTAAGTTGCAAGGATATATTCATTTAAAGCTCTGAGATGTATGCTCACAAACCAACACGTGTAGTTCGCGCTTACAAATGCTGAATGTGTACTTACAAATAAAATCCAAACCTCAAATGAACATAAGCCCCACAACTTTTGCCGACCTTCCCTGACACAGGGGTGACATTGGTAAAGTGAACCATTTTTTACAGTATGGGTGGTCAGCCTCATACCAACCTATAAGTCAAATAATACGAATAATAAATTACATTTAAGTATAACAAAGAACAAAACCATACATGGTCATACAAAATAAACCAAAACTCACATGCACACAAACTTTGCAACTCTTGCCGGCTTTCCCTGAAATCGGGGTGGCATTTTCAACACGTGTGAGCGTTAGTCTGAACACGGTTAGTCGAGAACGACGTGCGTTGAATATGAATGTCAAATGATAGTACAAAATATATTTACAAGCTATATTTAATTTATATACTACGAAACCCAGCTATATATGGGCGATTTTTTTTTTAAATTAAAACTTGGTTTCGTCTCCATTGTAATAAGTATTTTGAAATATAAATGTATGACAAACAAACCATTTATGCATTCGTATTTTAAGACAATAACCTCCCAATGTGGTGACTTGATAAAATTAAGTGAAGAAGATAACTTACCGCAATGAGTTTCATCTGAGAAGTCGCCACAGTCATCATCACCGTCACACAGCCAGTCCTTGGAGATGCAGGCAGAAGACCTGGGGCAACGCAGACGACCAGCGGCTTCCAAACATGGTGCACGAGCAGGACCAGGACGACAATCCGCTTCATCTTCTCCGCCCTCACAATCCAAGTCTCCATCACAGCGGTGCTCGAGCCTGATGCAGGAACAGCGACTGGTACACTGAAATTCCCCTCTGCCACACACCACTCCGCAACCACCATCGTCTTCTTCCAAAACCGGCTCAAACTGCTCTTCATCTTCATTCTGAACATGCCTGTTGTTACTTCCTATCGTTTTTGGATGTTCTTTTAATGTACCATGCACGTACACTCCCCGATTTGGCGTCATGCCGTAAGCCAGATCTGTTCTGTGTATCGGATTGATCCCAGGGTTCATGCCTCTGCCTTTTCCTGCTACTATGATACTGTCTCCTCTTCCTGGGTAATAGTCTCCCCGGCTGACTCCTCTGGTGCCTGCTGCTTGTATGGGAAGACCTCCTGGAAGTCTGACCGCACCGTTCCTGGAGTGGATTGGGTACTCAGGCTGCAGGTCTGGTGGGTCGTAGCCTGGGTGAGGCAGGAGGCTGTAGGGGTCGTGAGGGTAGGCTGGAGGAAGGCCCGGGACGCGGGGAGCGCCGTGCTGGGAGGGCGGGTCTGTTACAGGCAGGTCATGGGAGCCTGGATGGCCGATCTGCTGAGACACACCTTAAGAACAAAAAATAATAATCAGTTACCATGGTAAACATTGCAAATTGGAGTTTAAAAATATGGTTTTGGCTCTACAAAAGTTCGTAGTTTTGAGCAAAATATGAATGAGTTATCATAATATTATCATGACCGGTTGGTGTTTAATGATTAACTCTACGGACTTGCAATCAAGATGAAGTGGGTTCGACGTTTTATGTAGCACTAAATAACATTATTTAATTTTCAAAAATGTTTTTTGCTAGGTTGAAAAATTTATCTACATTTATCCAATAACGGTCAAGGTCAAGGTCTACGGCCGGATCCTCTAGGTCTAGAAGCTCTTTTGGTCAATTTATCAAGGAGCTGACCGTCACCCCAAACTAGAAACGTCTAAGATTATGGCAGGAGGGGGAAGAGTGAATAGAGCCATTCGAGATTCTTTCAGATGAGACCTGGAGAGCGCTAATAGACTACAGGCCGGGATGCAGGACAAACTTGCAGAGAAGGAGACCGCTTCGCCGTGGATAAAGCATCCTGTGTGATGGTGATGTTATGCAGAAATCTGCTCATTTGCCGGTGCGTCTCCTATAAGTAAAAAGGGCATTCTGGCTGCCGCTTGTCATTGAAGATATCTCTAATCAATTGTTCTGGAAACGGGAAAGGAGTGAGTAAAGACCGGTCACAAGGTCACATAGGTTCATCCGGCCTCATGGTGGGAGTGGCATCAGGTGACATTGGTTTAGTAACGGTTCTCGACATGAGTGCCGCCTTTGACACTGTCGATCATGAAATGCTTCTTCATTGTCTGGAGTCTGAGTATGGCATCTGTGGTACTGTCATCGAATGGCTGCGCTCGTACCTGTATAATAGAAGGTGGTCCATTAGGCTTAAGTCTGACTCAACCAAAGAAGATCTTGTTTCTCAAGGAGTACCCCAAGGATCAGTCCTTGGTCCAATCCTCTTTATCTTGTACATTGGCTGTATTGATAATATTTTGGAGGAGTGTGGCATGCGAAGCTATGCATATGCTGATGATCGTGTCTTCGTTGGTTTTTGCAGTCCCGACAAAAAAGACGATCTTTTGGCCAGGACCACCCATTGCTTGGAAAGACTCACAAACGTTATGGCCTATAGACGTCTCAAACTGAATCCAACCAAGACTGAGTTCATGTGGGTCGCCTCTCCGGGTCGGCAGCACCTCTTGGGTACTCAGCCAATCTTTTTCTCTGGTGCAAGCATAATACCATCCTCCACCATATCCGTCCTTGGTGTCTTACTAGACGGAGCACTATCGATGGAGGCACAAGTGTCCAGGACAGTGAGCACAGCTTTCTTCTATATCCGCCAATTGAGCCTCATCTCAAGATGTTTGCCTGTGGATGCTGTCAAAAGCCTCGTAGCTGCTTTCGTCGTCTCCCGATTAGACTACTGCAATATCATATATGCTGGACTACCGCAGAAATTGTTTGATCGGCTGCAAATGGCTTTCAATGCTGCTGCCAGGGCAATTTTTCGACAGGGAAAGAGCTGTCATATTTCGCCACTGCTGAGAGAACTGCACTGGCTGAGGGTCCGAGAGAGGGTGGAATTTAAGTTGTGTCTCACTGTGCATAGGGCCCTGAACGGCACTGCACCCCCATGTCTCGCTGAGCTATGCTCTGTCGATGGGACTTCAAAAAGACCACTACGCTCTGCCCTTACTTCTGTCAACAAGGTTATAGTGCCCAATAGAGCAAACACATCAAACTTTGCAGACAGAAGCTTTGCGGTGGCCGGGCCGGTGGCCTGGAACAATTTACCCATCGGTGTTCGCGCGAACCAGCCTACCACCACCTTCAGAAAGGAACTGAAGACACTACTTTTCTCGAGAAGCCATGGCGCCCTTGAGATGGTCCTGGACCATTAAATGGCGCCACAGGAAAGAAATCATCCATCATCATCATCATCATCATCATCATAGCGAGTGGCTCTTTCTTGAAAGTTAGTGTTGACTTGCGACAACCAAGCATGTATAAAGCGTTTGAGGCGTGAATTCTGTAAAATCAGTGCTCACCAAATAAATCTATCTAGAAGGTGTTTACTTATTTTTTATCTTCTGAAAATATTGACGTCAGTTTTATTTTATTTAGATGCCTATAACTATTTTCCACGCTATCAAAAAGTCACCTGCCAAAGGAATAAGTTTAGAATAGCCACCTGAATAAGTAAAGACGTACTTGAAAGTTATTATGTTAGAGTTAATAAAAGTTTCATATTAATTGGTAAAACATATTACGTGTGAGGGTGGAACAGTCAAACAATGTTTCATCTAAAATAGATTTGTAATTACTGTCGGCCCATCAGATGAGTATTGGAGACTTATATATTTAGAAATTCTATTACGGTGCACATTCATGAATAAGTACCTCAATATAATATTTTAATTTGATTTAAATATTTGGAAGGTCTGGGGGAGCGAAATTGGTGCAGCGTTTGCTTTCTAAAATCTTTTAGTCATGCCCCGGTTTTCAACAATTCTACTAACACTTCTCTTCACTAGAACACAGATTAGTTTTCATTTACACACTCTTACAAATGAACAAAAACCCAATCAGAGCCTCATGAAAGTGTTAGTAGAATTGGTGAATACGTTGGTAATCTCCCGTTTCAGTGGGTTCTTTAACCCAGGTCAGGGTTGTACTGAAATTCTCTTTGTCAAATGTCAGCTTCCTAGAAGGTAAGTATAAGATGTGATTTTGGCATTTGCATCATTATTTACGTCACTGAAAAATGGATTACGTTTTTTTTTTTTAATTTTTGAAAAAATACTTGAACGGTCTTTCATTAAAAAAACAAAATAGGACTTTTATTAGTAATGTTTTAAGCCAGTAAGTATTCAATTAGTTTTTATTGTACGAGATCCTCTCTACAATCAGATTTCCATTACACCGTAACGCAAACTAGTTTATGGACAAAAAACAAATAATAAAAAAAATAACCTTATCTATTAGATGGGTAGAATCAACGACCAGAGCTTATCCGTCTTTTTAGTAAAATAATAATTAACTTTGACACAAATATCATTACTTTATTGTTAATAAAACCAAAATGTACATTATACATCACGCTATTTGTCAAAATCAGTTTTGGTTGACGGGATAACTGTTGGTAAGTATTGTGTTATTTTTCAAGCCATCAAGATCCGCCTTCTGTTTGTACGACGCATTTCATCCCGTGGGTGAGTCTGTTCATCCATAATATCATCACAAGGGGGTGTTTCTTCTCATCTCACGTATAATATGGGCGTCCGCCCACAGCCTCCGCCCCCTAGCGCCCACCTAACGCCCCCTAGCGCCCCCCGGCCCGAGGACATGAATGGAGGCGACGCCTGCGCGATCGATAGCCGATTTCCCGGACTCAATACCCTTAGTATAAAGTTAACACATCCATAGCGTTTTACCAAAAATGTAAGGTAACCAACACGCTCACCAGATACGCTGTGCATTTTTCGGTTGAGTTTAAACTTAATGTTTGTAACTTGGGGTTCCGGACTCTCATAACTTCATCTTATACAAACAACTCATTCGCCGTCTAAAGACGAGAAATACAAGTTTTTTAGGATGGCTGGTAGGTAGTAAGCCCTTTCTTGTCCGGTCAGCAATTCTCCTGAAGAAACTGACTAAGGAGCCAGTGAAACTTTGAGAGTTCGATAAGTCAAATTTTGGATATGAAAGATTCTTAATTTTATAATTAAATAAATAAATTAGTTTTCTTGAGGCTTATAAATGGTCATCTGCCTAGCAACTGGTAAATGGTTATATGCCTAGAAGAGGCTGATAAGGGGTAAAATGCCTAAATACTGATGAGTAGTTAATTGCTACAAAACTGGTAGGTGGTTAGTTGCCCACAATTTGGTAAGTGGTTTATTGCCTAACCGCTAACGGCTTGAATGTGGTTGATTGCCTAAAGGCTGGTAAGTGGTGTATTACCTTAAGGTTGGTAAGTGGTTAATTACCTCAAAGCTAGTAAGTAGTCAATTGGCTGAAGACTGGTAAGTGATAAGTTGCCTTAATGCTGGTAAGTGGTCAGCTACCTAAATTGTACAAAGAATATTGTGCAAATAAAAAAAATCTTTTACAAGGAACAAAAACAACGTATTTGACATGTTTTGTTAACTTGGCTGAATAGGAAGTTATACCCACTCTAAAATTGCATTTTTTTAAAAACATAATAACGTTCTATTTTACACTGTTACACAGATGAAAAACGTATGTGGAATACATGTGGTAAAAAAATGTGCGTATTATATTTACTATGGGTACCATTTACATTTTACTACTAACAAAAAGGAGACGAATTCAGCTGGACAAAAACAAAGAAAACATAATTACCTCCAGTAGTAGTCAGGATGAAAACACCCATAACGAAAGCAAAGATCATCTTTCTGTCGCAGTCTCTCTTGTAGGTGAATCTGATTGGTGGAGCCAGATCGGTGAAATGTTGGTGATCAGTCATGCTGCTAGAATCTTCGTGGTCTAGCATCTTGGTGGAATTTTGGTGGTCTTCCCACAGGTTCTTGGGTTTCTTCATAGCCTGTGAAGGCCACCAACGGAGGAAGGTCCTATCACATTTTTTCACTTATTTTCTCCCACTTATTTCACTGATGGTAGTCCTATTATTTTCTTGTCAAACTACACATTATAGTTTATATTAAAGGTATGTAAGTTGTAATTTATTTAATCATGTTTTTTATAGAACTTACAATCAACAGTTCACTGAAAGTATTGAAAACAAAAAAAAAAGTTAGATGCCTTTTTATAAACAAAGAATCACGATGGGTAAATTAAAGTAGTGAGTACAGATTATCGGGTCTTGGAAGATCCGACTTAAAAGTCTCTAGGATTTTTTTCGACGTAAAGTACGGTTATTGTAAATGAACTGAATGAATCATTGTAAAGGATATTGAAACAGGCTGAGCGCTTAATTTATCAAAATAGTATCTATGTGAGCCGTGAGATGTAAAAAAATGTACAGTTCAGCCAATGTCGCGCCGGTTTTAAATAAAATCCTTGCACAATTTATGTTCACTTCGCTCCAAGTTTTTCAAGTTTTTGATGAATGAGAACATGTGTATAGCCCTCACTTAAATGTACGGAGCTATTTTTGCATGTGCAAAGAGAGTGAAATTTAAATGAATAAATCTTTCACTGTACAAAATTTACAAAATGAGATCTAGAAATGATACCAACGTGGACGATAAAAAATCACGAAAATGTAAAAACAACTACCCAATATTTTAATGGTTAATATTAAATTATTTTGGCTACAATGAAATAATATCGATTGATTTTTATATTTTTTAGAATCAAATTCTAATGAAACGCTGTTTCTTTTCACAAGTATCAATTTTTTGTAATTAATATGTAATTACGAACGTTTTCGATCTTGTCAATCATCTTTAGGTAAGAATATATTTTACATTTTTTATTTATTTGTAGTTCTATGTAGTAAATTTTGAAATAAAATTAATTAATAAATTAAAAATCTTTTAAAGACTCTTTAAAAAATGCTTAAAATCGTCATTTAGGTATAAAATTATGCGTGTGTTTTAAGATATAAGCAGAGGAGAGACAGGAGGGATCTGGATATCTACAGTTTATTATATTAACTGTTACATAATAATGATTAAAACACACATGATTTGTTTACATAATAATGGTCTTAATTCTTTTCTTATAAATAATTATAAAAAATTATAAAAAACACAGAGTTTTATTTTCACAAATTTAGTATTTATTTCCCTCAATTATAATCTCTTGTAATTATAATATGTGTCATCTCATTATTGTACCTATTTGTCATAAATTATTATTTTTATTTAGATTTCTCTATGGTTTTTTGTTTTGTCAATTTGTTTATTTATTTATTTATTTATTTGAGAAAACTACAGCTTTATAAAAATGATAACAATGGTGTTCTTAAAATTAATATAAGCCAAAATTGTTTCTTCTATTTAAAATTATAGAGATAGAATAATAATTTGATCAGTATGCTGAGCTAGTATTGATATATACTTAATAGAAAATTGAGAAGACAATAAAAGAAAAAGAAAAAGAGAGCAAAACAAAAAACAAAAAGCAAAAAGACACAAGTTTTCAAGCAACAAAGAAGAAAGAAAAAGAAACAAGGTGTAAGAAAAGAAATTAAAGTAAAAGTAAAGTGGAAAGGAATGAGGAAAAGGAAGGATTATTACGTAAGTGAAGGAGCTTGATTGAGGGAGTTAGGGGACAGAGTTGAAAAATATCTCAATTTATTGCGAAAGGTTGTTAATGAGTCATGGAAAATATCTAAATTTTTGAAATTTTGGTTATAGTCACGCTGTATTCTGAATAAAGTTGAGTGGTATCGGTAATTGGTATGACAAATGGGTAGGTGAAATAAATTTTGCGAGCGGGTATGTCTGTTTGGTATAAGAAATGATATGTTACATAATAAATCAGGGGAGTCAATTGTATTATTGCATATTTTGTACAAAAGTAATTGATCAAAGTAAGTCCTTCTATCTTGTAGTGTGTTAATATTGAAAAATTCTATGGAAGATTTGTAGTCGGTGTGTTCAATGTATTGTCGTTTCTCTAAATATTTAACAAAAATCTTTTGAATATTTTCAATACGGTTAGTGTGAATTTTGTAGTGCGGATTCCATATTGGAGTACAAAATTCTAAATGAGGGCGTATATGTGAAAGGTATAGTGTTTTTAAAGTGTTGATATTATTAAATTGTTTACCGGTGCGGATGATAAAACCCAACATTCGGTAAGCTTTGGAGGTAATTGAGTCAATATGCTTGTCATACGTCAATTTGGAATCTAATAAAACTCCCAGATCTCTCACACTATCAACTTTTTTCAATAACAAACCATTTATGGAATAAGAGTGTGTTATAAGGGTGTTTTTGCGAGAAAATGTTAAAAGAGCACATTTGGACACATTGATGTCGATTTTATTTTTATAGCAATACACACTTAGTCTATTGATGTCATTTTGTAAATTAATGCAGTCATTTATATTGTTAATTGTTGCGTATATTTTCATGTCATCAGCGAAACCTGAAAAGTGTGAGGATTGGAAGCAAAATTGTATGTCATATATGTAAATATTAAAAAGAATGGGACCTAGGTGTGAGCCCTGGGGTACACCCGACGGGACACGAGTGAAATTGGACTTACAGCCGCCCACAACCACTGCCTGTTGTCTGTTTTTTACATAGGAAATAAACCATCGGAGTAGGTCACCATGGATTCCTACACTGTACAGCTTGTTAATAAGAATACTATGGTCTACCCTATCGAACGCCTTAGAAAAATCCGTGTAAACAGCATCAACTTGCAAGCGATCACCTAATCTATGCGAGACATATTCTGTGAAGTTAAGCAAGTTAGTGAGAACTGAGCGTTTTTTCAAAAATCCATGTTGGTGATTGCTAATATAGGGGGAGATTGTTGGGTAGATGTGATCTAGTACAATTTTTTCAAATATTTTGCTAAATACAGACAGTATGGAAATGGGGCGATAATTTTCGATGTCATTTTTTGATTTAGATTTATGAATGGGTGTTATTAAGGCATCTTTAAATTTTGTTGGGAATTTACCATTATCCATTGATTTATTAAAAAGAATTGAGAAAGGCTCACTCAGCTGGTCAGCACATTGAAACACAAAGTATGGACTAATCTCGTCATTACCGAATCCCTTGTTTTTATCTATTTGTTTTAAGTATTTATTTGCTTCAGATTGAGTTATTCGAATGTGACCTATGTTATTAACAAACGAATCAGAAGAAAGGTTATTGTATGGATGGGAGTTGTCATGATTATTTGATGAGTCGTTAAAAGCTGAGTTAAAGTAGTCGGAGAAGAGTGAACAAATGTCTTCATTTCCGTGGCATATTTTATTACGATAGTGCATGGTTTGCGGAATATTATATGATTTGGTTTTATTTTTAATGTATGTAAAGAAATGTTTCGGGTTCGTTTGTATATTATTTTCGATTACTTGTATATAACTAGTGTAGCATTGATGTTGAAGTAATTTTTGTCGGGACCGAAGTAAGGAGAATGCCGAGAAGTCACAAGGATTTTGGAAGCGTTTCCATTTATTATGATATTTATGTTTTTCTTTGATAACTTTTATGAGTGCAGGGCTATACCATATGGGGTAGTTTGAGCGGTTTAATAACTTTCGAGGGATGTGAAGTCTTATAGTGGTGCGTAATATATTATAAAATTCATCGACTGCAATGTCAATGTCATCATAATTTCTGAGGTGATTCCAATTTACTTCCGAGAGATGCATATTTATTAAATCATAATTAGCTTTTTTGTATAGAATAATTTCTTTCGCACCAGTTGGTAGCATTTTCATTTGTTGAATTGGTAAATTAATATGAAGTGTTGGATGATGCGAGTCCTCTTCCACAAGCGGGGAGTCGGAGCGCGTAATTATACAGTCCGAGTTACTTAATACTAGATCCAAAATACGTTGATTCGAATTTTGTATACAATTATATTGGTTAAGATTAATGTACGACATTGTGTCTAATAGATTTAAGATATTTTGATCATTATTTGAAATATGTGGTTGTAAGATATTCGAATTGTGATTGGGTGTCCACTGAATATGTGGCATATTGAAGTCACCTAAAATCAAAATTATGTCTTCAGGGTACGTTTCATTTATGTGTCTTATTAAATCAAGAAAAGAACTTACCGCTGATGAGTAATATTTTCCTCTAGGTAAATAAACGCATACAATATGCACAGGGACATTGTTGGTTAGAGTTAATTTAGGTATTGAAATCCAGATGCATTCTATGTCGTAAATATGTTCATGTGCATATGCGTGGAAATCTTTATCCAGTATCAACATCACACCACCTCCCATAGTTTTATTAGTGAGATCATATGATCTATTTTTGCGAAAAACGTCATATTTATTCACGGGTACAAGTTCACCGTCTGAAATGGAATCAAGTAGCCATGTCTCAGTTATACCAATTATATTATGTGTGTCATTAGTCAGAATATTTTGGTAAAAAGCGTTACATTTGGTTCGTAGGCCTCTACAGTTTTGATAAAGGATAGATATCATTTTGTGTTTTTTACGGTGAAAAAAGGCATTGGTAGAAAAATAGAAAGTAATGAAAATAAGTAAAAAGTAAAAGAGGAATAATAAAGCAAATGAGTGAGCAAAAGGTATGAAAGATCTGAGAGGTATCTATGTGTACGTAGTGATTTAACAGTGACGTGACTATAGATTGAGACATTTATGTTGAGTATAATGGAGATATTTTCCGAGTATTTGCAGGAAAGGGAGGATGTATGGTGAAAGGAATGTGTGGGAGAGATGAGGTTGAGGAAAGTCATGCGATTTTCTTGGTTATATCCTCTTCTGTCTGAATAAGTAATGCAGGAGAAGTATTGTTTTTCCGAACCCATATCCGACAATTTCTCGTCCATACATATAAAAAAGATTTTTAAAAAATTGATTATTTTTCAATAAAAATTAAAAAATAAAAGAAATTAAAAACTTTGTTTTATTCCACTTTTATTGTTTTTGAGTATGTTACAAACGTTTTCGGAATACCTTCCATCATCGGGTAACAACAATTACTGTAATTGTTGTTACCCGATGATGGAAGGTATTCCGAAAACGTTTGTAACATACTCAAAAACAATAAAAGTGGAATAAAACAAAGTTTTTAATTTCTTTTATTTTTTAATTTTTATTGAAAAATAATCAATTTTTTAAAATGAATTTCCACAGTGTTTCACAAAAATCTTTTCAAAATTTAAAAGATTTTTCCTTTACTGCCTCTCGCGTCTTCCGTAACAATGTTTTATTCCTTGGAGTTAGATGTTCATTGATAAATATTTGTTTGGGATCACCAGAGAGTCCAATATCATTTGATCTTAGGCCTTTGATTTTTCGAATGGATGCCAATATCGTATTCTTTAGGTTATTGTTTCTAAATTTGACTATGATGGGTTTAGGCCGAGAGTTGTTTGCTGAAGGTATCCTGGAGGCATATATTATATCATCGTCTTTGAGATTAGTTTTCAATTGTTCGGCAATGTTTTTTATAATGTTAATTGGTGATTCATTATTTTTTTCAGGTATGCCGAAAATTTCTAAATTATCTCTTCTGGAAAACTGATCCATGGTGTTTAAGGTGTTTTCCAAGTCACTTATTCTCGTTTCAGCCTGTGAAATATTGTTACGTAGTTCTTCATTTTGCTTAGTTATAATTTTGAGTGATTTCAGAAGATCTGCATTCTGCCTTATTAATTCCTCATGTTTGTTTTTGTATTCCAGTAAAAGATTTGAGAGTTGCTCGATCTTGGCATCATTCTCAGAAAATTTTCCGTTTAGGAAAGCGAAAAGGTCATCTTTTTCAATAATCAAGCTTGTGTTTCCTTCTCTTTCGAGAAATTTATTCTTGTCTAAGACGCAAACCTCTTCTTTGTTATGAAGTTTTTCGGCAGGTTCACCAGATGTCTCTCTATTCTTTGTCGACTTGCAAATTTGACATCTGTAATTATTTCTATTTAGTTTACTCAGTTTGCGAAAGTTGCTTTCTTTAATATTTTCACAGTTAAAGTGATATATTTGTTTACATGAGGTACAAACAATGTCGTCTGCCTCGTATATTGTCTTTTTGCAGGAATAACAATTCATTTCGATATGTCAGTGTTTGACAGGTAGGTTAGTTTTTTGTTTTTTAAATAATGTATTTTGGTTAAATCTCTCTGTTTACAATTTATTAGCACAAAGAATTAGCAATATTGTTGATTTCAATACTAATTGAGAGTTGTATGTGCAAATATTTGTATCTTAGTATATCGTAATAACAATACCTTCGTGTGTGCAAAACTTAAAAAACTTTGTGGCTATATCGAGCTATTTTGATTGCAAAAAGTATCAATTTCACTACTCAGGTTGTCGCAAACTCACACTTGTGCCATTCAGATCAATTTAGATGGGTTTAGACTATTCAATTATTTTATTTTAACTTTTTTAACTGGAGCGGTAATAACAAACTGCTCAGCGATAGCTGTCACTTTTATATTATCTTTTTTGTTATATCATTATGGCCGTGTTCGGGGAGCGCGCTTCAAGCGCTTCAAGCACTCACACACCGTTCGGGGAGCTCATCGTAAGCAAATATTATGAGGTATGACGTCACGCACGACGCCTCGACCGTTCGCTATTTTCGCTTTTTTGCGAAGGTGGGTCGGCTGAAGCGTTCCAACTTCACACCAATGGTTCATACAGTTCCACTGACAGTTGACAGCTAACCTCAACAACACGAATATTAGACACAATTATTAATGTTAAATAATGGATTCGAGATATCAAAAGCTCTTCAATAATTGAAAATTCTGCTGGAAATATTAGAATCATGGCTCAATAATGCGTTTCAAGATAAATCTGCATCCGTTCTGCCGAGCTTTGACAGCTGCTGTGTGGTTGACATATGAAATTCGCTTTTTATCGTTCGGGGAGGTTTGCGATCGAGCCACCCCCACCACGATTTTTACTGTAAGCGTTCAAAGTGCTCAAGCTAGCTCCCCGAACACGGCCTATATAATATTGTAATTATATTATGTGTCATTTCCTTATTGTACCTATTTGTCGTACCTAAATCATTATTTTTATTTTATTTCTCTATGGTTTTTGTCTTGTCAATTTTTGTAATTTAGTATCCTCTTGATAATGACGTGAATAAGTCGAAAGTACTTGAGGGAAATAAATACTCAATTTGTGAAAATAAAACTCTGTGTTTTTTATAATTTTTTATAATTATTTATAAAAATGAATTTTCACTGCGTGAATACACAAACTTTAAAAAGTCTAATTCTTTTCTTTTTGACAGATTGTTATTGATTTTAACTTAAATTTATACTCTTTCTTTTGAAAGTGAATCCGTATTTAATTGCCATTCGTAAATTAGTAGGTACGTATCTATAAGTGATATAAACACAACTGATATTACAGCACTAACTTTTTTTTTTTAAGGAATCCTGTGCGGGAGGCTCCCCAATTCTGAACTCTCCCAATTCTCTGACGACTTCATAATTCCGTCCATATTGTTTGTCGTACTTTGACTTTTGTGTTGGAATCGATATTTATAATATTCTTCTTCCAAATTTTATTATAAAATAAATAAATTGAATGTTAATTCCAAATGATGGGTTATTTTACAATTATTAAAGAACTTTATTGAATTACTCGTAAATGTTTTCATTATTTTATTGTAATTTTTATTCCATTGACTTTGTACCAACCATTAAAATTTTATACCTAAATGACGATTTTAAGGAATTTTTAAAGATTTTTTAAAAGACTTACAGTGTTACTTATTAGATTTTCTTATTCTAAGCTTATCACCGGGCATAGCTATGCCAGGTGTAAAAAGTTATACCTGGCATAAATTTTTCTTACTTATAACCATGGCATAAGCAAGGAATTACTGTTCTCAATAAATTATTTTTCCATGTTACCACCCTGAGGCTGCGCATGCGCAGATTTTTATTTATGCCTCTAGCGCGCATTATTTTGACATTCTAATCTGACAGCTGACACACCGCGTATAGGAGCTTTTTCAATGATGAATCCCAGAAAACGTAATTCAAATTGGGAGGAAGAAGAAAAGGTAAGGATTATAAAAATAATATATCCGCCACCCGTGACTACATTGTTATAAGAATAATCCAACCTCTATTTTACATATTTCAGACACTTCTCCGGGAGTGCCTTCGTTCCCATATAAGTGTGATCGAGAGCAAACTTCTGACAACAAATGCCCTAAAAGTAAAAAAAGAGGCTTGGGAGAAGATGGACCATGAGTGAGTGTAATTTATTTTAATCACTATGTCGTAATCTGTATTTTTCGTAATGCTTTGAGAGAAATGTTACTTTTACTTTTTAGATTCAATGCACTAAACAAAAAAAAAAGAGACCTTACTCAGTTGAAAAGCCAGTGGAAGGTGTTTAAGTCAGCTTCGAAAAAACGAATTGGCGACCATCGTCGGCAAGTATTTGCTACAGGTGGTGGCCCCAAACCTCCAAGTCCACTGCCTGAAGATCTTGAATTAGTCGAGTTGTTGCCGTCGGAATTCAACACAGACACAAACGAATTCGATAGTGATTCGATTCGTGCAAAGGTCCGTATTATGTTTTTTTTATTTATATCTTATTCTCAATTTATAAGTAACACAGAAATTGTTATAAATATTATATTTGTGAGCATTACAACTTATTTCATATTTCTAATTATTTTTTCTCAGGTAAATACTGTGGATAGCAATTTGACAACAAATTCTGAACCTGCGGAGACAAATTTAATGGTAATATCATGTTTTTGTATTTGCTAATATTTTCAACGTCAAATGTTTAACCTGGTTTCGTAGGTCATATCTAATGTTAAACTGGCGACTGAAATGATCATTTGCTCGATGTGAACATTTGGATTGAGCATTTGTTCCTTATATAATCTGCTCAGCTCAGTGTATTAATATGTCTAATTGCTGGACTTGTATTGTGCTCACAGCGAAGGAATGCTCATGGCCCTTGTTTATGTTCATACTATATTTATTTATTATGATTTTCTACATGGATACATCAAGGATATGTAATTCACTCTCATGTTTTAATTTGCATATTGATATTTACACACATAATTACATCTTTATTGGCTTTAAAATGTTTCCAAATATTTGTTTTTTTGCAGGTTGAATCTCCAGTTTTTTATGAGTATGTAGATGTGGATACAGCATGGACAGCAAGTGCGGTAAAACCTGCCATGATTGAAGCTGGAAGCATATCCGTAAGTGTAATAAATATTGTAATGATATTAATTTTTAGTACCTTAACTCTTTTTTTACTTTATCATTCCCCACATAATTGTTTTCCCTTAATGTCATTTCTTGCAAGTATTTTAGGTCCCGTAGGTTTACTGTATTGCCCTTTAGTTAAGAGTGGAGATGAATGTCAGAGGTTTGGTTAATATTTTTGAAGATACATCTGCATCCAAGAAGCTATGATAATGAGGTGGTCAAAGTTACAAAACAGCGCTTAACAACTTATTTTTTTTCAAAGAAATGCTTGCTTAATTCTTCTTTGAAAACTTAATTAACGTAAGTTATTAAATTTCCACCCATTTTATTTACAGGAACACTCTTCGACTCCTCTGACAGGCCTTGAGACTCCGAAAAGAAAAATCAAGAAAAAATCAAAAAAAGTAATTTATCACATATATAATTTACACAAACTAAAAAAACATGGCACCTATAATCAGTATTATTTTATTTTTTATTGCAGGTATTAAATCAGGATGAGGAGTTAAAAAATAAGCTTTACGAGGAAACTCTGAAGCTTATGAGGGAAGAGAATTCTCAAAAAATAAAAATACTCCACGATGACGCGAACCTCCGGCGCGAATTGATGAAGAAGAGGAGTGAAAAAGAACTTGAATGGGCCAGGGAGGAGCATCTTGTAAGAGTAGAATTGGCGAGAGAGGAGAGCACTTTAAAAATGAAAATGGCAAGAGCAGAGCACATTGAAACGATAGAGCTCTTAGAGTAGTCAAGTCGCATCTAATATTTAGTGAATACTTTCCTCACATTTTCCATTAAGTCACATTCTTTCATTACACAATCATTCCTGTCCATATTTAAGTTATACTTCTCTCAAAATTTTCATCTCCATGGGTATGAGATCAATTGTTTACGATACATGTATTTGTTTTGTTTCATTTTTACGTCACTTTGTTTTGTTTCCAAACTGTTCATTTTTTTTTGTAACATTGATTTGTTCTCAAATTTATTTTTCAATTAAACTGTTTTCTAAACTTGTTTTCTCTGTTCTCTGGTTACTCTTCATTTCTTTCCAATATACTTTTGAGATTTACTAGTACAAATTCAATCACAATTTCTAATTTTGTCTCATTCAATACTCCTCAAGCTTATTGTTTTTTTTTTATCAAAAAGCATGGCTTTTACTTTGTAAAAAGAAATAAACAAAATTGATGGAAATGTCAAGAATTTAATATAAAAAAACCCTGGAAATTCTAAAGTTTAGTTCTCTTAGCAATCTCTTGCAACATCTTGAAAATGTTAGCTTCAGAGAATGTAGACATTTTTTTTTAAATAGTATTCTCTGTAATTTTTCCATATTGTTAAAAAAAAGATTCTAAGCAACTTTATAGTTTTATTGTGAAGTAGTATTATAAAAAAAAGCACATGTTTAATTAGGTTTTTATTGACACAAGCAAAAGGTATAATAAAATAAAATTTAGAAATTCTGCCGAATAAAAACTTCTCTGGATATAATACCTATTTGATTGTCATTTTCCAAGTTATTTACTTCCTCCACTTGAGTTTCTTCCGATATATCTGTAAACAAATTTAAGTTAATACTATTGGGGAGATAGTCTATCATGTTTTAGTAACTAGCTGGCATTTATACTAAAATTTGTGTTTTCACTGGTATAATAAAAAATAATTATTTCTAGAAAAAATATACTTATTTTTCTTACCAAAATGTCCATCTTTTAAATCGATAGCAATGCAGTGTAACACAGCCAAAGCTACTATTGTGGCTTTGATGGTGTGTAATGACCCTCGCATACCACAGAGCAAACTGCGGAATCTTTGCTTCCAAACTCCAAAACATCTCTCCACCGTATTTCTTGTGCTTATTTGAGCTTTATTGTACTCCATTTCACTAGGGTTTGTGGGATTGCGAAGTGGCACAAATAAATAGGGAGTGCAAGCATAACCACCATCTCCCACTAGCCGACCTCTGAATTCGTTATTTTCGAATCGTTGCCTTATGCTGCTCTCCCTGAATATGCGACTGTCATGTGCACTTCCTCTCCAATGGGCAACAATATCCCTTATTTTCAGCTTGGCATCGCAGACCACCTGGTGAAAAGACATCAACTATTTAATAAGTATTTAAGATGAGAGAAATTATTTGAGAAGTTACTATCTACAGCATTCTTTCTGATTTCCAAGAATCTGAAAACAGCAATGAGGTCCACGCATGAATTGTCATAGACAATATTGCGTCGTCACCCGGCTGGGTTGCTATGGAAAACCCATATAAGTAGTTTGTTATCGGTTGCTATGGAAGACAGTCCCATATAAAACCGACGTCAGCATCTTTTTACCATAACTATAGGGTTTTTTTCACAACGTATATTGAAAATTATGATTAAATACCTGCACATTTAAGGAGTAATATCCTTTCCTATTTATGTAAAGTGGTCCTATTTCACCACCAACTTTTTGTATACGTATGTGGGTGCAATCTATGGCACCCACAACTCCATTAAAACCACTGATGGCATGAAAACCTGTGATTACTGCTGCTTGCTCTTCCAACGATGCTGGCATCTTTATAAACTCAGGGGCCTTTCTTGCAAATGCAATTGCTACATTTCGGCACACCCTGGATAGCGTCTGTTGACTAAAGCCATGGATATCAGCACAGTCATCTTGTATCTGCAAATTATTCAACAATTGTGAGTGAAAGCTTAAAACTTTATTTAAGAATTGTGAGGTTAGAAATTTCGTAATTGCGAACTACAATCAACATCAATCGATTAGGTCAATAATTATATTGATTCTTACCTCATTTCGACCCCAGTACCGAATAGCGGCTAGTACTTGAAGGTCTACAGGAATCTTTCCACCTCGCTTGCAACCTTCCAAATCGTCTTTCACCAAATTTATTATGTACCGCATGTTAATTTTGGAAAAGCGATATTTGCTCCTGAATTCTGAATCCGTATATTTCGTAAAGGGATCAATTCTTTTTTTGTACACTTTTCGTGCCCGAATGTTGCTAATTCTATTTAAATTTGTCAAGAATTGCGAAAATCCGTCCATACTTTTGAATACGATTTACACTTTTGACAGATGTCATTTGACAAAAACTTGTTATTCCAAGCTTATACTACCCTCCAACCAGGAATAATGGCTCTAGGTCGTTAAGCCAGGTCTATACCCGAGTTAACTTTATGAAATGATTATAAGTAACAATTTATTGCTATTCCCTCGTTATACCAGGCATAAATCTTATTCCCAATTTATAAGTAACACTATATTAATTTCAAAAATTTACTGTATAGATTTATTTATAATTTTATGATAATTTGATTTCACTGAATTGTCAATGCAACCTATCTGACTTAGTTTATACCTAATAACATTTATACCTAATGACAAATTGAATTTATTTTATTTTATTCTTACCTGAAGATGATCGACAGGATCGAAAACGTTCGTAATTACTAATTAAAATAAATTGATATTTGTAAGAAGAAATAGTGTTTCATTAGAATTTGATTCTAAAAATTTAAAAAACCAATCAATATAAATTTTCAGTGCTAATACACAAACCATAAAAAACATAAATAATATTGAATATATTTTTTAAAGATACCTATTATCTCCTCGTTTTAATGCGCATGTGTGCACACATTGATATATTTTATAGGAAGTCTCTTAGTATGTATTTATTATCACAATACATCACTTAAGAAAAAAATATCAAAATAAAATATGTATCATTTTATTTTCCTGTAGTGGAAATATAAAAGAAAATTAATTTGTATGCGTGAGATATTTTCAGTATTTATTAATAAATGTTCTGCGTAGAAAGTCCGCCATTAAAATTCAAAATGGAGGAGCACACACCTGTAAACGCAACGGCTTACATCTTGATAAAAATATACTTAAATATAAGCTAATAATACAGCCCTCAAAAATACAAACATCGATTTTTCAAAAAAATGGTGCGGTAAATATCTTAATGGAAAAGCCATTTGAATGTTGTTGCCTCACGATATTCTTAAAAGAAATTGTGATTTTTATTTGTAAAATAATAGATTGGTTGTTTGTACATTTTTTCATGCCATATTTTATTTGTATACGGTGATTTTTGTCATTTAGATTCCAAATGATAATTTTCAATCTTACAACTACTTGAAAGTTTTGACGACGGACTTGCTACGTAACTTATTTTCGGATTCGTTTCATGAAAATACTTTAGCCATCAGATTCAATAGAACTTCATGTGAACTCTGAAGAATCAAACAATACATTTTTTTTTCATTCTTAGTTCATTTTATTCTCTTTTTGTCAGTACCATACATTACAATAATTTGCATTATTGTGTTTTAAAACTTTCGGCTTTACGAAGTATGTCTTTATGACCTACGCAATATGGTCCAATAAAACCTTTACTGCAAAAAATGTTTGCAGTGACTGAATTATTTTCCAAGTTACATCTCTTACAGTTTTAAAGATTTGTATCACATTTTCAGATGTACTATTTTACAAATGATAAGAGTTAAGTTGTTGAGAAATGCCGGGTTTGATTCTGTAAAGCATTATTTACTTTGGTTGCTTTAATCGATCTGTGAAGTCTTAAGTGCGCAGGTGCGGTGCGCAGCCTCCGAGCCGGACCAAACTCACTAGGGGTATTTATAGCCCGCTGAGAGAAAAGCCTTCACGGCCTGAAAAACCAGAGATACGCCTTTTTTATGAATCCACAATAGGCAAACAAAATATTCTGATTGTAGAAAAAATTACGTAGGATTCTTAAAAAAGCTAAATGAACTATTGCGTTTATCAAAAAAAAATCTAGCTTTTTTTTTATTATTTATTAAAAAGAAAAAAAAGAATAATTTTAAGAAAGCTTAAGTGAGAAACAATGAATAGTTTTCTAATTAATATATAATTTATCTAATTACTTAATATCTGTTTAATTGTTTCGGTAAATATCAAGACGTTGTGCGTAGATGATAAGAAGAAAAACTTTTTAGAAAGTTAATGACGTCAGATTTCTTCTATTTATCTTTAATATTTGATGTACTTTCACTTAACAAAACTTATAAACTCCGATATTTTTTTTGTGATATTCTTTTATATTATTTTACCGTCTTTTCAAATCCCACACTTCACCATTTTCACCTATTTGATGACAACCGAATGTCGTAAAGTTTGATTGGCTAATTTCTCGAGGTTTCGTTTAACACAAGGTGCACAATGAGATCCAATCACTTTCATCTTCTCCTCAGCACAAGGTTAAGCTCAAGGAGGATTTCCCGGTGGGTTAGTGATGATGAGGATGCGCACATATCAGGGAAATGCTCCTCGGAGGGCGGACGAGCTCTGACTGACGGGGGAGGCGCCACAGACTTGGAAGGGAGCCTGAAGGATACCACGGTCCCCACGCCAATGGGGCGTATACAGCGCTGTTGGATATGAGAAAGTGTTGTAAATCAAAATCATACACTCTATACATCCAAAAGTGACAATCTGACCCAAAATTGTTTATAACGGCTTGTAGGTACGCTTTGTACTGTGAATTTTATAAGTTTTCTTTGTCTATCTTAGCTATTTTAATGTTATCTTTCATTCATACTTCGTTGGGTTGAAATCTGAGACTTAAGAATGAGTACAATATAACGCTCCCCCAGTTCTTGTTTATCGTATGCGCCAATCTTGTAAAATAGACTTTTTCATGCAGTTGTCTTATGAATCAAATTCTACACAATCTGAGCTAAAAAAAACCGTAAAACTCGATAATGTGAGAGTTCTTTTAAATATTTTTTAAATAAATTTCTTGTTTTCATAAGACACATTGGTCCAGTACACATGCAAACATTGCTCATGTAAAATTTTCTCAATGGCGTATACGATAAACAAGAACTAAGGCAGCGATAAGGCAAACATTAAGTATAACAATTTGAAACGATTTTTCAAAAGCATGTACTTAAGAAATACAGAGATGTTGAATACTTACATATGTTATTCGGAGAAAAATCCTTACAAACTTCTAATACATATCTTAGTGTTGTATAAGAAATTAAAATAACTATAATATATCTATAATCTAAGTTGCAAAGATGTATTACATTTGTATTACATCAGCGCCTTTGGGATGACCAACGGTCATGAAAAGGCGCAAAAAAAAAATACCAATAATATTACAAGTTGTAACTTTTTAAAACGAGCTCCACTTTACGCCGTGTTGTACACGACCATGCTTTACTATTATTGGGACTGTGAAACCTTCACCCCTCGGTCAAAATATCCCCTAAAATATTTTCCCCGAATATGGCGGCAAAGCGCGCCACCCTAACGTCAAATAGCCATTAAATTTATTATTTATACAACAGACTTCAATCTGAAACGTAATTAGTGAGCTCAACAAACATGCAGATGATTTTATAACCCCTGCCATATTGTTTTTATGTACACAACTGCCCCCCAAATAAATAATAGATTAGAACTACTTACCTGTCACAAAATACGAAAACAAATATTTCTACCCATATTTTATACTGAATAGAAATATTTCTTTTGTTTAAACTACATATGGAGGACTCTTATTATACTTGGCGTAACTTATACTTGGCGTACTGTTCTACAGATAAATCTGATGCAAGGAAAATTGGCAACCCCGTTTTTGTTTTTCATCTGGATTCGGTTTTCCTCAAACAGATGGTACTGCAAACTTTTTACCTCATTTTCAACACATCTATGAGTTCTTGATGAAAATGCGTTTGTTTAACTCCTAAAAAAATTTTAGTGTAAATTATTTTCAATGCATGCTGATGTTTTTGACCGGTCCGTAGTTCAGTGGTAATACTTCGGACTCTGAATGGAAGGTTGTGGGTTCGTATCCCGGCGGAGCAAAAAAAAACATACCATTTATATTTTCAAATTTGCTCTTCGCCGGGTTGAAAAATTCATAAACTTTTACCAATAACCGGTCACCAAATGTCCATCCAGCCTTACAGCAACTAGGTCTTGCTTTTGAATTGGCGCTTTGTAGCGATGACGACCAATCTTGTAAAAAGGTCGATAGCTCAATTGGTGGAATGCTTGCATTCCATGCCGAGAGCAAGGGTTTGATCTCAAGGTTTACTCAGCCTTCACAAGAAATGAGAACCAGCCCCCCGGGAGCTGGGAAACCCCCACTTCAACTGAAAGTGGTTGGTGTAAGGGCGGCCCCCTTACCCGTAAAAATAAATAGGTCCCGAATTGCCACATACGACCACTTCGGGGATAACGCAGACAAGAAGTTACACTATACGTGTAGCTTAGTTGCGTTTGCGTTGCGATTATGAGAAATTTAAAACTTCGGGACAAAGAAAATCAGCGCTTTCAAAAGAGTTGTTGACCTTATCACCTTCGACTAAGAAACAAGACACACTTCTATAATATTCCATCAGAGTTAAAGCGATGGAAAGTTTCATACTTTAATGTGCAACTTTAATTATGATGGAAGTAGATTTCCCAGACGATGTATTCTGGAGCCCTATAACGAGTTTTACTTAGAGATAGTGTTAGATAGATTTTTTATGCGTAACTAAACTGTACATTTAGTGCAATTTCTTGCCTCATACTTTTCAAAGGAGTCGCGTGTAGCAATTGTAAACTACGTAAACTTTATTTTCACACTTACGGCTTACCGACCCACCTACCTTGTGTTTTGCCTGTGTTAAGTTCTCATATCTTGTGAAGGCTGACTTAACTTTAATCTAAGTTGCAAAGATATATAACATTAAGATTCGTATTAAATTCATTCCCAAAGCAGACACGTATAAGTTTGCACTTATACATGCCGCATGTGGACTTACAATATAAAAACCCAATCTCAAATGAACTTATGTTCATTTGAGATTGGGTTTTTATATTTGCAGGGCTTATGCCCTGCAAATCTTTCCGACCTTCCCTGAAACATGAGTGATATGGGCAAAATGAACCATTTTTTTACAGTATGGGTGGTCAGCCTTACACCAACCTATAAGTCAAGGAACTTAGACCGTTCTATTATTTTGGGTATTGAAATAAACACGGAAACGAGAAATCATTTCTGACACACCTGTCGAGTATCACATCCTAGTCACCTCCTTTGTACACAAGTAATTACCTGACATCAAATTTGGAATATCTACATATTTTCTAATTCAGTTAATATCTCTGTTTCGCGTACAGGTTTTTATTTTTTTTATTTAGACGAACTTGAAATAAATAAAAACGTATCAGTGCACGTGACACTCTCTATATGTATAAAAAGCTATTGTATTTTATCCCCTGATGTAATTATTTCTACACAATGAAGTGTGATCTAGCAGTCCTGCGTGCTGTCTGCCTAGAGACTGCTGGGAGAGGGGGCGGACATGTAGGGGGTGTAATTTATTTATTATCAGCCCACACTGCCGGTCTAAAAATATAATTATAATTTTAGAAAATAAGTCAAGTGATGATAATGAAAAACACCATTACCACACGGCGTGACGTCTTTTTTATTCTTACCTTTCTTAAAAATGTATCGTAGAAGAAAACACCTACGCGTAAGGAATTTATTCCTGTAATAAAACAATAAAGAAAGTATAAATGTTAGAGTTAAAAATATATAAATAATATGAAACATAAATTGCAGCTGATGATGTGTGAAAAGAATGTTTCCTTTTTTTATGATATGGCAGAAGTGATTATTTTTGTTGTATATATTTTTATGATAGGATTTGACACGCTCTAAATTGTATCTGTTATATTGATTTCAAAATATATACAGTGTGATTTAGGGAGCATTTATTTTTTCCCTAAAAAAAACATGTTTTTATAGTTGTTATTTTTTATTTGTGGTACTACACTTAAGTAGTTCTGAAAAAATATGAAGGTAAGTTTCAATACTCTCAAACATAATGTCTAAGATTATAAAACGACTAGGGGCGTTGCCCCTGGCTGCTACGCAGCCCAACCCCTTAACATTTGGTGAATGTGTATATTGCGCATAGTTTCCTCGCGTTAAAATTCAGAAAACATGTAAAATAAAAACATGCCGCCTTTGAAAAAGAAAATCGACCACCCATACTTTAAAAAATGGTTCACTTTGCAGATTTCAGCTGTGTTTCAGGGGAGGTTGGCAAGAGTTGCAGGGCTTATGTTCATTAGAGAATGGGTTTTTATGTTGTAAGTCCACATGGGCCATTTGTAAGCGCGAATTTTTACCTGTCTGCTTGTGGGAATGCATTTAATATGAATCTCAAATGGTATGTATCTTTGCAACTTAGATTATAGAACTAAACAAAATAATTTCCTTGACTTATAGGTTAGTATGTGGCTGACCACCCATACTGTAAGTAATGGTTCACCATCTAAATCTAATTCTAAATCTAAATCTAAGCTGCAAAGATATGTATCATTTGAGATTCATATTAAATGCATTCCCATAAGCAGACATGCATAATTTCGCGCTTACACATGCCGCATGTGGACCTACAATATAAAAAACCCAATCTCAAATGAACATAAGCCCTGCAACTCTTGCCGACCTTCCCTGAAGCAGGGGTGACATTGGCAAAGTGAACCATTTTTTACAGTATGGGTGGTCAGTCGCATACCAACCTATCAGTCAAGGAGTGCAAATTTTATCTCTGTTTGAGGAAAAGTCGGCAAGAGTTGCAGAGCTTATGTTAATTTGAGATTAGTTTTTTTATTTTGTAAGTCCACATGGGGCATTTGTAAGCGCGAACTTATACCTGTCTGCTTGTGGGAATGCATTTAATATGAATCTCAAATGGTATGTATCTTTACAACTTAGATTATAGAACTTAACAAAATAATTTCCTTGACTAAAAGGTTAGTATGTGGCTGACCACCATACTGTAAGCAATGGTTCACCATGCAAATTTTATCTCTGTTTGAGGAAAAGTCGGCAAGAGTTGCAGGGCTTATGTTCATTTGAGATTAGTTTTTTTATTTTGCAAGTCCACATTGGGCATTTGTAAGCGTGAACTTGTACCTGTCTGCGTGTGGGAATGCATTTAATATGAATCTTAAATGGTATGTATCTTTGCAACTTAGATTATGTAAAGAAATACACAAAATAATTTTCTTGACTTATAGGTTGGTATGAGGCTGACCACCCATACTTTAAAAAATGGTTTACTTTGCAAATTTCACCTTTGTTTCAGGGAAGGTTGGCAAGAGTTGCAGGGCTTATGTTCATTTGGAATGGGCTGTTATGCTGTAAGTACACATGCAGCATATGTAAGCGGGAACTTATACATATCTGCTTGTGGGAATGCATTTAATATAAATCTTAAATGATATATATCTTTGCAGCTTAGATTAGATTAGATTAGAACTTATACATGTCTGCTTGTAAGAATGCATGTAATATGAATCTCAAATGTTATATATCTTTGCAACTTAGATTACAGATTTAAATTCATTTTTATTTTGTTTTTTTTTTTTTTTTAATTTGCATGAAATAAAAGAAAATATAAAAAAACTTTCACGTTTTGCCGCTAGATGTCAATATAGTTCCATACATTTTCAATATGAACAAACAAATTTATTGAAAGAAGTTTTCATACATTTTTAAACACAAACGCGAAAGCTCGCAGCATTGCAGCATATATACAAAAATTAATTTGCCATATATCATGAATGTGTTTCATCTGCTGTGATGGCATTGATTTTGAAAATCGAAACTCGACGACGAAAGACGACGAAAGACGACGACGAAGGGCAATATAATAAAGGACTTATGAATTATATTATATTAAGAAAAATGTTCAACGGAAAAATAAACACATTTTGTTTCATTATAGTCAAAATCCAATGTAGAAGCTTAGCTACTTAATGAATGAAAATGAATTTTGTAAATATTATGAAAGTAGAATCGTAGTAGAAAGTAAAAAGTAGTCCGGTCGATAGCTCAGGTGGTAGAGTGCTTGCATTCCATGCCGAAAGCTCGGGTTCGAATCCCACCGAGGGTGTCAGAAATGATTTCCCGTTTCGGTGTTTATTTCAAACCCCAAATTAAAATGCCGGCAAGGCTTACTCAGCCTTCACAAGAAATGAGTACCAGCCCTCTCGAGAGCTGGGAAACCCCCCCTTCAACTGAAGTGGTTGGCGTAAGGCCGGCCGCCTTTACCTGTAAAAATAAATATATTCAACTCGCCACATGCGACCTCTTCGGGGATAACGTGTCAAGAAGTTACACTATATGTGTAGCTTAGCTGCATGTTTTTTTTTTGCGTAAAAGCATTTCATATCCTGTTCTGCTGCATTTTTGTTGCTCTAATTTTAGCATTATAAAATCACACTGTATGACAGTAATATAACCCCTGAGTCTCCCTTATTCCTTGCGCCCCCTTGCCCTATAATTTAGCTCCAGCACATTATTGTGTCTCTGCTTCCCCCACCTTCCCCTATTGTTATAGATAATGCAGCGTGCGGTAATGTGCACACCGCTCCCAACTTCCCCCAAAATCAGTAGCTCTCAACCTTTTTCGACCAAGAACAAGATTTCTTTGTACCGCATACTTATTACTTACTCATTGTTTCAGAGAAGGTCGGCAAAAGATGCAGGGTGTATAATAATAATAAGTGTTTATTCCAGCTTAGTCATGTGGAGGGTGCAATACATGACCAGCCATAAAAAAAAGTACATCAATAGAAAAAGTACATAGAAAAATACAAAAAAAATGCAGAAATATATGAAAATGTTATATATGAAGAAATTTATGAAAAAAAACAAAATATATAGTTTAACAGTGAAAAACAGTAAACAGTGAAAGAAAAGAGAATTTATGATCATTGTACATTGGAATAGTAGGAACATATTAAACAGGGAAGAAAAGGCTAGGTAAGCTTCAAGTTTGTTGCCCAATGACTATGCCCAACTCCCATTTCCAGGCCTCTGATTGCTACGATCAGAGAGTTTATGTTCATTTGAGGTTTGGATTTTATTTTTAAGTACACATGCGTGAATTTACACGTGTCGGTTCGTTGGCATGCATTTTATATGAATTGTAAATGTTATACACCTTTTGCTATTTAGATTATAGATTAAAATATATAGAGTTACCTTTATTTGATTTGCTTCCGTGTGATTTTTCAGCTCACATCTTCTTAAAAACACGGTTTATCCTGAGGCTTGCAAGATTGTACAAAGCTAAATGTAAGGAGAATATTTTCCATCGCTTGAATTTTGGCATTTTCGAAAATACGATTTTTACACCAAAAGATCCCTTTCTCTTTCTCTCAAGGCGTCTGCAGATTCGATCATGTATCCTCTCCATATTTACTCCTAGTATATACCTAATGTTTTCAAAATGTACGTTTTTTAGCAGCTCTTTCATGTATACTGCATTATCTTTCCGTGGGACACTTTAAAGGCTCTCACAGACCACTGTTTGAGAATCACTGTCCTTTACCGTGAAATGTGGACGGCCGCGAAACGGCGCTCTTCTGCAAATTATGTGTATGACCTTCAGTTCATTGATCGATACTGCTGTCACAAATACACGCCAATCTTTAATCTAATCAAATTATTAAATACCTAAATTTAATTCTGTATTACCTAGTATCTTATTTCGGGGAAAGGCGGCAATAGTCGCAAGTTTTATCGTTGTCTTCTTCCTCTTTCGCTTTTCACAGTCAACACATTCAAAGATAACGGTACCACAAAATCTGGTTTTGAATACAAAATATTCACTATAATTTAGTAAGAATCTGAAATCCTTCTTTTTCTTATGCCTCTTCAATGATTATATTAAATTAGTGATCATTAATACCAGCCATTATGTTGAGGTAACATTATTATTTTTTTCGTAACAACCATAAAAGTAAGATTAAAATGTAATAAATATTACTTACTTACAATAAGGAAGTAATATTTCTTCCAACACTTATTAATCTCGACGCGTTTACAAAACATATCACTTTTTTATTTAAGTAAGTATAAATCAAAGATATACCTATATTAAAACAACAATTTTTCACAAAACATTTATTTATTTACAAATTCATATGATTTTTTGATAATTCTTTCGACCAGCATTTAAATTAACAAGTATTTCGAATTTTTAGGCTGTACCATCACTATTGAAGTACATATTACATTACATTACATTAATAATTAATATTCCTATACTTAGATCAAGCGATGAGCTTTTAAATGATTTTGAGAAGCTTGTAGGTATCATTTTAACAATAATAACTCTTATTTTACATGGATTTTTGACAGATTAAGTAATAATATAGTTTTTTTACAGCTGATACCGCAAAATAGACAGATAAATTAATCCATAACCGTTTTTTGTCAAAAAAGTAAATGAAAAATCGGAGTACATACCCGTAACAGGTAAGTATATGTTTCGAAAACAGTCAGTACATAATATGTTTTTTTACGTAAAACGATAACTGAGAAAAAAAACTATATAACTTATTTGACAATTGAAATTCTAATAGGAATATTGTAATGCTCATGTGAGTCGTATAAAATCAAAAGCAGCAATGTAGAATATTGCAATAATGAGAAAATAAACTACACAGAAGATTACATACTGTGTTTCCTATTATTTATTTTATTTTCGATACAAATCCTGAAGCTCTATCGGACTCGTATGTTAAAATAATTAAATTATAGGCAGGCACAAAAATAAACTGAATTATATTTTTTCCGCATGGCAATCAAATTGCAACCTCGGTGTTACCAAATTTAAAAAAACACGTATTTTTTCGACTACTGCAACACTTTAATTTTTAAATACGGATCAAAAGATATACCTACCTACTTAATAGTATTTTACGGACTAAGCATTTTTTTTTTAATAAAAATTAATACAATATGATACAAATACGTGTAGCTAGCTATTCATATTTTTAAAAGAGGTTCAAAATCTTTTTTGGTTTCAAATCTTCTCGGAACTTTCCAAATTTCTCTTGATAAAGTAACATCACATATTCCCCCGCCTTCTTCTCCTCCATAAAATAATAATCAAATTATTAAAATCTACTTAAAAATAAAACTGAAAAAGGAAGTTTTCCAAAGATGCAATATTACGCATAATTCTATTTGATTTTGTGAAAAGGTGATGCAACATAAATCAATATATTCTTAATTAAGTTTTATTTACTTATTTCTCACTTAAGTATATAATATTTATTGGATAGGTACATAAACTAGATAAAATAAACTTAATAATATTGAAATACTAAAAAACATAATAAGTACATGATTTTAGTCAATACATTATACTAAATTCACAGATATTTTTATTGATACAATAAACATTTTTAATTATTAATTATATTATTCATCTATCAAGAAAAAATCAATACTCTGAGTTCGAATTGTTACTGATTTAGAAGTATGGGAAGATTACAAATTTTCTATGTAACTTGGAAAATGCATGTTTTAAACAAAATTTTAAATGCTTACTTTTTTTGTAAGAACTGATTCAAGGAGTAAATAATGTTTTTCCATAATTATTTTTAAACATTTTTCATTAAAAAACGGGAAAATTCATAGCAATATTTTTTTTAGATAAAGTTCACATTTTTTTCAAGACTTAATAACACCTAAGTAGTTAAAAAGCCTCGGAACCAAATTACGTTTTACATTTTTTACTCGGCAGGTGAACGTCACATTTGTATGGGACTACCGTCTTAGCTATCAATAACAAATTATTTTTTATCTTTTCCCTAGCAACCCACCGTGTGAAGTAAAATTTTTGTCTATATCAATTAATGTACGGAGTCTGTTGATTTGTGAAGGTAACAGTGACCCGAGTAAACAGTTTGATTCCATACGCCTATGCTACTTTTTAGCAATATATCGGCAATAGGTTGCATAGTAAAAATAACTAGATCCCGAATTGCCACATGCGACCCATTCAGGAATAACATAGGCAATAAGGTATACTACATGTGTAGCTTAGTTGCGTTTTATGCCTACCTATATGATCGGTAGATACGTCGAGAATTCTTAAACTTGTGCCCTCCCATTCTCCACGATCGGCCTTTTTTCTTATTCTTGAAACCATCGTAATTTACGATTACATTTTAAATTATTCAATAACATAGAAAATCCAGTAAATGGCATTGAAGATGAGGAAGGACACCGGGAAGATGACTCTAGAGTACTTGTCTATAACGTTGACGTCCTTTATCTTGGGCATTGACGCCTTGAAGACGGACGCTCCCCTTCTAAGCGCGTGCATCACCTTAGGTCTCCCGCCAGATAAACCTGAAAAGTATATATTTAAAAATGATTGGAATTGTGTTCAATTGTGTGAATTTTTCATTGACAGAAAAATAAGACAGCAGGGTTTCCAGGGAAAAGGCAAACAAATGTATTTTTACTGGTTGCTAAGGACTGTTGTCCGATACAAGTGCGACGCTAGCACGCCGAAAAGAACTTCTAAATTAAAAGTTTTCTACTTTTAAATTAATGGTTTTGTTGTAATCAACAAAACCTGATCATTTGAATGAAAAATAAAACTTATACCTATCATTTTTTTTTTCTTAGTACCTATGTATTATTTTTGTAAATATCAAATTTTCAAATTTTCCATTTTTTGTTGTTACCTACCTGTATATTCCTTTTTCAAATTTAGTTACAAATTTAATTTGTATTAATTTGTTACGGGTTTCCTAGATTGTAATTAATAAAATAAACCTAGCGAAGTGCATGAAAATAAATTTTATACCTAGACTTTTTTAAATATTCATTACTTGTAAAAGTATAATTTTTCAAATATCATTTGAAATTTAATTTTTGATCATTTATCATGTCTCAGGCTGCAATCATGTTAAAAAACCTAGCGATGACTGAAGTTTAAAATCATGTGTTTTACCCATCATTTTCTTTTTATGGAGATGGAACGTTTTCGGCACGAATGTTCCAAAGCAGTTTTTTTGGCGATCAAATGTCATAGATTTGTATTACTGGGATACTTAGCAAAACATTAGAAAATACATGTTACTCTATTTTTGCTAGAGAAAAGGCAAACAAATGTTTTATTGGTGGCTAAGAACAGCAGCCCCATATAATACAGACGTTTAGGTACTCGCCGAGAAACAAGTTTCAATTTCAAAAATGTTTGAACTCAATTGTATTTACAATGTTTAATAATTGTGCCAGTTTTTCGGAACTGAGAGACTTACAGAATATGTATGTTTATGGAAAAACAGGAAATGACTATCCTTGGCTTCCATATTATTCTTATCTCATTTTCCAAAAATTCTTGATAACTAGCTTTTTAACATTATTATTTTAGTTTCTCGATGTACACCGCTTAAACTGAATTTACCTGACAGCTAAAGGGGGGCGCTGTTGTGACTTTGCGGCCTTCAAACTTCTTAATTCAAGGGTTCTGTTCAATAATGTACTCGTACTTTTCTTAAATTTTGGCATTCAGCAAACATCACATTGAACTATCAAAAGTGGCGTTTTACAAGATGGCAACGTTACGACAGTTTTGCTTACGTTCATTATGAGCCGTGTCGATAACACTCGAGCTTAGAGCTAGCCTTTGGTTCCATACAACCTATCAAGACTTAAATTATTTCTTACCTCTATTTCCTCTGTACCTCAGTCCCGCATGGCAGACCGGAGACCTGACCATTCTGAAGCTCGGCGGGAACCTTGCTGGGTCGTGTACAGTGTGAGGGGGCCCAGCACCTGTTGGGGGCCCCACGGTCCCCGCCCCCACAGCGCGCCGGCTGCGTATGGGCGCTATGGGGCTCATCCTCACGTCGTGCAGCTCTATGATCTCCCGCTCTTCCGTCAAGGAGCGACCGCCGGGACTGCGGCCCTCGTCTTTGGAGGACCCCCCTGGAATATCAAGACGTTAAGACTTAAAATAAGCACCCATAAAAATGGCGAAACTTTACCTGCAGACAATAAAAAGTTGTGAATCAAGTGACAGAATATTATCTGATTTATTCAAGATGATCCTTCAGAAATGAGATGTATTGTTTGATATCAATGCAAAGAAATAACAGCGAATCAAATGTTTTTAAAATGAATTTAAATATAAGGATCGACCCACCTCGTATTTGGCGAAGCCATTAGCATGCAAGTTTTTGTCATGACCTTGGTCTTCCTCTAGTTACTGACCTTGTATATCCTTGTCATCCCATATACCCTTGGCGAGTCTTTCTCTGGTTACTGAGCTTCGATACTGAGTTACGATCTTCTTGTCCTCCTCCTTACCTTTTCCCTTGGTATTTCTCTGGTTGCTGACCTTGTATCTTCTTGTCTTCCTCTCTACCCTTAGCCTTGGTCTTCCACTGGTTACTGACCTTGTATCTTCTTGTCTTCCTCTCTACCCTTTCCCTTGGTCTTCCTCTGGTTACTGAGCTTGTATCTTTTTGTCTTCCTCTCTACCCTTAGCCTTGGTCTTCTTCTGGTTACTGACCTTGTATCTTCTTGTCCTCCTCTCTGCCCTTAGCCTTGGTCTTCCTCTGGTTACTGACCTTGTATCTTATTGTCCTCCTCTCTGCCCTTAGCTTTGGTCTTCCTCTGGTAACTGACCTTGTATCTTCTTGTCCTCCTCTCTGCCCTTAGCCTTGGTCTTCCTCTGGTTACTGACCTTGTATCTTCTTGTCCTCCTCCCTGCCCTTAGCCTTGGTCTTCTTCTTGGCCCTCTTGCCCCAGTAGGTGTAGTTGACAGCCGCGTACTCCAGCAGAGCGGCGAACACGAACACGAAACACATGACGAGGTAGATGTCGATGGCCTTCACGTAGGAGATGCGCGGCAGGCTGCTGCGCACGCCCGTGCTGATGGTGGTCATTGTCAAGACGGTCGTGATACCTGAACATATGCGATAGTGTCGAAGTAAATGACAGGGACAAAAAAAACGTGATCACGCCTGTCTTTTAGGGAGAAAGTTTACTATCTTCTTGTTATTGGTTGCTAAGGACCCTTGTCCAAGGACATTTGCTTTTTTTTGTCGAGTATTTTTTTAAATTTGTAACTTGTTCCAAATATAGATTTTTTCACTAAACGTAGTTCTGAGCATAAAAGTCGTAACGATTATACAAATAGTGCTATAACTATGATAAAATTGATCAAACGTCATAGGTCTATGTGACCAGGGTCCTTAGCCAATCAATATATACAAGTTTGTATAAAGCAATCCGGCCGTGTGATGTAATTTTTTTTGTCTACGGAATTTGTAATAATTCTTCAACCTTGTAACTTTATAATATTGAAGATCTGTAAAGAGGAAAAGTGAAGATAAACATAAGCATTGCTAGAATATGTCTTGTTATTTAGGAAATAATTAGTATCCCAATATATATTAGCAGTTTCATCTTAAATACACTGTTTCATGAAGCGTTTAAACAATAATCCATCATTTTTAGATGTAATCAATAGCTTAGTAAGAAGTGTTTTAATCAATCACTTCTAGGTTGTTCAGATGGAGATAGTAAATCAATTATGTGCAATTACGTCCAAAGGTCCATCCAGCCTTACGGCAACTGGGGGTCTTGCTTAAGAATTGGCGCTTTGTAGCGACGACGATCAAGCTCGTCAAAAGGTCGATAGCTCAATTCGTAGAATGCTTGCATTTCATGCCGAGAGCATGGGTTCGATCTCAAAGGTTTACTCAGCCTTCACAAGAAAGGAAAATCAGCTCCCCCGGGAGCTGGGAAACTCCCACTTCAACTGAAAGTGGTTAGTGTGAGGCCGGCCCCCTTACGTGTTAAAATAAATAGGTCCCGAAGCACCACATGCGACCCCTTCGGGAAAACGAAGGCAAGAAGTTACACTATATGTGTAGCTTAGTTTTGATACGTTACAGATACGTTACTTTGATGTGATCCCAACCAAACATCATTAAACCTTTGATTTTATGATTTGAGAAAAAAGTGTGAAGTAATAATAATAATAATTATTATTATTTATTCATAAAACTGTTTTACAGAAGATTAACATAGGGTGCAGCTTTTTAACTTAAGTAAGAAAATATACATGTGCCTGAACTAGGAAAACCTGTGTCTCAGGCGTGGAGAGCTTCTATACAATAAATCTGTATAACTTTATGATTTTAATGATACACAAAAAATACTTAGCCATTTTTACATGTCTGAACAAAGATGAGTTAAAATATTGAAATAAATGTTATTTAAACTTAATATGGAAATAAGAGAATAATAATACATGTGCCTGAACTAGGAAAATCCTGTATCTCAGGCGGGGAGGGCTTGCGAGCAATATATACTTAAATAATCATTATTACATTTATTCATACTTCAATAGTTCATATTAAGTCTAGGTGCCAATACAAATAAACTTATTTCACATAAGGCATTAGGATAAACAAGTATATAATAGAAAAATAGAAATTTAGTCTACTCTGAAAAATAAAGGGTCATGTCTCGGAGAATCTTGTGTAGATTTGAACTTTGCTTGTGCTCTATTTTTTTTTTTTTTTGCTTGCGGTATTTTTTTAATAAAGAATGATGCACAGAAATGCAGATCAGCAGTTTTATCAACTGGGTCAAAGTCAGTATTGGGTCAACAAACTTCTACTTTGTTTGTATTTTATTTTCGATGAGTTTTCACTTTCCCATTTTGTTTTGATCAATTTATTCAAGGTAAGTAGAACAGCATTTTAAAACAGCGTCTTAAGAAATTGTGTCATCCAAAACATGAACCATTTTAATAAGCAATGAATCATAACTACTTGATTATTTATTAATTAGTAATACATCAATAATCAATTAAATAGTAGAAAACAAGTACAAATTAATTCCTAGTATGTAGATTGAAAGACGTAGTATGTAGTATGTAGATGAAGGGTAAAAGGGTAATAAGGACGGAAAAAAATAAAAATTAAAACAATTTATGGCGCTTTTTAGGCGCCTCCATAGTCAATTGAGTTTATGAATCTCTTCTCAGCCATTATTTTTGCCGGGCAGTCAATAGATCCTGTTTTGTAATTGCTCGGTTTTTTGAAGTGCAAGCAGGAAGCGCATTTTCCTTCTCCTTTCTTTTTTGTGCATTCCTTGTATGAATGGCCTTGTTTCCCACAGTGGCTGCAGGTGCAAACTGACTCCCTGCAAGATTTGGCGGCGTGTCCATAAAGTTGGCATTTGAAACATCTTGTTACCAGAGTGAAATCTCTCACAGGGCAAGAAAGCCAGTTGATGAAGACTCGTTCTTTAGTAATAAGGGTTTTACGAATGTCTGCAGGGACTTCAATGATGTAGTTGCAGGTCTCAGCATCTCTTTTACCTGATTTGTGGCTAAATTTAACTGAGTTCAAAATTTTTTCGAAAGTTAAGGACTGAAAGTTTTCTGACAAATTTTGTTGGTAGAGGCAGGACAGGACTTCTTTATTTTGCATAGCTGTTGGCACGCCGATGATCGTAATCCTGGGCTTACGTTTATGAGGCTCATCAATTTGGACGTCAGCGTTCTTGAGTTGCGAGGAATTTTTCAGCTTTTCTATGTCCTCTTTGTTATCCGTGCTGATAATGATGCCGCCATTCCTTGTTTTTCGAATCCCTCTTACATGAAGCTTCATCTGTTACGGGCAGATCACTTTTTGGACCAATGATTTAGTTTCCTCGCTTGATCTTTATTTGTTCGTTGGATAAATGGCCACTGAACTTAGATTTAACGGCTGCATATAGGTTTTTTCACTTTTTTTAACCATGTCGGCAAAGGAAGGTCCCGTGGCTGGTCTTTCAGAGTTGTCAACACTCAACTTAAGGTCTTGTAGCTGCTGCGATAGTTGTTTTTGGTCTTCCAGTTTTTGAGTGAGAGCTTGGATAGAAGATTGCGCTTGCATGACCTTTATTTTCGTGGAATTAAAAATAAAAGCTAGTTGCGAAGTTCCATGTCCCACTTTTTGGCACAAATTATTAATTTTCAGTTTTTGCTCCGTGTTTAACTTGCCCTCGGCAACAACAGAGCACACTTCATCCAGACGATTTTCCACATACGTCATCCATTTCTGGATGTCCAGGTCTGTTACGGTTTCCTGTGCATCTTGGAGTTGCTTTGCTGCTTCCAGCTTAGGTGCAGGATCCGCGGAGAGCGTAGTAGGCGGCGAGCGCTCAGTTATTCCACTTCGGTTGAAGGGACTGATATCTATTCTAAACTCACTAAAATGTTTTACAACTCGATTTGATTGACACTATTTACATTGAAACCATTTTTAATGTCATTAAATATCACCAAATAATTATTTTATATTCCATAAGCATTTTTGATTTTTGTTTAGTCAATAAATTTTCAATAAATCGGTAGGTACACACGTCTGTCGCTCGCGACGCGTCTGACAGCTCTCAACAATAACAAGTGTTGCATTAGTGAATATCAAAATGTGTAATTACATAAATGGCAGGAAAGAATATGCTTTAAAAATGCAGCTGTCCATTAATATTTTTGCTAAATAGGCACTGATTTCATAAACAATCTCACATACTCTTTTATCAGGATTTTTTAAGTACGGTATGTCAATGGTGTCCGCAAAAATGACAATGTCATAAAGAAGTGACAGACAGAATAAAAATGTGACATCAATGAGTCGGATATGCAGAAAGAAAACAAAGTAACTATCTTATCACTTAAAATAGACCTGTGATGCTTGCCCGCTGAGAAGTAAATCTAATTTTAAATGATTTTGTTTGTTTCATCGTTTAATTCTTGTCGAAATCTATCAAGGTATTGTGAGCATTTTATATCATTTGCCTGGAAACTGAGGCAGCTTACCATTCACTTACCTTAAGTCCTAAAAAGCTTTTATACGTATATCATCTGAACTGGGCTTTAGGCCTTACTGTGACACACGATACCCTCTCCTTCCTGGATAAGGGTTACAATCTAAACAGCTGACAAATTACTGCAAGTTTTGTAACATTGTCAATGCGCGCCCAGAGTAAACAAGTTCGCAGATTAATTTGCGAGTTTGGCATATTTGTGGGCGCAGCGGGCGCGCGTACAATGTACATATTTGCACGCGCCCTTACCGAAGGCGATCAGCAATTTGCAATGTTGGCGGTTGATGCCTTTCGAATTTCGATACATACTTACCTAGTTCATCCTGTACAATTTAAAGTTAAATGTTAAACGAAATTAAAACCCAACAAGAACAATTATTTTTCAAGTTCTGTGGGTTTTAAAATAAAATAAAGAAATAATGACCAAATATATTCCGGCGTTTTGTCTAGCATAATACCACTAAAATACCCTTGAGTCAGCAAGTGGTCAGCAAGTTAATATGAGTTATCAGTATTAGTTTTAAATTTATATAAAAGGTTAGATTTATTTTGTATGTACACATGCAGCATGAGTAAGTGCGAACTTATGCTATTATGAACCTGCTTGTGGGCATGCATTAAATGTAAGTCTTAAATCCAGCAACTTTTTGTAATTTAGATTACACATTATATAGTCGTACAAAGTCGTACAAAGAATTCCTCCCTACCCTATTCTTTGATCTCAAACTCTTTACAAAAGCAAGAATGAAACCAAAAATAACCAATTGGCTTCTTCCTCGTTTAGCGCGTAGTTTAGTTGTGAATTGTCTCACCGAGAGCAACTCTGGCAGATGTGGCCTCGTGATTAATCCAAAATGAGACCCAGGACAGCATGACGATGAGGATGCTGGGCAGGTAGGTCTGGAACACGAAGTAGCCGATGTTGCGCTGCAGACGGAAGCTCAGCGACAGCCGCTGGTAGATGCCCGTATCTAGCTTCTCCTAGAGATCAGAGAAGAAAGCAATTTAAACAATTGATCATTTACGGCGGCCACTTTAGAAAATAAGGTAAAGAAGGAAGATGTCGAGGCTGAAGAAGAAATCGTAGCTAAAATGTAGAAGATTCTCCTTCATAAGCCTACTTATTCGTCTTAAAGGAAACATTACAAAAACGTTATAAAACGAATGTTGACTCTTGACATTTTTTTGTTAGACTGTCAGTTGTCTATGATTCAAAAACTAAATTTTTGTGTTCTTAAGTTTGTTTCTTTAAAAGCTGAACGGGAATTGTATGCAAAGATAGAATAGTTTCTCCAAGTGGAAGAGCGACGTAAGTGGTTGATGAGATATGTATACTCATATTTTATCAGTTGTGTACCTTTCTGTCGTTGGTCTCGTATCCGATAATGGTGAACTGCGGCAGCTCCGCCTCCTCCACTCCCCGCACCGGAGTCTCCCTCCAGTACATCACCACGTCCAGCACAGTGTAGCCATCTGCAACAACATCGCACCAACAACTTTAAATATGGGATCTGAGAATGGCATATTGTTTCCGACGTTGATTGTATGGAAGTTAAGCATGGACAGTGAATGGTAGCGAAATGAGTAAAGTATGTACAGTGGAAATGAAGCATTTGAGAAGCATGAGAGGAAAAGCTCTAAAGGATAGAGTTGAATGGGTAAAGAAAGAATGAATATGGAAAAAGGATGTGGAAGTCAAAGTACGAAAAATGTGATGAGATGGTTTGGGCATGTGGAAAGAATGAATGATGATAGACTCACAATGTATAACAATGTAATAGTAGAGGAGGTGTGAAAGGAAAAAGAGGTAAGGGATGACCGAGAAAAGTATGGTGTGATCAGATTGAGGAGATTGTGAAAGAGTGGAATATACAAAGTGAGCGTAAAAGAAGAAAATACATTAAAAAAGTGATGGATATGAATGAATTGAAAAGGATATGTAAGGATAGGAACAAATTGAGCCAGCTCTGCAGAGGCTCAGGCCACACTTAGCGGCATGGCGACAGAGTTACAGTTATAGTTACCACTGTATGGTAGGATGCTAAGCGACCATTAGAACGTCACGGTGGACTAGTTACCAAAATTTATACTTAGTGCTAAAACATAAATATTATGATCCAAGGAAAAAATAAAGACCTGGTTGGAAATGGACAATGCCAGTCAACAAACAGAAAATCCAGGCAAAAAAGACGAGAGTCAAAGGCTGGCAGTAGACTGGTGATGTGGTAAGATAAGATAAAAATGTTAAGAAGCTTTCGTAGAGCAATGGAGAGAGAAAGACTAACAAAAAATAATATTGATGAACTTGCTTACTCCGGAGAGATGAATCGATGCCAGAAAATCTTAATTTTTCAAAAGCACAAATTGATAATAAACATAAATATCAATGCATTTGAAGCTCATTTCTTTTTACTCTAATGTTTTTGATACATAAGGTTGTTTGCAGGTTTGACTGTAGTGTAAGCTTTGGGTGTGTGCTTCCAATATACACCTATAGCTTAGAAACAAAAGGGCTCACTCAATATAGCGCCAACAGACTGAGGACGTGCCAAAGAGCCATTGGAAGGAGGATACTGGGAATCAGTCTCAGATACAGGATTCCAAACCAAGAGATCCGTAGACGCACTGGTGTCACTGATGTCATACAGCGAGTGGCCTGCTTAAAATAACGGCAGGACCATGACATGTGGTCGAAAAGAATCGTCCAGCGCCGGCGACCCAGGATGCCCAAGCGGGGAGTGGGGAGACCCTAACTGGACGACTTCAAGAGAACTGCAGGCAGAGGATAGCTGAACACAGCAGCCGACAGACAGGAATTGAGAGGATTGGAGGAGGCCTACGTCTAGAAGTGGACTGAGAAAGGCTGGGGAAGAAGAAGACGTAAACTTTGGGTAGGTATATATCGTTAATGGTAGGTAGGTAATAGAAGTATTAAAAAACAGGAGCTTTTCGTCTACTGAATTCAAAATATAGTGACACCTATCCCGTGATATCAATCTGCACTAAAGAGTGGGTTTTGAGCCAACTGGTCAAACTCTGTTGGTATAGTCAGTCGAAATGTCAGCTGTGGAGATCACATCAACAATACCGCAGCTTGATTACTCACACGTTATGCATTAGGGAAGATAAAATCACCAATAGGATTATCCTGTCACTGGCGGTGTAATTAGATCACACAGATAATGCACCCTACAAATTCAAGCTCCAATAAATAAACAAATACGGCTGTGTATTTAAGTTTATAATGCATCTATAAACTTAGCTTTAACAATCGAGTGCCAATTTTTTATTCAGCCGTAGAGTAGTATTATTTTTGACTCGAGCTTGATAATCCAAATTTCGTTATTTAAATAAAAATATCAATTCATGTCTTTTTGAATAATTATTCTCTCCTGCTTTGGTGGTTCATTTTTTTTGGATTTTTTTAATTCCTCTCTTCTCTTTTTTTCCCCCTGAATCTCTATACGCCTTTTTTGTGCTCAGATGGTCCATAACGTTTTTTTGAGTCTCCTTTTCATGACCTCAAGTATTGCGTGATTCTATGGTACACACGAATTTGAAAACTCCTCTACTTCTCTTTGGAATCCTTCCATACCTTTCTTGTCTTCTTGTGGTACAAACGCTTAAACATTTATATACTTAAGTTAACAAATTTCCCAGATGTCCTATCACTCTCGGCTTTTAACTTCCCAGTGCAGTTCAGTGAGTCCAGACTCTATATCCTTCATTGATATCGATCTGGTGCACATGTTTTTCAGAGACTCAACATGTGTCTTATGCCCTGTGCCCACAAAAACAAACATGAAGGATAAGAGTTTTAGGCTTGCACGGCCGGTTGATGATGCTGGAGAAATGTTTTCCGGGATCTGTTGCCGATGGTCTGTGGGAGCTGGAGCTTCCGGACGTTTGACGACGATGAAGATGATCTTGATAAAACAGTGAAACGTGAAGGAATGTGTTGGTGGTTCAGTTACTCACAGCTCTCTATCTCCACGGTGCAGTTCTGCGAGTCCAGCGGGTAGTAGTGCAGGTCCATCATGCAGGCCAGCGTGGTGGTGAAGCGCATGCCGTACGTGATGCCGCCGTCCCCGCTCAGGCGCACCAGCTTGTTCCGCTCCGTGACGTCGTGGAGAAAGCTGAAGACAATCACCAACAAGTCAAACATAAACCAGGGCCTGAAGTCTCTAATCTAATCTAAGTGGCAAAGATATGTAACATTAGGGATTCTCACAAGCAGACACGTATAAGTTCGCGCTTGCACATGCTGCATGTGAACCTACAACATAAACCTCAAATAAACATACACCTTCATGAGGCTAGGGAAGGCATTGTTGTCAACGGGCAGCTGGTAAACAACCTGCGGTATGCCGATGACACAGTCCTACTCGCTGACACTCAGGCGGATCTGCAAACATTGTTGACCAGAATAAATGTCGCTAGCAAAGAAGCTGGCATTAACATTAACTTTAAGAAGACCAAGGTCATGGTTATCAGCAAAAACACAAACGCCTCCATACATGTAGAACTAGATGGCGAAAGCATTGAAAGATGCACTAGTTACAGGTACCTGGGATGTGTGGTCAACGAAAAGTGGGACATGTGTCAAGAAGTCAGAAGCAGACTAGAGCAAGCCCGAAATGTCTTCGCTAAAATGAGCAAATTACTGTTGTGCCGAAATTTAAGCCTTGAACTCCGGAAGCGCATAGTGAGGTGCTACGTTTTCCCAATCGCTCTGTATGGTATGGAGGGATGGACTCTCACGCAGGCACTGGAGAGACGTATTGAAGCATTCGAGATGTGTCTATACCGAAAAATGCTTCGGATCTCTTGGCGTGATCGAGTCACCAATGAAGAAGTCCTTCAACGAATGCGCACTACAAAGGAGCTCCTGCCTACCATTAAGCAGAGAAAGCTAATGTACTTCGGTCACATTATGAGAAATGAGAAGTACCGTCTCCTTCATCTTATCATTCAGGGTAAGATTGAGGGGAGAAGATCTCAGGGACGCCGAAGGACATCGTGGCTGAAGAACCTGCGACAGTGGTTCGGCAGAAGCACCAAGTCCCTATTTCGAGCCGCAGCATCAAAAATCAAAATAGCTATGATGATCGCCGATCTTCGTTAGAAGTGGCACAAGAAGAAGAAGAAGAAGAAACATACACCCTGCAACTTTCCCTGAAACTGGGGTGACATTGGCAAAGTGAACGATTTTCTACAGCATGGTTGGTCACAGACGCATACTAACTTCTAAGTTAAGGAACAAACAGAGTTATTCACAACACGTTTAATCCAAAGTGGATCCATGGATCATCGTTTTTTGTATGGAGAACTCACGTTAGGTGACGGTTGAATCATGGAATTACTGTGTGTGAATAACACCGGAATGGTGTAGGTAGATCTTACCGCATCTATTTTAAGATGGATCGCAATAAAATATGGCGGTGATTAAACAGTTGATACATATTATATCGAATAACGATCAGCTGTTAACACGCAGCCATGTTTTATAACATTCTATCTTCAAATATTTACGGTAAGATATACCGACGCCCATTGAGACTGCAAGGGCTGCCAACAAGCACAAACAAAGCTAATAAGTAAAAAATAAATAAGTCGTAAAAAAGTCCGGGAAGAAACATTGGTTTTTAAGTGCATAATGGGTATACCTATAAGGTGGTACCTAAACACACATCTAGAAATATATTTTACTTTCTATATTCGCATTGAAAGCGCACAAATATATTTGGCGCATCGTGGATATTCGAAATTTACATATCAAAGCCTTTCAAATCGATTTAAGTACGAAAACATTACATTTACTCAAGTATATGCACGCTTAATACAATTGTCTCATTGTATTCACCTCCCTAAGATGATTTTTCTTTATTTCATTCATGAATTCATATAAAAGTAGAAATTTTCTTGAATGTATTTTCAACCTGTGCACGGTTAGTCTCTAAATCGTAATGGCGCCCTTAGTAACAAATTATAAAAAGAGAAATAACAGTCAAAATATTTTTATTACTTAGAAGTTTGAAATTCAGTCAGTTTAGCAAAAAATACCAAATCTACAATATAATCGCAATAGACGCAACAGGGGTGACATTGGCATAGTGAACCATTTTTTTACAGTATGGGTAGTCAGCCTCATACCAACCTATAACTTATAAGTCAAGGAAGCTCTTCATGTCAAATAAACGATAAGTACTTTTATCCCTGTAACTGTAACTGTAACTCTGTCGCCATTCCGCTAGGGGTGGCCAGAGCCTCTGCAGAGTTGCCTCCATTTTTTCCTATCCTTACATACCTCTTTCAATTCATTCATATCCATCACCTTTTTCATGCATTTTCTTCTTTTACGCTCACTTTGTATATCCCATTCTTTCACAATCTCCTCAATCTGATCACTCCATACTTTTCTCGGTCGTCCCTTCCCTCTTTTTCCTTTCACACTTTCTTTGTATACATACTTTGTCAGTCTATCATCATTCATTCTTTCCACATGTCCAAACCATCTCATCACATTCTTTTGTACCTTAACTTTCACATCCTCTTTCAAATTACATTCTTTTTTTACCCATTCATTCCTAACTCTATCCCTCAGAGTTTTTCCTGTCATGCTTCTCAGATGCTTCATTTCCACCGTACATACTTTACTCATTTCGCTATCGTTCACTGTCCATGCTTCACTTCCATACAACAAAGTCGGTAACAATATGCCATTGTGTACCGCCATTCTCAGATCCATCGTCAATCGCTTGTTCTTTGCTATTCTTCCTATTGCACCGACCACTTGTTTTCCCTTGCACACCCTATTCTCAAGTTCTCTTGTCATCTTTCCATTCTTTTCAAACATACTTCCCAAGTATCTAAATTCATCCACAACTTCAACTTTCGTACCATTCAACAAAAACGTGCACTCTTCATTTTCATCCGTTCTGTCAAAAATCAGTACTTTCGTCTTACTTGCATTAATTTTCAACTTGTTCACACACAGAGCATGGTTCAGACTAGAGAGCATTGCCTGAAGCTCTGCTGCTGAATCAGCAATTAGTACTGCATCATCAGCATAAAGCAGAACTCCTACTTTTCTCTCTCCAATCTGTATGCCATGCCCTTCCAGATTCGCTTGTTTAACACAATGATCCATAATTATATTGAATAACCACGGGCTCATTATGCAACCCTGTCTCACACCCTTGTACACATTTAAATACTCGCTGTATTCTCCATCCACCCTGACACACGCCCTGCTATTTAGATAGATGGCGCGTATCGCGTTCAGAAGTGCTTTATTCACACCATACCTCTCAAGCACACACCACATCATACTTCTATCCACCGAGTCGAAGGCTTTCTCAAGATCTACGAAAGCCGCGTAGACCTTTTTATTTACGGCTAGCTGTTTTTCGACGATCTGTCGAAGCGCGAATATCTGGTCTACGCAACCTCTTTCCGGCATAAAGCCAGATTGTATATCTGAGACCCTCTCCTGGGTGGATAATCTTACCCTATGGATAAGAATCTTGCATAGCACTTTACCTGGCACACTAAGAAGGCTAATCGGTCTGAAGTTACGGCAGTCTTTTTTGTCACCTTTACCTTTGTAGATTGGCACAATGACCGCCTCTCTCCAGTCCGATGGAACCTCCTTGACACTAACACACAATTCGCAAAGCTCTTTCATCCATTCAATTACACATTCTCCTCCCGCTTTCATCATCTCAGGTCTCACACCATCCACACTTGCAGCTTTCCCATTCTTTAATTCCTTTATGACCTTTCTTACTTCTTCTTTCGATATTTTCAAAACATTGCCCTCATCATAATCTCTTTTCACAGTTAAATCACATTCTTCTTCACCAAAAACCTCATTAAAATATTCTTTCCATCTCTTTTTTACATCGTCTTTATTCCACAGAATGTCTCCGCTTACATTTTTGATTCCCGGAGTTGTGGACCTACAACTGTCGTTGTTTTGTCTCACCCAGCTCCAGAACATCTTTTTATTGTCAGAGAAGTCATTCTGTGCTCTTTCACTCAATTTTTCTTCCATTCTTCTCTTACTCATTTGAACTTCATTCTTCGCTAGCCATTTTTTCGCCTTGTATTCAGTCTCTAACACTTTATTCTTTCTGTCATTAATCCATTTTAAATAACTCTCTTTCTTCTCTTTCACTGCTTGTTTAACCCTATCATTCCACCATTCATTGCCTTTTCTATGCCCAATCGTAACTTCACCGCATACTCTCTTTGCGCTTTCGACCAAACATGTTTTAAATGTTTTCCACATTTTTTCTACACATGCATTCTTCACAAGTTCCTTGCATTCATCCGATTTCAAAATCTGGCTTATTTCAGCTTCAAAATCATTCCTGACATTTTCATCATCTAATTTTTCCACTTTCACTCTTTTCATCTTAATCACTTTCGATCTTTTCCTATCTTTTACTTCGCCTATCATTACTTTTGCACACAAGAGATGATGGTCTGAGCCCACGGATATACCTTGGTAGACTCTGACATCTCTTATGGCACCTCTCATACATTCTTCCATACATATGTAGTCAATGACTGTGCGAGTATTTGGCCCATACCACGTGTATGTGTGCACGTCTTTATGCTTATACCAAGTATTTGATACAAACATACCATGCTCCACACACACGTCAACAAGCCGTCTCCCACTGCCATTGATGACACCCCTTCCGTTTGGTCCTATTACCCTTTCATACTCTTCCTTTCTTCTACCCACCCATCCGTTCATGTCACCAAGCAGAATCACCTTTTCTTCTTTGTCTTTCATTCTGATTTTATCGTCAAGCATATCCCAGAATTCATTCTTAATCTCCATACATTCTGAATCTACTGGCGCATAGCATGCTATCAGTAGAAAATTCGTTCTATCGTACTTGATCCTTACTAGGAGAATCCTAGGGGAGATCCATTCATAATTCCTGATATAGCTCTTCACACATTCACTAAAAATCACACCAACACCCTGTCTAGGACATCCATCTTTCACACCTGAGTAAATGAACAAATTTCCATTACTCATAACTTTCTCTCCTTCACCTTTCATTTTAGTTTCGGTCACACATAAAATTTTAATTTTTCTCTCATTCATCTCTTTCAATAGTTCTTCTTCCTTATTTTTCATACCTCTTACATTCAAAGTAGCAATAATCCATTCATCTCCTTTCTTACGTCTGCTTTTACCAGGCCACAGTGGTTTCCCACTGTACCTGGCAAAGCTTTTGGCAACCCTGCAGGGGCCATCCGACACTCCTCCAACAGTACGGCGACCGGGATTGTCAGCCCCAGTGCGCCTTCGCATGACTATCTCTCATATAAAATACTTAGATGGTAGCCAAACTAGTGAATAACAGTCAAAGAATAAAAAATAATAAAAATAACAATAAATCAAACAATAAAAATATTATAACAAAATTAAATTGAATAGGTATCTACTTATGTCAAATTTTAAAAAAATAATAATAAAAAAATAATAATATTTAAAATAATTTTAAAAATGAAGTAATGTGGTGTGGTGTGGTGTTGTCCTCTCCTCTAAGTGCGGTATCTTGGGGTGTCTCCAAGCAGGTGGGGCTGATGGCGCTGACGTCTGGACCTCCCGATGTGCTCCCGATAACCCGCGCTGACATCTGCCTCTCGCCATTGTCGTTCACCTCCAGATTACTTGTACTCTTGGGCTCCCTAGGGTTCCTGCCAGCGCACCTCTGGGGCCAGATACGCCACCACTCAGTCTAATGCTCATGCAATCTTTCTTCTACGGCGCTTTACGACATCACTTTTGGATTTTTTTTTAAATAAAATCTTGTCATAAGCATGTAACATAACCTCAAAGTGACATTTATTTGTAACACCAAAACAAACCGGTATAAATTCACAGAAACAACATCTCCCACACTCTATTTCTTCAAATGAACTTGATTTTTGTGTTTTGTGACTAAACATTCAGCAAAGAACAGTTAGTTTTATTTATTTTTAAGAGATAAAAATTTCTGAGTGTCCATGACAAAAATTATTATTGTTGTGAAAGTCCCTGTGAAACTACGAAAACGTTAATTTGTAATATGAATTATGATGCTTAGTTAATAATGTATGAAACAATAAACAGAACAATAAAGGTTTTGCTACCTGTTTTTATCATTAGCAAAGAATGTATCAGGAACCCAGATTTTCTCTGCAAAGTCCCCGGACAGCGTGAGTACCTCTTCCTCGGTGCTGAAAGCCAGCCTCTCGTCTTTCCAGTACTGATTGAGGTACATTGTGATGGTGTAATCCTGCGGAAAATTCAAATTAATTGCATTCATTAGAGTCTGAAAAAACCGGCTGGGAGTTCCGTCACGTTCAGCTTGTGGAGCTGCCGTACCCAGTGGCCTGTAGACCCAGACGGGACTAATCCCAGCTCAAATTAGTTCACCAGCATAACACAATCCCAGGCCCCATCTACATACAGGTAAAGGGCATGCCAACATGCTGTTATTCATCCGACCGTGTGATGTGAAATAAATCTTAAAAACAAATTGAATTCTGGCTGAATTTTATAAATGTGATACATATTAAACTGAGGAACAATATGCGAATATGAGCTTAAAGGTACAAAATTGAAAAATGAATTTCTTCAACTTGGAGGTTAGTTTGTGGGTGACCACTCACACTATGAAAAATGGTTCACTTGGCCAATGTTTCATGAAGTTTGGCAACAGTTGTAGTTATGCTCATTTGAGATTTGGTTTTTCATGCTGTAAGTTCACATGCGGCATGTGTGGAAGCGCAAACTTCTACGTGTCTGCTTGCGGACATGCATTTAATATCATTTATAAATGTAATATAATATCTTTGCAACAACTATTCTATAAAGTTCTCTTTGAAATATAACATTCATATGAACATTAAGTACCTACAAGTAAAACATTATGGTGAAACTTTTCTTTGGGATAAAGATTCATTATTCATTTTGAATATTACGACATGTCGACATCATCGTTTAAACTTATTTCTCAATTGTTATATAAGTGAAAGTAAGAAAAACGATCAAGTTTTGTTATTAAAATAAGCTTACTTATGTAATACTCGTGCCTAGTAGGTAGGTACGTTCCGTTTTATGTTATAAGTTACATGTATTTAAGATTTAAAACTTAACTAGGGGCGTTGCCCCTGGCTGCTACGCAGCCCAACCCCTTAACATTTGGTGAATGTGTATATTGCGCATAGTTTCCTCGCGTTAAAATGCCTTTGAAAAAGAAAATCGACCACCCATACTTTAAAAAATGTTTCACTTTGCAGATTTCAGCTGTGTTTTAGGGGAGGTTGGCAAGAGTTGCAGGGCTTATGTTCATTAGAGAATGGGTTTTTATGTTGTAAGTCCACATGGGCCATTTGTAAGCGCGAATTTTTACCTGTCTGCTTGTGGGAATGCATTTAATACGAATCTCAAATGGTATGTATCTTTGCAACTTAGATTATAGAACTAAACAAAATAATTTCCTTGACTTATAGGTTAGTATGTGGCTGACCACCCATACTGTAAGTAATGGTTCACCATCTAAATCTAATTCTAAATCTAAATCTAAGCTGCAAAGATATGTATCATTTGAGATTCATATTAAATGCATTCCCATAAGCAGACATGCCTAATTTCGCGCTAACACATGCCGCATGTGGACCTACAATATAAAAAACCCAATCTCAAATGAACATAAGCCCTGCAACTCTTGCCGACCTTCCCTGAAGCAGGGGTGACATTGGCAAAGTGAACCATTTTTTACAGTATGGGTGGTCAGTCGCATACCAACCTCATCAGTCAAGGAGTGCAAATTTTATCTCTGTTTGAGGAAAAGTCGGCAAGAGTTGCAGAGCTTATGTTCATTTGAGATTAGGTTTTTTTTATTTAGAGAGTCCACATGGGGCATTTGTAAGCGCGAACTTATACCTGTCTGCTTTTGGGAATGCATTTAATATGAATCTCAAATGGTATGTATCTTTGCAACTTAGATTATAGAACTAAACAAAATAATTTCCATGACTAATAGGTTAGTATGTAGCTGACCACCCATACTGTAAGCAATGGTTCACCATGCAAATTTTATCTCTGTTTGAGGAAAAGTCGGCAAGAGTTGCAGGGCTTATGTTCATTTGAGATTAGTTTTTTTTTATTTTGAGAGTCCACATGGGGCATTTGTAAGCGCGAACTTGTACCTGTCTGCTTGTGGGAATGCATTTAATATGAATCTCAAATGTTTTGTATCTTTGCAACTTAGATTATTGAACTAAACAAAATAATTTCCTTGACGAAAAGGTTAGTATGTGGCTGACCACCCATACTGTAAGCAATGGTTCACCTTACAAATTTTATCTCTGTTTGAGGAAAAGTCGGCAAGAGTTGCAGGGCTTATGTTCATTTGAGATTAGTTTTTTTTTACTTTGAGAGTCCACATGGGGCATTTGTAAGCGCGAACTTATACCTGTCTGCTCGTGGGAATGCATTTAATATGAATCTAAAATGGTTTGTATCTTTGCAACTTAGATTATTGAACTAAACAAAATAATTTCCTTGACTAAAAGGTTAGTATGTGGCTGACCACCCATACTGTAAGCAATGGTTCATCATGCAAAATTTATCTCTGTTTGAGGAAAAGTCGGCAAGAGCTGCAGGGCTTATGTTCATTTGAGATTAGGTTTTTATGTTGTTAGTCCACATGGGCCATTTGTAAGCGCGAACTTGTACCTGTCTGCGTGTGGGAATGCATTTAATATGAATCTCAAATGGGATGTATCTTTGCAACTAAGATTATGTAAGGAAATACACAAAATAATTTCGTTGACTTATAGGTTGGTATGAGGCTGACCAAAAAAATGGTTTACTTTGCAAATTTCACCTTTGTTTCAGGGAAGGTTGGTAAGAGTTGCAGGGCTTATGTTCATTTGGAATGGGTTGTTATGTTGTAAGTACACATGCAGCATATGTAAGCGCGAACTTATACATGTCTGCTTGTAAGAATGCAGGTAATATGAATCTCAAATGTTTTATATCTTTGCAACTTAGATAACAGATTTAAATCCATTTTTATTTTGTGTATTTATTTTTTTAATTTGCATGAAATAAAAGAAAATATAAAAAAAACTTTCACGTTTTGCCGCTAGATGTCAATTTATTTCCATACATTTTCAGTATGAAGAAACAGGTTTATTGAAAGAAGTTTTCATACATTTTTAAACACAAACGCGAAAGCTCGCAGCATTGCAGCATATTTACAAAAATTAATTTTACATAGATCAGGAATATGTTTCCTCTGTTGAGATGGCATTAATTTTGAAAATCGAAAATGTAAGCGAAAGACGACGGTCTGGAGTAATATAATAAAGGATAAGAAGTGTGTTGTCAAATGTTCAAAATTTGTTGTTTTAGTTATCAGTCATTGGCAACGTCAATAAAAAGTACCTACATATCTTCATATTCGAATTGGGGAAAACCCATGAAATTTGGAACAGCATACTCTTCCTTTCCAATTAATTATTTTTCGTGCACGATTTATTTAACGTGTATTGGCACTTTTTTGCAAAAAAAACGTACAATAAAAATTCACTATTACAATTAATATAATCTAAATCTAGTGTATTTTTTGAAGTACAGTACAACAAAATATTGTTTGTGTAAATAACAGGGGCGTGTATCCCATACAGGCGCATGCGCCTAATAGGTAGGCGATATATGGTAAAAGACGCATTTAAGCTTGATATTAAGATTTAAAATTCAAAATTTAAGTTCGATTGGAGCCATAGTTGGCACTTCAGTCAATTTTAAATTAGTTTTGTAAAGGAATGGGAGGAAAAATTTATTCTGAAATGTATTTGCCTATACAAATGCACGCGTCTGGTAGATAAGTACTATTTGAGTAGGTAATTCTCGTATTTTTAATGAAATAAACAATCAATTAAAAACTGTATTTTGTTTTTACTGAAAACGTTGAACATCACTGCCTAACTTGTGATTCGTAACAAAAACTAAACAACAAAGTAAATCGTTTATTACTTCACGACTTTGATGAAGTCGCTTAGAAGCCACTCTCCTCTCAAATGGTAAGTTATCAGTTCCCGCTTGATGTAATACTTAATATGCATTAGGGGCTGGGGGGTCAGGTGGGAAGGGGCTGAAGGGGGTGAAGGGCAAGAGGGCAGCACGATCGTGCCCCAGAACAATAAGGGCAGCTGTGATTGTGGGGCTCAATCTTATCAGTTATTCCGGCGTTGGCTTGTTGTGCCGTCAACGTTCACTTGCCCCCGTTCACCCTGTATTAAATCGACAATGAATTTATTATGGAAAAGTTAACGCTGGGAAAATGTACAAGTCAGAAGGTTACAGATTGATACGTGGTGTATACTCTATACAATCCAATTACACATATTATCTATAATCTAAGTTGCAAACATAATTTAATATTTCAGATTAATATTTAAAATCCATGTTCAGAAGCAGATTTTTTCAAGCTCACGCTTACAAAAGCAAACAATATAAAGACCCAAATCTCAAACGGACATAAGCCCTGTAACTCATGCCGACCTTCCCAGAAAACAGCGGTGAATGTTGTAAAGTGCACTATTTTTTACAGTATCGGTGGTCAGCCTTATACGTACCTATAAGCCAACAAGCACAAAAAGGCAGAGAAAATTTTTACTTCAGGATAAACCGCGTAAGTTGCGGATCTTATGCTCACAGTATTATTCTGTATACTCAATTATGTGTTCTGAGAGATGTCTGGAGTCCATATTATGAGAGAAACAATCACTTTTCCCCTTTTATGTGGTTTTTTAGTCTATTCCTGGGTCTTTGATTTGCACTTTTTTACACTTTAGGCACTTTCTACTCTATGGTCGCTTTTTCCCTATTTCCTGTTCCCTATTTCCAGTTTCCCCATAACCCGGTCGCAATTTTTCATAAAGCGTCATTTTCCCCTTGTGGTCACATGTCAGTTGATTTTACCTTCGAAAATTTGAGTGAATTGACAATATTCCTGGGCAAAAACATTTAAAAGAGTGTTATTTTACCATCTTGTGTCCTTGTGAACAATTAAAAACTAAAACAGGTGATATTGTGGTGGTTAAAAGTTCGCATACGTATTTTTGTTGGTTATGCTACGCTGTCATATTTACGAAAAACGTTTTTCGTTATTTTAACGGAGTTTTTACTTTATATAACATCAAAATCAATGTTATGAGTTGTGATAACAATAAAGGGCAACCTCTCGACGAAATCTCACAGGATTCAGGTGATGCGTCACTAAAACGCGGATATGACACTTCGGAATCAGGTTCACCGCCGCGGCGTCAGAAACGGCTGAGGGTTGTCTTGGACCCAAGGATAGATTATCTGGTTTCCCACATCGTGATGCTGACGAACGCAGTTTTCGGTGACTGGCCCGCCAGTTCTATGGGAAATCTCGTTGAATCGGCGGCAGGAAACCCTTCCAGCAACTTCCTCTAACAACCTTCGGGACTGGAAGAGAATGAGGAGGCCCAGGAAGAGCTACTGCTGAGCTTCCAGGAAGCCGCCACAACGGTGGAAGAACCAGCTCACCCCAAGGCCAAGAGCAACAGGGTCGAAGCGCTCCAAAGGCTCCAGCACTTCGACAGTGAAAACTGGGCCGGAGTAAGGTACGCCGAGGTACAGAAAAAGTACCTGGCAGAACCGGCGTTCGTCGACCTGGCAGTGAACGATGAACTTCGCCAGTGCGACGTAAGCTCCCCTATTCAGGCGAGCGGTCGTTTGCAGCCATGTCCCACGCCCTCCTCATCCAGAAAGAGGAGTTCCAGTCTGGGCTTCAGACCTTGGTCAACTGGGGAGCCCGGAGCGACACGACCTTGGCGAGGAAAGCCCTTTTCGAAAAGGTCAAAACGCTGTTCGCTCTGGACTCGCCATACCAGAAAGTCTCGGAAGACATCCTCCAGACGGTATGGGGGAGGCGGACAGAAGCCCTCCAGTTCCGCAGGAAAGCTGTGCTAGGGCATGTTAAGGAAGAGCACGTGAGAGGGGTTAAACAAATTCCCGCCGAGTACCGAACACTTGTTTGGCAAAGACAGTCTCACGTCTTTTTTCTCTAGAGTGGGGACCACCGACAAATTGTCAGTGAAGACCCAGTGCCCTCAACCCAGCACCTCATCAAAACCGCACGTTCCAGTACAGAAAAGGAATCAGTTTTTTAGAGGGCAGCAACGACCCACTGCGGAAAGCAATCGAGGCCTTAGAGACGCTCCAAATTTCTCTTCAAGAGGAAAAAGGGCAGGGAATAACACTTGTTATTAACACACGGTCAGGAAATCTCAAAGGAGACAGAAGGAGGCATCCACGAAAATGACAAGAAACCATTTCGCAGAGGATGCTTGAAGTCCTCCCTACAGGTTTGGTCGTCACTCGGAGCACCAAACCACATCCTGAAGATGATAATCGGAGTAAGAATACCTTTCATCTCAATTCCCCCTCTGATATTACCACACAAAAAGACCTTAATGCTATACCAGACGAGTCCTTCACCCGAAATGGACTCTCAAATAAAGGAAATGACCGAATTCGGCGTTATAGAGGCCGCGGAGTCATCTCCCAGCTTCTTATCAAAAATGTTCCTAACACCCAAATCGGACCGTTCCTCGAGAATGATTTTCAACCTAAAATCGTTAAACTTCTTCCTGGACCCGGTTCCGTTCAAACTCATAGCCACTACAAAGTGCCAGAGTTTCTGCAGCCAAACAATTGGTTGTCGAAAATAGACCTATCGCAAGCCTTCTTTCATCTCCCAAGTGCACAGAAACATTGGAGATTTTTGCGACTGGTCTATCGAGGAGAATTACTTCAGATGACAAGTCTGCCCTTTGGCCTTTCATCTGCCCCCAGAATGTTTGCAACCCTTACAAATGGGGTAGCCCAACTACTGAGGCGACGAGGTATTCGGACAATCGTTTATCTCGACGACTTCCTCCTTGCGAGCCAATCCAAGGACGATCTTTGTCGGCAATCGCATCTAGCAGTAGAATCCTACAATCTCTGGGGTGGTATGTAAATCTCCAGAAGTCAGTGCTCTTCCCCACTCAACAATTAGAGTACTTGGGAATCGTTTGGGACACGCACAACAATTGCAAATTCCTTTCTTACCGGAAGCAAGAGGCATTGTGCCACTCACTTCGAGCAATACTGACTTCTCGAAAATGGTCCTTAAAACTGGCGGAAAGTCTCCTAGGAAGACTAAACTTTGCCAGTTTCATGGTCGCCTCCACTGCAGACAATTGCAGATAGCGAGCAGGCCACTGAAGCACCTGTCACCAAGTAGGTCTTTCTTACCGGAAGCAAGAGGCATTGTGCCACTCACTTCGAGCAATACTGACTTCTCGAAAATGGTCCTTAAAACTGGCGGAAAGTCTCCTAGGAAGACTAAACTTTGCCAGCTTCATGGTCGCCTCCACTGCAGACAATTGCAGATAGCGAGCAGGCCACTGAAGCACCTGTCACTAAGTAGGTCTTTCTTACCGGAAGCAAGAGGCATTGTGCCACTCACTTCGAGCAATACTGACTTCTCGAAAATGGTCCTTAAAACTGGCGGAAAGTCTCCTAGGAAGACTAAACTTTGCCAGCTTCATGGTCGCCTCCACTGCAGACAATTGCAGATAGCGAGCAAGCCACTGAAGCACCTGTCACCAAGAGGGTCCATACAAATGACCGAGGACAGCTTACAAGAAATAGAGTGGTGGATAGGGAATGCGAACGAATCAAGTTCCATCCACAGGGAAACCTTCGGACATTTCTTGACAACAGATGCGTCAGACTTAGCTTGGGGAGCAACTCTGGACGACTTGATGCTGTCAGGACAGTGGACCGTTCAACAAAAGAAGTAGCACTCCAACCGAAAAGAGTTGTTCGCTGTTTTTGCAACCCTGCAACGCACAGCGCACGACCTTTCCGGCTCCGAAATTCTGGTACAATCGGACAACAAGACAGTAGTCGCCTACATCCGCAAGGAAGGGGGCACCAGATCCAAAACACTCCTAAATCTTACCCGAGATCTGTTGACTCTGGCAGACCAATGGGAAATCTCGCTAACAGCGCAGTACCTACCGGGAAGATACGGAGACGCGGATCACCTATCAAGAGGAAGATCCCCTCCAGAGTGGCATCTCTTACCAACAGCAACGAAGGCCATTTTCAATCATTTCGGAGTACCAGATATAGACCTGTTCGCATCCACCATGGCACACATGAGTTCAACTTACGTGTCCAGAGACTCCACAGACTCATGCGCAATCTTTCAAAACGCCTTCAGTCGGCACTGGCTCTACAATGTGGGTCGGATATTTCCTCCGCCAAACCGTATACCGAGGATCCTGAGGCACCTAAACGGGGCGACCGGAACTTACCTACTCGTGGTCCCGAGGTGGCAGAGGGTCTTCTGGCGTCCAGACTTAATTCGTCGATCACTCGTACCTCCGATGCAAATACCGAACCTGGTGTCAGTACTAATCAACACATCAACAGGCAATCCACCACCCAGGATTCAGGATCTGGAAATGGAAGTGTGGAAAATTGGGACTGGGGACAGTATCTTAAATTCCTGGAACGCGGAAGAGAAAAGACTGTTCCTGTCAGGATGGCGAGCTTCCCCACTCAACACATATAAACCTGCTTGGCAAAGATGGTGCCGCTGGATACTGGCGAATAATACCCATCCCAACACACCATCTCCTAATCAATTGGCAAGGTATCTAGCGCAACTGTTCATTAACGAAAAACTATCATACAGGACTATGCTGGTACACAAGTCAGCCATCGTAACCTTCTGCAACGCAATGATGGAAAATAATCTCAGCTCAGATTTCCTAGTGAAATTAAATTTAAAAACATTAAAAGCACTAGCAATGGTAAAGATCACCCCTCCTAAGTCCCCTGTGTGGAATCGGCAGATAGTGAGAGACTGGCTAGTCAGGAACACTCCTCGATCAGATTCTCTCTATGAAGTTGCGTGTAGAACGGCAATCTTACTTCTGTTATCTTCAGGAAGAAGAGTACACGATCTGACCTTGCTAAATATCACAGAAGGAAACATTCTCGACGAAGGCACATCAATTGTGTTAATTCCATTCTTTAGATCAAAAACAGATACCCTCAAACACCGACAATCTAATCGGAGACTTCTGGAACCCAAGGAACACAACGTCAACCCAGTCTTCTGGATAAGGAAGCTGATTGAACTATCACGCGAAAGGAGATCAGGACAAAATCTTTATAACCTGTTCATCAGCACCCGAGTACAAGTGAAGGCAGCTGCAAGAACAATCATAGGAGGATGGGTAAAGAACACGCTAAAATCAGCAGGAGTAGAGGCCACTCCCGGCAGCACACGTTCAGCGGTCGCATCACTTAATCCAATAGATAACATACTGGAAAGAGGCAACTGGAAAAAGGAAAACACTTTCAGAAAATACTATCAGAAAGAGATGTTGAAACATACAGCTCCAGAAGATCTTTCCCTATTTCAACCAGTTAATATCAAATAAAGACGTCCCCGGTCACCAGGAGATAATAGACAGATCTCTCATAATATGGACTCCAGACATCTCTCAGAACACATAATGGGGGAGTTTTACCTACCATTAAAACTCTTATTATGTTTCTATAGATGTCTGGAGTCCAGGTAACCCCTACCTGGTGTATTATGAGCTTTATGAAAAATTGCGACCGGGTTATGGGGAAACTGGAAATAGGGAACAGGAAATAGGGAAAAAGCGACCATAGAGTAGAAAGTGCCTAAAGTGTAAAAAAGTGCAAATCAAAGACCCAGGAATAGACTAAAAAACCACATAAAAGGGGAAAAGTGATTGTTTCTCTCATAATATGGACTCCAGACATCTATAGAAACATAATAAGAGTTTTAATGGTAGGTAAAACTCCCCCATTATGTTCGTGTCCACCACCACATATTTAAAGGCATAAACTAGTCCACTTCAACGGAATTGGTTGGTGCAAGGCCGGCTCCCTACCTGTTAATAATATAAGGTCCCGAATCACCACATGCGACCCCTTCAGCGATAGCACGGCAAGAAGTTACACTATTTACATATGTATGTCACTTAGTTGCATAAAAAGCCAAGATGACAAGAAATTAACCTGGAATGATATCAGATATGTGCAATTTTAGTAAGAGAAGAGCAAAAAAAGTCCTACACACAAAAGTCCAATAAATCTTCGCAGCTTGGATACTGTAACTCTGTCGCCATTCCGTTAGGGGTAGCCAGAGCTTCTGCAGAGCTGCCTCCATTTTTTCCTATCCTTACATACTTCTTTCAATTCATTCATATCCATCACTTTTTTCATGCATTTTCTTCTTTTACGCTCTCTTTGTATGTCCCATTCTTTCACAATCTCCGCAATCTGATCACCCCATACTTTTTTCGGTCGTCCCTTCCTTCTTTTTCCTTTCACACTTTCTTTGTATATGTATATACTTTGTCAGTCTCGTATCAAATCTTAATCACTCACTAGGGGTGGTCATAGCTTCTATATATTTTTCGATCTACGCTATCGAGGAGAAATAATGCAATGCTTATACTGGGATTATATAAGCTAAGCTTATTAGCAATTATTTAAACGAGTTGATAATCTGATTAATACACAATTAATCTGATACGCGTTATACGTCCTTCAACTTAATACTTATTAGATCAGGTTCACATATTGAAGTATGACGTCACAGATCAGCTGTATTAGGGAAGCAGGAGTAATTGTGTGTGTAAGGATTTGTCGGAACGAGATACGTCAAGCTGAGGAGTTAGTGAGCGGGAGGGGCACTCTAAATTAGATTACACATAAAGAGAAGCTATGTTGCTCTCTATACTACAGAGGCTTTATTATAAAAATTTCTAAGCGTAATATTTCAGCATCTGTTCAAGTATTACAGGGCCCGTGGTCTAAATGGGTGTCAGTAGATTTTACAGTGTATATTTTAAGATAGCAAGCAATAAAACATGACGTTGTAAAAGACCGCTGTTTGTATGTTTTCCATAAAAACTGTAATGCAGAGCGATCAGCTGTGAACGCAGCGCCATGTTTGATTTCCTGTCATCTTCAAATAGATACTTGAGATATACTGACGCCCTTTAAGAATATGTGCCCAGGATTGGATCATTGGATCCATGGATTGAAAAAAATGTGTGAAGAAATAAATCATAAATACTAAGATTTAATTGTATATTTTGAACAAATATATCTTTTTCTCAATTCTAATGCAGATTAAATTGACTTTACGTTAGCTTAAATATGAGGTAAAAAATCCTGAAGCGTATTCCGAATTTAATATTAGTCTGACCTCAAACCACACATAATAAATAAACGAATTAGTTCTTTATAGATTTTTTGCCAAACAATCACAAAAGAATAAGCTATTTTTCTTGTTTACAATTTCAATTGAGGAATTCTTGTAGGTCTCCTCTTATTTTCAAGCACTCGTAGTTGTATCATTTTCGCAGACCGGCGAATTTTTGCATGAGAAAGCCTTCAGGCATTTCGGACGAAGGAAATTTATGCACAGAGAGAGTCTTTCAATCTAAAAAGGAGATAAAATCAACATCGGCGACTACTCAAAAATAGCTGTTTCAAAATCTTTACAAAGTCATGTTGTATAAATAAAAAATCGATGTACAAACATTTGAAATTTTGTGGTTTAACAACAATAAAAATGAATAAATCAAAACTAATTTATAAAACAAATTAAATTTTTAGGAGTGTTGTTCCTGTTTGAAGCACAACCCTTGCTGGTCATTTCAGAGAAACAAATCATTCAAGACCCGTTTGATCTAAGATGGGTAAACTTTTGTTATCGAGCTTGATAAAGTAGACATGACGTGTTTAACGAAGTCAGTACGTAAAGAGCATTTGGGAAAATGAAAAACCTACTTAATAGTTTTTTTGTTGAGCTGTAATCCGAACCACGTACTTTCCGATGTTAATGGCAAAAGCTTTAATCACTTGACTCAAATTCGTCATAAATTTTATAGAAAATCCGTATTTTATCCGAGTTTTATACAGAAAATTTTGATTACAAACTTTATTTTTCAGATAATTTCTTTTCTAAAGAGACTTCTCAAATTTGAAGCTGTCATTCGGCTGTTTGTTTGGTATTGCATCTTCCATTTTAAAAGCAAACACATGTTTTAGCATTACCTATATTTACGCGGTAAGCTTTTACATCAGCTGCTTTTGTTTCTTTTTATCTTGAAAAGAGATGATAACTAGTAAGTTGAAAGTAGTAAGTGATAAGTTGCAAGTGCCAGGTCTCAACAACATAAAAGCAAGTTGCTTATACTTTGGACCTGTAAAACGTATAGGTACGCAGTAACTAATAAACTAATCTTCATTTGATTTAAAACATTCAAACTATGTACGTGGACAGTAGCTCAGTTGGTAAAACGCATACGTTCAAAACAAAAGAGGTTAGGAATTGATTCCCACCAAGAGTGTAAGACATGATTTCAAGTTTCAGCATTTTTTTAAACTCAAAACATATCACCAGCAACGTTCACTTAGACTTAAAAAAACGTAAGAACCTACTCCTTCAAGAGCTGACAAAGGTCACATTAAGTAGCAAGGTTGTAATAAGATTTGCTCATATTTGTGAAAAATAATAGATTCCGGTCTTAAAATGCAGGAAGTTGCACAATATACATTTGCATAGAATGACAAGAATTTTTCCAACATTTTTGAGATCTATACAGACAATGGGTGTAAGACCTAAGCTTTAAACAAAACTTAATCACAACTAAGCTGCTCATTGGTGCAATTCCTTAGCGCGTTGTTCCGGAAGGGTTCGCATGCGGCGAGGTTTGATGGCTGGCCTTAATTCCACCACTTTACTTGAAGTGTGGGATTCCCATTTCTTGTAAAGACTAAGTAAACTATATAATGTAATGTAAATTGCAAAGGTAAATTAATAATTAGGATTCTTAGCAGCTTAGCGTATTCAATACATGCTCACAATTTCTCACAAGCAAACACGTGTAAGTTCAAAATTTGCCTGTTATTTAATTTGAGTCTGAAATAAAAGAGAAAACATTTCTGATACCCTAAGTAGGGATTAAACCTAGCCCTTTAGCATTTAGCGCAATCATTATAACAGCTGAGCTATCGACCGGACTGATAGAGAGCCATCTTCCGTGCTCCCAGCTTAACAAGTATTGTTAGTATGAGGCTGACCACCCATACTGTAAAAAATTCAGGAAAGGTTGACCAAAGTTGTAGAGTTTACCTATGTTCACTTGAGGTTTGAATTTAAATTGTACACACACATTCAGCATTTGTAAGCGCGAACTTACACGTGTCTATTTGTGGACATGCATTTGATATGAGTATTGAATGTTAATATATCTTTGCAACTCAGATTATAGAGATATAGAAAAGTGCTTGCTGCCCCGGTGTGAGCGAGTTTTTACATGAGTTGTTTTGGCGCGCTTTTATAGAGTCGCGAACATGTAAGCGCTCAGCCGTGCTATCGGGAGATGGACGCGGTGCAAAAAGCGCGGGAAACCCGATACTGCAGCTAACTGGAAGCAGAGACAACACCCACTGCTCAAAAATAATAAACGTCTCGTTATTTTTGATAAATCACTTTAAAATAAAACCGAAAAATAAATCTTGTCCTATTCTCAATTATCTTTCAACCAAAAAAATGCTGCCTCCCTTTTTATCTTTCTAAAGTAGTAGAATTTTACTTCATTGTTTATTGTTGTTTTTTACTAAAGATATTATGATCAATAAAAATGTAAGTTGCATATCCGATACCTTTAAGGTATAACTGAATAAGTGACATGGTAAGCATACATGGCTTTCGAGGATAAATGCACCTTTTTCCCTATTTCCTACGAGAGAAAACACTAAAAAAGTATGAGTTCTGTAGTTTAGAAGTTTTTCATGAGCATTGACTTATCATAAATTCACTAACTTTGATAAGTTACACCTAATAAAATGTTTCTTCCCCGATTTCTATAATCAGTGAATCAGCACTTATTCAGTTTTACCTTTAAGGTGGCGATATATTATATTCTTTAACTTTTAAGATTCGCAAACATAAAAATGTCTGTATAGGTTCACCACGTTATAAAAAAAAAACATTGCATTCATTCTTTAATTTGAACGGCAGTAAAAAATATATACTTCATCATTTCCACACGGATTTTTAAATATTTAATGTAAGTAGGTATACATTTATCTCCACCCAACATTTTTTTTTCAAGTTTTTGCCCGGGTGGGTCGATCGTCTTCAAATTGGATGTATTCTGAAGGAAACTCTACAGGGCACTCAGTGTAAACATTTTTGTGATTTGTTTACTTATTGTGGCTTAATAATAATTGAAACCTATTTAGGCACGAAAGTCTATTTGTAAATATTTTCATGACCATAAAAAATATTGGATGAAGGTTGTTTCTTTTTCAGTATCTAATTTAATCTTAGTTGCAAAAACGGTTTACATTTTAATACATTCCTAACGTGGTACACACAAGTAGCAATGGAAGAATGCGAAATAGTGATTCCGGAAAATCTAGATTTCAATTACCAAATTATCAGAGAGAATTAAAAAGTTTGTGTATTTACCTTGTGAAGATTCATCACAAATAGATTGTGTAAAAATAAAAACGAAGGGGTTTCTTCACGATTTGGTTCATTTCCTCGAGGTCTTTTGGTGCTATCACACTATTATCAGTTATCAATTTGTTCTCTTGATCTAAATCTAAACTAAATCTAAATCTAAGCTGCAAAGATATGTATCATTTGAGATTCATATTAAATGCATTCCCACAAGCAGACATGCATAATTTCGCGCTTACACATGCTGCATGTGGACCTACAATATAAAAACCCCAATCTCAAATGAACATAAGCCCTGCAACTCTTGTCGACCTTCCCTGAAGCAGGGGTGACATTGGCAAAGTGAACCATTTTTTACAGTATGGGTGGTCAGCCGCATACCAACCTATCAGTCAAGGAGTACAAGCAATTAATACAATCAAATATATAAAACAAATAAATTCTAAGCAATTAAACAGTAAAAAATTAAAAAGACTACAACACATATTTTTTAAATTTAAAAGCCTTAGCTTTAACCGCCAGCATTACAGGTCAACCGCCATTTCTTTCGATCCTTGCATACTTCATGATGTTATAACACCAAAAGCGCTCGACAAGTATAAATAAACCAACTCATGAATTAAAACTTTGTTTTTATTTTTACATTATTAATTTAGGGAGCATTCAGCAAAATTGCAACGATATTTTAGTACCTCTAGGAGGTCAGCCTTACACAATTACATATTTCGGTATTTATTTTGTTCCTCGACTTACAGGTTGGTATCAGGCTGACGACAAATACTGTAAAAAAATGGTTTAATTTGACAATGTCACCCCTGTTTCAGGGAACGTCAGCAAAAATTGCAGGGTTTATGTTCATTTGAGGTTTGGATTTTAATTTGTAAGTACACCTGAGGCAATCGTAAGCGCGAACCTGCACGTGTCTGTTTGTGGGCATGCATATAATATGAATTCTAAGTATTAATATATCTTTGCAACATTACAGATTATAGTGAAAAAGCCCTCAGCAAGGTGGCTGGAAGGGAGGTCACCTTCATGTGGTGCAGATGTTTCCTTCTCTCTTTGAGCTTAGAGAAGGAAAGAGACGAGCAGACAGTGTTGGCAGTGGTTGGTGAAGGAAACATGATCCGCGTTAAGCTGTAGTTCCCAATGATGTTATACATTGTAAAATACAACTCACCATATTTACTTCTGAGATAGCATCAAAACTGGCGATGGTCAGATCCATCCCAACAAACAGGGGCTCACCTAAAATCAAAATCAGTGATTAACATTATATTCCAAACATCGTTATCTAAGAGACCGTTTCCACTTGTCGTGTGTCGGATCGTATATTAATCGGAGATTCCAGTGGCAGATCATTTTTGGACAAAATCGGTTTCCGACAAGTGTGAATAGCTCCATACATAATGTTCTGCCACTGGAACCTCTGATTAATATGCGAATCCGACACCCAACGGTGGGAACGGGCTCTAAGTCGAGCCAAGCGGGGGCAAGGCTTCTACTTCGGCCTGCTTGTCCTGCTGGAAGAGTCTGCCTCTGAAGTTGAGTTGAGTAAAGACCAATGATGAGAGTTTTAGGGATTGCTTACATATTTGTTTAATTAAAGCTTCAAAACATAAAATTACTTTTGGAATGGCTAGCGCCACTAAACGGTGCTTCATAAGATTGGCCAATAACCATTATTATTATTATTAAACGAGCGAGAAGCCCCGTAACTACCAAAGGTTCCAAAAACCGGTGAACAAATGATCGACTCATCATTCTTTTTAATCATGAAAATTTAGAGTCGTAAGCTACTTATAAAAATATATAGTAAACGACAATATAGACGCATAGCAGTTCTGAAAATTAGAAAGAGAATGTTTCAATGACTTTCTGAAACTATCTTAAAAAGCCGCTATTTTGATCACAAAGTCGCGTAAAATTCGGTTAGTAACAGTTCTATAAATAATTAATCATTTTAAATCTGCTTCTAAGAACTATTTGTGACATAGTGTTCCCAATCCCAAAAAATAGCTCAGGAAAAGAATAAAAAAATAGAATATAATCTTTTTTTATACAAATTCAATAGATAAAACAATACTTTAATTCACGTTAATTTTTTTTTGCGCAAACATTTTCGCCCAAAATGCCTGGAAGGAATCTTCAAGATAAATTTTTTAATGAAATAAAACCTAACAGAATTGTTAGGTAACAACTATGCTCTTTTGCATTATTAGGCGAAAACGTTTGAGCAAATAAACACGTGAATTAAAACTTAGTTTTTTCTATTCAATTTACAAAAGGAACAGAAAACTGCTTAAAAATACACAAAAAGCATATTTAATCTGGTATTTCTCACGACGTATACGAGGCAGATTTAAAAATGTACAATTTCAATTTTTCCGATCACCGTTTCTTTGTGCGAGCGGCACGTTCACTTTTTCAGGCAAATCGAGTGCTGGCACGTGACGAACAAAATAAGTTGTCTCGCGGTTATTTGTACAATTCACATCCGCCATCTTGTCGTGCCTCGTAAAGAGAAGCCTGACAAAAAATACAAACAAATGCCATTTCGGAAATTTCACGGAAAGCTTATTTATATTTCTTACAGAATGTAACACGACCAAAAAATATATTTTACATAATTGAAAGCAATACATTTTAGTTTTTCGGACGTAAAATGATATGTGTTATGAGAGAGTCAGATAATATTGGATGCGTTCCAGTAGCAGTCGTTTTGATTTGATACCGTTTGATAAGTTCATAACTTGTTCTACATTTAAAAATATATTTATATTGAGAAGAATAATTGTGTATGTGTATATTGTATACACATAAAAACATTTTTAAATTTCTAAAAATGTTACACGAAGCGTTAGAGGAGACCATATTATATTTGCGAAGCTTCGTTTGTGTCATAACCGATGTCCTCAGGAGACACCCTTGTTGTGCGTTAAACAGCTTGGATTCGTCCATTCAATCAAAGCAACAGCTTCAATTAAATTATTTACCTATGTGCAATGTCATAACCAGTTACAAAGGTGTATGTGTCTTAGCGCTGCGTAGCACCGATCAAGCTCGTAGAGGGGCTCAAAATAACGACACTTGTAATGAAAGTCATCTACATTATACAATTAAATATTATTTTTGACAACGAGGAATAAATTGAAAATTCAACATTGAGATTATAGATTTGATGGCGTTTTTGTGAAAGCATTTCATTTAATTCACATTCAATGAAAATGTAATTTGTTAACAAAACAGCATTTCTCTGGGTATGCCACTAGGCTTATCAATTATTTGTGTACGTATTAAGTAGAAGAAATCTGTCTGAGCATATTTTAATGAGTTTACTGCAGAAGTGGGTCAACTTACCGCCGAAATTTGGTCGTAATCTGATGTCGTAGCCCTCCAGGATTCTGGATATCGTCTGGGTGACATTCTCCAGTCTGTCTGAGACCAGAGTGCTCTGAGCAGAACTGAAAAATAAACAATCATTAGTACTGTTGTACGCCATTATCATACAATTCAATTAAATGTTAACTTCTTGCAAGAATTGAATTCGATTGACTTTTTCAGAAAACTTAATTAAAGATTTACTTTCATAAAATATGTTAGTCATTATTTTAAACATTTTCAATACATTCCCATTTTGAATTTGTGAAACAAGTCCGCTATGAACAGACATTAAAAAAAATTCAACTTTCTAACTTTGTCCCCAAAGAGACAGAATTAGTGTGAAAACTATTTATGGCATGTATAAAAAACAGGCCACCTTTTAGTTAGAAATGGCATATTCTCAGTTTGAAACAAACACGTATAAATAACATGACAGCACTGACGAAGAACTGAAAATCAGGCCGCTCACTTAGAAAACAAGAGTTCAAGCTTTGTTCCTCAAATATCTTCATGTTATGAATATGTTTCGTGGGTTAAAATAAAATACACGATATTATGTATACAAGCAGATAAATCTAGTTTCAAATGAAAAACGAATACTATCATTTATTTTTTATCTGTAACTCAAAATTAAATGAACTCACCTGACAAACTGAAAGTTTAAAAATACTGCAAATAAGCTCGCGAAAAATGTTACAATCCAGCAGTCATTCAAGTATTTTTTCCTCATGACTTTTTCACTCATCGCCAACGAGGCTGAATATCGAACCTGCGACCTCCTCTCCGTAAGCTTCACATCCTGGATAGATATTCGTCGATCTGAAAGACCCGCCGACTCCTCGAGGGCAATTTGTGGTCAACTTCCCTCATTTTTGGCCTCTATGGTCCTCCAACGGTTTTCAGCCTGGCAGATTTCAGCACCCTCTGCCTTTTTAATTTGTTCGACATCTCTTTGTCTAGCGCCAAAATGTAACATGAGTTTTTTCATTATTGTCAACTCTGATCAACATTTCAAAACATAAAATCTCATCCCGAATTGCTGATCTTTTTCCTTTTAAATCAATAATTTGTTTTGTTTCATCTTCTTAAATATTCATTTTAAAGAGTAAAATCTTTTGTTTTCTGAAATCATTTTAATTTTTAATAACACTTATTTTATTGATGTATTTTAATATAAAAATAGTCATAAATAAATTTTATTGCAGATTATTTTACGACTTTTTCTGCCACATTTTGAATTGTGAACTTAAAATTATTCAGATTATGAACGATATATTTTGAACAAATCAGAGTTTTCTTTATTGTTGATTTGTTTAAAATTAAAAGTATTTCACGCTTTGTATACGTGTTTGTGTTTTTAAATTATGTATCTGTATTTAAAATTAATTTACTTTTTACGAAAACACTGACTACTTTAAAAACACTTTGATTGACTAAACCCCACTAAATATTCATTTCTTCCCCTCAGTTCTTTTCCACACAACTCTTTCACAAACTTATTTCACAACCTTTTCTTTTACACTAAATCACTAACTTAAACCTATCTTGAATTGAATTGGTTTCAACCACGATTTTATACGTCGAGTTGGCAAAATGTTAGGGAGAATATTTTGAGTGTAACGTTCTGTCCGCCGGTTTAACGTGGTTTAAACTGCGCATGTGCACCCTCAATGAACCCTCTAATGAGGGTGTGAGAAGGTGGGGGGAGGAACCGAAGACAAGTTTTACTTCGTTCTTACTTTCGAGGAAACTCGTGAACATTCGTGAAAATGTATGGCGGGCTCGTCTGCTGGTAAAACAGATTTCTGAACGTCCTATTATTTGCCAATCAAATTACGTTCCCTCTTGAAATGCCGATGTATTTAAATGAAGGTTTTCTATTCTTTATTGGCTGTTATATAAAAGTGACATATACGAGGAAAGAAACTACAAAATACACCTTTCTAAAGCAACTCATGAAATACTTTCCACCTAATTTGGCAATATAATTATATGTACCGATTACCAATACCGATTGTATGTATAATCAATATAGCGCTGGTTCGAGTCCCTTTACAGGTTCAGAATGTATTTAAGCCGTGAGGCTTAATTTGGTAGGGTTTTATAATTATTAATTCTTAATTGAGTTTATCATTAATAATAACATACATACCTGCTCAAAACTTAAGCTAAAAAAATGTATGAGGTTCATAAATCAAAAAAGAAATATTTATTTTTATAGTACGTATGATCGGGCTGTAATCTGTAAATCACGAAAATCCACGCTGAATTTGTCACATTATATTTGGAACATTATATTTAGAGTGAAACGTCTTTTATTTTTATGTAGGTAAAAGAGCCTACCTTCGGAAAATTGCTGCAATAAAGTTAGGGTGTTCTCTCCTCTCATTTAAGTAGGTTAGTATTTTTTCTTAAGACTGAGTAAACTTGCTGCTGAAAATCCCTGGGATAGAAAGAAAAGACCAAACGGGAAATGATGACGCACTGGGACACGTACCCTAGCTTTTCTGCTTTTAAAGCAAGCGTTCTTCCATCAAACAAACGACTGGAAATGCTATACATTATACAATATGGCAACACAAACAAACATGATATTTTTCTGCGAAATATAATATTTAAGCTTCTTCTTCTATATTAAAATCATTTATTGCATATTAATTTGTAACATCAGAAGGAACCAGCCTATGAATTATTATCAAAGCATTTCTTTACTGAGTAGAGGACGCAGTCTTTAATATTCATATCTCTCCTGCTTACATTATAACCTGTAACATAAAACTAGTGAGTATTTAAAAAAAGAGGGACAAGAAGAAACTCTCATATAAGATTATATACGGCTTACACACGGGTAACTTTTACATCTGCCGCTTATGGGGACTCGTGTTTTTTCTATAATCTGTAATATAAGTTGCAAAAATACATTCAATTTAAAATTCATATTACATGCATCCATAAGCAGACACGTATAAATTTGAGCTTAGTCATGCCGCATGTAGACTTACAACATAAAAAGCCAATCTCAAATGAAGATAAGTCCTGCAACTCTTACCGACCTTCCCTGAAACAGGGTAGACATTGGAAAAAGTGAACCATTTTTTACATTATTGGTGGTCAGCGTTTTTTGCAGGAAGATATTCTTGTAAGATAAGTTTTAAGTACTTACGAGAAACACAGGTAGGAATTTCCATTTCAACTGTTTTGTCTCAATCGCACTTATTAGCCTTTTTGGGAATTGGTATCTTGGGATTTATCTAAAATGTGTACAAGCAAAGTAATACATTTTCCTGACCTTGTACTGACCACAAAACTATTTGAATCGTAAGTATTGCACCGTTATTTCTCGCTTACTAGACCATCGTTGTGGCTGCATGACATGAATACATTTTTTTGGTATTTATTTAATTTACCACTTCAATAATACAATCTTCTGAATGTGATACGTGCCATCTATGAAAATAGTTCGGCATGTGTAAGAGTGGATGGGAGATATAGTGACTGGTTTGATGTATATAAGGGAGTGAGGCAAGGCTGCGTGATGAGTCCATGGTTGTTTAATATAATCATGGACAGTTGCATAAAAGAAGCTGGAATATCAGAGAGCGGAGTGAAAGTGGGTGAAACAAGAGTTGGAGTACTTCTTTATGCTGATGATGCTATAGTTTTAGCTGACTCGGCGGAGGAACTCCAAACGATGTTAACCAAACTAAATGATGCATTTTGTAAGAATAGCTTGAAAGTAAATGCGAATAAGACAAAAGTATTAGTTTTTGACAGGAATGAAGTATGTGAGGAACTTACAATTAATTTGAATGGAATAAAAGTTGAAGTAGTGAATGAGTTTGACTATTTAGGAAGTAAGTTTGAGGCGAATGGTAAGATGACGAAAGAATTAGAGAAGCGTGCCAGCAAAGGAAGATGCGTGATAGGAGCGTTTGGTAGAATAGCAAAGAATAAAAGGATACCAAAGAAAATGAAAATGGCGGTACACAATTGTATTTTGTTGCCGACCCTGATGTATGGAAGCGAGTCATGGACGTTGAATGAAAGAGAAGTAAATAAGGTATGCACCGTAGAAATGGCCCATCTGAGAAGTATGACAGGAAAAACACTGAAAGATAGAGTGAGAAACGAATGGGTTCTAAATGAATGCGGAGTAAAAGAAAGCGTGAAAGTGAAAGTTCAAAGAAGTGTGATGCGATGGTTTGGACATATTGAAAGGATGAATGAAGACCGACTGACAAAAAGAGTGTATAAAGGGAATGTAACAGGTAAGCGTGGAAGGGGAAGACCTAGGAAACAATGGATTGATCAGATAAATGAGATTGCGAATGAATGGAATCTACAGAGTGGAAACAAGAGAAGAGCATGCATGAAAAGAGTGATGAAATTAGATGAGATGAAAGAAGTATGCAAGGACAGAGTCAAGTGGAGGCACTTGTGTGGAGGTACTGGCCACCCCTAGAGGAAAGGCGGCAGGATACAAGACAAGACAAGACCACTTACATTTCTAATGGTATTTATTTCTTTTACCACCGTCGCATTCATCACCGATAGGCCCTTAGAAACACAAAGAGAACATTCTACAGACCTAATGATGTTAGATATTTTATGTTCATCACCTCAACTGGGTTAAGCTCATACCTACGAAGGCCTAAGGGTGAAACAATGTAATATGAGTGTTCACAGCCACACAGAAACATACCGATCTGTCAAAATACCTTTGTTTTCTTAATCCTTTATTTTGAATAATTGCTTTCTTATTGTCGCATTGAAGATGATGATTTACACAACCTCGCTTCGTAATTTCTCTCATTGCAACGGTGAAAATCTTTTCTCTGAAAAGTGTGAAATCACTGGATACAAATGCATTCAAACAGACTACATTGTTTGTATTAATTCTACATATTTCCGTACGAAAATAAAGTCATTCATTTTTTGTATCTAGTTAACGTGTATTTTATTTATCTTAATTAAAATAGATAGAGTGTCAGATTGGTACAAAATGTTTGTTTCTTGTTACTTGATTAAAATTCAAAAGTAAAAAAAGATCATCTCTTCCACTGATGCGTAGATTAAATGACGTCTGCCGCTTAATATTTTTTATAACGTTTTGTTGGTTGAGTGCTTCCCTATTTGTATTGTTCTTGGTTTTATTTCCAGACGCTTTATAAGTCAACGCACACTAGCTCAAAGATGTGGGACAAAACTCTATTTGCAAAAAGAGAAAAAGCGAATCTTTCTACATTTTGCGCGGTCTAACGCATTATTCGTGTCGAGAGATTGAAGTATCAACTTTCTCTCCTATTCGGCTGTGAGTCGGTTAGCAAAGAAACTTTTACTTTCCTTCTGTTCTTTATTTACTATTCATATATGGATGGGGTTAGATTACCCATGTATTTTATAATATACTTTCTGAATTTACTTACCTATTAGATAAAATATCAAATTCAGTAACTTGGTTTTTCACTTCGATAGATTTAGGATTCCCTTTTATGAAATTTCAGTAAATATTATCTACGTTTTTTTTTTAATTTACAATACCTTTACAGAAGTACTAAGATGTTTATTGTAATTATCGCTATAATACAATCTAGAAGTTTGTATTAATAAATAATGTTTGTAGAATATCAATCGATAATATTAAGTAGGTGTATTTACAACTATGAAATTTGCATGGAGTTCTACTAATTTATTTCAGAAAGAAACCAAAAAAAAACAAATAGATTAACATTTAAACGATTATTTTTTACTTTTAAACATCTCCTTTTCTGGTAATCAGCATACAATTTTTGTATGGACAATACGGACAACCCTGTTCATACCGCTATTATTACATATTAAAGTTCCATACTTATGTACTTTCTTTAAAAAGCACTCCACACATGCGAAAATGAGAAGGATAAATGCCCATTTGTAAATTGATTTTTATTGGGACACTTAAAACTGCATTACTTTATTTGATAGATATATTGGTAGCAGTAAATTTAATCTGCATAGCTACCATAACATTTGGTGTGGATAGGAACTCGGATATAATAGCCGCCTACGCCAAGTCTGGGCTTACAGATGTAAATATACTATGATGCCGTAGGTCGGCAGCTCGCCCAGGACTGGTGCGGAGATGACAAATTGATTCGGAATCACATTAACATGTAAATTAGTTATTGTTCCGGCCGATGCTTTCGCAGATTATCCCCTGCCAACACGGCTCCCATGTTTGTGCACTTGCGTATGCAAAAAGTTCTTCTTCTTCATCTGTTCTTATCTTGGAAAACTGTTCTGATGCTATGTTTTCCTCTAGATTTATGATATTCATCGATGCCACCAACTCTTGAGCCACATTAGATGTTTGAAAAATTCCATGTGGGTAATAGGTAAAAAAAAAAGGTTCAGTGTTATACTTACTAATTACAAAAGTCATGCGCTTTCCTTTCGTAGATTTTGAGTAATGTTTAAAAATAACCTTATGAATACTCAAAATAAATGAAGAATTTTTTTTTTTTTATTGTTATTCAATTAAATAACACTTTTTAAGTTTCAAAACACTGTTTTTTTATGGTTTGTGTATTAACACTGTGAAAATTCATATTTTTTTTTATTGTTATTCAATTAAATAAGAATTAATGAAGAAATTAGTATTTTTGTTCAATGCATGAAATATAGCACCCGCTTCCATTTTTAATGAATACATTAAAACATTAAATGTGGATTTTCTCATTCCCTATATACTTCCTGTTTGATATAGGTAGCTAATCAATTTGCTATCTTCTTTTATTATGTTTATCGACTAACTTTCTTGTTAAGAAAACGTGGATACTCGTACAAATTTGTAATCAAAATTTGTGGAGTACCATTACAAAACATCAACATCCCGATGTAAAATATAAAAACTCGGAAGTTGTATGAGAATCTCTTTTCTTCGCTGTTGCCTCCCAAACCTGAGACGAGCCCAATGGCGTCATCAGTACACATTACCGAATATCAGTGGCGCATCTTTCATATGAAATGATTTCTATAGGCTTCATCTACGTAATGGCCAAAAAAAATTAAGTAATTAGCTTTTAATTAGCAAAAGTCAACCTTGTGTAACGATTAGTTGAACAATGTCACACGATACTAATATTTTTTTGATAAAAATCTAGGGCTTCCTTTAATGCTAAATTTTTAGCATGGCCAAGCATGATACATAGGTATAACTTTGTATGTTTCAACTTATTCCGATGAAAAATCTAACAAACATCAACGAAGGCTCTCGACCTTTTTACATTTTTCTCCAGAGCTCCCGGAGAGCAGAAGACACTCAGAAATAGCCACGTTTTAAGCAAAGTACTCAATGTTGTCACAACTATATTGAAAAAACAATCGTTTGGTGTGTATTGTTTTATAACCCATCAATAAGTTTTTTTGTATAATTTAATTGATGCAACATAAACACCTTAATAATTCTGAAAAAAATACTGTAAAGCGACTTAACTCCTGAAAAAAATGTTCCTTTGCCACTGTCGAGTATTATAACCTGGTAACGGCCGACTCGATATGCAATGTAAAAATGATTCAAGGGCCCTCATGTCGCTGGAGCCCCATCGAGGGAGGCGTCCTCTTTGTGCGCCTACGCCCCCTGCCCCCCCTGCGCCCCCCTGCGCCCACCAGCTGTATAATAGGTCACGAAACTACAAAGGGGGCGAACGAGCGACTCATTTTTAAAACCCATGACGTCTGCGGTATTTTTCGCTTAGCGCGGCGCTGCGACTTGACAACTTGTGTTCGCCTCCTTAACGTCTTACCTCCTTAGCAGTCACACCACCTCTACGACAATACTTCGATAATTAAAATTCATTATTTTGACTGTAGATTTTACACCTTTTTAATTTTTTGGTTTGTACGAATTATTTTACGACTACCAATAAGTATATCGGTCGATAGATCAGTTGGTAGAATTCTTGAAATCTTGAAGATTTTAGACTTTATTTCACGATTCATTGTTTTTTCTAACGGAAACCAAATTACCGGCATAATTTTATCGGCTTTGACAATAAATAAGGACCTATTATCACAGCACCTACGAAACCAGGAAAACTTTTATTTCAACGCTGTGTTTTAATGGTTGCTAATTGCTGCTTGTTGGTGTCCATAAAATATGAGCCCTAAATGTTATCATATCTTTGCAACTTAGATAATAGATTATAGATTGTTCTGTAGATAAAATTTGGTTCAATATAGTACATTTAAATAGTAGTTTTTGTAATTGGACTTGACTAGGTACTAAATATTAGGTCAGGATTATGATTTTATTGTGTGAATCACACCTTAACGGCAACTCTTCTTTCTCTTTGCCTTATCCCATCATTTGGGGTCGGCCCTCCTTGTTCGAAGACGCCAAACTTTTCTATCCTGGCTCATCTCCTCTGTCAGGTTTCCCTTTTGCATTTCTTTTTCAATATTGGCCCGCCATGTTGCCATTGGGCGGCCTCTGCCTCTTGGTCCTGTGGGAATGCTGAGGGCTTTTTGGACAATATGTTCATTGTCTCTTCGCATCACATGGCCGAACCACCGGAATTGGGATTCTCTAATCCTGTCTGTTATTGGGGCAACCTTAAAGCTACCCCTAACGTATTCGTTCCTTATGTGGTCTAGCCTAGTGACGCCTCCAGCCCACCTCAGCATTTTCATCTCGGCAGCATGGACTTGTCGTTCATGGACGTTTTTGCAAGTCCAGCATTCTGCTCCATATAGCATGGTGGGCCTTACTGCCGTCTTGTAGACCTTGCCCTTAGTCTTGATAGGGATCCTTTGGTCACACAAGACACCTGACAGAGATCTCCACTTGAGCCAGGCAGTGTTTATCCTGTGTTTCACATCTGTGTCTACGTTGGCGTCTACAGTAAGGACCGACCCGAGGTATTTGCAATTAGACACCTTGGGAACTGGAGTACCCTCAATGGAGATAACACTTCCATGTGTCGGGCCTGTAGCAATGCCCTCATAGTCACACTCCATGTACTCCGTCTTGCTTCTGCTGATGCGTAGTCCATTGCGCTCCAAAGCATCTACCCATTTGTTCAATCTTGCCTGTAATTGTTCTGCCGAATCCGCAATCAGAGCTATGTCATCCGCGTAGAGGATGCACCATGGTATAGACTGTTGAATGTTCCTGGTAAGGTAGTCCATGACCATATTAAACAGGAAAGGACTCAGGGCTGAGCCCTGATGGACTCCTACCTCCACTGCGAATGGTTCGCTAATACCTGCAGGGCTTTTTATTCTTGTGGTAATTTGGCAGTACATATCCTGAAGCAGTTGAATATAGTATTCCGGGATGCCCTGGGATCTCGCCGCCTGCCACACCAGCCTGCGTGGGACACGATCAAAGGCCTTCTCCAAATCGATGAAAAGTAGATAAAGGTTTTTACGATTTGCTCTATACTTCTCCATTACTATCCTTATGGCTTGAATAGCATCTGTAGTAGATTTGCCGCCCGTGAATGCAAATTGGTTTTCAGTTAAGGAGGAGAGTCTTTGGAGGCGCTCATTTATAATCCTTTCCCATACCTTCAGGGTGTGTGAGGTCAGTTTTATTCCGCGATAGTTCCCGCAGTCGCTTGCATTCCCTTTGTTTTTGTAGAAGGGAGTGAGGTAGCTATGACGCCATGACTCTGGAATCTGGCCAGAGTTGACAATATTGTTAAACAGCAAAGTAAGCCAAGTGATTCCAATGTCACCAGTTCTTTTCCAGATCTCAACTGGGACTGCATCCGGGCCCACCGCTTTGTTGTTTTTCATCTTTGCTATAGCCAATTTCACTTCCTCTCTTGTCACTTCTGGGATGGGGCCCATTGTTGGTAGTTCGTCTTGTTTTGGGTTGCTAGGAAATTCTTCATTCAGAATATTTTTGTAGTATTCATTCCATCTAGCATTTATGTCACCATTTGAAGTAAGAAGTCTTCCAGCTGAGTCTTTAATATATTTATTTATAGCAATGTCTCTCGTAGCCTGGTGCCGCTTTCTAGCAATTTGACGACCTTACCTGACCACACCTTAACGGCAACCAAAAATAATTTTAAAGCCGCAGCGATCGACGTCCCTTGGAGTAAAGAGCAGCATAGGCAGAACAATTTATAGTTCAGATTAGATTAACAGCAACAGAATTTACACAGTTCAATGAGCGATAGTGGAATAGGTTATAGCGATATAAACCTGCGATTCAATTACGTTTCGAATACTGGTGCTCCATGCAATTGTTGCTATTTCAAGTGAACTATCAATGGCTGCTGTGAATCTTGAATGATATTAGAATTTGATAACGGTTTTTTTTTTTTTTCATTCCGGGATTTCTTTCCGGTGCTTACAAAGTGATCAAAATTGAGCTGCGTTGTATTAAAATTGATAAGTAAACAAACTGTGGGCTGACCCAGTTGCTTAAGGCTAGTTGTACTTTTATTACAAGTCTAATATCTAAGGTAATTTTTTCAACACGGGCTCTCCTGGAAATCGAATCCATTTCCTTCGAATTATGATTAAATAGTATTAGGTACTACACTACGACTGGACACTTTTTTCACCAATTAGTCCTGAAATTTTCAATACAAAGGGACTATGGATAGGCATTTTCAGTTGTGTGAATTGCACTCGTGTGAACTTTCAGATTAACCAGTGCCTAGACCAGTTGAAGATAAGTTCATAGTTTAGTCCTTTAGTGGGTAACATGCACTGTTAAAAGCAATTCCCGATAAACGCTTTGAAACGTGTGCACTGTTACATTGAGTTTGCACACTCGTGGGTAATACTTATAATCTGCTTAGAACGATGGAACGAATAACTATTTTTAATCCCTTATAACTGTCTGTATTAACGCGCCCTAAATCGTTAAAATGCATTGAGAAAAATTGATTTCTAATTTCTTTGATTTGTAAGATTTTTTGGTGAAATATTGAATTAAATATACAATATACTTAGCACAAAAGGTTATACGTTTTTACTTTTTGAAGAGGAATGCAAATTACCAGAATACTTTTCCTGGCCAGAAATATACACGTACCTACTCGTATATTGCATTATCAATTAGTAATTAATCCATTATTTTATTTGTTCAATAAATTGTTCATAATTGCTCAATGATGCCTGTCAAAGCTATGTCTAGAACGCCAGACGGTGATGTTGTAGGTATGTATAAAAACATACGCTACGCGCTACCTCCTTGACCGCTCGACTATTGCGCCTACTTGATGAAACCGTCTCTGGATAAGAAAATAATTGTTGAGGCAGTATTCAATTTTCGTACAACATTTGTAATACTTAAATGAAAGAAGGTTCCGTAATATGTAAAAGCTCGTTCTAAGGTACTTTTTTTTCATCCCGACTGTAACTGTAACTCTGTCGCCAATTCGCTAGGGGCAGCCTGAGCCTCTGCAGATTTGCTTCCACTTCTTCCAATCCTTGCATACTTCTTTCAGTTCATTCATATCCATCACATTTTTCATTCACTTTCTTCGTTTACATTCACTTTGTATATTCTTTGTTTCATTCTTTCACGATTTCACCAGTCTGATCTAACCATACTTTTCTCGGTCTTCTCTTTCCTCTTTTTCCTTTCACACTTCCTCTGTATATACACTTTGTAATCCAAGTTGTTTTTCCAAAGATTAAAGCTAGAATTTCGTCTAAATATATATTGGATTTTGATTACGTTTATATATAAATGCGGGGCAGATGTAAATGTCAGTTTTCGAGGAATCAGTCACATCTGTTCAATGTTACGCCAATCGAAGGGATTAATCTAGATGCCCCACTGGGGGAATTTCTTTTCTTTTTCTCGAGACCTTAATAAATGCAATGGGGTTATTCATAAACATTTACTAAGCCTAAACACAACACATTAGATATCCTGTAGACTAAGAAATTGAGTTTTTTGCATTGGTTAAAATCATTAAGTATTTACACAAAAGTTCTCAGTGCACCTTTTATTTGTCTTGTTGACTGACAACCACCTTTCACTACTGTGGTGTGATCTGATATTTCGTATTCAGAGCATTTTATACCCTAAGCCTTTCGTTTATGTTTCTTAAACTTTATGGTCTTACAAAAAAAAAGTGACTGAAATAAAAGAAGGCGTGATTTTTTATTACAATAATCAAAATAACTATTTATCTAAATTTTAAAGGTTACAAAAATAACACATAATGTACAGCTTAAAAAATGTCAACAACAAAAATAGTAAAAACATGTTTTTGTCACATTAAGTCCTCAAATATTTTGGATCTCGTAATTAACATGACTTGAAGGAGAAGGTTGTTTACGATTCAAAAGATTTTGGTGTAATATACCTATGGTCATATGTACAAAGATGAACACTGGTAAGTAGTTTTTAAAATGTTCATTATAATGCCACGTTCAGAAGATTTTCCATGACTCTGATGATTATTCAATGTGTTTGGATAGGTGCAAGCTCTATCTGTTTAAAAAATGTCAACCAAAACTTAAAATGGAAATGACAATAAACGGTTTGAAGATGGCCATACATATAAACGAGCGCATGAGAATGCCTACATATAATTTAATATCAACACGAAATGGATATTCTGTCGACTCGGCAAATCGAAATCAATTTCAGAGATGCAACGTCGTTTGTCAACATGGCGGGAGATAAAATGTCGTCCCTGCCTTTGCTATACAACTTACTTCATTCAATTTGATTTCAACGCTTTGCGGCACATGCAAAATTATTACACACACTAAATGATGAACTGCGTGAAAAAATCCAGCTTTGGTGGTGGTCTGGTAAAAAGTGCTATTACAGTAAAAAAAAAAATGTTTTTGTAGGTACAATGTAAACAAAAATTCAATAAATATTATTGACTGTGGATTACTTATAATTGTGGATTAATTGACAGTAATCATTTCAAGTAATTTTCCCATGAATTGAAGATTCCTGTCAAATTTTACTATATTTGGCGTACAGTGCCTTGGATATAGGCAAAGCCTCGGCAGTGCCTTGAATATAAGCAAAGCCTCAGCAGTGCCTTCGATATAGGCAAAGCCTTGGTAGTGCCTTGGATATAGGCAAGCCTTGACAGTGCCTTGGATATAAGCAAAGCCTCGGCAGTGCCTTGGATATAGGCAAAGCCTTGGCAGTGCCTTAGATATAGGCAAAGCCTTGGCAGTGCCTTGGATATAGGCAAAGCCTCGGCAGTGCCTTGGATATAGGCAAAGCCTTGGTAGTGCCTTGGATATAGGCAAAGCCTTGGTAGTGCCTTGGATATAGGCAAAACCTTGACAGTGCCTTGGATATAGGCAAAAATAAGAAGATTGATGGGAAAAAATATAGTTTTAAAGTATTATTTTGACGGAGTGACTTGTTATTTAGCAACTTTGTAGAAATTTTTCACCTATCTTCCTACTATAATGTCTTCTTTATTATTTTATGCGTTTGAATAGAACGCCGAAGAGTATGTTATTGGAAAAATTTAAATGGAGCTTTCATGATACAACATACACACTTACGGATGCATAAAAATTTATTAAAGGCTTGCCCACGACTTAGCATTGTGATTTGACTTAGATCTACCTATTCCTATTTTTACGACCAAACTTTCACAACTTAATCACATACGACAAGCAAGCGCGTGCATAGCGTAGAGGGAAATACATTTCATAATAATTTTTTTGCCCGTTTTCTTGGAAATAGCACATTTAATATTAATTTACTTACTAACAATAACTCAAATTGAACCATTTTTTATTTTAAATCTGAACTTCAAGATTAAATGCACATTTTATCAAAATTTGCCTATGTGTGCCTGTATGGAACGCACGCCCCTGACGACAAGATAACAATGGTATATGACTTCAAATTCAGTTTTTGGATGGCATCGTGTTAGTATAATTGTACGTTGAATGTTTACAATTATAACTACCAGTAGACGGAGCGTTTTCCATCAGTAGAGAGGTTTTGTTTGCCCCCGGCTTCACATGCGCCCCGTGCGAGATAACACAGAGTACCTCCTCGCGTGTGTCACAGCCCCAGCAAAGCGTTCCCCGCATTCCTGCGACTCGGCAACCTTCCTCTCTCAGGCCGGAAGCTGTTCCCACCAAGCTGGGATTTTTACACCGCGACATATAGTCTATGTGTCGCGGCACACTTGTGTGTGAGCGGGAATTACACCTGCGCTCACTTTGACACGCCGTGCCGCGTAATTTGATGTCATTTACCTCGGCATGGCGGCGGATATGACGTGGAAAAGAAGGAAAAATGCAATGCTACCAACACTTTAAATTACAACCTTAAAACGTTGCATTGTAATGGCCTATGTAACCTTGTATGATTTAGCCTTCAGCTAGTAGTAGGTATTGAAATTTGGTTGATCAATGGGTCATGGCAGGAAACATCCAACGGGGATGAAATATCTATGAAATAAATACTTCGTCGTCTAAAGACATCAAGACACTAAGGTAATTTCAATACACTTACTAAAGGGGCAAACAAATTGTGAAGAATGACCTTAGGTGAGTATATTATGCACACTCATTTAATAATCTAAGTTTGAAGGGAAAACTCTTTTCGTACCCGATTTCACGATATTTTAGATATTCTTTCTGTTTTCTGCCACTTGCGGCTGCTAGATTAGAGAACATACGAGTAGGCTGAAAAACTGATACCTACTTAACTCTCAAGCCTCAATAAGAGTTTTTATGACCAAAATAGGTACGTTTCAGACTTTTCTCATGACGCATTTCCATGAAATTAACATTATATTAACATTATATGCCGTTTCAGTATCTATTTCGTAGTTCAGGTATATAGTAGGGAAAATGAGTTTTCAGTGAAAACGTGCCGACCGAAACAAAATAATTAAAAAGCTATGAAATCTAGGTTCCTTTTCATCATCACTCTCATTTATGTTTTGCAAAAATCTTTCACATGTCTTGCATATCTAATTTCTGCTTTTCATTTCAAACTTCTACAATAAAAAGTAAAGTAACTTTTCAGCTTTGTAAACTTCATCTGAAAATTGAATAAATACGTTCACATATAGATTACAATAAATACCAAGACAAAATGATCACTTAACGCGATGTAAAACTCATTAGGATGTTAACAAACTTTAATCATTAAAAGTTGAAAAATATTCTACGCACTCGCGTTGGAATTTGACGGCGGGGCGGGTAGCTGTCAGCGCAGGCGCCATCTCGTCTATCTGAGAGCGCATGCGTGAGTATGTGCCGGTTCCAAATCTTCAAAATACAATTCAAACTATTCCGTTTGGTCCATACGACAATCTTCTCCAAACAGAAATATAGCACACTTCACTCAATTTGGCAATTACGTAATTTCAATAGATTTGAACCTAAAAGCAATGTTGAATTATTAATGTGCATTATTGTTGCAGCTTTTCAAAAATTTAATTAATTGTACGAAATGATTGTCATGAGAAACCGCCTGACTCTCATAAGCTTTGGGTGAGTGATTTTACTGATATTACTTAGTGAGAAGCTTTTTAGTGTCTAAGTTCACAGTTTATTTTTTGGCTTTTGCTTACATTTCATTAATAATTAAAGCATGGTATTATCACTTCAAATTAAATGTAGGTAATATTTATTTTTAATGTGAAATAATATTTTCTTAAATAATTCATTTCAAGAAATGCCTTGCTGTCTTTATTAAAAAAAGCTTATATATACCAAGCACCCGGAAGTGTCGATTTTTTTGAATTTCATAAAATAAAAAATAAAACTAAGTGACAATTTATTGTTTCAGTCTCAAAAAATACATAAATATATAGTGAAAAAATTACGTATTTCTACATAAAACGTATTTTTTCTGCTTTTTTTAGCACGTGCGCTCAAGTACGTTTTTTTAGATATTCATTTAATATTTTGTAATTCAAATATATAAGTGTTAAATAGCCCATCTAACATAACCTAATGCTATTTCGTTGGTAATAAAAATCATAGGTATACTTATTACATCGATGTGCGTATCCAAAGACACTAGATAGAAATGTTGGAACCATTCAGCATAACTAAGAACTTACAACCTCACATTTACCTTTCTATAAACATCAGTAAGTTCATGATTACAGCCCAGAATATTTTAATTATAAATTCATAGCTTCAAATGACAGAAAAGGCGCGAAGGCTTGAAATTGATTTGCATGAATTTTCCACCCCAAGTACCAACAACACATAGACTCGTCAGCCATGCTGGAAGTTCACCTTTCTCGTTCTTGCATCTTCATTTTTTACACTCTACTGCGTGAAAACAATATAAACGTGCATCTTGTGATGCTTTGTCTCTGTCTACAGAAAGTCCTAAATAGGAATTCTATTGTTCAGTGCTCTTGTTTTGTTTTCTTCGTGATCGTACGTGAGATATCTATCTGAATATACATACAAATAATACTCGTAATATCTCACAAATATTTAAGTCGTATGTAAGAACCTTCTACGACCATACATATGCACATAGCTACATACTATTCTTGATATGCTTTCAATTGCGATAATGCGTTCATACGCGAATCTCGTTCCGATCAACTTTCCTCTTCTGTTCTAACTTTTATAATATGTAAGTATTTAAAATCTTTTTACAAATTAATGATGAATTTCAAAAACTAACTGCTTTTTTTTTAAAACCAAGTTTGGATTGACTTTAATATACTAATAAATAATAAAATATTCTGAGGATGCCTTCGTAGAAGAAAACGTGCTAGTTTAAAAAATAAATATTTTAATGTGAATTTTAACGTTGTTTTCAATAAACGCAATTTTTCGATTATCAATTTGTCTATAAAATGTTTTTTTTTTATCGTGTGAACCATCAAATCCTAAAAAAACATTTTGTAATTTATAAGGATGTTCAATTCATACTCGCACATTAACCTGCAATTTCTAACTGTTTATCGCACGAGTATTGTGTTTATTGAAATAAATTCGTGAAAGGGAGTGCAGGTCAAACATTTATTTATCTTCTAGAGATGCTTCTTGAAGTACGCGCTATAATATAACATCGCAAATCTTCTTCTTCTTAATCTTGTTCCTAATCTCTAAGGGCTGTTATAGTTGCCAATAAGGTTTTCTTAGCCTTCACAAGATACAAGAACCTACTTCTTCTATAGCAGGGGTCAATTTAAAAAAAATCGATTGGTGTTAAGTTGATGTCGCACATGTAAATAAATAGGTACTATTCATCAATGTTACCCCTTTGGAGCATCGTGAAAAAAGTGACATTCAATAAAATCATTTAAGTTAAACTGGCTTTTCACTATGGGGATATTTCTTAACTAATACCTAAAATTATGGCAGTTTTTATAAAAAAAAATAGTAGCCCCTCTTATTTATAAGAAGAACATTTAATTCTAAAACAGTTTTTCGAAACAAAAAAGTAGGTTAATTTTTGGTTTAACAAATCTAATGCATGAGGTCGTTTATGCTCAAGATAAACCCGTTTATACCTTGACACAATAAAATTAAGTTGGAGTAGCTCCTCATGCTGTCAATTTAGTTTAAGATTTAGGTGAAGAGCGTCGAGGGGACTTAAGGGCTCTATGCAAACACCACCGTACTTATACTTAGTCACGTATTTTGTTAACTTTCATAATTGGACTTACGGCTGCTTACTCGTAACTCATAAGCAAGGTTTAGGTTTTCAACTGGTTTAAAAGACAAATTTATTTCAATTAAAATCGGTTTATCAGGGCGTTGGCTTAAATGAACTTAATGAACAGACGTGAGAAATATTGATTGATTGACAACATTGATGTTTCAAGCTTTAGAAGTGGGATTCAGGTTAAATAATACGCCTGATGCATATGCAAAATATGATAGAAATTTAAAAGCATAAAAATGATTTATCTTGTCTCAAAGTAACAATAAAAAAAAAAGTGTAATCATCTATATTTAATGTTTTTCAATAATTTAGAATTTAACAGTAAGTTTTTTATTGCCTACGAGGTTATGATTATCCAATTTGTCAGAAGTCTTCTCTTTATGGATCTGTAGAAGTGTCTCAAAATCTGACATTTTCGCAATATTGACATTCTGCATACATTATAATTTTAAAGCGTTTTTCCTACGGAGACATCAATGTTTTCTACTTTTTCCCTTTTCCGGAGGAATAGTTTGTTGTATTTTTGGTGACATCAAAATATTTGTTGTTTCTCCAAAATACAAAAAAAGAAAATCTAGCATCGGTGTTATGGCCGAGGGAGTAGAAGCGCATGTTCGACTAGCGTATTTAAAACCGAATAACGTTGGTTCGAATCTTGCGTCTAGCCCACTTGACCATAACTTCGACCCTGGTTCAACAGATGCCATTGCATGCACATAAGCTTCTGCTTTCGCATGAAGATAACTGGCCAGGCAAAATAGGTTGGTGGATTGCATTCCTTTCCACAGATCTATTTAAAAAAAAGTTTTCGTTTTTTACAACTCACAGCTAAAAAGGTATTTTGATATATTGTATGTACCTATTTGTTTTTCACATAAATGATTAATGACAAAAAATACTATAATTACGAATGAATATTTTGGAATTTGCTTAATAATGTCCTAAAAAAGCAAACCATATTATAAAAAGGTGAGCAAAAAAAAATAATTAAGTAACTGAAATGTTTACGAATTTTATAATTTTAAAGAAAATTGTGAGACTTTTTAAGCATTTTTTTCTTCTCAAATTTATCTCTGAAAAGGAAAATTTATACATACTTTGCTTAATATATTTTGTTTTTTTAATTCCCTTGTACCTATAGTAAAATATTTTATGTTTAAGCTCACCCACAGCATTTAAAAGGAGGACGAAAACTAAAACAATGCATTCTGTGAACCTTTTCATTTCCATTTTTTTTTTGTAAAATACGTAAAGATCTACACTAGACTACACTGTCCTGCCTTTAGTTGCCTTAACTGGTTCAACCCGTAACACTGAAGTATCGGGAATCTTCGACAGTAATTTTTCACTTACGGAAAGTCAGTTAAGCCAGACGCTAAGTAATGGCGACACTGTTTATAGGGGAAAGCTTTCGGCGGCTTTTTCTGCGGCCCGGCCTCAGCTAGTAACTTTGTTATCCCTCCTTGTGTAGTTTTGTAACATTACTCGTAAATCGCGACAGGCCGCACAAAATGATATGAACTGCGAAAGGGCAAAAGTAAATGAAAACCAAAATATATGTTGAATTTTCAGTTCAAGTATTTCATGATTTGAATATGTACTTCCCTCTTTTACTTCAGTTTTTTTTTTAAATAAATTCGTGGACAAAAATTAAAGTGTGGAATCCGGTCGATAACTCAATTGGTAGAGTGCTTGCATTCCATGCCGTGAGCCCGGGTTCAAATCCCACCGAGGGTGTCAGAAATGATTCCCGTTTCGGTGTTTATTTCAAACCCCAAAATAACATACCGGCAAGGTTTACTCAGACTTCACAAGAAATAAGTACCAGCCCCCTCGGGAGCTGGGAAACCCCCACTTCAACTGAAGAGATATTGCTGTAAGGCCGGGCCCCTTACCTGTAAAAATAAATAGGTTCCACTCGCCAAATGCGGCAAGAAGTTACACTATCTGTATGTGTAGCTTAGTTGCGTTTGCGTTTGAACACGACGATGGAGCTCATTCGAAGACGGTAACCCCCTTTTCGCACGGTCCGGTTACAGTCCGGATCCGGTCACGAAATGTACCACGCCGGATCGTGTGCAAGCTAGCATACATCCCCATACACTACGCGATTTCCGATATGGGTCGTGTGAAAATACACTGAAAATCCAACGTCCTTCCATGTTATTGAAGGAAGAGTTGAGAATAATCTCATTATCTGATAGATATTTAACGTAAATGATACATTTTAGAAGCGCTGTCTTGTGTTTCTAGACTCTGAAGTACATGCCTACTCTTTATCTTACTTGACCTAGTATAGTATATGTAATATTAAATACCTAGCTAGGTACAAATATAGATAGAAACAATTACAAAGTTCATAAATACGATAGTTAGCAAGCTGTACTCGGCAAACTCTATCAAAGTTTGCAGTCGCTGAAAGAATCCAATTCTCTTGTATAATTCACTCGTGAGCGTAGATATCAATTATTTCCTTAATTTGAGCTTCTGTCCTCGCTTCCTTTTTCTAAGTAATTTACCTTCATTTCATGTGACACTATTCCGAAAGTCGTGAATTTATTTAACACGTTTGGCGTTGGCGACTTCTTCCATAAGAATTATAAAAACATTGACTCTGTCCGGTCGATAGCTCAGTTGGTAGATCGCTTGCATTCCATGCCGTGAGCTCGGGTTCGAATCCCGCCGAGGGTGCCAGAAATGATTTCCCATTGCGGTGTTTATTTCAAACCCCAAAATAAAATACCGGTAAGGTTTACTCAGCCTTCACAAGAAATGAGTACCAGCACTCTCGGGAGCTGGGAAACCTCCACTTCAACTGAAGTGATTGGTGTAAGGCCGGCCCCCTTACCTGTAAAAATAAATAGGTTCAACTCGCCACATGCGACCCCTTCTGGGATAACGCGACAAGAAGTTACACTATATGTGTATCTTAGTTGTGTTGCGTTGCGACTCATGTATCTAAAATTAAATATACCTTTTTTTTCTACTTTGTACGTCAAAAATGTGCAACGCAAAATAATGATCGGTGTCTTCACTTATAATACTTACATGTTTACTCACATTGCATAACTTACATTATGATTTTTCTCTTCGTAAATCACATTTTTTCCAATTCATGCTGTAACAAAATGATAAATTTCTGTGCCTTATACTTTAGTGAATTCATATACCAATGATGTATGTAAGACAAATGATCAAGAAATTCATATTGCTTTAATAATTAATTTGAGTAGGATAAGGACCCCAGCTAGGCTCATACTGGACCCACGACGAAAATTTACCGTACCTACTATCTAAATGTTATTTATTGTGTATGTTTCTTAACTTACAGGTTGGTATGCGGCTGACCACCCATGCTGTAGAAAATGGTTCACTTTGCCAAAGTCACCCCTGTTTCAGGAAAGGTCGGCAAGAGTTGCAGCATATACCTATGTTCATTTGAGATTTGGGTTTTTATGTTGTAATCTCAAATGTTACATATCTTTGCACCTTACATTAGATTGGATAAGATTAGACGAGTTGTCTTTACAGCTCTTGTAATGAAGATTTTCATGATTTACTTCTTTTGATGATCTATTGAGTTGCTTTTCTACCTCTGGCTCTCTGACCTGCTACATATAAGCAGCAGGTCCTCATCCCGGTGACTTAAATATTGACACATTAAGACAAAGAGGCAGAAAATCTGTGGAACATCAAAGTTATTTTTTTCTGAATAGCTGAAAAAAAACTTCCTTTACTATGGACTCAGAGCATTTGAAATTTGGAGAATATGTGACGTCACTTAGCCGGGCTGAAGACAATACAGAGCGTCATAATTTCAATCCAATATTGTAGGTAGTTTAAAAAGATGCTCAAGTGCACTGTTCTGCATTTAGCAGAACCGCCAACTGTATGGGCTCACAGCAGGGGCGTGCATCCCATACATGGTAATTGTTGTTATTGCGCCTAATAGGTAGGCAATATATGTTAAAAAAAACATTTAACCTTGATATTCAGAATTAAAATTCAAAATTTAAGTTCGATTGGAGGCATCGTTGGCACTTCAGACAATTTCAAATGAGTTATTTGAAAGGAATGACAGAAAATATTTATTCTGGAATGTATTTGCCTATACCCTATGCACGCGCCTGGCTCACAGTGCTGTAAAGTGTAAACTATGAAAAATCCTACTATGAGTGATGCCACATAGTTGCGGGATATTTTGAATGTTCAGAATCCATTCTCATAATTTTTTCCTTTCCATTCAGTTGATATAAAGCCCCAAAACTAAATTAGTTAAATTGTTTTGTTGGTATTCACTTTTTATTTTTGTTTACTATCTTTTTACTCTTGATGCTAATCTGGCATATTTATTTTTAGTACTAATTTTTCAAATTGAAAAACTATAATTGGCCTTAAACTTTGTAAACTGACATCTTTTCTATGTAATAATGTGTGATGTTGTTTTTTGTAAAAGAAAAAAAAAACACAATAGCCGCGTTCTCAGGAGTTCAGAATAAGCCAGTACCCCTTTAGGTAGGTTTCTTACAAGTATGAAATACCTTTAGGAGACCAGCGTGGTAGGCCTCCTGATGAAGTGGGACGTGAAGAGGCCCAATTAATTGGGATTTATTATGCTGTTAGCGGTTCCGCTCCCGTCTGCGCTGGTTCCATGCCGGGTTTTGTCTTTTCTCTGCTTTCCCGCCAATTTCCTGCATTCATTTATTAATCTCGGCTTTAGCGCGCGCATTCGTGAAATGGGAAACCGATTGGATGGACTTATTATATTTTCACGGTTCGCAAGCATTTTCATTGGCTGGGTATTATAACTTGATCAGGTACTTATAAAGATATTACGTCATTATTAACAAAAAGTAATTTATTTCAATTTCAAAGTTAAATGAAACATTTCTGAATTTAGACAAACCATTATGGGAGAACTTACCTGATTCTCGACGTTTCATTGATGACGTAGGCAACATCTTCAGGAGACATCCTCTCTGTTTGATAAATAATTTGTAGTCGTCGTTTATAATTTGTAAATATGTCAAAAGTATTTAAGAATTTCTAAACTATGTACTAGTTTAAAGTTAGATAATTATTTTGACTTAATGTCGAGGATCATTCATATTTTTTCTAGATTTTTTAAAGAAATCTTTGTGATGACCATAAGGGTAGGCTAATATTTGTGAGCGTCTTATTACATTCAAGCTTCACAAAAATATTAAATAAATTCCTTTTTTTTCAACTAGGATATGAAATACATTTTGATTGCTACTGAAATGTTTTCTTTGTTTTTTTTTTGTCTTCAAAGATTTATAAAGAAATATACAAATCTGCTAGTTATTTAACTCTGAAGTTTTTCGTTCGATGATCTCGCTTTTCAAACAATCATTAGAGTATTGTTCATAACATTTTTCTTACCAACTTTTTGTCCTCGTGTTGAAATTAATTACTCAAAAATATTGGGAAACACAAAACTGAAAAAATAATTGTTTTAATTATTTAATGGTAAAATAATTACATAATTATCATAACATAAATGTTCGTCAAGTTACATAAGTACAAATTTTAGTGACTTTACATAGCATCCAAGATAAATGTAGACATGTGCAAAGAAAGCACGATGTCATATATTATATTATGTAATTGATTTGAGGACTCTTAACACATACAAAATGAAATTGCTTCACTGTACACATTGCAGGTGCAATTATAATGATGAAGCCATTAAAAGAATGGTTTATTGTTGGTGAAGCGTGTGATCATATCTAGCGCCCACCTGGGCTGGTCAGCGGGCACCATGTGGCCCGCACTCCTCACCAGCAGCTCCGTGAGGTTCCCCGCTACTTTAGCGTACCCTGCAATGCTCTCCCCAACCCGCCACTGGTGCCGCACGGCGCGTTTGTACTCGCCGGCAGAACTGAAGTTCAAATTAGACAAGTAGTTCTCAGTCAGCGGATAAGCCACGATGATGTCCAGCTGGCCATTGTAGATGAGCCCCCTATAGGCAGAGAGCAGCTCCACCACAGCTGGCGCTTGGGACTGCATCATGTCAGCTCTCATGAACTGCTCCACTCGGGTGCCGACGTTGAAGGTGGCGTTTCCCACGTGGATGGAGTGACGGAAGTGCTTACACTTGAACAAAGCAGAAAAGTCATCTCTAGGATCATCGCCTCCTGGGTGCAAATAGTTGAAGTAAGATTTGAAGCCGGTAAGATTAAAGAACAGTGATGGGTAGGGTGACATGTCCCCGTTTAGCAGCTCATCAAATACTTCTGCAGCAGCGATCCACTGACGACCATCTACCAATGCTTTTCCACGCTCTTGAAGCTTCTGCATTTGGTCTCGCCCATTTCTGTCCACCAATCCAAGTTGATACACGTAATCCGAGTAATCAAACTGATTTGCAGGATCAGTGAATCCGTTTCCAATCGAGAAACCTTTCAAGTTTATAGGAATCTTGGCATCAACATTTTTTTCGTGAATTGTTTTACATGCAGACGGTACATATTTCCCAGCATAAGATTCTCCAGTTATAAAGAACTCATTTTCCTGAAGCTCGGGAAACAGAAGGAAGAACTGTTCTAGAGCATTATGGATATCGCGTCCCACCACAGTTTCGTTTTGAGCGTAGCCATCTCTAGTGAAGCTGAATCCAGTTCCCACAGGGTTGTCAAAGTAGATCAGATGGTGCGTAGCTGCCCAGTGGTATTTTCTACGCCTCAGTTTCCCTTGGCGATATTCGAGCGGTCCGTTTTCCCCAAAAAGACCAAATAAAGAAGATGCCCCAGGTCCTCCTTGTAGCCATAGCAACACAGGTGCCGGCGCCTCCTCTCTCTCTGCGGGGAAGTACCAGAAGAATGTGTTTGACCCTAGCGAAGGGTTCACTGTCAGGAATCCTGAATATGATCTCACACCTAGGACGACATCCCTATCGACTTGTGCGAGCTCTTGAGCTTGTTTGATCTTTCCCTGTTGGATATACGGGGTGAGGAGAAGGGGTGATCCGCAGTCTTCATCTCCACAAGTAGAGCGAACTGACTCGACTCCTGTTTCTCTCAAGAAGCGATAAACAAATGGTGCAAAGCCGCCATCGACAAACACAAATACACAGCACGAATATAATAACAAAACAACCACTAAGCTTCTTGTTTCTGAACACATCGTGTAATACTATAAGCTTACTATACAGAGCGATAGATTTTTCAACTGTTTTTATAGATTTATTCTCAATTAAAACAGAAGAGGTGCAGTGTTTTGAGGTCGAGTACTGTCTAGTGGCAGCTACACTCTACTGGAGTACCGACGTACAGACTATCACTGATAAACACTCTTGACCACTTGAATCACACACAATGATTCTGATGAGAAAGCTGCAATTGTTGTTATAGTGAGTAGATGTTTTCAGAGTTCCTCAACATGTGGTGCCTGTGAGGTATTTTTTTTACTTGCGATCCAAATTCGTCTTTTATGTCTCTGTATAATATGATGTATTTATGTGTACAACTATTATCTCTATGGCTATGTGCTCTAAAACGATGTCATTTAACGTAGGAGCCTGTATCTCTAGGAGCCTGTATGTTCCTTATTTTAGATGGCAAGATAATATAGGACTACAAATCTATAATATAAGTTGCAAAAATATTGTATTGACATCTGAGGCACATATTTAATGCACACCTACAAGCAGGCACATGTAAGTTCGTGCTTTTACATGCTGCATGTGTACATACAAAATAAACTAAATCTCACATGTATTTAAGCCCGCGCCTCCCCTAGAAGGCGCACCCCCCATTTGGAAAACGCTGCTCTACAATTCTTTAATTCAACTTATTCATTCCACAGATTTTCTTAACAATGGGGTCATTATGTGAGTAATAAAAATGAACTAAAAATGTATTTACTTACTTATACAAAAAAAAATCAACCCTAGCAATCAGTTCTTACATATCTGTGATATTTTGTAAGATATCCTGTCACAGCGAAAATTCTATACCTACACATTCAAAACATGTGCTTGTGTGAGAGAAGAACAATGTTCATTGCGGAATGCACTCGACACAAAATCGAATTTAGATTTGTTCTTGACTTGCAAAGGTCACAGAATTATGTGACTAGAGTTCTTAGCGACTAATAACAAAATATTATTTGCCTTTATGTAATTAATTATCAACCTGATTGTGTGATTTCAAAATATTTTTGTCTTAAAAAATTGTTCATTTAAAACACAATTATTTTATTCATCTAAAAATGTTTGCAAGTCATGAAGTGCTATTGCTATCACTATCAGTATTTTGACCTCAAAGGTCAAATCATTTGTTATTCTATACTTATATAAGCTGGCAGTGAATAAACTGTTATAACTTATCAGAAAGTATCTCAAGTACCTACCTAGTCACTAAGGTAAATACTCATCAAGTACATCTAAATCTAAATCTAAGTGGCAAAGACATGTATCATTTGAGATTCATATTAAATGCATTCCCACAAGCAAACACATATAATTTCACGCTAACACATGTCGCATGTGAACCTACAATATTAAAACCCAATCTCAAATGAACATAAGCCCTGCAACTCTTGCAGACCTTCCCTGAAACAGGGGTGGCATTGGCAAAGTGAACCATCTTTTACAGTATGGGTGGTCAGCCTCATACCAACCTATAAGTCAACATGATATTAATATAAAAGAAGTACCTGCGTAGATGTGCGGGTGATGGATATGAATGAATGGAAGGAAGTCTGAAGGGAGTGTATGATGAGAAGGCCATTCTGTAAAGGCTTTGGACATATTTTCGGAATGGGAACAGATTTATTACACTTTAATAAAATATACTTACCACATTTACTAACCAGTTATTAATTTATTATGTAATTAAAGTTGGAAGATATTTTTCATTCTTTTTAACGTCCGGTCGATAGCTCAGTTGGTAGAGTGCTTGCATTCCCTCCCGTGAGCTCGGGTTTAAATCCCACCGAGGGTGTTAGATATGATATTCCATTTCGGTGTTTATTTCAAACCCTAAAATAATATACCGGCAAGGTTTATTCAGCCTGCACAAGAAATGAGTACCAGCCCTCTCGGGAGCTGGGAAACTCCCACTTCAACTGAAGTGGTTGGCGTAAGGCCAGCCCCCTTACCTGTAAAAATAAATGGTTCAACTCGCCACATGCGACCCCTTCAAGAATAACGCGGCAAGAAGTTACACTAATGTGTAGCTTAGTTGGTTGTGTACTCTCTTAGCAATACTGATAACTGTTAAAAAGTATAATAAAGTATTTCTCTGGAATGAAGTACAACTCTTAATCCTAGTGACATCACTCCTCCTAATTCTTAGAATATTTTTGTTTACCTCACAGATTGGGCTGGACATTTATTTGCATTCAAGGAATAGCGGTCGACAATCAAGAATCAAATGACAACTCTGTAATACAAGGAAAACTTACAGAATTTGATAATGAGTTACATAATACTCAAGTCACATTCAATCCCCAACTATCCATCGATAATATTTATCTAGAACCAAAGGGATCATCCGAATCACCAAGTGAGAAAAAACCTAGATTTGAAAGCAAGAATGCCCTGGAAAAGTTTTATGTTGGTGATACAGGGCTGATAAGAAGAAATGTGTTAGTTGACAGTGACTTGGGAGATGATTCCACAGACTCTGGCTTCAGACTGGATGACGACGATGATGATAACTCAACAATCATCAGTTTTCTGCGTTTTGACAGGAACACTCACGCTGAGCCTAAGAGTGATTTTGTAACAAACTGGGATTGGAACAGCATCAATGAAACTGCGAACATCATAGAGAACATTGAAGAAGGATCACTTTTGAAATTGGAGACAAAGAGAAGTCCGTTGAATGATGTTGTTTTAAAGAACATCACTATGCTTTTGGAAAATTTGTTAAAGAATTATGAAAACTCACAGTTGCCCACTCATGGAAAGGGTTGGTAATGTTTCATATTATGTTACTTCATTATTTTTTTATACATATTACTTAAATCAAATATTTTTCACTGCAGGTTATCCGACAGTTGTGAAAACCAATATGGTGATAAGGAGCATGGGGCCCATCTCAGAATTAGATATGGTAAGATAATATCATTGTGTCATTTATTTCATTATTCTATGATGCCTGTAGATGTAATGTGAACAGAATATTTTCTGATGATATTTTCTCTGCCCCATTTACAAGGAACATCCTTCCTTTATTATATTGCCCTTCGCCGTCGTCATTCGCTTACAATTTCAATTTTCAAAATTAATGCCATCACAGAAGATGAAAAACATTCCTGATCTATGGCAAATTATTTTTTGTATTTATGCTGCAATGCTGCGAGCTTTCGCGTTTGTGTTTAAAAATGTATGAAAACTTTTTTCAATAAACCTGTTTCTTCATACTGAAAATGTATGGAAATAAATTGACATCTAGCGGCAAAACGTGAAAGTTTTTTTTATATTTTCTTTTATTTCATGCAAATTAAAAAAAAAATACACAAAATAAAAATGGATTTAAATCTGTAATCTAAGTTGCAAAGATATACAACATTTGAGATTCATATTACATGCATTCTTACAAGCAGACATGTATAAGTTCGCGCTTACATATGCTGCATGTGTATTTACAACACGACTTTTCCTCAAACAGAGATAAAATTTGCATACCTTGACTGATAGGTTGGTATGCGACTGACCACCCATACTGTAAAAAATGGTTCACTTTGCCAATGTCACCCCTGCTTCAGGGAAGGTCGGCAAGAGTTGCAGGGCTTATAATAATTTGAGATTGGGTTTTTTATATTGTAGGTCCACATGCGGCATGTGTGAGCACGAAATTATGCATGTCTGCTTATGAGAATGCATTTAATATGAATCTCAAATGATACATATCTTTGCAGCTTAGATTTAGATTTAGAATTAGATTTAGATGGTGAACCATTACTTACAGTATGGGTGGTCAGCCACATACTAACCCTTTAGTCAAGGAAATTATTTTGTTTAGTTCTATAATCTAAGTTGCAAAGATACAAGCAAACACTTATAAGTTCGCGCTTACACATGCTGCATGTGTCCTTACAACATAAAAACACAATCTCTAATAAACATAAGCTCTGCAACTCTTGCCCATCTTCCCTCAAACAGGGGTGACGTTAGAAAAGTGAACCATTTTTACAGTATGGGTGGACAGCCTCATACCAACCTATAAGATAAGGAAATTATTTTGATTTCTATTCTTTATAATCTGTAATCTAAGTTGCAAGGCAAACAGTGACAAAACGATACATGACCAAACAACAAAGTAACAAAACAGCACAGTGACAAAAAAGCACGGGGACAAAACAAACAGTGAAAAAACAGGAAGGTGACAAAAGAGCACAGTGACATAACAGCACAGTGACAAAACAGCACGGTGATAAAACAGCACAGTGATATAACAGCACAGTGACAAAACGGCATATTGACAAAAAAGCACGGTGAGAAAACAGCACAGTGACATAACAGCACAGTGACAAAATAGCACGGTGACAAAACAGCACAGTGATATAACAGCACAGTGACAAAACGGCACATTGACAAAAAATCACGGTGACAAAACAGCACAGTGACATAACAGCACAGTGACAAAACAGCACAGTGACAAAAAATGACGGTGACAAAACAACACAGTGACAAATCACCACAGTGACCAAACTACACGGTGACAAAACACCACAGTAACAAAACAGCACAGTGACAAAGCAGCACGTTGACAAAACAGCATAGTGACAAAACAACACGGAGACAAAAAAGCACAGTGAAAGAACAGCACAGTGACACAACAACACGGTGACAAAACAACACGGTAACAAAACAGCACAGTGACAAAACAGCACAGTGACAAAACAGCACAGTGACAAATCAGCACAGTGTCAAAACAGCACAGTGACAGAACAGCACTTTAACCAAAAATTACAGTGACATAACACAAGTACACTAGCAGACTCGTAAAAGTTCACGCTTACACATGCTGCATGTGGACTTACAACATAAACACCCAACTCAAATGAACATAAGTGCAACTCTTTTTGCACTTATGTTCATTTGAGTCAAAAATTTTAATATTTGCATACACTATCGATGTATTTATTATATTAAGGTATAACCGTTTACAGTGCGGGATATTCCCAGTATTTTTTTGTAATGGCGGATTTTCATAAATTTATTTTATCAAAGCCTAACAAATCTAAGTAAATGTTCTTTTACAAAAACTGCGTGTTTTTATTTTACATGTTTTATAATACTACGAAGTTTAACGCGAGGAAACTATGTGCAATATACACATTTCACAAATGTTAAGGGGTTGGGCTGCGTAGCAGCCAGGGGCAACGCCCCTAGTAAATTATAAATTGTCCACCATGTCATTTTTTGATTTTCATGAAATAAGCATCACCAAAGATTGATATCCCATAAGTATATGATCCAATATTCTACTTGGTTTTAAAAAATAATTGAAGTGTTTTAAGTACTACCTAAACTAAATTAAATTGGTCTAATATAATTTACTTTCCTTAAAAATATACAATTATGACATACTTTGAATAGGTAGGTACTGTACCTAAGGTTGTTGATGTTTACAGATTTTTCAATACTAGGAATAAAAGTTCTTTAAATTGATATAATAATGATGTCTCTTCATAAATATGGTCAAAACATCTGGAAACCAATAAATCCATGAGACCATGTCCACTCATCCCAGCTACAGGTTGAGAAAAATTAAAATTACAATTCACAGGAAGGTATTGTGTCAATTTTTAGGATTACTCTATGGATTGTTACTTCCGTCAATATTGGCGAGACACTCGCTTGAGCTTCCTTGGCCCCATCAAGTCCTTGTCGCTGTCCATCAAAATGCTGGAGAGGATCTGGCGACCTGACACTTACTTTTACAATGGGAAGAACTCATATGTGCACACCATCACTGTGCCCAACAAACTGCTGAGAATCTCACAAGATGGAGATATTCTGTATTCAATGAGGTGAGCCACTACATCATATAACTTTGCATGTCTCTGCAGTGGTGTCAGATTCTAAACCTAGCCTACTAAATGCTGCAGCTCCAACTCCTATTGTCCTCTGCAGCTACCAATTTGTCACCTGAAGAACTACAAAACATATGATCATTTTTTTAGTGAGCACCCTCATAATACCTATTCAAATGAGGCTCTGCAAGCTAATTCATAGTTACAGATACTAGTGCTATAAATTTAGAAAAGACTTTGATACTATTCAAAAAATAAACACAGAACCTAAGACAATTATTCTTAAGCTCTGCTAGGGATTTCAACTACCTATTTAACTTCTGATCAGTAATCTGACGGGATGACTTATTTAATTTCATTTCAGTACCTATGTGTTTTTTTTAAATAGATTTGTGAAGAGGAATGCAATTCACCAACCTATTTTGCCTGACCAGTTGTCTTCTGTTGAACCAGAATCAAAGTTATTGTCGATAGGACAACGTGTTTTGCCAAATTCAAGTGTCAACGCCTTATGCCCTCGACCATCCCAGTGACAATGTTGTTATATTTTTATGTACGACTGTAATGAGTTATGATGAATTATAGGGTTGAGTTTATTTATTTACTTCATGTTTTGTGTACAGGCTCACTATAAAAGCAAAATGTCCAATGGAATTGAGAAATTTCCCAATGGATCGTCAATCCTGTCCATTGATATTTGGGAGCTGTAAGTAAGATAATTTAAAAGTGAATTACATTAAATTACATTTATGTTTCTTTGCATCATTATGCCATTTTAATTTGCTTTGTTACGAATTACAGATGCATACACAAATCAACAACTAGTTTACCAATGGAAAGATGATTACAGTGTTAAGTTTGTCCGTGGCATGACTCTCTCACAGTTTGACTTGATGAGTTTCCCCTATAGGAACTTTACTTTCACAAGGAGAGATGGTGAGTTTACTAAATATTGTACTTTTTATTCTTCATAGATTATTGTCATGAATTAAAACAATGGGGTATTTACTTCAGTAATATTATACTGGTGAAACTGTTATCAGCTCTGTAGTCGTAGGTACATAAAGGAGTATTCAATCCATAGTGACTCACGACTAAAAATAAACCTTACTTTTATACGGATGTCATTGGATCAATACAAAATTTTCATCAAAATTTAATAGTACTGAAAACATAAAGAAGCCATCTTGACATGGGCGTACTCAGGTACTATCTACATCGTTATTAAATTTTATTACAATTATTGAAATAACCATATTAGGACTCTGGCTTGCCCTCTCCTAGTTTTGATCCTGGGTACGCCCATGCATCTTGAATTTTGATTGGGTGAACAATAATGTTACCGAAATGTTAAAACATTTTTTTCCCGCCAAGATAAAAAGTAATTAACCAAAAACAGTAAGGTATACACATAAGGGCTAAAAATAATAATAAAATTAATACTTTTCTTTCGCTTTTAGGAGATTTCTCTGTGCTGCAAGTTTCATTCAACCTTTCCCGCCACACTGGGTATTTTCTTATTCAGGTTTATGTGCCCTGCATTCTCATAGTGGTCCTCTCGTGGGTTTCCTTCTGGATACACAGAGAGGCGACCTCTGACAGAGTAGGATTAGGAATAACAACAGTGCTGACCCTGTCAACCATCAGCCTGGATTCAAGGAAAGATTTGCCCAAAGTCCGCTATGCTACAGCGCTTGATTGGTTTTTATTGATGAGCTTTGGATACTGTATTGCTACACTTCTTGAATTTGCCGGTGTTCACTATTTTACTAAGGTAACTTCAAAATAATTTTTCCCAGATATTTTGTTGTTGTTTGTAAGTAAGTACTTATAAACTTTCAGAAAACAACATTGTTATTACTTATTTCTTTGGTCTTCATTTTATTGGGCATGGTAGTTTTTTCCTCACTCGCAGTATTTTTGTTTTAACAAACCAAAAAGAAATTGGATTATGAATGGTATTTTAAAGAGAACAATAAAATAATTATTATGTCCTCAATACAGGTGGGATCTGGTGAAATTCCGATTGATGATGATGAATGGGAGGAACTGATTGAAGAAACTGGAGGAGATCCCTTTGCTGCTAGAAAATTGGCAGCTCGGAGACGAAGCAGCAATATTCAACGTCCATCCATTATTGTGAGCCATGTTGTTTTACACCTATGCAAATATTGTGCAACTATATACTTTCAGGGCTTTCTACGATGGCCCTTTCTGACATTTTAAGTCTGCAAACGATACCTACTACTAGAAAACCTTGCTTTACCTAAGTATACCGCTGCAGGTTTAGCAGTGGAAGGTTGTTTGGAAAACTGGAAGTATGTAGTTGTATTTGTTGTAACTGGATGTGCTAGAGGTTGATTACTTGAGGCATGCTTTTCCGTTTTCTATTGGTAAAATCTTTAGACCTTGGCATGTGTGAGGAGGTGATTGAGTGCGTAGAATTGTTTCAAACTCTATAACAAGGTCGTATGGCTAAGGTGTAATAGTAACATAGTTTCCAGTAATGTTGCAAGACAAGTGATTTACTTGTACCTATTTATCTTGTTTACACAGATTTAAAATGACTGGAAAGATTTTTGGGGTAGTTCAATAGATGGCTTAAAATTTCTAGCACATGTAACACAAGAACATCAATACGCCCTGAACATTTTCGATGCATTCAAATTATATGCACTCCTAAACATCATTTTTTAAAACGGCATGCTTTATTCAAAGCATCACAAAAAATATTGTAAATTATGATGCTGAGAACTGCGCCTTACCCTTTGATTTGGAGATGCCATTGTTGCATGTTTCCCCAGGAGTCCACACTGATGAACGGCCTCTCCGTCCCGCTGGTGACAGGCTCAGGCTGCGTGAGGCTCACCATGGAGAGGACCACGCAGACAGAGCGCCGCGTCCCCCAGTGGAGGCAATTCATGTATTGCCTGGCTGGCGATGATGACTTCAGGAGACAGAGACAAAGAGAAGCAGGTCTATATTTACTTTTGCAAGCATTTCATTTTTCAGCTTTTGATTACTGTACTCTGCATTTTAATACCCGGACAAAATAAGTCCTGGAGGATTGTTTTGGCTTCTTTGGATTGAAGGATTTTGAGCCGAAGAAAAGAAGTCAAGTAACTATACCTTAAGGGCCCCATTCAGACTAGGACGTTTGGTAAGTGGTTAGTTGTCTTTCTTAATGCAGTATAACTCCCTTATTCACTGATCCTACTAAGTTCTCACAAGCACTTTTTTTTTCATGCGCGTGGTACATAAATAAAAACCAATCTTAGTGCTAGTGAAGCCTAAAGTAAGTGTTTGTAGGATTGGTGAATACGGGGTTAGTGTAGACTGTACATATGAAAGAACAGTGGCTTCTTGTCTATATATTCTCAGAAGCCCGCTCACTTTCTACAGTTCTCGTCTGTAAGGGCCCTAGAGGTATTATTGGCTACCCAACTTTTTTTTAATTTCACAAATAATGGAGGAAGTCTCACACCTACTCCTTTATTACAACTGATCATTTTTTATTGTGTAACACCTTTAACTTGATATTGGAAGGTATCAGGTTTAAATTTGTTTTTTTGAAAAATTATCATTTGACTTTTAAAAATACTCTACTTTGAGGTAAAGATATATGCAGCCATTAGGCCTAGTAAGAAAGGTTCGCATAGCCCAACAAAGATATATTATGCAGCCATTGGGCCTAGTAAGAAAGGTTCACATAGCCCAACAAAGACAGAGTCTTGCTTGAGTTATCTTTATTGAACTTTCTCACTGAGGGCCAATGGAGTATAGAGATCACTAAACAAACGACCTATGGTATGTAAACTATTGATAACTCTAAATAGTTACTTACAAATGTAAGGTGGCAAGCTTTATGACTACTCCTTTATTTTCCTAGTTTTTCAAAAAAACTCATGAAATCTGAGTAAACCTTGATGGTTTACTTGTGTGAGGTACTTATATGGATGTCATTCAATCATAGTTTTTATTATTTCATAATTTGAAATCACCACATTTACTTTATTACTAATATTTATTTGATATGTTGTGTCATGTGAACATCTTGGTCCATTTCCACCTTTCCATTAACACCTTTGATCTAATCTATTCTAATCTAATCTAAGTTGCAAAGAACATGTCACATTGGAGATTCACATTATATGCATTCTCACAAGCAAACATGTATAAGTTCGCGCTTGCATATGCCACATATATGTGAACCTACAACATAAAAACCCAAATATCCAATGAACATACACCCTGCAACTCTTACCGACCTTCCCTGAAATAGGGGTGACATTGGCAAAGTGAACCATTTTCTACAGCATGGGTGGTCAGCCGCATACCAACCTATAAAAAATGTAATTGTTGTACCTATATGTTCCTTGACTTATAGGCTATAAGTAAGTCAAGGAACATATACAACAATTACATTTTAGATGATATCAATTAAAAGTTATAATTTTTTACAGAAAACGGTACACACGGCACCAACCGCCATATCAACAGTGTCTCACACATCGACCAAGCTGCCCGCGTCCTGTTTCCTGCTTCCTTTGGCTTCCTCAACTTGTTGTATTGGGTGGTCTACGTCACATATCAAGAAGATTTCAAATGGACGGACCCTCCAATACATTCTCTTAGCCATTGAACGAAAACTAATTGATTTACTGTCCATATATTAAATTAACATTGAATAATTAACTTAATAAGTATGGCTGGCATTCTTTTTATTTTAAATTAGGCTAGCTGTTTCAGAAAAGGCAAAAAAATGTGAGCTTCTGTTCATTTAAGCCTAAAGGTTATGTTGTCTTCTATTTCACATTTGGATCTACACAGCTTTAAAAGATGACCGCTAAAAAAGGGTGCTGTTATACCTTTGCGCCCTTCAACCTCTTCATATCTATAGGAATTATTTTTTTTTTCTTCAAAAAAATCATTTTACAAATTCAGCTAACATCACAATCAAGTATCAAAAGTGTCATTTTACAAGATTGAGACGTCAGTTCTGATTTTAACCATCTTCAGTTTAAGCTGTGTCGATTATACCTGCTTATGTATATATGTACATGGATAAGCAGCCATTTTATGGAAGAATACAAAAATCTACATAATAACCCCCCTTCGTGCTCTAAATAAGGGTTTTGTTGCTATGAATTTTTACATTCCCAAAACAGTTCAATGTCCAGTAAATAACTAAATTTGCAAAACTTTGACATAGAAATAATGTCCTTATGTCACACAGCCATGTTACTAAGGAAAAATCAAATAAATATTTTGTTATTGGTTGCTATAGACTGTCCTCCCATACAAGTGTGACGTTTGCGGGTAGAGAAATAAGTTCTAAATTAAAATTGTAGTGCAAGAAAAATAGTTAAGAATGACTTTCTACCTAGTCCCATAGAGTTATAATTATACATCGATGCCTAGTCCTAACAATAAGAAACCTGTAGCAGGTATATTTATTTCCCTCCGCAGCTGTTCCATATGATCCAAACACTAAAGTGCTGTGAGAACTTACGAGCGTAAATTCCAAGCATATGGTTGGTATATAATTCAAATATAGCTAAGTATTTGAATTCTGTATTGTGTACGAAAATGTATTATGTACCTTGGTATGTAAGAAGATAATAATTATGTGCAGTACTTAAGATGTAATATAAAATATGATCAAAACTCTAGATTTTCATTCATAAACCCCAACTAAACCTAAAATTAACTCTCTCAATAATCCTAAATGCAGAGACATGTGAAAAGAAAACAAATCCATCTTATCCATAAAAGTATATTTTTGAATATTCCTCCACAACATGACAGCTGGGCAGCTGTCACAGACCTGTCAAAAAGACAGTTAACAATAATATTATTTATTTGCCTGCTCATAAATGCTACAGCTTTTTTGCTGGATATTTATTTTTGATAGTCGCCACCATTGGTTGCCACCCGCGAAAAAAATGCTCGATGGAATGCCCACTATGATGGCAACTCACTTCATGGGAGTAGGGATGATACACGAGTAAAAATATCGATATTTTAAAAAGTATCGAAAAACTTTCAATACTTGTTAACATAAAAAAAATATTCGTATAAACACACATCTTAATAAGAACCGCACGTGAATTGACATAGACAATATTGTGGCGTCACTAAGTTGGGTTGCTAGGGAAAAGGCTTTTAATATTTTGTTATTGGTTGCTAAGTATGGCAGTTTCATACAAGGCTTGCCAAGAAATAAGTTCTAAAATGTTCCAACCTAATTTTGAAACAGCAAAAAAAAAACGATATTTCGGCACTTTCGATGTGTCGATATTTTCGCCCAACCTTATCTCGGAGATAATATTTTTCTATTTGCATCTGTCTGATTGTTTGTTTTTGTCGAAGAAAATAATGGTTTCACTTTGTTTTGCAATATAAACTAAAACATAATAAGTGTAAATGATTCCCGTAAATTATTTTACTGATAGTCAATCTGTGTATGTTTACTCTCCTGTGAAAAGTCAGGTACCAAAGCTTGACAGTTGTATTTGGATCATTCAGGGTTTAGATTTGATCTTGGACTATATTGTGAAATATAACTATGATTAAATATGTTTACACTCTTGCTAATTTAGCTTTCATGATACAATCGTGCATTATTATTTTAAATTCGTCTAAAATTAGAATGGTTTATCAAACGAACGCGGCCTCTTGAAATCATATGGTCCTTCCTGCAATTCAGTCTCCATATTTAATCCTTTGACTAGGGATTATTTTCAGAATTTTTAGTATCACAACTGTCATGTTATATTCGGGGAAACCAAGGAGAAGAACAATAAAAAGGGAAATTGAAATGGTATTGCCCTGTTATCTACTTTTACATACATCTCTGTAGCATTGTTAGGTATATACCTTGTGGTAGAGTGTCCACCTTATTGTGGTTTGTAAATTTGTACTTTTACTCATTATTTACGTATATCTACCTCTGGGCGCACAGAAATATGATCTTGTCTGTGGTCACTTTTACTTGCAACTTATCATTATTGTTGGGGCAAACCTCTGGGTCAATTAAATGCAGCTAAACGCAGCATGTCGATGAGGTCTGACAGACTTTTGATGTCACATGGCAGGGTTTCTAGCAAAAAATACAAATATTTTCTTATTGTTTGCCAAGGACCGTATTCCCATACAAGCTCATGGCGTTCGCCCGCTGAGAAAAAAGTTCTAGGTTTGAATTTGTACAAAGTCCATTTTTAAATTTCTGTGTGTGGAGAAATTTAGGAACTTTTTCACTCATTCCCTTATATTAACTAATAGACAGGGTCATCTCAGATTCAACGCATTCTGCCTGGATTGTAATGGATTACCGGACAAACTGTGAAAGTTTTCATAGATCTCCATTGACATCTCCATACAAAACTGGCTACCAACCTGGTGCCGAATAGACAAAAACCAGGCGGAAAAGTGGCAGAATGCATCTAGGGTGTACTGGTTTTCACTGTTTATTACATTCTAGATTGCAGTGTCAGTATGGATGAGCTAGACCCAGCATGTGGCAATGATGTATGACAACAAGAAGCGGCGCTCTTCGGGCAGCTGTGGGAAGAGAGGGGGGGATGTGGGAGCAGGTGAAGGGGGCGGGGAGGAACTGCAGCTGTGCATGTCCCCGCACATGCAGGTGCTGTTCCAGCCACAGCGCCGCCGCACCAGCTGCTGTGGGCTGGCGGTGCCCGTGCCCTTTGAGAGGATCGCCCCCAACACCTTCCTGGACCCCAAGTTTGACTCCGAGATCCTGGAGGGGCAGTACAGGGCCAGCTCTTTCCCACAGATCAGACTGAGATTCAGGTAAACTTATTCAACTGTAACATAATGAGATGTAGCAGTGCCGCAAGATACAAATAAAGTCAGCCTTTGTTTTTACCAGATCTATAATCTATAATCTAAGTTGCAAGGATAAATTCATTCAAAACTCTCAGATGTATGCCCACAAACAAACACGTGTAGTTTGCGCTTACAAATGCTGATTGTATACTTACAAATAAAATCCAAACCTCAAATGAACATAAGCCCTGCAACTCTTGCTGACATTCCCTGAAACAGGGGTGCCATTGGCAAAGTGAACCATTTTACAGTATGAGTGGTCAGCCTCATACCAACCTATAAGTCAAGGAATATGTCAGATAATCTACGGAAACTAAAACAGCACTTCTAACGAGTTTTATATTTGTGTCACAGAAGTGTAATGGTTAAATTGTAACTCTGTTGCCATTCCAATACAAGTAGCTAGAACCGATTAGTCAAAAACATGAATATGTGTAATTCCACATTACCAAATGCCATCAAAACATTCTAGAAACATTGGCTTCCAAACCACACCACCTGACCAATTTTTGCTACTCAGTGCTAACTTCCAATCATATGACTGTTCCGTAGTCTAGTGGTTAACGCTATGGATTTGTAATCAGAAGGTTGTGCGTTTGATTCCCAGCAGGGCACAAAAAATATTTTTTCAAATATGCTCTTTCCTGGGGTGAAAAATGAATCTGCCTTAACTAAAGACCGATCACGATAGGTCCATGCAGCCTTTCAGCAACTGGGTCTTGCTTGAGAATTGATGCTTTCTACAGCTTGTATAGGGCTCTTGATGTGTGATTCACACTAAAACAGCGCTCACCGAGACTTGATAGCCTCAAGCTAGGTGAAGCGGTTTTACCAATCTTAAGATTGACATAAAAATGGGTTGTGAGAAGATTTTTGAAAAAAAAAAAGATTTTGAGATCTAAGTACTTCCAGGTTTTCTAACCCAGATACTTTATGATCTGAACTGCACCATTTTATTTATTGGAGAAAGGAGTTTCTAATTTATTTTGAGAGATCCCTTGAGTTTGAAAATTACATCTCCTGTAATTTGGACTAGTTGCAAGAATGTAGTTTTACAAAGTTACACAATAAGAGTTGCATAACGTCGTTGTTCTGGCAATAGGTCGAATGTCAAAAAAAAATTATTTTCTTTTTATGATGCCATTTGATAGGGAAAAAATCATTTTATATAACTGCAATACCTCCCATACCATAAACCATACAGTAAAATTTAAAATGCGCCCAATCAAATATATTGTATTTCAGCACCATTGAAATTTGGTTCTGCAATTTGGCGTATGTCAATGTTAATAATATAAATAATAATAATATTAGGATGATTCATTTGGTGAGCGCTGTTTTTGCGTGTATCACTCCTCAAGAGCCCTCTGCAAGCTTGGTCGTCGCTGTAGAAAGCGCCAATTCTCAAGCAAGACCCAGTTGTTGTAAGGTTGGATGGACCTTGAGAATATTGAGTTGGATGGACCTTGAGATGGAAAATAAAGAATCCTGTTGAAGGGTCTAATGTGGTGAATCCTGTACAACACAATAATAATATTATGTGTAAAAAGGGTGTTGAAGATTTTCTTGTTTCGTTGCCGAAAGTTGAGTCACACTACTGCAGGGCATCATCTTCAAAAAACTATCTGGAGCCAATTTGGAACAGCTACAGGCAAGTCTACTCTGTGTATGTATCAAAATGCAAAGACGACAATAAATAAAAAAGAAGCTTCATGGTCGACATTTTTTAGAATTTTCAGACGTCTAAATCTAGATATATGGACCCCTAAAAAAGATCAGTGCAACACCTGTTCACAATACAAAATAGGTTCAGTGATGGAACAAGCATACCTCTCTCATATACATAAGAAGGAAGAAGCACGGAAAGAAAAAGATAAAGATAAAACTAAATGTCAAAGAAATAACAAAATGTTGGTTTACACAATGAACCTACAAGCCGTTCTGTTAGCTCCACGTTTGAATGCTGCAGCTAATTATTACAAAACTAAACTCAAAGTTCATAATTTGACGTACTATAATCTAAACAACAAAGATGTTAATTGTTATTTATGGCACGAGGGAGAGGGAGGCCTCAAGAGTGACGTCTTTGCTTTGATAGTAACGAAATTCTTGGAGCAGGAAATTTCTAAGCACAGTCCAACAAACATTATTATATGGAGCGACGGATGTGCTTACCAAAATCGCAACATTAAGCTACGAGTATCTAACGCACTCCTTGTATTGGCAACCAAACATTCTGTAATTTTTAAACAGAAATATCTTGAGGTAGGCCATACTCAAATGGAGGCAGACTCGATCCACAGCTCAATAGAGTGCAAGTTGGGACGCAGAAAGGAAATTTATCTCCCGAGTGAGTACTTGCATGTTATAAGATCGGCACGACAGAACCCGGAACCATACATAGCATTTTCACTGTCCTACTATGACTTCTTAAAGTTTGAACCCCGGTTCTATGCGAGCATAAGGCCTGGAAGGAAGACGGGAGACCCAACAGTCACGGATATCGTTTGCCTAAAGTTCACTCCAGATGGAATTATACAGTATAAACTCAAATTCTCGGACAATTGGGTACAGCTACCCCATAGACAAATGATGAAGCCTAAAGGAAATGAGGAATGGTCCCTGCTTTATAAAGGGCCCTGTTCAATTGAAGGTTCAAAATATTCCAACCTACTAGAATTAAAAAGACACATACCACGTGATTGTTGGTCATTTTATGAAAAATTGTTACATAACTGATCTGATCTTGAATTTGTGATTTAGAGGTTAGTTTATTATTTTTCCTGATTTTGTTTTCTCACATTGTTTCCAGTAAATTTTCCTTAAAGAAATAAAAATTACATTTCAGTATCCAATTAAATTTTATTCACTTTATCATGCAAATTATTGTATGTCAACATTCGAGAACAATTTCCATGTATCAAATAAGTCGTATGTCAACCTAACTCAGTTTATGACTTCATTTCCCGTAATTAAATGATTTACTATTGTTTGTCTTCATAAAACTAAGTAATTTTGTGAAGAAAGTTTTTTACTAAACAAACCCGGAAAAAGTTGTAATTTGTTTTTTTTGTCTCCTGAAAAGTTGGTATACTTTGACATACGACCTATCGCCAGAACAACGACGATAAGGAAAATCATAAATTTGAAATTCTTCCTGTACGAGTATATTGCTGAAAAATGGCTAGAGAATTATTATCATTTTAATTGATGTAATAAAATAACAATAATGCAGACCATTCATGATTATTAATTTTTTACAGCACCGTTAGCTTGCCACACTCACTGAGCTAACATGCTCAATAAAATCATGTTAAATATTCATATTTTTAAATGTTGCAACAATACACATTAAAACAATGGGATCAATTTAATTGGCTTTGATATAAAATGAATGCATTATCAACAAGTATGAAATTAATAACATTTACATTGTATAATTTTACTTTATAGCAGTCCGAAGGAACTGTTATAAAGTATTGTATTCGTCCAAAAAAAAAAAAAAAGGTTTCAACGGAAATGAGTTGTCCTGCACCAGGACATGCAAAAAACCCTAATTTGTCGAACCTGTCCGTCCGTTCGTATGGATGTATGTATGTCCCAGCCGGAACTACTAACCGCAGAGACACCAATTTTTGGATTTAGAGAATTGACAACTACAGATTTTGATAGGCCGATCGGCATGGCACCAACTTGAAAATTCAAGATGGCTGCCATACAAAAAAAAAAAAAAATTGCACTTTTCTCAAAAACGGCTTTAACGATTTTCTTTAAAATTTCAGTGTGGTCGTTGCTTAAATTGCCACTAAGAAAGTTAGTTATGGCAACACTCTTGCCAATCTGCGTCTATGGGTTGCCATATGAAAGAAAAAAACGATTGTGATTTTCTCGGAAATGGCTGAGTTGACTAAAAAATAATGTTCTACAATATTACGCGCAATATAAATTTCTACAAAAATTTAAAAAACACTTTAAAAACAAAATTACTTAAAGTACCGTTTACACGATCTAATCTAATCTAATCTAATCTAAGCTGCAAAGATATATATCATTTAAGATTTATATTAAATGCATTCCCACAAGCAGACATGTATAATTTCGCGCTAACACATGCCGCATGTGGACCTGCAGTATAAAAACCCAATCTCAAATGAACATAAGCCCTGCAACTCTTGCCGTCCTTCCCTGAAACAGGGGTGACATTGGCAAAGTGAACCATTTTTTTTTACAGTATGGGTGGTCAGCCGCATACGAACCTATAAGTCAAGGAACAAACATCACAAATTACATTTTTAGAATTAATAAACAATAATATAATATAAACATGGTCATGGACATCAAAAAAAACTAAAACATAAAACAAATTTCACTTTAATAAACCCTAGCCGCCAACATTACAGATCAACCGCCATTTCTTTCTATCCTTACATACTTCTTTCATTTCCTCCAGAGTCATAACCTTCTTCATACAAGCTCTTCTTTTATTATGACTTTGGATATTCCATTCATTCGCAATTTCGGATATTTGGTCCATCCATACCTTTCTCGGTCTTCCTCTACCACGACATCCATCTATTCTACCAACATATACTTTCTTCGTCAGTCTTTCCTCATTCATTCTCTCCATATGCCCAAACCATCTTAACAAACTTCTTTTAATCTTCACTTTCACACTTTCTCTTGCACCACATTCTTCTCTTACAAAATCATTCCTCACCCTGTCACTCCGTTTTTTCCCAATCATACTTCTTAGAAAGTCCATTTCAACAGTATGGACTTTGCTAATTTCACTTTCATTCACCGTCCAGGCTTCGCTTCCATACATCAAGGTGGGTAAAAGTATGCCACTGTGTACCGCCAATCGAGCATTTTTAGATATGCTTTGATTTTTGGCGATACAAGCTGTGGCACCCAGTACACACCTGCCCTTCATTACTCTTTCTTCCTGTCATTCTTCCATCTTTTTCAAACTTACTTCCCAAGTATACAAACTCATTTACCACATCAACATTCATTCCGTTTATTCTAAATTCATAGTTCTTATTTTCTTCATTTCTTTCAAAAATCAAAACTTTCGTCTTACTTGCATTCAATTTCAAATAATTATCTCAAATTTTTTATCGTAAATATTAAAAAGGCCCATATAAATGCGATTTTTTAAAACTGTTTTTAAGTTCACAAGAAAGAAAAATTTATATACTTATTTGCAAATTTTTTTTTTTTCACTATTTGGAGAATTCAAGATGGCTTCCGAAGAGCTGAATATTTCAAATGAGATTTTCTCAAAAACCGCTCCGATTTATTTTTATTTTTCAGAAAAGTAGTTGCTTGATACATACTTACCAAATTTAGTTATGGCAACATTCTTGCTAATCTGCGTCTATTAGTTGCCATATGAAAAAAATAAACAATTGTGATTTTCTCAGAAGTGAAAGCGTTGACAAAAGCATAATGTTGTACAATATCATACATCACATAAAAATCTATAAAAAAAAAAAAATTACATAAAGTGCCGTTTACATGATTTCAAAAATTGAAATTAAAAGGCTACAAAATCAGAACGCAAAAAACTTTTATATTTCTTAACTTTAACAGAAAGAACTCTTTTATCACTATAATTCATAGTGATACATTTTTCAAATTTTAGAAAATTCAAGATGGCTTCCGAACAGCTGAAAGTTTCAAATGAGATTTTCTCGAAAACGGCTCCTACGATTTTCCTAATTTTTTTTGCATAATCCTCATTATAATAGTGCTATGTAACAACAATAACCATTGCCTCATAATTTTCTTTGTTTTGGGGGCTGCCATACAAGAGAAAAAAATAATTTAAAATTTCTCGGCAGAGAAAGGGTGAATAAAAAAAAAATGTTCTACAATTGAAAAGCTTTTATATATACCTACATACATGAATCATTACTTTTTTCAAAAAAAAATTATAAAGTATAGCCACCATACAAAGTGACAAATTTTCATACAAAAAATTATTGTAATATTTTTGGTAACAAAACGTCTAATACCCATAAATAAACCTACATAACAATTCTCCTAAACAAGTGCTATGTAACAACAATAACCATTGCCTAATAATACTCTCTTTTTTGGGGGTTGCAATACAAGAGAAAACAATAATTTAAAATTTCTCGGCAGAGAACGGGTAAACTAAAAAATAATGTTCTACAACTAAAAAGCTCTTATATATACCTACATACATTAATCATTACTTTTTACAAATAAATATTATAAAGTGTAGCCACCATACAAAGTGACAAATTTCCATACAAAAAATTATTGGTTATCTAGGTTTTTGGCAGTTACTTCGTGAAAGTTCATTTTAATAGATTAAAATAAAAACTTCTTTGTTACAATTCACATGAGCTTTTATTATTTTTTAAACACTACCGGTTTCGGGAGAAGCAATACCTCCCATCTTCAGGTGTAAATATAAACTAACATACAAATACAATACATTATGACGTGAGGATTTGAATTACTGAGGGGGAGGGGGGGGGAGTGTTATGTGGGCGGGGTGTAGTAGGAAACATAGAAAGTAGGGGAGAAGTGTTAGGAAATATAATACTATTTAAGAGATTACTTACTGAATTAATATTTTTTTGGATTTCTAGGTTTTCAAAATTATTCATGATTTTACCTTTGTAGGGAATGGAGTGAAGGAGTTTTAGTTTGTGGGTATGAAAGGAATGGTTAGACTCTATTATATGGTTGGCGAATTCAGAATGGCCGTTGCTTGTTAGGCAACGGCGGTATTCTTGAATTCTAGTTTTAAGGTTTCTTGCAGTTTGACCTATATATTTCAGATCGCAATCTCCACAAGAGATCTCGTAAACTCCACTTTTCATCATGTAGTCTATTTTATCTTTTGAGTTAAAGAGGATAGTTAAAGAGAATAATTTTGAAAACCTAGAAATCCAAAAAAATATTAATTCAGTAAGTAATCTCTTAAATAGTATTATATTTCCTAACACTTCTCCCCTACTTTCTATGTTTCCTACTACACCCCGCCCACATAACACTCCCCCCCCCTCCCCCTCAGTAATTCAAATCCTCACGTCATAATGTATTGTATTTGTATGTTAGTTTATATTTACACCTGAAGATGGGAGGTATTGCTTCTCCCGAAACCGGTAGTGTTTAAAAAATAATAAAAGCTCATGTGAATTGTAACAAAGAAGTTTTTATTTTAATCTATAAAAATTATTGGTACTAAAACGCCTAATATAAAATACTCGGCTAAGAGTCTTAAAATCTAGTAAGTAGTACCCATATAATAATCAATCATAACTTTCCAAAATATCAATGAAAAGTATACCCACCAAACAAAGTGTTAGTTTTGATACAAACGGGATCAATGATAATAGTGTAAAAAGACGATTACTTAAATAGATTAGCTTCATTACTTACACACAACAATTTTTTTTTTTTTTAAATTGACTATAATAATAATAATACAATATTTTTATAGCGCCTTTTCATGACTCTTGGTCATCCTAAAGGCGCTTGCTCATATGAGCGCGCGAACAGGTGGGTCTTCAACCCCTTTCTAAAAGTACTCTCCAGATCCATTTCGCGCAGGTCATCTGGGAGGCCGTTCCATATCGTTGGAGCAGCCACCTTGAAGGCTCGATCTCCAAAAACGGTCTTCTTTTTCCTTCTTGGAAACTCTATCCGACTGCGACATGATGCTGCTGATCGCAGTGTTGCTGTTCTGCTGCTTGTGGTGGCTGGAGTTATCATATCCTTTAAATATTTCGGTGCGGTCCCACGCAGGCTCTTGAAGACCAGCAACCCTATCTTATACTGGACCCGTTCATGAATCTTGAGCCAGTGAAGAGACTTCAGGACTATGACCTAAACATGACCGTATTTTATGCTATAAAGTCATGTGCAGCCACTGTACAATTTATTTTTTCATAATTTAATAATAATGTTTTTAATTTTGTTGGTCAAAAAACTAGATCATTACTTAGCTGACATAATAGATTTATATAAACTTAGTTTGTATGCTATAACACAAATCTAGTTTTTGCTGCCACTGTATAAATGAATACAGTGGCAGTGAATTTTGTTATGTTATTATGATTGAGTATTTGTAAAATATATAAAAAAAAAATCTTTTCGATATAAATAGTATTTATTTGGGTGCCGACAAATACTCGTATTCACAAACAATACTTATAAGCACATGATTGATTGATTTAATGGCAACATCTATCATATACTTTAGGAATGCACACACAGCATTACAGTTCCCATAGCGTTAGTTATGAATACAGTTTATACGTAATAGTGCTGCGTGCATACATACTTTGTAAGATAATTCTTATCCTCACTCAACAAATATTTACGTATTTAATAAAACAAGTTTGTTGAGCAAGTTCCATGTGTATTTATAAATGTGTGTGCACGTCCTTGTTGCAGATATGCCCTGCTGTACATACTGGTGTTCTCCCTGACATGGGCGTGTTACTTCCTTGGCTTTGGCATGGACGGCCTCATCCGCCAGTGGTCGCTGCTTACCATCATGTTCTCCACCATCTTCCTGCTCTCCCTCCTCACGCTCCTCACCACCTTCACCGATCTCTACCAAACATACATGCACAGCATCTCAGTCATCGTCTCCATCTTACTTTTCAGCCTCAGTCTATTCTTGATGTTGTTTTTCCCCAACGACAGCCTAAACAATGACCAAGTATTCAATTACATAAGCCAGGCGGGACACTTTGCAATGTGCATTGAAATCATTCTTATTGTCTACACTGTGATGCCGCTCCCTTTGTACTTATGCGTGGGCTTGAGTGTGGCATACTCAGTTGCATTTGAACTCTTGAATGTTTACATGGAAAGTAATAAACAAGCCATCAGTTACTCCCTTGTGGCTGTCCGAGTAATGTTGCAGCTGTGCATCCACATCATCGGACTTCATATCTTACTCATGACCATCGTAAGGATGCGAGGAACATTCATGAAAGTGGGACAAAGCTTGCTGGTGAGGAAGCAACTTGAAATGGAGAAGCTGCTCAAGGAAAAGATGATTCTCTCTGTTATGCCACCTAAAGTTGCCGACTGGCTCATGTCCGAGACAGGAATAGAGTCGGAAAACAGTTTGAAGAGAAACCACAGCTTGTATCCTCGAAACTCCAACCCTGGAGCATCTGATTTGAAGTCATTATTTCGCCCATTTAACATGCACTGTATGGAAAATGTCAGCATCCTGTTTGCTGATATTGTCGGGTTCACTAAAATGTCGAGTAATAAGACTGCAGAGGAACTAGTAAATATTTTAAATGACCTGTTTGAGAGATTTGATGATCTGTGCGAGATGAACAACTGTGAGAAGATATCCACTCTGGGGGATTGTTACTATTGTGTATCAGGATGTCCAGAACCTTTTCCGGATCATGCAAAGAGCTGTGTGGAGATGGGCTTAGGTAATGTAAATATCTTCCTGCTTTTGTGCCTGTATAAAGTGATTGCCTCTAATTGCAACATATTTGTTCAAATTCTTATACAACTTCACATTCTTACATGAATCAATACTTATTTTTTCAGGTATGATAACAGCTATAAAGTACTTTGACGAGCAGCGAGGTGAAGGAGTTAGCATGAGAGTGGGCGTACATACGGGAACTGTTCTGTGTGGCATTGTGGGGACCAAGAGATTTAAATTTGATGTGTGGAGTAATGATGTGACTCTTGCCAACAAAATGGAGTCCAGCGGGAAACCTGGTCGCGTGCATATATCAGAAGAAACTAGCAAGTTCCTCACGGGATACATATTGGAAGATGGGGAAGATGTCTTTGGTAAACAATATTTTTTTATACTTTGAACCAATCATAACCTAAATATGTAGTCTTTATTGAAAAAAATACATTAATTGCCTGTAGTCAGGATTCAGTTATGCATTATAGTAAAATCATGTTCCTTGACTTATAGGTTGGTATGGGGCTCACCACCCATACTTTAAAAAATCATTCACTTTGCCAATATTACCCCTGTTTCTCGAAAGGTCAGTAAGAGTTGTAGGGCTTATGTTCATTTGAGTTTTTATGTTGTAAGTTTACATGCGGCATGTGTACGTGCAAACTTATACATGTCCGATTGTGAGAATGCATTTAATATTAATCTTAAGTGTATTATATCTTTGCAACTTAGATTATAGAGATTATGCATTGCTCATTTATAAATGCTCTGAGTTTATGAATGTTTTTAAACAATACTTATTTCCCAATTCATCATTTTCCAGGTCATAAAACATATTTCATCGAAGGACGTCAGCCTTACTCTAGTAGTGATTGTGTTGCGTCTCCTGCCAATCCATCGCCACTCAAATTGATAATCTCCCCTCCTAACGCAAGTGACCTCCCTCTCTCTGACACAAACCTGTCTCCGAATGTAAACATTTCTCTCTCCCCGGCTGACCTTCCATACACGACCTTGGGGGAGGCTTTGACCCCTCCTGTAGCCTGCCCCAACCTTCTCTCCCCTAGCCCCTTCCATCCCCAGATGAAGGCCAACTCTCTGCCCAGCATTCTGGACATGGAGAATGAGGATAACAAAGCAGATGGCAAAGAAGTCAGTGATGAGTCATCTAAGAGCCCTACGTCTATAGGTAAATTGTAAAAAGGTCCAAAATAGTTTTGCCATACAATTTAGTATTATTTTTATCATGACATAATATATTCATTATCATAAATAATATCTATGTGGAAAAAGTATTGTACAGATATCTGTCACAGTTTATATTTGTGGTTTTCTCAATTTGCATTGTCTGATCAGAGTGGAGATAATTTTGGTTGTGTTTTTGCAACACTATTTTCTTTTCTAATAAAATCTGATTCTGTATAATATCCTAATAATTAACGTCTAATCTTAGTCGTAATGTCAAAAAATATTTTAGCCGCCGTTTAACTTTTAAAATCCATTTATAATGTTTTTTTTATTGCAAAATTTTATTCTACAGGAAGTTACGGAAAATACACAACAAAATTAAAAAACTGGAAAGTTCCAAAGTTCCTTCGAAAAAATGATGCGAGCAGCGAAAGTTTCAAAACTGACGACAAAAGCAAAAATATAGACAAAGAAAACAGCAGTGGAGACGGAAATACAGTGCCATCATCAAATGGCTACCAGCAAGTTCCAATAGTGATCGAGACAGTTGAAACAATACCAGCCAAACCAGCAGTCGCGCCAACTCAGAATAACCATCTGTCTGTGGACCAGTGCACGCAGAGATACTCTAATGCTTCAGCTTATGACAGTGAAATGTTGGACATCAGATCTTACATCAGCCAGTCCCGGAGTGATGTCACCCCATTTGCTCGGAGCAGCAGCTACAGATCACAGTTTGGCAGAGCTCATTGTGAGGTAAAACACCTGATATTCTAACCGTTTCTGACAGCTTTTATAAGTAATATTGTCTGTATCACACGGTTAGGATTTATTTTCTTGCCGTGTTGACTCCAAGTGCTATGAATAATTTGTGTGGAGTAAGAGGTTGTAAAATCTAATGTTTGATAGAAATATAAAAATGAATGTGTCAGTATACCCAACCTGCAAAAATGTGTTTATTTATTTATATAATAGACCACCTTTACAGCTGGTCTAAAGGTATATTTTCTATAATTTCACATAAACTGATGTTAATTTGTTTTAATGTTAAGATCTATTGAAAAGATAATTATTTCACTGTTTCTTCTAAATGCTTCTATTAATACTAGAGAATAAAGCTGAAAAGGCATATATTTTTTTTAATACATTGATTTCCTATGTTTATTCATGTAAGAAAATGAAATTTGTACTGCAGCAGAGGCACCTTCAAACGTCGATGACATGCAAAGATGCCAGCCGCAATTAGTGCAAGTCTTCTCATGACGTTTATGCACGATACCTGTAGTCAAACAATTCAAATGCTTAATATAAAAAAAAAATATTTGAATAATAATTTATTTAATTAAAATTATTAATTATAAGTATAATTTTTTTAAGTATAATAATTACCAAAAAAATTAAATCTGCCCATAAGAATTTCATTTGAGATTAAATTTGATGATTGTAGGTGCCTCATGGCAGAGCTCGCAGTTCCACCATGAGCCAGCTGCAGGACCTGCCCATCAGTCCACTGAAGATCTGCACTCCCAACGCTGAAGACCAAGTCAGTCTGTGTCCATCTGTCAACAGCAGGAAGGACTCAGGAATCCGCAGCACAAGCCGCAGGTCTAGCATCCAACAACAAGTAAGTGCATTGATTACCACTTACCAACCAAATATAAATACAAAAAATAGCTACAAGACTGGTGTAGCGCTATTGAGAATTGATTTTGATGGAAAGTTGGCTTATTTTCCTCTCGTGTCACTTATACAGAAGATTAATACTCATGGTGATTTTTATATTGGGTACTGCCACTGCAACGGGTATCTGCTACTCCTGTTGTAGGTTCCTCAGTTGTCCTTGAATGCTTCGAACCTTATTCTTCTCTTAAATGATACAATAGTGTTGGTGGTATTCTTTTTTCCTCATCCCATGTTCAAGGTACAGCAGCTTTCTATTTTTCATAATTTGCAAGAACTCAGTGTTGACATCTGTGCTTTGTTTCCATTAGCAGTATTATATAATATTTTATTGTACAATTTCCAGATTTACCTTGTGAGTCACACGGCTATCGGGGCTTCCCAAGAACTGCAGCGCCGTGTCTCAGGCTACTACACCTCCAGCCAGTCCAGCCTCGCCCCCCCCGTCCCAGAGGAGCCCGTGTCTTCCCCTCACATGTGCCATCACAAGCTACGCAAGCAATCCGACTTGGAACTCATACGCTGCGTGCAAGACAACGCCAAGTCAAGGTTCAGCTACTTTGTGAAGCCGCCTCTCTCACCTTTCACATTATTCTTCAAATCCCAAGACATGGAATATGAGTACAGAGATTCTGCTCACAGAATAAACGAGAAAGAAGTGGAAAGTCCTCCTACTCTGGCAACTTCTAGATTCAACACATATTTAGATGTCTTAGTGTCTGCTCTCATATTCTTTATAGTGTCGGCTTCAATATTTGTCTTGTATGAACCCACTGGCTATTGGATTGGGGTGTTCACTGTATTTATGATTTTTCAACTGTTAGCTATAATATTGTGTTTTCACAGACATTGGATCATTTCTCGTTCCTTCCTACAAAAATCAAACGACAGCACTCATGAGTCGGGCCCATTTGAAGATCTTCTATTTAGACTTTCAGATTGGTACCCATGGCATTTTTTTGGAGGTATTTTCTTAAGCCTTCCTATTCTTTCAGTCCTTGTGAATTTTACGGGGTACTTATCTGTCCACGGTCAGTCGTTTTATTTTTATTTATTTGCAATTGGTCTTTTACACTTCTGTAACTTTACGCAAATCAATCTCTGGGTGAAGAACACATTAGTTTCATTGTCAGCTGTTGTGTTTGTATTGCTGGTTCTCTTTGTAAATAATGGATCTTCCGGAGTTGAGCATGCTATATTTGGAAGTGAAATTAGTGAACAATTTAAAATGGTGTCACCCAGCCCCTCCGCAATATTTCCCAACACAAGCGTCATACCTATGTTCGCCACAGTAGCTTCTTACAATGAAACCAATTTAAAGGGAATATCAGTAAATTTTAGCTCAAAAACAAATGGGTCAGCTATTTTTGATTCGTTGAAGAGTAAGAATGACCTAGCTGCTCCATTTTTAGATTTTGTGAATCGCACCGCTGCAATGACAATAAACATATCTGCTTTGCAGGAGAAACTTGTCACAAACAGAATGAGCAACATGCAAACAGCAGAGATGTATGTAAATCTAATCTTGCTGCTTATTTTAGTGTGGTTTTTAAATAGGGAATTTGAAATCAGTTACAGAATGAGCTTTTATGGGAACATTGTGGCGAATAAGGATAAAATACGCGTACAGAGCATGAGGAATCAGGCAGATTGGCTTTTACATAATATAATCCCACGTCACGTTGCTGATCAGTTGAAAAACACTGCCAAGTATTCAGAAAACCATAAAAATGTTGGAATCATATTTGCCAGCATCGTTAACTTCAATGAAATGTATGATGAGTCATATCTGGGAGGGAAAGAATATCTCCGAGTTCTGAATGAACTGATTGCTGACTTTGATGAGCTTTTGGAGCATCCTGAATTCCGATCCGTGGACAAAATCAAAACTATTGGAAGTACATTCATGGCAGCGAGTGGCCTCAATCCTCAGATAAGACAAGAGAACACCAATCCTCACGAGCACTTGTTTGCTCTCATGGACTTTGCCATGGCAATGCAGCGAGTGGTCTATGAATTCAACAGAGACCTGATAGAGTTCAACTTGATCTTGCGGGTCGGATACAACTTTGGTGATGTTACTGCCGGGGTGATAGGAACAACTAAACTGTATTACGATATCTGGGGTGACGCCGTAAACATTGCCAGCCGCATGGATTCCACCGGAGTGAATGGGAGGATCCAAGTAGGAGAAGCCTGCATAGACCTTCTGTACGCTGGCTATGAATTTGAACCACGAGGGAGTGTGTATGTCAAAGGGAAAGACAACATGAATGTGTTTCTTGTCTCTAAGAAAAAATGCCCTGAACCCGATAGTTAATTGATGTCATAGAATGCTAACATTTAATTTTGAATTTGTCTTGCCAACTCTCTTTCCTTGTTATGCACCTCATGCCAAAATAGACCATTTATTTTTACTTGGACCTACTGGAAGCTATCAAGCACAAAGAGTATGCAAACTTATCAAAGTTTTTGATTAAGTATCATCTTTATTGATTTTTCTGGAAGTCATTATTTCACTTTCTCATTCCCAACCACAATTCTTTCGCAATTAAATAACCAGTATTACTTAGTACTTTGAAAAAAGTAACTTGATGTGAAAGTGGCGTGAAAATAAATTTAGACAATAATTATCACCATTTTGGATTTGGCCGTATCAATTTTATTGGTGTTTTGTATTGAAAAATATCTGTCTTTCTAGAAATAAATCTAATGATACTTGTAAAGACATGAACATTGCTTCTAGAGTTATTTCGAGCCTAAAGCTTATAGAACACTAACTATGAATCACTTAAATGCTCAGGTTCTATTCAGTGCGATAGAAAAAGCCTAAATCTTTAATATGAATAAAATATGTATGATATTACTTCTTTGGAAAATATGCTAATAAGACCACTTTTCTTGTATTTATTTGTAATATATTGCCTTAGGATGGTTTATCATAAGATCTACAATGTGTTTTAGACAAGGTGTATACGGGACGGTGATAAAACTTATTAAGTGTGATGGGGATTGTTAATAATTGCACTGTCTGCTACATAAGCAGCGCCAGAGCTACAGGGAAAACAGCTGATCTTTGTTTTTACAGCTTGGACCAATAGATATAGATGTTATTCGGCAGCCTGTCTAATTCAACACTGCTGCCCGCACTAGCACCTCTAGCAGAGGAGCAGGCGGCCTTTAAGTAATATGAGGTGAACATCCATGTTTGTTCACCTCATATTATACACCTTGGTTTTAAATCAATATGGGATAGAATTGCTTACATAGAGAAATAAAACTTAAATGGACCAAAGGCAGCACCATCGAGGAGCCTTTTATCAGAAAATATAAATGAAAACTAATGTTACGAGAGGCAATTTTAATTTCTTAATAATAATAATAATATCAGGCTAATTTATTTAAAATTACAAATTCTTCTTCTTCTTCTTCGTGTCAGTTTCACACCGTATTGGCCCAGTAACGAGCAATGACTACAGCTCTTTGGTTTCCCGCAAAGAGATCATCCATGGAGCAGCTTTAAATTACAAATGATAAGAGAGCGCTGTTTTTGTGTGTGTCACACCTCAAGGTCCCTCTCCGATCATGGATAAGACTTTCTAAAAAGGTGTGTCTTGAGTGCTCCGCGAAATACACCCACAGATTTGGAGTTCTTCACTCCGGGTGGCAGTCTGTTCCACTCCATCGGACCCGCAACACGGAAAGCGCGGTCACCGAAATTTGTACGAATCTGACGGCGTGGCTGAGCCAAATTGACTGCTCCATCACCCGCGGATCTGAGTGTCTGCCTCCTTACACCCATCTCAACAGGCAACATCATGTCAGTCAGATAAGGTGGAGCCAAGCCATTGATGGCTTTATATACCATCACACAAACACGGTAGACCACCCTCAATGAATGCATCAAAACAGGATTTGCTCACAAAATAGCATTTGTCTGTACCAGGCTATTCTATTATTCATTCATCTTGTTCATCATAGCTAATGCACACTTCTCACTAGTAATAACATGATATTTGACTTTTGTGGATATTTTACCGTAATAAGTAAATCAAATAATACATTACTCAGGTTGAATCGTTTTTTACCATTACTTATGTCAACTAACAGATTTTTACTTAGATATATTTTAAATATCTAATTATACTCTTAACTATGACTATTTGTAAGAAAATATTTATGTAGTAAATTGTATATAGAGTCGATCAATAAGTGTACTAAAATATTTCTGTAAATATTTTTCATTCCCTTTTAAATTTATTTCTTAAAAACTATATTTCCTATTGCATAGAGTTGTTATCAGCTATGAATTATACAGAGATCAAACAAAATACATATTTATCTAAATCTTTTTCTGCATCAAGTTTAAGTACATTTTATAAGGATTTTACTAAATTACAATTCATTAAGAAATATTTCAACTCCATTTTACTGTTTTACTAAATATTTAATTAGCTAAAATAAAGCGAGGTAGTTTACATTGAAAATTATGTCTCAAAACTAGTATGTATGGGTAATGAAGAACAAGCAGATCAAGAGTAATGTTGTGAATTGTGAGCTACAGAATTTACGCTTTGTTTTGTTACATTCAAAGTCCATAAAGTATTTCTAATATAAAATCACTGTAAGCCTTTGGAACCCAATGAAGTCTTTGCGTAATTTTAAAATCAATTGAATGAGGAACAATTACATTGATTATATCGAATAAACTGTTTCAGAGTTGCCCCAATAATTAAAATAATAACAAAAATGATATTTTATACAATAGATTTGATGTTTTAATGTCAAATTATTTTTAAAAAGTGCCTTCCTTCTGATATTACCATTTATTATACTCAGCTATCACTTATTGTAATATATCTAAACAGTTAAACCACATTTTACTCTACCAACTTTGTGTAATGCATTTTTGTTTCCCATCACAAGCTTACTGTAAATTATTAAACATATATATTTTTTTTAATTTTAAAGTCTCTATCATATCTAGTTATGACAAATATTATCTACAAATTGAAAAAATATGTACAAGTATCATCAAAGACATCAGTGAAAACTGATATTTTTCTTATGTTGGCCGAGCGAAAATCTAAAAGTAATGATTTTATCCCGAGCAAAAAAATGTGTAAATGCTCAACCATTGTGTGTGCAGAAAAATATATGAAAACTATAGCACTCACTAGAGGCTTTGCTGTATCTTCCAAACGTTTTTCTGTTAGCTGGATGGTTGAGTATTTAACCAATGCTTTATACCAGCGGTTCCCAAAGTGGTGGTCCGCGAGAAAATTTCGCTGGTCCGCAGAAAAATGTGGAATATACTTACTGTTACTCATCATGTTAAGTTATGTTTTAAGATGCATTAAAACATGATTTAATTCATAACAATATTTGACAAGTTATAAAAACTATTAACTAGGTACATTTTATGTGTTCTTTGATCACAATTTTTTTTTATAAATATATTTACCACTTAAAAAATCCTATTAGTGGTCCGCGGGATTTAAATTATGAATTAACTGCTCCGTGAGGTCAAAAAGTTTGGCGACCGCTGCTTTATACTACTATTGGTACTGATATTAACACCCGTATTCACAAACAATGCTGTATGGATTTTTCATGGAGAAATATTGTAAACTGAAACTTAAGGGTGATCGAGAGGTCAGCGCGCCCAACTTTGATGACCAAAATGGCCCATTTTGTAAGTGGTAAGGTAGTATTTTTTCTCCAGATTAAATTAACACATAAAATTAGGTATTTTTTCCCATAAAATACAAATTCAAAATAATTTTATTTACGGAGATACCTTAAATGGAGATTTCCAGTGTTCTTATGAATAAATCCTATTTTTTTTTTATTTCAAAACATTAACTTTGATTAGTTGTATTTTTTCTAGTTGAAAAATATTTTTTTAAACTTTTCATTGGTTCTTTATAATTATTTAAAAAGTACCCAAATTTTGCATATCTTCGTGTAGCTAAAATTGCATTTTAATTGTATATTTTCTTTTTAGGATTTGAAGTGATATTTTTTATGTGTTTAATGTAATTCTTATTTTATTTTTCCTCTTCCAATTTATATTTAATAATGGAAAAAGAATGATTTTCATACTAAACGCGATCCACCCTAGTGCGCCATTGTGTCGGTTTTTTGAACTATTCAAACAATTATATTTCCGAGAGACAAAAATTCTGACACATTTTCGGTGTTTCATATTTCCCCAGAAGCAAATATTTTTTTACGTTGTAACTCGGAGTTATCGTTTTGTAAAAATGCATCAAAATTAAGACGGCCACACGGCGCTGTTTAAAATCGTTTTTTATTTTTTGTTTTCTCCGTGTTTGAGTTTAAACGTCCAATGTTATACTCGAGGCATGTACGTATTTTTGCGTTGCGGAAGAATGAACGAAAACAAAACAAGTTTTATACTCAACCACAGAGTTTTATTATAATATATAGAAATTGAGACGCTCGTGAGAGGTGCTGCTTTACATCCTGATACATTATTTGTATGCGCCGCGGCTCAGTTATAACGTTGACTTTCATACTTGGAGTTTAAATTCGCCTGCCCGCTTTCAATGCTTGTGTTTAAAGTCCAAAGTCTTCCAGAAGTTAAAAACATTTTTTGTAAATTGTAAATATTAAGATTTTTTTTATCAAAAACGTTTATTTCTGAAATGTAATTTGTTGTGTACATTTCTTGACTTATAGGTTGGTATGCGGCTGACCACCCATGCTGTATAAATTGGTTCTGCGTGTAAAACGTGTCTACTTGTGAAAATGCATGTAATGTGAAACCCCAATGTGGCATATCTTTGCGACTTAGATTAGATTAGAACGTTATTTATTACATGCAAACCTTGACTTATAGGTTGGTATGCGGCAGACCACACATACTGTAAAAAATGGTTCACTTTGCCAATGTGACCCCTGTTCCAGAGAAGGTCGGCAAGTATTGCAAGGTTGATGTTCATTTGAGGTTTGGATTTTTAATTGTTAGTAAACACTCAGCATTTGTATGTGCAAACTTTACAAGTGTTTGTTTGTGGGCATGCATTTGATATGAGTTTTTAATGTTTATATATCTTTGCACTATAGATTACAGATTATTTTAGAACTTGCATACGTTTTTTACTGTATTTGAAGAAATTTGAAAGGCTCTATGGAAATTTGTATGTTCGGCTGTTAATATATAATATTTTTTTATATATTGTTTTTTTAACAACTTTGACAAGGCCGTACTGATTTGTATCTGTATGATAATCTCATATTCGTGTTTAGATGTTGTTTATGTCTTGCTTGAATTATGTCTTCATACTTTTAAAGTTTTTTTTGTAATAATTCCCATGAAGATTTTGAAAAATGGAGTAATAAATGGGCATCCGTATCCATCACTGAAACTATCGGATACTCGTTAATAAAAAAATCGTATCCGTATCTATCCAAAATAGATTAAAAAATATAATAAAAATGACATCTGTTACATCGTTTCATTATGATTTTCATTTTTCAGTGAATACAAAGCTTTAGTAATAATCACGTATACTTGTGTGACTGATAAAAAACTAAATGATAGCCTTGAAATATTGCCATCCAATCAATGTTCTTATTTGTAGGTATTTTATTTTAAAATTTTCTTAAAAATCTATTATCCGTGAGGAAACCCTTCAAAACTAGCGGATATCCGAAATAATACCGTTTCCATTCCCGACAAATTTGGAGACTGTGCAGAAATGTGAAACATTTTATGAAACGTTTATTATTAAGATACATTTTTTATTTTGTTCTTCGTTTGTCCTGCCTTCATAAGTATAACTAGATATGTTGTGGATATTATTTTACCCGTAATTGAAACTTTCAAGTATCCGAAATAAAAATTAAAACGTGTCCGCAACCGAAACAAAAGTTTCGGATAATGTCGGATAGGTGTGTAGACGGAGTTTAAATAAAACATGTTATTATACTGTGTAACAAATAAACAAAACCTCACATGAACATAAAACTTGCAACTCCTGTCGCCTGTCCCTGAAACCAGGGTGGCATTGGCAAAAGTGAACCGATTTTTACAGCACGGAGGGTCAGCCTCATACCAATCTATCAGTCAAGGAGATATCCTTTTGCCGAAATCGAAATAATATTATTGCAATATCCGTATCTGTATCCTTTATTTTACATCGATAGCATCTCTGTCATTCCACGTTTGTGTTTTTATTCATTCGTAGACAAATCAATAAATAAAATTTACACCACACAATCGTATAAAAATGAATCATTTTGTGCGTGATAACCACAATCTACAATCTAAGTCGAAGAGTTATGTATATCTACTCATTTCTTGTGAAAGCTGAGAAAGCCGTGCCTTGGGTGGTCAGCCTCATATCAACCTATAAGTCAAGATAAAAAATGAAATATAAAAAGATTTTTTTTTTTTTTGGCATAATTTGTTTTAATACAATCGTTCCTTGTCTTATTCCTTGACTTATAGGTTGGTATGAGGCTGACCACCCATACTGTAAAAAATGGTTCACTTTGCCAATGTCACCCCTGTTTCAGGGAAGGTCGGCAAAAGTTGTGGGGCTTATGTTCATTTGAGGTTTGGATTTTATTTGTAAGTACACATTCAGCATTTGTAAGCGCGAACTACACTTGTTGGTTTGTGGGCATACATCTGAGAGCTTTAAATGAATATATCCTTGCAACTTAGATTATAGATTATAGAGATTATAGTTTGCTACCACTGAGACTTCCACATAGATAATTTTATAAAAAATACACGCCGCGTGTGATACAGCGGGACAGACGAAACAGAATGTTTTTGTTATATTTAAAAAAAAGATCTGCACACACAACGTGTTTGTCTGTAAAACGCAAAAAAATGTTTAAGTTATTTTACAAATGTAAGATACTTGTGCAGAATATTTTCTTTCGTAATCGTACGTAATTGTCTTTCTGTGTCAGATTCGCAGCCGTTAATACTCAAACATAGCGTTTAAGCAAAAGCTTAAAAAACTTAAACGCTCGCTAAGAGCGTCAAGATAATTTACATTATTTTTTTGTGAAACGTAATGCTTGAGTTAAAACATAAAGTTATGTACTTCAGTAACGACATCTGGCCAGGGACAATCAAAGTTTTTTCGCTGTAAAATTAGGAAAATCACAAAAATACTTCCATAGAGGTTCTTTAGTCCCGATATTAATAATCTTCTTAAGCTCTCGTATACCCTTAAGTTACAGATGTATGTGCTTGTTTCAAATTCAAGCATCAATCGTGTTGAGTATTCACATTTTCATGGAATTGTTCTTGACAATAGGTATAAACCTAAATTATAAGTAATATACATCTGCTTTTTTTTTCAAATCATTTGAAAACTTGATGCTAAATTCTGTCTAAGATAACCAAAATTGCCTCGACTTGGTATGGAAACAATGTAATCGTATCTTTTCTTGTAATATCTTCAATGTAACAATTTCTTCTTTGTATCAAATCTGTTATCTGTCGCATGCAAATGATGAAACTTCTGAAGTCCGTTTGCATTGCAAGATAAAATTATGTCAGAGAGATAACGGCGGTCTACCAAATACAATGCATTTTTGTGATTTCTTAAAATAAACATTGCATGCAATTATTATTTTATTTAATTAAAACATAATTCTGTATCTTATCATTAGTGAATGTTTAATTGTTACAATAATCAACCAGAGTCGTCAGAATGACATTGATTTTTAGATTATGGATGCATTTTAAGTCATTCTTTATTCCTTACAGAAATAAAGACATAATTGAATATTAAAGTCTTCTAATGTGTGACTATAATTCTTGACACTCTTTATATAGCCGTTGTTCAAATTGTGGCGCATCTTTAATTTTGCATGTAATACACAGTTGAACAAGTTTCATCTTTTCAGGCTGCGTTAAGATGTGTTCAGATTGGTGAATATTTGCATTAGAGTATTTGTTTATCAATCTTGCTTTGATTAATTGTATCTGGGAAACATTGTACAGTATGCCCATGTGTATAGATAATATTATCTCACAAGCTACTGTTGAAAACAAGCAAATAGTCCTTGGTATTTAAAACAAAACATTTGAACTATCCTGCATTTCAGCAATAATTTAAATTATAAAAAAAACTAATTTCCATATGCCTGAATGCTTGATCTTTTCATAAATTTGCAATCTACAATATGGCAGCATTCTGAAAAGCAGCACTTTGAAAATCTGTATTGCATTTTTCTGATGAACTCGTGATGGCTGTAGACATATTTCTCTTGCCTACATATATTAATAAAACCCCATCTCTGATACGCTTGCCTACCTATCTAAATATTTAAGTAGATGTATAAATATTTTTGTACAGTCGCTTAAAAAATGTAATATTATGAAGCATGTAAATATAAATGTTTAAGTTTTGTCTTTCTTTGTCCTAGGGACCAAAAATCTAAAAACGACTAACATATCTATTGTAATTTTTTTACATGGACACTTTAATAAAGAATTGTTTTATCTACGCTGATTAATTTTTGAGTTTGTAATTATTCACAAAAATATTTTTTCTGTATTTTTTTCATTCATTCGGTTTTCTGTATTTCTTTTCAAAGTATGAAAGGCACACTGGTACTGGGAAAAATGCAAATTGGTAAGAACCTTTGTGTACCAAGAATACTTGTTTCAAGGATTTTGAATTGTGCAGTCTATGAGCCAATCAGCCTTGCAATGTTGTATGTCACTGTGTGCCTACATTAGAAGTGTCTACTTTTGGTATTTTTGTTACGTATATCAGTGTGGCTCTTTGAATTTTTTTTTATGTGATTATATTCCTTGTAATATCAACACTATTTACCATTCCTCTTATCCTCTAATTCTTTCTATATATTCTTATTACATTGTTTACCCTTAAAGAAGTCATGTTCATTTTTATTCTCCTAGCTCACTATTCCTCATTTTATTGAAATTTTGATAGTTATCTTGATAGTTATCTTTAATCTTTCTTATTGGCCATTCCTTTTTTTCTTCATTTTCATTCGGTTTTTTTCACACACTGTATTTGGTGAGGTTGGCATGTTCATTTGTGGAAGTAACGGGCCAGAATGTAAAGTAGCAAAAATAAAAATGAAAACGTAACACAACAAAGCTGCACATATATTGCGACTCCTCCTCGGATTATCCCCAAAGGGGTCGCATGTGGCGTGCGAAACCTACTTACAGATAAGGGGGCTGGTCCTACCCCAACCACTTCAGTTGAAGTTGGGGCTTTGTCAGCTCTCGAGATTCAATAATAAAATGATCGACCATGCTTTAAACGACCAAGCACATAATGTAAATTAAATAGTCCTTAATGTCAAGATATTTCACCTTCCCAGCGAATATCAGAGGCTTAAACTATTGACAAAAGTATGTTTCATATTGATATTACTTCTATACTCGTAATTAGGTATACTTCACACTTGAAACTTTTACGGAAATTGACTGGAAAAAATGCCTTAATGTTTACCTAAATCATGTATTTCCTTGTCAAATAATAAACATTAATTTTTCTATATAAATGTTAGGACCTTTATCTCAACAGTAATTTATTATCAAATAATATGTGATAGATTTCAATATTTTTTCTCCAGCTAAGTTGCTAAATTAATGTAAAAAAAATGTGTTTTGCAATCTAAAAATACTTTTGATAATGACATACCTGCATTAATTGTCATATAATACATGTTTTATAAAATTGCAAACAAATATGTTTTTTAAAATAATCATTCCTTGACTTAGAGGTTTGTTTGAGGCTGACCACCCATACTGTAAAAAAAATGTTTCACTTTGCCAATGTCACCCTTGTTACAGGGAAGGTTGTCAAAAGTTGCAGGGTTTATATTCATTTGAGGTTTGGATTTAAATTTTAAGTACATATTCAGCATTTGTAAGTGCGAATTTACATGTGTCTATGGGCATGCATTTGATAATAAGTTTTGAATGTTAATATATCTTTGCAACTTAGATTATAGATTTGATTGTACAGGTACGTAGGTATCCTCCCATTTTTTTTTTTGCTTTTAATCTCCTAAAATAGTGATTTGAAATCATTATGAAGGATTTGTAATCTTTCTGTGTCATGAAATACTTTAATGCATTTTTTACAAAACTTTAAATTTATTCATAAAGAAATTTGGGATCAATGTGAAATGGTTTATGCATGGATTTATAGATGCACTTTGTCATAAACCTAAAACATGAATTATTTCAAGTAATTTTTGGTGCTTTTTGCCATTTCATCGTGCGATACTACGTACATCAGTACCCTTAGTACGAGTTGCAAAACTTGAGTAATGTAAAGTTTACGGCAATTATTAAAGAGTGATTTCCGCCAAAATCTGCCGTTTTTGTTTGTTTGAACTTGATTTTCTTCATCACTGTAACTCTTTTGCTAAGACCATAAAGTATAAGAAACAAAAACGGCAGATTTTGGGAGAAATCACTCTTTAATATTTTCCGTAAACTTTACTTTTCTCAAGTTTTGCAACTCGTACTAAGGGTACAGATATCATGAATTCAAAGAGTGAGGCCAAACGAGCATAAAAATGTGAACTGTGAGTCACATTTGTAATTTGGGTAAATATTAAATTAAACATAAGACTAGGAAAGTATTACTCACAATATATCACTCGCTAGGCCTCATTTTAAAATTCTATGAATTATTGCTTTCAGCTAACGGAAACTTGTCACATAATGAGATAATTATTATAAATTTAAAAATGATCCTTACTAAACCATTATGCCTGATCAATATATACAATGTGTGGGACTAAATGTAAAATATTATTAAGTATATTTATTCATAGGAAGATGTTTTATACCCTGGATGTGCAATAATGTAAACAATTATATTACTGAAGTGTATTTGAATGTTAACAATAATTAAGTGTATACTTAGATTATATGGAATGTTTTAGGGATCCCTTTTAATTTTTTCATGGATATTTGAACTCTTTATTTGTTAGATTCACCTTGACTTCTGATCTCTATGTAATGACTAATAGATTATTTTAAATATTTAGCCAATTGAATTGTTCTACCTTTGTATTTGATAGTACCCACTACCAGCCTTTAATAATCTAACTATGGAATTTAAATTACCTATATGATTTTTTTTCAAATGATATTATATCTGATTTCTAAATGTATCTTCCTATATTTTATATTTATTGTAAATGATGGATTTCTTGTAATTTTTGTTTTCAATAACAATAAACTGAATTCAAAAACACAATTATTTATTATTCATGCAGAAGTGACTGTAACCGCTCCTATCATTTTCTTCAACCACTCCTTTATGGGGATTGACCCCACATGGAATATAAACTTCATTTTCCCCTCTTCTGAAGCCCCCCACTTTCAACCTTCTAGGACTGTTAGAAAGGGAGCAATTTCTTCTTCAAATCCATAAGTCTGCCGCTCGCCACCCTGTATTTCATGACTTTCTCAAGATTTTCATTTTCAATTTGCATATTTCATACATATTGCTGTAAGGTTGAGTTAGCATTTTCTGCTGATTGAACTTCTGCACACAAATTTTAAACAGATTATCTAAAATTTAAGTGATAGTTTTTTGAGCTCTGTACGCTTAGTACGAGTTGCAAAATTTGAGTAATGTAAAGTTTACGGCAATTATTAAAGAGTGATTTCCCCCAAAATCTGCCGTTTTTGTTTGTTTGAACTAGATTTTCTTTATCACTGTAACTCTTTTGCTTAGACCATAAAGTGTAAGAAACAAAAACAGCAGATTTTGTGGGAAATCACTCTTTAATATTTTCCGTAAACTTTACTTTTCTCAAGTTTTGCAACTCGTACTAAGGGTAATAGTCTTTTGATCCTGAAAGCTTCTGACCAATAGTCCGAGCTGATAGCCACTGCACTATAGAACTGTTATTTTCTTCTTCTTCAGCCTGTATTGATCGTCCACTCCTGGACGTAGGCCTTCTCTCGCATTTTCCATTCGTTTCTATCCTGAGCGATCCGCATCCAGGCAAGTCCTGCACTTCTCTGAACATCGTCACGCCAACGCAACTGTGGGCGCCCAACTCCACGCTTTGCCGTCCTTGGGCACCAGCACAGCAGTCGCTTTGTCCACTTTTCATCTGGATCGCGAGCGACATGTCCCGCCCATCGCCATTTGAGGGTTGCGGCCATCTTGATGACATCGGAAACCTTTGTCCTGACTCTTATGTCCTCATTTCTGAGTCTGTCCCGCAAACTGACACTGTTATTTTACCTTTGTTCATTTGTCAAACTAGTAAATACATTTTTATTTTCTCTTTCAATTGTTTGGTCTAGCGACATACTTTGTAATCATATGATATAGGTATTTTGTATTCATAGTGCGGTGATACTTTATCTTTTTTTTTGATAAATAAGATAAAGCCTGGTAGGGGCCGAGCTCAGCTAATCCTGCACCTATCTGTTGTAGCTGTACTCAGGAAATCAAAAACAAATAAAGATTTTCAGCTCCTAGTTAATCAAATTGATTTATCTCCCTATTGGAATAAATACCTTTATCTTAAATCTTATTCATTTCTTTGTATCAAGTAATTAAGTATTATTATTCCTTATGTATTATTACTGATATTTTCAGTGAACAATCAGCCTGAGTTTCAAACTCCAGTCCCCAGCTACCAACTTCCAGTTCATCCCCTTAAAAAAGGAAGTGTATCCTATACTTTGAGTATAAAAAAAACATTAATGCTCAACCATTACGGAAATAGAAAAAATGTGTGGAAACTGAGGCTCTATTGTATCTTTTTTATTCTGATTAAACGTCTTATGCGATGGTTAAGTATTCATACATTTTTTTCTACTTGGGATACTGTCTCATCTCACCCTGGGCCTTATGATCCATTTCTTTTCAGCTGGATGTCTGCTCATTATATTTTTGGGGCACATGTATCTGGCATTGCCTGCACATGACACATCATCTCAATCTAAGTAATCTCATACATTTAATGGAGATGAGGGGTTTTTATTTGCTATTCAGTTCCTCATTGTGCTACTGATTACGTGGAAGCTAAAATACTCTGCTTGTACTTATTTATAATATTCTACGTTCAAATAAGTCAAGCGTTTGAAAAAACTGAAACGAATGAGGTCCACACGTAAATTGGCATAGATAATATTGTGTCATCACCCAATCAGGTTTATAGGAAAAAGGCATACAAATATTGATTGTAGAGGCATTAACTTTGTAATCGTTCATCATTAAGGATCACCGAAGTTAAGCAACATTGGGCGCGGTCAGTGCTTGGATTGGTAACCGCTCAGGCACACCGCGTGTCGTTGGCATCTTGGACCGGTCCGTAGTCCGTAGTGGCAACACTTCGGACTCGTAAAATGGAAGGTTGTGGATTCGGATCCCGGCGGAGCACAAAAATTATACCATTTATATTTCGAATGTGCTCTTCGCTGGGTTGAAAAAATTCATAAACCTTTACCAATGACCGGTCACCAAAGGTCCATCCAGCCTTACAGCAACTGGGTCTTGCTTGAGTAATGGCGCTTTGTAGCGACGACCAAGCTCGTACACCTCTGCGGCACTACAACAAGTGTCATAGACCCCTAGAGTCTTTAGAATCTAGGGAGTCTCCCGCACAGGATTTCTTAAAAAAAAAAAAAAAAAAGGATAAAAGAAAAACAGCTTTGTTTTCGATTACTTGAGTATATAGGTATATTTTATATCACAACCGGTTTCGCAAACATCCGTTTGCATCGTCAGGTGGTAATTTAACCACTGGCATACAATTTTTTTATTATTTGTTACTAAGGACGACAGTCGCATACAAATACTATGTTTGCTGGCTGAGAAAAAAGTTACAAATTCAAAAATGTTCAAACTTCATTTTACTCACTTCAGTAGATTTTTCATAAATGTTATTTAAAAGAGAGGGATATTAAGGCATCCATTAGAACAATATGATGTGTTAAAAGTAATATATTTATTTTTCTTTTCAATATTTCTGAATGCAGCCCTATTTTCTATCATATTATCTACATTGATATGAAAAGTATTTTTTATCACTTAATGATTTCCTTCAATATAAAAATACAAAATATATCTCAATCCTTGTTTTTGTTTCTATTTGTCTCCTTCCCAGGCAACACCTATTTATATTAAATTGTTCCAAGTAAGTGCACGTGTTTTATCCACCGTCATGTTATTTCCTTCCTTTTAATAGATGTAAAACAGCAAAACATTTACTTTGCTGAAAAGTTGTAGCAGAGTCTTTAAACATTTTTTTTTTCAAAAAATTTCCACAAATTATTAATTATTTGTCAATATTTTTTAACTTGCTTTTGCCAAACATTATTCTGCCACTTTAACTTTGCAACTATTTGTTTTCGATGTCTATGAACATGTTTATGGTTTGATTAGTACTTATCTAATTTCAGAGAACTATTTTTTTTATTTTTGTCATCTGGGGCATCATGTACATTTAAATAAATCATCTGGTAGCATCATCAAAAATATGTTGATAATAGGGTATTTGCAATAGTGAGGAATATGATAAAAAGTATATTATTTTGATAGATTTCGAAAAATAAAATAATAATATGTTGATTTGAAGTCGAAAATATTTTTTTTCGATTTTATATTTAAAAAAGAAAATATAGAAATTTGGACAAGTTTTTAAACGGATATGAGATCTGCTTTTTCTATTTCCGGTGCTGTGACGTCATATGTTGACGTCACTTTCTTTTATTGACATTCCATACTCTGTTGACATGTGTTGTTGACAACAGAAACAAATGAAAACAACAGAAACAAATGAAATGTTTTTAAAGAAACACACAAACTCTCGAATATTTTTAATTTTAAAATCTGCGTTCGCTTAATACCTATCTATGCCACAGCCGCACGCTCGGAGCTCTTATTTTGTAGTTTTTGAAAGGTACGTATATTAACTTATAATATCTGTGGACTAGAAATTATTTTAACCAAAAAAGACATATATATATATGTCTCAACTTACTTACGAAAATGGTCATTAGTAATAAAAATAACAAAGAACTTCACAGTTGCATTTCATTAGTAATAAAAATAACAAAGAACTTCACAGTTGCATTTCCATGTGTACAAAAAACTCGGCACAACGAAAAAAAAATCTTGAATGTTGGTGCCATTTCAAATAACGGCTGCCGACTAGACCGGTAATAACTAGAGTTGACAGATAACACACGTTATAAATATTGTGATCGCCAAAGTCGTGGCAATATTTCATATTTCATATTTTAACTTTATCACTCATTTCATTATAACCACTGCAACGTGTGACAGGAGAGAAACGCAAGTGGTAGCATGTCGCTGCCTTTGTTCTTGTTTGCCGTAGAGACCATTAAGTTAATTTTACATGAGCAATTTTTGCATGTGTACTGGACCAATGTGTCTTATGAAAACAGGAAATTGATTTCAAAAATATTTAAAACAACTCTCACATTACGAATTTTACGCTTATTCTTAGCTCAGATTGTGAAGAATTTTATTCTTATGACAACTGCAGTATGTATCAAATCAGCACGTTAGTTTCCGCTCCTCTATGTTATTACTCATAGTAGCTTGCAGTACACTTTTTGGCAGCCATTTTTTTATGCCGGTCAGATAGACTCAACCTTTTCCATCCTTCAACATCAAAACTAAAAATGTTCAACAATAAATCAATAGTTTCGCAAATTATATTTTTAGTAATAATAATATCAGGATGATTTTTGCGAGCGCTGTTTTTGTGTAAATCACACCCCAAGAGCCCCCAGCGAGCTTGGTCGTCGCTAAAGAAAGCGTCGATTCTCAATCAAGACCAAGTTGCTGTAGGGCTGGATGAACTTTGGTGACGGGTCTTGGTAATGGTTTGTGTATTTCCACTTTATTAATTCATTAGAACTTTGAAAAACATTAAATAAAAAAAAAACAAGTTTTTAGTTACTCGTAAGCGTAACTACAGATGTTATGGATATGTGAAGGTTCCAAGGAATTTTATGAAAAAAGTGGTCAATATAGTGCATACACGCAGAATTTCTAAGTAAATATTTAGTTTTTACATACTGTAAAATTGCGTTTCCTTTCTCGCAATTTCGCTTTCTTGATGACTAAAATTATTTTTTAGCGTAAAATCCGTAGGAAGTAGAATGTCGACCGATTATTTCTAAAATAGTAATAATAAATTTCTAAGTTAAGTATCAAATTCTTAATCTAAATTAAAGTTGCAAAGATATATATCATTTCAGATTCATATTAAATACATTCCCACAAGCACACACATAGAAGTTGAACATAAGCCCTGCAACTTTTGTCGACCTTCCCAGAAACAGGGGTGACATTAGCAAAGTTAACCATCTTTGTACAGTATGGGTGGTCAGCTTCATACCAACCTATAAGTCAAGGAATGTATTATTAAGAAATTGTTGATTGCAAAAAATAATATTTTTGTAAAAATGTAACATGGAAAATCGTAAAATGTTCTCGCTTCGAAAATGTTGCATATCACTTGCCGACGAAACAAAGGTTTGTTATGAGATAGTTTTAGCGAAAAAAAAAAAGTGCCGCAGGTCCCGCCTTCTGTGAGCGTTGGCGCTCGACTGAGGTTTACCCCGCGAATCTCGCATTTAAAAGCCATTTGTAAAATAATAATAAAAAATACATCTTGTGAAATAAAAAATTTGAAAAAAAATACAACTAAGCTCAAGATTATATTGTTCAATATTTGAAAATAATTGGGCACAAATAACCATTTTTTGAGATTTTATTCGAAGATACAATGTACACTTTTTTGTCCGTTTTTGCTTCTAGATTTTTTTTTTAATTCAGTTTTCTTCATCTGAATCACATTTTAAATCACACCACAAACTAAAACAGGATATAAAGTATATTTGTAATTTTTTTTAGATTTCAAAACACCACCAATTTACAGAAAAACTGGTTCAAAAATTGTATGTTTTCCACTTACCGCAAGAAGGTGTTCGTAATTTTTATTTTTTCAAGTAATAAAAGCGTTTATAGACATATATTATTTGATGCATATTGCAAATGAAATGTTTAACTAACACTTAAAGTTATCCAAAATTTATATTTGTCCATATTTATTGAAAAAAAACCACGTCAAAAACTGTGTTTTCGAGAAATTTCCTAGCACCCTCTTAACGGTGTAAACATTAAAAAGCGATGTTTGAATTACATAAATGTGAGGGCTGTCAGTTGACACGGCGTTGTTTACAAGACCGTGACGTCACGCGAGAAAATTTCATCTAGTAGCGTTTAGGCGCGAAAATTCAAAAATCGATTTTAAAATGCTTATAACTTTGCTAAAAATACAACTAAAATTAAAATTCAAGAAGTTTTGGGCTAATAAAGCATAAACGAATTTAAATCACAAAAAAAATAAAAATGTGAAAATACCCTAAAAGATAAGCAACATGTGTTAGATTAAAAATGTCAAATTTCAATTGGAGAAACGTGCCCCTGTAATCAATTAGAAACTATTTTATTATTTTTTTTTTGAACAAGCAATGTACTTACTTGTCTAATTAAAAAAATCAATCAAAAAACTATCTGTTTTTTTCCCGGTAGTTTATCTCATGATTAGTCACATCACAGTTAATTAAAAAAAAATGTATTTAGTGAACCCATATGGTCAATTTAAGTTTGCGATTCAAACCTGTAACACCTTGACCAAGCAAACCTTGAGCTCTACATTTGGCGGTGAGCCATCTTGCTGTTATTCTTATTATTTATATTTCTCATGTATTCAGGATTTATATTCCCTTTTAAGTATGTTCTGTTCATAAAGGTCACTGGGCAACTTACTATGAAAACTATACCCACGGCCTACAGAGACAAAATTGGTATGGATGTTTAGATAAACGTCCCTAGTTTACGAATATATATGTCGCATCAATGTAGAGTATGGGAATCTGCCCAAAAATTGAAAAAAATAAATGTAAGTGATATACGGTAATGATAAGACATTTTCGACTATTTGCATTGAATTGATAGGTAATGAACTATTACGATAGGAATAATCTGATGCATTTTTAAATCAAACAAATGTGTGTTTAAATCAAACAGTTTTTATTCAACATAATCTATGTCAACAACAACGAGTGTGTGGCGCGGCTTTAACGTGCGATTGAAACGGATAATGCAAGCCTCTGGCCGTGCATTATTGGAAGGCGCAAACGTTCATGTTATTTTTATTGATTACAATACTTAATTGATACCTACGTAATATTTTTAAACACATTTCAATTCAATTTCAATAGTTGTATTTCAGACTACCCCCGCGGTTTTTTTTTTTTTTAACATCACAAAATGAAATGTAGGCTAGCCCTCAATAATTTACCAATAATTTGATTTTTGTAGCAAATATTTCGAAAACCGGGTCAGATTATGCCCAATGACCTTTATATATTCATGGCATCTTTTTATTTTCAGGAAAAGTTTTCATTCTAAGCGTACTACATGTAAAATTTTACAAGTGAAGGAGGATTTGGTTTGAATGTTGTATTTCTTTTCTATCTAACTAAAATGGAGCTTAAAAGCAGTGGGATCGCCAATTCACTAAAGAGTATCAAAAAGTTGTATAAATGGTCGACTTCATCTGTGTATAACTTTACGGTGGCTGCGACTATTCTAGCAGGATGCTATCAACTGGCTTTATTAATTTGGTAAGTCTTATACCTAATTTAAATATTAAAGATAAACAATCTTTTCATTTTACTGATTTCATAGCGCCGATAGCTTCAATATTTAGAAAGTAATGACCGCTTGTCTTTTGGATCAAAGTTTTATTATCTTAAAGAAATCCTGGGAAGTCATTACAAGGAGTCCACTTGGGGGGGGATTAGACATACTTTGGCGGGGTTCTAAAATGCGCAACTAGGTTGCACATATAGTGCAACTTCTCGCTGCTCTATCCCCGAAGCGTTTTGCATGTGGTTAGTGGAACTTATTTATTTTTAAGGTAAGGGGGTAGCCTTACATTAGCCACTTCAGTTAAACTGAGGGGTCCCCAGCTCCCAAGCGGGCTGGTACTCGTTTCTTGTGAAGGATGAGTAGCTATCGGCATGGAATGAAAGCACTCTACCAACTGACACTACAGACAGACGACGAGGCACTTCTGATTATTTTGATTTGTTACTAAGCACAAATCTGACCACCATCATCTCCGCGCTGCCATCCATATAAATAAAATATTCCAAAATAAAGCACTGTAAAAGTAAATCAAAAGAATGCTGCATACCTACGATATCTAACTGCCCACATTTCACTTTCTGCAAGTAAAAGTGGAACGTTAGCAGATAGAAAAGCTGCAAATGGAATATAGTGGCACTTAAGGAATTAACCGTCTAACGCAGACCATGAAAGTGAAAGTTAAAAACTTAATTTGACGATATGTATAAATTTTGTTTTCAGGAAAGTGATACTTACTTGGATGACTATTCGCGCAGTTCTAGAATACCAGTGGAATAGATTTTTAGATTACTATGGTATGCTCCTATCATTTTACATAAAATTATCCTTTTCATCAAATGTTTACAATAAACTACTTAATAAGTATGTTTGTAGGTGATGACCACTACAAGTTGTGGGTTTACCTCACCACTATAGTTAACATGGTGGTGTTCTGGGGAATCGGCGGCATCTACTTGCTGATGGACCTCACTAATAAACCTGCCTTCATCAGGAAATACAAAATACAGCCTGATGTGAAGAATGACTTCAGTGCAAAAAAACTTATTTGGGTAAATATCTCATTTAATTGAGCAACAAATATTTTTAAATTTTAATAAACCAGAAATAAAAGTTTCGGAAGTGGATAGTTTCTGATGAACTTTTCACGTCAAAGCTTATGATAATTGTCTCTCTCAAATTGAGCTTTCTTGTCATAGCACGTGCAACAAAGCTACATCTCAATCTGAGTAATTTTGTTTTTAATTTGATAGGCAACGCAACTAAGCTACACATATAGTGTAACTTCTTGCCGCGTTATCTCCGAAGGGGTCGCATGTGGCGAGTTGAACCTATTTATTTTTACAGGTAGGCGCTTTAAATTTATACAGTGTGCAATAATTGCTAACTCAGGTTAACACAATCTGTAACATTTCAGTTCCTACTTGTTTATTGCTTACTTTACAGATCTAGAGAACTTGAGGATAGAACTTTATTTTAATATTATTTGATTTAATAATGAATAGGTACAATGCCTACATTCATGATGTACGTGATGAGCAAATTTCTGCTCATGAAACGCTGACTATTTATGTACTTTTCAGGTCATATCTGTGATTCTCTTCAACCAGACAGTTGTTTCTTTAATATGCTTATGGCCTCTGGAGTACTTGATGAGATTAAGAGGTGTCATTAAAATACGCTCACTGCCATCTTTGCTTTGGGTTTTGTCTGAGTTTCCCATTCTCATTGTCAGCGAGGACTTTGGTTATTACTATGCACATCGGTAAGACTTATATTTTTTTAAATAAAGAATTTTAAAATGTGCTTTTCCGGCCTTTTTTAATTACCCGAGGAGGAAAAAATTAAAAAACTTTAATTTTTATTAAATTAAAAAAAAAAAAATGATTTAAGCATAAATTCCTTGACTTATTGGTTGGTATGAGGCTAACCACCCATACTTTAAAAAATGGTTACCTTTGGCAACGTCACCCCTATTTTAGGGAAGGTTGGCCAAAGTTGCAGGGTTTATGTTCATTTGAGGTTTGGTTTTAATTTGTAAGTACACATTCAGCATCTGTAAGCGTGAACTTACACGTATCTGTGAGCATGCATTTGATATGAGTTTTGAATGTTAATATATCTTTGCAACTTAAATTATAGATAATTATTTAAAAAATTCAAATGGAAACAAAGTTTTTATTCCCTTATTTATTTCTTTCTGTTCGAAAAAAAAAATGAAAATGTTCAAGCACAAAAAGAAATAAATAAGTGAATTAAAACTTTGTTCCCATTTGAACTTTTTAAATAATTAAAATTGGACTTTCACTCTGTTAATAAATCCACCCTAAAAAATATAAATTATAGATTATTATAGATTTACTTTTCTTGACAAAATATTGTTTTGCACACAAAAACCTTCATTTTCATTTATAACATGGTTACACTGGCAAACATCATCTGTTCAAACTGCAACCGAAAGAAAGCTTAAATTTGATTTTCCAACAATGAGCCTTTGCCGGAACAAATGGTTGGAAGTGAAAAATTAATTGCTGTCGATTTATAATCAATGAGAATATGTAGGCCATATTAAATGACATGCTTTCTTATATTTTATTCTTCCAGAGCGTCCCACACCAAATTTCTTTATAAGCACATCCACAAGATGCACCACGAGTTCAGCGCTCCCATCGCCATCGCCTCTCTCTACTCGCACCCCGTAGAGCACATGCTCACCAACATCCTGCCCATCTACCTGGGCCTGGTAGGGAACAGGACTCACGTGCTAACCTCTGTGGCCTGGTGCGCCATCTCCACCTTCTACAAACTGAACAGGCATTCCGGCTACCACTTCCCCTTCTTTCCCAGTCCAGAGGCTCATGATTACCATCATATGACGTAAGATTACCATAAATTAATTATTATTCCTACTATTAATCATTGACTTATGATATCTTCAGAAATCCAATTTCAAGAATATGTATTCGCTCGCTCAGAAATAAATAGCTTAGTTGCTTTTTTATTTGTTTTAAAAACAAAAATAAACATTGATAAAATACATAAGTTGAACTACATATTCAGACTGATTGAAATTAAAAATGTACCTACTTAAGATTTAGGAGCACACGGCATTTCAGAATTTAATGCAAGTAGGTACATTATATTGTACCTTGCTTGAGATATTATAGAACGTTATCAGTTATGTAGATTTTGATAGTTAACTAAATGATGCTACCATGACAAAATGAAAAGAGAAACACTAAAAAGCTATGAAGTAAGTAACAAGTCGGAGTGATAAATAATGTTAAAGTATTATATTTAATTTACTACTTTTGCTACTCCTTTATTAATATGTACCCTTTTCCTAGTTCCTTTATCCTTCTCATCCTTCCCATCCCTTTTGCTCTTATTTAAATTTTTATATTCGTTTTTTTCTTCTCTTTTAACTTTTTATTTTGTTTTAAATTTGTTTTTACTTAGATTGTAGCATTTCACTGGTTCTGATTATGTCAAATTGTTTTGTTGATATTCACTTTTTACTTTATTTTTGTTTACTGTCTTTTTACTCTTGTTGCTATTCTTGCATTTTTTATTATATTACTAATTTTTAAAACTGAAAAACTATAATTGACCTGCCCGCTTTCCACTGCGAGCGGGAAATAGCTGAGTGGGAGCGGGAAATAGCTGAGCGGAGCGTAGTGAAATAGTTTTGGCCTTCCATTGCGAAAGAGTTATAAAAAAATAATGGTATTTGCCTTCCACAGCCAACGAGCTCGACGGAGTGAGCTAGGCGGGAAATGAGATGAGTCAGATGAAAGAGTTATTTGCCTTCCATCTACAGCGGGCTTAGCGGAGCCCACAGAGTAGCCAACTAGGCGAAATGACAGTGTGTGATGTCTCGTTGCAGCCTACGCCCAGATTAAACGTTTTAATTATTAATAAAAAAGTTTTTTTTTGTTTCGAAAAATAAAAAGTAATGTATTATTTTGCTTTAATACATAAAAAGTAGATGTTTGAAATAAAACATACATTTTAATATTTTCAAATTTATAAAACAATGTATGATGTGTTTTTGTAATTAATAATGTATGATGTGTTTTATCGCTGTCACGCAACTGCGCGGGTTGGCGCGGGGGGCACGGGGGAGCGGAGTCCGTTGAAAACTAGCGGCCGAGACCATGACACAGCGGACTCATTTTTACTCGCTCAGTCTGCTCCGCTCACTCCGCTGTCGGTGGAAGCACTTCTATGAAATTTACTGTTGCTAGTCGAGCGGAGTCCGTACAGAGTCCGCTGGAAACTCGCTCAACTCTGCGACCACTTTTGTAACTCTTTGTACTCGCTCAGTCCGCTCCGCTCACTCGCTGTCGGTGGAAGCACTTCTATGAAATTTACTGTTGCTAGTCGAGCGGAGTCCGTACGGAGTCCGCTCCGCTCACAGTGGAAAGCGGGCATACTTTGTTAACTGACATTCTTTCTATGTAATTAATATGTGCTGTTGTTTTTCGCATAAAAAAAAACTTGTTTGTCAATTTGCAGGTTTAATGAATGCCATGGAATATTGGGTGTGTTTGACAGGCTGCATGGAACAGATGGCAGCTTCAGGACAACAGTTGCTTTCAAAAGAAACAAGACCATCTACAGCTTAGCTCCGGCAAATGAATTGTATCCAGATACTAAGGATGAAAGCAATACACACTTGGATTAAAAGATTAATTCAATAACTTTATATCACCTACTCATGTGATTTTAATAAAAATTTAAATTTAAGAAGGATTGCAGGTTTTTATAGCAAGCTAGATATGGCAGAGGTTCTTTTTCAGGATTACTTGAGCATCGCCCATAGTTTGATTCATTTGAAAATGAGCATGCAGTTGATGAAATGTCAGTCTGATTATTATAGACCCAATGTATACAGTATAGACCACAACAAAGTAATCCTCTGTAAGAATCTCCTTTATTTCAAATGATTTATGCAGGTTTTTTGGGACATATGCATTAAATGTTTGACTAATCTAGTCAAATGATAGTGTGGGCAATTTTAACAATACTTCTTAATCAAAGGCTTGGACCGGTCCGTAGTCCGTAGTGGCAACACTTCGGACTCGTAAGTGGAAGGTTGTGGATTCGGATCCCGGCGGAGCACAAAAATATACCATTTATATTTTGAATGTGCTCTTCATAAACCTTTACCAATGACCGGTCACCAAAGGTCCATCCAGCCTTACAGCAACTGGGTCTTACTTGAGTAATGGCGCTTTGTAGCGACGACCAAGCTCGTACACCTCTGTGGCACAACAACAAGTGTCATAGACCCCTAGAGTCTTTAGAATCTAGGGAGTCTCCCGCACAGGATTTCTTAAAAAAAAAAAAAAAAAGGCGAGATAAATAATAGGAAAACATACTTAATCAATATTTTATTATAAATTTCTTCAGATATGTACATAATATTAACAATTTAATTAATATACTTGTTGGAAGACATTTTTTATGCTGCATTTTATTTTTAACATAGGAATAATTCAATTAACATTTAATTTAATTTTACCTCAAGTAAATACTTATACTTACATGGATACTCAACATTCATAGAAATATTTTTAAGTGTTGATCTGTTAACACAGTGAAAGTCCATTTTTATAAATATTTAAAAATATAAATGGTAAAACATTGTTTTAATTCACTTTATTATTTTTTTTTCCTTGAATATTTTCGCCTAATGAGGCATCTTCAAGAGCAGAATGGTTACAAATATAATTTTATAAAATAATTTTCAAAACAATTTTTTTTCCAAAACAAAATAAAATTTATATATTGGTGAGACAGGGAGATCAGTGCGCACAAGATTTAAAGAACATTCCAGAGCACTCAGAGGCTTATCTGCATACTCTGAGATGGCAAACCATTGCATTGATAAAGACCATACTTTCGATATTACCAATGTAGAGGTAATGCACTCTGAGTGTGAAGTGAGGAGACTGATGGCTCTGGAAGCGTTGGAAATCTACAAAAATAAAAAAAAGACTTAGTGAATGTGCAAATTCCCTATGTTTCACCAATATTGCAATAACTTGTTTTTTATTTTGTTATTATTATTATTATTATTTTATTTAACTAACACATTTTATTTTTATTGTATTAAAATTTTTAATTTCATTATACCTAACAATAATGCATTTTTGAATCTTACATTTGTGTTTAAAAATTTTTTATCTATGAATATTGCTTTTGTTTTGGAAAAAAAATTGTTTTGAAAAATATTTTATAAAAATATATTTGTAACCATTCTGCTCTTGAAGATGCCTCATTAGGTGAAAATATTTGAGCAAAAAAAAAGAATAAAGTGAATTAAAACAATGTTTTACCATTTATATTTTTAAATATTTATATTCATAGAAATCTTTAGGTAAAAGTGCAGTTATTGCCAAGTTACATAATATTTGGGCATATGTTCATGAAAGATAAATGAAGGAATATTTTTCACATAGTTTTCAATAGGTCAATTATAGTTGTAATATTATTACAATAATTTTAATGCAGTTTTCCTCACAAGATCATGTTATCAGCGTTGGTTATGGCCAAGAAACCTTAGTTTTAATATTCAATAACTTCAAAATGAAAATGTGTGTAAAAGGAATTTATTGTTTTTCTATGGGCAAGCAGAAACTGCCAAAATATGAGTGGAGCAAGATAATATGCAAAGCTAAATTTTTAAAAGGACGAAGGTTTTATGTCCGTTTCATAACTAAATTTTGAAATACAAATAAAATTATACCTAGCTTGCAGAGGAAAACACTTTCTACATTACTGTTATAACAATCACGCTTTGAAAGATATCTAATGCACTTCAAACGAAATGTGATTTTTATCATAAGGATGAGTTTTGAAAGTAGTCAAGTTTATAAGTAGTTTAGTTGACAAGCTTAGACCAAGGCATTCATTATAAAAAAGACATCTTACTTATTGCCGTCAGTTGGAAACCATTTGAGCATGTCGTTCATTTTCATAACAAGCATTCTGGAAATTAAAAAATCTAGAAATTTATTATATAAAAGGAAAGAAGTGATGCCATTACTTATGCTGTAAAGTCTTATTCCATTATCACATAGTTTTAGTTTAAATGCTTAACAAAGTATATTGCTTGGAATTATCTACTTACACAAATAAGGCAACGTTTGGTAAATCACAATAAATGCAGTCATGGGAGAAGCACGTCAATCATTGTACATGCCATCAATCAGGAAGTCCATCCTCCTGTAGTGTCGGTTCCTCCAGGCCTCCCTGGCTCGCCGCACCGCCTGGTAGGCCACCAGCCCCAGCACGGGGACGGCCAGCAGACTGAGGACCAGCGGAATCACAAACCCCACTCGACTGTGGGCCGTGGGATCAAAGTAGCCTTTACTGAACTGGGATATGTCCTCCAGCTTAGAGCGGGGGTGCTCCATGCTTTCCAAGACTTTAACAGTTTCTGCGCTGCTGAGGATTCGCTGGGTGGAGGCTGAGGTGGAGGACTTGGGGGCACTCTCCGAGGAAGGCGGGCGGTGGGAAGTCATGAGGACTTCTTCTGTCCCAATTGTTTTGAGAGGTTTCTTGGGAACGACTTCCTTGACAGCGGGAGCTGCAGATGAACTCACAATGGTTGGCTCCGATACAGGGTGAACTGTATCAGGTTGTTTGGGGAGCGTTACATTTTTAGACATCTTTTCATGACTGTCATCTGAATCAATTTCAATATTAGCACCTTTCCTAGGAACTATTGAGGATTTGGCGGTTTCTTGTGAGTTCTTATAATTTGATATCGGTTCTATCACAGAGGTTTCTACCTTTGTTTCCTCTTTTTCTGGCTTGGTAAGGACTGGCGTGCTCTTTTCCTTGATAGGGCCCCCGTCAGTGTAAAAGGTTGAACTAGATTGTCCCGTCCCATTGACACGTTCGAGATTCGTTCCAATTACCTTGTTGCTCTTGATTGACGGCCTCTCGTTCTCCTTACTTGATGTCAAATTATGAAATTGGGTGATGTTATTATCATTTTTAGTGTTTGCAATCGAACTGGCGGTTGTGGAATTATTCACACCTTTATCGCCTAATACTAAACACATAAATAAGAAAACACAAAAACAAACATTACTTGGATGTGACATTTTGAAAATAAGGTAATAAAAATAAAAGTCGAACTAATCCTAGGCCTGCGTCCACTAGCTTGCGTCTACATGGAAACGTCAATGAGAATCTGACAGCTGGAATGAGGACCACTTTCACACTGCTACCACCTTGATAATTTTGATTCCGTCAGCTTCGAAGTAAAATCCGTTAAACTCCGTCAGCAATGTCCCGAAAAACATTGTTTCTAAAATATTTAGCGTACATTGACGAACACACAAGTGTCAGTTACTAAAAAAGAAGAAAAAAAATAAAAAAGATTGACAGCTGTTTATTTGTTACAAAATATCATGGTACTAACTCTATGCAAAATATAAAAATACATATTATAATCTGTGATCAAAATGTCGACTAAATACTTATGGAAGTTTTTTGGAGGCTTGGGTGTTGCGATTCAATATGGTTGTTTAATGCACTGCACATTTGAATACATCGGAGACTTTGTCGTCGTAAGATAATTTGAATGATATCCTACGGAGGTACTTTGATGTAATTTATTTTCACCTCATTTTCGTATTGTTTTCATTTCAGTGCAGCGGCCCATCAATGGAACCGACACTGGAGTCTAATAATGTTCTCATCGCCGAACACATAACGCCTCGACTGTCGAAAATTCAGCGGGGAGACATCATCATAGCTAAATGTCCAAACAACCCCGAGCAGCACATCTGCAAGCGGGTGACGGGGCTGCCGGGGGACAAGGTGAAGGGGCAGTACTCGCTGTTTGGCGGGCAGACCATAGTGCCGAGGGGACATGTGTGGCTGGAAGGGGACAATGCTTCTAACTCAGCGGACTCTAGAATATACGGGCCAGTGCCTCAGGGCTTAATAAGAAGTCGAGCCGTTTGCCGGATATGGCCCCTTGATAGAATAACAACATTTTGATGAAAAATCTACTTTTATTTCATCGTATATTTAAAAGGATAAATGTTCTTATGTAATGCATTTTCATGTTAAAATAGATTTTAATTTTTTTTCGGTTTTATTGGTTATTTTGTTGATGTGTTGTTTTTTATAAATGAAGAAGTATAAGACTAAATAAAGAAGAGAAGTTAACATAAATTGTCTATTAATTTTGAAACACATTCTATCTTTTCTACATGGTTTTAAAAAAAAAAAGCAACTAAGCTACACATATAGGTGTAACTACTGGCCGCATTATCCCCGAAGGGTTCGCATGTGGCGAGTTGAGCCTATTTATTTTTACAGGTAAGGGGGCCAGCCTTACGCCAAGCACTTCAGTTGAAGTGGGGGTTTCCCGAGAGGACTGGTACTCATTTCTTGTGAAGGCTGAGTAAACCTTGCCGATATTTTATTTTGGGGTTTGATATTAACACCGAAACTGGAAATCATTTCGGACACCCTTGGTGGGATTCGAACCCGAGCTCACGGCATGGAATGCAAGCACTCTACCAACTGAGCTATCGACGGGACTAAAAATATTCTTAATATTCCATTTGTTTATGATTTGTATCTTTGCTATATGTATAACTTCAGTGCAATTTTAATTATTAACTCTTATAAATAGACATACCTTTGCTTTGAAGTTGATAAAAAAAAGTGTTGAATGTAAATAAAAATGTCCATTTTTTCAGGATGATGCGAGTCACCTCTTTTATTCATTACAAGCCATCAGCTTTCCTGATTGATTGAAACATGGACTCGGCTAATTTTATAGCTGTTACATGAACACATTGTTGATCCTCTGTCACCTGCTCCTTGATTGTTCTCATCTATGTGTTGCCAGTCTGGCATGGCTCCTGGCCCAATCCATCAAATGAAAACACTTTTTTCTATGTTATGAACTTGGCAATGATTTAGAAACAAGTGTTTTTTTTCGCCCAGGTGAAGGTCATATCTATGTAACTAGGTTCTTCAGCAACCAAAAACAATTTTTTGATTTTAATTTTTCTCTAGAAACCCATCCATATGCCATGATTTTTTTGTTGTTTTTGACATTTGTCAGTCCATTGTTCTTCTGCCCCAAAACCCCGATACTTAATGGAGTTCCAGTAGCTTTGCTTACCTAATAAATGAACACAATAGAAAAATAAACACATTTCAGGATTTGACTAATAACATAGTTTTATTTGAACAGATTTTTTTGCCTGCCTGAAGTGTAACATTTCTTCAAAACAAAAAAAATCTGAAATATGAGGGTAAAGTCATCAACAAAACATTGTTTGTGTGAACTTGGTTCATTACACTTGATGAATTCGATTAAGAGCTATAATAGGATGATATTCAGTTTTTATTCACTATCAACTAGATTGTCATCATTCAAGAAGTCAATCACATTCATAATATCCTAATGAATTTGTCACTAAATGAGATTTACGTTAAATGCACAGCCCTAAAACACTTAGGTATAGTATGACTGACTTTCAATTTGAAGATGAATTATAAAACCAACGACCTATTTCTCTACAAATTATATCTAATCCTTTCATGAACAATATTTTTTGCTTCAGTCCAATAATACTTTTGCTATATCAGATCCATGTAAATTTCAAATTGTAATATTTTTTCATAGGTAGAAGTCGCGCCATGTAAAAAGAACGCTGAGGGGAAGTGGAGGGGGTGTGTCTGCGCATGGGCTACAGTCGCGCAAGTACCAAAAAGTCCGCTAAATCGCCTACTGCGCAGCTCGCCGCCAGCGTTCTTTTTACATGGCGCGACCTCTATATAATAGGAAAAAGAAAACTAAATTTGCACAATAATTAAAAAAAAAACACTTGTTCACTACAGCTACTATTAAATTAATGCAGATTTAATTTAATTTTAATAATTTATTTTGTACGAAATGTAAGTTCTTCAACACCAAATTAAAAGAATATTAGTACTTGAAAAGAATCAGGATCAATAAAATAGTAAAGCAAAAACAATGAAAACCAGAGCAGCAAGGAGCATGTTTTTATTAGAGATTTTATGAATAAAAAATAAAAAAACGTACATGATTGTTCTCATAATGCCTCAATTGGGTGTTATGGAAAAAAATGGCAATCAAGGATTTTTTAAAATTATAAATGGAAAAAATATCCTTTGCTCCACATATTTATTTCATTTAAAAAAAAAAGTAATATGATTTATTGTAGCTTTTGATTCTGACTCAATTGTGCCTACTTTTTTATTATTGTTTTTTGGGGTTAAGACATAAATTTAGTAAGTTTAAATCAAATTTTTGATCAAAATGATATTACATTTGGTATCATGTGCGTGTTAAAATATAAAATGTAAAGTAATGTTAAGAGATTAAAGTGAAACAAAGTATGTGTATTGCACCTGATAAAAGGTGAGAACAGAAATTAAAAACTAGGCGTTTATTTAGTCATCACAACAAAATATAGTACATTATTTTTGGTGGAGACATTGTGAAAGTACTCTACTTTTGCAGAATATTATTCAAAATTAATTCCATTCATAATATTTCATATTTAAATGTAGGTTGATGCACTTTGCTTGCATTCAAAACCAGAGATTCTGGGTTCGAACCTCACCAGGGGTGTCAGAAATTATTTCCCATTGACGTTTTATTCAAGCCGAAATCACAGTACCGTCAAGGTTTGTCAATCTTGGCAAAAAATGAAAACCTGCTTCCTCCGGACACATTATGAAGGTGTTGGAGGGTAGTTTTGAAAGATATTAGTGACTAAGTATTGAAACTACCAGTCAAACATCACTTTTAAACTTATCTACAACAAAAAATGCCAATTTCTGAATGGATCACCATCCACTAAAATAATGTGATACCAAAAAAAAATACAGGCAAGAATTTAAAAAGTAACAAACTATACTCATCGATTCAAGAGCTCTAAAAATATTTTGGTCATACATCTTTAAAATAATGAAATTCTAGCTACTCAATTTTACAGATAAATACAAATTTTATGAAAAAAGGGAAGCTATTGATGCTGCTTCAGTGAGATTTTTCAGTTATTTTCAGGGTGAAACATACAAATTATGAATATAAAATATGCAATAAGTAAAAAAACTATTCCAAAAAGTTTAAAACTTATAAAATCATTCTTAGCACATAAGAAATATACTTTTCACTATTCTAAAAAATAAAACTCTATACACTGTAATCTCAAATCTAAATATTTTATTCTAATAAAAAGTGTGTAAATACAATTTAGAATAATAGGATCTTTATACATTACACTCCTATTCATTATAATAATCTAGAGATACAGTGATGTATGAATATAATACTACTAAATACGGTAGCAATCTTAGACTTTGTTCATGAACAAAGCTTCCTTACAGATAATGAAGTATTCCAATACCTAATGTACGTTTTTGAGGCATCACTTTTATAAAGAAACAGTCGACAGAGATATAAATTGTTTAAATATAATGTTCCTACTAAGCCCACCAGCTACAGAATGTAGCCATATTTAAATAATAAGTATCATTTCTCAATGGTTTAAAGTACAGGCCATACTTCAAAACTAGTTCCAACAAAAACTTCAATTAACTGCCATGTATTTAAGCTAAATGAAAAGAACAAACTTGTGAGAATCTTGCAGGTAGGTTCTTTTGTTCAGTTTAAATACAATTTAACTTTTGTTGAAACTACACACCCAAAGATATAAATTAATTTAACTAACAGCGATCATAGCTCTAATCCAAATGCTTTGCATATCTTATTTTATTTCATTCTTTGAATTAAAAATAGTTTGTGTGCGACATTAAAGGACCAACCTGAACATCAATTTGTAGAGGATACACCAATTACAGTCATGTTCATGGTGAATTGTTTGGTTACATTGATTATATTAGAGCAAGCATAGGCAACCAAATGTGATGCATACGTCTCACTTTGTGGGATTTTTATTTTTAACTCTACTTTAGGCACGGGTGAGCATCCCATACGGGCACACATACCCATAAGATAGGCAACGTGCTTTCAACCTTGAAATTACAATAGGGTATTTGCAGTAGTGAGGTATATGATAAAAAGTATATTATTTTGATAGATTTCGAAAAATCAAATAATAATATGTTGATTTGAAGCCGAAAATATTTTTTTTCGATTTTATTTTTATTTTAAATTTGGACAAGTTTTTAAACGGATATGAGATCTGCTTCTTTTATTTCTGGTGCTGTGACGTCAAAACGTGACGTCACTTTCTTTTATTGACATTCCATACTCTGTTGACATGTGTTGTTGACAACAGAAACTAATGAAAACAACAGAAACAAATGAAATGTTTTTAAAGAAACACACAAACTTGTTGAAAAAACAACAGCCTCAACGGTGTAAACATGAACAAGCGATGTTTGAATGACATGGATGTGAGGGCTGTCAGTTGATACGGCGATGTTTACAAGACCGTGACGTCACCCGAGAAAATTTCATCTTTGTAGTAGCGTTTTGGCACGGAAATTAAAAAATCGATTTTAAAATGCTTATAACTTTGCTAAAAATACAACTAAAATTAAAATTCAAGAAGTTTTGTAATAAAGCATAAACGAATTGAAATCACAAAAAAAAGAAAAATGTGAAAATACCCTATTTATGGTTCAATTTGAATGATTGCCAAGTTTATTTAAATCACATGCTTTATTTATTTAAAAAAAATTGCCAATATATTAAGGATAATAGTTCAAGATTTTTTGAAGATAAGTTTTTTTAAATAAAACTTATCTTAAACCATTTTTTTCTCTAACGGTTGCCATTTTAAAGTTATGATAGATCTCTACATATATAACATTAGAATGAAGTTCAGGTTACTAATTTAATGAAGCCATGTTTATAATAAATTAAATCTATGAACAACATTTCAAAACATAATTAGACTTCACAAAATCAATCTTATATCAGTGCAATCCATGAAGAAGATCCAAGAAGATAACAGAATTAATTTATTGATGAAACTGGAATTCTATTTTTTCTATTTGTTGCAGGAAGTTAATGAGATATAACATAAATATTTTTTTATTAATCCACCCTACATGTTAAAAGTCAGCAAGGTATATTTTTTTTCAAGAGGCATTTCTGACTTGAATACGGCTGAATCTCTGCTAAGCAGATTGGGGAATATCATTAAATTGAACTGAGGAAGATTGGTTGCACAATAAATGTCTAACATATGATTTGACCAAAATCTAGAAACATCCAACCAAACTCAGACAACCAAAATGTCACTCTCGTTATCACACGCACGCTAGAATAGATTATATATTACTGAACACCATGAAGTAGCCCACGCGAGGGTTGGCATCACTATGTTGACATAAGAATTGTGTTAAGGAGCGCTCGCAGGAGGCTCCGCTGTCAGACGCAGGACTCCCTGTTGGGGGCCGAGGAGGAGAGAGGCGTGGGGAGCAGCTCCGAGGGCTGGGGTAAGAGGGCCCCGCTCTCCAGCGCGTCAGGCTGCTGGCTGGACGCTGACACGTTGCGCTGTCGACACAGGTACGGCGTGGCGGCTGGAGACGTTGAGGGTGTGTCTCGAGACTGCAATATCACGAATAACAAAGTCAATTACAATTTTTATTCATATTGTAACGTTTTTACTGGGTTCTCTTTGAATTAAACTGCAATTATTTATTTAAACATAATTTATATTACACAATGTACAACAATTGATTTCCAGCTCTGGTTTTCAAACTTCACAGCTGAATGTTTAATGGACACTTTCGCTGCTGCTCTATTACAGTCCTCTTATATAGGTGCAACAGAGATCTTTCTTGCATATTCCAGATCATTCTTTGATCTCTCGCTCACACCGGACTACACACTACTAATACCAGATGGTTCTACCCACACTATCGTACATGTATAGGTGCGCGTAGGTACTTTTAGTCCGTAGTTCGTAACATTATCATCATCATACTAGTGCCAGACTGTTCATGTATGCATGCACAGTCGCACATACTCCAAGTTCGTAACAATATTGATGTCTGGACTGGAGAGTATTTTAAATTTGGGGAACATTAATAATTAAAGAATGTATAAAATACCTGTTTGTTGGTGCCGCAGCATGTTGCTGTGTGGCAGGGAGGGTCCGCTGTGGGGCAGTGCAGGGCGCAGGGAGGCTCCACCGTGCCATTGATGCCTTGGAAGCCCTGCAACAGACACCACGCTGACTTAATCACAGCTCATATCATGTACTCAAATATACCAGTTGTTACAGCACAGAGTGTGAGAGGACAGAAAGAAAAAGTGAATCTATGTGCTAAATTAACGTAGAGAATTACTCTCATTCATGTATTTTTTGTGTCAGTATTATAACAGGTTTTTATTGTAACTTGCTTCGGTTTACCTTAGGTGCGTACATCTATGAATCTTGTAATGTTACAAATCATACAGTGGAGTAAAAAGCCATACATAAATTATTTTTCTACATATCATTTTAACAATTATTTATGCTCTCTAACTGAGAGGTGGGTGATAGAATGAGAGTCTATTGTAAACATTGCTACATTCTTTAAAATCCACCGATGTTCATTTAAGGCAAATGCTAAGCAAGATGAAGTGTAAAACATTTGTTTATTTGCAGTTCAGGTAATCATTTCCAAGAACAAAAACTGGTTTTGCAAATTTATACATGCCTGCTTGCTTATGTGCATCGAGTTGAAACCTTCAATGATGATATACCTCAGAAAATTGATAAAGATGGAATGTAAAATCAATAATGTCATACTTCCATTCCCTCCGCTGGTAGTTCAATGAATTCAGGTTGTATTGTGGTTGAATGGATGCCTTCATTGTGGAAGAACTCCTTCACTTTTTCTGCAATCTTCATGTACTCTGATAAATTACGACACCTTGAAGTAAAATCAAACAGAGTTAGTGGTTACTTATTGGCCTACAACAAGGACATTTAAATAGTATGCTAAGTGGATTATGTAAAATAATAAGAGCATACTTGATACAAGTAATAATCAGTTGGTTTTTATTTCTCAGTGTACAATGTAATCTATAATCTAAGTTTTTTTTTTTTTTTTTGGTGCACAACAGGTTGCCCTAATTACAGTGCACCCTCACAGCCATCAACAAGCTGGGAGGAACTCTTTTACCATACTTTTGAAGGTGTCTACATTATATTAAATATATCTATTTTTGACTCGTTAATGAGTTTGACACTCAAAAAGATCATGACCTCGCCCCCGATTATAGTAATTTGGTACAAACAACCTGAAACCCTCCAACAGGGTGGGACTGTCTATTAAACCATTGGTGACTTTATAAGTGAGCACCATCAGGGTCCCGTTGCGCCTAGTTTCTAAGCTCCTGAAGCCAGTTTCCCGAAGCAGGTCCTCATGGTGCATGAACTGAGGGTAGTTTCCCTGCGTTCTCATGAGGAGGTACCTCAGGAACTTCTTCTGGAGCTGTTCTAACATATTAATGTACTTCCGCTGATGAGGTGTCCACACCTCAACAGCGTACTCTAATTTAGATCGAACGACGCAGCTGAAGACATCCGCCATCGCCCTGGGCTCTGTAAACTGTTTACAGAGTCTAATAACAAAACCCAGAAGCCGATAGCATTCGGTCGTCAACTGCGTCATATGGTCTGAGAAATTCAGTCCGGGATCAAAGACAACTCCCAGATCCCTGAATGAGGTCACACGATGATGATGATGATGATGGATGATTTCTTTTCTGTGGCGCCATTTAATGGTCCAGGACCATCTCAAGGGCGCCATGGCTTCTGGAGAAAAGTAGTGTCTTCAGTTCCTTTCTGAAGGTGGTGGTAGGCTGGTTCGCGCGAACACCGATGGGTAAATTGTTCCAGGCCACCGGCCCGGCCACCGCAAAGCTAGTTTAGTAACAAATATTTGCCCACCTATACTATACTCATGAAAAGTGGGATTATGAGATTTAGTGAAGGACATGATAACGCATTTCTTAAAATTTAAGAAGAGTTTGTTTTGCTCAGCCCAAACTGCTAATGCGTTCAAGTCCTCCTGTAATTTTACGCAGCATTGAGTGTCTATAATCTTTGTATAGACCTTCAAGTCATCTGCGTATAATAGACACGAACTATGTTTTATGATGCCAACAACGTCATTGACAAATATGAGGAAAGCCAGTGGGCCCAAATTGGATCCTTGCGGGACTCCAGAAAGTGGTTGAACTGTCAATGATGTATAGCCATTAATATCAACATATTGTTAAAAGTTGCAAAGATATATGAAAATTTAGAATTCCTATCAAATGCATGCCCAAAAACAGACACATGTAAGTTCGCACTTACAGATGCTGCATGTGTACTTACAAATTAAAATTCAAACCTCAAATGAACATAAGCCTTGCAGCTTTTGCCGACCTTCTCTGCAACAGGGGTAACATTGGCAAAGTGAATCATTTTTACAATATGGGTGGTCAGCCTCATACCAACCTATAAGTCAAGGAATTAAGTAGGATATTGAATATTTTAAAGATGGATTGATATGACAGTCAGATAAAAACTGATCAATGAGGTTAATAATCAAAATTATTGTTTAATTTATTGAAATATGATTAGGATATTGGCATTTCATAGAGATCGACGCTTGATAAATCAATTGCTGATATAAACTGACCTATTGCTGACAATCTTTAAATGAATTATTTTTTATTATCATCCTTGCCTTAGCAACCATGTAGAAGGCCACGGTACATAATTAAATGATTAGGCGATGACAGAACTGTACAATGGGCCTGTGAACTTGGATATGGCATAAAGGCAATGAGTACAATGTTGAATGAAATTGATTTAATAGAATGTTAATACCTTATGTGAGCCGAAGCGATAATTCTGTCTCCAGCCAATTGCCAAACATGGAATTCATGCACAGCTATAACACCGTCCACTCTTTCCAGCAATCTCTTTTCAATAGCATCTACCTGAAAGTAACAACAACTATTTGAAAAAACAATAAATAAAGTAAGTTTTTAGTACTGTTTTACAACAAGGCCAATTCATTCCGTGTGATCACAATTTCAAAGCAAAAATATCTTACACCTTAAAAATTGAGGTCTTTGCAGACTATGAAGAATGGATATAAATGCGTTTTTCATTGATTTACTGCTTTATTATGTGAAATAGAAATTTCCATCAAAATAAGACAAAACCAATTCCTCATTTTAGCCATATGTTTAGCCATTATGCCAGTTGCTAACAGCATTATTCTGCATTGTGATGGTCTTCACTGAAAATTAATAAGGTATGTTTGTAAAAAAAAATGAAATACCAAAGAGAAATTATATCGAAACGGAGTTGATATTGTAAGGAAAATTGTTACAAATTGACTCAGCACAAAGTTCAATTTGGAATTATTTTCTTGCGAGGCAAAGGTTACACTTGTATGAGACTATGGTCCTAAGCAATCAATAACAAAATGAATAAGAGTTTTAGGTTTACCCGGCCCGCTGATGTTGCTGGAGATATGTTTTCCGGGATCTATTGCCGTGGTCTATGGGAGCTGGAGCTTCCGGATGTTTTGTCTATTTACACATACTTTCATCACAGTTTTCATCAAAATCATCTTCACCATCACACTTCACGCTGAAAAAGCCCATCGTAGACATGGGCGAAATGTCCAGAAACTCCAGCTCCCATAGACCACGGCAACAGATCCCGGAAAACATCTCTTCAGCAACAATAACAAAATGTTTGTTTGCCCTTTCCATAGCAGCCCAGCTGACATCACATGGCAGAGGAAATATATATTTAGAATGTGTTGTTTGACTTACTTGTATGTGTGTTGGGACGGTCTGGAGTAGAATTAACGCAGATTCTCTGAGTAACGGCCACACAGAGTGCAGGATAAGGATGACCAGCACTATGCTGAGGGCCGGGTCTATGTAGAACTTGTACTCCCACTTGGTCAACCACACAACTAAGGCGGAGCAAACCACAATCACCGATCCTGGAATCATTCAATTATATTGCTAACATTTTTCATCGGAGATAATATAATCTATAATCTAAGTTGCAAGGATATATTCATTTCTGTACCTTAGAGTATAAACAACGGAAGTCCACTTTTTTGCATTTTTGAGTTAATGATGCAGAAATTATTATGATTAGGTGTTCTATAAGTGGTAAAAATATTGGAGTCCTCGGACTCATAGTTACTGAGATATCAAGTGTAATAAATATGAGATGCACATAAAAGTGCGAGCATAAACCACGGAAGTTCCACATACGTTGTTCACATTACTTTACATTAAATAAATATCGATAAAAGAAGATAAACAGTTTTTACAGATCAAAGATATCTCGTCTAGTTTAGAAGTTATGATGGTTTAAAAAAGTGCACATTTTCACTAAAACTCGTCTCCTACACATTTTACTAAATGTGACTACCGTTGTTTATGCTCTAAGGTACAGATTTAAAGCTCTCAGATGTATGCCCACAGACCAACACGTGTAGTTCGCGCTTACAAGTGCTGAATGTGTACTTACAAATAAAATCCAAACCTCAAATGAACATAAGCCGCACAACTTTTGCCGACCTTCCCTGACACAGGGGTGACATTGGCAAAGTGAACCATTTTTTACAGTATGGGTGGTCAGCCTCATACCAAGCTATGAGTCAAGGAGATGTAATGGGATAATTGACAATTTGAATCTGCGGTGGTGCAATAATTAAACTAAAAAATTAAATAAAAAAAAGTATAGTAAAAAGTAGGTACAAACAAAATACTGTCAGCTAATCGCTCCTACTTCTGGCCTCATAAAACAATTTAAGTCGAGGCTACTGTCACGGAAATGTAAAACCACTCTGTACAAAACCCTAATAAAACCAGTCCTCACATATGCCTCCGAAACCTGGACACTGACCAAGCGTGACCAATGCTCTCATCCGAATTGTATAAGCTGTACCAGGACGCTGATGTGGTCCGCTCAATAAAGGTCAACAGACTGCATTGGCTGGGGCACATTCAGCGAATAGACCATCGGAGCCTGGAGAAGACGATTGTGATGACGAACCCAGGACAGTGGGAAGACCACGTTCAAGATGGCAGGATGGAGTGGTGGCGGATTGCCGTGCAGTGGGAATGTGGGACTGGAGGAGGAAGACGTTGGATAGAAAGCGCTGACAGCGGTTGCTGAGGGAGGCCAAGACTCACCCCGGGTTGTCGTGCCAATGATGATGATGAGGTATAAACATGTGTTAACATTTTGTTTTCGATATACTTGAGTGACTTGCTTGCAATGGACACAGCGCAAATTTGAATTGAGAACTTTTTTCTCTGCGGGCAAAACGTCACACTGTATGGGACTACCGCCCTTAGCAACCAATAACAAATTGTTTGTTTGCCTTTTCCCTAGCAACCTGGACGTGTGATATCACAATTTTGTCTATGCCAATTAATGTGCAGACCTCATAAAATTGGTGAACAATGAAATATTAAATTGAGGATGTACTTATGCACTTGTAAATTATTTTACAGATATATTTTGTTTGTAAATGTTCTCACTATGCATCTATCTCATAAAAATCCATCAGCTGTGTCAAATAAAACTGGAATAATTATTATCACTGTCTGATACCATGCAGTACTTAATTGTTTATTTATTGTGATAGGGCACATTAAAAATAATTCATGGCGGAGAAAAATTACAATCATTACAAAAATTGTACAAATGTTCAGTTAAAGAACAGTTCCTTGTAAGAAATGATTGATAGCCATAGTGTATTCCATACATCACTTTTTGACTGAAAATTGTTAAAAGCAACATTATCCGCAGATATCGCTCGGAAGAATGTTTATCTGAGAAAACTATGTATCCTACGCTACGAGTTCATTCAAGTGAAGCTTTAAGGTGGATGTCCCAATTATTGGCAGCTTAAGGAAATTTTTAAATTGAAAAGCTCATAGAAATTCGAATTTTTATCTGATTCTGTTTTTTTTTGTATCAGGACATTGGAAATATGCTGCAGTATTTAAAAAAGAAAGAATTCAATCAAAATTATGTGAGGAAATAAGTTTTATTTAATTAATTGAACAAAAACTCCGATGTCCCTATTATGTGTTCTGAGAGATGTCTGGAGTCCATATTATGAGAGAAACAATCACTTTTTCCCTTTTATGTGGTTTTTTAGTCTATTCCTGGGTCTTTGATTTGCACTTTTTTACACTTTAGGCACTTTTCTACTCTATGGTCGCTTTTTCCCCATTTCCTGTTTCCCTATTTCCAGTTCCCCCATAACCCGGTCGCCATTTGTCATAAAGCGTCATTTTTCCCTTGTGGTCACATGTCAGTTGAATTCACCTTCGAAAATTTGAGTGAATTGACAATATTCCTGGGCAAAAACATTTAAAAAAGAGTGTTATTTTACCATCTTGTGTCCCTGTGAACAATTAAAAACTAAAACAGGCGAAATTGTGGTGTTTAAAAGTGTATAAGCGTGGCATACCTACAAAAATATAATGTATTTTTGTGGGTATGCCACGCATTTACGAAAAACGTTTTTCGTTATTTTAACGGAGTTTTTACTTTAGATAACATCAAAATCAGTGTTATGAGTTGTGATAACAAAAAAGGGCCACCTCCCGCCGAAATCTCACAGGATTCAGGTGATGTGGATGCATTGAGGTATATATACTAGAGACGTAACGTTGCTCGAAACACGTAGCAAGCATCCTGTAGTAAGTCAAAAGTCGTACTCGAGAAAAACCCGATTTTGAGGCTCGTCAGTCTCACGCAGACTTACACAGCGAACGGACGTAACAGGTGGTAATACATATTGCCATAAATGTCTAAATATTGTGATTGGAGTTTTCAAACACCATTGTTTGTGAACTTGATCAATTATACAACATGCACAAATGAAAAAAACACAACATACTAGCACAGATTAATTATTAAAACAATTTATTTTTGAAAAAAATTAGTTTTTCTTAAATATATTTTAATTAATGTTACACATTTGACACCGACAATAAGGTTGTATACTGCCGGGTTGCTGGTTGAAGACTTGCTCATATTATTTTTAAAAGTAAAGGACTAAAGTTACATTTCATTTTAATCTGACATTCATTTTTAATAGTATTACTGTAGGGGAATTTTATATCAGAGAATTATGACATCCAGCCCTTTTTGTCGTGTTTGAAGTCTGCCATGTGTTTGCTAAAATTATTGCTATCTCGTTTTAACCTGAGAGTACAGTGCGCGTTATTCGATGCAGAAGCTGGATAAAAACTGATTGTCTCCTTGCATCTGCATTAAAACGTTTCCAACGGACTTCGGCTTGACATTTTTTTCCTGATTGTATGATGGTTGCGGCTCTATAGTATGTATATATCTCAATGTGTGGATGTAAAAATGCGGATGACACTTCGGAATCAGGTTCACCGCCGCGGCGTCAGAAACGGCTTAGGGTTGTCTTGGACCCAAGGATAGATTATCTGGTTTCCCAGAGGGAGCCACTTAATGCAGACGAGTCCTTCACCCGAAATGGACTCTCAAATAAAGGAAATGACCGAATCCGGAGTTATAGAAGCAGCGGAGTCATCTCCCAGCTTCTTATCAAAAATGTTCCTAACACTCAAATCGGACGATTCCCCGAGAATGATTTTCAACCAAAATCGTTAAAACTTCTTCCTAGACCCGGCTCGGTTCGAACTCATAAGCCACTACAAAGTGTCAGAGTTTCTTATCAAAAATGTTCCTAACACTCAAATCGGACGATTCCCCGAGAATGATTTTCAACCAAAATCGTTAAAACTTCTCCCTAGACCCGGCTCCGTTCAAACTCATAAGCCACTACAAAGTGTCCGAGTTTCTGCAGCCAAACGATTGGTTGTCGAAAATAGACCTATCGCAAGCTTACTTTCATCTCCCAATAGCACATCGGAGATTTTTGCGACTGGTCTATCGAGGAGAATTACTTCAGATGACAAGTCTGCCCTTTGGCCTTTCATCTGCCCCCAGAATGTTTGCAACCCTCACAAATTGGGTAGCCCAACTACTTTCTGCTGCGACGAGATATCCGGACAATCGTTTATCTCGACGACTTCCTCCTTGCGAACCAATCCAAGGACGATCTTTGTCGGCAATCGCATCTTTGGCCTTTCATCTGCCCCCAGAGTGTTTTCAACCCTCACAAATTGGGTAGCCCAACTACTTACTACTGCGACGAGATATCCGGACAATCGTTTATCTCGACGACTTCCTCCTTGCGAACCAATCCAAGGACGATCTTTGTCGGCAATCGCATCTTTGGCCTTTCATCTGCCCCCAGAGTGTTTTCAACCCTCACAAATTGGGTAGCCCAACTACTTACTGCTGCGACGAGATATCCGGACAATCGTTTATCTCGACGACTTCCTCCTTGCGAACCAATCCAAGGACGATCTTTGTCGGCAATCGCATCTTTGGCCTTTCATCTGCCCCCAGAATGTTTGCAACCCTCACAAATTGGGTAGCCCAACTACTTACTGCTGCGACGAGATATCCGGACAATCGTTTATCTCAACAACTTCCTCCTTGCGAACCAATCCAAGGACGATCTTCGTCGGCAATCGCATCTAGCAGTAGATATCCTACAATCTCTGGGGTGGTATGTAAATCTCCAGAAGTCAGTGCTCTTCCCCACTCAACAATTAGAGTACTTGGGAATCGTTTGGGACACGCATAACAATTGCAAATTCCTTTCTTACCGGAAGCAAGAGGCATTGTGCCACTCACTTCGAGCAATACTGACTTCTCGAAAATGGTCCTTAAAACTGGCGGAAAGTCTCCTAGGAAGACTAAACTTTGCCAGCTTCATGGTCGCCTCCACTGCAGACAATTGCAGATAGCGAGCAGGCCACTGAAGCACCTGTCACCAAGAAGGTCTTTCTTGCCGGAAGCAAGAGGCATTGTGCCACTCACTTCGAGCAATACTGACTTCTCGAAAATGGTCCTTAAAACTGGCGGAAAGTCTCCTAGGAAGACTAAACTTTGCCAGCTTCATGGTCCCCTCCACTGCAGACAATTGCAGATAGCGAGCAGGCCACTGAAGCACCTGTCACCAAGAAGGTCTTTCTTACCGGAAGAAAGAGGCATTGTGCCACTCACTTCGAGCAATACTGACTTCTCGAAAATGGTCCTTAAAACTGGCGGAAAGTCTCCTAGGAAGACTAAACTTTGCCAGCTTCATGGTCGCCTCCACTGCAGACAATTGCAGATAGCGAGCAGGCCACTGAAGCACCTGTCACCAAGAAGGTCATGACAAATGACCGAGGACAGCTTACAAGTAATAGAGTGGGGGATAGGGAATGCGAACGAATCAAGTTCCATCCACAGGGAAACCTGCGAACGTTTCTTGACAACAGATGCGTCAGACTAAGCTTGGGGAGCAACTCTGGACGACTTGATGCTGTCAGGACAGTGGACCGTTCAAACAAAAGAAGCGGCACTCCAAACGAAAAGAGTTGTTCGCTGTTTTCACAACCCTGCAACGCACAGCGCACAACCTTTCTGGCTCCGAAATTCTGGTACAATCAGACAACAAGACAGTAGTCGCCTACATCCGCAAGGAAGGGGGCACCAGATCCAAAACACTCCTAAATCTTACCCGAGATCTGTTGACTCTGGCAGGCCAATGGGAAATCTCGCTAACAGCGCAGTACCTACCGGGAAGATACAACGGAGACGCGGATCACCTATCAAGAGGAAGATCCCCTCCAGAGTGGCATCTTTTATCAACGGCAACGAAGGCCATTTTCAATCATTTCGGAGTACCAGATATAGACCTGTTCGCATCCACGACGGCACACATGAGTTCAACTTACGTATCCAGAGACTCCACAGACTCATGCGCAATCTTTCAAAACGCGGAAGAGAAAAGACTGCTCCTGTCAGGATGGAGAGCTTCCACACTCAACACATATAAACCTGCTTGGCAAAGATGGTGCCGCTGGATACTGGCGGAAAATACCCATCCCAACACATCATCTCCTAATCAATTGGCAAGGTATCTAGCGCAACTGTTCATAAACAAAAAACTGTCATACAGGACTATACTGGTACACAAGTCAGCCATCGTAACCTTCTGCAACCCAATGATGGAAAAGAATCTCAGCTCAGATTTCCTAGTGAAACATACATTAAAAGCCATAGCAATGGTAAGGATTAACCCTCCTAAGTCCCCTGTGTGGAATCCGCAGATAGTGAAAGACTGGCTAGTCAGGAACACTCCTCGTTCAGATTCTCTCTATGAAGTTGCGTGTAGAACAGCAATCTTACTTCTGTTATCCTCAGGAAGAAGAGTACACGATCTGACCTTGCTAAATATCACAGAAGGAAACATTCTAGACGAAGGCACATCAATTGTGTTAATTCCATTTGTTGGATCAAAAACAGATACACTTCTGGAATCCAAGGAACACAACGTCAACCCAGTCTTCTGGATAAGGAAGCTGATTGAACTATCACGCGAAAGGAGATCAGGACAAAATATTTATAACCTGTTCATCAGCACCCGAGGACAAGTGAAGGCAGCTACAAGAACAATCATAGGAGGATGGGTAAAGAACACACAGCAGGAGTAGAGGCCACTCCCGGCAGCACACGTTCAGCGGTCGCATCACTTAATTGGCTGGAGAACTACCCAATAGAAAACACTTTCAGAAAATACTATCAGAAAGAGATGTTGAAACATACAGCTCCAGAAGATCCCTCCCTATTTCAACCAGTTAATATCAAATAAAGACGTCCCCGGTCACCAGGAGATAATAGACAGATCTCTCATAATATGGACTCCAGACATCTCTCAGAACACATAATGGGGGAGTTTTACCTACCATTAAAACTCTTATTATGTTTCTATAGATGTCTGGAGTCCAGGTAACCCCTACCTGGTGTATTATGAGCTTTATGACAAATGGCGACCGGGTTATGGGGGAACTGGAAATAGGGAAACAGGAAATGGGGAAAAAGCGACCATAGAGTAGAAAAGTGCCTAAAGTGTAAAAAAGTGCAAATCAAAGACCCAGGAATAGACTAAAAAACCACATAAAAGGGAAAAAGTGATTGTTTCTCTCATAATATGGACTCCAGACATCTATAGAAACATAATAAGAGTTTTAATGGTAGGTAAAACTCCCCCATTATTGGCAGGTGAAATTCGGATTTGTCCCAATTATTGGCATACCTTTGTCCCATTTATTGGCACCTCAGTTTTTTAATCGATACTTTAGTTACAGCTAACATTTTTCTTAAAAAGGGGGAAGTTTTTATCAGAATAAGTGCAGAGAAGTTCAAGGAACAAATGTTTATTAAATTTTGGTCGAAAAATATAATATAGTTATAGAAATAAATAAGAGAGGTGACAATTTTTTTTTTTTTTTTTTACATATTCACAAAACATCTTATTCGATGGCATTTGCAGGTCAACGTCTTCCGTGTTTTTTTTTTCGCTGAAGAAGTCACTTCTGGATCATCTGCCTTTATCTCTTTAACCTCTTTCTTCAATTTTCTCCAGACGATGAACAAATTAATATCCTCCATATTCATTTTCATTTTTTTTTATAATCACTCGCTTCCATATCCAAACATTTCCTGAAACTTTGTTATTTTACTGGTCCTACTAGTTTCTAGTCTGGAAAGTAGTTTATCAAGTATATCTTCATCTCCATCTTGTTCTGGTGCATTTTTAGTGCTTGAATGATTCACGGACGGAATTTTGCTAAAGCCAATTGCATTAACGTTCCACGGAAAGAGTCCGTACTTGCGTAAACCATTCTTCAAAGTATCAGGTTTGACAGATTTCTGAATTGAGGATGCTAGGAGGGGAGCGAAGTCTTTTTTCTTCAATTCGTAGTGCATATTATGTGTCTCCATGTGTTGGTTTCTTCCTTCCATGAATGCTTTAAGCTTGGAAAGACAGCGACATCCATCGGCTGAATGATATGAGTGGCGTTCGGGTAAAATGCTACGAGTATTATACCAAGTACTTTATCTCCTTTAAGACTAAGAAAAAAAGCTGCTTCATCAGCATTAAAAATCCGCTCTGGAACTTTTGTCATCGGCATTAATGATAATGCGATCACCTAATGTGTTGTCAGGGTCTAAGATATTTGGCTTCTCCGGGTCTATCGCAAACCTCTTGCTCTGTAGGTACTCATGGATTTCCGCATGCCATCTGATTAATTTCTCTTTGGTGACTGAAGCCCGTGAGTTTGTCCAATTCTGTGGGGTTGGGATGCTAATTTCCCTGACGTGACAGCAGCAATTACTTTGACCATGTCTGCGCCATCATACATTTTTCTCTTTGGATCCCATCATACATCTGTAAAAGAAAGAAATTTGAGCAATAAGTATCGTATTTGTCTAACTGAAATTTAAAAAAATGAAGAGTATAAATGAAAATTATAGCGCCGCTGAACGTTTGGCAGAATGTGAGATAAAAAAGGACTTATTAAGAGTTTTTTTCTAAGTTGCTTAAAATGATCTCTCCTGATAATAAGTATGTAGTTTCCATTTTCTTATCCATTGTACTGTAACTTAAAATAAGAAACTTCAGAGGTCAAAAAAAATGAATGCCAATAATAGGGACATAACAGGTTTCAGCTTGCACCTATCATGGGCACCCCTGCCAGTAATTGGGACAAAAGAGATTTTGGTGTCCCTAATACTGGCATTTATTTAAAAAAATAGTAAAAATGAGGTTATGCCAATGACAACAAAGTTTCTATTTAGAGAAAGCCTTCACAAAACCACTGATATAATCAGAAACCATTCAAACTTAAAAGTAAAGTAGAAAAAAAAACAAAATGCTCACCTTGTTCCTTATGGAAATCAGTAAGAAATCCCGCCAAATGCACCTTGCTGGGTAGGTGCTCACTTTGACTATTTTTTTTGTGTCCAAAGCTGCCACCTATACACTTGAAACTAGAAACACAGTTTGGACAACCTATGAAATATTTATTCCACATTTTTTCTTAACTTTCCCTGCCTTTGAAGCCTTATTATAAGTTAAAAACTGAAAAAGTGCCAATAATTGGGACACTGCCAGTAATTGGGACATCCACCTTACAGCTTATTATTAAATACTTATTTTTTTAAACAAAACTATAGCATGAATGTTTTTTACAAAGAGATTATACATGCGGAAATCCTCTCATTCACCAGACACTATAAATCTTCCTATGTGATTTAATAAATATAAATCTCTTCTATCCACTTGGTTCCCAGTGAACAAAGCTTATCTATGGTCTCATTTTCGTATTTTACCAAATTACTTCTCTCTTGTGAAAGAATGGGATATACAAAGCGAGCTAAAAGAAGAAAATGCACGAAAAAGGTGATGGATATGATGAATTGAAAGAGGTATGTGAGGATAGGAAGATATGGAGGCAGATCTGCAGATGCTCTGGCCACCCCTAACGGAATGGCGACAGAGTTACAGTTACTTCTAATATATCTTATAAAAGTAAGAGTGGAGAATCCCTTAGGAAATTTCACAATAGTATTTTGTCTGAACTTAACAGAAATAACGAAGAAGAATTTGATGATTATTTAAGATTTACCTAAAGCATCAGATAGCACATGGAGAAACACCCCTCGCATGTTCATTTGTGAAGCGTCGCCGCCGTGGCTGTGACCATGGCCGTGGTGGCTCTTGAGCGGCGTGGAGGCCGGCAGAGCGGCCACTCCTGACCGCGGATAGATGGAGTCATTCTCGTTGTCATCTGTGACGTTTGGCCCCACCAGTTGTGACAAACCAGCTACGTGAGAGTGACCGTGGCTTCCACCATGCTCTAAAAAGAAGAATCATACAATACAATTATTAGATAATGCTCACAACCTATAAAAGTTATGGAGGACTAAGAGAAATGATGCTTCAATACCCAGTAGCCGAGGGACTTGAAATAATAGTCAACTGAAAGACCAGAGACAAAGCGGTAGATCTCAAAGTCAATCCATCCACCAGGTGCTACAGAAGCTTTAAAAGAGAGGATCGTAAGAAGGAATAAGAAGGAATTACAAGGAATGTAATATCTTCACGGAAATCAATCACATCTCTTTTTTTTTCTCTGACAAGAACAAAACTTATAATTAAATAAAGTTTAAAACTTTCACTTTCACTTTCATGGCTGGTGTTAATAATAAAAAAATCACTTTTGTGTTTTTTCGGGTTCGACCATGTTCTACTTGCAGCTCCTACATCTGCCGACGTTTCACTTTCACGAGTAGAAAGCTTCAAGGCGAGTTTTCAAAGCGCCGTGGCTGTCTTCGATGTCTTCGCGGACGCGCGTTGACGTAAACTGGTTGGAAAATGAAACTGTTGGAAAAAAAAAGAAACCACCCTCACCCCCCGTCACACCTACCCCCCACCACAGAGCAAAGGATGATGAGAGCAACGCAAAGAATTTCCAACCAGTTTATGTCAACGCGCGTCCGCAAAGACATCGAAGACCGCCACGACCCTTTGAAAACTCGCCTTGAAGATGCTTTCTACTCGTGAAAGCGAAACGTCGGTAGATGTGGGAGCTGCAAGTAGAACATGGTCGAACCCGAAAGAACACAAAAGTGATTTATTTATTAAATTTTATAATGTTCAATTCAAGGAACATAGAAAAACAAATGGTCTTATATACTTTTATTGTCAAATTCATGATATTACACAACAAGTAAGACACTTAAATTAGACACGCTGTACAATGATGAATAAGTTGAGCAAGCGACATTTCTTTGTGATTCAACCATGTTGAAATAAAATCACTTTATTTGTCAGGCCACTTAACCCAAATCTGACTCAGAATTTGCCTTTACTATATAAGAGACAATCTAGGAGATAACACAACATGAATTACATGGTGGATTAATATATTGATGTTTAGTTTTCCATATAAAAAAATTATACTTAGGACTTTTAGAATTCAAGTGTAAATTACAAAATATTATGAAAAATCTCTTAAAATTGACATGTTTGTATGCCAAAGTGCTTGAGAAATTAAAACTCAGTTTGCGAAGAAAGAACTTTGAATCTGCAAAATGTCAAAGCACAAACTCTTAAACTTTTATTTTTAAAAAGTTGATAGTCTTACAAAGTTAGCTAATTTGTTGAAAAAATCACAATTTCTCGCACAATGCTGTAAATGCACATTGAAGAATATATCCAGAAATAAAAACCTTAAAATGTCAATATTACCATGAAACAGGAAGAGCCCCATGATGTTGACTATGAGCCCCAGGACGCCAACGATGACCACCAAGCGGGGGTCGTGTATCTCCTCCACCTCGATGAACCTCTTGCAGGCCTCCACTGTGATGCTGAAGCACAGGGCCACGAGGAACACGGCATTCACCAGCGCACCCAGCACCTCCGCACGCGCCCAGCCAAACGTGTTCTTGGACCACTTCTTTGGTGACATCTAAAAAAATCAATTTTAATAAGTATTCAATTGTCTTAATTAAAGTCTTCAATAATAAATTCTGTAACTGAAAAATGGCCATTATTGAAGTTGTTTATTGATGCGTGAAATCAGTCATTTACGACCTGGGAGCGATAATTACGCGGAGGGCGACGAGTATTTAAAGAAAGAAATTTTTAATTGTATTGTACTTAAAAACAAACAGCAAAAATCAAACTGAAAATGTACTTCCAGTCTCATATTGAGTGTGTTTCTAGAAAATCCGAGAGATTCGGTTTGTATCCACCGCCTCCCCCGAGATCGGCATTGTTTCAAAATAATTTGATGCCAAAATATTATATCTGTAATTTATTTAGGGTTTGGTGGTTCACACTTTATCTTTATTCATTTTCAGAACTACTCCCTGCGGAAATCTACTCGTAAACAATTTATTGAAATCTTGATAGTAAAATGAGTGTTTTTAAATATGTTCGCTTACCTTAACTGAGAGGAAGGCGACCACCAGTGCCACCACATCGCTGAGCATGTGGAAGCTGTCGGCAACCAGGGCCATGGAGTTGGTCACATAGCCCACCACTATCTCCACGATGAAGAAGCCCGTGGTCATCCACAGCATGGACAGGAGGCGACATTTCTTTCCTGTGTATCTTCCCATGGTTACTGTCCCAACAAAATAATACAATTAGGGCCATTGCATACTAGATGCACTCTGCTACCAGTCTGGCCGGTTTGTTTATGGTATTTTTATCGGCGCCAGGTCGGAAGTCAGAAGCATATGGACATGTATGAAAGCTTTCACATGGTTTGTCCAATCATCCATAGACAATCCGAGCAGAATGTGTTGTCTGAAAAAGCCCTTAGAAGGTGAAAAACAAAAACAGAACTAACTTCAAAAGACCAGGATATTGATTGCCACCTCACCTAACTCTTAATCTCACAAGTATCTTAGAGCCCTCAAACTGACGAGTTTATTTTTTTAAATCTGGGGAGTCTCTCGGACAGGATTTTTTGGAAATAAATTAAAAAGTTATTTTGAATTCACTGATAGTTACTTACATTGTTTTTGATATTGGAAATTATTTGTACAATGTATTTCTTTGACCCATAGGTTGGTATGAGGCTGACCACCCATACTGTAAAAAATGGTTCACTTTGCCAATGTCACCCGTGTGTCAGGGAAGGTCGGCAAAAATTGTAGGGTGTATGTTCATTCGAGGTTTGGGTTTTATTTGTAAGTACTCATTCAGCATTTGTAAGCGCGAACTACCCGTATTTATTTGTGGGCATGCATTTGATATGAGCTTTAAATGTTAATATATCTTTGCAACTTAGATTATAGATAATGCATCTATAATCTAAGCTGCAAGGATATGTTAACATTTAAGGCTCATATGAAATGCATGCCTACGACAGGCACATGAAGGTTCGCGCCTACACATTCTGCATGTGTGCATACAAATAAAGAAAACCTCACATGGACATAAACCTTGCAACTCCTGCCGCCGTTCCCTGAACCGGGGTGGCATTGGCAAAAGTGAACCGATTTTTACAGCACGGGTGGTCAGCTTCGTACCAACCTATCAGTCAAGGAGCATGAAAAGAAATAATTGTTTTTATAGTTTAGTATAAGGGAGACTTTCCATTTTTCTGTGTCTATAATGTTATTCTATATTCTCTGAAATCTAAGGTGTCCCCCGCACAGGATTCGTTAAAAAAAATCACATCAGGGAAATCTCTTTAAGAACGAAGTTACTGCATAGTTGATATTCTCTATTTAATTTCCTGATAAACTATGATTTTTTAAAACAAAGAATTTTCCATGTAAATAAATATTATGCTCAGTCTATGTGTAAAGCTGATGGCACAGTTTTATTATCCAAAATAATTATTAGGGTTTTAGTACAGCGTGATGTTGTCAGGATGCCAAAAAATACATTGTAAATTCCAAATAAATAAATTGATTTGTTGCTGTTTTTTTTTACCAATTCACAGGAATTTTCACTAACATTTGCTGTAAATATGGTATTAAGATATTCCCCAAGCAACACAGGCACACGCACCATTAGTGTACCAACCTTTGATAAAGCTAAGTTTGTTCTCTAACCTAATCTCCACTGATATTGATTGATTCTGTTATCTAAATGATATTTACTTACTTACATACATAGTACTACGGGGACACAAAAGATGAACTAACCTACTTCAAAAATACACACATTCTATACCACATTCATAATATTAGTAATTTGTTTTCAAATTATGGCAACACTTCCTTCGGCTGCATTTTTGTTGCATTTTTCAAACGGGATTGCTTAATTTTTGACAAACTATTCTAGTTTTATCCAGTCTGTGTTAGGTATTTTGCTATTGTTTTTCTCAATAAAAGTCAATATAAACGCATAACTAATGGTTTGAGTCTCATAAAGTTTGGTCAGAATCAAAGCCATGACCGCTAGTAGGTAAGCTTACATTTAAATATGTGGATGACAAGCCATTGCTCCAGCTTTGATATGTTTTGTAAAAGAGACCAAGTTAGGCAGATTACCATGTTTATTTACTTTTTATAATCTGTTATCTTAAAGCTAAGAAGAGTTTTCTTTCAATGTTTATCTCATTTGTTGAATGTAGTAGAAAATATGTAGGTGTAAACCGTACTTTAAATTAAAAGTCACAAATATGTGATTTTGTAAAGTAATTGTATATTTTTAGTACCTACTTGTCTACTCATTAAATTACTCTTTATGTGCAAGTATATAAAAGAAAAATATGTAAAGTCAATACACTTTTTCATAATAATATCACAATACAAGACAATAATTAGTACTTACAGTCATTAACTAATAATATAATCTTTCCTAATAGATACTGCTACTTTTGTTTCTGCACAGCAATGATTCAATACATAATATTACTTTACTGCTAGGTAGATCTTTATTCTGAGAAATTGTATGATACAGCATTCAAGGTGATTTACAAAGCAAGTGCAAGCTATATCCTGATTAATTAAAGTCAAAATGATGAATTCAATTTTTTCCAATGGTAAATCAAAGTCACACAACACTCCTATTTGTAGCGAATACTGATGTTAAGCATCAGGTATGATTCAGTGTTATCCAGAGAACTCTAATACACTTATTTTAGTTCAAAAAGATGCATTGTGATTGAAATAATGTCACTGAATAACATCTTGAATGAGGGCACTGTTGTTATGTTCCGGACTAGGTACTAACTGATAAAATTAAAGGATACCATTTAGTTTTACTTTAATCAAGTTCTTCTAAATCTTTAACACCCCCTTTCTGACACTTCATCTTTAAACTATAGGCATGCCAAGGGGGTGTTATTTTTATCAAAATAAAACAATAAGAACCAAGAGCCATGCAACATAGCTAACTTCACCTTGGACTATCAATACAGATGTTTAACAAGATGGCGCCGGTATTTGATTTTATGATCCGTGTAGATTAGTAATATTGACTCAATTAAAAGTTATTTTAAGCTAACATAACCTATCGAAGTGACATTAAGCCTATCATGCTTTATGTAAAATAATAACGGGTAGTCTCAGCGGGATTTAAAATACATTTAAACTACGGCCCACAATGGAACGGTATCTAACAGAAGGGTTGTTAGAGAAAGCTTGTTAATATTTTGTAAATGGTTGCTAAGGACCCTAGTTACATAGGCCTGTTTAGCTTACCTGTTGAGAAAAAATCAAATTTGAAACATCCGTGCTGAAAACGTTTTTATTAAAAGAGACTGAGTTTTAGTTCAAATTACATCAACAAAATATTAATGTAAATTTGAGGAATATGGTGTATGCATAGGGGAGGTCTAATGTGCAATATTCATGGATAGAATGTACTTACAGGTCCATACAGGCTAATCCTAGATTCAATTTGAAATGCATACAAAAGGTTAACCGATGAAATAAGGCAGGGGTGGCCAACTTGATTAGATCCAAGATCTGCTGTTTACTGACGAAACCCTGTGCGATCTACCAGTAACATACTTCTTGAAACCTTAAATGAAACAGCATAGTTCAATTTTTGGTCGAATTTTTAATGTTCTCGCGGCCAACTCGTCTTCGAGTCTGCACGAGCCCTTTTATGCCTTGCCACGATCGACTAGACTAACAGCCACGATCGCGATTGACCGGTTGGCTACCCCTCAAATAAGGGATTTGAACCACGGCAATCTGAATATTTTTATACATCTAGGTGAACTGATTTGAATTAATTTGTTATCAAACGATAGGAAGGACATGAGGTTTATGAATTTAAAAAAATCATTTTGATGGTTAACTATTCATCCTATGAAAACCATGAACCGAGCCTTTTTAAATATATTAATGCAATGCTTCAATGGTAAATAAATAGTTAAATATTGGAGACTCTGAATTCAAGAATGTTTATTTTCATACAATGCACATTTGCTACTCACGTTATAAAGAAAAGAAGATCGATGTCGTCATCAAACAAGACCAATAGAATAAAAATATAACTTCACAAGGCACAACTAAAATGCTGAATGCATTCGTTAGAAATGATTTTTCATTCCGACGTCAATGAATCATAAATCAGATATAATTATTAAGGGTATACGCGATCATATCCAAGAAACAATATTATTTTCCTCGAAACAGCAACTGTCACTCGAGGATTTTGTCAAGTAAAAAAATGACATTTAGTTTTATGGCTATGGACTTTACATGTTTTGTTAACCTGCCATGTGTGCTTTGTGCAAACTTCTAGAATCGTCTAAAACACAAAGTATAGGTTTAGTCTAAAGTACGATTTATCTCGCTTGAACTGAAAAAAATACGAAGAAAGTACGGTTTTCATCGTATTCGTAATTTATTTTCTCTCCATTAAAATAAGGTAGGTATGCCGAAATAGATTAGGTACCTATAGGTAGATTATCGTTGAATTTGAAACGCTTCTTTCCAAGAACCGAATCTTTTTAAGTTTAGTGTCTGAATGTTGGCAACGAAACGAAGATCTCACAGCAATAATAATTATTATCATATTTTTTATAACTATTATGATAAAAGACACTATTGTTGTGCTTGAAATAAAGTTAAATAAGCTGTAGTAAAATATTAAAAAGCGTGTTTTAATAATTGCATGTAAACAATTTATCAAGATATAACATAAGTTTTGTTCCATGAACTCAAAGGACGAATTTGACGAAGCTTCAAGGTAAGTACGACATGCAATCGAACTGCAAGGAAAGTCTTTCCTGTGTTTTCCAACCCTCCAAAATAATTATTCAAATAATAAAAGCTTAGTTTTCACATTTATGGACTTGCGTTTGTTTCCAGTTAATTAAATGTTTACTAAAATACAATGAAATATGTGAGGTTAAGTTGCTTTGTCAAAACAGTCTAATCATCTTGACAATTTCATTAAATTTCGTGCATTGCTTTGTTGCGTGTGGACGCGCTAAGCGATAACATTATTTACATTAAATATTGTTATAATTTTGCTTCAGCTGATTTGTTATTGTTAACTAAGTAATTTGGCTTGTGGAAATGTAAGCTACCACTTTGTTATTGATTTATTTATTATGTTCGAATTATGAACTACTCTTTCTTCTTGAATGTTACAGTTTAATTAATATATTTTTATTTTATAGGGGAAGTATAGAAGCATCGTCCATAGACAGCTCTTCTCCTGAGACGGCCCAGCAAGGATTTAAAATTGAGTCGAGTATGTCATTCAAAATATAATTCTAAAACACTATTCCAAGATAGCCATTATCATGAGCTCAGTAGCCCTGGGTGGCCCTTAGCTGAATCCAGGATTCTTCTGCACTTGTCACGTCACGTATCTGCGTTTACACTGCCCATCCATTTCATTTTTTGCCTTCGTCGTCTCCTGGGTTCTTCGCAGATGTCATAGAGCTCCTTATTGTGCTGACGATGCCAACCATGGCTAGCTCTCACCGGATCGTAGATAGTTCTGAGAATCCTCTTTTCAAATGTTGCTGTAGAGGTCTCATGGCGGTATTCACCATTGCCATGTGAATGCTTAAGTTTTGCTAAGGAAAAATTCCTAGTCAGTATCGAAATAGATTACTACTATTTCGATACTTACTAGAAATTTTTCCTTAGCAAAACTTAAGCATTCACATGGCAATGGTGAATACCGCCATCAGTCTTTTTTGTCATAATTGAGGTTTCAGAGGCATACGTCCTCCAAGATAGTAAATTACTGTAATTATTATCTTATTATTATCTTTCAAAAAATGTTCGACTCGCGGTGCACGGTGGTATACTAGTGCCCACTCTGATGTATGGAAGTGAAGCCTGGACGGTGAGTGAAAGTGAGATTAGTAAAGTCCATACAGTGGAAATGGACTACTTAAGAAGTATGATTGGAAAAAGTCGGAGTGATAAGGTGAGGAATGATTTTGTTAGAGAGGAATGTGGTGTAAGAGAAAGTGTGAAAGTAAAGATTAAAAGAAGTATACTTAGATGGTTTGGACATTTAGAGAGAATGAATGAGGAAAGACTGACGAAGAAAGTGTATGGTGCAAGAATTGGTGGATGTCGTGGAAGAGGAAGACCGAGAAAGGTATGGATGTACCAAATTTTCGAAATAGCGAGTGAATGGGATATCCAGAGTCATAATAAAAGGAGAACTTGTATGAAAAAGGTTATGACTCTGGATGAAATGAAAGAAGTATGCAAGGACAGGAAGAAGTGGCGGCTAATCTGCAATGCTGATTTGTAATGTTGGTTTATTAGTTTGCTACATTTTTTGCATAAGAAATTTTTGACTTTTTTTGTATAGATTTATTATGTGTTCTGAGAGATGTCTGGAGTCCATATTATGAGAGAAACAATCACTTTTTCCCTTTTATGTGGTTTTTTAGTCTATTCCTGGGTCTTTGATTTGCACTTTTTTACACTTTAGGCACTTTTCTACTCTATGGTCGCTTTTTCCCCATTTCCTGTTTCCCTATTTCCAGTTCCCCCATATACCGGTGGCCATTTGTCATAAAGCGTCATTTTTCCCTTGTGGTCACATGTCAGTTGAATTCACCTTCGAAAATTTGAGTGAATTGACAATATTCCTGGGCAAAAACATTTAAAAAAGAGTGTTATTTTACCATCTTGTGTCCCTGTGAACAATTAAAAACTAAAACAGGCGAAATTGTGGTGTTTAAAAGTGTATAAGCGTGGCATACCTACAAAAATATAATGTATTTTTGTGGGTATGCCACGCATTTACGAAAAACGTTTTTCGTTATTTTAACGGAGTTTTTACTTTAGATAACATCAAAATCAGTGTTATGAGTTGTGATGTGGATGCATTGAGGTATATATACTAGAGACGTAACGTTGCTCGAAACACGTATCACCCTGTAGTAAGTCAAAAGTCGAACTCGAAAAAAACCCGATTTTGAGGCTCGTCAGTCTCACGCAGACTTACACAGCGAACGGACGTGACAGGTGGTAATACATATTGCCATAAATGTCTAAATATTGTGATTGGAGTTTTCAAACACCATTGTTTGTAAACTTGATCAATTATACAACATGCACAAATGAAAAAAACACAACATACTAGCACAGATTAATTATTAAAACAATTTATTTTTGAAAAAAATAAGTTTTTCTTAAATATATTTTAATTAATGTTACACATTTGACACCGACAATAAGGTTGTATACTGCCGGGTTGCTGGTTGAAGACTTGCTCATATTATTTTTAAAAGTAAAGGACTAAAGTTACATTTCATTTTAATCTGACATTCATTTTTAATAGTATTACTGTAGGGGAATTTTATATCAGAGAATTATGACATCCAGCCCTTTTTGTCGTGTTTGAAGTCTGCCATGTGTTTGCTAAAATTATTGCTATCTCGTTTTAACCTGAGAGTACAGTGCGCGTTATTCGATGCAGAAGCTGGATAAAAACTGATTGTCTCCTTGCATCTGCATTAAAACGTTTCCAACGGACTTCGGCTTGACATTTTTTTCCTGATTGTATGATGGTTGCGGCTCTATAGTATATATCTCAATGTGTGGATGTAAAAATGCGGATATGACACTTCGGAATCAGGTTCACCGCCGCGGCGTCAGAAACGGCTTAGGGTTGTCTTGGACCCAAGGATAGATTATCTGGTTTCCCAGAGGGAGCCACTTAATGCTATACCAGACGAGTCCTTCACCCGAAATGGACTCTCAAATAAAGGAAATGACCGAATCCGGAGTTATAGAGGCAGCGGAGTCATCTCCCAGCTTCTTATCAAAAATGTTCCTAACACTCAAATCGGACGATTCCCCGAGAATGATTTTCAACCAAAATCGTTAAAACTTCTTCCTAGACCCGGCTCCGTTCAAACTCATAAGCCACTACAAAGTGTCAGAGTTTCTTATCAAAAATGTTCCTAACACTCAAATCGGACGATTCCCCGAGAATGATTTTCAACCAAAATCGTTAAAACTTCTTCCTAGACCCGGCTCCGTTCAAACTCATAAGCCACTACAAAGTGTCAGAGTTTCTTATCAAAAATGTTCCTAACACTCAAATCGGACGATTCCCCAAGAATGATTTTCAACCAAAATCGTTAAAACTTCTTCCTAGACCCGGCTCCGTTCAAACTCATAAGCCACTACAAAGTGTCAGAGTTTCTTATCAAAAATGTTCCTAACACTCAAATCGGACGATTCCCCGAGAATGATTTTCAACCTGAAATCGTTAAAACTTCTTCCTAGACCCGGCTCCGTTCAAACTCATAAGCCACTACAAAGTGTCAGAGTTTCTGCAGCCAAACGATTGGTTGTCGAAAATAGACCTATCGCAAGCTTACTTTCATCTCCCAATAGCACATCGGAGATTTTTGCGACTGGTCTATCGAGGAGAATTACTTCAGATGACAAGTCTGCCCTTTGGCCTTTCATCTGCCCCCAGAATGTTTGCAACCCTCACAAATTGGGTAGCCCAACTACTTTCTGCTGCGACGAGATATCCGGACAATCGTTTATCTCGACGACTTCCTCCTTGCGAACCAATCCAAGGACGATCTTTGTCGACAATCGCATCTTTGGCCTTTCATCTGCCCCCAGAATGTTTTCAACCCTCACAAATTGGGTAGCCCAACTACTTACTGCTGCGACGAGATATCCGGACAATCGTTTATCTCGACGACTTCCTCCTTGCGAACCAATCCAAGGACGATCTTTGTCGGCAATCGCATCTTTGGCCTTTCATCAGCCCCCAGAGTGTTTTCAACCCTCACAAATTGGGTAGCCCAACTACTCACTGCTGCGACGAGATATCCGGACAATCGTTTATCTCGACGACTTCCTCCTTGCGAACCAATCCAAGGACGATCTTTGTCGGCAATCGCATCTTTGGCCTTTCATCTGCCCCCAGAATGTTTGCAACCCTCACAAATTGGGTAGCCCAACTACTTACTGCTGCGACGAGATATCCGGACAATCGTTTATCTCGACGACTTCCTCCTTGCGAACCAATCCAAGGACGATCTTCGTCGGCAATCGCATCTAGCAGTAGATATCCTACAATCTCTGGGGTGGTATGTAAATCTCCAGAAGTCAGTGCTCTTCCCCACTCAACAATTAGAGTACTTGGGAATCGTTTGGGACACGCATAACAATTGCAAATTCCTTTCTTACCGGAAGCAAGAGGCATTGTGCCACTCACTTCGAGCAATACTGACTTCTCGAAAATGGTCCTTAAAACTGGCGGAAAGTCTCCTAGGAAGACTAAACTTTGCCAGCTTCATGGTCGCCTCCACTGCAGACAATTGCAGATAGCGAGCAGGCCACTGAAGCACCTGTCACCAAGAAAGTCTTTCTTACCGGAAGCAAGAGGCATTGTGCCACTCACTTCGAGCAATACTGACTTCTCGAAAATGGTCCTTAAAACTGGCGGAAAGTCTCCTAGGAAGACTAAACTTTGCCAGCTTCATGGTCGCCTCCACTGCAGACAATTGCAGATAGCGAGCAGGCCACTGAAGCACCTGTCACCAAGAAGGTCTTTCTTACCGGAAGCAAGAGGCATTGTGCCACTCACTTCGAGCAATACTGACTTCTCGAAAATGGTCCTTAAAACTGGCGGAAAGTCTCCTAGGAAGACTAAACTTTGCCAGCTTCATGGTCGCCTCCACTGCAGACAATTGCAGATAGCGAGCAGGCCACTGAAGCACCTGTCACCAAGAAGGTCATGACAAATGACCGAGGACAGCTTACAAGTAATAGAGTGGGGGATAGGGAATGCGAACGAATCAAGTTCCATCCACAGGGAAACCTGCGAACGTTTCTTGACAACAGATGCGTCAGACTAAGCTTGGGGAGCAACTCTGGACGACTTGATGCTGTCAGGACAGTGGACCGTTCAAACAAAAGAAGCGGCACTCCAAACGAAAAGAGTTGTTCGCTGTTTTCACAACCCTGCAACGCACAGCGCACGACCTTCCTGGCTCCGAAATTCTGGTACAATCAGACAACAAGACAGTAGTCGCCTACATCCGCAAGGAAGGGGGCACCAGATCCAAAACACTCCTAAATCTTACCCGAGATCTGTTGACTCTGGCAGGCCAATGGGAAATCTCGCTAACAGCGCAGTACCTACCGGGAAGATACAACGGAGACGCGGATCACCTATCAAGAGGAAGATCCCCTCCAGAGTGGCATCTTTTATCAACAGCAACGAAGGCCATTTTCAATCATTTCGGAGTACCAGATATAGACCTGTTCGCATCCACGACGGCACACATGAGTTCAACTTACGTATTCAGAGACTCCACAGACTCATGCGCAATCTTTCAAAACGCGGAAGAGAAAAGACTGCTCCTGTCAGGATGGAGAGCTTCCACACTCAACACATATAAACCTGCTTGGCAAAGATGGTGCCGCTGGATACTGGCGGAAAATACCCATCCCAACACATCATCTCCTAATCAATTGGCAAGGTATCTAGCGCAACTGTTCATAAACAAAAAACTGTCATACAGGACTATACTGGTACACAAGTCAGCCATCGTAACCTTCTGCAAGCCAATGATGGAAAAGAATCTCAGCTCAGATTTCCTAGTGAAACATACATTAAAAGCCATAGCAATGGTAAGGATTAACCCTCCTAAGTCCCCTGTGTGGAATCCGCAGATAGTGAAAGACTGGCTAGTCAGGAACACTCCTCGTTCAGATTCTCTCTATGAAGTTGCGTGTAGAACAGCAATCTTACTTCTGTTATCCTCAGGAAGAAGAGTACACGATCTGACCTTGCTAAATATCACAGAAGGAAACATTCTAGACGAAGGCACATCAATTGTGTTAATTCCATTTGTTGGATCAAAAACAGATACACTTCTGGAATCCAAGGAACGCAACGTCAACCCAGTCTTCTGGATAAGGAAGCTGATTGAACTATCACGCGAAAGGAGATCAGGACAAAATATTTATAACCTGTTCATCAGCACCCGAGGACAAGTGAAGGCAGCTACAAGAACAATCATAGGAGGATGGGTAAAGAACACGCTAAAATCAGCAGGAGTAGAGGCCACTCCCGGCAGCACACGTTCAGCGGTCGCATCACTTAATTGGCTGGAGAACTACCCAATAGAAAACACTTTCAGAAAATACTATCAGAAAGAGATGTTGAAACATACAGCTCCAGAAGATCCCTCCCTATTTCAACCAGTTAATATCAAATAAAGACGTCCCCGGTCACCAGGAGATAATAGACAGATCTCTCATAATATGGACTCCAGACATCTCTCAGAACACATAATGGGGGAGTTTTACCTACCATTAAAACTCTTATTATGTTTCTATAGATGTCTGGAGTCCAGGTAACCCCTACCTGGTGTATTATGAGCTTTATGACAAATGGCCACCGGTATATGGGGGAACTGGAAATAGGGAAACAGGAAATGGGGAAAAAGCGACCATAGAGTAGAAAAGTGCCTAAAGTGTAAAAAAGTGCAAATCAAAGACCCAGGAATAGACTAAAAAACCACATAAAAGGGAAAAAGTGATTGTTTCTCTCATAATATGGACTCCAGACATCTATAGAAACATAATAAGAGTTTTAATGGTAGGTAAAACTCCCCCATTTTTAAGGTTTTGTTGTTTATTTATTACTCGTATTCCTTGACTTATAGGTTGGTATGAGGCTGACCACCCATACTGGAAAAAATGGTTCACTTTGCCAATGTCACCCCTGTTTCAGGGAATGTCGGCAAGAGTTGCAGGGCTTATGTTCATTTGAGGTTTGGATTTTATTTGTAAGTACACAATCAGCATTTGTAAGCGCGAACTACACGTGTTTGTTTGTGGGCATACATCTGAGAGCTTTGAATGAATATATCCTTGCAACTTAGATTATAGATTATTATAGATTTGTAGATTGAATACTGTATGTGTGTATTTTGCAGTAGCTTCTGAGGGGGAACAAGACGGGATGAAACGAGCTGCAGCCAAGAAGTTGATAGAGCGCTACTTCTACCAGCTGATAGATGGATGTGGCAACCCTGACTGCAATAACAAACACTGCGCTTCCAGTGGGGAGGTAAGTTGATCATTTTATTTATTATTTGCAACACAAGTATACTTATGCTAATCCACTGTATGTTGCCAGCAAAAATTGCATATAATGGTTAACACATTTTTTGTGGGAGGTTTATATTATTAATCCACGCCGTTTAAGCGGGCAATTTTGTCAGATTCGCGCGTCAAATTACGTTTCACGTAAAACAGCTATAACTTCTGAACTATTGATCATATTTTAATAAAATTTTGAGTACTTTACCATAAATGAAATTTTCTAATATTATCTGGTCACAAATGTTTATATTTTTGGATAAAAAATTATAATATTCAAGGTCAAATATAAAACATTGGAAAAAACTGCACTTTTGTCGTATTGTCGATTTAGTCATTTTATGCACGGTCAACATAATATATATTTTGTAAAATACAAAGCAATAAACACTAATATTGTTTCAAAGTATGAGATCATTGGAAACACTTCCCTTTATGTAGTGGTACAAAAAAAGTCTGGGGACGCACTGTACTCGTAACTCCATCATCACTAAATTCAAATTCATCATCTGTATGTTTCTCAACGTCACTATCACAAGAATAATTTGATAAATTATCAGCACACAATTCTCCATCACTCTCATCCATTGTTATTAGATATTTTTTTATAAAAAAAATATGTAACAAATAACTTTAAACACAACAGCGATCGATTACGAATATATCATACAATGATATGTATTTTATAGGAAATTCTTAAAGCGGAATATAGACAGAAACGAAAATGGAAAACATCTTGAACGAAACAGTATCGCTATAACACTGAAGAAATGTAAACACAAAAACGAAATATTTATCTTACAGCTTTCAAGCGAATGTTTTATGACCACAGTCGGCCACCCGACCCTAATTCCACGAATTGCCGGGTTTAGGTACCCGGTACAGGTACCTATTACACGTCTCAAAGGAGCTGGCGCCTAAAATCACACGTTTCTCGTAATATGTTGTTACTCTAAGTGTCAACGCGTTTAGGCGTCTCCCGCGCTCTAACAATAGTAGACAAATAAAAAAAACGCTTTTAAGCGTCTCCCGCTTTCTACCAACAGTATGGAAAAGACGCCTTTAAGCGTCTCCCGCAAACGATGTGTTAAGTTAATGAGTACTGCCGCTACGTTGTGATTCACAGTATAAGCTTGGTTGTTGCCTCAGAGTGTCAACTCAAGCAAAAATGTAAGGCTAGATGAGATCTTGTAACAGTTATCGTGCAACTGTTCTTATCTACTATTTTTGTGTCCAAAATGATCCCGCTTTTCACTCTCAGCTGTTGGATAGGATTTTGTGGTGGTAGATTGGCGATAGACTGCAGCATTATGCAACCCAAAAAAACGCTACTAAGCTACACATATAGTGTAACTTATTGCCATGTTATCCCCGAAGGGTTTTGTATGTGGCGAGTAGAACCTGTTTGTTTCTATAGGTAAGGCGGCCGGCCTTTCGCCAACCACTTCAGTTGAAGTGGGTGTTTCCCAGCTCCCAAGGGGACTGGTACTCAATTTTTTGTGAAGGCTGATTAAACCTTGCTGGTATTTTATTTTGGTTTTGAAATAAACACCAAAACAGGAAATCATTTCTGACACCCTCAGTGGGATTTGAACCTGAGCTCACGGCATGGAATGCAAGCACTCAACCAACTGATGATGACGGGATTACTATTTTTCACACAGGGATTATTTATTGCCTGTTTTGTTTATCACTTGCAAAACTTATACAAACTACAGAAGGGGCTAGTTTATGATTTCTAGAATAAAGATAGTAACTACTTTAGTGTAAAGATCACAAGGAATGAACTCAACACAAATTTTAATTTAGAACTTTTTTCTCAGTGGGCAAATGTCGTCACAATTTTGTTTTTGTCAATTTATGAGTGGACCTCATTATGCTCCGTAGCATGCTGCATACAGGAACTACTCTGCATTTGTGCTACATGATTTCTTATATACAAACCTTTTCTTGTAATTTGTCTTGCCTAGATAAGGAATCTTTCTCCCAACGATGCGGCAGCCCAGGCCATACAGCTGTTTTCCCAGGAAGCGCGGCTCTGTGAGACTTCTCCCAACAAAGTTCCTAGGACCAGCTCCACCACCTCGGGGCCGGGAGCTCACGGCAGTACATTTTCATGTCCCAGGTAAACAAACATCCATTTCATAGTATTGTTACGAAATCAAAGTACCTATGCACACCTATACATGTACGATAGTGTGGGTTAAACTACTTGGGAGTAGTTCATGATGGTGGTAGTGCGTAGAATGATGTTCTGGTGTGAGCGAGAGATCGAAGAATGATCTAGAACAGTGATTCCCAAACTATGGTACGCGTACCACTAGTGGTACGCGGCGCTTCTTACCCCCGTATTCACGATCAAAACTGGCACTTCCTTAAGGGCAAACCAGCGCTTAGATTGGGGAAATTCATTTCAAGAACAATACTTAAGGTAAAATTAGCGCTTAAGCGCTCCAAAAACTAGCACTCAGGTAAGTAAGGTCGACACGTATATTAACCAACGCTTAAGCGCTGTCAAAATATTCCGTCATATTTCATTGTCATCACATTTTTTGTTTGATTGTGAATTTACATGAAAAAATGAATTCTTACTATAAACATGATTTTTACAAGTGTATTAACATTGTTTTGACGAGTTCATTTACATTGCTTGACCATCAGAATTGGGTTTGTTCTCCGGTATGGTCTAGGACCATACTGCAATGACAGATGAACTGTCAAAATATTCCGCCGCATTTCATCAGCACATTTTTTGTTTGGTTGTGAATTATTTACATAAAATAATGAATTCTTTCGATACAGTTGACTTCAACGAGAATAATAACATTGTTTTGTTCAAAAATAGTGTCCCAAGAAAATATATCAGAGACTGTAAAGACCCATTTACGTATTACGAAGAGGAAAAATTTAGAAGACGTTTTTGATTGAAAAAATGCGTCGTTCTGTATACAGTTTTGCCGTTGCTCATTGAGGGTTGCAAAGCCAACGATTTCTTCGATCTGTTATTTTATCTTCTATTACAGGTTTTTCTTTCATCAGAGCCACCAGCAGCTCCTTTTCCGCTGGAGAAAACAACATATTTTTGGCGCCGAAATCGATCAAAACACTTTACATTGGATATTACATAAATGTATTTTTAAAAACTAATAGAAATTGTAAACAAACAAATTCGTACTTACGGTTTACTTAAAGTAGTAATTGCGTTATACGTACTTATTTGTTGTCAAGTTTTATGCAAAGTTGATATGACATTGAAATTTGAAAGAGGCGGCAATGATAAGAGTGAAGTACGCCGAATATCGGTCGGAAGGTACTGACCAATTACAGAGCTGGGTTTTTTCGAGAGCCAATGACAAACCCGTACGTCTCCTGGGGGTTGGGCACTACGCTGATTACTGCTTGAGTGTTTTTTGTGAAACAAAACGCTCCAGAATGTCGACCCTTGAGTAAGTGTAGCGCTTGAGTAAGGCACTTAAATCAGTTTTGATCGTGAATACGGGGGTTAAAGTGGTACGCAAGCAGCCGTAGGACATACATAGTAAATAATTAGACAAAATAATATTTTAAAGAAGATTATTTAGAGTTCAATTGGATAAGGAACCCATTCGTTTCGGATCTAGCTAATATTCTTGAAAATTTAAGTGTTAGTGAAAAGGAATCTCTGATAATATCTTGGGATGGAGGTTTGCAAGCGGAATTCAACCAACTGGAGTTGTGTGAATTTTGGCTCAAAGTTAAAAATGAATATCCATCGCTGTCCAGAAAAACATTACTGTTTCTGATTCCATATACAACAACGTATTTCTGTGAGAGCGAATTTTCTGCTGCATATGTTGATAATAAAAAACAATTACCGTAATAAGCTTAACATAGACCCTAATTTGCTCTTAAAATTAAGTACAACTGAGTTAAATATTTCCTCTCTTGTCTCGAACATGCAGCATCATTTTTCGCACTAAGAGTATTGTATTTTTTTCCATAATTAATAAATAAACATAATGTTGTCATAAACAATTGTTGAAGTTTTTATTACTTTACCATTTTGAATGTTTTTTTTTTAACTGTTACACTTCAGTGGTACGCTACTGATTTATAATTTCGTGAGTGGTACGCGAAATTAAAAGTTTGGGAACCACTGATCTAGAAAGAAAGATCGCTTTGGTACCAATATTGAAGGAACTGAAATGGTGCGGAGAGCAATCAGACGCTCGGAGTATTTTGCCATGAAACCAATAAACGCAGAGATTATAAACTATTGTAAATTATGAACCAAACCGTTTAAAATAAATTCTGTTAAAATAAATAATTGCAGTTCAATGAAAGAGAACTCAGTAAAATCATAATAGTATTTTAACCAACCATGCTTGACTGGTTTTGATTTCTTGGCCATCTTCAGATAAACTAAAAAAAAAACTTTAAATTTAGTTTTATTTGTAAATTCAAAACTGAAGATGAGGCTGTTTTAATTGTTTGGTGTCTCTGCTGGTTATGCAATGCTTCAAGTAGTTTGGTGATGTGCGATATGATAGTATATGCTGGTCTGAAATGTTACAAGTAAGAAGAAGAAAGATGCATTAATCATGCAAATTCAGATGTGTAAGCTTCCACAAAATTGCAACTATAGTTCAAGTAAAAATGTAAAAAGACTTGATCTGTCAGGCCCTTTTCACACTAAATGTGAAAGCTTTCATACATCCCTATACACTATTCGACATAGAAAAAACCATAGACGCACTGGACAGAATGCGTGCTGTGTGAAAAAGGTGTTAGACTCACTCATTATTTGTTGATAAAATGTTAACTTTGGCTCTAAACCTTTGTTCAAAGGTAATTTTGTGTGTGCTAACAAATATATCAATGGAAATGCAGTGGTTTTTATCTGGCAGTGGATAAAAAGTGACAAAGAAGGAAAAAATCTGAGAGTTGGGAGTTGCATAGGCATTGCAGTGATTGAATATATTGTGTTTGGTGTTCCAGTAACAGTAAAGAAGGAATATCATATAATCCGGGTGAAGGGGGCTCCAGTCATTTCTCAGCCATGAACCTGAATGCTTCCAGTTCCAGTAAGATGCCTGACGTGCCCCACACCAGCAAACCACGCGGACTAGAATCTGGTAAGACTTATTTGTCACAGCAACCAGTTGATGAACAGGGGCTGCGTCAAGTATAATGCACACAGTCTGAAATCTCCCCAGCTTTTGTGATTCTCAGTATAGCCAAATATTGGACTTTTCTAGAGTAAAGTTCAATATTTTGAGTGTTTCTTTTCTTATGGACTTCAAAGTCGGTGCATTTATTTTTGAGGAACAAAAATAATCTGGCTATCATGTAAAAACCTTACGGCGTCAGTCATCATCAATTTAAATCAGATGAAATCAATATATAATTGCTATAATGAAGTTGCAAAGATATGTTTACTTTTGAGATTCATATTTATTCCATACCCACAAGCGTGTAAATTTGGGCATATACGTATCTACTGCATATGTGCTTACAAAATAAGACCCAAACCCTAAAATATACCCTACAACTCTTGAGGACTTTCCCTAAACACAAGTGACATTGGTAAAAGTGAACCAATTTTTACAGTGTAAGAGGTCTGCCTAAAAATATTATCGAGAAAATAAACAAATTATTGTTAATAATGTTTTATGTGAGCTTGATTACTTAAAAAAAACTGTCCAATTAATGATTTTCATTATTTGTTGCTTATAATATTCACGTTACGAAAAAGCATTTGAGTTCAAAGAAGGCAATATCTGTTGTCTCTTTGATTTAATATCATGGCAACTCCCAGAGTGCGTGTTATTTGTGATATATTGTTGTTTACTTCCAGATGTCTCGAGAGAAGACGTGATGATCCTGACTGAGGAGAGCATGGCTGAGCTGTGCGGCACATGGTCGGAGTCCAGGCACCAGCTAGTGAGGGTCATCGGACAAGTGTTCAGTCAGCCGTCTTACTTGGCGAGGTGCTTTCCGGCCAAGCGAACCAAAGTTGCGGATAATAAGCCACCAGGTAAAATCAAATTACAACACCAAACATATTTTGTATTTAAATAATTGCCTTTAAAACTCGTAATGTGTTATTCACACACAGAAAATTCATTTTTCAACTGCCACCTAAAGTGAATTTTCTAAACAAAAAAACTGTGACCTACAGATTAAGCGTGTTGTGAATAACTCTGTTTGGAACTTCATCAAACACAATGAACTCTGCCCTTTTTGTCTACGGATTGCTGGACAAACCCTGAAAGCTTTCATAAATCCCTTACTTTACTAGGCTTCTGACTCAACTTAAGATAGACAAAACATAGAGAAATCAGGCGATGACGTTCTGTGTAAAAAAGCACTTACACCTACAAGCTTAATGCAACTAATTTTGTGTTAAAACCTTCAATGTAAGAATTCAGATGTTTATTTTTTTCTGATTCATTTACGAAAGTTATTTTTCAAGACTGTGTGAAGCTTCTTTGGGTTATATTGCTTGTTCCAATCACCGCTTCATACTGTCGCATAGGTAATTTTTTTAAACCATAAACCAAATTTGTAATTAAAAGGCGTGCAAGTAGTTTAAATTTTTGGTTTCCTGTGTTTATTGTATTGCAGAGAATACCATTGAAAAAGAAGCGTGGCGAGCAAAAGAAACAGATCCCGATAAAGATGAAGACCTGGTGGCTGGTCCTCCACTTGATTTGGCATCTTGTCGGAGGGCGTTTGGTCATCTGAGGAAAGTAAGCACTCAATTATGTTTTCACTGAAAAATATGTTTTATTTTTGTTTTCCAGAGGAAATTGAGACAAATAACTTTACATCCATGCCTCTACAATCAATAAAATCCTTGATGTATTTCAATGGAGAGATTGCGCGTGTCAGGGATTTCAAAAGTAATACTTGAAATGTGTAAAGTATTTTGTTCTGAACCCGATGAGCCTGGTGGGAAATGAGGAAATTTTAGTTTTCATATTTTAATTCGCAAAAGAAAACGTGTTCCAGATAGCTCAAAACGAAACGCTCTGTGATTGGAGGGGTCGTGAAATCTGTTCCGCGCTAGGGTAAGGCGAGGTAAGGCGACCGCTCAGGGCGCCAGGTAAAATAGGGCGCCATAGGCTAGGTATTAAGGCGCCATATAAATTTGGAAATAGCATGTCTAACCCCCCTCTTCCCGTCGACGATGATTTTGAGAGATGAAATATGAGTACGTTCTCTTCTAGCGACCATGGATAAGGGCGCCTAAGAAATCTTGCCCAGGGCGCTGATAGTGATAAAACCGTCACTGGGCTTTATGACCAGCGTTGAGTTGGCACCACTGTTGGCTGTCGGTAAAAATTTACACACCGAAACGTCAATCCTATGTCAACATCTCGGATTTTTTTAATCGACTATTTTGTTTTGAATGGATAAAAATGGATATAGGGTACGCAAAAGTGCAGTCGCATAAAATTTCATCAATAAGCAATGAGATAGTGCTGGATTTTTTATCATACAACGGCAGTTTAGAAATGTAAATGTCAAGACTCAAAGGTAAGTCTTTTTTCGTTTTTAAGAGGCAAGCTTGGGTTATTTATGTTGTTTTCTTGAAAATTCGTGTATTGCATAACAATAATGAAATAATTCCACGCAGTATTAGTCTTCAAATAGGATTAAACATCACGTTGTCCAACTGTGATATTGAGGTTATGGTTCCTTTTACATACCTATCATTGTCATTTTAATTATTGTGGAAGGTGTTTATATGAAATCTATATATTTAAAAAAAAACCTCCAAATGAATACAGAACCTAACTAATGTATATAAATGTATTTTCCAGATCTTTACAGAAGCCATTGGCTTTGTTCATGAGGAAAGACAGGCTATGCAACAATAGATGACACCTGAACATAAAATGAAAAAGAAGGCGTATACTGCGGCGTTAGAGGTGGATGAAGAGAACCAAGTCACTAAGTCCCCACATCGCTACCACCCCCTGTCACACTTACCCCCCCACCACAGAATGAAGGAAGATGAGGACAGTGCAACGTATTTTCAGCCAGTTCCATAACGAAGAAAGCCGTCGCGTTTTTATAACTCGCCTTGAGGATGATTTCTACTGATATAATGGTTTTTACAGTTCACAAAACAAGGATGGGAACTGAGCATTCAAGATTTGAACCTTTAGCACTTCTATTTTGATGACTGAAGTAGGAATCTGCTTTTAGTTTTGGGTTTACTCGTCCAATTTTTTTTCTCATTATGTTTCATTAATCCTTCTTTTGTAAAGCTCATATTACAAGGTTCATAATGAAATAAATCGCTTTTTCTGGGAAAAAATAATTTTATTGATGTAAACTGTACAAATGCCTAAAACTCATTAATATAATCTTCCCCTGTGTCGTTATACCTGCGGAGACGTGTTCTGCATTTTTGACGTACAATGTAATATTTGTCTGGAAAGAAAGAGAAACACTTTTATGTAAATGTAACTACATGGAGATAAATTGTAATATTTCAAATCCCAAATCCCCTATAATCTATAATCTAAGTTGCGAGGATATATTCATTTAAAGCTCTCAGATGTATGCCCACAAACCAACATTTTCATCCTCAAAAAATATTTTTGAATTTCAGCAATGCTCTGGGCTGAATATTTGGGTGCCTTTAGCAAGACCCATCACAAAGGTTGATCCAGCCTTATCAAAACTGGTTATCGTTAACTGAGCTTGTATATTTGAATGACAACAAGCAGAGTCGTTCTATCTAATCTAATCTAAGTTGCAAAGATATTTTACATTATTATAGTAATGCACATTCTCCGGGGAAAATAGATCGGCGAGTTGAACCTTTCTATTTTTAAAGGTAAGGGGGCCGGCCTTACGCCAACCACTTCAGTTGAAGTGGGGGTTTCCCAGCTCCTGAGAGGGCTGGTACGCATTTCTTGTGAAGGCTGAGTAAACCTTGCCGGTATTTTATTGTGGGGTTTGAAATAAATACCGAAGCGGAAGATCGTTTCTGACACCCTCGGTGAGATACAAACCCAAGCTCACGGCTATGATTAATTGATGCAATGTGCGCAAATGCTGAAAATTTTTCAAAATACTCAACTCCTGCATCAGTATACTTGCAGAGATGTATCTTCCATGCTTGAAAGGCACCCTGAAAACCCTCAATGGGAAGGTGGCGAGATGATTTTGGATGTTTTCTACTGTCTAAGTCATTTTAGATATTTTTCTTCAGCTCCATTATTTCAGGTCCCTTCAGGCCTACTGTGGGTACGGATTATCTGCCTGACAGGGTGGCTTGTCTTCTGCTACATCTTCCTCACTCTCGAAATCTGTAAACAAACAATCAAAACAAAGATTATAGTTGGAGAGCTACTTTCCGGGATCTGTTGCTCAGGTTTAGTATGAGCTGGAGCTTCCGGACGTATTGCCCATGTCTACCATGGGCTTCTTCAGCTTGTAGGTGAAATGTGAAGGTGAAGAAACTTACAGATTCATCAACATCACTTCAACTTCACGCTGAAGAAGTCCATCGTAGACATGGGTGAAATGTTTGGAAGCTCCAGCTCCTACAAACCACAGCAATAGATCCCGCAAAGCAAACTCTCCAGCACCATCAGGTGGTCATGCTCGCCTAGTGCTAGATGGTATATAAAGCCATCAATGGCTTGGCTCCACCTTATCTGACTGACATGATTTCGCCTGTTGAGATGGGTGACACTCAGATCCGCGGCTGATGGTGCAATCAAGCCGCACCGTTAGATCCATACAAATTTTGGAGACCGTGCTTCCGTGTTGCGGGTCCGGTGGAGTGGAACAGACTGCCACCCGAAGTGAAGAACTCCAAATCTTGGGTTTTTATATTTAGGTCCACATGCGGCATGTTTCAGCGCGAAATTATACATGTCTGCTTGTGGGAATGCGTTTAATATGAATCTTAATCTTAAATGATACGTATTTTTGCAGCTTAGATTTATATTTAGACATTCAGTTGATTTTTATCTGGAATGGTTTCACAAACAGGTTTGGCTAAACTACAGATAGTAAAAATTCATGTTTGCTGGAAGAAAAAAATGAGAAAAAAAAACATAACCTCAAAAATTACATTCATCAACAAACATGGTAAATGCTTAATCCTGACACAAATAATTTCATAATTGTTACTCACAGCGTGAGTTTTCAACTAAATAGCATAATAAATACTCACACACACCTGGTAAAATCTTCAAACAACTTACCTTTGAGTCATGAGGGGTTTTTGAACTTAGGCCACGAACCGTGCAAAATTTCATTCCTTATGCCTTAATATACAACGGGATGAGGCCTGGTGGTTTTATTTTCTAATTCACTTTATTTTTGTTGTTTTTTTTTAATTTACAACAAACAAAATTTGCGGAATATAAATTGACGTTCGTCATTAGAGATGGGCGTTATATTAATCTCATTATTAATCTCGTTGTAAAAAAAATCGATATTTTCTTCGATATTAAAAATATCAATATTTCGACAATAAATTGTTGATTCTTGAAATGTGTTTCTACCTCTCCCTAATGGTTTTGAACAACAAAAATGTTTTGAAAGTGTTCGTCGCCAGGCACACATTTACATAAAAATGATTTTTCAAATGAATTTCCACCCCTCCCTACCTTTTCATTCCATACCATCTTATTTGTTGGAAATATTCTCCGCTAGCGACTTTATATTGTTTTGAAGCACGTTTCAATAGAATCGAAATATCGATATTTTCCCAAATCTCAAAAGTACGTACGGCTGAATTTTTTTAACTATCGATATATTCATATTGATTTCGGAGAATCAAAAATGGTGTTTTTTTTCTTCAAATGCGTTTCTTGCTTCGTGGGCGGTAACACTGCAAATCGCGTACTAACCCGTTTCCCCTTGCGATGGTGTTTTCCTGTACCAGCGACCGGTATTTTTTTCCAGAAATTTTGATGTTTTTTGATAGTCGTTTCAACACTCGAAATTTTCAAAATTAGGACACGTGACCGATACATTTTTCGAAATTTTTGTTTTTTTCGATTTTTATTTTCGTCGAAATATTTCGATAGTGTTTGAAAATATCGTTTTGTAATTGTTTTTTTTTCATTATCCCATCCCTATGAAAAGTCAACTTATTGCTTTTTAAAATAGTATTTTGATGGCTACCGACAAAATTGCCAAGCTTAGGTAGGTATATTATTTATTTATTTATATTATTTTCGGCAGTTACTTTGTGAAAGTCCATTTTAATGTGTAATAAATACAATACAACTCACTGTGAACTGTAACAAGGAAATTTTACTTTTAAAACCTTTTAAAAATTGCCAAGTTTCATCATAGACAATAAAAGCCACCCCATCCGGTTTTAAATTGCCGACTTCCGTTTTAGCCGAAAGCGAACAAAGCCATTTTTGAAAATTAATTACTCGGTAAATATTGCGAATTTTGAGAAAAAAACGAATGGCTTATGCTTCGGTAGACTAAGACGACAAGGAAAAAATATTTCCAGAAAATGCGCAATCTCTCCATTGGAATATTACAGTTTTCTAAATAAAAAATGACATGCTTTGTTGTCAGACATTAGCTTAACTCTGGCTTCTAATTTATGTTACTCCTAGTTTAACTCTTAAAAGAATTAGAATAATCATTTACAATAAAGTGAAGTAGATATTAAAGTTGCGAGTACAGTTGTGTAATATTTTATGTGGATTGATTTCAGATTCCCGTCTCTGTGTACAGCTCGGCGCTGAACACGGCACTGCTGACGCTCTCGGAAAACATTTCTGTGGAACTGAGATCATATTCTACCATTGCTAACCTGGACAATATTGTCAACTGCTTGCTGATTGCGTTTGAGATTCCATTGATGGTCACAGGAGACTACATAGAGTCTGCGCTGCCTTCATTATGTGACGCAGCTGAATATTTACCTCCCAGAGGTAAATGAGAAAATATTTTCTTTGTGTTTACTTTTTTGACCGGTCCGTAGTCTAGTGGTAACGCTTTAGACTTGTAAATGGAAGGTTGTGGGGTCGAATCCTGGCGGAGCACAAAAAATATACTATTTATATTTTTAAACATGCTCTTCGCTGGGTTGAAAAATTCATATATCTTTACCTAAGACTGGGTACCAAAGGTTCATCCAGCCTTACAGCAACTGGATCTTGCTTTAGAATTGGGGTTTACTATAGTGACGACCAAGCTCGCACAGGGCTCTTGAGGTGGGAATCACACATAAACAGCGCTCACCAAATAAATCGGAATATTATTATTATTTAAATTTTCAACAGATATATTCTTCTGAGATGGGTAAATAGTTTGATAAAACCATAAGAAGACAAACAAAAATGTCAAATTTCAAAATTTGTAGCAATTGATTCTACTCATTTTCATTTTGTTCTTAGGCAAACAAATGTTGAATATGCATTTGGAATATGCCTCACAAATAAGGATAGAAGGAAACATTTACTTAAATGTTTTTCTATTTTTTTCTCTATGGGAAGGATCTTACTCATGACAAATGTGCAAAACTGCTATTATTTGTGTTCATTGATTTATTGCATTACATTGCTGTATGGAAATTTGACTTTCAGCTCAAGCCAAGTTAGCTAGAGGCTGGGCCACACACTGTAAAGACAACCTTAGGAATATTTTAGAGGCCTTACAGCAAATCATCACCATCAAAGTCATGTCGTCCAACTACACAAGGTTGTTCTACGTTCAAGATGACACACGCGTCACCAATGCTACCAAACTTATGAAGGTGAATGATCAACCTTGCTATATGTTCATTACATTATAAGTTTACTTTATACTTTTCATGGTTTGTGTGTTAACCCTTTCAGACCGTGGGTATGTTTAAACATACACAGATTTCAAAATTTTATCATGGTAGGTACAAAACTCATAGAGGCGTGGAATTTTTTTTATTTGCTAGCTGGTATTCGTGCTTACAGCATTATATTTTTTCTTTATGTTTCTTGCTTGCATTTTAACCGCCATTACGTCTGTCAACTGTCAAGCCGGCTTGCGTTTCAACTCTGACAATTTTTCCCCTTAAAAATTGTCAATTTTCAAGGTAAATTGAAAAAAAAAAAATCTATAATTTTAACACTAAAAAAAAAAAAAAGATTGGAATTTTTTTAAAAAAATATAAATAAAGAAATCCACACTAAAAAAATTTTTTTTTTATCTAGAAATATGGTCAGGTCTGAAAGGGTTAACACTGTGAAGATCTATTTATTTATTTTTAGTCCGGACGATAGCTCAGTTGGTAGAGTGCTTGCATTCCATGCCGAGAGCTTGGATTCAAATCCCCCGAGGGTGAATGAATGAAAGAAATGATTTCCCGTTTTGGTGTTTATTTCTAACCCCAAAATAAAATACCGGCAAGGTTTACTCAGCCTTCACAAGAAATGAGTACTAGCCCCCCCATGAGCTGAGAAACCCCCACTTCAACTGAAATGGTTGGCGTAAGGCCAGCCCCCTTACGTGTAAAAAAAAAAAATTGGGACTCTGCACATGCTAAACCCTTTGGGAATAATGCGGCAAGCAGTTACACTATATTTGTAGCTTGGTTGCGTTGGTTGCATTTATACAAAACAAATATACTATTGTGTCCTTTGTACAAATGAGTTTGCATTGCTTGTCGGGAAGCTTATATTGTTATGTTTATTTTAGATTGTATACTATGCTAGTCTATTAGCTGGAACGATGGAGTCTAATACATTACGTGAGGAAGAAGTCACCCTGCCAGAGCAAATGGATCATTTGGTTGGAGTGGATGTATTGTTTGAGCATCTCCCATACACCAATAAGCGGCAGAAGGAAGCCTGCACCGACCCGCTGGCAGACAGACTGGGCATCAGTGTGCTGGACTGCCGCAAGCCCTTCATGCCCTTTGAAGAGTTCTACAATGACACGTTGAGTGAAAATATAGAAATGGATAGAGACTTTGCTTATTATAAGACTGCAGACTCACCTAATGTACCTGAAGCTCAAAGGAGTAAGTTATATTACTAATCTTTGTTTTTTTTTTTCTAAGGTAAGTTATAGAATAAAAAATAATATTTCCCAAACCATACACAAGCTTGTGTATTATTTTGTAACAAATTTATTTAAACTAGTCCTGACAAAAGTAATAATCTTTCCTTACCTAGACTATACTCAATAGCAGATGTCGTTTACTATGTTAGGGCTAGCTCTTTTTTGTGGTGGTGATTTCCTGTTATGGAGTTTTCTTCTAATCCAAAGTATTCACAAAGTTTTTACAAGAAAAAATAATTTGCTTGGATTGAGGCTGGCTCGTTCTCCTTGCCTGTGAAAGTAGATAAGTTTATAATGTAGAAAAAAGCATAAAGAAAGTCAACTAAATAAAAAAGTATATTTATTTCATTATTGAATAAAAAAACCTATATTGGTATCTTTGGCTCTAACTACTTCTTGACGCTTTTGACTTATAATTGTTCTTCATTTCTCACTATTGCTTTCAGCTAATAAGTTTTCGTTCATGCGGCACTCCTTCATCTTGACTCCTGCCACCAAGTCTCTGGGCCTCTACTACGACAACCGCATCAGGATGTACTCTGAGCGCCGTGTGTCTCTGCTGCGCTCTGTGGTAGGGGTGGAGTCCTCAACGCCATACCTGCGCCTCAAAGTGCGACGGCAACACCTCATTAATGATGCGCTAATAGAGGTAACTCAATTTTGTACAGAAACTTTGTATCAAATAGAGTTAACTTTACAGTAATAACACACTCAGTTTGACTCAGGTTTTTTCTGTCTGTCTCCGGGTCCGGGTAAAGTGTGCCGATGTATGAAATCTTTCACACAGTTCGGTAATCCATAGGCAATACGGGCAGAATGTATTGTGTTCGAAAAGGTCCTTATTATGCCATTGTTAAGTAACTTACAACATACCAGTAACTTACTTTTTCATAACTTGGTACTGATACGTAATGGTAACCAAATATGCGTTTACTGTATCATCAACTGACATAAAATACTCTGAATGCTAGTTTTTTGTCTGTTTTCATGGTAGAATTGTGTGATACATGCAGTGAAGTCAGCATCAAAAGCCACTTTTTTTGGTTATTAACCAGCTGGGTAGAGAGTAGCGATGAATTACTTAAACCTAAACCTTTGACGTCATCCCGCTTAGAGAAAATTGACATTTAGAAATTTATTCTGAATTCAGTCACTATTGAACCCCACAATCTCAATTTTTTTAGCTCTCAAGAAATTAAGATGTGTTGCCATCATTTACATTTAACTTGTTTTGCCTGTAAGTTTTGTGCTAAAAAAACTAAACTCTTGCATGATGTTCTCATAGATTAAAAATGGCATGTATTTTTTAGTTGGAGATGGTTGCCATGCAGCGAGTACTGGATTTGAAAAAGCAGCTCTTTGTTGAATTTGAGGGGGAACAAGGCGTGGATGAAGGGGGAGTCAGTAAAGAGTTCTTCCAGCTGATTGTCGAGGAAATCTTCAATCCCGATTACGGCATGTTCACAACACAACCTGAGACTTTTAACATGTGGTAATGAAACAAACACTTTCTGTATTATATTTTGTTTGTATTCATTGACAGATTGTTTACAAGTTTATTGGTTGGTTTTAGGTTCAATCCAACATCTTTTGAGACTGAAGCGCAGTTTACGCTGATAGGAATCGTCCTTGGCTTGGCCATTTATAATAATGTCATCTTGGCTGTCAACTTTCCTATGGTAGTGTATAGGAAATTGATGGGAAAGAAAGGCTCCTTTGAGGATTTGTCAGATTGGGATCCTGTAAGTAACATTCATTGAAATGATTGGGAATTTGTTATGCAAAACAATGTATATTTTCAGCCTATTAAAAGTGTTTTTTTTCAAAATCAGTTAATATTTTAAATGGGGCTCACACATGAATTGACATTGGCAAATTGTGACATCACAAGGCGGGTCGCTAGGCAAAAGGCAAACAAATATTTGTTATTGGTTGTTAAGAATTTCAGTCCCAAACAAGTGTGACCTTTGCCAGTCAAGATCACACTTAGTATAATGTAAGAGGAATGCAACAGTAAAAGGAAAAGTACTGAATAAACCAAAACTAAGATTTGCTTTTTAAATTTCAGACATTATATGAAGGCTTGAAGAGCATGCTAGAGTATGTGGGAGATGACATGGAAGACGTATTTGTACAAACATTCAGGATATGCTATTTGGACGTCTTTGGGAACAGCGTCTTTCATGAACTGAAAGAAAATGGTGATAAAGTAATGGTCAACCAGGACAATAAAAGAGTATGTCTACGTATGTGTGACTCCTTTGAAAATACTTGGATATAGTTAACATTTATTATAAGATATCTGCTTTGTTTTAGGAATTTGTTGATCTGTATGCTGATTTTTTGCTGAACAAATCTGTAGACTGTCAGTTTAAAGCTTTCAGAAGAGGCTTTGTGATGGTCACTGATGAGAGTCCGCTCTCACTTCTATTCCGGCCTGAAGAAATTGAACAGCTCGTCTGTGGAAGCAAGGTGAATATACATATAAGTATTTGTAATAACTTGAGGTTAATACATCGCCCCGGGCATCACATTACGAAACGGCATCATGCTGCAGATTTAAAAAAGAATAAGGTTTTTTTTGTGTTTTTTCATATCTGCCCCGAGCATCAAAACTCGCAATACACCACTGAATAAGAGTTAAATAGAGCACCATCATGGAAAATACTTAACTGCCATCAAATATCAAATATATACCTACTTTTGAAATTTACAGAATTTCAACTTCAACGATTTGGAGTTGGCAACAGAGTACGACGGTGGCTTCACCGCTGAATCACAAACCATCAAAGACTTCTGGCACATTGTGCACCGGCTGCCCATAGAGGACAAGAGGAAACTGCTCCAGTTCACCACGGGCTCTGATCGTGTCCCCGTGGGAGGCCTCATCCGCCTCAAGCTGATCATCGCGAGGAACGGACCAGATTCCGAGCGTCTGCCAACCGCTCACACTTGCTTCAACGTCCTCCTGCTACCTGAGTATGACAGCAAAGAAAAACTCAGCGACAGGTTGCTCAAAGCAATCAACTACGCCAAAGGCTTTGGAATGCTCTAAGATTATAAATAGGCTGATATTGCAATGGAGTTGCTTGTATCAAATATAAAGCAATACTTTTAATTGTTCTCGTCTACATTTTTCAGTTTCTGTGCAATAAGTATTTTGATGTGAAACAGATGAAATCTATTTTGCTACAAATTAATCACAACATTTTCATATCTGTCCTTCTTGTAGCTTTTGTAAAGTTGATAACAAAACATTTCTAAAAAAAATTGCAATACCTACTGAATCTGTGTAGTATTTTTATAACAAGTTGTTACCTATAGTAAGTTTCCAGATGAAAAGGTGCTAATAGAACCTATCACTTTTACCAAATTAAATTTTGAAGTCTTAACGTTTTATTTTCAAAAATAATTCAATGGTATCTTTTCATTAGATAATTAACAAAGTATCAACATCTTTATAATTTTTATGGAAACATCTTTCCTGTATTTTAATTGTTTGATTGTGTCTTGATGCACTGTGTTTTATCAATTATTTTACCCCATTTTATAATGTTTTATATTTTTGTGAAGAATTGATTTACGCATGCCTATATTACTGTAACATCATGTACTTCTTTTTTGAGATGATGAACTTTAAAATACACATTGCCAGATTAATTGGATATCTTTTACACCGTATGAAATTATTAAAAATATTGTATGACTTTGTCCATAATAGAAGAAAAAAATCAAATCAGTTTTGATGGTCTCAAAGTCACTTTTTATGTAATGTTTTTAATTTTATTTTTATTAAATGTTTATGTACTTTTGAACTACTTTTATGAGTTAAAATAAAAGCTCTGTTGAAAAAATCTAATCAATCTTTGAGAACCTGGAAAACGGGCCATGGGACAGTCATGCAGCATTAATAAGATATTTTGAAAAGTTGAAGGTTTTGTGCATTGACATTGTGAAGATTCATTTTAAATCAATAATATAAAAATAAAACACCAAGTTTTTCTTCACAAGTTATTTATTACCTCATGAGGAAAAACGTGTTTTATTTTTACATTACTAATTTAAATATTTTTCATGTAAAAGGATGAAAAACTAAGGACTAATATTTGAAAAAAAAAATGTTCTTATTAAAACAGATTAATATTTTTGAATTTGGTTTTCCCTGATTATAAAACCATGAAAGCTGTGGTCCCAAGTTGACAGTAAAGTCATACATGGTCAGAACTACTGCTTTAGGCACTACTTGGTTTTTTGGTGCACTTATTTTTTTCTGCATGTTTAATTTATGTAATTGTTTGAAATCAGCAAAGGAATTTAGGAGAATTGGCTTTTGTGAAAAAAACTCCCTTACTGTAATTGATAAAAACATAGCTGTTAGAAAGAATGTGATTATTAATATGAATCAGTGACGAAGGGTGCTATACAACTCGATTTCCATCGTTTTCCCTTTTAAAATGAGGCAAAAATGATAATAAAGTAGACTGCATGGTTTCAATGGGGAAAAAATACGTATTGTTTCTTTGGTTTTAAATGTATTTTTTTACTTTGTGCCTATATTTTTTAAGTACTTTGTTGCCTCATTTGAAAATGGAAGCCGATGGGAATGGAGTTGTATGGCACCCTTCGCCATTGGTATGAATAGTATTAAATTCAGGATTACAAAATGTTTGATTTTATTTTTCAAATAATTATTGGAAAGTCAGGATGTTATTGTTTTGTTACCCATTTGGTTCCTAAGAAAATATAATATTAAGTAGGTACAATTTCGGCAAATTGTTTTTTTTTGGACTTAACTAATCGCATTATAGGGCTTCAGCTATTCAATAGTTAAAAAATATTTCATGAAGAGAATATTTAATATTGACCATATTATATTGTCTCCTTGCGAATCACAGCACAAAAAGTTTTACTCTCACATGTCTACGGCCTAAGATTATTGAGTCAGTATGAAAAAGCTTTGATATTAAATGGATATTAAATATATATATAACTATCTTCTTCCACTGTAATTATTTTTTTACTGCCATCTGTTAAAAATAATAAAAATCATTTTAATGTGATTTGCTTTTACATCATAGCAAAGACATTTATCTGTTGAAATATATTTGAAAACTATAAGTATGTATCTTAAAATACGCATCGGCCATCATAAGTATGACTTATTTTAGGCTACTCCTTATTTTAAAGAAATCATCCTCTTGAAATATATTGTAAATCAAATTTACCGATGTGTTTCAGAAAAGTATTGACAGTTATAATAAAAAAATAATCTTTCCACCAGATGGCAGCAGTCATACAAACAATTTGGATCTTATCATTATGTGCTAAGGTCATTTTTATAACGGTACCTACACAGGTGTGTAAATGTATATTGTAAATAGCTAGTTTTGTATGCTTTTCACATTAAATCTTAATAATGTAATAGTACATAAATAAAACAATGTATAAATAGTACACTTTCCTTACATAGGTTTAGCTTGAATTGCTTTTGTTGACATTTTGAAGTGAAGTAGGTGTAGAAGATATCCTGAAATATGCAAAGCATGTACTGAGATGCTTTCAGTTGTGATTTATATACCTAACTCATACATATATATTATATAATGCATAAAAACAGATGGGGCTATTTTTAATTTTAAAAGGGACTTCTAAATTTTGAGTTATATTTAGTAGAATCCTAACATCAGCAAAGGAAAAAATCTTAATTTCATGAAAAAAAAAAACTAAAATATCAATCAACATTATAATAAATTTAATCTTCGAATCTGATTTCAGCTTGGTTTTTTTTTGTGAGAAATTAAAGGGTAACTTACATCAAATCTACAGCATAAAACTGCTGAAGGAAACAGACCCTTAGGCCTGGTATTTTCAATATTAGCATAGCGACTTTATACTGAATGAAAAGGATGCACTAATCGCTCCCCCAGTTCTTGTTTACCGTATACGCCAATCTTGTCAAATATGACTTTTTCATGCAGTTGTCTTATGAATCAAATTCTATACAATCTGAGCTAAGAAAAACCGTAAAACTCGATAATGTGAGAGTTCTTTTAAATATTTTTTAAATAAATTTCTGGTTTTCACAAGACACATTGGTCCAGTACACATGCAAACATTGCTCATGTAAAATTTTCTCAATGGTGTATACGGTAAACAAGAACTAAGGCAGCGTAATGTTAATCGTGTGGGTTCTTTTTATCAGTTTAAAGTACCATAAGCTAACATTGAAAATACCGTTCATTAATGATCTGCCCATAATGAGCTTTATGAGTGATATTTGAATACATTTTTTTTGTCCCTTTAACATGTGGAAATTTAGGGATTTTGAGGTAAGGGTTTTTATTTATTTCACATTCTACTTTTTTCTTCAAATGTTTTATTTTCTGTTGGAATGAATGTTTGACTTGCCACCTTGTGTAATTGTAAAAGGGAATTATTTTATTCCAAGTGCCACACTTGATGAGTTGCTGCAATCCTTTTACTTTTTTATGTTTTTATTTTTAATATTTAGCAACCTGTATTATGATGAAATATTCAATAAATATCCCATTTTGTAGAGCTGTGTAATATTGATACAAAATGACAAATAAAAAAAATACAAGAAACATGACTTTTTTTGTTTTTTTAGAAAAATAGATTTGTGGAAAGGAATGCAAACCAACCTATTTTATCTGGTCATTTGTCTTCATGCGAAAGTAGAAGCTTGTGTGCAATGCAACGGCATCTGTTGAACCATTGTTGAAGTTATCATCGCGGGATTCGAACCAGCGTTATCCGGTTCCAAATAACCTGACTTGATCTTCGCGGCCATGACACCGACAAAATGATTAATTATTGACATCTTTGTTTATGTAAGAAAATCTTAACACAAGTGAATAAAAACTCTACAACCCTTGCCACCTCTTTTATTTTTTGGAACACAGGTATCTGCTTCCCATCAATCTTATTTAAGGGGCCATTTGGGTTACATTCATATTTTTTATTTTTGTATTATATATATTTTTATCTGCAGTGGTAAATGGATCGTGATGATTGTGTTTGAGAATGGACCTAATACGTAGTATTATAGTATACTTATCTATGAATGGACCTATCGCACCATCTTGTGAAACATCAGTTTTGACAGTTTATAAACATAACAAACATAAATAAAATAAATATGCCATTATCTATTATATGTGTATACCTACCTACATTATTATTTTCCTTGACTGATAGGTTGGTATGCGGCTGACCACCCATACTGTAAAAAATGGTTCACTTTGCCAATGTCACCCCTGCTTCAGGGAAGGTCGGCAAGAGTTGCATGGCTCATGTTCATTTGAGATTGGGTTTTTTATTTGTAGGTCCACATGCGGCATGTGTAAGCGCGAAATTATGCATGTCTGCTTGTGGGAATGCATTGAATATGAATCTCAAATGGTACATATCTTTGCAGCTTAGATTTAAATTTAGATCTCAGTTTTCAATATTTCCAGTCATAGCTTCGACCGTTAGGCGGCAGACATCTAATGGCTAGGTACCCCCAACCACCTGGATACTTGAATATTTTAATGCCTCAACAGGCTTACCGGCGTGACCTCAAATAGTACCTAATCCGCTTCCCAGACTTTCCCATTTCCTTCTGCGCGCTAATCCCAAGAAAACACGTTCTAACAACTCTTCAAAGGCGACTAATTTAATAATTTTATAATATAATGAAATTTAATTATAAGTAAATATTTTATTATACATAAAAAAAATTGATTGAATTAAAATTACTTATTAATATCTATATATATAGTTTTTTTTACGAAATTAAAGTTTTCATTTTTTTAACACATTGAGAGGAGGACTTGGAACTTATTTTTAATAATAGCTGCTGTTGAAAACGTTATCTTTCATCCCAACTCAGTTTATTTTCTTTTTCGCCTTATTTTCATCCATTCCTGTTTGTAGGTTTCTTCATATCTTCTCCAAACCTGTTTGTGGGTTATTTTGGGCAGACTCTTTCACATTGGGTTCTCTTAAATACTCATTTTGATATTAATGAAATTTTCATTTTTTTTTTTTTTTTTTTTTTTTTTTATTTAACAAAATATAAATACAAATTTATTTTAAAACAAGTAATATTTCTAAATAATAATAAAAACTTAATTGTTATTTCCTCACCAATTGAAGAGCCAAGCTCTTGTGCTTGGTGAGGGAATCGCAGCTATCTTAAATAAATTATGTTCTTAATTTATATTCTATATAATATAATGAGATAAAAACTTAATATAATACTTAAAGGAAAAAAATATAGGTAATACACAAGAATAAATCAAAAAATAAATTAACAATATAAAAAATGAAAAAAACCAAAAATTAGAAACAACCAATCAATAAGTAGAACTATGAATATATATATATTTTTTTATTTTAAACTTAATTTTTTTAACATCCTTAATTATTTTGATTTCATTTGGCAATATGTTATAGTATTTTATTCCCCTACAGATAAAATTATTCTCGAATTGTTTTGTTTGAAATTTAGGAATTGTTATAAAATTTTGTCTTCTCCTTGATATAGCTCTTTCAAATTGTTTTGCTTTGTCAATTTTTATTATTTCCAGAATAGAGTACAGTTTGAAAATTTGTTCTATAGTTGGTACCTTAAAAATTTTGAATAAAGATTCTGTTGACAATGTTGGTGGCTTTTTTAGAATTACTTTAATAATCAATCTCTGAGCTATTTTAACTGATTTCAAAACATTATCATATGATCCCCCCCATCCAATTATGCCATATTGCAGCATTGATTGTACAATTGAGTAGTATACCATTTTTAATTGTTCGATTTTAAGAATGTTTCTGAGTCTTATGAATATGTACCTAAATACATTTTCGTATTCGTTTGACCAGTTCCATTATGTGATTTTTCCACTTCATATTTTGATCTATAATAATGCCTAGGTATTTTATATTTTTAGTTGAAGCCAGTGTTGAACATGTGTTTTCACAGTTTTTAGTTTCATTGCAATTCTGACTGTGTATGATGATTTTAATTGGCGGCTCTGAATTAAATTTATTTATTGCGAAAGAAATGAATTGAGTTTTTTTAATATTTAGTGATAATATATTACTATCGAACCACCCCTTCAGTATATTCATGTCAAGATTTGCTCGTTCATTAATAGAGCGCCAATCTTGTCCCTCCAATATAATGGCAGTATCATCTGCATAAGATATTATTTTTCCATTGAGTTTTAGAGTGAAAATATCATTTGTGTATAAGATGAATAGTAATGGACCCAGTACAGTACCTTGTGGGATACCAAATTCACCGGTTGATGGTTGACTATAAGAACTATTAATTTTAACTATTTGAGATCTCTGATATAAGTAACTTTTTATCCATTGTAACGCTTTTAATTTTATCCCAATTGAATTCAGTTTTACAATTAGTTTTTCGTGAGAGATGCTATCAAATGCTTTTTTTAAATCTATGAAAATTCCGATACATTTAAAAGATTGGTCAAGTGAGCTATGAATTAAGTTCGTTATTTTCGCGATGGCATCTTGAGTACTTCTATTTTCCATGAATCCGAATTGGTTATCGTGTATTATATTGTTGGCTTTTATAAATTTAATTAACCTAATTTTTGCTAATTTTTCAAAAATTTTTGCTATGTTAGATATAACAGAAATGGGTCGGTAATTGTTTACTTTTTCCCGATTTCCTGTCTTAAATATGGGTGTTATTATTGTTTTTTTGTAATTTGAAGGAAACGTTCCACTTTCAAAACTCAAATTAATTATATGTTGTAGTGGTTTCGATATTTGTTCTTTAATATGTTTTAAAGTTTCAGCAGAAAGAGCATCATATCCAGGCGCCGTACCGTTTTTCAGATTGCTAATTACTGTCTCTATTTCTTCCCTTGTTGTGGGTTGAAATATATATATCATGTGTTTCTCTTCTATATTGCACTTTAATTCGGGAGAAGTACTTTTACCAGGTATTTGCTGAGCTAAATTTTTTCCAACACTTGAAAAGAAATTGTTGAAAATATTAGCAGCTTTTGAGGGATTTTCTCTACAGCACGTGGTTTCGTTTTCATGATTAATGGCTATTATTTCATTTTTCATGTTTTTGTTTTTTTCAAGAAAATCGTTTATAACAGACCATACATTTTTAGGGTTATTTTTGGTTTGTTCTAATTTATGTTTGTAATAATTTTCTTTTGTGGATTTTATTAAATATGTAAGCTTTTTTTTAAATTTTTCAAAATATTTGAGCAATTTTAGATTGTTCGGTTGTTGACGGGTTTGTTTATACAGAGTTTCTTTATGTCGGATTGATACTACTAGCCCATGTGTGATCCATGGTTTAATCGGCTTATATTTGTGTTTTATGTTATGTTGCACACTTGTTGATTCTTCAACAAGTTTTTTCATTGTATTTTCAAACATTATACAACATTCATTTACATTATTCATTAGATAAAAATCGGACCAGTTCACAACATTTAATTTATCTTTTAAACCATCTAGGTTTATTTTATTATATTTTGATACTTTATTTGTTTTTTTTGTCTCTATCTGTGGAGTATTATATTTATAGTTAAATATACATGAGAAGTGATCTGTTATAGATGTGTGAATGACTGCGGAAGTAATATTATGAAAGTCGGGGATGTTTGTAAATATATGATCCAAACATGATGGCTGTTGTCCTCTAATATTTCTTGTAAATGAATTAATGCAGGAGAAATAATTCAATTCTGCCAGCATATTTAGGTAGATATCTTTATCGTTTGTGTAATTATTATCAGCAATATTTAAATTCATGTCACCAACCAAAATGTTTTTTTTACTTGTGCAAGTTACGAGTATATTTTTTAATCCTTCTATAAATTGTGATATAATTGATGTATGAGTACGATAGATTGCAAATATATTATAATTTTTATTGTTATTATTAATTTCAAGATTTAATATATTTACGTAAGGTACAGTGTTAATTTCATTTACGTTTATCATAATATTACGATCCGAAATAAATATAGCCACACCGCTATTCTTGTTAATTTTGGTACTTGCAGCTAAATAAGTGAACCCAGGAATATTATACTCTATTTGTCCGGCAGAGTGGGTTTCACTTAACACAATAATGTCCGGTAAATAATTTAATAATTTTATTGAAATAACAAATTCATCAAAATTTTTTTGTATACTCCGTATGTTATTATGTAGGATTGTTAAACTGTTTGCACACTTCACTAATATTTGATTTGCTTCATAGAATGAGTCGAATATTAGTTCATTTATATTTAGTTTAGAATCTATGTAGCTTATGTTTATGTCAGTCATAAATATGTAAATTTAGTCGTAGTCAATTCGATCTATGGCAATTTTATACATTTTTTGTCTGTAAATACATTGAGGGCTAGTTGTCTTGTGGGTAGTGTCGTTTTTTGTTTTGTATTTAATATTTAAAAAGTGACAGTTACTGCAAATCGCATCTTTTTCTAAGTTGTTACATTTCGCGTAGGTATGTTCTTGAGCGCAGTGTGGACAATTTGGTGGTTGTGTTCTTCCTAGGCATCTTTGTGCTGTATGTCCATATTTTAAGCAGTGATAGCACTGTACTAATGGGTTGCAGTCTTCTACGTATGCTCTATTATATTTTATATTAATTTTGCCTTTTTCTAAAAGAATTTTTCGAAGTCTCCCTGTTGTTTGTATGATATAGTTGGTAGTTTCTCTTGGGTTAATACTTTTCAGTTCTTTTATAAGTTTTATGTTCTCTTTTTCTTTTTCTTCAATACCCTCATTTTGGTTTACGATGCCCATGATGATTTCTTTTTCTGTGAGGTTTTTTTCTAGTCCCTTTAGTATGATGTAAGGTTTTTTCTTTTTCATTTCTTCTGTCGTCAGTTCCTTTCCAAGTGTATTGGAAATTTCTTTTTTCAATTTTTCTGCGCTTGTTTTCTCAGTACATGTAATTGTTATCTTTTTTTCACCAGTCTTTTTTATACCCGATATACCAATTTTTAGTTCAGTAGGGTTGATTTCTTTTTGGATCTTTTTTTTTATTTCTTCGGCACTTAATGTGTTTTTTGATTCTACCATGATTGCGTAATTTGTCACTGCGTTTTTGTCTTTTTTAACATTTTTATCTTCCCCAGCCACCGCCGCGTAGGTTTTGTGGCCAGATTCGATAAACTCTTCCAACTTTTTAGTGTAATGCTTGCTGTTTGTTATTACCGTTTCTTGGAGTTCTATGATCTTTTTCTGAAGGGAGTCCCTTTCAGCATGCATCTCTTCTTCTAGTAGCATGATCTTCTGCTCCAGTTGAAGCTTTATTTTAGTCTCCTTCACTGATCCCGTCATTTTACTAATACACTCCTTTATATCACTTAGTATTGAATCCATTTTTTTTTCAAAAATATCTCGCCCTGCTGGGCGCGACTCTTTTTAGTTTCGCAATACAAACAAACACAAATGTGCACTTCGTCCGCGTGAACACGTCCGCCTTGTGCAACGTTCGGCTAGCGAATCCAAATTTATTTTTACTTTATACACTGAGAAAAATATCCTATTGTGACAATTGGAAAAGTGTGACAATTGGATAACGAGCTATTCCTACAATAGACTAAATCCAATTGAGATCCAATTGAGATAGTCTATTGTGACAATTGGAATTTTTGGTCTATTGTAGGAATAGGAAAAGTGTGACAATTGGATAAATCTATTCTGATAATTGGATAAATCTATTCTGAGAATAGAGTGAAACCTATTCTTAGTATTGACGTGGTCGATTATAGGAATAAACCCGGTCTATTCTCACAATAGACTCCAATTGGACATACCTATTCTCCTAATAGGCTCGTCCTATTCCCCTAATAGCCTTCCTTCTCTTCTTCTAATATATATTTCTTTTTCCGCCTACGGCCGTTCAGGTGCCCTCCAGCTAGTTGCCCCAATAGACCTATATACCCTATACCCCTTCCAGGGGTATTTAGGGCCTGGACAACCACTTCCCCAAATCCTACACGTACTTTAAGTAGCACATAGCAGCACGCACTATATGCCACTGAAGATGCATAGGATTTATTCTAGGTGACTTCATAAAAACGAAATGAGGTAAAATATGGTAGAAAAAAAAAAAAAACTTAGATTAAATGTGATAAGGTATGTAACTGTGACTTTGTCGTCATTCCGCTAGGGGTGGCCAAAGCCTTTGAAAATTTGACTTCTCTTTTACTAATTTCTTCTGTTTACATACTTGGTAAATCTTCCATAATCCATTCTTTCTATATGACTAAACCATCTCAAGACATTATTTTGTATCATGACTTAACTTTATTCCTTTTTTCAACTTCCAAGAGAAACCTACCTAGTTTATCAGTGACCTGAGCTACTTACTTCCTTATGAAACATTTGTGACACTCGGGTTGGGTAGGCAGCGTCCATCAATGGCATTTAACCTGCTGGTTAAATCATATCATCCACTTGTTTCCTTCCATATTTATTATATTATTTCAATAAAACAAATGAGGCATAATAAAAGATGATTATTATTTATTTATTTAATTAGTTTAATACAAATCACAAATATAAAACACAAGATACAATGAAAAAATGAAGCAGCATTTTACAAATTTTATCAAATAACCCAACAAGGTCTACTATTTCAATTATTTGCCTGGATTAAAAGTCAATGAATCATAAAAAGGATGATGATCCTTATCAATCACTGATTTAAGCTCCTGTAAGTGTTTAAATTTGGATTCTGTAAGAGGAAGAGGTCCATTATAAAGGTTCAAAGGTATGGCAGCTTGCCCAGCTCTACGTCTCTGGGGAAGGTCTTTCCATTCCTCTGAATACTTCAACTTGAACATAATATTTCCTGTGGGCAAGTACTGGATGTGTCTTATGTCAGTCACCACAGGATCCCCAATCCTTTTACCTGGTCGCAAAGAAGTTAAATTAGTGGTTAAAGCTTCATAATTTTTAAAGAAATCATGATGAATATGTTTGATAGTATATGGTTGCTGTAAACGAGCCATTTGCATACGAGCAATGTAATCCGATGGAGAATAAATAGGCGGCTTGAAGAAATGTTCCAGCACGGAGTGCACATTATCAGCCTCCATCATTGTGTGCCCTTTCTTGAGTATTATTTGCTCTACAGTGACTGATGCTGCTTTAGCGTGGTCACTGAGAGCACTTGCCAGCACTTTATTTCTATTTTGATAATTGCAGCCATCAGATTTTTTTTTTTTTTTTTTTTTTATTTAATATAAGACATTTTAAGTACATACATTACATTTTTCAAACTTATTTCTATTACATAATATTCATTTGTTTTATATGCTATACCTCACCAAAAAGAGTCAAAGCTCTTGTGTGTGGTGAGGGATTCACAATTAATTTAGTCAATAGTAATAACAAATTTATTTCAGTTATTTAATATATTTAAATTATAAACTAGAAATTTATTTAAGTTACTTCATACACTTAAGTCAAATACTTATGATGTGTATTTTCAGTGTGAAGAGATCTGATATGTGGAGAAATCAAATTAAAATAAGAAAAAACTGTATAATAAACAAAAGCAAATATATAAACATAGATAATATAGGCAAGTAGGTACCAAAGTATAATAAAATAAAAACATACATACATATGATTTATAGAGGTCTACTAATGACAAAAAAAACAATACAAGGCACAGGCAATAATATCAATTGGTATACAAATCTAATATTTTTCGAAATGTTTTTTAAGTTTATTTTTAAATACATGATAATCTTTTATATTTTTTAGTTCAGTCGGTAATTTATTAAAGTTTGTTACACCAACATAAATGAAGCTATTTTGATGTTTTGTGTCAAATTTTGACATTTTGAGGTTATGTTTGTATCTTGTTGAATGATTTGTTTCTAATTTTAATTGTTGTTTTTCCTTTAATATTTGCAATATGGCGTTTTTTTTAAAAATGATATCTACTGAGGGAACTTTAAATATTTTAAATACTAATTCAGTCGGGTAATTCGATGGTTTTTTTAATATTATCTTAATGATTAATTTTTGAATTATTTTTACAGGGTTTAATGTGTTTAAGTATGACCCTCCCCATCCTATAATGCCGTACTGTAATATAGATTGCACAATTGCGTAGTAGACTCTTCTTAAGTTATCTATTCCGAGTATATTTCTAAGTCTTATAAATATGTATATGCACTTTCTGATTCGTTTTATCAGTTTACTAGTATGTTCTTTCCATTTTAATTTACTATCTATGTCAACGCCTAAATATCTTGTAGTATCTGTTTGCTTTAGTATTGAGCAGGTTAGATTACAATTCGTTTTATTACATTTATTTTGTTGATGAATAAATACGTTTAAATTTAGATTTAATTTATTTTCATTAATAGAGAACGGGACAATGTAAGTTTTTTCGCTGTTGAGTGTTAACAAATTCACGTCGAACCAGTGCTTTAAATTGTCAATGTCAACATTTGCTTTATTGGTGACACTATTCCAATTTGTATCTTCGATGATAATAACTGTATCATCGGCATAGGATATTATTTTTCCGTTTAGTTTCAGTGTAAATACATCATTGACATATAATATAAATAATAAAGGGCCTAATACTGTGCCCTGTGGATAATGAGAATAATTTTTGTATATTTTTTTGCTATGCCTTGAAGATAGTCTATAATGCAGCTGGTAAATTCGTTGGCTGTTACTCCTCCATCTGCTTCATGCCAGGTGTACAAAGTCACATCTGCATTATTCAAAACATATATTGTAAAATTATGCAATTGCAATTTTTGTTTATAATACACCGCAGAAGCTAATAACTTAGGGCAAAGAAGAACACTTTGCAAATCCATGGTCAACACCAATATGAGTCGCTGGCACTATCTTTTGCAGCAAGTTTTGCCTCTTTTGCTAGATTTTTTCGATCCATATGTTCATCATATTTTCTTTGAGGAACGCTGCCGCATTGAAAGCCGACACAAATATCACATTGGTCTTTTCGAGGCCTATAAATGGATACCTTTTCACGTTTTAAAACATTTGAAAATAGGTAACCTATGTAATCCTATGTAACGCTTTGTCACATAGGATTAATTCTGTGCACACTGAAGTATGTTGTCACATAGGATTTTTTAAATAATTGCTGTAACTTTGGACCTGTAAATAATTTTTGAATGGGATAAATTGTAAACGATGGAGAAAAAAAATACGCATCAAACTGCATCATTAAGTCATTTTCGCCAAAATGGTCACATACGATTAATTATGTATGCAACGACGATATTCTGTCTGTTTATTTTTACAGTTATTATTTTTTGTCCCGTCTCAAACTCATTGTATCGGCAGGTAGACAGATCGGGGACCGCTGAGGGTAGGTATCGCATGGCCCCCCACCCGTGGCATGAACTCGTCGACCTGATGCTAGCAGTAGAATCATTTCATGATCTCACTTTGCTGAGATGCTCATCAGATCACTTAATCGATAACGGGCATTCCATTATCTTGTGGCCAATATTCGGATCAAAGACGGACACAGACCAGCACCGTCAGTCCGGTTGGAAGCTGACAACATCCGATGGGCAAGCAACAGGTCCAGTCTATTGGCTGAGGAAGCTCTGTGAATTATCGGGTACAAGGAGACGACAGGCAAACAACATCCCTAACTTGTTCCTCACAAGTAGAGGCCCAGCAAAGCCGGCCTCCCGCACAATCATAGCGGGCTGGATTAAGTCTGTGCTCAAAGAAGCTGGAATAGAGGCCACTCCAGGAAGTGCTAGATCAGCAGTTGCTTCATTAAACTGGATTGAGAAATATCCTATCGCTGACATTCTACAACGAGGAAATTGGCAAAGCGAAAACACCTTTATCAAATTTTATCAGAGAGAACTAACTGACGACAACGAGCCATCCGCTGGCCCATCATCTTCTCTAGCGGGTCTCTTTCAACCCATAGATCACAATTGATAATACAAAGCTCACACCTGGCGATAACAAACATGTCTCAACTGCCTTGGCTAACAGGACAGCTATCACAATATACAAGTTTTTACCTTACCAGTATGCAAGGACTGCCTGGTGAGACAATTGAATAACCAAAATACAAGCGTCATACATATAGAGCTGCCAGGTGCCAAAATCAAGAACCCCTATATTGTAAAATCAAGTCTGGTAGGTATAAAATGTCAAACTCGCGTGAACTGGCCAAAACAACAATGATTACTCTCTCAACTGCCTTGGATAAAGGAAGCACCACAATAAAAGTTTTAATGGTAGGTAAAACTTGTATATTATTTTGATATTTACCAATACAAATGTCCGGTCGATAGCTCAGTTGGTAGAGTGCTTGCATTCTATGCGGAGAGCTTGGATTTGAATCCCACCGAGAGTGTAAGGCTGGTTTCAGTGTTGCGCTGACAGCCAAAATATATGAACTTGTAGGAAGCGTTGCGCGCTGACAGCTACGCGCCATTCTAAAACACTTCCTACTACTTCTTATATGTTGGCTGTCAGCGCGACACTAAAACCATCCTTAGAAATGATTTCCCGTTTTGGTGTTAATTTCAAAATTCAAAAATTTAATACGAGCAAGGTTTGCTTAGCCTTCACAAGAATTGAGTACCATCCCTCTCGGAAGCTGGGAAACTTTCACTTCACTGAAGTGGTTGGCGTAAGGCCGGCCCCCTTACCTGTAAAAATAAATAACTCACCACATGCGACCCCTTCGGGGATAACGCGGTAAGAAGTTACGCTATATGTTTAGCTTAGTTGCATTTTTGCGTTTGCGAAAGGAAGGTTGTGGGTTGAAATCCCAGCGGAGCTCAAAAAATATAAAATTAATATATTTTGACAATGTTTTAATTTACTTTTATTTTATTCTTTTGCTCAATCGTTTTCACCTAATAAGGCATCTTCAGGAGAAAATGTTTGAGCAAGAAAATAAAATAAAAGTGAATTAAACCTTTGTTTTTCGAATTGAATTTTTAAAAAATACAATAGACTTTCAACATTTGATCAGAGCTGTCATACGCGTCGCGAGCGACAGACGTGTGTACCGATTAAAATTTATTGACTTAACAAAAAATATGCTTGTTAAATAATTATTTACTTAATGAAATTAAAAATAGTTTATTTTGGTGCTCATTTTAAAATTGCAAATAATTACCTAAGTGTCAATGAAATCAAGTTTAAATTTTTTAGTGAGTTTTAACTCATAATTATGGATATCAGTCCCTTCAACCGAAGTGGAAAAACCGCGCGCTCGCCGCCTACTACGCCCTCCACGGATCCTGCACCTAAGCTGGATGCAGCAAAGCAACTCCAAGATGCACAGGAAACCGTATCAGACGTGGACATCTGGAAATGGATGACGTATGTAGAAAATCGTCTGGATGAAGTGTGCTCTGTTGTTGCCGAGGGCAAGTTAAACACGGAGCAAAAACTGAAAATAAGTAATTTGTGCCGAAAAGTGGGACATGGAACTTCGCAACTAGCACTTATCTTTAATTCCACGAAAATAAAGGTCATGCAAGCGCAATCTTCTATCCAAGCTCTCACTCAAAAACTCGAAGACCAAAAACAACTCTCGCAGCAGCTACAAGACCTTAAGTTGAGTGTTGAAAACTCTGAAAGACCAGCCACGGGACCTTCCTTTGCCGACATGGTTAAAAAAAGCGAAAATAATTAGCTGCAGCCATTAAATCTTAGTTCAGTGGGCATTTATCCGAACAACAAATATAGGTCAAGTGAAGAAACCAAATCATTGGTCCAAAAAGTAATCTGCCCTGAACAAATGAAACTCCATATAAGAGGACTTCGCAAAACAAGAAATGGCGGCATCATAATCAGCACTGACAACAAAGACGACATAGACAAGCTAAAAAACTCCACGCAACTTATGAACGCAGACGTCAAAATTGATGAACCACGTAAGCAAAGGCCCAGGATTACGATCATCGGTGTGCCCACAGTAATGCAAAATAAGGAAGTTCTGACCTGCCTATATCAGCAAAATTTGTCCGAAAGCCTCCAGCCCTTAACCCTCGAAATTTTTTTGAATTCCATTAAATTAAGCCACAAATCAGGTAAAAGGGATGCTGAGACCTGCAACTATGTCATCAAAGTCCCTGCAGACATTCGCAAAGCCCTTATTACTAAGGAACGAGTCTTCATCAACTGGTCTTCTTGCCCTGTGAGAGACTTCACTCTAGTAACAAGATGTTACAAATGCCAACTTTATGGTCACGCCGCCAAATCATGCAAGGAGTCAGCCTGCACCTGCAGCCACTGTGGGAAACAAGGCCATTCATACAAAGAATGCACAAAAAAGGAAGGAGAAGGAAAATGCGCTTCCTGCTTGCACTTCAAAAAACCGAGCAATCACAAAACAGGATCTATTGACTGCCCGGCAAAAATAATAGCTGAGAAGAGATTGATCAACTCAATTGACTATGGAGGCGCCTAAAAAGCGCCTTAAATTGTTTTTATTTTTATTTTTTTCCGTCCTTGTTACCCTTTTACCATTCATCTTAGTCTTTCAATCTACATACTTGGAATTAATTTGTACTTGTTTTCTACTATTTGATTGATTATTATTGATTAATTACTAATTAATAAATAATCAAGTATTTATGATTCATTGCTCATAAAAATGGTTCATGTTTTGGATGACACAATTTCGTAATGACGCTGTTTTTAAAATGCTGTTCTACTTACCTTGAATAAATTGATCAAAACAAAATGGGAAAGTGAAAACACATCGAAAATAAAATACAAACAAAGTAGAAGTTTGTTTACCCAATACTGACTTTGACCCAGTTGATAAAACTGCTGATCTGCATTTCTGTGCATCATTCTTTATTTAAAAAATACCGCAAGCAAAAAAAAAATAGAGCACAATCAAAGTTCAAATCTACACAAGATTCTCCGAGACATGACCCTTTATCTTTCAGAGAAGTCGTTAATTGTAGTAGACTTAATTCCTATTTCTATTTTATATTTGTTTATCCTAATGCCTTGTGTGAAATAAGTTTATTTGTATTAGCACCTAGACTTAATATGAAACTATTGAAGTATGAATAAATGTAATAATGATTATTTAAGTACATATTGCTCACAAAGCCCTCCCCGCCTGAGATACAGGATTTTCCTAGTTCAGGCACATGTATTATTATTCTCTTATTCCATTTTAAGTTTAAATAACATTTATTTCAATATTTTAACTCATTTTGTTCAGAGACATGTAAAAATGTAATGTTAAGTATTTTTTGTGTATCATTAATATCAGAAAGTTATACAGATATATTGTATAGAAGCTCTCCACGCCTGAGACACAGGTTTTCCTAGTTCAGGCACATGTATTATTTTCTTACTTAAGTTAAAAAGCTGCACCTTATGTTAATCTTCTGAAAAACAGTTTTATGAATAAATTATTATTATTATTATTATTATTATAACTGTGTGAACAGATACATACTTAAAAATACAAATTATATTTTCAAATATGCTCTTCGCCAGGTTGAAAAATTCATAAACCTTTATCAAAGGTCCGTCTAGCCTTACAGCAACTGGGTGTTGCTTGAGAATCCATAGCCATCTATAGCGATGCCCAAGCTTGAAGACGGCTCTTGAGGTGTGATTTACACAAAAACAGCGCTCACCTAATAAATCATTCTAATATTAAAACTCCTTATCAATGAATATAATATTATTAACACAATTTCCTCTATTGTTGCAGGGCTCTTTTAGCAACAAACAGGTGAAGTACGTGACCTTCTGCCGGCTGCTGTTTGAGCACCATGTCATGAACTGCCTCCTCAGGTCTGGCAACGAGGGCAAGTTAAACACGGAGCAAAAACTGAAAATAAGTAATTTGTGCCGAAAAGTGGGACATGGAACTTCGCAACTAGCACTTATCTTTAATTCCACGAAAATAAAGGTCATGCAAGCGCAATCTTCTATCCAAGCTCTCACTCAAAAACTCGAAGACCAAAAACAACTCTCGCAGCAGCTACAAGACCTTAAGTTGAGTGTTGAAAACTCTGAAAGACCAGCCACGGGACCTTCCTTTGCCGACATGGTTAAAAAAAGCGAAAATAATTATATGCAGCCATTAAATCTTAGTTCAGTGGGCATTTATCCGAACAACAAATATAGGTCAAGTGAAGAAACCAAATTGTTTGGGCGAGCTGTTAGGTAGATTTGTTTATAGGTAGCTGGCCATAAAATCCTGTGTCCTTAAGCCTATAAACTGACCACTCCTACTTTACCCAATCACCTGTCTCCAGCCAGTACTTCTTCATACGCGGCCTTGGATAGACGTGTCCATCGCAGTGTTCATCGCGCGCGACAGAAACGAAGGAGAAATCATACAAAAACGCGACCAGTGCTCCGCGAAAGAGGCATCCATTGGAGATAAGGTGAGTCCAGACTTTGATTCCGTGATTCCTTCCCCCTTGCCCCTTTGGTTGGCTGCCTAGACAGATTTGTTGGGCAGTTCGTCCGAACGCGATAATCGAGAACCAGTTTGCGATCTGAAATCCTACTTCACGCATCCCTTATGATAGCGCCAAACTTGGCGTGATCATAATTTTGGTCCTTACGTAGCCGGATCGTAAATTAAAAAACTTGATTCACGTAATATTAATTCAGATTCTTATAGTTTGAAATCGGATTCAAAAAAAAAATATTCGCCATTTTTATTGCTACAAAAATGCAATTCGTGACGCGTTCATACATTATTATCATAAATATCGCTTTGGAATCGAAGTGCGGGTTAATTCTTTAATTGCCTTGTAGGTATACCTATCTCTTGCATTTTAGGTACATTCGAATTAAGCCCGCGGTATAAGTAACTACCTAGGTACTTGCATTGTTTACTTTCTTTGTTTACATTATTTGTTTACATTTTGATAAAATTATTATAACCTTCTTCTTTCTTTGCTACTTAAATTTATAAGGACTTGTACGTACGGGATTTGTAAAATTTATTATTCATTTTATCAAATTTAATTTATTAAAGCAAATTTAAAACATGACGTCAGAGCGCGATAAACGAGCATTTCAACGACGTAAGGAGCGCCTCCAGAATGAGATAGAGACGTACTTGGAACGGGCACAATGCATTTTCGATACCATTAATTCAATTCATTTGGGAGAAATTTATTTGCGGAAATTTAAAGTGCACGCGGCAGGCATTGACAACTGGCGTAAAGAATTTTTATTACTGGTGAAAGAAAGAAATGATTTAATTGCAGAAAGTGAGGAAGATGAAGCAACAGATAATAATATTATTCTGTCATTTGAAGATTTATACGCTGAAATTAAATATACTTACGAGAATTTAAAAGACACAACAAAATCCTAAAGTGCAAATGATATTCCTTTAAAAAGGAGCATCCAACTGCCACGATTGGAGCTGTGTGCCTTCAACGGAGATGTAAACAATTGGCCGGTGTTTTATGAAAATTTTAAATCTATGGTCCATGAGAATGACAGTCTAACGGAAGGTGAAAAGATTCAATATTTAGTTGGAAAACTGGTAGGAAAAGCTCAAAGCATTTGCCAAGGTTTATTGCCAACTGCTCAAAATTATACAATTTTGTGGAATTCGTTGGTCAAGAAATACAACGATAAGCGCGTTCTGGCAACAACTTATCTAGAGAAATTGTTAAATATTCCTGCAGTAAAGGAACCATCTGCCTCAAACTTGGAGGACTTTATTGATCTATTTTCAGGTTTAACTGCTGCAATCAAACAGTTGAACATAGAGAATCTAGAAGACTTTATATTCATACACATTGCGTGTAAGAAACTCGACATGGATACGATTAAGGCGTTTGAAGTTTCTATACAAGATTCTCCAGACTCAGTAGATTCAACAAAATTTGTGGAATTCATGAGAAATTACTCGCAAATATTACAGCGCGCAAACGGAAGTAGAAGCAGTAAAATTAATAATCAAATTAACGCGATGCCGCGCAAGCCCTCAGTTTCCCAGAAAAACGTTAGGGCATTTGTTACAGTTAATACTGACAAATGTTTGTTGTGCGGAGACAACAACCATTCAAAGTTGTACCAGTGTCCGAAATACACTATCCTGGACGCTCGGGAAAGGTACAATTTTATAAAATCAAAGAAATTATGTGTCAATTGTCTAAGTACGATGCATAATCTCAAGAATTGTAAATCAAAGGGAAGATGCAGCGTTTGTAATCGATCCCACCATACTAGCCTGCATTTCAACTTGAATTTGCAAGCCGCGGCCGAAGAAAAGGCGGAGCCCCTAGCGCTTTGTGCTATGGGCCCTAATTCTAGTGAGGTAGAATCTACGGTTTTACTAGGAACTGTTTGTTGTGTAATCTTAGACAAGCGGGGTCAAAGACACACTATTCGCGCTTTATTAGACAGTGCTTCACAGAGAGACATAATAACGGCCTCCTGTTGTCGAGAACTTCATCTTGATGTAAAGACGACGCGAGACAAAGTTGTTTCAGGAATAGGGGATATTGTCAACCCTATCAAGGGAGTGACAACAATTACCCTTCTTTCGAGAGTTGAGAAATCGGTCAATTTTAAACTATCGCCTTTGGTGGTTAATCAAATAACTGATAAAATACCCGTCGCCAACATTAATATTGAAAATTTAGAATATTTAAAATCATTACGTTTGGCTGATGAAAAATATTTTATTCCCGGAAAAATTGACATGATTCTGGGTGCAGATGTATTCTCCCGTGTGATAAAACACAACACTATCTCACGAAATTTAGGCGAGCCAGTTGCACTGGATACCCTATTTGGGTATGTGGTACTAGGGGAAGTTCCAGTGCTACCATTAATTAAAACAGATTATAGTTTCTTTTCAGCAATTGAAATTGAAATGAAAAAATTCTTGGAGTTGGAGGACGTACCGGACGTCTCCACTCCGCAAATCGAGGAGCTGGTATGTGAAGAGAAATATACCAACACCACCACGAGAGACAAGACTGGTAGATTTTCCGTAATGTTGCCTTTCAAGACCGATCCGGGGCAGCTCGGTGACTCTCAGAGAGCGGCAGAGCGGAGATTTTACGCGTTGGAAAGGAAACTGCTTTCAAACTCTTCTGTAAAATTGGAATACGACCTTATTTTCAAAAATTATATACAAGAAGGGTATTTGAATCCTGTAAATATAAATTCGGATCAATGCTTGAGCTTGCAATACATAGCCCCGCATCATGCAGTGATACGTGAAAATAAATCCACAACTAAGGTTCGCGCAGTAATAGATGCTAGTATGAAAACTACATCAGGATTATCGCTGAATGATGTTCTACATACGGGTAGAAATCTTCAAAATGATCTATTTAAAATAATATTACACTTTCGCTTGTTTCCAGTTGCTCTAAGCGCTGACATACGTAAAATGTATATGCAAATTCTGGTAAATAAAGAGCATAGATGCTATCAGAGAGTTTTATATCGGTTTGATAAAAATGATCCACTTCAGCTTTTTGAATTTACACGCGTACCATTTGGCTTAAAGTGCAGCCCATACCTTGCAATGCGTACCGTTCGTCGTTTAATTGATGATGAGCGAACACGTTTTCCATTAGCGGCATTTGTAGCAGAGAGAGATATCTACATGGATGATTTGGTTTCTAGCTGTTTAAATGACGAAGAGGCTATCGCACTTTCAAACCAATTGATTGAATTATTTCTTGCGGGCGGTTTTGAATTAGTGAAATTCTCGAGTAATTCACCATCAGTCATGGGAGGCATTCCCTCAGCCTGTCGCATTTCTGAAGCTGTGGAGTTCAGTTCAGAAGATCAATGTACCATCCTTGGTTTGCATTGGTTGCCTGGAAAGGATGTTTTTACCTTTAGCGTCACTAACAAATTTCGTAAATGTACAAAACGAAATATTCTGTCGACAATTGCGCGCTTCTGGGATTTGATGGGGTTTGTAGCACCCGTGATTGTAACAGCTAAATTAATGATTAAATTTCTCTGGGAACATAAAATCGATTGGGACGATTGTCCTCCTCAGAGTATAATTTCAACTTGGGAAAATTATGAATCGGAACTCCCACTCCTTCAAAGTATTCAGCTGCCACGTCATACAGGTGTAACGCAGGAGTCGATTATATCCCTATTGGGATTCGCGGACGCAAGTGAGAGAGCATATGGAGCGGTGATATATATTCATGTATATAATCCTCCAAGTAAACGCGGAGAAATAAGTTTAGCTTGTGCAAAGTCGCGAGTAGCTCCAAGTCGTACAATATCTTTAGCAAGACTTGAATTATCGGGAATATTGATATTGTCAAAATTAATGCGTGTAGTCATTGATACATATTCAACTCGCTGCCAAATTAATAATGTATACGCCTTTTCTGATAGTACAGTGGCACTCGCTTGGGTTCATTCACACCCATCCCGCTGGCAGACTTTCATCGCGAATAGAGTAACTATAATTCAGGATAATATACCTCCAAGTCAGTTTTATCATATTGCCGGGAAAGACAATCCCGTGGATTGTCTCTCACGCGGCCTGACTCCCGCACAATTAATTGACCACCCGCTCTGGTTTAAAGGCCCGGCCTTCGCGCGCTCACCGATTGAAGAATGGAATTTTTGTAAATTTGATCCAAATACTATTAAAAACCCGCCGGAACAAAAAATAAAAGTGATGACTGTAATGGATAACTTACCCAAGCAACCAACTTTATTAGGTTCACTCGCTGAACGAATCTCTTCCTGGAGTAAATTGTTAAGAGTTGTTATTTACATACTTCGTTTTATAAAAAGATTGTCATCAAAATTTGAAGTCTCTCACCTAAGGTTTGCAGAAATCGTAGTTATAAAAGACTTACAAAATCATCATTTTTCGAACGAAATTAAAAACGCGAAAGCCGGTAAAGTCTTATCTCCTGCATTTCGTAAGCTTAATGCCTTTATCGACGCCGATGGGTTGTTGCGAGTAGGAGGGAGACTTGTAAACGCTGACTTAGCTTATGACAGTAAACATCCAATACTTTTACCAGGTCGCGGTCATATTTTGAATTTAATCATTGATTACTATCATAGAAAATTCTTGCATTCCGGACCTCAGTTACTAATGTCCCTTTTGCGACAAAATTTCTGGATTTTGTCGGCTAGAAATATTGTGCGTAAACGCGTCCAATTATGTAGCACTTGTTATAAGATTTGTCCGTTGCCAAATCAATAACATTACAAAATAATATACAGTCCACTCGCTAAATTAAGTAGATTTAAATTATAATAATAAATAAATAAATAAATCGTTGTTTTGAAAGGACTACGTCCTCTCAAGCTGGGGGGCATGTTTGGGCGAGCTGTTAGGTAGATTTGTTTATAGGTAGCTGGCCATAAAATCCTGTGTCCTTAAGCCTATAAACTGACCACTCCTACTTTACCCAATCACCTGTCTCCAGCCAGTACTTCTTCATACGCGGCCTTGGATAGACGTGTCCATCGCAGTGTTCATCGCGCGCGACAGAAACGAAGGAGAAATCATACAAAAACGCGACCAGTGCTCCGCGAAAGAGGCATCCATTGGAGATAAGGTGAGTCCAGACTTTGATTCCGTGATTCCTTCCCCCTTGCCCCTTTGGTTGGCTGCCTAGACAGATTTGTTGGGCAGTTCGTCCGAACGCGATAATCGAGAACCAGTTTGCGATCTGAAATCCTACTTCACGCATCCCTTATGATAGCGCCAAACTTGGCGTGATCACAAATCATTGGTCCAAAAAGTAATCTGCCCTGAACAAATGAAACTCCATATAAGAGGACTTCGCAAAACAAGAAATGGCGGCATCATAATCAGCACTGACAACAAAGACGACATAGACAAGCTAAAAAACTCCACGCAACTTATGAACGCAGACGTCAAAATTGATGAACCACGTAAGCAAAGGCCCAGGATTACGATCATCGGTGTGCCCACAGTAATGCAAAATAAGGAAGTTCTGACCTGCCTATATCAGCAAAATTTGTCCGAAAGCCTCCAGCCCTTAACCCTCGAAATTTTTTTGAATTCCATTAAATTAAGCCACAAATCAGGTAAAAGGGATGCTGAGACCTGCAACTATGTCATCAAAGTCCCTGCAGACATTCGCAAAGCCCTTATTACTAAGGAACGAGTCTTCATCAACTGGTCTTCTTGCCCTGTGAGAGACTTCACTCTAGTAACAAGATGTTACAAATGCCAACTTTATGGTCACGCCGCCAAATCATGCAAGGAGTCAGCCTGCACCTGCAGCCACTGTGGGAAACAAGGCCATTCATACAAAGAATGCACAAAAAAGGAAGGAGAAGGAAAATGCGCTTCCTGCTTGCACTTCAAAAAACCGAGCAATCACAAAACAGGATCTATTGACTGCCCGGCAAAAATAATAGCTGAGAAGAGATTGATCAACTCAATTGACTATGGAGGCGCCTAAAAAGCGCCTTAAATTGTTTTTATTTTTATTTTTTTCCGTCCTTGTTACCCTTTTACCATTCATCTTAGTCTTTCAATCTACATACTTGGAATTAATTTGTACTTGTTTTCTACTATTTGATTGATTATTATTGATTAATTACTAATTAATAAATAATCAAGTATTTATGATTCATTGCTCATAAAAATGGTTCATGTTTTGGATGACACAATTTCGTAATGACGCTGTTTTTAAAATGCTGTTCTACTTACCTTGAATAAATTGATCAAAACAAAATGGGAAAGTGAAAACACATCGAAAATAAAATACAAACAAAGTAGAAGTTTGTTTACCCAATACTGACTTTGACCCAGTTGATAAAACTGCTGATCTGCATTTCTGTGCATCATTCTTTATTTAAAAAATACCGCAAGCAAAAAAAAAATAGAGCACAATCAAAGTTCAAATCTACACAAGATTCTCCGAGACATGACCCTTTATCTTTCAGAGAAGTCGTTAATTGTAGTAGACTTAATTCCTATTTCTATTTTATATTTGTTTATCCTAATGCCTTGTGTGAAATAAGTTTATTTGTATTAGCACCTAGACTTAATATGAAACTATTGAAGTATGAATAAATGTAATAATGATTATTTAAGTACATATTGCTCACAAAGCCCTCCCCGCCTGAGATACAGGATTTTCCTAGTTCAGGCACATGTATTATTATTCTCTTATTCCATTTTAAGTTTAAATAACATTTATTTCAATGTTTTAACTCATTTTGTTCAGAGACATGTAAAAATGTAATGTTAAGTATTTTTTGTGTATCATTAATATCAGAAAGTTATACAGATATATTGTATAGAAGCTCTCCACGCCTGAGACACAGGTTTTCCTAGTTCAGGCACATGTATTATTTTCTTACTTAAGGGTGCGCTCCACGCATATTCAAGATTATTTTTTTTAAAGTATGTTTTCATTTATTTTTTTAGAGCATCATTAAGACATAAATTAATATTTCAAAAAATTACGTAAGATTAATCAACATTTAAACTATATATCATATTTTTTTCAAAAGTCAAATAAATTATTTACGTATATAAATCAAAGCTTAATCTGGACTTGTTTTTGCTAGTTGCAGAAAGAGCTTTGCTAAAAAGCATATCCTCCAAAAACAAAAAAAAAATCTTACTTTTTTCTATGATAGAATAATTTTAAAAGAGTTTGTTGAAGGCATGATCAGATTACTTTTTTGAAATTTGATATTGTTTTCATTATTTTACCTTTTGAATATTGCAAAATTTCTTTTTTTTTTGTATTTTTCGTACACGTTTTTTTCCGACATTCAATGTTTAAAAAAAAAAATTAAAAAAATTCCATGTAGATAAAGTCTTTTTTAAACCTATAACAACAAAACAAATAGTCAAAATATTTTTTTTCATGTATTTTTTCCTTATTTCGCAAACCTTTAAAATTCTGTTCAAAATGAATCAGTCTCCCTTTGTTCTTCAAGGGGCTCGGACGTGGGATCTGTGCCGCTTGCTTGTCCAACCTCTCTACCGCACGGTACATCTCCCTCACACACGCAGAGCATATGGGTTAAAGACAACGTGTATTACAAAAACTATCTCCTCGTCTGCTGCGATACGAGCGTAAAAAAATACGAATAAAAATATAAATATTGAAAATAACACATTAAAACTTTGAAGTCGGAAAGTTTTCTTTCTTTTATTAGTATTGTTTGTAAACACAAAGCAATTGTATGTGGTCAAATAGGTTCAAAACGCACATCTAAATCTAAGTTGCAAATATATGTATCATTTCAGATTCATATTAAATGCATTCCCACAAGCAGACACGCATAATTTTACGCTCACACATGCCGCATATGGACCTACAGTATAAAAAACCCAATCTCAAATGAACATAAGCCCTGCAATTCTTGCCGACCTTCCCTGAAACAGGGGTGACATATTGGAAAAGTAAACCATTTTTTACAGTATGGGTGGTCAGCCTCATACCAAATAATAATAATAATATTAGGATGATTTATTTGGTGAGCGCTGTTTTTGTGTGTATCACACCTGAAGAGCCCTCTGCGAGCTTGGTCGTCGCTGTAGAAAGCGCCAATTCTCAAGCAAGACCCAGTTGTAAGGTTGGATGGACCTTTCAGCGACCGGTCTTTGGTAAAGGTTTATGAATTTTTCGACTCAGCGAAGAGCACATTCGAAAGCACACTGGTATATTTTTTGTGCTCCGCCGGGATTCGAACCCACAACCTTCCATTAACGAGTCCGGATGGTTGCCACTGGACTACGGACCGGGGCAAGATGCCAACGACACGCGGTGTACCTGAGCGGTAACCCATCCAAGTACTATCCGCGCCCAATGTTGCTTAACTTCGGTGATCTATGGGAACCGGTGCTTTCAACATGGTAACGTCGTTGACCTATAAGTCAAGGAATTTATTTGTTACACATAGGTGTAATAAATTTACAGTATGGGTTACTTGATTAGTACGTTTATTAATTTATTTAATAAAAAATATTAAAACTGAATAAAAAGTTGATATGCGAAAAAACGTGTTTTTTTTTGCTCCTGGCGAGAAATTGAATTTTATTTATTGGTAAAATTGACCGGTCCGTAGTTCAAATAGTAACGCTTCGGACTCGTAACTCGAAGGTTGTGGGCTCAAATCCCGGCGAAGCACAAAAAATATACCATTTATATTTTCAAATTTGCTTTCGCTGGGTTGAAAAAATTCATAAACCTTTACCAAAGACCGGTCATCAAAAGATCCATCCAACCTTACAACAACTGGGTCTTGCTTAAGAATTGGCGATTTCTATAGCGACGACCAAGCTCGCAGAGGGCTCTTGAGGTGTGATTCACACAAAAACAGCGCTCACCAAATAAATCAGCCTATTTTTTTTAACCTACAGCTCCACAGTAATAGGGGCTTTCTCGAGAATAGGTGCATTCCATAGCGACGGTAAAGTTCGGCTCTTGAGGAGTGTTTCGCATCACCTTAGAATAAACACAACTAAGCTGCACATATGGTGTAACTTCTTGCCTGCGTTAACCCCGAAAGGGTCGCATGTGGCGATTCGGGACCTATTTATTTTTACAGGTAAGGAGGCCGGCGTCACACCAACCAGTTTCAGTTGAAGTAGGGGTTTTCCAACCTCCGGCTGGTGCTCATTTCTTGTGAAGGCTGAGTAAACCTTGCGATCGAACCCTTGCTCTCGGCATGGAATGCAAGCATTTTACCAATTGAGTGATTCCTTGACTTATAGGTTGGTATGAGGCTGACCACCCATACTGTGAAAAATGGTTCACTTTGCCAATGTGTCAGGGAAGGTCGACAAAAGTTGTGGGGCTTATGTTCATTTGAGGTTTGGATTTTATTTGTAAGTACACATTCAGCATTTGTAAGCGCGAACTACACGTGTTGGTTTGTGGGCATACATCTGAGAGCTTTAAATGATTATATATCTTTGCAACTTAGATTATAGATTATAGAGCTATCGACCTTTTTACGAGCTTGGTCGTCGTCGCTACAAAGTGCCAATTCTCAAGCAAGACCCAGTTGCTGTAAGGCGGGATGGAGCTTTTGTTACCGGTCATGAGTAAAGGTTTATAAATTTTTCAACCCAGCGAAGAGCAAATATGAAAATATAAATGGCATACTTGTTGTGCTCCGCCGGGATTCGAACCCACAAATTCCATTCAGAGTCCGAAATGTCACCACTGAACTACGGACCGGTCATCACCAGAATAATTTCTATTATAAGGATTATGAAAAAAAAGGCATTTTTTTGTGCAAAATGTCGTCATTGTAATATTATGTCTTTCAATGGAAATAGGATAATATGTTAAACAATGGTTCTTTGTTCAAATTTTACCTACCCCCATAAAAAGGATTCTCGATTTTTGAAAGACATTTTTCTAAGACTTATGCTTACCAAGTGATCTTATCTAAACTGCAAGGATATGTTACATTGGGGATTCACATTATATGCATTCTCACAAGCAGACACGTACAAGTTCGCGCTTAAACATGCCGCATGTGTAACTACAATATAAAAACCCGTATTTCAAATGAACATAAGCCCTGTAACTCTTGTCCTTCCCTGAAACAGGGGTGACATTGGCAAAGTGAACAATTTTTACAGAATGGGTGGTCAGCCGCATACCAACCTATAAGTTAAGGAATATACACGACAAATTACATATTTTAAATCAATTGTTAAAATTTGGCCAAACGCTATATTTTTTGTGCTCCGCTGGCATTCGAACCCGCAACCTTTCATTCAGAGTCCGAAGTGTTATCATTGGACTACGGACCGGTTTGTTTTAAATAATATAAATTATATTCCTTTGCACTCCGTGGGGATTCGAACCCACGACCCTTCATGTCAATTTATTTATTTTTAGAATGCCGCCTTTGATTCTATACGACTCATCTATAATAGACTTTAGGTAGAGTCTTTTGAATTACCAACAAAGAAATTAACAATACATTAGTCCGACAAGTTAAGCTGATTCCTAGAAAACCCTGTCTACCTTAGGACTCATTTTGTTGACATAATGACTTGTGTTTATAGTTACTTGCAGATTGATTTTTTTGTTTTCTGGTTTTTATTTGGTTGGCACTGTGTGACTGTATAGTCACAGATTTCATTTTTAAAAAAAGAAAAATATATTTTTTTCCGGTCGATAGCTCAGTTGGTAGAGTGCTCGCATACTACCCCGTGAGCTCGGGTTCGAATCCCACCGAGGAGGGTGTCAGAAATGATTTCCTATTTCGGTGTTTATTTCAAACCCCAAAATAAAAATACCGGCAAGGTTTACTCAGCCTTCACAAGAAATGAGTACCAGCCCCCTCGGGAGCTGAGAAACCCCTACTTCAACTGAAGTGGTTGGCGTAAGGCCGGCCCCCTTACCTGTAAAAATTAATAGGTTCAACTCGCCACATGCGACCCCTTCGGGGATAACTTGGCAAGAAGTCACACTATATATGTAGCTTAGTTGCGTTTTAATCTAATCTAATCTATATCAATAGGTACAAAATATTTTATTATGTATTTATCTACTTTTAATTAGTTACTCTATTCAAATGTCACTATGAAATATGTAATTTAATGTCGGTGTTATAGCCGCGGGGATCGAGTCAGGTTATTTGGAACCGGATAACGCTGGTTCGAATCCCGCGCCGATAACTTCGACCCTGGTTCAACAGATGCCGTTGCATGCACACAAGCTTCTGTTTTCGCATGAAGACAACTGGCCAGGTAAAATAGGTTGGTGGATTGCATTCCTTTCCACAAATCTATTTAAAAAAAAAAAAAAATACTATAGTAGCCATTTATAAAAGTTCAATATATCTCAAATTCATAAACCTACCTGCTTACATTTTCGGGATAAAAATAAGTACAAAGTGGAAATTATGAGAAGAAGCAATGGATATAAATGAACTGAGATCAGTTTGTAAGGATAGAAAAAAGGAGAGGAGACTTTTCTAGAGGCTTTTTTTTTAAGAAACCCTGTCCTATAGTCCGGTCGATAGCTCAGGTGGTAGAGTGCTTGCATTCCATGCCGAAAGCTCGGGTTCGAATCCCACCGAGGGTGTCAGAAATGATTTCCCGTTTTGGTGTTTATTTCAAACCCCAAAATAAAATACCGGCAAGGTTTACTCAGCCTTCACAAAAAATGAGTACCAGCACTCTCGGGAGTTGGGAAACCCCACTTCAACTAAAAGTTGTAAGTGTAAGGCCGGTCCCCTTACCTGTATAAATAAATAGGTCCCGAATGGCCACATGTGACTTCTTCGGGGATAACACAGGCAAGAAGTTACACTATATGTGTAGCTTAGTTGTGTTTTTTTTTTTGCGTGATGGGAGATCCACAAAAGTCGTATGTAAAAAAAATCTTGAAACGGCAATAGCAAGTCGAGCATATTTTGTGGGGCTAAATCCATACGGTCTGAGGCGAAAGGGGATGGGGGGAAACGGGTCGCAACTTTGACAGCTTTCGGCGCGGTGCAACATGAGAGCGCCCCCTTAAGTTAAAAAGCTGCACCTTATGTTAATCTTCTGAAAAACAGTTTTATGAATAAATTATTATTATTATTATAACTGTGTGAACAGATACATACTTAAAAATACAAATTATATTTTCAAATATGCTCTTCGCCAGGTTGAAAAATTCATAAACCTTTATCAAAGGTCCGTCTAGCCTTACAGCAACTGGGTGTTGCTTGAGAATCCATAGCCATCTATAGCGATGCCCAAGCTTGAAGACGGCTCTTGAGGTGTGATTTACACAAAAACAGCGCTCACCTAATAAATCATTCTAATATTAAAACTCCTTATCAATGAATATAATATTATTAACACAATTTCCTCTATTGTTGCAGGGCTCTTTTAGCAACAAACAGGTGAAGTACGTGACCTTCTGCCGGCTGCTGTTTGAGCACCATGTCATGAACTGCCTCCTCAGGTCTGGCAACGAGGGCAAGTTAAACACGGAGCAAAAACTGAAAATAAGTAATTTGTGCCGAAAAGTGGGACATGGAACTTCGCAACTAGCACTTATCTTTAATTCCACGAAAATAAAGGTCATGCAAGCGCAATCTTCTATCCAAGCTCTCACTCAAAAACTCGAAGACCAAAAACAACTCTCGCAGCAGCTACAAGACCTTAAGTTGAGTGTTGAAAACTCTGAAAGACCAGCCACGGGACCTTCCTTTGCCGACATGGTTAAAAAAAGCGAAAATAATTATATGCAGCCATTAAATCTTAGTTCAGTGGGCATTTATCCGAACAACAAATATAGGTCAAGTGAAGAAACCAAATCATTGGTCCAAAAAGTAATCTGCCCTGAACAAATGAAACTCCATATAAGAGGACTTCGCAAAACAAGAAATGGCGGCATCATAATCAGCACTGACAACAAAGACGACATAGACAAGCTAAAAAACTCCACGCAACTTATGAACGCAGACGTCAAAATTGATGAACCACGTAAGCAAAGGCCCAGGATTACGATCATCGGTGTGCCCACAGTAATGCAAAATAAGGAAGTTCTGACCTGCCTATATCAGCAAAATTTGTCCGAAAGCCTCCAGCCCTTAACCCAATCTCTTAACCCTTAAAGCAATCACTGCACCAATAACGTCTCGAACATCCAATTTTCAGTTTACAACATCTTTCCTTATTGTAGAAACGGTGACTCAGAACATTCCACAAACCTGTTTCAGAGCCCTGAGCGCTAGCGACAAGATAGACGCCATCCTCACTTCCGTTTGATATTTTGTGACACACGCATGTTGTAAAAATAATCTGATTTATTCAAATAAATCCAGAAGTGAAATTATTCAACCATAGTTTCATTAAATTATCAATGAACCAGCGCAAACAAAATATTGAACATTTTGGTCCTTCGAACCGGATAATATTTTATTAAGATATCGTGCGCGTGTGTCACGGAATTCAGCCGCCAGTTAAAGGGACTTGGCAGGCAAGCAAGTCACATCAAGGAGCCGGTCGACTTGGAATTCAGCCGCCAGTTAAAGGGACTTGGCAGGCTTCCAAAGTCACATCAAGGAGCCGGTCGGCTTGGAATTCAGCCGCCAGTTAAAGGGACTTGGCAGGCTTCCAAAGTCACATCAAGGAGCCGGTCGACTTGGAATTCAGCCGCCAGTTAAAGGGACTTGGCAGGCTTCCAAAGTCACATCAAGGAGGCGCCAGAAGAATCGAGGATTCAACTGGGCTGCCAGCAGAAAACTACATTCAACCGGGGGGTATGCCGCCGGGGAGCTTGGAGCTTCATAACGGACGACTCATCAGCCGCCAGTTAAAGGGACTTGGCAGGCTTCCAAAGTCACATCAAGGAGGCGCCAGAAGAATCGAGGTTCAACTGGGCTGCCAGCAGAAAACTACATTCAACCGGGGGGTATGCCGCCGGGGAGCTTGGAGCTTCATAACGGACGACTCATCAGCTGCATCAGGGTCCAGGACTAATATAAGATGAGTAACTCTGTCATTCTGTTTTTTTATTGGTGCAAAGGTAGTTAAAATTATTAATGGTGAACATCGAATTATCGAAAGAATTGTTTAGGACATTTGTATATTTGAGGTTCGACCAATTGCTTTGATAATTTGCTAAGGTTTTACAAACCACAGTAACAATGACGTCGTTTGCGGCTTGGCTGCAAACGATGCCAGCCCGTCTAACAACATTTGAAGTAGACGCGGAACTCGCGGCTGTCGACGAAAACAGCCAGGAAGGCAGGTTGATCCAAGTGAAGTTGGAACAACTACGACTGTTAAATCATAGATTTAATGATCTTTATGAAAAAAATTGTGTGCAAATTGCTGATGATGATAAATTCATAGAACGTGTCCAAAAGATGGAAGAGAGAATTCTATCATTGATCGCTTCGTATGAGGTTTTATTAATCAAGCCTCAATCAACCACACCAGTACAGAAATCCACCGAGATGCATCAGCACGGGATGCAAGAAATAAGTTTAGAACGTATCGAAATTCCTAAATTCAATGGGAAATATGAAAACTGGCTATCATTCAAAGATACATTCACAGCACTGATAGACTCTAATACAAAACTTAGTAGCATAGAAAAATTCATCCATTTGAAAAAAGCTTTAACAGGAGATGCGGCTTCTCCATTAAATCAATTCCAATTATCAGGAGATAATTACCAAGCAGCCTTTCAATTACTAAAGACAAGATTTGAAAATAAAGATTTAATTTTGAAAGCCCACTTAGATAATATTGATGCTTTAAAAATCAATCCTAGAAATTTTAAAGAACTTGAAGCTTTTGCAGATGCACTGTCAGCAAATTTAAGTGCCATTACAGCATTAGGAGTAGATACATTCAATTGGGACATGCTTTTAATTCATAATTTTAGGAAAGAATTCGACTGCGAAATGGTCGCAGCATGGGAACGATTTGAGTCTGGATCGTTGATAGAATTCATTTCATTCATTAACGATAAGGCTCATCGTATGGAAATTGCATCGCAGTACACCAAGCCCAATACTAAACCACTGATAAAAAAGGCATTCGTAGCTACTAAGGAGTCTTGCAAAATGTGCAATGACAACCACTGGATTGCCAAATGCCCAAAATTCAATAAACTTTCTGTTGGTGACAGATTCAAGTTCACGCGCGAAAAAAATCTATGCACCAATTGTTTGACAAAGGGTCATTATGCAAAGGAGTGCTTATCCAAATATTCGTGCGCTCGTTGTGGAAAGCGACATCATTCTATGTTACACTCTGAACATTCAAAGGTAGCGCTCTCTGCGACAACTGCTAGTGATCATTCATTGCTAACAACCGTTATGGTAAATGTTGTTAACAAAGAGGGACGTAAAGTAGTTGTCCGAGCCATCTTAGATAACGGCTCGCAAGCTAATTTTATGTCAAAGAAACTTGCAAATCAATTAGGTTTACCTGCTTCAAAGGTAAACACACCCATCCAAGGGATCCATCAATCAACCATTTCGATTTCTGAAGCAATCACTGCACCAATAACGTCTCGAACATCCAATTTTCAGTTTACAACATCTTTCCTTATTGTAGAAACGGTGACTCAGAACATTCCACAAACCTGTTTCAGAGCCCTGAGCGCTAGCGACAAGATAGACGCCATCCTCACTTCCGTTTGATATTTTGTGACACACGCATGTTGTAAAAATAATCTGATTTATTCAAATAAATCCAGAAGTGAAATTATTCAACCATAGTTTCATTAAATTATCAATGAACCAGCGCAAACAAAATATTGAACATTTTGGTCCTTCGAACCGGATAATATTTTATTAAGATATCGTGCGCGTGTGTCACGGAATTCAGCCGCCAGTTAAAGGGACTTGGCAGGCAAGCAAGTCACATCAAGGAGCCGGTCGACTTGGAATTCAGCCGCCAGTTAAAGGGACTTGGCAGGCTTCCAAAGTCACATCAAGGAGCCGGTCGGCTTGGAATTCAGCCGCCAGTTAAAGGGACTTGGCAGGCTTCCAAAGTCACATCAAGGAGGCGCCAGAAGAATCGAGGATTCAACTGGGCTGCCAGCAGAAAACTACATTCAACCGGGGGGTATGCCGCCGGGGAGCTTGGAGCTTCATAACGGACGACTCATCAGCCGCCAGTTAAAGGGACTTGGCAGGCTTCCAAAGTCACATCAAGGAGGCGCCAGAAGAATCGAGGTTCAACTGGGCTGCCAGCAGAAAACTACATTCAACCGGGGGGTATGCCGCCGGGGAGCTTGGAGCTTCATAACGGACGACTCATCAGCTGCATCAGGGTCCAGGACTAATATAAGATGAGTAACTCTAGTCATTCTGTTTTTTTATTGGTGCAAAGGTAGTTAAAATTATTAATGGTGAACATCGAATTATCGAAAGAATTGTTTAGGACATTTGTATATTTGAGGTTCGACCAATTGCTTTGATAATTTGCTAAGGTTTTACAAACCACAGTAACAATGACGTCGTTTGCGGCTTGGCTGCAAACGATGCCAGCCCGTCTAACAACATTTGAAGTAGACGCGGAACTCGCGGCTGTCGACGAAAACAGCCAGGAAGGCAGGTTGATCCAAGTGAAGTTGGAACAACTACGACTGTTAAATCATAGATTTAATGATCTTTATGAAAAAAATTGTGTGCAAATTGCTGATGATGATAAATTCATAGAACGTGTCCAAAAGATGGAAGAGAGAATTCTATCATTGATCGCTTCGTATGAGGTTTTATTAATCAAGCCTCAATCAACCACACCAGTACAGAAATCCACCGAGATGCATCAGCACGGGATGCAAGAAATAAGTTTAGAACGTATCGAAATTCCTAAATTCAATGGGAAATATGAAAACTGGCTATCATTCAAAGATACATTCACAGCACTGATAGACTCTAATACAAAACTTAGTAGCATAGAAAAATTCATCCATTTGAAAAAAACTTTAACAGGAGATGCGGCTTCTCCATTAAATCAATTCCAATTATCAGGAGATAATTACCAAGCAGCCTTTCAATTACTAAAGACAAGATTTGAAAATAAAGATTTAATTTTGAAAGCCCACTTAGATAATATTGATGCTTTAAAAATCAATCCTAGAAATTTTAAAGAACTTAAAGCTTTTGCAGATGCACTGTCAGCAAATTTAAGTGCCATTACAGCATTAGGAGTAGATACATTCAATTGGGACATGCTTTTAATTCATAATTTTAGGAAAGAATTCGACTGCGAAATGGTCGCAGCATGGGAACGATTTGAGTCTGGATCGTTGATAAAATTCATTTCATTCATTAACGATAAGGCTCATCGTATGGAAATTGCATCGCAGTACACCAAGCCCAATACTAAACCACTGATAAAAAAGGCATTCGTAGCTACTAAGGAGTCTTGCAAAATGTGCAATGACAACCACTGGATTGCCAAATGCCCAAAATTCAATAAACTTTCTGTTGGTGACAGATTCAAGTTCACGCGCGAAAAAAATCTATGCACCAATTGTTTGACAAAGGGTCATTATGCAAAGGAGTGCTTATCCAAATATTCGTGCGCTCGTTGTGGAAAGCGACATCATTCTATGTTACACTCTGAACATTCAAAGGTAGCGCTCTCTGCGACAACTGCTAGTGATCATTCATTGCTAACAACCGTTATGGTAAATGTTGTTAACAAAGAGGGACGTAAAGTAGTTGTCCGAGCCATCTTAGATAACGGCTCGCAAGCTAATTTTATGTCAAAGAAACTTGCAAATCAATTGGGTTTACCTGCTTCAAAGGTAAACACACCCATCCAAGGGATCCATCAATCAACCATTTCGATTTCTGAAGCAATCACTGCACCAATAACGTCTCGAACATCCAATTTTCAGTTTACAACATCTTTCCTTATTGTAGAAACGGTGACTCAGAACATTCCACAAACCTGTTTCAGAGCCCTGAGCGCTAGCGACAAGATAGACGCCATCCTCACTTCCGTTTGATATTTTGTGACACACGCATGTTGTAAAAATAATCTGATTTATTCAAATAAATCCAGAAGTGAAATTATTCAACCATAGTTTCATTAAATTATCAATGAACCAGCGCAAACAAAATATTGAACATTTTGGTCCTTCGAACCGGATAATATTTTATTAAGATATCGTGCGCGTGTGTCACGGAATTCAGCCGCCAGTTAAAGGGACTTGGCAGGCAAGCAAGTCACATCAAGGAGCCGGTCGACTTGGAATTCAGCCGCCAGTTAAAGGGACTTGGCAGGCTTCCAAAGTCACATCAAGGAGCCGGTCGGCTTGGAATTCAGCCGCCAGTTAAAGGGACTTGGCAGGCTTCCAAAGTCACATCAAGGAGCCGGTCGACTTGGAATTCAGCCGCCAGTTAAAGGGACTTGGCAGGCTTCCAAAGTCACATCAAGGAGGCGCCAGAAGAATCGAGGATTCAACTGGGCTGCCAGCAGAAAACTACATTCAACCGGGGGGTATGCCGCCGGGGAGCTTGGAGCTTCATAACGGACGACTCATCAGCCGCCAGTTAAAGGGACTTGGCAGGCTTCCAAAGTCACATCAAGGAGGCGCCAGAAGAATCGAGGTTCAACTGGGCTGCCAGCAGAAAACTACATTCAACCGGGGGGTATGCCGCCGGGGAGCTTGGAGCTTCATAACGGACGACTCATCAGCTGCATCAGGGTCCAGGACTAATATAAGATGAGTAACTCTGTCATTCTGTTTTTTTATTGGTGCAAAGGTAGTTAAAAATATTAATGGTGAACATCGAATTATCGAAAGAATTGTTTAGGACATTTGTATATTTGAGGTTCGACCAATTGCTTTGATAATTTGCTAAGGTTTTACAAACCACAGTAACAATGACGTCGTTTGCGGCTTGGCTGCAAACGATGCCAGCCCGTCTAACAACATTTGAAGTAGACGCGGAACTCGCGGCTGTCGACGAAAACAGCCAGGAAGGCAGGTTGATCCAAGTGAAGTTGGAACAACTACGACTGTTAAATCATAGATTTAATGATCTTTATGAAAAAAATTGTGTGCAAATTGCTGATGATGATAAATTCATAGAACGTGTCCAAAAGATGGAAGAGAGAATTCTATCATTGATCGCTTCGTATGAGGTTTTATTAATCAAGCCTCAATCAACCACACCAGTACAGAAATCCACCGAGATGCATCAGCACGGGATGCAAGAAATAAGTTTAGAATGTATCGAAATTCCTAAATTCAATGGGAAATATGAAAACTGGCTATCATTCAAAGATACATTCACAGCACTGATAGACTCTAATACAAAACTTAGTAGCATAGAAAAATTCATCCATTTGAAAAAAGCTTTAACAGGAGATGCGGCTTCTCCATTAAATCAATTCCAATTATCAGGAGATAATTACCAAGCAGCCTTTCAATTACTAAAGACAAGATTTGAAAATAAAGATTTACTTTTGAAAGCCCACTTAGATAATATTGATGCTTTAAAAATCAATCCTAGAAATTTTAAAGAACTTAAAGCTTTTGCAGATGCACTGTCAGCAAATTTAAGTGCCATTACAGCATTAGGAGTAGATACATTCAATTGGGACATGCTTTTAATTCATAATTTTAGGAAAGAATTCGACTGTGAAATGGTCGCAGCATGGGAACGATTTGAGTCTGGATCGTTGATAGAATTCATTTCATTCATTAACGATAAGGCTCATCGTATGGAAATTGCATCGCAGTACACCAAGCCCAATACTAAACCACTGATAAAAAAGGTATTCGTAGCTACTAAGGAGTCTTGCAAAATGTGCAATGACAACCACTGGATTGCCAAATGCCCAAAATTCAATAAACTTTCTGTTGGTGACAGATTCAAGTTCACGCGCGAAAAAAATCTATGCACCAATTGTTTGACAAAGGGTCATTATGCAAAGGAGTGCTTATCCAAATATTCGTGCGCTCGTTGTGGAAAGCGACATCATTCTATGTTACACTCTGAACATTCAAAGGTAGCGCTCTCTGCGACAACTGCTAGTGATCATTCATTGCTAACAACCGTTATGGTAAATGTTGTTAACAAAGAGGGACGTAAAGTAGTTGTCCGAGCCATCTTAGATAACGGCTCGCAAGCTAATTTTATGTCAAAGAAACTTGCAAATCAATTAGGTTTACCTGCTTCAAAGGTAAACACACCCATCCAAGGGATCCATCAATCAACCATTTCGATTTCTGAAGCAATCACTGCACCAATAACGTCTCGAACATCCAATTTTCAGTTTACAACATCTTTCCTTATTGTAGAAACGGTGACTCAGAACATTCCACAAACCTGTTTCAGAGCCCTGAGCGCTAGCGACAAGATAGACGCCATCCTCACTTCCGTTTGATATTTTGTGACACACGCATGTTGTAAAAATAATCTGATTTATTCAAATAAATCCAGAAGTGAAATTATTCAACCATAGTTTCATTAAATTATCAATGAACCAGCGCAAACAAAATATTGAACATTTTGGTCCTTCGAACCGGATAATATTTTATTAAGATATCGTGCGCGTGTGTCACGGAATTCAGCCGCCAGTTAAAGGGACTTGGCAGGCAAGCAAGTCACATCAAGGAGCCGGTCGACTTGGAATTCAGCCGCCAGTTAAAGGGACTTGGCAGGCTTCCAAAGTCACATCAAGGAGCCGGTCGGCTTGGAATTCAGCCGCCAGTTAAAGGGACTTGGCAGGCTTCCAAAGTCACATCAAGGAGCCGGTCGACTTGGAATTCAGCCGCCAGTTAAAGGGACTTGGCAGGCTTCCAAAGTCACATCAAGGAGGCGCCAGAAGAATCGAGGATTCAACTGGGCTGCCAGCAGAAAACTACATTCAACCGGGTCAACCGGGCAAAATTTTCATAATGTAGTCCTTTTCAATCTATATAAAGTTGCTAACGTGTTATTGAAAAAGCACACCCTTAGGCCAGATTGTTTCTATCGTAACTTATACATTGTTTTAACAATGGCTTAGTGACTTTATACCTACTTATTAAAAAAGAAAAACTTTTGAATAATGAAGGTAGTTTTTTGTTCAATTTAAAGTCAGATACATGCAAATGTTTAGTAAATTTTAGTTTTTACTCAATAAAGAAGTTTATTTTGATTTGTATTATAATTTTTTTTTAATTTCCCTGAATAATTGGCTATAATTACTAATGCTATCTTTATGGGTGGGATACTTGATCCCGGGGATCAAGTATCCCTCATGGGGGGATCAAGTATCCCTCATGGGTAGGGATACTTGATCCTTGGGAGTTTTTTACAAGAACTGATGTAGTACATTGGATCTTCACGAAAGTAGTTTTATTTGGATGCCAAGTGGTAGGCGATGAACCAAATTATGAACATGGAGCAAAAAAATAACAAAATAACTTCAAGGGTTTGAGATAATGGATGAAAACTAAAACAGGGATCAAGTATCCCACCTTTCCCCTACTTACGGTCAACGACGTTAGCCATGTTGAAAGCACCGGTTCCCATAGATCACCGAAGTTAAGCAACATTGGGCGCGGACAGTACTTGGATGGGTGACCGCTCAGGTACACCGCGTGTCGTTGGCATCTTGGACCGGTCCGTAGTCCGTAGTGGCAACACTTCGGACTCGTAAATGGAAGGTTGTGGATTCGGATCCCAGCGGAGCACAAAAATATACCATTTATATTTCGAATGTGCTCTTCGCCGAGTTGAAAAATTCATAAACCTTTACCAAAGACCGGTCACTGAATGGTCCATCCAACCTTACAACAACTGGGTCTTGCTTGAGAATTGGCGCTTTCTACAGCGACGACCAAGCTCGCAGAGGGCTCTTGAGGTGTGATACACACAAAAACAGCGCTCACCAAATAAATCATCCTAATATTATTATTATTATTACTTCTTTTATATTACAGGACTTTTTCCAAAGTACTATGATTTTTTTCCGATTCATAAGAGATAATGCCTTGTAGTAAATACACGACTGATGCTGTTTTTGTAAATTATATACCAATAAAAGCATTATTTCACTAGCTTTTAAAATCAATAATCCAAAATGAGGTCAGTTTTATATCTTTCGAGATATTTGATATCAAACACATGACCTGTGTTGCTGCATTACTGCTGCAAATGGCTGGCACACAGAGGTAACAAGATTTCGCCACTAGGGGCGCTCGAAGGGGTGGACGGCCTCAGCCAGATCCTGCTGCCCCCTGATTGTGTCGGCATGGAGAGTCACCAGGAGCTCTCCCTCAGCGAGGACCTGCATCACCACCAGCCTGACGGGCTTCCCGCTCAGCAGGGAGAGCACCAGCGGGGCCTCTGGCTCAGCTCTGACCTTGGGATCCGACTGCTCCTCCACGTGGCCCTTGTTGGCTTCCAAGGTCACCGACAGCAGGTCAACGATGGACTTGATTTTCAGCGCTTCATTCTGAGAAATTCATGCCAGAGTTGAGCTTCATCATAAAACTAATGATATTATTATACATTTTGAATGTTTATAATATCTATGGAACATTTATAATATCTAGGGATGTCACACACAATCAACCTGTTAAAAGTGCTCTACACTCTGTGCTCCTGGTAGATCCCTAACAAAGCTACTTTTAACCCTTCAACTGCGGGCGATACACATAGGCGTCAAGTGTTAACTTGAACACAGTGCGGCTTTCAATCATATACGTCATCCAACTTTCAACTCATCCCTGACATCTGTGTTCAAGAATTCAGAAGTCTGCCAGTGGAAATATTGACAGTGGGGGTATTCATACAGCCAGAATATTCAGAAGTGAAAAGGTTAAAGTGGCGCTGGGCAGAATATGGTGATACATTCAAAGATGAGCAGGATGTTCCCTGACTTACTTTGTTGGGTGTGAGTATTGGCATTGATGTGTATCCACTGACTATCTCCACAATGTCCTCGGTCAGGTCAGGGTTGCCAGACCTGAGGAGGCAGTTCATGACATGGTGCTCAAACAGCAGCCGGCAGAAGGTCACGTACTTCACCTGGTTGGGCTCCAGGCCTGATGATTTGTTGCTAAAAGAGCCCTGCAACAATAGAGGAAATTGTGTTAATAATATTATATTCATTGATAAGGAGTTTAATATTAGAATGATTTATTAGGTGAGCGCTGTTTTTGTGTAAATCACACCTCAAGAGCCGTCTTCAAGCTTGGGCATCGCTATAGATGGCTATGGATTCTCAAGCAACACCCAGTTGCTGTAAGGCTAGACGGACCTTTGATAAAGGTTTATGAATTTTTCAACCTGGCGAAGAGCATATTTGAAAATATAATTTGTATTTTTAAGTATGTATCTGTTCACACAGTTATAATAATAATAATTATAATAATAATTTATTCATAAAACTGTTTTTCAGAAGATTAACATAAGGTGCAGCTTTTTAACTTAAGTAAGAAAATAATACATGTGCCTGAACTAGGAAAACCTGTGTCTCAGGCGTGGAGAGCTTCTATACAATATATCTGTATAACTTTCTGATATTAATGATACACAAAAAATACTTAACATTACATTTTTACATGTCTCTGAACAAAATGAGTTAAAATATTGAAATAAATGTTATTTAAACTTAAAATGGAATAAGAGAATAATAATACATGTGCCTGAACTAGGAAAATCCTGTATCTCAGGCGGGGAGGGCTTTGTGAGCAATATGTACTTAAATAATCATTATTACATTTATTCATACTTCAATAGTTTCATATTAAGTCTAGGTGCTAATACAAATAAACTTATTTCACACAAGGCATTAGGATAAACAAATATAAAATAGAAATAGGAATTAAGTCTACTACAATTAACGACTTCTCTGAAAGATAAAGGGTCATGTCTCGGAGAATCTTGTGTAGATTTGAACTTTGATTGTGCTCTATTTTTTTTTTGCTTGCGGTATTTTTTAAATAAAGAATGATGCACAGAAATGCAGATCAGCAGTTTTATCAACTGGGTCAAAGTCAGTATTGGGTAAACAAACTTCTACTTTGTTTGTATTTTATTTTCGATGTGTTTTCACTTTCCCATTTTGTTTTGATCAATTTATTCAAGGTAAGTAGAACAGCATTTTAAAAACAGCGTCATTACGAAATTGTGTCATCCAAAACATGAACCATTTTTATGAGCAATGAATCATAAATACTTGATTATTTATTAATTAGTAATTAATCAATAATAATCAATCAAATAGTAGAAAACAAGTACAAATTAATTCCAAGTATGTAGATTGAAAGACTAAGATGAATGGTAAAAGGGTAACAAGGACGGAAAAAAATAAAAATAAAAACAATTTAAGGCGCTTTTTAGGCGCCTCCATAGTCAATTGAGTTGATCAATCTCTTCTCAGCTATTATTTTTGCCGGGCAGTCAATAGATCCTGTTTTGTGATTGCTCGGTTTTTTGAAGTGCAAGCAGGAAGCGCATTTTCCTTCTCCTTCCTTTTTTGTGCATTCTTTGTATGAATGGCCTTGTTTCCCACAGTGGCTGCAGGTGCAGGCTGACTCCTTGCATGATTTGGCGGCGTGACCATAAAGTTGGCATTTGTAACATCTTGTTACTAGAGTGAAGTCTCTCACAGGGCAAGAAGACCAGTTGATGAAGACTCGTTCCTTAGTAATAAGGGCTTTGCGAATGTCTGCAGGGACTTTGATGACATAGTTGCAGGTCTCAGCATCCCTTTTACCTGATTTGTGGCTTAATTTAATGGAATTCAAAAAAATTTCGAGGGTTAAGGGCTGGAGGCTTTCGGAAAATTTTTGCTGATATAGGCAGGTCAGAACTTCCTTATTTTGCATTACTGTGGGCACACCGATGATCATAATCCTGGGCCTTTGCTTACGTGGTTCATCAATTTTGACGTCTGCGTTCATAAGTTGCGTGGAGTTTTTTAGCTTGTCTATGTCGTTTTTGTTGTCAGTGCTGATTATGATGCCGCCATTTCTTGTTTTGCGAAGTCCTCTTATATGGAGTTTCATTTGTTCAGGGCAGATTACTTTTTGGACTAATGATTTGGTTTCTTCACTTGACCTATATTTGTTGTTCGGATAAATGCCCACTGAACTAAGATTTAATGGCTGCATATAATTATTTTCGCTTTTTTTAACCATGTCGGCAAAGGAAGGTCCCGTGGCTGGTCTTTCAGAGTTTTCAACACTCAACTTAAGGTCTTGTAGCTGCTGCGAGAGTTGTTTTTGGTCTTCGAGTTTTTGAGTGAGAGCTTGGATAGAAGATTGCGCTTGCATGACCTTTATTTTCGTGGAATTAAAGATAAGTGCTAGTTGCGAAGTTCCATGTCCCACTTTTCGGCACAAATTACTTATTTTCAGTTTTTGCTCCGTGTTTAACTTGCCCTCGGCAACAACAGAGCACACTTCATCCAGACGATTTTCTACATACGTCATCCATTTCCAGATGTCCACGTCTGATACGGTTTCCTGTGCATCTTGGAGTTGCTTTGCTGCATCCAGCTTAGGTGCAGGATCCGTGGAGGGCGTAGTAGGCGGCGAGCGCGCGGTTTTTCCACTTCGGTTGAAGGGACTGATATCCATAATTATGAGTTAAAACTCACTAAAAAATTTAAACTTGATTTCATTGACACTTAGGTAATTATTTGCAATTTTAAAATGAGCACCAAAATAAACTATTTTTAATTTCATTAAGTAAATAATTATTTAACAAGCATATTTTTTGTTAAGTCAATAAATTTTAATCGGTACACACGTCTGTCGCTCGCGACGCGTATGACAGCTCTGATCAAATGTTGAAAGTCTATTGTATTTTTTAAAAATTCAATTCGAAAAACAAAGGTTTAATTCACTTTTATTTTATTTTCTTGCTCAAACATTTTCTCCTGAAGATGCCTTATTAGGTGAAAACGATTGAGCAAAAGAATAAAATAAAAGTAAATTAAAACATTGTCAAAATATATTAATTTTATATTTTTTGAGCTCCGCTGGGATTTCAACCCACAACCTTCCTTTCGCAAACGCAAAAATGCAACTAAGCTAAACATATAGCGTAACTTCTTACCGCGTTATCCCCGAAGGGGTCGCATGTGGTGAGTTATTTATTTTTACAGGTAAGGGGGCCGGCCTTACGCCAACCACTTCAGTGAAGTGAAAGTTTCCCAGCTTCCGAGAGGGATGGTACTCAATTCTTGTGAAGGCTAAGCAAACCTTGCTCGTATTAAATTTTTGAATTTTGAAATTAACACCAAAACGGGAAATCATTTCTAAGGATGGTTTTAGTGTCGCGCTGACAGCCAACATATAAGAAGTAGTAGGAAGTGTTTTAGAATGGCGCGTAGCTGTCAGCGCGCAACGCTTCCTACAAGTTCATATATTTTGGCTGTCAGCGCAACACTGAAACCAGCCTTACACTCTCGGTGGGATTCAAATCCAAGCTCTCCGCATAGAATGCAAGCACTCTACCAACTGAGCTATCGACCGGACATTTGTATTGGTAAATATCAAAATAATATACAAGTTTTACCTACCATTAAAACTTTTATTGTGGTGCTTCCTTTATCCAAGGCAGTTGAGAGAGTAATCATTTTTGTTTTGGCCAGTTCACGCGAGTTTGACATTTTATACCTACCAGACTTGATTTTACAATATAGGGGTTCTTGATTTTGGCACCTGGCAGCTCTATATGTATGACGCTTGTATTTTCGTTTTTCAATTGTCTCACCAGGCAGTCCTTGCATACTGCTGCCTTGGATAAAGGAAGCACCACAATAAAAGCTTTAATGGTAAAACTTGTATGTTGTGATAGCTGTCCTGTTATCCAAGGCAGTTGAGACATGTTTGTTATCGCCAGGTGTGAGCTTTGTATTATCAATTGTGATCTATGGGTTGAAAGAGACCCGCTAGAGAAGATGATGGGCCAGCGGATGGCTCGTTGTCGTCAGTTAGCAATTCTCTCTGATAAAATTTGATAAAGGTGTTTTCGCTTTGCCAATTTCCTCGTTGTAGAATGTCAGCGATAGGATATTTCTCAATCCAGTTTAATGAAGCAACTGCTGATCTAGCACTTCCTGGAGTGGCCTCTATTCCAGCTTCTTTGAGCACAGACTTAATCCAGCCCGCTATGATTGTGCGGGAGGCCGGCTTTGCTGGGCCTCTACTTGTGAGGAACAAGTTAGGGATGTTGTTTGCCTGTCGTCTCCTTGTACCCGATAATTCACAGAGCTTCCTCAGCCAATAGACTGGATCTGTTGCTTGCCCATCGGATGTTGTCAGCTTCCAACCGGACTGACGGTGCTGGTCTGTGTCCGTCTTTGATCCGAATATTGGCCACAAGATAATGGAATGCCCGTTATCGATTAAGTGATCTGATGAGCATCTCAGCAAAGTGAGATCATGAAATGATTCTACTGCTAGCATCAGGTCGACGAGTTCATGCCACGGGTGGGGGGCCATGCGATACCTACCCTCAGCGGTCCCCGATCTGTCTACCTGCCGATACAATGAGTTTGAGACGGGACAAAAAATAATAACTGTAAAAATAAACAGACAGAATATTGAAATTTTAAACAAAGGATTTTGTTTTTGCACTTTCGTTCGTCTCTCCAGTAACTTCTATATCCTGCTTTCGTTAGGACGTTTTATATTCGTAGACGTTTATACACTATTAGGTTATAGTTTTTTTTAAATTATGTGCTAAAAATTTCAAAATAACATTGATATTCTGTAGGAATAAATGATTTCGATTGTGAAATAGTGTTTTTCTACTCCCATTTGGTAATTTACTAATTACAAAACGGCTAACGCAATCACAATGCCATACATTTCTACACCCGTTGCATAATGTTACATTATGCAACCGGTAACCGTGTTAAAATGAACATGTGCGCATGCGCATTGTCAGAATTGGAACCATTTTTTAATTTCAAATGTCAACCTTGTATGGGGGTATGAAGACCTGTCAATCCAAGATGGCCGCAAGCGATCAGCTGATTAGGCTTCATACAATATTAGTGATATTCGGTAGGTAGGAATTACCGTGGTGATGAGACTTTCAGCCCTGTTCAGATGAAAATAAATAAGTATATTTTATGTGTAGAGTCAAATAAAAATTGTTAATAGTGCTACAATTTATCGAATTTATTTATCGGATTGCTCCAAATAAAGCTTTCCTTTTTTCAATGGAAAATAAAAGGCTTGAAAGGAAAACAATACAAAAAATTTCACTGCAAAAAATAAACAAACTCAAAAAGTTACTTGGTTAATAGGTGAGTATGAGGTTGATCACCTATGCTGTACAAATTTGGTTCACCTGCCAATACAACTGCAGGGCATATGTTTATTTGAGTTTTGGGTTTGAATGTTTAAGCTTATATGCAGGATGTAAAAGCGCGACCTTATACATATGTGTCGGCTTGTGGGCATGAATTCAATATGAAACCTAAATATAATTTATTTTTACAACTTAGGTTAGATTAGATAATCGAAGGGAATGATAAATCACACGTTTTGACAAAGGTAAGGTTTTAATTACTTCAAATGGACGAGTACATTATAATGACTATTATTCACTATTTTGTTAATTCTCTCATGGTCGTAGAAAAAGTATTGTATGCCACTGCACGTAATTAGTCTTTGTAACACTCGTGCTTTCTATTGTGCCATTCGGCTGCGCCTCATGGCACAAACTAGCACTCGTGTTAAAAAGACTATCATTACTTGGCAGTGGCATAAATAACTATTTTTCTATGATTCCCAAGAAAGTAGAATGTTTTTGTACACAAAAAAACAAAAATATAGATATTGTGTTAAATAAATAAACGGAGACGTATTTTTAAAGTAAAAAACTAAAAGTTTCATTGAAAAATATCAAATAGATTGTAAGATATAAATGTTTTACGAAAAGTCTAATGTTGGTGCGCGAAAATTTCAAAAAACACCCGCTCTACGCCGCCATCTGGCGAAAAAATTCCCTCATACATAGTGTTTTGTTAATTTTTTTATTATTAAATATCCAATATAAATTGTAATTATTTAAGTAATTATTATAATATGATATGATCATGGCAAAAATTAATTCTTCCATTAAAGGAGAAGACCTATTTTGTAACATTAAGGGTGTATGATTTCATTTTAATATGAATTTATTTGCCCGTCACGACCACCTATTATCCAGTAGCCGCGAAAATGCATCAAATCCCGCGTTTAGCTTTGAGAGTTCGTCGGTAGGAGATCGTATTGTATCTGAACCATTTTGTGGTTTTTTTAGCAATAAAATAACATGAAAGCGAAAGCGAAGCGAAGTTATACATTAATTATTACAAACAAGCATTTATTTTATTTTATTTACATACAAATACAAAAAAAGGCATTCATTTTATTTGTAAACAAATTTACAACAATTCACTTTCGTTCGTGTTAACAGATATATCCAAGTATATAAGTAAATAATTATTCACCCTGTACCGATTACTCAAAAATGCAAAGAAACTGGCATAAGGTCTCTAGAGAGCGTTTTACATTTCACAGAATTGGAATAAAACGCTACAATTCAGTTTACACTATAGTCACACAGAAGCACACACGTGTGTGCCCTGTATTTTTTACATTGCATATTTTATCAAAGTGTAGACTCCAGTGGTTGCAGACCTATACAAGTGTATTAAAATAAAATATGAAAAAAATATATATATATTTCATTTTCATTGTTTATCTTGACTTATAGGTTGGTATGAGGCTCACCACCCAAACTTTAAAAAATGGTTTACTTTACCAATGTCACCCCTGTTTCAGGGAAGATCAGCAAAAGTTGCAGGGCTTTTGTTTATTTGTGGACTTGATTTTAATATGAAAATGCGCATGCACGATTTGTAAATGCGAACTTACAAGTGTATTTTTGTGAGCATGCACTTAATATGAACCTTAAATGTTAACATAGTTTTGCCACTTAGATGATAGATTATTCATTGTGATTATGTCACAATGACTCACTTGATAGAGTGCTTGCATTCCATGCCGAGAGCTGAGGTTCGTATCCCACGGAGGATGTCAGAAATGATTTCCCGTGTCGGTGTTTATTTCAACTCAATAATAAAATACCGGCAAGGTTTCTCAACCTTAACAATAAATGAGAACCAGCCCCCTCGGGAGCTGGGACACCCCCGCTTCAACTGAAATGGTTGGCGTAAGGCCGGCTTCCTTACCTATAAAAATACAACTTTCATTTTTCTTTTCATCTTCGTCTCCTAAATGTTATTAAAGTTAAAAAAAGGTTTCATAGTACTGCGTAGCCAAGGAATGTTTGTTGAGGCCGTGACTGCGTATGTGTTCAGTAAATATGCCAGTGTGTGTGTGCTCATGGACTTCACCCTGTGCGACGGAAGACAACGCATCCAAGTGCTATATATGCCTGTATAGTATATTCTTTTATACCATTGGATGTGTACATTGAAATAGCAACATGAAGTTTTTTTTCTAATAATTCAACTAAGTGATGGAATATATTCTAAGCATAAAAGCAGCACAAAAAATATACCATTTATATTTTCAAATTTGCTCCTCGCTGGGTTGAAAAATTCATAAAACTTTTACCAATGACCGGTCACGAAATTTCCATCCGGCCTTACAACAACTGGGTCTTGCTTGAGAATTGGCGCTTTGTAGCGACGACGATCAAGCTCGTAAAAAGGTCGATAGCTCAATTTGTAGAATGCTTGCATTCCATGCCGAGAGCAAGGGTTCGATCTCAAAGGTTGACTCAGCCTTCACAAGAAATGAGAACCAGCCCCCACGGGAGCTGGAAAACCCCCACTTCAACTCAAAGTGGTTGGTGTGAGGACGGCCCCCTTACCTGTAAAAAAAAATAGGTCCCGAAGCGCCACATGCGACTCCTTCGGGGATAACGAAGGCAAGAAGTTACACTACATGTGTAGCTTAGTTGCGTTTTTATATAATTACCCACTGATATAATATAAGGGTGTCAGAAATGATTTCCGGTTCGATGTTTATTTCTAACCCAAAATAAAATACCAGGAAGGTGTACTCAGCCTTCACAAGAAATAAGTACCAGTCCCCACGGGAGCTGGAATGCCTTCGCATCAACGAAGTGGTTGGCGTAAGGCCGGCCCTCTTACCTATAAAATAAATAGGTTCCCTCGCCACATGCGAAGCCCTTCGGGGATAACGCGGCAAGAAATTATTATTTATTTAACACCTCAAGGGCCCTCCTAATCATGAATGAGATATTTTAAAAAGGTGCCGTTTCAGTGCTCCCTTAAAAATGCCAACAGATTCCGAAACCCTCACTCCGGGTGGCAGTCTGTTCTACTCCATCGGCCCCGAAAACCGGAAAGCGCGATCCTCAAAATTAGTGCGTATTTGACGGCGAGGCTGCATCAATCTAACAGCTTGACACCCCGCTGACCTAAGTGTCCGCCCCCTCACACTCACTTCAACGGGGGAAATATGTCTGCCAGATATGATGGAGCCAAACCATTTAGGACTTTAAATACCATCAAACACACACGGAACCCTCTCAGGGAAACGAAGCCAATGTAGTTCTTTCAACAGCGAAGTGATGTGAGAGAATTTGGACATCCCGAAGATCAGTCTTGCGGCCGCATTCAAAACAGACTGAAATCTGTTCAGTTCAGCATTAACCACTAGACTAAATTACCGGCCTGAAAATTTCAAATTGCTCTACGCTAGGTTCAAAAAATGATTTCAATTCAACAAAAAAGGCCAGCCAGCAGAATTCTTTCCAGCTAAATCATTGAGCTAAATGAATTTCACTTTGAAATTCAAATAAACTTTCATATTATTCATGTAATGGAAAAAAACTTATCAGAATACTATAAAGTCGTGTGCAGCTCTCCGTACAATTCATTTCATCTGATTGAATGAGCTTTCGCCATTTCGTTAAACTTTGCAAACTGTTTTTATGTACGTACGTATTATACCACCATAGCGTTTATGTATATACTCTTACACACACAATATAAGAGAGGGCTGACTCGAGCATCTTCGGCAATATACGATGATACACGAGTGTACCCGAAGTATGAAATGTAGCAAATACAGCGCAACCAAAAAATGTATGGAATCTTGAACAGCAACTCTATCAGCAGTTCATCTACCGACCGCAGGTGACGCTAGCGACCGGGTCAGTTTTTGTATGGAAATCTTTATTTTTCCAGGATAAATAGAAATCGGGGGAGAAAAAATAAAACAAGTATTGCATTACAAACATAAAAAATATCACTTCAAATCCTAAAAAGAAAATATACCTTTCAATTGCAAATTTACCTACACGATCGTATGCAAAATTTGAGTACTTTTTAAATAGCTGTAAAAAATCAATGAAAAGTATAAAAAAATAATTTTCATCTAGAAAAAATAAAACTAATCAAAATAAATGTTTTGAAATAAAAAAAAGTTAGGAATTATTCATAACAACAGTGGAAATCTCCATTTAAGGTATCTCCGTAAATAAAATTATTTTGAATTGGCATTTTATGGGAAAAAATACCTAATTTTATGTGTTAATTTAATCTGGAAAAAAAATGCTACCTTACAATTAAAAATATGGGCTATTTTGGTCATCAAAGTTGGGCGCGCTGACCTCTCAATCACCCTTAAATTTGAAGAGATAAAAAGAAAAACCACACAAAAAACACTGATGATGCAAATGGATGTTTGCGAAACCGGTTGTGGTATTAAATTAAATAAAATACTCGAAAACAAAGTGGTTTTTCTTTTTATCTCATATTATTTGTATTTTATAAAAATATTCTGTTACCTGTTCAAAATCATCATCCTTTTGGATTTCTTCTCGCACCATTGTGTTTTGTTCAAATGTCCTGAAAATAAAATGAAAAAATTATCAAATTTTCATATGTATATGTTGGTAGAATAGATGGATGTCGTGGTAGAGGAAGACCGAGAAAGGTATGGATGGACCAAATATCCGAAATTGCGAATGAATGGAATATCCAGAGTCATAATAAAAGAAGAGCTTGTATGAAGAAGGTTATGACTCTGGAGGAAATGAAAGAAGTATGCAAGGATAGAAAGAAATGGCGGTTGATCTGTGATGTTGGGCGGCTAGGGTTTGTTAAAGTGAAATTGGTTTTATGATTTAGTTTTTTATGTCCATGTATATATTGTTATTTATTGATTTAAAAAAATGTAATTTGTAATGTATGTTCCTTGACTTATAGGTTGTTATGCGGCTGACCACCCATAATATAAAAATTGGTTCACTTTGCCAATGTCACCCCTGTTTCAGGGAAGGACGGCAAGAGTTGCAAGGCTTATGTTCATTTGAGATTGGGTTTTTATATTGTAGGTCCACATGCGGCATGTGTTAGCGCGAAATTATACATATCTGCTTGTGGGAATGTATTTAATATAAATCTTAAACGATATATTTTTGCAGCTTAGATTAGATTAGATTCATCATGTTTAATATGACGACTTTTACAATGATGAGGATCTATCTATCATCTAAGCTGCAAAGATATATTAACATTTTACATTAACATTAACATTAACATATATCAACATCAAGGCTCATATCAAATGCATGCCCACAAACAGACACGTGCAGTTCACGGTTACAAATGCTGAATGTGTACTAACAAATTAAAATCCAAACCTCAAATGAGCATAAACCGAGCAACTTTTGTGGACCTTCCCTGAAACAGAGGTGACATTGGCAAAGTGAACCATTTTTTAAAGTATGGGTGGTCAGCCTTATACCAATGTAAATATCTGTAATAATCTATTATCTAAACTGCAAAGATATGTTAACATTTAAGGCTCATATTAAATGCACGCCCAAACAGGCACATGTAGGTTCGCGCCTACACACTCTGCATGTAAATAAACAAAGCCTCACATGAACATAAACCTTGCAACTCCTAGTGTATTTCCCTGAAACCAGGGTGGCATTGGCAAAAGTGCTTGTGATAATGTTCAACATGGTGTTTGTTTAAAATGTGCTTCAAGATTTAAAGCCGCGCTCTCCGAAGATTTATTATGAGTCTTGCCGAAAGTGTTGAAGGCGAGAATAATATAATTTATAAAAGAGGATAATCAACTAAAACTTTATAACACACTTTTATTTATATTCACCATCAGAATATTCACAAAACACAACTTACAAATAATAACAAATTAATATGTTTGTTGCTCTGAAGCCAGGGAAGCAATTCTCTTTTTTTCTCAAGGTCAGTCCTCTTTTGTTTTTTCCATTCCATATTCAAATTTTATTCCATCTTAAAATATTGCTTTGTTCTTTTTTTCCCTACATACTTATTTCTGTACCTTAGAGCATAAACAACGGTAGTCCACTTTTTTTGCGTTTTTGAGATTAAGATTAAGATTAAGAGTTAATGATGCAGTAATTATTATAACAATTAGCTGTTCTATAAGTGGTAAAAATATTGGAGTCCTCGGACTCATAGTTACTGAGATATCAAGTGTAATAAATATGGGATGCACATAAAAGTGCGAGCATAAACCACGGAAGTTCCAAACACGTGGTTCACATTACTTCACATTAAATAAATATCGATAAAAGAAGATAAACAGTTTTCACAGATCAAAAATATCTCGTCTAGTTTAGAAGTTATGATGGTTTTATAAAAGTGCACATTTTCACTAAAACTCGTCTCCTGCACATTTTACTAAATGTGACTACCGTTGTTTATGCTCTAAGGTACAGATTTAAATCCTTTCATTGCAATCTTATCTCATCTAAGTAGCAAAGATATTAATAATTATGTAACATTAAGGATTCACATTATATGCATTCAAAAAAGTATGTGGGGTAACGAAAGGTGGAAAATTGAAAGGAGATGCCTGGTGGAATAATAGAGTGAAAGAAGCTGTGAAAGTTAAGAAAAAGTGTTATGAAAATTGGCTGAATGATAGAAATGATAGAAAGCTAGAAGACGAATATAAGATAGCTAAGAAAATGGCAAAGACTATAATTTATGAAAGCAAGATGAATGAACAAAGAAAGATTGATGAAAGGATTAACAAAAGTTTCACCGACAGTAAGAAGGAATTTTGGAGGTGGATCAATGCGGATAGAAATAAATCTTCTGCATTGACCACTCCGGGAGTCAAAAGTGCTGCCGGTGAGATGGTATGGGAGAATGAAGAAGTATGCAAGAGATGGAAGAACTATTTTCAAGAAATTTTTGGCCAGGGTGAAAGAAGAATTTATGAACAGACAGATGAAGAGAATGAATTGAAGATTTTGAAAGAAGAAATGAAAGTGTCTATTTCACGTCTGAAGAATGGGAAGTCTGCTGGGTTTGATGGTATAAATGGTGAAATGTTGAAAGCAGGAGGTGAATGTGTGATAGATTGGATGTTTGAATTATGTAAGCTTTGTGTGAATGCAGGAGTAGTACCGATGGATTGGAGGAAGGCAGTCATTGTTCCCATTTACAAAGGTAAAGGGGACAAAAAAGACTGTCAGAACTTCAGACCAATCAGTCTACTCAGTATACCAGGAAAAGTCTTCTGTAAGGTGATTATAAAAAATGTGATTCTGACTACTAGCAAAAGGGTTTCCGATATACAGTCCGGCTTTATGGCCGGTAGAGGCTGTGTTGATCAGATTTTCACTCTACGACAACTTGTTGAAAAACAATTGTCGGTGAGGGGGAAACTATTCACGGCCTTTGTGGATCTGGAAAAGGCTTTTGACTCAGTGGACAGAGGTATGTTGTGGGATGTTTTGAAAGCATACGGAGTGAATGGAGCTCTACTCAATGCGGTGCATGCGAACTATGAGAATAGTATGGCTTGCATTCGTATTGATGGTGAGTATAGTGAATGGTTTGAAGTTTTTAAGGGTGTAAGGCAAGGATGTGTGATGAGCCCATGGCTATTTAACATAGTCATGGACAAGTGTGTTCGAGATGCTAGACTTGATGATTGTGGATTAATGATAGGAGAGAGCAAAGTAAGCGTTCTACTGTATGCGGATGATGCAGTCCTTGTATCTGATTCAGCAGTGGAATTGCAAATGATGCTCTCTAGATTGAACGAAGCTTTGAAAGGTAATAATTTGAAGTTGAATGCAAGAAAGACGAAAGTTTTGATTTTTGAAAGAGATGATGAAAATATGAATTATGAATTTAAAATTAATGGAATGAATGTTGATGTTGTAAATGAGTTTGTATATTTGGGAAGTAAGTTTGAAAAAGATGGAAGAATGGCCGGTGAATTTGAAAGAAGAATAATGAAAGGCAGGTGTGTACTGGGTGCGACCGCTTGCATCGCCAGGAACCAAAATCTCTCAAAAAATGTTAGATTGGCGGTGCACGGTGGTATACTAGTGCCAACCTTGATGTATGGAAGTGAAGCCTGGACGGTGAGTGAAAGGGAAATTAGTAAAGTTCATACAGTAGAAATGGACTATCTAAGAAGTATCTAATCTAAATCTAAATCTAAGCTGCAAAGATATGTATCATTTGAGATTCACATTAAATGCATTCCCACAAGCAGACATGCATAATTTCGCGCTTACACATGCCGCATGTGGACCTACAATATAAAAAACCCAATCTCGAATGAACATAAGCCCTGCAACTCTTGCCGACCTTCCCTGAAGCAGGGGTGACATTGGCAAAGTGAACCATTTTTTACAGTATGGGTGGTCAGCCGCATACCAACCTATCAGTCAAGGAGTATCTACAAGCAATTAATACAATCAAATATGTATATAAAACAAATAAACTCTAAACAATTAAACAGTAAAAAACTACAAAACATATTTTTTTAAATTTAAAAGCCTCAGCTTTAACCGCCAAAAAGAAAAAAAAAAAAAAAAAAGTAAAGAAAGTATGATTGGGAAAAAACGAAGTGACAGGGTGAGGAATGATTTTGTAAGAGAAGAATGTGGTGTAAGGGAAAGTGTGAAAGTGAAGATTAAAAGAAGTATGTTAAGATGGTTCGGGCATTTGGAGAGAATGAGTGATGAAAGATTGACGAAGAAAGTATTTGTTGCTAGAATAGATGGATGTCGTGGTAGAGGAAGACCGAGAAAAGTATGGAAGGATCAAATCTCTGAAATAGCGAATGACTGGGATATCCAGAGTCATAATAAAAGGAGGACTTGTATGAAAAAGGTTATGACTCTGGATGAAATGAAAGAAGTATGCAAGGACAGGAAGAAGTGGCGGCTAATCTGCAATGTTGATTTCTAATGTTGGTGTATTCATTTGCTACATTTTTTGCATAGGAAATTTTTGACTCTTTTTGTATAGATTTCTTTGTAAGGTTTTGTTCTTTTTTATATTTAAATGTAATTTATTATTCATTCATATTCCTTGACTTATATATAATTATCAATAATATATAATTATATATAATATAATCAATATATAATCAATATATATAATAATATTATTATAAGTACTCCTTTTTTATATATAAGACTAGCAGACCAAACCGCGCTCTCGCACGGTTGGCTGCTAGGCCCTACGGGCAGTTTGAAGTCCGGCTTCGCCAGCACACTTTACCCCTGCTCTGATTTTTAAAAGATCCATGAGAACTGACCAACAACAACAACAAAAAGTGGACAGTTTTACGGTAGAATCCCAGGCCTGATCGTGCTATTTTCTATTGTTGTGCAGGTGCTGAAGTCTTTATCCTGCTTTTTATTTCTGCTCTTTATTTTTCTGGTGATGGTTTATAATGATGCTCGACACGATCATTATCAATTAAGTGTATAACTTGTCTTTTCTGCTCTTTTTCGTTTTGCTGGTAATAGTATCTTAAGCGTACCTGTGTTGCTTGCAATTGTCTTATAGTGGCATGAAACATGACTGCGTTTGCCATACGGCATTGTTTTGTTGGTACTGGTGCTTTTGTTTTTAGATTGTTCCAGCTGCTCTTATTGTCATGAAATGCCTTCAAACTGCTCGTCCTGCTCTGAATTATCTTTTGACATCTTTAAACTGCTTGTGATACTTTTCACGATATTTTAGTGTCTGATACTGCTTGGTACCTGAAGATACCTTAAAATGCCTAAACTCACAATCTACAAAAAATCTTAGTATGGGAAAACGTTCGACCCATCGACAGAACTCTAAGAAAAAAATGACTTGAAAATTAAAAAAAAAAAACTTTTTAACTTTTTTCATTTTTATATATAAGACACTTTGTATGAAATTTTACTTTTTAAATATTTGTTCAAAGAAATTTGCCGTAGAAAAAAAGTTTCTTCCAACATTTATGGGGTTTACTAAAATGCATTCAAAATTCGAGTATGAGGCCTATGAATTTAAAATGGCCGCCTGCAGAGCAATATATTTTTTTAGTTTGTATCGCGGGTATGTAAAATATACACTTGGCGGGATTGTCCTATTACATATCATTACATTTCGCTAAATTATAATTGTTTGTGTAGCATCAAAACAGTTGATTTTTTTACTTATAAATTTGACTTTTTGGTGAAAATCAGGTTTTTCAAAATTTTGTTTGAAAAAATTTGTCATTGAAAAAAGTTTTCTTTCAAAAAATGTTAGCATTAGCCAAACAAACTCAATCATTGAGAATGAACTTCCAGAATTTTAAAATGAATGCCAGAAGAGTGTTAAATATTGAAGAAACAAAAAAAAATGTATTGCAGCTTCTCTTAATCCTTCATGTATTTTGTTGTATTTTTTAAAATATGTAAGTCGGTTTATTTTGAGGTAGCATGCTTAATTTCAATGTTCCAACTTTATGCATGCGCCCGTTGTGCCACCTGAAAGTTATGAGTTTTTATTTTTTTCTATGTAGGTATTTACAAATTTAGTTTGAAGAATTTACTTTTTGTGAAAAAGTTTCTTCCAAAAGTTGTTAAAATTACTAAGAGGCATGCCCATTTCGAATATCAAGTCTGTAAATTCAAAATGGCCGCCAGCGGCAAGATTTCAATTTTCAGTCTGTATCGCAGGTATGCGAAATATGCACGTGACGTCATCCGGACCCTGACAGTTGTTTAGCCACTAACATTTATGGGGGTGTGCAAAATTTCAGCATCGTGCTGCAAACGGTCTGGGCGCCTATAATGGTACAAATATACAAACAAACAAACGGACAAACGGACAAACAAACAAACACCAAAAATTCTGGATATGAGGTTTAGTCCAGTCCGTCAATAGAAACACTTGTTGGAAAAACATTTTTGCAAATTCGAAAAAAACAGACGCAAATACCCTCTCCTTTTTTATATATAAGATAGGTGAATTTTTGAACACATGAATACATAATATTTACACCTACTTTTGTTACAACTCTTAAGGTCCGAAGAAGGCTTCTCTTGCGAGGCCTTAAATTCACCTATTAAATAATACAAATCAAACGATGTTTCCAAAAAACAAAAAACATATAGGTACATACATATATACATATACATGCATCATTTCAAATTCATATTAAACGCATTCCCACAAGCAGACACGTTTAAGTTGGCGTAACACATGCCGCATGTGAACCGAAAATATAAAAACCCAATCTCAAATGACTTGCCCTGAAAAAAGGGTGACATTGGCAAATAGAGACCATTTTTTACAGTATGGGTATTCAGCCTGATACCAACCTACAAGTCAAGGAATACAAACAATGAATTTCATTTAAGTATCTATACAAAACAAACAAACACTTAACAATTAAACGATCAAAAATAAAACCAACAAAACATATTCTATGAAATATAAGTATCTATAATATGGATTATTAGTTGATTATAGTTGTAGTGTTACTGACATGGAGGTTACTGATGTTCATTATAGGTTAGTATGTGGCTGACCACCCATACTGTAAAAAATTATTCACTTTGCCAATGTCACCCCTATGTCAGGGAAGGTCGGCAAAAGTTGTGGGGCTTATGTTCATTTGAGGTTTGGATTTTATTTGTAAGTACACATTCAGCATTTGTAAGCGCGAACTACACGTGTTGGTTTGTGGGAATACATTCAATATAAATCTTAAATGTACTGTATCTTTGCAACTTAGATTATAGTTATTTTAATGGATTGTACCTATGAGACAATTAAAGAAACGACTTACCTAATGGTAATTGAAAAATACATTTACTTTTGTAGACATACATTTTTCATCTGATGTGAGGCAATACTAAAATGTTTTTATAAAATAATTCACATTCATGGATAAAATTTTATTTTTCACATTTCCATTTCTTCAAATTATGATCTATCTTAAGATGCAAAGATAGATTAACATTATAAATGTTCACTTAATATACGCCCAGATGTGGACTTATTGTAAATCCTTGCTTACACTCATATTGTTTGTGTGTTTACAAAATAAATAAAACATCGAATGTATAATTATAAACCATCTAAGTCCTGCTGACTTCGAAACAGGGGTGGCATTGTTAACAGTGAACCAAAAAAAACCTCAATTTTTAAAACATGGGAGATAAGTATCATTCCAACCTTAAATTAGTTACTTGATTAATAAGATTTGTATGAGTCTTAGCACCGGTAATATAAAAATGTATTCGTTTTGCCACTGTCACCCCTCGTTCAGGGAAGGTGTGATAGTTGCAGCATTTGAGATCAGGGTTCGCGCCTTTTTTGCACCGTCACATGCATTGTGTGTTTTAGCGCTTCAAGTGAGATTTTTTAATGATTTTATTAATGAATATTATGTTTGCATAGATTACAATCTATATCTATAATCTAAGTTGCAAGGATGTATTCATTTAAAGCTCTCAGAGTCAGATGTATGCCCACAAATCAACACGTGTAGTTCGCGCTTACAAATGCTGAATGTGTACTTACAAATAAAATCCAAACCTCAAATGAACATAAGCCCCACAACTTTTGCCGACCTTCCCTGACACAGGGGTGGCATTGGCAAAGTGAACATTTTTTTACTGTATGGGTGGTCAGCATCATACCAACCTATAAGTCAAGGAATACGAATAATAAATTACATTTAAATATAAAAAAGAACAAAACCTTAAAAAGACTTACAATAATTGTTTTAATAATCATATTTGTACTTACATGAAAATTCACAGATTTTATTTGAAAAAAAATGATCTCCAAAAAGATTTGGAGATGAATAAATTAATATGTCCACTCATTACGAACGCAACTCCTGGACTGGTCGACTTGCCCTTCATGCGAATGCTTCCAGAATCCAGAGACACGACCACCCATCTTGTTTGTTTACGTAAATTAAATTTAACGGTTTTTTAACAGTGATTCTTAAACTTCCTGATAAACTTCTTGAACTTTTTTTACATTTACTATATATTTTTTATTTATTTTAATGGAATACCGATAAACTGATTTTTATTTTCTTATTTGTAAGGTTATTCTACCTATATCAAGTTTTTCCTCACAAGAATTTTATAATTTTTGTGAGGAAATGAAAGATAATATGGTTTAACTTAGTTTATCATTGTTGTTGTATTAATGCGAAGTACCTACACTCTTTGAATTTTTTCAATGTTTGTTTTATTGTATTCTTCGTATTCTTGGCTTGAAAAAATATTAATGAAAAATAGAAAAACTATTAATCAGAAACACAATATTTTGTTACTTAATTAATACTTACAATAAATTAAAAATATATATATATACACCTTTCATACTTTCTTTGATTATAATTTATTTTAGTAGCATTTTTTTTTTAAGTATGCTATGAAAGTTGTTTTAACAGTGTTTTTTCTCAGTTTGTAGATCAGTCCTTAGTTCAGTGGTAGCACTTCGGACTCTAAATGGGAAGATTGTGGGTTCGATTCCCGGCGGAGAACAAAAAATAGACCATTTATATTTTCATAAACCTTTACCAATGACAGGTCACCAAAGGTCCATCCAGCCTTACAGCAACTGGGTCTTGCTTGAGAATTGGCGCTTTGTAGCGACGACGATCACGCTCGTAAAATGGTCGATAGCGTAATTGGTAGAATGCTTGCATTCCATGCCGAGAACAAGGGTCGATCTCAAAGTTTACTCAGCCTTCACAAGAAAATGAGAACCAGTCTCCCCGGGAGCTGGGAAACCCCCACTTCCACTGAAAGTGGTTAGTGTGAGGCCGGTCCCCTTACCAGTAAAAATAAATAGGTCCCGAATCGCCACATGCGACTCCTTCGGGGATAACGCAGGTAATAAGTTACACTTTATGGGTAGCTTAGTTGCGTTGTATTATTTAGATTTTGGGCAGTAACTTTGTGAAAGCACATTTTAATTAATTAAAATACTTTTTTAACTTTGTTACAATTCACTTGAGTTTTATTTTTTAAAAAACACAACCAGTTTCGGGAGAAGCAGTACCTCCCATCTTCAGGTGTAAATATCAACTAACATAAAATACAAAATTACCAAATTAAGCAAGGATTTAATTTGTAGTACTGGTGGGGGTAAGTGGGGGGCGGGGCTTAATTGGAAACAAAGAAAGTAATGGCGAAGTGTTGGGAAAGAGGATATTATTTAAGAGGTTATTTTCACTTACCCCCACCAGTACTACAAATTAAATCCTTGCTTAATTTGGTAATTTTGTATTTTATGTTAGTTAAAAAATAAAACTCAAGTGAATTGTAACAAAGTTAAAAAAGTATTTTAATTAATTTTAATTTTAATTAATTAGTTGCGTTGTATTTACAATGGACTTTCATTGTGTACATCATTTTTTTTTAAATGGGTTTTTTTTTGCTTATACAAACAATGGAGAACTTCTGGATTTCATCTTCCTCTCGCCTGTGTTTATTAGTAAATGCATTATATACATGTATGTGTATAATATTATGTATGCGTTTGTGACACTATAGAACGGCACAGTGACAAAACGACGCACGGCCGAACGACTCATGACAAAACGAAACATGAAAAAACGACACATGACAGAACGACACATGACAGGCCATCACAATGACAGTATATCGCATGATTAAACATCACTATGACAAAACAACACAGGAAAAAAAACATTGTGACAAAACAACACAACGACAAAACATCACATGACTAAACATAACATACCGAAAACAGGACATACCATAAACGGCACACGAAAAAACATCACATGACAGAACGACTTTCTTGTGATGTTATATCATAGTGATGTTTTGTAATGTTTTTATTTGTCCTTGTGTTGTTTTGCTCTGTGCCGTTCTGTTATTGTCGTTCTGTCATGTGTCGTTCTGTCGACATGTGCCGTTCTGTCATGTGTCGTCCTGGCATGTATCGTCCTGTCATGTGCCGTCCTGTCATGTGTTGTCCTGTCATGTGTCGTTTTGTCATGAGTCTTTCTGTAGTGTGCCGCAATGTAATGTGTCTTTATATCATGTGTTGTTATATCATGTCTCTTTATGTCATGTGTCGTTTTGTTACTGTGTCGTTCTAAAATCGAGCTGCATGTTTTTGGCATATAATGGCGGATCGCGTGTCACTAGGGCGACAGTCAAGGCCATGCTAGAGAGGGAGAGAGAGAGTATCTCTCTAGTACGGCCTTGGGCGACAGCAATGTGTGGCGCGTGGACTTTGACTTGCGAACGCGTGCCCGCTGCGTGATTAAAAGATGTCATGTATTTGAAACGCTCGACAGAGGGCCCTGGCGAAAGGTTAATTTTCGGACACCATTAAAAAGTAAAGCAAGCGGCTGTTTAAAAAGACGAAACTTTGGCTCTCTTGTTTTTGAATTATTTTATTTTATTTAAAAAAATATATTTGTGAAGAAGAATGCAATTCACCAACCTATTTGCCTGGCCAGAAATATTATTTAAGTTACAATGAATGGTTCAATATATAATCTTTTTAACACTTTTTAATCTATAATCGCTGACCACCATACCATGTTGAAAGCACCGGTTCCGATCACCGCCCTTATGCAACATAGTACTTGGATGGGTGACCGCTTGGGAACACCGCGTGTCGTTGGCATTTCTTTGACCGGTCCAGAGTCCAGTGGCAATACTTCGGACTCTTGAATGGAGAGTTGTGGATTCGAATCCCGGCGGAGCACAAAAAATATACCATTTATATATTGGCGTTTTGTAGCAACCACTAAGCTCGTAAACACCTCAGCGGCACTATAACAACTATCATAGACCCCTAGAGTATTTGAAATGTGGGGAGTCTTCTGCATAGGATTTAAAAAAAAAAGTGTATGTACGCAAACTGGAACCTCCCACTTAAACTGTTGTCGTTGGTGTAAGGAAGACCCTTATCATCTAAATAATCTAAGTTTAAAAAAAAACAATAGATTTATGAAGAGGAATGCAATTCACAAACCTACTCTGCCTGGCCAGAAACAGGTATTAATATCATCAATTAGTAATTAACGCAACGCAACGCATTGTTGTTATTTTAAATACCCAATAACATCTGTTGAACCAGGGTTAAAGTTATGGTCAAATGACCCAAGCGGGGATCAAACCAACGTTGTTCTATTCCAAACACGCTAGAAAGATCAGCCCACTTGGCCTCCTCGGCCATAACACCGACTGAGCAAAGATATATTAACATTTAAAGTTCATATCAAATGCATGCCCACAAACAATCACGTGTACATTGCGCTTACAAATGCTGAATGCATACTTACAAATAAAATCCAACCCTTAAATGAACCAAAACATAAATAAACCCTACAACTCTTGCCGACCTACCCTGACACAGGGCTGACATTGGCAAAGTGAACCATTTTTTACAGTATGGGTGGTCAGCCTTATACCAACCTATAAGTCAAGGAATACGAATAATAAATTAAATTTAAATATAAAAAAGAACAACACCTTAAAAAGAAATCTATACAAAAAAAAAGTCAAAAATTACCTATGCAAAAAATGTAACAAATTAATAAACCAAAATTAGAAATCAACATTGCAATTCATTCGCAATTTCGGAAATTTGGTCCATCCATACCTTTCTCGGTCTTCCTTTACCACGACATCCATCTATTCTTGCAACATACACTTTCTTCGTCAGTCTTTCATCATTGTGGTTGGCATAAAGCCAGATCCCTTAGCTGTAAAAATATATAGGTTCCATACGCCACATGCGACTCCTTGGGGCACAGCAGGGTAAGAAGTTGCAATAAATTTATAAATTGGGTATGAAGCTAACCACCCATACTGTAAAAAATATCTGACTTTGGTACTGTCCCCCCCGTAAATTGGTTTAAGGGAAGGCCTTCAAGTATTGTAGGGCCAATGTTAATTTGAGATTCGGGTGTTTATATTTTAAGTCCACATGCTGGTAGTCAGTCTTAACCAACCAAGCAACCTCGAAAGCACAATTATTTTTTGCGTATCAATAGTATTTACATACACTTAGATTTACATACACTTTTATACTTTACTTTTATATACACTTTACATGAAATTTTACTTTTTAAATATTTGTTCAAAGAAATTTGCCGTAGAAAAAAAAATTCTTCCAACATTTATGGAGTTTACTAAAATGCATTCAAAATTCGAGTATGAAGCCTATAAATTCAAAATGGCCGCCTGCAGAGCAATATATTTTTTTAGTTTGTATGGCGAGTATGCAAAATATATACTTGGCGTGATTGCCCTATCACATATCATTACATTTTGCTAAATTATAATTGTAAATGTATCGTCAAAATAGTTGATTTTTTTACTTATAAATTTGACTTTTTTGTGAAAATCAGGTTTTTCAAAATTTTGTTTGAAAAAAATTGTCATTGAAAAAAGTTGTCTTTCAAAAAATGTTGGTTTTAGCAAGACAAACCCAATCATTGAGAAAAAATCTTCAGAATTTTAAAAGAAACTTTTTGAAAGAAAAATTGTTAAATATTGACAAAACCAAAAAAAAATGTATGGCAGCTACTCTTAAAACTTAATCAGTGTTATTCATTAGATTCCGCCCATAATACCTGTTTAGTGCGAGATTTTGAGAAACCAATTTAAATTTGTACCAGCCCGCTAAACCAAAATAAATAAAAAGGTGATTCATTAGCGAAATACGTGCATTATTTTTTTTGGTTTACCGAATCCTGCTTAAACAGACTTCCGGTAGCTTTTTCTGTATGAAAAAATACGAAATGCTCGACATTTATGTAGGTATTTAGGTGTCTATGAATTTTTTTAAAGTTTTTGTGGGTTTTTGCATGATTTTTGACAACTTTCGGAGACATTCGGAAGCATTCAGGTAAACGCCCCCTCCCGAACGTTTCTCGACACTCCAGCTGTCAAACTCATGTCGACTGCGACTTCGAATGAACCAAAAATGGAAACAAGTATTTTTCAAAGCATGACTTCATTGTGACTTCAGGTTTTGGCTGTAGGCATCACGAAGAAAATCTCAAAGATGGGCCTTCATACTTTATCTACAAGAAAAGTGTCAGTTTTACAAAATTGGCGACTTGAAAAATAACACGACGCGGCATCTGTCACTTGTTTTCTTGTCACAGTTTTTATATTTGTTTCGTTGCTGCATACCGTAGATTTGTTGTTATAGTGTAAAATTATAATGTGTTAAAGTTACTGTAATTGCTGAAACTCTTATTTGATTCATAAATCTTTTATTCTGAAAGTTATCTCGTACATTACGATCAGCTGGGGAATGAGGAAGATCGCCATTTTGCGTATGTCGATCTAGTTTAGAACGAAATAAACCTACTCCGAGGTGGTTTACAAATGTGATCATGTTTTGAAACACGTTTAGTGTTAAACTGAATTATAAATCTTTTATGAATCACCTTTTTTGTAAATTGAGATTAAATCGAAAAATTAAACCAGATCTCTAAAGAAATCTGGTTTAAAAATTCTAATGAATAACACTGATTTGTGTTTAAAATTTATATCGCATAGAAAAAAAAATTCTAACCTGTAGCCGATAACGAATTAAGTCTTTGTTTGTCTGTTTGGAAGATACTGTCTCCTTGTATTTTATCCACAAAACGATAAATATAATATGTCTTCATTTTAAACCAGTAAATACTGCAAAACTTCTCATTATTGGAGTTATTATTACATTAAATGTTTTAAAAAACATATCAACAACAAAACAAACAAAACTGAGCTGTCATTAAAACAAAATATCGCACGTTCTTTTTTCAAATTTCCACAGCTTTTCATGTAGGGTGAACATCCAGCAGGCATATTTTTCCGGGACTAAAATATTTTGCCGATATTCGGAAAGCAATTTTCACATTTCACATACACTTATCAGTTTATTATCTTAATCTGAGTTGCATGGATGAAATTCCGTTTAAGATTTATAATTAATGGGTGCCCACAAGTAAACAGGTGACTTTGCAACTTTTGCCGCCTTTTCTTGAAACAGGGGTGACATTGGTAAAGCGAATTTACTTTTTACATCACGGGTGGTCAGCCTTAACCAACCTAGCAACCTCAAAAGCACATTTTTTTTAGTATACACGTGACTTTGCAACTTTTGCCGCCTTTTCTTGAAACAGAGGTGACATTGGTAAAGCGACTTTACTTTTTACATCACGGGTGGTCAGCCTTAACCAACCAACCAACCTCAAGAGCACAATTTTTTTTTGAGTATACACGTATTGAGTTGAATGTGGTGTAAGGGAAAGTGTGAAAGTGAAGATTAAAAGAAGTATGTTAAGATGGTTCGGGCATTTGGAGAGAATGAGTGATGAAAGATTGACGAAGAAAGTATATGTTGCTAGAATAGATGGATGTCGTGGTAGAGGAAGACCGAGAAAAGTATGGAAGGATCAAATCTCTGAAATAGCGAATGAATGGGATATCCAGAGTCATAATAAAAGGAGGACTTGTATGAAAAAGGTTATGACTCTGGATGAAATGAAAGAAGTATGCAAGGACAGGAAGAAGTGGCGGTTAATCTGCAATGTTGATTTCTAATGTTGGTGTATTCATTTCCTACATTTTTTGCATAGGAAATTTTTGACTTTTTTTTGTATAGATTTCTTTGTAAGGTTTTGTTCTTTTTTAAATTTAAATGTAATTTATTATTCATATTCCTTGACTTATAGGTTGGTATGAGGCTGACCACCCATACTGTAAAAAATGGTTCACTTTGCCAATGTCACCCCTGTTTCAGGGAAGGTCGGCAAAAGTTGTGGGGCTTATGTTCATTTGAGGTTTGGATTTTATTTGTATGTACACATTCAGCATTCTTAAGCGCGAACTACACTTGTTGGTTTGTGGGCATACATCTGAGAGCTTTAAATGAATATATCCTTGCAACTTAGATTATAGATTATAGATAGACGTAACTTTGCAACTTTTGCCGCCTTTTCTTGAAACAGGGGTGACATTGGTAAAGCGAATTTACTTTTTACATCACGGGTGGTTAGCCTTAAGGCAACCTCAAAAGCACAATTTTTTCATGCAACAATTTTTTGGCAACTAAGGTTTTTTTGGTCGCCATAATATTTTAAAATCATGGTTACCCTAAAATCCACTGAGTGCTGCAAGTTGTGTAATATTGCCAGGAAAAAAATACGGAAAGAATAATTCTTGAAATTGTATCAGTTGGCTAATAAATATTCACTAATCAACCATACGTATGAAAAAAGAATTAAGTTTTAAATGGAAAAATGAACTTTTAATAGTTTTGTTCGAAGAAATTCGTCATAAAAAAAAGTTTTTTTCAACATTTAATTGAAATAAGCAGAATCTATAACGAACTGGGAAAATTTACCACCCAAGCTTAAAGTGGACGCAAAAAACCCGTTAAAACCCAAAAAAATGTATCGTGGCTACTTGAAAAACTGTATACTTTTTAATTTAATTATGGGGGTTATTAAATATTTTTATTGTTAGGTCACACGCAAAAATTCAACTCTACACGTTTGTAAATGCGATCGCTGGGCGACTTGCAAGTTATGATTTCGGAATTTTGTATATGTAGGTATTTACAATTTTTGTTTGAAAGACTTATTGATTGAGAGAAAGTTTTTTCCAACATTTGTTTGGATTATAAAAAGACAGGATAATTTTAAGTATGGGGTCTTTTAATTAAAATTGGCCACCAGCGGGATGATTTTTAGATTCAGTGTCTATGGTACCTATAAGAAATAAGCGTTTTTAAACATTCAGACCGCCCCTATCTTTTGCGTATGAGCGTTTTTTGGGCCGATGCTTAATTTTAGTGCCCTACTGTGAACGGTCTACAAACATACAAACAAATGGGAAGGTTAAATTTATATTTTTTTATAGATGAGATTATCTATGAGATGTAGGTATTTCCAAATTTTGTTTGAAAGATTTACTTTTTGCGAAAAAGTTTCTTCCAAAAATTGTTAAAATTACTAAGAGACATGACTGTTTCGAATATGAAGTTTTTAAATTCAAAATGGCCGCCAGCGGCATGATTTCAATTTTCAGTCTGTATGGCAGGTATGCGAAATATGCACGTGACGTCATCCGGACTCTGACAGTTGTTTAGCCACTAACAATTTATGGGGGTATGCAAAATTTCTGCATCGTGCTGCGAACGGTCTGGGCGCCTATAATGGTACAAATATACAAACAAACAAACAGACAAACAAACACCAAAAATTCTGGATATGAGGTTTAGTCCAGTTCGTCAATAGAAACACTTGTTGGAAAAACATTTTTGCAAATTCGAAAAAAACAGACGCAAATACCCTCTCCTTTTTTATATATAAGACTAGCAGACCAAACCGCGCTCTCGCACGGTTGGCTGCTAGGCCCTCCGGGCTGGTTTTAGTCTGGCTTCGCCATAATTTTAGCCCATATGTTCTTTATTTCATTGAACGCTTTAATACATAATTTAATAAATTTTGTGATAAAAAGGTGATTGAATTCTTTTCATGTTCCGAATATCTTTAATCCACGAAAGACAAATTGTTAAATATGTACCTACGGTATGCATAGAAGTACATCGCATTCACATTCTTTACAGTTTCTGAATAAATGCAATGTCAGAATAATGTAATACATCAATTGGCTCATGTAACTAACAAAGAAAAGTCAGGATAGTAATAATATAAATAAGTAATAAGGGCGCTGCACAGCCATAGCCCCTCCTGAACAGACATGTTTTCAATATTGATTTAAAAACATTTGCACTCTCCACAGCTGTCAGCTCGTGTGGTAAAACATTAAAAAGCAGAGGGCCAGCAATACAAAAGGCACGATGCAAATAATTGGCCGTGTTGCTCCTGATCAATAACCATCCATATTGTAAGAATGGTTAAAGGAATAGAAGAAAATATTCATTCTGAAGTGTATTTGCCCATACCCTACACACGTGCTTGTAAAGAGTGCCACCCGAGATTACAAAAAAAAATAGCTTCATTAACAACGAACTATTTACTTTTATGGTTATGAGCACGCAAACTACAAAGAAGTTCATGTTTTGTCGTGCCGTTGCTTTTAATTCACGGGAAGATGTAACGCTACTTGAGAAAATATATAACTTTGTATGAGCGTCCATGTGCTGTTGGTCCTTCTGACACATACATACAGGATGAGCATGAGCAATGCCCTGAGCTCGGGTTCGAATCCTACCCAGAGTGTCATAAATGATTCCCCGTTTCGTTTTTTTTTTCTAACGCCAAAATCAATTACCGGCAAGGTTTACCTACTCACCTTTCACAAGAAATGTGTACCACCCTCTTCGGGAACTGGGAAACCCCTACTTCAACTGAAGTGATTGCATAAGGCTTGCCCCTTTACCTGTAAAAATAAATAGGTTCGACTCACCACATGCGAAACCCTTCGGGGATGACGCGGCAAGAAGTTGCACTGTAGGTGTAACTTAATTGCGAGTTATGTTATATATTCACAAATGCTCTTTGCTGGGTTGGAAAATTCATTGCCTTAACCAAAGACCGGTCACAAAAAGGTCCATCCAGCCGTACAGCAATTGGGTCTTGCATGAGAATTGGCACTCTGTAGCGATGACCAAGCTTGTAAAAGTGCAGTCTATGGCACAGTTAGTAGAATGCTTGCATTCAACGTTTGCTTTGCAGCAAGGGTTTGATCTCCACCGTGGGTGCCAGAAAGGATTTCCCGTTTCGGTGTTTATTTAAACCCCAAAATAAATACCGGCAAGGAGTACTCAGCCTTCACAATAAATATGAACCGCCCCCCTGTGGGAGCTGGGAAACCACATCTTCAAGCGAAGTGATTGGCGTGAGGCTGACCCGATAAATAGGTCCCAAATCGCCACATGCGACCCCTTCGAGGAAAACACAGGTAAGAAATTACACTTTATGTGTAATTAAGTCGCTTCGCGTTGTGATGTTAACAATTCAGTAGGTACCCATTATCTGACAATGCATATTCTAATAATAAAAATAATAATTTTATAAGTTGCATAGATAAATTACATTTAAAATTCATATTAAATGCATTCCCATAAGCAGCCACGTATAAGTTCACGCTTACTTATACCGCATGTGGATTAACAACATAAAATCCAATGTCAAATGGACATAAGCAAACTCTTGCTGACCTTCCCTGGAACAGGGGTGACATTGGCAAAGTGTTTTTTTTTTACAATATTGGTGGTCAGCCTCCTACCAACCTATAAGTCAAGGAAGTGTCAGATTCTGAATAAGAGAACATTATAATAAAAGCAGTTTATTACTTAGCTAAGCCTAATTCTTTGGAGTTCCTTTTTTTTTAGTTTGTAATTTAAATAAAATTTTACAAAGAAAAAAATATTAAGATTTATTTTTATTACATTTCTATCAATCAGTGTTATGGCTGAGGGAGCCAAGAGGCTGATCTTTCTAGCGTATTTGAAATAGAATAACGTTGACCGGTTCGTAGCTCAGTGGTAACACTGCGGACTCTGAATGGGAAGGTTGTGGGTTCGATTCCCGGCGGAGCACAAAAAATATACCATTTATATTTTCAAATTTGCTCTTCGCCGGGTTGAAAAATTCATAAAACCTTTACCAATGATCGGTCACCAAAGGTCCATCCAGCTTTACAGCAACTGGGTCTTGCTTGAGAATTGGCGCTTTGTAGCGACGACGATCAAGCTCGTAAAAAGGTCGATAGCTTAATTGGTAGAATGCTTGCATTCCATGCCGAGAGCATGGGTTCGATCTCAAAGGTTTACTCAGTCTTCACAAAGAAATGAGAACCAGCCCCCCCGGGAGCTGGGAAACCCCCACTTCAACTTAAAGTGGTTGGTGCGAGGCCGCCCCCCTTACCAGTAAAAATAAATAGGTCCCGAAGCGCCACATGCGACCCCTTCGGGGATAACGCAGGCAAAGAGTTACACTATATGTGTAGCTTAGTTGCGTTTGGTTCGATCCCCGCTTGGATCACTTGACTTTAACTTTGACCTTGGTTCAACAGATGTTATTGGGTAATTAATAATTAATAATTTATTAATAGAAACAATAATGAATTATTAATTAATGATATTAATACCTGTTTCTGGCCAGATAGAATAGGTTAGTGAATTGCATTCCTCTTCACAAATATATTTAAAAAAAAGAAAAAAGATTTGTGAATAGGAATGCAATTCACCAACCTAGTCTGCCTGATCAGAAACGGGTATTAATATCATCAATTAGTAATTCATTGTTGTTATTGTAATAACCCTATAACATCTGTTGAACCAGGGTCAAAGTTATGGTCAAATGACCCAAGCGGGGATCGAACCAATGTTGTTCTATTCCAAACACGCTAGAAAGATCAGCCCACTTGGCCCCCTTGGCCATAACACCGACTGAGCAAAGATATATTAAGATTTAAAGCTCATATCACATGCATGCCCACAAACAAACACGTGTACATCGCGTTTACAAATGCTGAATGTATACTTACAAATAAAATCCAACCATCAAATGAACATAAATAAACCATAAACTTTTGACGACCTTCCCTGACACAGGGGTGACATTGGCAAAGTGAACCATTTTTAACAGTATGGGTGGTCAGCCTCATATCAACCTATAAGTCAAGGAATGCCTTGCCTGTAAAAATAAATATATTCCAGCTTCTGCGGAGACAACGCGGTAAGAATTTGCATTATATTTGCAGCTCTGTTGCGGTTTTTTAATGAAAAGACATGTTTCGAGTATGTGGCCTGTACAGTGTACATCCTAAATGGCTGCCAGCGCCAGTGAGGCGATTTATATATTTTTTTAAACTCAAGTAGGCGTAAGTTCCCCTTACCTGTTAAAATAAATATGTTCCATACGGCACATGCGCAACCCCTTCGCAACCACGCGGTAGGATGTTGCATTATATGTGCAGTTTAGTAGCGTTTTTTAAAAGTTTGGTAACAGTGATCAAAGAAGACACGTATAAGTTCGCCCTTGAACATGCCGCATGTGGACATACAATATAAAAACTCGAATCTCAAATGAACATACACCCTGCAACTCCTGCCAACCTTCCCTTTAACAGGGGTGACATTGGCAAAGTGAACCATTTTCTATAGCATGGATGGTCAGCCGCATACCAACTTATAAGTCAAGGAACATACACAACAAATAACTTTTTTAAAATCAACAAATAATAATATGTATAGACATCAAAAACTAAACGCAAAAGAAATTCTAATATTAAAAACCCTAGCCTATTACAGATCAACTGTCATTTCTTTCTGCCCTTACATAATTCTTTCATTTCCTCCAGACTCATAACCTTTTTCATACAGGCTCTCCTTTTATTATGACTCTGGATATTCCATTCATTTACAATTTTGGAAAATTGGTCCATCCATACCTTTCTCGGTCTTCCTCTACCACGATATCCATCTATTCTTGCAACATATGCTTTCTTTGTCAGTCTTTCATCACTGTGGTTGGCATAAAGCCAAATCCCTTACCTGCAAAAATAAATAGGTTCCACATGCCACATGCGACTTCTTGGGGCATATTTCAAAAGAAAAGGATTCTAACCCGTAGCCGAGAAAGAAACATATCTTTGTCTGTTTAGGAGATGCTTGAGATATTCCACTTCTTTAAATCCACTAAACGATAAAATATCTCTTCATTTTAAGCCAGTTAATACTCCAAAACTTCTTATTATTTGAATTTACTCACCCTACTAATAATGAACATTCATTTTTCCAAAACGTAACAACAAAACATATCAAAACCGAGCTGTCATTAAATCAAAATGTCCACCTTCCCGCGTTCTTTTTTTAAATTTATTAGTAGGGTGTCCATATGCCAGGCATATTTTTTCGGGACTAAAATACTTTGTCGATATTCGGAAAGCAGTTTTCACATTTCACATACACTTATCAGTTTATAATCTTAATCTGAGTTGCATGGATGAAATTCCGTTTAAGATTTATAATTAATGCGTGCCCACAAGTACATATACACGTGACTTTGCAACTTTTGCCGTATTTTCTTGAAACAGGGGTGACATTGGTAAAGCGAATTTACTTTTAACATCACTGGTAGTCAGTCTTAACCAACCAAGCAACCTCGAAAGCACAATTATTTTTTGCGTATCAATAGTATTTACATACACTTAGATTTACATACACTTTTATACTTTACTTTTATATACACTTTACATGAAATTTTACTTTTTAAATATTTGTTCAAAGAAATTTGCCGTAGAAAAAAAAATTCTTCCAACATTTATGGAGTTTACTAAAATGCATTCAAAATTCGAGTATGAAGCCTATAAATTCAAAATGGCCGCCTGCAGAGCAATATATTTTTTTAGTTTGTATGGCGAGTATGCAAAATATATACTTGGCGTGATTGCCCTATCACATATCATTACATTTTGCTAAATTATAATTGTAAATGTATCGTCAAAATAGTTGATTTTTTTACTTATAAATTTGACTTTTTTGTGAAAATCAGGTTTTTCAAAATTTTGTTTGAAAAAAATTGTCATTGAAAAAAGTTGTCTTTCAAAAAATGTTGGTTTTAGCAAGACAAACCCAATCATTGAGAAAAAATCTTCAGAATTTTAAAAGAAACTTTTTGAAAGAAAAATTGTTAAATATTGACAAAACCAAAAAAAAATGTATGGCAGCTACTCTTAAAACTTAATCAGTGTTATTCATTAGATTCCGCCCATACCTGTTTAGTGCGAGATTTTGAGAAACCAATTTAAATTTGTACCAGCCCGCTAAACCAAAATAAATAAAAAGGTGATTCATTAGCGAAATACGTGCATTATTTTTTTTGGTTTACCGAATCCTGCTTAAACAGACTTCCGGTAGCTTTTTCTGTATGAAAAAATACGAAATGCTCGACATTTATGTAGGTATTTAGGTGTCTATGAATTTTTTTAAAGTTTTTGTGGGTTTTTGCATGATTTTTGACAACTTTCTGAGACATTCGGAAGCATTCAGCTACTCTGTGGCATTCAGGTAAACGCCCCCTCCCGAACGTTTCTCGACACTCCAGCTGTCAAACTCATGTCGACTGCGACTTCGAATGAACCAAAAATGGAAACAAGTATTTTTCAAAGCATGACTTCATTGTGACTTCAGGTTTTGGCTGTAGGCATCACGAAGAAAATCTCAAAGATGGGCCTTCATGCTTTATCTACAAGAAAAGTGTCAGTTTTACAAAATTGGCGACTTGAAAAATAACACGACGCGGCATCTGTCACTTGTTTTCTTGTCACAGTTTTTATATTTGTTTCGTTGCTGCATACCGTAGATTTGTTGTTATAGTGTAAAATTATAATGTGTTAAAGTTACTGTAATTGCTGAAACTCTTATTTGATTCATAAATCTTTTATTCTGAAAGTTATCTCGTACATTACGATCAGCTGGGGAATGAGGAAGATCGCCATTTTGCGTATGTCGATCTAGTTTAGAACGAAATAAACCTTCTCCGAGGTGGTTTATAAATGTGATCATGTTTTGAAACACGTTTAGTGTTAAACTGAATTATAAATCTTTTATGAATCACCTTTTTTGTAAATTGAGATTAAATCGAAAAATTAAACCAGATCTCTAAAGAAATCTGGTTTAAAAATTCTAATGAATAACACTGCATGTATTTTGTTGTACTTTTGAAAATATTTAAATCTGTTTATGATTGGGAGACATGCCAAATTTCAATGTTCCAACATTATGCATGCGCCCGTTGTGCTACCTGAAAGTTATTATTTTTTATTTTTTTCTATGTAGGTATTTACAAATTTAGTTTGAAGAATTTACTTTTTGCGAAAAAGTTTCTTCCAAAAGTTGTTAAAATTACTGAAAGGCATGACCGTTTCGAATATCAAGTCTGTAAATTCAAAATGGCCGCCAGCGGCAAGATTTCAATTTTGAGTCTGTATGGCAGGTATACGAAATATGCACGTGACGTCATTCGGACTCTGACAGTTGGTTAGCCACTAACACTTTATGGGGGTGTGCAAAATTTCAGCATCGTGCTGCAAACGGTCTGGGCGCCTATAATGGTACAAATATACAAACAAACAAACGGACAAACAAACAAACGGACAAACAAACAAACACCAAAAATTCTGGAACACAGCGTTAGTTCAGTTTGTCAATAGAAACACTTGTTAGAAAAACATTTTTGCAAATTCGAAAAAAACAGACGCAAATACCCTCTCCTTTTTTATATATAAGACTAGCAGACCAAACCGCGCTCTCGCACGGTTGGCTGCTAGGCCCTCCGGGCTGGTTTTAGTCTGGCTTCGCCATAATTTTAGCCCATATGTTCTTTATTTCATTGAACGCTTTAATACATAATTTAATAAATTTTGTGATAAAAAGGTGATTGAATTCTTTTCATGTTCCGAATATCTTTAATCCACGAAAGACAAATTGTTAAATATGTACGGTATGCATAGAAGTACATCGCATTCACATTCTTTACAGTTTCTGAATAAATGCAATGTCAGAATAATGTAATACATCAATTGGCTCATGTAACTAATAAAGAAAAGTCAGGATAGTAATAATATAAATAAGTAATAAGGGCGCTGCACAGCCATAGCCCCTCCTGAACAGACATGTTTTCAATATTGATTTACAAACATTTGCACTCTCCACAGCTGTCAGCTCGTGTGGTAAAACATTAAAAAAGCAGAGGGCCAGCAATACAAAAGGCACGATGCAAATAATTGGCCGTGTTGCTCCTGATCAATAACCATCCATATTGTAAGAATGGTTAAAGGAATAGAAGAAAATACTCATTCTGAAGTGTATTTGCCCATACCCTACACACGTGCTTGTAAAGAGTGCCACCCGAGATATGCAATTACAAAAAAAAATAGCTTCATTAACAACGAACTATTTACTTTTATAGTTATGAGCACGCAAACTACAAAGAAGTTCATGTTTTGTCGTGCCGTTGCTTTTAATTCACGGGAAGATGTAACGCTACTTGAGAAAATATATAACTTTGTATGAGCGTCCATGTGCTGTTGGTCCTTCTGACACATACATACAGGATGAGCATGAGCAATGCCCTGAGCTCGGGTTCGAATCCTACCCAGAGTGTCATAAATGATTCCCCGTTTCGTTTTTTTTTTCTAACGCCAAAATCAATTACCGGCAAGGTTTACCTACTCACCTTTCACAAGAAATGTGTACCACCCTCTTCGGGAACTGGGAAACCCCTACTTCAACTAAAGTGATTGCATAAGGCTTGCCCCTTTACCTGTAAAAATAAATAGGTTCGACTCACCACATGCGAAACCCTTCGGGGATGGAGCGGGAAGAAGTTGCACTGTAGGTGTAACTTAATTGCGAGTTATGTTATATATTCACAAATGCTCTTTGCTGGGTTGGAAAATTCATTGCCTTAACCAAAGACCGGTCACAAAAAGGTCCATCCAGCCTTACAGCAATTGGGTCTTGCATGAGAATTGGCACTCTGTAGCGATGACCAAGCTTGTAAAAGTGCAGTCTATGGCACAGTTAGTAGAATGCTTGCATTCAACGTTTGCTTTGCAGCAAGGGTTTGATCTCCACCGTGGGTGCCAGAAAGGATTTCCCGTTTCGGTGTTTATTTGAACCCCAAAATAAATACCGGCAAGGAGTACTCAGCTTTCACAATAAATATGAACCGCCCCCCTGTGGGAGCTGGGAAACCACATCTTCAACCAAAGTGATTGGCGTGAGGCTGACCCGATAAATAGGTCCCAAATCGCCACATGCGACCCCTTCGAGGAAAACACAGGTAAGAAATTACACTTTATGTGTAATTAAGTCGCTTCCCGTTGTGATGTTAACAATTCAGTAGGTACCCATTATCTGACAATGCATATTCTAATAATAAAAATAATAATTTTATAAGTTGCATAGATAAATTACATTTAAAATTCATATTAAATGCATTCCCATAAGCAGCCACGTATAAGTTCACGCTTACTTATACCGCATGTGGATTTACAACATAAAATCCAATGTCAAATGGACATAAGCAAACTCTTGCTGACCTTCCCTGGAACAGGGGTGACATTGGCAAAGTGTTTTTTTTTTACAATATTGGTGGTCAGCCTCCTACCAACCTATAAGTCAAGGAAGTGTCAGATTCTGAATAAGAGAACATTATAATAAAAGCAGTTTATTACTTAACTAAGCCTAATTCTTTGGAGTTCCTTTTTTTTTAGTTTGTAATTTAAATAAAATCTTATAAAGAAAAAAACATTAAGATTTATTTTTATTACATTTCTATCAATCAGTGTTATGGCTGAGGGAGCCAAGAGGCTGATCTTTCTAGCGTATTTGAAATAGAATAACGTTGACCGGTTCGTAGCTCAGTGGTAACACTGCGGACTCTGAATGGGAAGGTTGTGGGTTCGATTCCCGGCGGAGCACAAAAAATATACCATTTATATTTTCAAATTTGCTCTTCGCCGGGTTGAAAAATTCATAAAACCTTTACCAATGACCGGTCACCAAAGGTCCATCCAGCCTAACAGCAACTGGGTCTTGCTTGAGAATTGGCGCTTTGTAGCGACGACGATCAAGCTCGTAAAAAGGTCGATAGCTTAATTGGTAGAATGCTTGCATTCCATGCCGAGAGCATGGGTTCGATCTCAAAGGTTTACTCAGTCTTCACAAAGAAATAAGAACCAGCCCCCCCGGGAGCTGGGAAACCCCCACTTCAACTTAAAGTGGTTGGTGCGAGGCCGCCCCCCTTACCAGTAAAAATAAATAGGTCCCGAAGCGCCACATGCGACCCCTTCGGGGATAACGCAGGCAAAGAGTTACACTATATGTGTAGCTTAGTTGCGTTTGGTTCGATCCCCGCTTGGGTCACTTGACTTTAACTTTGACCTTGGTTCAACAGATGTTATTGGGTAATTAAAAATTAATAATTTATTAATAGAAACAATAATGAATTATTAATTAATGATATTAATACCTGTTTCTGGCCAGATAGAATAGGTAAGTGAATTGCATTCCTCTTCACAAATATATTTAAAAAAAAAAAACGATTTGTGAAGAGGAATGCAATTCACCAACCTATTCTGCCTGATCAGAAACGGGTATTAATATCATCAATTAGTAATTCATTGTTGTTATTGTAATAACCCTATAACATCTGTTGAACCAGGGTCAAAGTTATGGTCAAATGACCCAAGCGGGGATCGAACCAATGTTGTTCTATTCCAAACACGCTAGAAAGATCAGCCCACTTGGCCCCCTTGGCCATAACACCGACTGAGCAAAGATATATTAAGATTTAAAGCTCATATCACATGCATGCCCACAAACAAACACGTGTACATCGCGTTTACAAATGCTGAATGTATACTTACAAATAAAATCCAACCATCAAATGAACATAAATAAACCATAAACTTTTGCCGACCTTCCCTGACACAGGGGTGACATTGGCAATTGAACCATTTTTAACAGTATGGGTGGTCAGCCTCATATCAACCTATAAGTCAAGGAATGCCTTGCCTGTAAAAATAAATATATTCCAGCTTCTGCGGAGACAACGCGGTAAGAATTTGCATTATATTTGCAGCTCTGTTGCGGTTTTTTTAATGAAAAGACATGTTTCGAGTATGTGGCCTGTACAGTGTACATCCTAAATGGCTGCCAGCTTTATATATTTTATATTTATATATTTTTTTAAACTCAAGTAGGCGTAAGTTCCCCTTACCTGTTAAAATAAATATGTTCCATGCGGCACATGCGCAACCCCTTCGCAACCACGCGGTAGGATGTTGCATTATATGTGCAGATTAGTAGCGTTTTTTAAAAGTTTGGTAACAGTGATCAAAGAAGACACGTATAAGTTCGCCCTTGAACATGCCGCATGTGGACATACAATATAAAAACTCGAATCTCAAATGAACATACACCCTGCAACTCCTGCCAACCTTCCCTTTAACAGGGGTGACATTGGCAAAGTGAACTATTTTCTATAGCATGGATGGTCAGCCGCATACCAACTTATAAGTCAAGGAACATACACAACAAATAACTTTTTTAAAATCAACAAATAATAATATGTATAGACATCAAAAACTAAACACAAAAGAAATTCTAATATTAAAAACCCTAGCCTATTACAGATCAACTGTCATTTCTTTCTGCCCTTACATAATTCTTTCATTTCCTCCAGAGTCATAACCTTTTTCATACAGGCTCTCCTTTTATTATGACTCTGGATATTCCATTCATTTACAATTTTGGAAAATTGGTCCATCCATACCTTTCTCGGTCTTCCTCTACCACGACATCCATCTATTCTTGCAACATATGCTTTCTTCGTCAGTCTTTCATCACTGTGGTTGGCATAAAGCCAAATCCCTTACCTGCAAAAATAAATAGGTTCCACATGCCACATGCGACTTCTTGGGGCATATTTCAAAAGAAAAGGATTCTAACCCGTAGCCGAGAAAGAAACATATCTTTGTCTGTTTAGGAGATGCTTGAGATATTCCACTTCTTTAAATCCACTAACTAAACGATAAAATATCTCTTCATTTTAAGCCAGTTAATACTCCAAAACTTCTTATTATTTGAATTATTATAACATTCATTTTTCCAAAACGTAACAACAAAACATATCAAAACCGAGCTGTCATTAAATCAAAATGTCCACCTTCCCGCGTTCTTTTTTTAAATTTATTAGTAGGGTGTCCATATGCCAGGCATATTTTTTCGGGACTAAAATACTTTGTCGATATTCGGAAAGCAGTTTTCACATTTCACATACACTTATCAGTTTATAATCTTAATCTGAGTTGCATGGATGAAATTCCGTTTAAGATTTATAATTAATGCGTGCCCACAAGTACATATACACGTGACTTTGCAACTTTTGCCGTATTTTCTTGAAACAGGGGTGACATTGGTAAAGCGAATTTACTTTTAACATCACGGGTAGTCAGTCTTAACCAACCAAGCAACCTCAAAAGCACAATTTTTTTGTTGAGTATACACGTGACTGCAACTTTTGCCGCCTTTTCTTGAAACAGGGGTGACATTGGTAAAGCGAATTTACTTTTTACATCACGGGTGGTCAATCTTAAACCAACCTCAAAAGCACAATTTTTTAATGCTACAATTTTTTAGAAACAAAGGTTTTTTTGGTCGCCATGATATTTTAAAATCATGGATACCCTAAAATTCTTTGAGTGTTGCAAGTTTGTCTAATATTGCCAGGGGAAAAATACGGAAAAAATAAATATTTTAAATTGTATCAGTTGGCTAAAAAATATTCACTAATCAACCATACATATGAACAAAGAATTATGTTTTAAATGGAAAAATGAACTTTTGATAGTGTTGTTCTAAGAAATTCGTCATAAAAAATAGTTTTCTTCAACATTTAATTGAAATTAGCAGAATATATAACGAACTGGGAAAATTCACCACTCAAGTTTAAAGTGGACGCAAAAAACCCGTTAAAACCCAAAAAGATGTATGGTGGCTACTTGAGAAACTGTTTAATTTTTAATTTAATTTTGGGGGTTATTAAATATTTTTATTATTAGGTCATATGCCAAAATTCAATTCTACATGTTTGTAAATGCGATCGCTGCGCTACTTGCAAGTTATGATTTCGGAATTTTGCGTATGTAGGTATTTACAACTTTTGTTAGAAAGACTTATTTATTGAGAGAAAGTTTCTTCCAACATTTGTTTGGATTATGAAAAGACACGATAATTTCAAGTATGGGGTCTTTTAACTAAAATTGGCCACCAGCGGGATGATTTTTATCTGATTTTTATATGAGTGTATCAGATTCCCCCTATTTTTTGCGTATTATTTGCACTTTATATGAAATTTTACTTTTTAAATATTTGTTGAAAGAAATTTGCCGTAGAAAAAAAAATTCTTGCAACATTTATGGAGTTTACTATATTGCATTCAAAATTCGAGTATGAAGCCTATAAATTCAAAATGGCTGCCTGCAGAGCAATATATTTTTTTAGTTTGTATGGCGAGTATGCAAAATATATACTTGGCGTGATTGCCCTATTACATATTATTACATTTTGCTAAATTATAATTGTAAATGTATCGTCAAAATAGTTGATTTTTTTACTTATAAATTTGACTTTTTTGTGAAAATCAGGTTTTTCAAAATTTTGTTTGAAAAAAATTGTCATTGAAAAAAGTTGTCTTTCAAAAAATGTTGGTTTTAGCAAGACAAACCCAATCATTGAGAAAAAATCTTCAGAATTTTAAAAGAAACGCCAGGAGAATGTTAAATATTGAAGAAACCAAAAAAAAATGTATGGCAGCTACTCTTAATCCTTCATGTATTTCGTTGTTCTTTTAAAAATATTTAAGTCTGTTTATGTTTAGATAGCATGCCTAATTTCAATGTTCCAACTTTATGCATGCGCCCGTTGTGCCAACTGAAAGATATTGTTTTGTATTTTTTTCTATGTAGGTATTTACAAATTTTGTTTGAAGAATTTACTTTTTGCAAAAAAGTTTCTTCCAAAAGTTGTTAAAATTACTAAGAGACATGACTGTTTCGAATATCAAGCCTGTAAATTTAAAATGGCCTCTAGCGGCAAGATTTCAATTTTCAGTCTTTATGGCAGGTATGCGAAATATGCACGTGACGTCATCCGGACCCTGACAGTTGTTTAGCCACTGACCTTTTATGGGGGCATGCAAAATTTCAGCATCGTGCTGCGAACGGTCTGAGCGCCTATAATGGTACAAATATACAAACAAACACACAAACAAACAAACAAACAAACGGACAAACACCAAAAATTCTGGAACACAGCGTTAGTTCAGTTTGTCAAGAGAAACACTTTTTAGAAAAACATTTTTGCAAATTCGAAAAAAACAGACGCAAATACCCTCTCCTTTTTTATATATAATGCCCGCTTTTCACTGCGAGCGGGAAATAGCTGAGCGGGAGCGGGAAATAGCTGAGCGGAGCGTAGTGAAATAGTTTTGGCCTTCCATTGCGAAAGAGTTTTAAAAAATAATGGTATTTGCCTTCCACAGCCAACGAGCTCGGCGGAGTGAGCTAGGCGGGAAATGAGATGAGTCAGATGAAAGAGTTGTTTGCCTTCCATCTACAGCTGGCTTAGCGGAGCCAACTAGTGTGTGACAGCTCGTTGCAGCCTACGCCCAGATTAAACGTTTTAATTATTAATAAAAAAAGTTTTTTTTTTTGTTTCGAAAAATAAAAAGTAATGTATTATTTTGTTTTAATACATTAAAAGTAGATGTTGGAAATAAAACATACATTTTAATATTTTCAAATTAATAAAATAATGTATGATGTGCTTTTGTAAATCATGTATGATGTGTTTTATCGCTGTCACGCAACTGCGCGGGTTGGCGCGGGGGGCACGGGGGAGCGGAGTCAGTTGAAAACTAGCGGCCGAGACCATGATGGGGCGTCCACACGCTTGCCAACCATTCACAAGTCAAGCGCACAGTGTGTCGTCTAGAACATGCTAGCTGGACAAAATTAGTCCATTAGACAAATTTTTGTCCAGCTAGCATGTTCTAGACGACACACTGTGCGCTTGACTTGTGAATGGTTGGCAAGCGTGTGGACGCCCCATGACACAGCGGACCCATTTTTACTCGCTCAGTCAGCTCCGCTCACTCCGCTGTCGGTGGAAGCACTTCTATGAAATTTACTGTTGCTAGTCGAGCGGAGTCCGTACGGAGTCCGCTGGAAACTCGCTCAACTCTGCGACCACTTTTGTAACTCTTTGTACTCGCTCAGTCCGCTCCGCTGACTCGCTGTCGGTGGAAGCACTTCTATGAAATTTACTGTTGCTAGTCGAGCGGAGTCCGTACGGAGTCAGCTCCGCTCGCAGTGGAAAGCGGGCATAAGACTAGCAGACCAATCCGCGCTCTCGCGCGGATGGCTGCTAGCTGCCTATGGCTTCGCCATAATTGTTTGCCCATATATACTTTATTTCATTGAATGCTTTAAGATATAATTTAATTAATTTTGTGATAACAAGGTGATTGAATTTTTTTCATGTTCCGAATATCTTGAATCCACGAAAGACAAATTGTTAAATATGTACCTACGGTATGCATAGAAGTACATCGCATTCACATTCTTTTCAGTTCCAGAATAAATGCATTGTCAGAATAATGTAATACATCAGTTGGTTCATGTTACTAATAAAGAAAAGTTAGGATAATAATAATATTCAATATAACAATATTTTTAGTGCCGTTTTGTGAGTTCACCGCAAGGGCACTGCAGAGCCATAGCCCTTCCTGAACAGACATGTCTTTAATATTGATTTAAAAACATTTGCACTCTCCACAGCTGTCAGCTCGTGTGGTAAAACATTAAAAAGCAGAGGGCCGGCAATACAAAAGGCACGATGCAAATACTTGGCCGTGTTGCTCCTGCGGGGAGCCCTGAGTCTATTCACAGCAGTGCTATTTCAGACTCATTCCTTGACTTATAGGTTGGTATGAGGCTAGCCAATGACGATCCATATTGTAAGAATGGTTAAAGGATTAGAAGAAAATATTCATTCTGAAGTGTATTTGCCTATACCCTACACACGTCCCTGTATGGAGTGCCACCCGAGATATGCAATTACAAAAAAAAATGGCTTCATTAACAACGAACTATTTACTTTTATGCACGCCAAGGGCATAGAGGTTCATGTTTTGTCGTGCCATTGCTTTAACTTCACGGGAAGATGTAACGCCACTTGAGAAAATATATAACTTTGTATGAGCGTCTATGTGCTGTGGGTCCTTCTGACACATACATACAGGTTGAGCATGAGCAATGCCCTGAGCTCGGGTTCGAATCCCACCCAGAGTGTCATAAATGATTCCCCGTTTCGGTTTTTTTTTCTAACGCCAAAAGCAATTACCGGCAAGGTTTACCTACTCACTCTTCACAAGAAATGTGTACCACCCTCTTCGGGAACTGGGAAACCCCTACTTCAACTGAAGTGATTGCATAAGGCTTGCCCCTTTACCTGTAAAAATAAATAGGTTCGACTCACCACATGCGAAACCCTTCGGGGATGACGCGGCAAGAAGTTGCACTGTATTGGGAGTTATGTTACATATTTACTCACAAATGCTCTTTGCTGGGTTGGAAAATTCATTGCCTTAACCAAAGACCGGTCACAAAAAGGTCCATCCAGCCGTACAGCAATTGGGTCTTGCATGAGAATTCGCACTCTGTAGCGACGACCAAGCTTGCAAAAGTCCGGTCTATGGCACAGTTAGTAGAATGCATGCATTCAAGGTTTGCTTTGCAGCAAGGGTTTGATCTCCACCGTGGGTGCCAGAAAGAATTTCCCGTTTCGGTGTTTATTTAAAACCCAAAATAAATACCGGCAAGGAGTACTCAGCCTTCACAATAAATATGAACCACCCCCCTGTGGGAGCTGGGAAACCACATCTTCAACCGAAGTGATTGGCGTGAGGCTGACCCGATAAATAGGTCCCAAATCGCCACATGCGACCCCTTCGAGGAAAACACAGGTAAGAAGTTACACTTTATGTGTAATTAAGTCGCTTCGCGTTGTGATGTTAACAATTAAGTAGGTACCTATTATCTGACAATGCATATTATAATAATAAAAAGAATAATTTTATAAGTTGCATAGATAAATTACATTTAAAATTCATATTAAATGCATTCCCATAAGCAGCCACGTATAAGTTCACGCTTACTTATACCGCATGTGGATTTGCAACATAAAATCCAATGTCAAATGGACATAAGCAAACTCTTGCTGATCTTCCCTGGAACAGGGGTGACATTGGCAAAGTATTTTTTTGTACAATATTGGTGGTCAGCCTCCTACCAACCTATAAGTCAAGGAAGTGTCAGATTCTGAATAAGAGAACATTATAATAAAAGCAGTTTATTACTTAGCTAAGCCTAATTCTTCGGAGTTCCTTTTTTTTAGTTTGTAATTTAAATAAAATCTTTTTTAAGATTTATTTTTATTACATTTCTATCAATCAGTGTTATGGCCGAGGGGGCCAAGAGGCTGATCTTTCTAGCGTATTTGAAAAAGAATAACGTTGACCAGTCCGTGGCTCAGTGGTAACACTGCGGACTCTGAATGGGAAGGTTGTGGGTTCGATTCCCGGCGGAGCACAAAAAATATACCATTTATATTTTCAAATTTGCTCTTCGCCGGGTTGAAAAATTCATAAAACCTTTACCAATGACCGGTCACCAAAGGTCCATCCAGCCTAACAGCAACTGGGTCTTGCTTGAGAATTGGCGCTTTGTAGCGACGACGATCAAGCTCGTAAAAAGGTCGATAGCTTAATTGGTAGAATGCTTGCATTCCATGCCGAGAGCATGGGTTCGATCTCAAAGGTTTACTCAGTCTTCACAAAGAAATGAGAACCAGCCCCCCCGGGAGCTGGGAAACCCCCCCTTCAACTTAAAGTGGTTGGTGCGAGGCCGCCCCCCTTACCAGTAAAAATAAATAGGTCCCGAAGCGCCACATGCGACCCCTTCGGGGATAACGCAGGCAAAGAGTTACACTATATGTGTAGCTTAGTTGCGTTTGGTTCGATCCCCGCTTGGGTCACTTGACTTTAACTTTGACCTTGGTTCAACAGATGTTATTGGGTAATTAATAATTAATAATTTATTAATAGAAACAATAATGAATTATTAATTGATGATATTAATACCTGTTTCTGGCCAGATAGAATAGGTTAGTGAATTGCATTCCTCTTCACAAATATGTTTAAAAAAAAAAAACGATTTGTGAAGAGGAATGCAATTCACCAACCTATTCTGCCTGATCAGAAACGGGTATTAATATCATCAATTAGTAATTCATTGTTGTTATTGTAATAACCCTATAACATCTGTTGAACCAGGGTCAAAGTTATGGGCAAATGACCCAAGCGGGGATCGAACCAATGTTGTTCTATTCCAAACACGCTAGAAAGATCAGCCCACTTGGCCCCCTTGGCCATAACACCGACTGAGCAAAGATATATTAAGATTTAAAGCTCATATCACATGCATGCCCACAAACAAACACGTGTACATCGCGTTTACAAATGCTGAATGTATACTTACAAATAAAATCCAACCATCAAATGAACATAAATAAACCATAAACTTTTGCCGACCTTCCCTGACACAGGGGTGACATTGGCAAAGTGAACCATTTTTAACAGTATGGGTAGTCAGCCTCATATCAACCTATAAGTCAAGAAATGCCTTGCCTGTAAAAATAAATATATTCCAGCTTCTGCGGAGACAACGCGGTAAGAATTTGCATTATATTTGCAGCTCTGTTGCGGTTTTTTTAATGAAAAGACATGTTTCTAGTATGTGGCCTGTACAGTGTACATCCTAAATGGCTGCCAGCGCCAGTGAGGCGATTTATATATATTTTTAAACTCAAGTAGGCGTAAGTTCCCCTTACCTGTTAAAATAAATATGTTCCATACGGCACATGCGCAATCCCTTCGCAACCACGCGGTAGGATGTTGCATTATATGTGCAGTTTAGTAGCGTTTTTTAAAAGTTTGGTAACAGTGATCAAAGAAGACACGTATAAGTTCGCCCTTTAACATGCCGCATGTGGACATACAATATAAAAACTCGAATCTCAAATGAACATACACCCTGCAACTCCTGCCAACCTTCCCTTTAACAGGGGTGACATTGGCAAAGTGAACCATTTTCTATAGCATGGATGGTCAGCCGCATACCAACTTATAAGTCAAGGAACATACACAACAAATAACTTTTTTAAAATCAACAAATAATAATATGTATAGACATCAAAAACTAAACACAAAAGAAATTCTAATATTAAAAACCCTAGCCTATTACAGATCAACTGTCATTTCTTTCTGCCCTTACATATATATGCTTTCTTCGTCAGTCTTTCATCACTGTGGTTGGCATAAAGCCAAATCCCTTACCTGCAAAAATAAATAGGTTTCACATGCCACATGCGACTTCTTGGGGCATATTTCAAAAGAAAAGGATTCTAACCCGTAGCCGAGAAAGAAACATATACGAGTATTTGTCTGTTTAGGAGATGCTTGAGATATTCCACTTCTTTAAATCCACTAAACGATAAAATATCTCTTCATTTTAAGCCAGTTAATACTCCAAAACTTCTTATTATTTGAATTATTATAACATTCATTTTTCCAAAACGTAACAACAAAACATATCAAAACCGAGCTGTCATTAAATCAAAATGTCCACCTTCCCGCGTTCTTTTTTTAAATTTATTAGTAGGGTGTCCATATGCCAGGCATATTTTTTCGGGACTAAAATACTTTGTCGATATTCGGAAAGCAGTTTTCACATTTCACATACACTTATCAGTTTATAATCTTAATCTGAGTTGCATGGATGAAATTCCGTTTAAGATTTATAATTAATGCGTGCCCACAAGTACATATACACGTGACTTTGCAACTTTTGCCGTATTTTCTTGAAACAGGGGTGACATTGGTAAAGCGAATTTACTTTTAACATCACGGGTAGTCAGTCTTAACCAACCAAGCAACCTCAAAAGCACAATTTTTTTGTTGAGTATACACGTGATTGCAACTTTTGCCGCCTTTTCTTGAAACAGGGGTGACATTGGTAAAGCGAATTTACTTTTTACATCACGGGTGGTCAATCTTAAACCAACCTCAAAAGCACAATTTTTTAATGCTACAATTTTTTAGCAACAAAGGTTTTTTTGGTCGCCATGATATTTTAAAATCATGGATACCCTAAAATTCTTTGAGTGTTGCAAGTTTGTCTAATATTGCCAGGGGAAAAATACGGAAAAAGTAATTCTTTTAAATTGTATCAGTTGGCTAATAAATATTCACTAATCAACCATACATATGAACAAAGAAGTATGTTTTAAATGGAAAAATGAACTTTTGATAGTGTTGTTCTAAGAAATTCGTCATAAAAAATAGTTTTCTTCAACATTTAATTGAAATTAGCAGAATCTATAACGAACTGGGAAAATTCACCACTCAAGTTTAAAGTGGACGCAAAAAACCCGTTAAAACCCAAAAAAAATGTATGGTGGCTACTTGAAAAACTGTTTAATTTTTAATTTTATTTTGGGGGTTATTAAATATTTTTATCATTAGGTCACATGCCAAAATTCAATTCTACATGTTTGTAAATGCGATCGCTGCGCTACTTGCAAGTTATGATTTCGGAATTTTGCGTATGTAGGTATTTACAACTTTTGTTAGAAAGTCTTATTTATTGAGAGAAAGTTTCTTCCAACATTTGTTTGGATTATAAAAAGACACGATAATTTCAAGTATGGGGTCTTTTAACTAAAATTGGCCACCAGCGGGATGATTTTTATCTGATTTTTATATGAGTGTATATGGTAAATATCAGAAATAAGCATTTGTAAACATTCAGATTCCCCCTATTTTTTGCGTATCAATAGTATTTACATACACTTAGATTTACATACACTTTTATACTTTACTTTTATATACACTTTATATGAAATTTTACTTTTTAAATATTTGTTCAAAGAAATTTGCCGTAGAAAAAAAGTTTCTTCCAACATTTATGGAATTTACTAAAATGCATTCAAAATTCGAGTATAAGGCCAATAAATTTAAAATGGCCGCCTGCAGAGCAATATATTTTTTTAGTTTGTATGGCAAGTATGCAAAATATATACTTGGCGTGATTGCCCTATTACATATCATTACATTTTGCTAAATTATATTTGTATATGTATCATCAAAATAGTTGATTTTTTTACTTATAAATTTGACTTTTTTGTGAAAATCAGGTTTTTCAAAATTTTGTTTGAAAAAAATTGTCATTGAAAAAAGTTTTCTTCCAAAAAATATTGACATTTACAAAAAAAACTTGATCATTGTAAATAAACCTTCAGAATTTTAAAATGAACGCCAGGAGAGTGTTAAATATTGAAGAAACCAAAAAAAATGTATGGCAGCTATTCTTAATCCTTCATGTATTTCTTTGTTCTTTTGAAAATATTTAAGTCTGTTTATGTTCAGATAGCATGCCTAATTTCAATGTTCCAACTTTATGCATGCGCCCGTTGTGCCTCCTGAAAGTTATTATTGTAGATTTTTTTCTAGGTAGGTATTTACAAATTTTGTTTGAAGAGTTTACTTTTTGCAAAAAAATTTCTTCCAAAAGTTGTTAAAATTACTAAGAGACATGACTGTTTCGAATATCATGTCTGTAAATTTAAAATGGCCGCCAGCGGCAAGATTTCAATTTTCAGTCTGTATCGCAGGTATGCGAAATATGCACGTGACGTCATCCGGACCCTGACAGTTGTTTAGCCACTGACACTTTATGGGGGTGTGCAAAATTTCAGCATCGTGCTGCGAACGGTCTGGGCGCCTATAATGGAACAAATATACAAACAAACAAACAAACAAACAAACAAACAAACAAACACCAAAAATTCTGGAACATAGCGTTAGTTCAGTTTGTCAAGAGAAACACTTTTTAGAAAAACATATTTGCAAATTCGAAAAAAACAGACGCAAATACCCTCTCCTTTTTTATATATAAGACTAGCAGACCAAACCGCGCTCTCGCACGGTTGGCTGCTAGGCCCTACGGGCAGTTTAAAGTCCGGCTTCGCCAGCACACTTTACCCTTGCTTTGATTTTTAAAAGATACATGAGAACTGACCAACAACAACAACAAAAAGTGGACAATTTTATGGTAGAATCCCAGGCCTGATCGTGCTACTTCCTATTGTTGTGCAGCTGCTGAAGTCTTTATCCTGCTTTTTATTTCTGCTCTTTAATTTTCTGGGGTTGGTTTTTAATGATTCTCGACCCGTTCATTACCATTTAAGTGTATAACTTGTCTTTTCTGCTCTTTTTCGTTTTGCTGGTAATAGTATCTTAAGCGTACCTGTGTTGCTTGCAATTGTCTTATAGTGGCATGAAACATGACTGCGTTTGCTATATGGCATTGTTTTGTCGGTACTGGTGCTTTTGTTTTTAAATTATTGTTCCAGCTGCTCTTATTGTCATGAAATGCCTTCAAACTGCTCGTCCTGCTCTGAATTATCTTTTGACATCTTAAAACTGGTTGTGATAGTTTTTACGATATTTTAGTGTCTGATACTGCTTGGTACATGAAGATACCTTAAAATGCCTAAACTCACAATCTACAAAAAATCTAAGTATGGTAAAACGTTCGACCCATCGACAGAACTCTAAGAAAAAAATGACTTTTGAAAATTAAAAAAAAATAAACTTTTTAACTTTTTTTTATTTTTATATATAAGGCACTTTGTATGAAATTTTACTTTTTAAATATTTGTTCAAAGAAACTTGCCGTAGAAAAAAAGTTTCTTCCAACATTTATGGGGCTTACTAAAATGCATTTTAAATTCGAGTATGAGGCCTAGACATTCAAAATGGCCGCCTGCAGAGCAATGTATTTTTTTAGTTGGTATGGCGGGTATGCAAAATATACACTTGACGGGATTGTCCTATTACATATCATTACATTTCGCTAAATTATAATTGTTTGTGTAGCATCAAAACAGTTGATTTTTTTACTTATAAATTTGACTTTTTTGTGAAAATCAGGTTTTTCAAAATTTTGTTGGAATAAAATTGTCTTTGAAAAAAGTTTTCTTTCACAAAATGTTGACATAAGCAAAACCAAATTGATCATTGAAGAAAAACCTTCAGAATTTTAAAATGAACGCCAGGAGAATGTTAAATATTGAAGAAACCAAAAAAAAAGTATGGCAGCTACTCTTAATCCTTCATGTATTTTGTTGTATTTTTTAAAATATTGTCATGAGGTGCTTCGAACCTCCACTACAGGCGCTCCATGGCCCTACCTGGAAAGGCAGACCATTTTGAGGTTAGGACGGGTTCTACTGACAAGGGGGCCCTTTGGAGGTTAGGTGGCGCGCTTTTGCAGTTGCCCGGCTAGCCAAAGACTCCTCAGGGTGGTGTTCAGGCCCAACACCTTGCTCGCTTTCCACTGATGCTAAAGAGGTTCAAAAATATAGGTGATGGAGAGAAAAAACCGGGTAAAGGAAAGACGGGATTTATTTTAAATTATGAGAAATGAGAGCATCACCACGCTAAACTGCACGACTGACTGGTTCTAAGTTAAATTAGATAATGTATTTAAAGGGTTTGATTAGCTCACGAGGATGGAGAGAAGTCTTGATGCTGGGATGCGGGAAGTCGATGCTGGGGCGCCGGCAACGGCAACGCTTTTGGCGGGATGTCGGGCTCCACACTCCTGAGGAATTGCGGCACGGGGCTCAGCCCGCGATAAGACGGGAGCGCTCGGCTGGACGGGGCAGGCGCTCCGTCCTCCTGAGGAACTGTGGGCACGGGGCTCCGGATATCGAGTAGCCAAGCGGGCGCTGGCGATGGGTAGAAAGCAGGGGCTCCTTCCTTCCGAGGAATCCGCCACGGGGGACCCAGGCGCGGCCAGGGGCTTTGTGGTGCAGGCAACAACGGCGACTCAAGCCTTCTCCGATAGATGTTCTTGGCCACGCCTGGTAGGTATTATTGGTTCAGGTGTTGAAGAGCTTGTGTCCTCAGAGTTTGTGTCCTCGATTGTGGGGGGTCGACGCCTTTTATAAACTCCCTACCAGCGCGATGCGGAGCTTAACGGGGGATTTTAAGTGTTTCCCTCCTAACTGACAATCTCAGCCTGTCTTCTTCCTCTCATTTGGATCCGGTTCAATTTCTGTGGCTAAAGATGCGCTTCAATTTCTTTCAAGTTGGTAATGACATTATTTTTCCTGTGACAGGTATAATGTTTTGACAGATCATGTCTTCTTCTTCTTCTTTTTTTTCCACAGGTAGCTATCTGACATGCTAGCTACCTGACAATATGTAAGTCTGTTTATGTTCAGGTGGCATGCTTAATTTCAATGTTCCAACTTTATGCATGCGCCCGTTGTGCTACCTGAAAGTTATTATTTTTTATTTTTTTCTATGTAGGTATTTACAAATTTTGTTTGAAGAATTTACTTTTTGCGAAAAAGTTTCTTCCAAAAATTGTTAAAATTACTAAGAGACATGACTGTTTCGAATATCAAGCCTGTAAATTCAAAATGGCCGCCAGCGGCATGATTTTAATGTTCAGTTTGTATCGCAGGTATGCGAAATATGCACGTGACGTCATCCGGACCCTAACAGTTGTTTAGCCATTGACATTTTATGGGGGTATGCTAAATTTCAGCATCGTGCTGCGAACGGTCTGGGCGCCTATAATGGTACAAATATACAAACAAACAAACGGACAAACAAACAAACAAACAAACAAACACCAAAAATTCTGGAACGTAGCGTTAGTTCAGTTTGTCAATAGAAACACTTGTTAGAAAAACATTTTTGCAAATTCGAAAAAAACAGACGCAAATACCCTCTCCTTTTTTATATAAAAGAAGAAATGTAATGTATAACACTAGGATTGCCTTGGCCACCTCCAAAATATGAAATTTTACAGATTGAACTTAGACATTTATTTTTCAAATTTATACATAGAGTTGTTTTAAATGGGTAAATATAGCTTCAAATATAAATTTAATTCTTAGATAAAGATAATAAGAGTGTGGTGTATAACAAAAAAAAAAAAAAAAAAAAATGTATGTATAATTATTATTTTGTAAAATTTTATTTAAAGTGTGGTATACTATTATAAGTGGTACACACGAATAAACTCCTCCCCATTAGGGTTACTAATGGGGGGAATAAAAAAAAAAAAAAAAAAAGTAATAGATTATGCTTTAATTGTCTGCGCATTGGACACCAAGCATACAAATGCCGTAGCTCAAGCAAATGCAAAAAATGTCAAAGCAATCATCATACATTGTTACATACTATAGACCATAAGATTGCCTTGACAACATTTAGTAATTCCAATAATGTTCAAGCTATGTTAACAACGGTAAGCGTACACTTGTACGACTCAGACGGGTCGTCAAGAACTGTACGAGCTGTTTTAGATAATGGGTCGCAGGCAAACTTCCTAACAAGGGAACTAGCTGACTCATTGAAGCTTCCTAAATCTACGTTAAAAATGCCTATTGAAGGTATTCAACAACAAACAAGTTATTCATCTGAAGCCGTTACGGCTACAATAGCTTCTCGATTATCTGGTTTTAAAACTGAATGTTCATTCCTTGTTGTAGAAACCATAACTACAAATCTTCCCCAAACCAGTTTCAGATGTGAGCCGCCCGTACCGCTGCGCGACCTGGCAGACCCACAGTTTGCCAAGGCTGGCGCAGTCTCCATGCTGCTCGGCGCATACGTCTTTTGGAGAATCCTGCGCTGCAGCCGGACGTCGCTGTCAAGGGGAGGGCTCCGGTTCTATCCCTCACACTTGGGATGGTTGGCGACCGGTTTGGCACCAATGCAAGCTACCTTCGTATCATCGATGCTGACTGCGGCGTCTGGAGGATCCCGAAGGACGTCTGGGCCCAGCAGAGGAGCATCAACCGGTCTTCACGGACTGGTAGAAGCTTTTTGGAAGTGTGAAACCATCGAGAATACTAAACATTAATCTTTAGAAGAAAAGGCTATGGAAGATCTATTTGTCCAAACCACAACCCGATCACCGCAGGGGAGATTCCAGACACGCATAGGTCTGAAGTCGGACCCTGGGGTATTAGGCGATTCATTAGCGCGAGCATCAAAATGTCTGATCTCGCTAGAATCCAAACTCAACCGCAATCCTCAGCTCAAGGCGCGGTATGATGACTTCTTATCCGAATATTTAGCTTTAGGACACATGAGTCTTGTGCCCCCACATAACACTCAAATTGCTTATTATTTTCCGCATCACGCGGTAATAAAAGAACATTCCACGACTACAAAACTGAGAGTAGTATTCAATGGGAGCGCCAGAACTACCTCTGGGCTTTCGTTCAATGACATTTTAATGATAGGACCTACTGTGCAACAAGATCTGTTTGACATTTTGTTACGTTTCAGAACGCTCAGATGGGTGATGACAGCTGACGTGGAGAAAATGTATCGACAAATAGATATTCAGCCACAGGACAGACCACTTCAAAGAATCCTATGGAGAGACACTGTGACTCACTTGCTTTGCCAGTATCAGTTAAACACGGCTACCTATGGAACCGCTTCAGCCCCCTTCCTAGCTACGAGATGCATCATGCAACTCGCTCAAACAAATAGGGACAAGTACCCTGAAGCTTGTCAAGTTATCGAGTCAGACATGTACATGGACGACTTGATAACTGGACACGACGATATTAATCAGCTCTTTAATCTTTAATCTAAGTTGCAAGGATATATTCATTTAAAGCTCTCAGATGTATGCCCACAAACCAACAAGTGTAGTTCGCGCTTACAAATGCTGAATGTGTACTTACAAATAAAATCCAAACCTCAAATGAACATAAGCCCCACAACTTTTGCCGACCTTCCCTGAAACAGGGGTGACATTGGCAAAGTGAACCATTTTTTACAGTATGGGTGGTCAGCCTCATACCAACCTATAAGTCAAGGAATATGAATAATAAATTACATTTAAATATAAAAAAGAACAAAACCTTACAAAGAAAACTATACAAAAAAAGTCAAAAATTTCCTATGCAAAAAAATGTAGCAAATGAATACACCAACATTAGAAATCAACATTGCAGATTAGCCGCCACTTCTTCCTGTCCTTGCATACTTCTTTCATTTCATCCAGAGTCATAACCTTTTTCATACAAGTCCTCCTTTTATTATGACTCATTCGCTATTTCAGAGATTTGATCCTTCCATACTTTTCTCGGTCTTCCTCTACCACGACATCCATCTATTCTAGCAACATATACTTTATTCGTCAATCTTTCATCACTCATTCTCTCCAAGTGCCCGAACCATCTTAACATACTTCTTTTAATCTTCACTTTCACACTTTCCCTTACACCACATTCTTCTCTTACAAAATCATTCCTCACCCTGTCACTTCGTTTTTTCCCAATCATACTTCTTAGATAGTCCATTTCTACTGTATGGACTTTACTAATTTCCCTTTCACTCACCGTCCAGGCTTCACTTCCATACATCAAGGTTGGCACTAGTATACCACCGTGCACCGCCAATCTAACATTTTTTGAGAGATTTTGGTTCCTGGCGATGCAAGCGGTCGCACCCAGTACACACCTGCCTTTCATTATTCTTCTTTCAAATTCACCGGCCATTCTTCCATCTTTTTCAAACTTACTTCCCAAATATACAAACTCATTTACAACATCAACATTCATTCCATTAATTTTAAATTCATAATTCATATTTTCATCATCTCTTTCAAAAATCAAAACTTTCGTCTTTCTTGCATTCAACTTCAAATTATTACCTTTCAAAGCTTCGTTCAATCTAGAGAGCATCATTTGCAATTCCACTGCTGAATCAGATACAAGGACTGCATCATCCGCTCTAAATCTAAATCTAAATCTAAGCTGCAAAGATATGTATCATTTGAGATTCATATTAAATGCATTCCCACAAGCAGACATGCATAATTTCGCGCTTACACATGCTGCATGTGGACCTACAATATAAAAACCCCAATCTCAAATGAACATAAGCCCTGCAACTCTTGCCGACCTTCCCTGAAGCAGGGGTGACATTGGCAAAGTGAACCATTTTTTACAGTATGGGTGGTCAGCCGCATACCAACCTATCAGTCAAGGAGTACAAGCAATTAATACAATCAAATATATAAAACAAATAAATTCTAAGCAATTAAACAGTAAAAAATTAAAAAAAAAAAAAAAAAAAAAAAAATCAATTTGATTAAAACCCAAATTATTGAAATATTTAATAGTGCATGTATGTCATTAAGAAAGTGGACAACCAATAGTTCCCTACAATTGCAAGAGAGTGTTTCATCTGTAAATTTTGCAAACCATGACACATATAAAACTTTAGGATTAACGTGGCAACCTAGTACTGACACGTTGATATTCAATTTACACATTGAATGTAACGAAGCAAATTTAACCAAGCGATCAATTTTATCTGCGATAGCCAGAACGTTTGATCCTTTAGGGTTGCTCTCCCCCATTACTATAATTTCCAAGCTCTTTATGCAACGGCTGTGGCAAGAAAGCAGTAAATGGGATGATGAGTTATCTACCCCAACAAAAACTGAATGGTGTAATTTTGTACATCAGTTCAACCTAGCAGCCTCCATACATGTAGCACGGCATGTATGTGGAACAGATCATAAATCCTCCGTAGAACTACACGGCTTTGCGGATGCCTCTATACGAGCATTCGGAGCATGTATCTATTTAGTTACTCGCAACGAGTTGACTTCCGAAGTTAACTCTCAACTTTTTTGTGCAAAGTCAAAGGTAGCACCTTTGCAACAAATCTCCTTACCCCGGTTAGAATTGAACGCAGCTTTATTATTGTCCAAATTATTTAAGCGCGTTAGTGAGACCAGTAATCTGGTTATAACAAGCTCCACCTTGTGGACAGATTCTAGCATAACACTTGCCTGGATTGCCAGTCAACCTTTTAGATGGACCTCGTTTGTAGCAAATCGAGTATCCGAGATACAGTCACTTACGAGTGGAGCGGAATGGAAACATGTCCAATCCAAAGAAAACCCTGCCGACCTAATTGCACGCGGCATCAGCCCGGGAGAAATTGGTTCGAACAGACTTTGGTGGGATGGTCCTGCATGGTTAAAATTACCCAGTTCGCAATGGCCAGCAACCAAGTCGATAACGCTGGACAATTTACCTGAAATTAGGACAGTAAAGAAGGTATTTTTGATTCCAGAAGCTCCTAGTAGCGATGAGTTTTTTGTAAAATTCTCTTCATGGAACAAATTAAAACGTATAACTGCTTACTTATTACGTTTTAAAACGGTGTTATAGCCGCGGGAATCAAGACAGGTTATTTGGAACCGGATAACGCTGGTTCGAATCCCGCGACGATAACTTCGACCCTGGTTCAACAGATGCCGTTGCATGCACACAAGCTTCTGCTTTCGCATGAAGACAACTGGCCAGGTAAAATAGGTTGGTGGATTGCATTCCTTTCCACAAATCTATTTTATTATAAAAAAAAAAAAAAACAAAAGGGCGTGGCATTTTGACTGCCACCGAGATAAAAAAAAACTGACTCTGGTATTAAAAAGAGACCAATTCAAAAATTAAGTAAATTACCTATTTGGTAATTCCTAGCAGGATAAATGATTATGTACTTACTGATAATTATTTGTCTTATTATGTTATCTGTAACTTCACTTTATGTTTTATGTTACTATGCAAGAACTCATCACATTAAGTTATGTATTTAATTAATTAAAAGGCTGAGTAATTATAAGTACACTTTATTGAATCCATGTAAATTTGTATGTAAATGCTTACCTACAAGGGTAACTCACCATATCAACTTAATTGAAGTATCATTTGTTGCTAACACAATTGACTACCATACATACAACAAGTAAGATTAATACTTAACTGCTTCAAGGTGTATAAGTCAAATAAATTATTTTCAAAGTCAGAATTCTATTTAAGTTTGTAAGCACCTACCATTGTTTTGTATAATCAATGATTCTTAGATCTAAGTGTTGATTTCTACAGACAAGTACCAGTTATTGAAAAGCAAAAAATAATTATAAATTAGAGTCAATCACTGTTAACCAGTATATTATAACAACTTCAAAAATACAGTCCACGATGTAACATTATGTAAACGAGCTATCATACATCAGTGTGGAGATGACCTCTCTAGTAATATTGCCAAATATTCACCGTTATAACACGGTATTTGCCAATCTGAGGCCCGCCAGTATGGTCCAAATTTAATATGACAAAAGTAATTAAAATAATATACCTACCAAGAATAGTAATCTTTTTGTCTTTGGTACATTTTGTTGGGTTGGTATTACATTTCTGACAGACGCTTCGGGCATGTAAAAACCAACTTCCTTCTTTCTTCTTTCTCCGCACGTCGCACTGGTAACTTGTCTCAACCTGTTCATCTAATTTTATTTACTTAATCCTTTGTAAAACTCCTTGTAATCTTTATGGAATAAAGGACCATTAAATTGTTGAATTAAACCAATGTGTTAAGTCATCTCCACACCCCGAAACCTCGAAATAAAGTCAACGCCGAACATCCACAAGATTCACAAGAAGTCCGACCAATACCACTGTAGAATTATTATAATGTAATAACATTTTCTTCAATAACATGTTTTTATTGAATTTCGTAAAAAAAACTTTTTTTAACATAGCGCTGTTTGCAATTGGACTACTCAATTCATCTATCCCCATTTCTCATCAAATTCTTTTGGTTACAGCCAAACTGCAGCTAGGGGCGATATGGTGTCACGACAAAATGTCCATTGACAGAATGTCCCCCGACGTAATGTCCACGGACAGAATGTCCCCCCGACAAAATGTCCACCCGACCAAATGTCCACCGACAGAATGTCCACCGACATAATGTCCACCGATACAATGTCCACCGACAAAATGTCCACCCGACAAAATGTCCACGCGACAAAATGTCCACCCGACAAAATGTCCACGCGACAAAATGTCCACCGACAAAATGTCCACCGACAAAATGTCCACCGACATAATGTCCACCGATACAATGTCCACGGACAAAATGTCCACCCGACAAAATGTCCACGCGACAAAATGTCCCCCGACAGAATGTCCCCCGATAGAATGTCCACCGACAGAATGTCCACCGACATAATGTCCACCGACATAATGTCCACCGACAGAATGTCCACCGACATAATGTCCACCGACATAATGTCCACCGACAGAATGTCCACCGACATAATGTCCACCGACAGAATGTCCACCGACAGAATGTCCACCGACAGAATGTCCACCGACAGAATGTCCACCGACAGAATGTCCATCGACAGAATGTCCACCGACATAATGTCCACCGACAGAATGTCCACCGACATAATGTCCACCGACAGAATGTCCACCGACAGAAAGTCCACCGACATAATGTCCACCGACAGAATGTCCACCGACAGAATGTCCACCGACAGAATGTCCATCGACAGAATGTCCACCGATACAATGTCCACGGACAAAATATCCCCCCGACAAAATGTCCACGCGACAAAATGTCCCCCGACAGAATGTCCCCCGATAGAATGTCCACCGACAGAATGTCCACCGACAGAATGTCCACCGACATAATGTCCACCGACAGAATGTCCACCGACAGAATGTCCACCAACATAATGTCCACCGACAGAATGTCCACCGACAAAATGTCCACCGACAGAAAGTCCACCGACATAATGTCCACCGACAGAATGTCCACCGACAGAATGTCCACCGACAGAATGTCCATCGACAGAATGTCCACCGATAAAATGGCGGCGGAACACATATTTACTTATGAAATATCGTCTGCGTGGGGTTGAAAAAAAAAGTTTAACTATGAAAAAAAAGATCCGTTACCAAAGGTCCATCCAGTCTTACAGCAAATGGGTCTTGCTTGAAAATTGGCGCTTTATAGTGACGAACAAGGTCGCTTAGGGCTCTTGAGGTACAAACAGCTCACCAAATTAATCATCCGAATTTGCATGTTCCCCCTTCTTCACTTTTCCTACTCACCTTCCCTTGAGCTTCACCGCTAACATTGGTACTTTCGTGTCTGGTGCGTTGGGATTGGGAATATGATGGTCAGGTACCTGGTATTCATAATATTGATACACAGGTCACACACTTACAAGTTACAATCAACCAAATAGAATATATCTATAGGTACTTTCAATGCATTGTATGTTGGTATGCAAAACTCTTATACGTACGGGAAAGAACGACATGTATGTACCTATGTATTTAGGTTTTGGGTAAATGTAGAACTTAAAAACGTCAAGTTTTGATTAATAACTTTTATTACAAAGAAAAAATACATCAGTACATTTTACAAAATTTAATAAATATACGGAAGGCTGTATATCTACTCATATGAAATAAGAATATTAATCTAAAATCTAAATCTAAATCTAAGCTGCAAAGATATGTATCATTTGAGATTCATATTAAATGCATTCCCACAAGCAGACATGCATAATTTCGCGCTTACACATGCCGCATGTGGACCTACAATAAAAAAAACCCAATCTCAAATGAACATACGCCCTGCAACTCTTGCCGACCTTCCCTGAAACAGGGGTGACATTGGCAAAGTGAACCATTTTTTACAGTATGGGTGGTCAGTCGCATACCAACCTATCAGTCAAGGAATTGAAGTGAGTGAAGAAATTGAATTTTAAAAAGATATTTTTTTATCTATTAACCTATAAGACGAGGAATATTACCTTTACAAAAAATAAGAAGGTGATAAATGAAATTTAAATTAAAAAAACAGTATTTAAGAATTACGAATCGATAGAAAAACTTACACATAAGCAAAACACAAAGCAAAAATATACGAGTACACATAGTAACAATTAGATTTACTTATATCCCCATTCATGCGTGCTCACAATTAGACCTGTCTTGCCAGCTCGCGTTTAGGCATGCTATAATCTATAATAAATCTATAATCTAAGTTGCAAGGATATATTCATTTAAAGCTCTCAGATGTATGCCCACAAACCAACAAGTGTAGTTCGCGCTTACAAATGCTGAATGTGAACTTACAAATAAAATCCAAACCTCAAATGAACATAAGCCCCACAACTTTTGCCGACCTTCCCTGAAACAGGGGTGACATTGGCAAAGTGAACCATTTTTTACAGTATGGGTGGTCAGCCTCATACCAACCTATAAGTCAAGGAATATGAATAATAAATTACATTTAAATATAAAAAAAAAAATGAAATGCCGCATGACTAATTACAAAAACACTCATATCAACACAGCCCTGCAACTTTTGTCGCACTTTCCTGACACACAGGGTGAAAAGGATCATTTTTCCAATATAGGTGGAGAGCTTCATACGAATCTTCAATTGATGTAGCAGAATTGTAAATTATGTTTAAACAGCCAAAAAGACGATATTAAGGAACTACTATATACCTACATTAAAAACAATCGAACAAACAAAAAGAAAACAATAAATTTTCTAAAAACTAAATAATAAATCGTGCAAGTAGTATAAAATCCACATAAATTGCACATTAAAAAAAAAACTATCCATGATGATTGTAATTTTAGCATATCAAGAAGAATTTTTATTTCTTGTACAAAAATAGTAGTAAAATATTGATCAAATGAAATGAAAATTCTGGGAAATATGAATTATAAATCCTCATATTATATTAATTACGAACACAGTTTAGAAGTATGCCCATTTTAATGAAAAATATAAAAATGTTGAAGAACATCTAAAATTCAGTTTGGTGATACATTAATTTTTTCCAAACATTGCTTTTTGTGAATAAATTAATATACTTCATTTAAAAATATGCAAAATGGTGTATGATGCACAGTTATTATACACATGCACATTATGAACATATTTTTTTCTGGTGGTTATGAAAAAAAACACGGGAATACATATTAATAAAACATAACAACAACAATAACAACAAAACTGACAACTAAAAATTAAATGATATCCCCCTCAAAAAAGTTTCCAGGGATTGTCTGTTACTCCAACTTGATGTGACGTTTTCTATCCTTTCGGCTAGCCGAATATACTCCAAACGTTGTTTCCGACCTATGATACCGGAATTCGCCTCTTCAATAAATTTAGCAGTTTCTGCTTGGAGACCTTGCAGTCCCTTGAAGAATTTCCACATATTGGGAAATTGACCCCCCATGGTATGCATTACCTTCATGTGAAAACCTTCCACCTCGTTATCCGTTCTGCCGTATTTTTCTAATGTCCGTGCACGAACATTCCATACGTCAATTTCAGCCACTCTCGGTTCCCGTCTGGTACCAGCTATACTTCTGCCAATGTAATTGGTTTCGAAGTACCCAAGGAAATCTTCGATTTTATGCTGTGTCTCCTGAGGCTGTCCCGTTATCCACGGCTGGAAATGTTGGAGTAATTCATCCCAGCTAGCTGGAACTTCATCGACGGGAATAAATGCTAATGCATTTATCATCTTAAAATTGGATGAATTCTCGATATCTGCATCGTAAAAACGCGACAGTCCCAATTCCTGAATTTTTCTGTAAGTACTTTGACTTAAATGAAAAAAGCAAGCGGTTACTTGAGAATTCGGCCAATGGGCTTGAACAGCATTTCTTGGTGCTCGTTCAAAGTCTAACATTACCCTCTCAGGCTCCCATCCCGCAAGCAACGTCTTTAAGTGCCCAAATATTCTAATGTAGGTTTGCTCTGTCTTGTCTGGTAATAATAAAAAGATTAATGGCACCGCCCTACCTGGTTTTTGCTCAGGGCCTTCGATGCGTGTCCCATGGATGGTATAAAGTTGGGAAAATAACGGTGGCACGGTTTTAAACGTGCCGTCCATAAGTATTCCCTGGCAGGTCCTGAGAAACTCTAAATTTTTTTCCGAGCAAAACATTAAGATTCTTTCTTCTCCGTCTACTGCAGGGCCAGAATCCCACATCAAAAATATTTCATCCTCCCTGTGAGGATTTCCAGTGAATCGATATTCCTCTGGAATGACAATTTGATTTCTGGTCTGCGGTAGAGGAAGTGGTGTTTGGGCGCTGTTTCTTTGCCTTTGTATGTTTCTTTTCAGGCTTTCGATCTTTGGCAATCGAGCTTTTGCAGCATCAGTTGCTGTTATTAAAGACCACTGAACTATATTTGTTGTCGTATTGGCACCTATAGCATTAGATGCCATTTGCCGAATGCCATTTTGGATGTGCCTCATCTCACGTTTCACCCGATGAGGTGGATGATTATGCTCACGAGTTTCATTGAACTCGCGTCTATTACTTTTCGAAGCTCCGCGTCCCGGACATCGTGACCTCTGCTCGCACCTCCAATACTCCGTTTGGCCATCCAAGGAAGATCTGTGACGGGTGTAGCAGTATCCTTCACTTATCAAAAGATCTCCATTCTTTTGGGTTTTTTCAAAAATGAAATCCATTTTGTAATACTAGAAACAAAAAACAAAAAAAAAAATATATGCAGGCGTTAAACTTAAACATTTAAAAAATATTATTAATGCAGTAGCTACAGTTAGTTGCAGCCTGCAAATATATCCATGAGTTTGTTAGATTAAAACGTCGCTGGCCTAAAATTGCCTCGAAAGAAAATATTTATATAATATAACACTCAGCTGATTTCCCATATTTTTTCTCATAAGTAATTAAATTCAGTCGAAACAGTTTCAAGAGACAGAGAAAGTTCATTTGCGGCATGTGCAAGCTCGAAATTATACGCGTCACCTTGTGCGCATGCATTTAATATGAATCCTAAAAGCAAGATATCTTTGCAACATAGATTATAGATTAATTTGAGTCAAAAAGCTACCTGTAATCTAAGTTGCAAAGAAATATTCACATTTAAGGCTTATACTCGACGCACGCCCACAAGCAGAAAGGTATAAATTCGTGCTTACACATGCTGCATGTATACTAAGAAAAAAAAACCCTTCACATGAACAATTACCTTGCAACTCTTGCCAAGGCTACTTGACAGCGGCGTTGCTGTACACTTTTTCCCGCAAGCAAACATATGTAGGTAATCTAATCTAATCTAAGTTGCAAAGATATGCTACATTGGAGATTCACAATACATGCATTTTCTCAAGCAGCCACGTACAAGTTCGTGCTTGCATACGCATGTGAACTTACAACATAAAAACCAAATCTCGAATGGACATACACCCTGCAACTCTTGCCGTCCTTCCCTGAAACAGGGGTGACATAGGTAAATTGAACCATTTATACAGCATGGGTGGTCAGCCGCATACCAACCTATAAGTCAAGGAACTTATAGGTAGGTAAGTAATAATTGTAAATTGATAAATTTAAAGTTGTCATTTAAATATATTTTTTTATCTCTGGCTCCTCATGCCGGAGACACAGGTTTTCCTAGTTAAAGGATGGAGATAGGAGTTTTATTTTCTAAAAAAAAATTATCCTAGAGTCAAATATGAAATGTAAAATTGTTTTTTTGAATCAATTTTGCGTACCTACATCATACACAATGCATTAACTATAAACTTTTAAAATTTGGTGCTTACACACATGCGAAAGCCTATGCTGGAGGGCAGAGCAGAATTTAGGTTTTTTAATTGAATAACATGATGCATACTTTAAAAATATAATAGCAATTAAAAAAAAAAAACGATAATCGCTAGGCCACGGCTCTCAATACCAAATCACTGGTCAAAACCACATCTCCTGTACCGACAATTCATTTTAAACAGTCTGAGAAAGAAGATCGGATCAACCTCACTTTTTTTGGCCATATAATATTTTAATATATTATGGATTTTTATCTATTGTCTAAGTTGGAAACATATCAATGCATGCGCTTAAAAATACTTCTATGGATTATAAACCCAAATCAAAATGCATATATATGTATATATTTCATAAATTACTTACTCTGATATCCAGTTGAAGCTCGTCTTACGTATTTAATAAAACCCAGTCCGTGGAAATGAAAAACCCAATTAAACTGCGATTACTGCACTTAAGAATCACAAAATAAACACTAAGTAATAATATTTAAAACAAACTTTTCTTTTTAATTTTTTAACATGATTTGTACACAAGGAAATGAAAACTTCATTCAAATAATATATATTTGAGATCAGCAAAAGTAGTTTTGTGTTAAGGAGTTAGAAACAAGTGAAAGCTTTTCTAATCTCATCCTCATTATATAGACAGGTAGAACAATGCCTACAGTTCGGGTGGCGGCCGCAGTGGTTTGTTTGAACATATTTTTGTGCTTGGCAGCGTTCAAGGGTAGTATTTGCTTGGCAATTCTATTTTATGATCATTTTTGTCGTTTTGTAATAAAATGCGATTCAAAATGCATTTTTACAATAAAACTCAAACTTTTTTATAACGGGATGCTTATTTAATTCATAAAACTGGAAATGAAAGATCCTGAAAACAACCAAGAACAAAATTTAAAAGTACAAAAGCCCCTTCATAAATAAATACAAAAATTCAACAATGCATTTAATAGTATTTTTTTTAAAGTATGTTCTTAATAAGTTAGTGCAGTAATATTTTTAAATGTTACATAACAAATCAGATACATCAATATTGAAAAAAAAAAAATATTTTACTACTAAAAATACTTATTTGTATTTAATGCACGCACACAGCTAAACACGTGAATGTTTTCGTATACAAATGCTGCAAGTATACTAACAAAATAAAAATACATAAATCTCTAGTAATCCCTGTAACATTTGCTACCCTTCCCTGAAATAAAGATGATATTTGCAAAATGAAACATTTTTTACAATATTAGCTGTTAGCCATTGTCAATGCAATTTTTACAGTATGGATGATAAGCCATATACCAACCTAAAAGTCAAGGAACAAACGTAAAACAAGTAATATATGAAATTAATGTATAAAATATGGTAAACCAACTAATAATAACATTTTATAGTTGTGAAATGAACTAAGTTCAACATGAAGTTAATAATTACGGAACATTAAACATATTTTAAATCTGCTCATTCGATAGGTACCTACTTGTGCTCAGCCACTATTAACTAATTTAATCTAATCTAAGTTGCAAAGATATGTTACATTGGATATTTAGGTACATTACATGCATTCTCACAACCAGGCACGTACAAGTTCGCGCTTGCGCATGCCTCATGCGAACCTACAACATACAAACCAAATCTCAAATGGGCATACACCCTGCAACTCTTGCCGTCTTCCCCTGTAACAGGGGTGACATTGGCAAAGTGAACCATTTTTACAGCATAGGTGTTCAGCCGCATACCAACCTATCAGTCTAGGAACATACACGACAAATTACATTATTAATTACAAACTAATAAAAATAATTCCTTACTTACAAAAAAACAATCTTTCTCTTTGGTTTCCTCAGATCATAGACAAACCATCTTCATTCCAAATCCATTCTTTATTCCAAATTCAAATGTGAAATAAATTGCTAATATCTGCTGCTTCACAAATAATTTTCTTAGGAAACCAAAACCATTCAATACTTTCCAAAATTATTTTGAATGTACATCCAGAGTTTATTATGTCTACTGCTTATTGTTCAAAAAAAATAATCACAAATTATTTTAAATTTTGTAGGGTTTTCACTTCAATATTGTGAAAATTCCTTAATAGATAATTTAGAAAAAAATGTTAAATAAAAAACATTTAGGAGACGACTTGAATTTTGTATAATTATTGTGTTTCCATTGGATATGGGATATACAAAGTGAGCGTAAAAGAAGAAAATGCATGAAAAAGGTGATGGATATGAAGGAATTGAAAGAGGTATGTCAGGATAGGAAAAAATGGAGGCAACTCTGCAGAGGCTCTGGCCACCCCTAGCGGAATGGCGACAGAGTTACAGTTACAGTTACAGTACGTACAAACTTTGGACAAAATTTTAACCATCTGATGTCAATTTACAAATTTATTAATTATTGAAATGCCTAGTTAGGTTTTAATTAGTTGATGACTATTCACTAACGAGGTAAAAAATTTTTTGTTCAATACTTGTTCATGCGATAATAATCCACGTTTGGGGATAAAACATGCCATTATTTGCTTAAACATAGTCTATCAATATAGTAAAAGCATTCAATTTCCATTATAACGAAGTGGTACTTGCTTTTTAAATGAAGATTTTGAGTCAGTGGGTGTTTATTCCCAATGAGGCTGACCACCCATATTGTACAATATGGTTCACTTTGCCAATGTCACCCCTATTTCAGGTAAGGTCGACAGTAGTTGCAGTTCATTTGAGATTGGGTTTTTTATATGTTAAGTCCACATGCGGCATGTGTGAGCGCGAAATTATGCGTGTCTGCTTGTGGGAATGCATTTAAAATGAATCTCAAATGATACATATCTTTGCAGCTTACATTTAGATTAGATTAGATTTTAGGCCCGAACATTTTTGAATCTGAAAAGGTCGGCCTCGCAAAACCTGTGTAGGAAACGTGGCCAGAAGGTTCACTATATGTGTAGGGTCAATGTGGCAACGGTGGATCATGTGGGTACAGTGGATCAGGGCAGTTTCTTCCAGATGAGTAGTTATACAGGGCTATTGCTTACACCCTGGCATGGTGCTCATGTCTGAACATGTCTGAACTAATCAGAGTCCTACTTCAATGCAGCTTGGTTGTGCTGAGTAACAAAATGTGTTTCTGACAGTCAAAAGTAAAAATTAAGCTTCGCTTTGTTGTCTTCTTATTTTTAAAGTATTGAAGTTCGGCTAGAAATTATTTATTTATCCTAATTAACAATAATCCTGCTTCTATTATAACATTACTTCATTACTTTGTTCAAAGTGAAATACATAAATTGCTGCCCCAAAAGAAAATTGTCGGAAGGGTACACAGTGGATCAACATCATAAGATACGTAGTGGATCATCTTACCTGTAAAAATAAATAGATTCCACTCGCCACATGAGACTCTTTGGGAAGAACGCAGAAAGAAGTTACACTATATGTGTAGCATAGTTGCGTTTACCTCGGAAGACGCAGCAATGCCCGTCAATATTTTTGTTACTTCTTGAATGTGGTTTTTTCCTGTATTATCATCCACTTATTTAGTGTTATTTTGTTCTGTTTGATTGAAATTGGTGTATAAACAGAAAAAAATATTTTTATCTTATAAATACGTTTTTTTTAAATAAAAATAATCTGGTTTTTATTGTTTGATCCACTGTGTACACCATAGGGTACACAGTGGATCATTTTCCATTTTTCACTTAATGCAAAATATCTTTGTATTTATTGGATAAAAAAGATGGAGCTCTTTGAACAGTTGGTAGCTACTTAATTTATTAACAGTTTGATAAAAGTTGTACATTGATTGCATTTATACAACAATAATTCTGTGCGTTTGAAAAAAAATGATCCACTGTTGCCACACTGACCCTACATTAAATGCATTTTTTTTTTACATAAGCTCAACTCCTTAGATCGCTTACATATAATCTATTTTGCAAATATGCATACATTTGAATCGTACTTCTTTTAATATTTTTATGGTACCTGTAGCATATGCTACATTTCTTATTTTCCCATAGGTTGTAGATAAGCATAATAACTTCTTAAATATTTTTGCCGAAATGTTATATGCCGACCCAAAACAAGCAGGTACACCGGATTAAAATGTTTAATTTCAAAGGTGCTTTAAGCTCTTCCATTGTTTAACTACAGTTTTTGTTTGGAGCTATTTTAAAGACTCAATGTAATTTTTCCATTCCTTTTCTAATGCAGAGTTTCTTAGCTAGTGGTCCGCAGTCTTATACTGAGTCGTTAACAGAATGAAAAGTATTTTTTTTGTAAATTGTAATTTTTTTAAACCATCTTTCCAACTTAATTGAGAAAATTACCATTCAGTAAGAGAATCTGGTATCCAATATCTATAATATCAGTATGATCTTCAATATATATAAGAGTGTTGTTATAGCTTTGCTTCTAGAAATACAAATTTAACGTTTACCAAATATAATGTAAGAATATGATTAATATACATGGCGCTGTGTGTGTTAATAATCATTCAATACAAACGGAACTAAAGCATTATCGCATGGAGTTAATCCGTTAAACTATAGTGTCGATGTTTCCCAAAAATGAATGCTTTTTTATCATGAATTTTTCTTCATTGTTAGTTGGAAAAATACTTGATGTTATGTTTTTACAATCCGAGTCAGTAGAAACGACTGCGAGCCAAAGATTGACCACCCCGAGTTTTATTTCTGGTTCATTCACGAAAAACGCTCACACGAAAAATATTCAAAACAGTGTACATTTAAAATTATAATATTTACTTAACTCGGCATTCATCTAAAAGTTTTAAGATAAAACTGTTGTCTTATCTTCATCATAACGGGGAATTTATAATCTGGCTTTTAAATGACCACCGCCGCTCCGGTAATCCCGAAACTTGAAAGGATCTTTTGTCTAGGTCATATGAATGGATCCGTAGCACACCGGTAACTTTTTCACTATTTTTGAGAGAGTACCTGCGTTTTTTTAAGTCGATGTAAGCTAGGTTAAAATAATATTAATATTTAAAATAATATGTTCATTAATATCATTCCAAAAGGAAGGTGAAAAAGATGAAAAGTAAAACATAGCCTGTAACTGTAACTGTAACTCTGTCACCATTCCGCTAGGGGTGGCCAGAGCCTCTGCAGAGTTTCCTCCATTTTTTCTATCCTGACATACCTCTTTCAATTCCTTCATATCCATCACCTTTTTCATGCATTTTCTTCTTTTACACTCACTTTGTATATCCCATTCTTTCACAATCTCCTCAATCTGATCACTCCATACTTTTCTCGGTCGTCCCTTCCCTCTTTTTCCTTTCACACTTTCTTTGTATACATACTTTGTCAGTCTATCATCTTTCATTCTTTCCACATGCCCAAACCACAGCCTACAAGTTATTATCTCTCTTGATAACTTGGTATGAGGCTGACCACACATACTGTAAAAACAGTTTCCTTTGTAAATGTCACCCCTGTTTTTAAGATGGTCGGCAAGAGCTGCAGGCCTTTTGTTCCCTTGAGATTTGAGTATTTATATTGTAAGTTCATAGGCGGAGGGCGTAAATTAGCATGTAAGGTTTGGTTTATTTTGCTAGTAAAATGCAGCATGTATAAGTGTGAACTTACAAGTGTGATCCTTTAGGCGTGCGTTAAATAAAAGCCTTAACGGTCTTCTTACAAGATGGCGCTTTTAGTTGATTTTCAAAATCGAGGTGAGTTGACGCAATGATACTCGAAGTACTAATGTCCTGGCCGGGAAGTATAATGGAATGGACCGCCATCTATAATTAAAGCTGCAAAGATATGTTAACATTTAAGGCTCATATTTAATGCATACCCTCAGACAGGCACATGTAGTTTCGCGCGTACACATTCTGCATGCGTGCATACAAATAAACAAAACCTCACATGATCATAAACCTTGCAACTCCTGCCGCCTTCCTGAAACTTCCTAAAACCGGGGTGGCATTGGCAAAAGTGAACCGATTTTTACAGCACGGGTGGTCAGCCTCATACCAATCTATCAGTCAAGGAGCCCGCCTATTTTCTAAGTGGAGGTCTCTGTAATTCCGAGGAAGCAGGTTCACATTTCATATGAAAGCTGACCTAACTTTGCCGGCCTTTGCTCGGCGAAAACAAAATCTAAAAAGGAAATCATGCCTGACACCCAGCTTATTTCCACCTATCGTAATGATAATACTCGTATCTACGGTTTCCCCATATTTTGATCATTACCGTAAGTTTAATTTTCATGAAAAGTTGCAATTTTTTTTAAAGAAATCCTGTGCGGAAGACTCCTTAGATTCAAGAGACTCTAGGGGTCCATGACACATGTTATAGTGCCGCAGAGGTGTACGAGCTTGGTCGTCGCTACAAAGCGCCAATACTCAAGCAAGATCCAGTTGCTGTAAGGCTGTATGGATCTTTTAGAGACCGGTCTTTGGTTAAGGCTTGTGTTCCACTCAATAAAGGTCAACAGACTACATTGGCTGGGGCACATATAGCAAATGGACCATTGGAGCCTGGAGAAGACAATTGTGATGACGAACCCGGAGGGACGCCGGACAGTGGGAAGACCACGTTCAAGATGGCTGGATGGAGTGGTGGCGGATTGCCGTGCAGTGGGAATGTGGGACTGGAGGAGGAAGACGTTGGATAGACAGCGCTGGCAGCAGTTTCTGAGGGAGGCCTAGACCCACCCCGGATTATTGTGCCAATGATGATGATGATGATGAGTTACTTTGAATGTGGAGCCTCCATAGAGTTAACCACTTTAGTATCTCTTATCTTGAGATCCCTTATCATTGGAATCCCATCGTCCAGCCACATTCTCAGTGATCATAATACACCGGCTCTATCCTTTGATTTTTAATCCTGTATTATTTTATAATTTATGAGAGTCCATATTTTTGTGAAACATGCAAAATCTGCAGTCGGTATCTATAATCTTAGTTGCAAGATATATTACATTTAAGATTTATATAATGTATTCCCACAAGCAGACATCTTTAAGTTCGCGCTGAAACATGCCGCATGTGAACTTATAATATAAAACCTAATCACAAATGAACATAAGCCCTGCAACTATTGCCGACCTTGCCGACCGACAGGGTGACATTGGCAAAGTAAACCATTTTTTCAATACAGGTGGTCAACCTCATACCAACCTATAAGTCAAGGAATAAGTCATTGTTATATTTAACATCTAAAATGAAGAAAAGTAACTGTCTCTGCAAGTGTTTCAAAGTAGTTTATCAAGGTAGCAAAAGATTCGTAAAAAACTAAGTTAAAGAATATTTATTACTTCTCAGATTTCTTACTTATATTATTATTTATAATAAAAGGAGAGCTTGTATGAGAAATGTTATGACTCTGGATGAAATGAAAGAAGTATGTTAGGACATTAAAAAAATGGCGTTTACTAGTCTCCTGTTAGAGCTGTGTGAGACATCCCGGATCTGGACTCATACAGATATTAATATTTAACTGACAGTGAATATTATCAGTTATTTCACAATTCTTCGGTGGACAATTAATCTAGTGGACATTTTGTCGGTGGACATTCTGTCGGTGGACATTCTGTCGGTGGACATTCTGTCGGTGGACATTCTGTCGGTGGACATTCTGTCGGTGGACATTATGTCGGTGGACATTCTGTCGGTGGACATTCTGTCGGGGGACATTCGGTCGGTGGACATTATGTCGGTGGACATTCTGTCGGTGGACATTCTGTCGGTGGACATTATGTCGGTGGACATTCTGTCGGGGGACATTCTGTCGGTGGACATTCTGTCGGGGGACATTCTGTCGGTGGACATTCTGTCGGTGGACATTTTGTCGCGTGGACATTTTGTCGGGTGGACATTTTGTCCGTGGACATTGTATCGGTGGACATTATGTCGGTGGACATTTTGTCGGTGGACATTTTGTCGGTGGACATTTTGTCGCGTGGACATTTTGTCGGGTGGACATTGTATCGGTGGACATTATGTCGGTGGACATTCTGTCGGTGGACATTCTGTCGGTGGACATTTGGTCGGGTGGACATTTTGTCGGGGGGACATTCTGTCCGTGGACATTACGTCGGGGGACATTCTGTCAATGGACATTTTGTCGTGGAACCGGGCGATATCTACATTGTGGCCCAGTTAATTATTTAAGACATAAATCATGTGTAAAAAATATTTTATTGTAAATTAAGTAATTGAGCATTATTATAAAACACTCATTCCATGAAACGGGTGTTACAGGTCGTACGCACATAAAATGAAAAATCTCTAGTATTTTGTATGACAGTGTATTAGTAATATTCACTTAACACATACCTTTTACACTACTAGTGATGACACAGTAGTAAAACGATGGGTAATATTTGTAAAAAAAGACAAATTGAAACTTAAGTACCCGTTACGGGTGTTACTCAGTTTTTCCCATACTTCCTGGGTACATTGACATAATTGCATTTTTCTGCGAATTTTCAAAGATACCTTATATTTTTTCAACTGAAATTGCAAAACTTAGTATATTATATTTCTAAAACATTACTCAGTTTTCATGCTGAGTGATTATTCTTTTTAATTTTAAATTTTGAAAATGTAACGGGTGTTACAAGCTTTTGTTACGGGTGTTACGAGTACGAAATGAAGCAACGGTTTTAAGAAATAATACTGTAGCTTTATTAAAGTAATAACAATAATAATGGGAAAATACCAATAAATAATATTTAAAGCCATTTTCTTCATTTTTCATACACATCCGGTGTTCCGGTTCGGTGTTACATTCGGTTTTCATACACACTTGACCGGTCCGTAGCTCAGTGGTAGCACTGCGGACTCTGGATGGGAAGGTTGTGGGTTTGAATCCCGGGGGAGCACAAAAAATATACCATTTATATTTTCAAATTTGCTCTTCGCTTTGTTGAAAAATTCATACACTTTTACCAATGACCAGTCACCAAAAGTCCATCCAGCCTGACAGCAACTGGGTCTTGCTTGAGTATTGGCGCTTTGTAATGGCGACCGAGCTCGTACACCTCTGCGGCACTACAAGTGTCATAGACCCCTAGAGTCTCTAGAATCTAGGGAGTCTCCCGCACAGGATTTCTTAAAAAAAAAAACATCCACAGCACAAGAAAATTCATAGTAAGTACGATTTCCTTTGGTGATGACTTATAGGTTGGTATGAGGCTGACCACCCACACTGTAAAAAATGGTTCACTTTGCCAATGTCACCCCTGTTTCAGGGAATGTCGGCAAGAGTTGCAGGGCTTATGTTCATTTGAGGTTTGGATTTTATTTGTAAGTACACAATCAGCATTTGTAAGCGCGAACTACACGTGTTTGTTTGTGGGCATACATCTGAGAGCTTTGAATGAATATATCCTTGCAACTTAGATTATAGATGAGGGCTGGATTGGGTAGAATACTTATTATGTTTTCGAAGGGGATGTCGGGGATGACCTTTTCATTGCAAATAAATATTTTTGCAGATTCTCTAGCCACCTTAAAAAACATTATTCTTACTTCTCCATCTCACACCACTTTGGCATACACCAGCATATTTGTATACAATTCTTCGCTTACGAATGCCTTCAGGAAGTATCTTGGCCAGTATGAAAACACCTGGTTGAATGTTTTTGACTTGTGAGGCACTAAAGCGAACGGTTCCGCTTCATCTTCTGAATCTGTACCTATATATGTTGGTGTATGGAACTTTCTCAGCATGAAGTCCTGAACATCCAGGCTGTAACATTTCTTCAGCTGTAATGTTTTTCAGCATTGCTACGGGCTGCAGATCTTCGTCGTCCCAGATGTCACAATTTGTGTCCATGATGACTGTTTTAACAGCGTTTCTGATGTCCTGCCAACCAATATGGCTGGGGCGTTTACTCAACTTAAGCGAAGTTGGGATTTACAATCCATTCTAATCAAAATTTTAACAGAAATGTATACTACATGTAATATTTAGGCAATTTTGAGATAATGCTAAACGCCAACATAGACTGGTAACACTATAAAACACTACAAAATACTACTGGTTATATTTACAAGTAAATACAGTAATAAAAAAACACATTACCAAGACAATATAGTTACGTAACACCCGTAATGTCACGGGTGTTACAAGATTTTGAAATTAAATAAAACACCTTACATTATGTTTACATCAAAACTCGATGTATTTACAAATAAGTTACAAACATACCCTTACTTTCACAAAGCTTGACCTTAATTACTTGTAAAATGAAGTAATGAAATTAACTTTTACCTGTTTTGTGTAACGGGTGTTACTTTGATACTGATCTGTCGGAAATACCTTTTAATAACTGAAATTCAAACTTTTATAACATAACAACCACTCTCATATGAAGTTCTGGAAATTTCCCAAACTAGTAAAGTGTCAGTGTCACTGTAACATGACAGTTAGCTGTATGATAGTTGCCACCGTCTGGTATTTAAATCTCCATAATCCCTTACATGTTGCTCAACTTTGACATGGTAGAAAAATTATAAAACCAACATAAATGTCTTGTTTTTCTTTCGCATATATAAATTTACATCTTTTTCTATTATACTAAAAAATAAATGACATTGTTTGTGCAACTTTGTTTGTGAGGCATACGGTAGCGTTTTTCATGGAATGAGTGAAAAATCACTCATTCCATGAAACGGGTGTTACAGGTCGTACGCACATAAGATTAAAAATCTCTAGTATTTTGTATGACAGTGTATTAGTAATATTCACTTAACATATACCTTTTACACTACTAGTGATGACACAATAGTAAAAGGATGGCTAATATTTGTAAAAAAAGACTAATTGAAACTTAAGTACCCGTTACGGGTGTTACTCAGTTTTTCCCATACTTCCTGGGTACATTGACATAATTGCATTTTTCTGCGAATTTTCAAAGATACCTTATATTTTTTCAACTGAAATTGCAAAACTTAGTATATTATATTTCTAAGACATTACTCAGTTTTCATGCTGAGTGATTATTCTTTTTAATTTTAAATTTTGAAAATGTAACGGGTGTTACAAGCTTTTGTTACGGGTGTTACGAGTACGAAATGAAGCTACGGTTTTAAGAAAAAATACTGTAGCTTTATTAAAGTAATAACAATAATAATGGGAAAATACCAATAAATAATATTTAAAGCCATTTTTCATACACATCCGGTGTTCCGGTTCGGTGTTACATCCGGTTTTCATACACACTTGACCGGTCCGTAGCTCAGTGGTAACACTGCGGACTCTGAATGGGAAGGTTGTGGGTTTGAATCCCGGCGGAGCACAAAAAATATACCATTTATATTTTCAAATTTGCTCTTCGCTTTGTTGAAAAATTCATACACTTTTACCAATGACCAGTCACCAAAAGTCCATCCAGCCTTACAGCAACTGGGTCTTGCTTGAGTATTGGCGCTTTGTAATGGCGACCGAGCTCGTACACCTCTGCGGCACTACAAGTGTCATAGACCCCTAGAGTCTCTAGAATCTAGGGAGTCTCCCGCACAGGATTTCTTAAAAAAAAAAAAACATCCACAGCACAAGAAAATTCATAGTAAGTACGATTTCCTTTGGTGATGACTTATAGGTTGTTATGAGGCTGACCACCCACACTGTAAAAAATGGTTCACTTTGCCAATGTCACCCCTGTTTCAGGGAATGTCGGCAAGAGTTGCAGGGCTTATGTTCATTTGAGGTTTGGATTTTATTTGTAAGTACACAATCAGCATTTGTAAGCGCGAACTACACGTGTTTGTTTGTGGGCATACATCTGAGAGCTTTGAATGAATATATCCTTGCAACTTAGATTATAGATAGATAGATTATAGATGAGGGCTGGATTGGGTAGAATACTTATTATGTTTTCGAAGGGGATGTCGGGGATGACCTTTTCATTGCAAATAAATATTTTTGCAGATTCTCTAGCCACCTTAAAAAACATTATTCTTACTTCTCCATCTCACACCACTTTGGCATACACCAGCATATTTGTATACAATACTTCGCTTACGAATGCCTTCAGGAAGTATCTTGGCCAGTATAAAAACACCTGGTTGAATGTTTTTGACTTGTGAGGCACTAAAGCGAACGGTTCCGCTTCATCTTCTGAATCTGTATATATGTTGGTGTATGGAACTTTCTCAGCATGAAGTCCTGAACATCCAGGCTGTAACATTTCTTCAGCTGTAATGTTTTTCAGCATTGCTACGGGCTGCAGATCTTCGTCGTCCCAGATGTCACAATTTGTGTCCATGATGACTGTTGTTAACAGCGTTTCTGATGTCCCGCCAACCAATATGGCTGGGGCGTTTACTCAACTTAAGCGAAGTTGGGATTTACAATCCATTCTAATCAAAATTTTAACAGAAATGTATACAACATGTAATATTTAGGCAATTTTGAGATAATGCTAAACGCCAACATAGACTGGTAACACTACAAAATACTACTGGTTATATTTACAAGTAAATACAGTAATAAAAAAACACATTACCAAGACAATATATTTACGTAACACCCGTAATGTCACGGGTGTTACAAGATTTTGAATTTAAATAAAACACCTTACATTATGTTTACATCAAAACTCGATGTATTTACAAATAAGTTACAAACATACCCTTACTTTCACAAAGCTTGACCTTAATTACTTGTAAAATGAAGTAATGAAATTAACTTTTACCTGTTTTGTGTAACGGGTGTTACTTTGATGCTGATCTGTCGGAAATACCTTTTAATAACTGAAATTCGAACTTTTATAACATAACAACCACTCTCATATGAAGTTCTGGATATTTCCCAAACTAGTGAAGTGTCAGTGTCACTGTAACATGACAGTTAGCTGTATGATAGTTGCCACCGTCTGGTATTATAAATCTCCTTTATAATCCCTTACATGTTGCTCAACTTTGACATGGGAGAAAAATTATAAAACCAACATAAATGTCTTGTTTTTCTTTCGCATATATAAATTTACATCTTTTTCTATTATACTAAAAAATAAATGACATTGTTTGTGCAACTTTGTTTGTGAGGCATACGGTAGCGTTTTTCATGGAATGAGTGAAATACAAATTATTGTCTAATTATTAATTATTGTAGGACTTGTATGAAAAAGGTTATGACTCTGGATGAAATGAAAGAAGTATGCAAGGACAGGAAGAAGTGGCGGCTAATCTGCAATGTTGATTTCTAATGTTGGTGTATTCATTTGCTACATTTTTTGCATAGGAAATTTTTGACTTTTTTTGTATAGATTTCTTTGTAAGGTTTTGTTCTTTTTTATATTTAAATGTAATTTATTATTCATATTCCTTGACTTATAGGTTGGTATGAGGCTGACCACCCATACTGTAAAAAATGGTTCACTTTGCCAATGTCACCCCTGTTTCAGGGAAGGTCGGCAAAAGTTGTGGGGCTTATGTTCATTTGAGGTTTGGATTTTATTTGTAAGTACACATTCAGCATTTGTAAGCGCGAACTACACTTGTTGGTTTGTGGGCATACATCTGAGAGTTTTAAATGAATATATCCTTGCAACTTAGATTATAGATTATAGATTGTCTATCCAAATTTAAATTATGTAATACATTTTGTTTAAATGGTGGAGGTTAAATATTTAATGTTTGCGGGAAACACCAATTTTCTGCTGGTAGTTAACATCCGTGGGTACGGCTCCTGACAGGAAAGAACTCACAGCACCCAAAGTTGAGATGGGGATCTGAAATCAATCAATAGATCATAATTGATACTTGTTTTCTTTCATCCATCCCTTCAATAGTGAAATTATTACATTTATAAACAGTTTTTCAATAGTGAGTTTTAACCCTACACTGCACGATTTTCTGTAAATGCAAATAAAAAATGTATTAGGATGTATTATCCCACATAAGTAATGGGAAAAATAGTAAAAAAAATCAAAAAACACTTTTTGTGTACTTTATTGTAGAAAAATCAGTTGTTACAAATATGTTAACTTGTACTTCAAGGCATCATTTTCGGGCGTCATATAACATGTTCCGAATAATTACTATTAATAAAATAATTAATACTTTCAGTTCAAATAGCGAAGGTTTAAGTTACGAATACTAATAAAATACACAATATAAAAAAAATAATATAAAAACTATAACTGATTATATATTCGAGGCTTGCAAATCTTGTTGAAGAATGGCTGAGGCTAATTATCAATAGATTTTGATGAAAAAAATATGAAGTGTGATATTTCATGAAACAATTTTTTTTTTTTATCAGCACAGAGATATATGCCACATTTATAAAAGGCAAAGCTTACATCCAGGTAACTTGCATCTCATTCTGATATCATCAAATACCACCTAGTGCCCAATATTGTCCGTTCTGACATCTTTCGGGGTACATAGGCAGAAGTACTTGAATTCAGTATTTCATTGAAAATATCTGCCTCGACTGATGATGTACTGGGTCACCCACGTTTATTAGTCTTAGTGTAACCACAATGGCACAAGTTATAGGCTTATTTGGCGCGAAAGTCGACCAAAAGCATTTTTTTTCATTTATTGAAACTGTTTTGTAAAACAGCCAGTTGTTAATGATTGCCATAACTAAAAGATGTTAAAACACTCTCATGTACCATTTTATTGTTCTCATCTTTATCTTATAACATTCCATCAAACTATCCATGAAGCTAACACCACTCATATGCTTATTGAATTCCTCTACAAGTTTCGAAGCCTCAATATGTGCCTAATTTTTTGTTTTAAATTCTATCAAACTTTTTTCAGTCTTTACAGGCTCTTTGCCAGTGGGAGTTGACAAAAACGAGATTGCAGGCTTTGCTGGATCTAATTGATTTAAAAATATATTAGATTTTGACACTATTCTATCTATCAAATCATCATTGAAAAAATACTATAAAATTGTAAAAAGTATCGTCAACTCCCTGATGGAAGGTGGAAACGAAGAATCACTTATCACACAATCACTCTGAATTTCTTACATTCCTCATTTAGAATAAGGTTTTTGCTTTTGCAAAGTAGTCGGGAATATTTTCTTTGAGTTTCTTGGCCGCTTCTTTTGAATTCAATGGTGCTGGCTGTTCCTCTGGTTCTTCGGGTAGCATCACTGCACCTTCTTCTTCTTTATCTTTTGAAACGTGACACTTAGGTAGGTTCATTGTAAATTCTAACAACTAACACATTTTATGTCTTGCGTTAATATTTCATAGAAATAATATTGCCTGCCATCATCAATTACTTCAACCGGTATCGATTTTGCATCCAAGTCTTATGTAGGTGTACGGGGTGGTAATCACTCATCATCTAAGTCTTCAAAATCATCCTCACTTCCAGGAAAGGCCGCCACAATATTTTTTTTTTGTTCTACTTCAGTGATAAATTCAAAATCTATCCAATCTACTTTGCCTATTGTATATGAAATCATTTTTCTGCAATCACACGTTTGTGTACAAGTTAACATATTTGTAACAGCCGAAAAGAGGTTCATTTTCAAACATCAAAATACTTAGTAATCATTATAAAAATATTTGATTACTCATTTATGTATCTTGGTTCGTCGTAACAAATACTTTTAATCACTGTTAACTGTAAATTAACCACTTTTAAAAAATAAAAACCAAGAGCGTCCGCAGCACGTTTTTAGAAGTTTTGTCAAGCCACAATAAAGAAGTCATATTCACACTCAATTTTTATGTTAAGCAAGTTTGAACCTTACCACAATGGACAGGGAGATGTAACCTAAATGATAAAATAGCACTGAAGTGAGAAAAAAATATATTTCACAGTGATAGGAGGATTTAAAAGAGATGTTACAAATATGTAACAGTATGCAGTGTAGGGTTAATTTTCAATTCCTTGACTTATCGGTTGGTATGAGGCTGACCACCCATACTGTAAAAATATGGTTCACTTTGCCAATATCACCCCTGTTGTCTCACCCAGGGGGCAGCTGCCCCCCCCTTCCTGCCCCTTCCTAGTTACACCCATGTGTTCATTTGAGATTGGGTTTTTATATTGTAGGTTCACATGCGGCATGCTTGTGGGAATGCATTTAATATGAATCTCAAATGATATCTATCTTTGCAACTTAGATTAGATTAGATTATGATGATTTTTAATGTGAGAGGTGTCAATATGAAACATCAATAAACTTGTCTTACTTAAAAAAAGATTGTCGGTCGAGCATAATATTTGAGTCACTCTTGATCACATCATACCCATTCACAAATTAAATAAAGGCATAAATTGAGTTGGGTAGACCCAAAGAAGTCAATTTCGTATTTTTTTTAAATAAGATAAATGCATCAAATTCATAGCAGGATGTAAAATGATTGAGAAACTCCAATTCCTCGTCTTCTTATATTATATTATGATCTGTTTACTTCGGAACTCCCTGCTGTGATACAGGAAACCAGCTGTTCTTTCTTTTTTTGGGTGGTCAGCCTGGTTTTTTTTGTTATTATATTTTGTTATTTTATTTTGTGTGTTACCATGTATTTCAAGGGTTTATTCCCTGGGCTTCCATATTTTTCAAGGCATTCCAATGATTGAGATCTAGCATGAGATTATGTAGAAGGTTTTAACATTTACTTTTAATGGTGATAAGGTATGTATGATTAGCGCTTACGTTGAAGATGCTTTCAAAGAACCCTGATGATGGTGGAGTGAAGGTCTTGGTGACGGTGTGGGGGATGTTCTGTGGGGTGAGGAAGGTCTTCAGGAAGGTGCTGCCAATACCACCAAGGCCTCCCAGTCCACCAAGCCCACCTAGGCCTCCACCTCCGCCTCCTCCCGAGGACTGAAATCATATTGTTATGTTTTACCGGGTTCTCTTTTAATTAAACTGCAATTATTTATTTCAACAGAATTTATTTTGCACAATTTAGTTCACAATTTACAACAATTGATTTCTAGCTCTGGATTTCAAACTTCACGGCTTAATGTTTTATCTACCTACCTACCGATTTTGTAATATTAGTATGAAAACAAATCAGCTGTTCACTTGCGGCCATCTTGGATTGACAGGTCTTCATACAAATGCATCATTAGTTTGTCAAAGCCTGGGCTCAACCGACGACTAAAATGTCTAAGAATAGCCCCGTGAGGCATCAGATAATTACAAGGCTCTTGAGGTTATCCGCAGCTCTACTTGTCAAGGGATAAAAGAACTTTAGAATGCTTCCTTTGCAAAGAATTAATAGATGATCGATAGCTCCGAGCTACTTCAAGAATGACACTTTCATCATATTAGTCATCCTTAGGTTCACATGCAAAATAGATAAGGATTAACCTCTATCAAAGAGTCAAAACGATCCACAATCTCCAGCTGTTACTTTTCTTCCACAGAAATAAAAAGTTAACATTGGGGTTAACTCACATCTTCATCGCTCTCTTCACTTGAGCTAGAGCTGAATGTGCTCTCACTGAGACTGCCGCTGTCCTGTGGATACCTCACGGCAGCTGTCTTGTGTGCGATGACCCTCTCCCTGCTCCCACTGCCTGACTCAGCATTGATGTACTTGTCAAAGCGCACAGGATGGCCTCTCACGTGGGTTATCTTGGCCGGGCGAATCACTCCAGAGTCCTCCAAAGGCACTTCATTGTCATGGGAGTCTGGCTCTATGGGAACTACCTGTAATATGCATCATATTGTTATGATAATTAAATATAAATAATATATGTAGATAATGATTAATTGTTGGGTAGGTCAGTAGTACCTAGACATAATAATTGGATGAATGTACCTACATTGATATCTCTACAAACATTGTGAAACACGCAAAACCGATGAAAATAGAAACATTGCTGTTGAGAGATCAGAGCTCGCCTAAATGTGAGACTTTGAAGTGTAAAACTGTAAAGTTATCAAACTTTTGCAAAATAAATTAAGTATGTAGGTATGTGTTTGAAATAAATTTACAACTGTTAAATAAATCTAAAACAAACCCAAAATTATAATAGTTTGGAGGTCTTCTTGTGTGGTGGATTAGGTGTCTCTGCCAGGCTCCTGTCACTGGGAACAAATGAACCAGCATTCTAAAATGAAATATGATTTCAAGCAGAAACTCATAGAGATATTGCCTTGACAGTTGTCTCTGTCTGACACATATGCTTCAAATTCACGCCCTGATCCCAAATGAGAAAGATGTATTTTGTAAGCTTCTTTTACATGCAAACTTTCAAAAAAATACGCTAGATGGCAAGTAATCATTAAAGTGAGGGTAGGTAGTTTTTTTTTAAATTCAAATTTTGTTCCAATCAAAACATGTGACAGTAGAAATTTGTTGTCTGTGTTTAATGGCGTCTGCTGAAAAAAATGACAAAAATAACCTTTTGTTTTTCAAACAATTACAGAAAAAATGCGCTTTTTCATTCAGTGATTGGACATTTTTATGAAGTGTTTAATTTTTACAAGAACTGCGTCTACCGTAAGCGGTATTGGAAATCCACGTAAGTTGCAGTTTATCTTATATTTTTTAATGTGCATGTAATATGTCATTGATTTTGTAAAATGTTTAAGAAATAACATTTGGTCGACACTTAATTTTGAAAAACGCTTGCATTTAACACCATGGCTTGGATTCAATTGTCATGGACGGTGTAAGATAGTATTTTCCGTTTTGCTATTTTTGTCTTATTTAAATCTTAGTACCAGCAAGTTTATTAGCCTTCATAAGAAATAAGAGCGTTTTTATGGGAGCGAGGAAACTTCCATTGAATTTCACATCGATGAGATTAGCAAAAACAATATTATCTTAGACCTTCCTTATTTCTCGCAAATTTTGAACCCATTAACTAATTCTTATTTTTTTATTTATGTTTCAGAAATCGATTCTTCCAATTCCCACAATTTTCATCATACTTCCAGTCAGCCACTGAAAACGAGCAACCCCATAAAAATACCACCACGCCGTGAAAGCGAAACGTCGGCAGATAAAAAAGTTGCAAATGGACCATGGTCTGACCTGCAATTACACAGAAGGAATACATCAGATAAAACAGATCATGAAAGTGAATGTGAAAGTGTAAAATTTTATTTAAAAACTGTTTGGTTTTACTACGAGTTATTAGGTTAAATGGAAACTGTGGGTAAAACCATCAATAGGTTAGAAATACAACTGTGTAAAATAAATAGTTTGAGTATTATAATGAGAAAACATTGAACTATTTTCTCCAAAAGACGTTGCAAACTGTCCAAAAATAATTGTTTCAAGTTTATACCATAATATTATATTCAATTTATTCTTCATAGGCATAAAAAAAACGCAACTAAACTACACATATTGTGTAACTTCTTGCCGCGTTATCCCCGAAGGGGTCGCATGTGGCGAGTGGAACCTATTTATTTTTACAGGTAAGGGGGTCGGCCTTACGCCAACTTCTTCAGTTGAAGTGGGGGCTTCCCAGCTCCCGAGAGGGCTGGTTCTCATTTCTGGTTAAGGCTGAGTAAACCTTGCCGGTATTTTGATTTGAGGTTTGAAATAAACACCGAAACGGATAATCATTTCTGACACCCCGCCTCGGTGGGATTCGAACCCCATCTCACGGCATGGAATGCAAGCACTCTACCAACTGAGCTATCTAAAATATCATTTATTAATGTAATCACGTATCAATAACAATAATGTATCACCCGTAATGTAAAAAATGGTTTACTTTGCCAATGTCACCTCTGTTTCAGGGAAGGTCGGCAAGAGTTGCAGGGCTTATGTTCACTTGAGATTGGGTTTTTATATTGTAGGTCCACATGCGGCATGTGTTAGCGCAAAATTGTACATGTCTGCTTGTGGGAATACGTTTAATATGAATCTTAAATGATACATATCTTTGCAGCTTAGATTTAGATTTAGATTTTAGAATGTACAAGCTTTATTTCATTGTAAATTTGTATTATAATTCACTCCTTAAAATGTTAATAAAAAATATATCTTTGTAATAAAACGTTGTTTTTCTTGTGAAACAAGTATGGCAGAAACAAAAAATATATTTTTTAAGAAGAAGAAGAAGTCCCCAGGGGGGGTTTTGTACGAAAACCTTACGCCCCGAAACATAGATGACTCTTCACTATTTTCATATACCTTGCTTTTCCTACATAATGCACTGAAACAGGGTTCAGTGGCACATCTATAATACATACTGCCACTTTTGCACATGGAACCACTAATAGGGTTTTTATCTTGTCCCAAGTATTTTTAATGGTTACTTACAAAGTGCAGTGCCCTGAGTATAAAACATTGTGTTTGATGTCACCTCAGTAGCTTAAATAAAAAATGTATGGAATGAATGGTTCCACGACAAAATGTCCATTGACAGAATGTCCACCGACATAATGTCCACGGACAGAATGTCCCCCCGACAAAATGTCCACCCGACCAAATGTCCACCGACAGAATGTCCACCGACAGAATGTCCACCGACATAATGTCCACCGATACAATGTCCACCGACAAAATGTCCACCCGACAAAATGTCCACGCGACAAAATTTCCACCGACAGAATGTCCCCCGACAGAATGTCCACCGACAGAATGTACACCGACAGAATGTCCCCCGACATAATGTCCACCGACATAATGTCCCCCGACAGAATGTCCCCCGACCGAATGTCCCCCGACAGAATGTCCACCGACAGAATGTCCCCCGACAGAATGTCCACCGACTGAATGTCCACCGACAAAATGTCCACCGACAGAATGTCCACCGACAGAATGTCCCCCGACAGAATGTCCACCGACTGAATGTCCACCGACAAAATGTCCACTAGATTTATCGTCCACCGATGAATTGTGAAATAACTGATAATATTCACTTTCAGTTAAATATTAATATTTGTATGAGTCCAGATCCGGGATGTCTCACACAGCTCTAACAGGAGACTAGTAAACGTCATTTTTTTATGTCCTAACATACTTCTTTCATTTCATCCAGAGTCATAACATTTCTCATACAAGCTCTCCTTTTATTATAAATAATAATATAAGTAAGAAATCTGAGAAGTAATAAATATTCTTTAACTTAGGTTTTTACGAATCTTTTGCTACCTTGATAAACTTCTTTGAAACACTTGCAGAGACAGTTACTTTTCTTCACTACGTTACGTTGTGATTAGGTTTTATATTGTGAGTTCACATGCGGCATGTTTCAGCGCGAACTTAAAGGTGTCTGCTTGTGGGAATACATTATATAAATCTTAAATGTAATATATCTTGCAACTAAGATTATAGATACTGCAGATTTTACATGTTTCACAAAAATATGGACTCTCATAAATTATAAAATAATACAGGATTAAAAATCAAAGGAAAGAGCCGGTGTATTATGATCACTGAGAACGTGGCTGGACGATGGGATTCCAATGATAAGGGATCTCAAGATAAGAGATACTAAAGTGGTTAACTCTATGGAGGCTCCACATTCAAAGTAACTCATCATCATCATCATCATTGGCACGACAATCCGGGGTGGGTCTAGGCCTTCCTCAGCAACTGCTGCCAGCGCTGTCTATCCAACGTCTTCCTCCTCCAGTCCCACATTCCCACTGCACGGCAATCCGCCACCACTCCATCCAGCCATCTTGAACGTGGTCTTCCCACTGTCCGGCGTCCCTCCGGGTTCGTCACACAATCGTCTTCTCCAGGCTCCAATGGTCCATTTGCTGAATGTGCCCCAGCCAATGTAGTCTGTTGACCTTTATTAAGTGGAACACAAGCATTAACCAAAGACCGGTCTCTAAAAGATCCATACAGCCTTACAGCAACTGGGTCTTGCTTGAGTATTGGCACTTTGTAGCGACGACCAAGCTCGTACACCTCTGCGGCACTACAACATGTGTCATGGACCCCTAGAGTCTCTTGAATCTAAGGAGTCTTCCGCACAGGATTTCTTTAAAAAAAATTGCAACTTTTCATGAAAATTAAACTTACGGTAATGATCAAAAAATGGGGAAACCGTAGATACGAGTATTATCATTACGATAAGTGGAAATACGTTGGGTGTCAGGCATGATTTCCTTTTTCGATTTTGTTTTCGCCAAGCAAAGGCCGGCAAAGTTAGGTCAGCTTTCATATGAAATGTGAACCTGATTCCTCGGAATTACAGAGACCTCCACTTAGAAAATAGGCGGGCTCCTTGACTGATAGATTGGTATACGTGGCTGACCACCCGTGCTGTAAAAATCGGTTCACTTTTGCCAATGCCACCCCGGTTTCAGGAAGTTTCAGGAAGGCGGCAGGAGTTGCAAGATTTATGATCATGTGAGGTTTTGTAAATTTGTATGCACGCATGCAGAATGTGTACGCGCGAAACTACATGTGCCTGTCTGAGGGCATGCATTAAATATGACCCTTAAATGTTAACATATCTTTGCAGCTTTAATTATAGATGGCGGTCCAGGCACTTTACCCACCTCCACCCACCAAGTTCATACAACTCATGCGGAGTCGCTTCACTTGGTGATACTTCACTTGTAATGTTTTTTTTGGTGGCGGAAGTCCTTCCCGTTGAAGTTAATCAGCTAAAGTTACTCTACTCAAGAAAGGAAAAAGAGAATCCTCAAATCAGGGGCTAACGCATGACTCTAAGAAGTCCCACCCTCCCCAGAACGTCGAGGTTACTGAAGCTAATGTGCCTGACGGGAGCCCTTCATCGACGTGTATCGAACGAGCTGCCATCCGCGCTATTCCATTATACTTCCCGGCCAGGACATTAGTACTTCGAGTATCATTGCGTCAACTCACCTCGATTTGGAAAATCAACTAAAAGCGCCATCTTGTAAGAAGACCGTTAAGGCTTTTATTTAACGCACGCTCAAAGGATCACACGTGTAAGTTCACACTTATACATGCTGCATTTTACTAGCAAAATAAACCAAACCTTACATGCTAATACGCCCTCCGCATATGAACTTACAATATAAATACTCAAATCTCAAGGGAACAAAAGGCCTGCAGCTCTTGCCGACCATCTAAAAACAGGGGTGACATTTACAAAGGAAACTATTTTTACAGTATGTGTGGTCAGCCTCATACCAAGCTATCAAGAGAGATAATACCTTGAGGCTACGTCATTGACATATTAATACATAGACTACGTGTTCCATACAAAAGAAACGACGAAATATGGAGCCAACTCTAGAAGGGTCAAATGACAAATTCAAATATTGGTCACACAGTGTCTACACATGTAGTACACAAAAAAATCATTTTTTGCATCTTGAGCCGGGCACGTTTGTGTTGAATACTTTATTGTCCATCTGACAGATGTTTTTTACATTGTATGCGAAGACAGTATATCTTTGTCTTGCTCTGCCGACACGATGTACCAATGGGTGCTATAAAACGAATGACGAATGAAACGAATAAATTTCTGTACACACATATATGGTTTTTACGCGATGTTATATGATTAGTTCAAGCCAATGACACCAAAATCCATTTGTGTACAGAACTTTTACGATCAAAATGCTCACAGATCGCCCTGGCAAAAAAATATTACCAGAGCCGATTCAGGGTACGAATAAATAATAAAAACAAAAAAGATTTTCATATTTAATTATTTAAAATCCAAATATAACTTGTATATGGTTACGGGACGAGTAAAATTAATCGGTGCGACGACAAAATGTACATTGATAGAATGTCCACCGACATAATGTACACGGACAAAATGTCCCCCTGACAAAATTTCCACCCGACCAAATGGCCACCGACAAAATGTCCACCGACAGAATGTCCACCAACAGAATGTCCATCGACACAATGTTCACGGACGAAATGTCCACGTGACAAAATGTCTACGCGACGAAATGTCTACGCGACAAAATGTCCACCGTCATAATGTACACGGACAAAATGTCCCCCTGATAAAATTTCCACCCGACAAAATGTCCACCGACAAAATGTCCCCCGACAGAATGTCCACCAACAGAATGTGCATCGACACAATGTCCACGGACAAAATGTCCACGCGACAAAATGTCCACGCAACAAAATGTCCACCGACATAATGTGCACCGATACAATGCCCACGGACAAAATGTTCACCCGACAGAATGTCCACCCGACAAAATGTCCACCGACATAATGTCCACCGATACAATGTCCCCGCGACAAAATGTCCACCGACATAATGCCCACCAATGCAAATACAAAATACCAAACAAATACAATGCCCACGGACAAAATGTTCACCCGACAGAATGTCCACCCGACAAAATGTCCACCGCCATAATGTCCACCGCCATAATGTCCACCGATACAATGTTCCCGCGACAAAATGTCCACCGACATAATGCCCACCAATGCAAATACAAAATACCAAACAAATACAATGTCCACGGACAAAATGTCCACCCGACAGAATGTCCACCGACACAATGTCCACCGATACAATATCCACGGACAAACATGTCCTCCGACAAAATGTCCACCCACAAAATGTCCACGGAAAGAATTTCCACTGACATATGTCTCACAGACATAATGTCCACCGATACAATGTCCACGGACAAAATGTTCACCCGACAGAATGGCCACCCGATAAAATGTCCACCGACATAATGTCCACCGATACAATGTCCACGGACAAAATGTCCACGCAACAGAATGTCCACCGACATAATGTCCACCGATACAATGTCCACGGACAAAATGTCCACCCGACAGAATGTCCACCAACACAATGTCTACCGATACAATGTCCACGGACAAACATGGCCCCCGACAAAAGGTCCACCGACAGAATGTCAACCGACAGAATGTCTATCGACAGAATATTCACGGAAAGAATGTCCACTGACATAATGTCCCACCGACATAATGTCCACGCGACAAAATGTCCACCCACAAAATGTCCACGGAAAGAATGTCCACTGACATATGTCCCACCGACATAATGTCCACTGATACAATGTCCACGGACAAAATGTTCACCCGACAGAATGTTCACCCGACAAAATGTCCACCGACATAATGTCCACCGATACAATGTCCACGCGACAAAATGTCCACCGACATAATGTCCTCCGATACAATGTCCACGCGACAAAATGTCCACCGATACAATGTCCACGGGCAAAATGTCTACCCGATAGAATGTCCATCGACACAATGTCCACCGATACAATGTCCACGGACAAACATGTTCCCCGACAAAATGTCCACCGGCAGAATGTCAACCGACAGAATGTCCACCGACAGAATGTCCACGGAAAGAATGCCCACCGACATATGTCCCACCGACATAATGTCCAACGATATAATGTCCATGGACAAAATGTTCACCCGACATAATGTCCACCGGCAGAATGTCAACCGACAGAATGTCCACCGACAGAATGTCCACGGAAAGAATGCCCACCGACATATGTCCCACCGACATAATTTCCACCGATACAATGTCCATGGACAAAATGTTCCCCCGACATAATGTCCACCGACAGCATGTGCATTGTCATTATTTTGAGTACAGCCCTGGGCGCTGTTGTCCCTTTCTTACACACGCTGGAACACTATCTATCTAGTGAACGCGCTCCTCTAGCACGCGACTGTTAATAATTCGTTCAAAATATAAATAAAACGTTAATTAGCATATAAAAAACATAAAATTACTTGTGAAATGTGATTCCATCCACTTTTTAATTTTTTTCGGACCTATTTTTGAATCCTCTCACTCAGAAAACCATTTTTATTGAGATGTTAACGATCCGAGCGCTGACGAAGTAATGAGGGCAAAACCGAGCATTACAATTTCACGCGGATCGAGGTTCAGCGCTTCAGTCCAAAAAATAGGCGACATTATTTTGGTCTGGACTTCATCTCTATACCTTTATAACTCTATGGGCTACGTTTTACTTTTCATCTTTTTCACCTTCCCTTTGGAATGATATTAATGAACATATTATTTTAAATATAATATTATTTTAACCTAGCTTACATCGACTTAAAAAAACGCAGGTACTCTCTCAAAAATAGTGAAAAAGTTACCGGTGTCCATTCATATAACCTAGACAAAAGATCCTTTCAAGTTTCGGGATTACCGAAGCGGGCGGCGGCGGTCATTCAAATGCCAGATTACAGATTTCCCGTTATGATGAAGATAAGACAACAGTTTTATCTTAAAACTTTTAGATGAATGCCGAGTTAAGTAAATATTATAATTTTAAATGTACACTGTTTTGAATATTTTTCGTGTGAGCGTTTTTCGTGAATGAACCAGAAATAAAACTCTTGGTTGTCAATCTTTGGCTTGCAGTCGTTTCTACTGACTTGGATTATAAAAACATAACATCAAGTATTTTTTCAACTAACAATAAAGAAAAATGCATGATAAAAAAGCATTCATTTTTGGGAAACATCGACACTATAGTTTAACGGATTAACTCCATGCGATAATGCTTTAGTTCCGTTTGTATTGAATGATTATTAACACAAACAGCGCCATGTATAGTAGTCATATTCTTACATAATATTTGATAAACGTTAAATTTGTATTTCTAGAAGCAAAGCTATTACAGCACTCTTAAATATATTGAAGATCATACTGATATTATAGATATTGGATACCAGATTCTCTTACCGAATGGTAATTTTCTCAATTAAGTTGGAAAGATGGTTTAAAAAAATTACAATTAATATACTTTTCATTCTGTTAACGACTCAGTATAAGACTGCGGACCACTAGCTAAGAAACTCTGCATTAGAAAAGGAATGGAAGAATTACATTGAGTCTTTAAAATTGCTCCAAACAAAAAGTGTAGTTAAACAATGGAAGAGCTTAAAAGCACCTTGGAATTTAAAATTTTTAATCCGGTGTACCTGTTTGTTTTGGGTCGGCATATAACATTTCGGCAAAAATATTTAAGAAGTTATTATGCTTATCTACAACCTATGCGAAAATTAGAAATGTAGCATATGCTACAGGTACCATAAAAATATTAAAAGAAGTACGATTCAAATGTATGCATATTTGCAAGATAGATTATATGTAAGCGATCTAAGGAGTTGAGCTTATGTAAAAAAAATGCATTTAATGTACACATATAGTGAACCTTCTGGCCACGTTTCCTACACAGGTTTTGCGAGGCCGGCCTTTTCAGATTCAAAAATGTTCGGGCCTAAAATCTAATCTAATCTAAATCTAAGCTGCAAAGATATGTATCATTTGAGATTCATTTTAAATGCATTCCCAAAAGCAGACACGCATAATTTCGCGCTCACACATGCCGCATGTGGACTCACAATATAAAAAAACCCAATCTCAAATGAACTTCAACTATTGTCGACCTTACCTGAAATAGGGGTGACATTGGCAAAGTGAACCATATTTTACAATATGGGTGGTCAGCCTCATTGGGAATAAACACCCACTGACTCAAAATCTTCATTTAAAAAGCAAGTACCACTTCGTTATAATGGAAATTGAATGCTTTTACTATATTGATAGACTATGTTTAAGCAAATAATAGTATGTTTTATCCCCAAACGTGGATTATTATCGCATGAACAAGTATTATACATAGTTTTTTTTACCTCGTTAGTGAATAGTCATCAACTAATTAAACCTAACTAGGCATTTCAATAATTAATAAATTTGTAAATAGACATCAGATGGTTAAAATTTAGTCCAAAGTTTGTACGTAAGTCAATGGAAACACAATAATAATAATAATAATAATCTAAGTTGCAAGGATATATTCATTCAAAGCTCTCAGATGTAAGCCCACAAACAAACACGTGTAGTTCGCGCTTACAAATGCTGATTGTGTACTTACAAATAAAATCCAAACCTCAAATGAACATAAGTCCTGCAACTCTTGCCGACATTCCCTGAAACAGGGGTGACATTGGCAAAGTGAACCATTTTTTACAGTATGGGTGGTCAACCTCATACCAACCTATAAGTCAAGGAATACGAGTAATAAATAACATTTAAGTATAAAGAAAAAACAACAAAACCTTAAAAATCTATACAAAAAAAACGCATGAATGTGGATATAAGTAAATGTAATTGTTACTATGTGTACCTACTCATATATTTTTGCTTTGTGTTTTGCTTATGTGTAAGTTTTCTATCGATTCGTAATTCTTAAATACTGTTTTTTTAATTAAAATTTCATTTATCACCTCATTTATCACCGCGAAATTATACATATCTGCTTGTGAGAATGCATTTAATATAAATCTTAAATGATATATGTCTTTGCCGCTTAGATTAGATTAGATTAGATTACCATATTTTTTGTAAAGGTAATATTCCTCGTCTTATAGGTTGGTATGAGGCTGACCACCCATACTGTAAAAATGGTTCACTTTGCCAATGCCACCCTTGTTTCAGGGAAGGTCGGCAAGAGTTGCAGGGCTTATGTTCATTTGACATTGGGTTTTTATATTGTAGGTCCACATGCGGCATGTGTGAACGTGAAATTATGCGTGTCTGCTTGTAGGAATGCATTTAATATGATTTTATATTTTTATCGGCCGTCAATGCTAACCTTTTTATTTACAATTAGCATACTCTATAATTTACTCAAATATTTTTTAAATGTAAAAATAAAGATTTGTTACTCATCATTAACACTCTCGCACTTGAATTGGCATAAACAATACTGTATCATCACCCCGTAATAATGATAATCTGTAATTTATTATTATATTAAATAAATAAACACAGTTTTAATTCACTTTTTAAAATTTTATTGTTCTCTATACTTTCGTTTATGTCCTATTGTCCTGAAGATGCTTTATAGGCGAAAGTACTATACCACAATACAATTTTAAAAAGTGAATTAAAATTGTGTTAATTTATTTAATAAACAATGGACTTTCACTGTATAAACCACCAAACCCTTAAAAATATAATCTGTAATGTTGATTTGTATGCTGGCGGCTTATTTGTGCGTAACTTTAGGTTATTATACTTATTGACTTTTTTTGTGAAGATTTCTTTATAGGGGTTTTTTATTGTTACATACCTGAACTGTAACTGTTACTCTGTCACCATTCCACTAGGGGTGGTCAGAGACTCTGCAGAGTTGCCTCCATTTTTTCCTATCCTGACATATCTCTTTCAATTCATCCATATCTATCACCTTTTTCTTGCATTTTCTTCTTTTACGCTCACTTTGTATAACCCATTCATTCACAATCTCCTCAATCTGATCCCTCCATATTTTTCTCTGTCGTCCTTTCCCTCTTTTTCCTTTCACACTTTCATTGTACACATACTTTGTCAGTCTATCATCATTCATTCTTTCCACATGCCCAAACCATCTCATCACATTCTGTCGTACTTAACTTTCACATCCTCTTTCAAATTACATTCTTTTTTTACCCATTCATTCCTAACTCTATCCCTCAGAGTTTTTCCTGGCATGCTTCTCAAATGCTTCATTTCCACCGTACATACATACCTGAATGTTATTAATTACTTGCATTCCTTGACTTTGAGGTTGATATGAAGCTATCCATCTATACGGTAAAAAATGATTAAATTTACCATGTCACCCCTGTTTCAGGGAAGGTCGGCAAAAGTTGGTTAGTGTATGTTCATTTGGGTTTGGATTTCAAATTTTAAGTACACATGCAGCATTTGTAAGCGCGAACTTACACGTGTGTGTTTGTGGGCATGCATTAAATATGAATATGAAATGTTAATGTATCTTTAGAGCTTAGATTATGTGTAAAACAAAAGCGATATGTTGCAGACAATCTTGTATCATCAGCTTTATTTTGTGAAAAATATGAAGCAAATAGATAAAGGTGTAAGTACCTACCTACTAGTGAATTTTTTTCCTCTCCAACTGTCCTCATCACTCATATTAAATGCAAACCCACGCTTACAAACGCTACATGTTTACTTACAAATTAAAAACAAAACCTGAAATGAACACAACTCTTGCTGGCCTTCCCTGAATAAGGGGTGACCTTGGCGAAGTGAACTATTTTGTATTTTATGGGTCGTCAACCTCATAACATATTTTCAATTATAATACAGAACACAGTTAAAAACATATATCCTTGTATATTAGGCGAACCGTTATAGGAACTTACATTGTTTTCGAGGTTTCGTTTGCGACGTAGCCAACGTCTTTAAGATAGTGTCTATGTCTTTTGTTTAAGAAATTAAATTATTTTTCCTTCAATATTATTAAAAAAAAATCCTTTCAAATTCTCTAAAAAAAATATATTTTTAAAATTCAATTTCTTCACTCATTAATATTCTTATTTCATATGAGTAGATATACAGCCTTCCGTATATTTATTAAATTTTGTAAAATGTACTGATGTATTTTTTCTTTGTAATAAAAGTTAATTATCAAAACTTGAGGTTATTAAGTTCTACATTTACCCAAAACCTAAATACATAGGTACATACATGTCGTTCTTTCCCGTACGTATAAGAGTTTTGCATACCAACATACAATGCATTGAAATTACCTACAGATATATTCTATTTGGTTGATTGTAACTTGTAAGTGTGTGACCTGTGTATCAATATTATGAATACCAGGTACCTGACCATCATATTCCCAATCCCAACGCACCAGACACGAAAGTACCAATGTTAGCGGTGAAGCTCAAGGGAAGGTGAGTAGGAAAAGTGAAGAAGGGGGGACATGCAAATTCGGATGATTAATTTGGTGAGCTGTTTGTACCTCAAGAGCCCTATGCGACCTTTTTCGTCACTATAAAGCACCAATTTTCAAGCAAGACCCATTTGCTGTAAGACTGGATGGACCTTTGGTAACGGATCTGTTTTTTCATAGTCTAACTTTTTTTTCAACACCCCGCAGACGATATTTCATAAGTAAATATGTGTTCCGCCGCCATTTTATCGGTGGACATTTTGTCGGTGGACATTCTGTCGGTGGACATTCTGTCGATGGGCATTCTGTCGGTGAACATTCTGTCGGTGGACATTCTGTCGGTGGACATTTTGTCGGTGGACATTCTGTCGGTGGACATTATGTTGGTGGACATTCTGTCGGTGGACATTCTGTCGGTGGACATTATGTCGGTGGACATTCTGTCGGTGGACATTATGTCGGTGGACATTCTGTCGGTGGACATTCTGTCGGTGGACATTCTGTCGGTGGACATTATGTCGGTGGACATTCTGTCGGTGGACATTCTGTCGGTGGACATTCTATCGGGGGACATTCTGTCGGGGGACATTTTGTCGCGTGGACATTTTGTCGGGGGGATATTTTGTCCGTGGACATTGTATCGGTGGACATTATGTCGGTGGACATTTTGTCGGTGGACATTTTGTCGGTGGACATTTTGTCGCGTGGACATTTTGTCGGGTGGACATTTTGTCGGTGGACATTGTATCGGTGGACATTATGTCGGTGGACATTCTGTCGGTGGACATTCTGTCGGTGGACATTTGGTCGGGTGGACATTTTGTCGGGGGGACATTCTGTCCGTGGACATTACGTCGGTGGACATTCTGTCAATGGACATTTTGTCGTGACACCGGAATGAATGGCGGCACTCCTAGAGACTTATTTAGTTTTAATACATTCTTTCATTTTACACAATGGAGGGGAGCTTACATAATGTTTTGTACTAGAGGCACTGTACTGTATAAAAAATAATGGCTCTCGATGTCTCTCGAAACAAAATCTAACTTTTTTTGTAATCCGACACCACCTAGGTCGCATACCTGTCGGATTATCGAGGGACAACTGTATTGTATTTGATGGTAAATTATGTCACCTTCTTGGGTCGACTTCTTGAAGACTTGCGCACAGTCTTTACTACTCTGCCATCGTACCCATCCAGGGCTGACCCTGCGCTGGCGCCTCCAGCCTGAGCCCCGGAGTACAAGCCCCCGGTGGGCCCCCTGCCCCCCCCCCCTCCAGTGCTCCCCCCCAAGCCTGCAGCAGCACGGATGTCTCCACCGGCTGTGGCTCCAGCAAACAGCTCTCCTGGAAATACACTTCTACATTATTGTCATGATTAAATATATACCTACACTCAGTAGCGGCTCTAGCTAAATCCTGGGAGAGGGGATGACCTTGTAAGATAGTCTGGTGCTCACCTGGCCATGCACTCCACCAGGGCACCAGCCCACACCTGGTCACCACCATACAGCACACAGGCACAGACACTACATACATATCACCATGCTGGGCACTGTGCAGGACCTCGCCTCTTACCAACTACTTTTTCTACATTTCTTACAGATATTAAATCATGGCATTTATAGACAAACAGGCCTGGCTCGAATCCAGTCACTGCTGATTTCTTTAATGAGTTAACCACCATGTTGAGTCTTACATCTCACCTAAAAATACCTATTATACTGACTGGTGATTTCAATATTCATATAGAAAGGCAAGCTGATCCGCATGCAAAGAAGCTTAACAGACTGCTGGTTGACCACAGCCTCTCGCAGTGGGTCGTATCTCCCACTCACGATGCCGGAGGAACCCTTGACTTGCTCATCACACGCAGCGACTGCACCCCATCATCTACAGCTGTTATCGATGTGGGACTTTCTGACCATCGGCTGATCGTTGCTGGGTTTTGTCTCTCAATTCCATCGCCTCTCTACACTACTATTATTACCAGAAATTGGAAGGATTTCTGCCCCAAAAAATTTCAGTTTCGTCTTGAGAACTCTGTCTTGTGCTCTGACGCCATCTATACTGACCAAAACATAGACCATCTTGTAGGACAGTACAATTCTACACTCAACAACATCCTAGATGAGCTTGCTCCATTCACTTCGAAAACATTGCGAGTGCGTGGCTCTCGACATCTGTGGTTTGACTCCAACTGCAGAGCTGAAAAAGCCAAGGTCCGCAAACTCGAAAGGGTTTACAGGCGACTGAAGACCTCTGTTTCTAAGAATGCTTGGATTTCTGCCCAGAAGTTGTATGTACAACTCATTGAAAAAGTTAAATCTGCTTACTGGAGAGAACAAATTCACACTCACAAAGATAATCCAAGGAGATTATGGCAAGATTTACGGAATGTCATGGAGACACCTAATGCGTCGATGCCCACTAGCCTGAATGCTGAACAATTCAAGACTGCATTCAAGACGAAACTTGATGGAATATCTGCATCCCTTCCATATAGCACTGCGGCCATAGTTGCAACACCATGCTCGATCAAATTTAACACCTTTGCTCGTGTGACTGAGATTGAGCTTAAGAAGACCATCAGCAATTCTCCCACCAAGCATTGTCAGCTGGATCCCATACCCACACGACTGCTCAAAGAGAACCTTGATCTCCTTTTACCCCTGACTGTTAAAATTATGAATATATCTCTGATGCATGGAGTCGTACCGGCATCCTGGAAGATTTCGCATGTCACTCCTCTAATTAAGAAAAATACACTCGACGCTGACGACCCAACCAACTATAGGCCAATTTCAGGCCTCCCCTTTTTATCTAAAGTGCTTGAGCGTACCATTGCATCCCAGCTGATGACTCACCTCGAGAATAACAACTTATTGCAGAAATATCAGTTCGCTTATAGGAAGCATCATTCAACTGAGTCCGCCCTCACAAGGCTGACATCTGACTTAATTGTGGGAGTGGCATCAGGTGACATTGGTTTAGTAATGGTTCTCGACATGAGTGCCGCCTTTGACACTGTCGATCATGAAATGCTTCTTCATTGTCTGGAGTCTGAGTATGGCATCTGTGGTACTGTCATCGAATGGCTGCGCTCGTACCTGTATAATAGAAGGTGGTCCATTAGGCTTAAGTCTGACTCAACCAAAGAAGATCTTGTTTCTCAAGGAGTACCCCAAGGATCAGTCCTTGGTCCAATCCTCTTTATCTTGTACATTGGCTGTATTGATAATATTTTGGAGGAGTGTGGCATGCGAAGCTATGCATATGCTGATGATCGTGTCCTCGTTGGTTTTTGCAGTCCCGACAAAAAAGACGATCTTTTGGCCAGGACCACCCATTGCTTGGAAAGACTCACAAACGTTATGGCCTATAGACGTCTCAAACTGAATCCAACCAAGACTGAGTTCATGTGGGTCGCCTCTCCGGGTCGGCAGCACCTCTTGGGTACTCAGCCAATCTTTTTCTCTGGTGCAAGCATAATACCATCCTCCACCATATCCGTCCTTGGTGTCTTACTAGACGGAGCACTATCGATGGAGGCACAAGTGTCCAGGACAGTGAGCACAGCTTTCTTCTATATCCGCCAATTGAGCCTCATCTCAAGATGTTTGCCTGTGGATGCTGTCAAAAGCCTCGTAGCTGCTTTCGTCGTCTCCCGATTAGACTACTGCAATATCATATATGCTGGACTACCGCAGAAATTGTTTGATCGGCTACAAATGGCTTTCAATGCTGCTGCCAGGGCAATTTTTCGACAGGGAAAGAGCTGTCATATTTCGCCACTGCTGAGAGAACTGCACTGGCTGAGGGTCCGAGAGAGGGCGGAATTTAAGTTGTGTCTCACTGTACATAGGGCCCTGAACGGCACTGCACCCCCATGTCTCGCTGAGCTATGCTCTGTCGATGGGACTTCAAAAAGACCACTACGCTCTGCCCTTACTGCTGTCAACAAGGTTGTAGTGCCCAATAGAGCAAACACATCAAACTTTGCAGACAGAAGCTTTGCGGTGGCCGGGCCGGTGGCCTGGAACAATTTACCCATCGGTGTTCGCGCGAACCAGCCTACCACCACCTTCAGAAAGGAACTGAAGACACTACTTTTCTCGAGAAGCCATGGCGCCCTTGAGATGGTCCTGGACCATTAAATGGCGCCACAGGAAAGAAATCATCCATCATCATCATCATCAAAAATAGAAATCACAACACAATTATACGAAATCAGAACAAAATTATTGGAACAAAATTATTGGAAAGAAGAAGTAAAAAATAAATTAAAAAAATCAAAATTGTATACCTACCTACCTACCTGTAATACCTACCTAACAACATGGCAGAAGACGTAAAGTGGACAATTTACACATTTATATGGACAATATTTTTTCTGTTTTAATTTTATGTTTTATAGCTGTATTTTTTTATTTGTATTTTTAAACTCACTTTAGTTCTTAACATTTTGTTTTGTAGCAATGGCCACCAACAATAATTTTAAATCTGTACATTGTGGAAATGCCACCACTAATTTTCATAGAAAGAATGAATGGGTTTTCGGGACATGGAATGTAAGGAAGATGAATGATTGCAAGGAGAAAGAAATTATGAATGTAATGAAAGAGAAACGAATAAAAGTAATGGGTGTGACAGAAACAAAAATGAAACGGAATGGTGAGAAAGTATTAGCGAATGGTGAATTGTATATTTGGTCAGGTGTGGAAGATGGGAATGAAAGGCAGGGTGTAGGTGTGATTGTGAGTGAGTGTGTGAAGGGATGCATAGCGGGTTACCAAAGAATTTCTCCCAGGATTTTGGTTGTTAAATTCAAAATTAACAGTTTGAAACTTTTCTTGGTGACCTGTTATGCTCCTGTTGATTCAGAGTGTATGGAGGTGAGAATGAGTTTTTGGAATGAGCTGAATGCGGTTGTGCATGAAAGGAAGAAGAATGAAAACATTGTAATTTTAGGTGATATGAATGGATGGATAGGTGCGCAGAGGGATGAATGTTTGAAAATTATTGGTCCTGGTGGGAGAGGTGTAGTCAATGATAATGGGCGACATCTGATTGCTTTGTGTGCGGAGCACAGTCTTTTTGCATCGAATACTTGGTTTCGGCATAAGGATGTGCATCTGTACACGAGGCAGATTGTGGGAAGTAGCACAATCATTGACTACATCTGTGTGGATGAAAGACTGAGAGGAGCCGTAAGAGATAGCCGTGTCTACCGCGGGCCTGAAATAGGCAGTGATCACTATCTCTTATGTGCTAAAATAATGCTTGGTGAAGTAAGAAAGAAGAAACGCAAGAAGCAAGTAAGAATGACTAGAATAAAAGTAGAAAGGCTGAATGAAGAAAATGTGAAAGAGAAGTATGTATCAGAGCTCCACAAAATTTTAAGTGTAAATGAACTTGAGAAGAATGTGTGTGGAAAAGATATTGAAAGCATGTGGAAAGATCTGAAGGAAGGAATGATTGAATGTGCTAAAAAAGTATGTGGGGTAACGAAAGGTGGAAAATTGAAAGGAGATGCCTGGTGGAATGATAGAGTGAAAGAAGCTGTGAAAGTTAAGAAAAAGTGTTATGAAAATTGGCTGAATGATAGAAATGATAGAAAGCTAGAAGACGAATATAAGATAGCTAAGAGAATGGCAAAGACTATAATTTATAAAAGCAAGATGAATGAACAAAGAAAGATTGATGAAAGGATTAACAAAAGTTTCACCGACAGTAAGAAGGAATTTTGGAGGTGGATCAATGCGGATAGAAATAAATCTTCTGCATTGACCACTCCGGGAGTCAAAAGTGCTGCCGGTGAGATGGTATGGGAGAATGAAGAAGTATGCAAGAGATGGAAGAACTATTTTCAAGAAATTTTTGGCCAGGGTGAAAGAAGAATTTATGAACAGACAGATGAAGAGAATGAATTGAAGATTTTGAAAGAAGAAATGAAAGTGTCTATTTCACGTCTGAAGAATGGGAAGTCTGCTGGGTTTGATGGTATAAATGGTGAAATGTTGAAAGCAGGAGGTGAATGTGTGATAGATTGGATGTTTGAATTATGTAAGCTTTGTGTGAATGCAGGAGTAGCACCGATGGATTGGAGGAAGGCAGTCATTGTTCCCATTTACAAAGGTAAAGGGGACAAAAAAGACTGTCAGAACTTCAGACCAATCAGTCTACTCAGTATACCAGGAAAAGTCTTCTGTAAGGTGATTATAAAAAATGTGATTCTGACTACTAGCAAAAGGGTTTCCGATATACAGTCCGGCTTTATGGCCGGTAGAGGCTGTGTTGATCAGATTTTCACTCTACGACAACTTGTTGAAAAACAATTGTCGGTGAGGGGGAAACTATTCACGGCCTTTGTGGATCTGGAAAAGGCTTTTGACTCAGTGGACAGAGGTATGTTGTGGGATGTTTTGAAAGCATACGGAGTGAATGGAGCTCTACTCAATGCGGTGCATGCGAACTATGAGAATAGTATGGCCTGCATTCGTATTGATGGTGAGTATAGTGAATGGTTTGAAGTTTTTAAGGGTGTAAGGCAAGGATGTGTGATGAGCCCATGGCTATTTAACATAGTCATGGACAAGTGTGTTCGAGATGCTAGACTTGATGATTGTGGATTAATGATAGGAGAGAGCAAAGTAAGCGTTCTACTGTATGCGGATGATGCAGTCCTTGTATCTGATTCAGCAGTGGAATTGCAAATGATGCTCTCTAGATTGAACAAAGCTTTGAAAGGTAATAATTTGAAGTTGAATGCAAGAAAGACGAAAGTTTTGATTTTTGAAAGAGATGATGAAAATATGAATTATGAATTTAAAATTAATGGAATGAATGTTGATGTTGTAAATGAGTTTGTATATTTGGGAAGTAAGTTTGAAAAAGATGGAAGAATGGCCGGTGAATTTGAAAGAAGAATAATGAAAGGCAGGTGTGTACTGGGTGCGACCGCTTGCATCGCCAGGAACCAAAATCTCTCAAAAAATGTTAGATTGGCGGTGCACGGTGGTATACTAGTGCCAACCTTGATGTATGGAAGTGAAGCCTGGACGGTGAGTGAAAGGGAAATTAGTAAAGTCCATACAGTAGAAATGGACTATCTAAGAAGTATGATTGGGAAAAAACGAAGTGACAGGGTGAGGAATGATTTTGTAAGAGAAGAATGTGGTGTAAGGGAAAGTGTGAAAGTGAAGATTAAAAGAAGTATGTTAAGATGGTTCGGGCATTTGGAGAGAATGAGTGATGAAAGATTGACGAAAAAAGTTTATGTTGCTAGAATAGATGGATGTCGTGGTAGAGGAAGACCGAGAAAAGTATGAAAGGATCAAATTTCAGAAATAGCGAATGAATGGGATATCCAGAGTCATAATAAAAGGAGGACTTGTATGAAAAAAGTTATGACTCTGGATGAAATGAAAGAAGTATGCAAGGACAGGAAGAAGTGGCGGCTAATCTGCAATGTTGATTTCTAATGTTGGTGTATTCATTTGCTACATTTTTTTGCATAGGAAATTTTTGACTTTTTTTGTATAGATTTCTTTGTAAGGTTTTGTTCTTTTTTATATTTAAATGTAATTTATTATTCATATTCCTTGACTTATAGGTTGGTATGAGGCTGACCACCCATACTGTAAAAAATGGTTCACTTTGCCAATGTCACCCCTGTTTCAGGGAAGGTCGGCAAAAGTTGTGGGGCTTATGTTCATTTGAGGTTTGGATTTTATTTGTAAGTACACATTCAGCATTTGTAAGCGCGAACTACACTTGTTGGTTTGTGGGCATACATCTGAGAGCTTTAAATGAATATATCCTTGCAACTTAGATTATAGATTATAGATTATAGAACAGTATCAACATAGGCAAAACTGCAGGTACGCAATCAATAATAACTGGCATTTGATTACTTAAAAACATTTCATTCAACAAGATTCTAAAGAAAACGAGATGTTTTCTTTTAAATTAGCTACCTCTTTGGTAAGGAATTTCTGACAAATCGGACTTACGATGCTTGAAAACGCGTCAGACTGAAAAAATATTATAAATTTTAGTGTAATATCACGTCACGTGTAGCCAACCGGGAATCCCAGTAACACAACAATAATATTACTTCTGATTTGTACCAAAGTGTTATAAGTATGTTGGTACGTACCTCGGTGACACTGGGCTCTCTCCCCGCCGATCTGTGAAGACAGTTTAAGTGCGCATGCGCAAACGTATGTACTTGCTATGGACCCAACTCACAGATAAGCTCTGCTCACCCATACATACAAAAAAAACCATAGGGTTTACGTTCGGTATCCCCGACTTTACGAACCGTCAGCTCGTGTATGTCTGGCGCAGGCGCAGAAGGAACGGGAGGAAGTCCCCCCCCATCGTACATACATCTCATTACATAGCGAAGACCTGAACTTTAAAATATAATCGCGCTATGTAGAAATTTCACACTAAAGATGAATGATTTAGAAAATATTCCAGTTTATTTCTCGGATCCCATTTTCAATAAGTTAGCATTGACATTGTGGAGATTCAGTTTAAACTGATAAAGTAAAAAGAAAGCACAAAAATGCATTTTATTTTTACTTTGTTATTTTAGTGGATAGGTACTTATTTTTCCTATTTCATACATAGGGATAATCCCCTTCGTCCCCTAATGACGCACCGCCACTGTATACACTTCAAAGCAAGTCTAAGGAGAATATCCAGTAACAATCATTTCTTAGTTGTGCATTTTGTTTTGGACAAAAGGCTTTGAGCTATAATAATATCTATAATCTAAGTTGCAAGGATATATTCATTCAAAGCTCTCAGATGTATGCCCACAAACAAACACGTGTAGTTCGCGCTTACAAATGCTGATTGTGTACTTACAAATAAAATCCAAACCTCAAATGAACATAAGCCCTGCAACTCTTGCCGACATTCCCTGAAACAGGGGTGACATTGGCAAAGTGAACCATTTTTTACAGTATGGGTGGTCAGCCTCATACCAACCTATAAGTCAAGGAATATGAGTAATAAATAACATTTAAGTATAAGAAAACAACAAAACCTTAAAAATAAATCTATACAAAAAAAGTAAAAAATGTCTTATGCAAAAAATGTAGCAAGCCAATAAGCCAACATTAAAAATCAGCATTGCAGATTAGCCACCACTTTTTCCTGTCCTTGCATACTTCTTTCATTTCATCCAGAGTCATAACTTTTTTCATACAAGCTCTCCTTTTATTATGACTCTGGATATCCCATTCACTCGCTATTTCGAAAATTTGGTCCATCCATACCTTTCTCGGTCTTCCTCTTCCACGACATCCATCAATTCTTGCAGCATATACTTTATTCGTCATTCTTTCCTCATTCATTCTCTCCAAATGTCCAAACCATCTAAGTATACTTCTTTTAATCTTTACTTTCACACTTTCTCTTACACCGCATTCCTCTCTAACAAAATCATTCCTCACCCTATCACTCCGTCTTTTTCCAATCATACTTCTTAAGTAATCCATTTCTACCGTATGGACTTTACTAATCTCACTTTCACTCACCGTCCAGGCTTCACTTCCATACATCAGAGTGGGCACTAGTATACCACCGTGCACCGCCAGTCGAACATTTTTTGAAAGATTCTGGTTTTTGGCGATGCTAGCGGTAGCACCCAGTACGCACCTGCCTTTCATTATTCTTCTTTCAAATTCACCGGTCATTCTTCCATCTTTTTCAAACTTACTTCCCAGGTATACAAACTCATTTACGACATCAACATTCATTCCATTAATTTTAAATTCATAATTCATATTTTCATCATCTCTTTCAAAAATCAATACTTTCGTCTTACTTGCATTCAACTTCAAATGGTTACCTAACAAAGCTTCATTCAATCTAGAGAGCATTGTTTGCAATTCTACTGCAGAATCAGATACAAGAACTGCATCATCTGCATACAGTAGAACACTCACTTTGCTCTCTCCTATCATCAATCCACATAAGTCTAGCATCCCTGACACACTTGTCCATAACTGTGTTAAATAGCCATGGACTCATCACACATCCTTGCCTCACACCCTTATACACTTCAAACCACTCACTATACTCACCATCAATACGGACACATGCCTTACTATTTTCATAGTTTGCATGCACCGCACCTAGGAGAGCCCCATTCACTCCGTATGCTTTCAAAACATCCCATAACATACCTCTGTCCACTGAGTCAAAAGCCTTTTCCAGATCTACAAAGGCCGTCAACAAGTTGTCGTAGAGTGAAAATCTGATCAACACAGCCTCTACCGGCCATAAAGCCGGACTGTATATCGGAAACCCTTTTGCTAGTAGTCAGAATCACATTTTTTATAATCACCTTACAGAAGACTTTTCCTGGTATACTGAGTAGACTGATTGGTCTGAAGTTCTGACAGTCTTTTTTGTATTTTTTTTTTTTTTGTTTGAGCCATTATGTTGTGACCTGGTTGGAGCATGGTGTTGCTCACGTGCACAAATATCATAAATATGTATAAATAAGTTGTGTGAATAAGACAATGGCATGCTCAAGTAACTACTACATAGGTACAGATGGACTGTAACTAATGTTAACTGGTTAGTGGCTGGGAGTGTTGTAACTGAGTACATGCAGATACCTACTAAGTAAAGGTGTTTTTAATTTCATATTCCATTGCATTCTTGACATTGTGAAGATGCCTAGGTTAAAAATTACATATGTACGTGCACTCAAAGAAGGATCATGAGACTATTAATTGTGATAGGATAAGATTAGACAATGCATTTATCGTTTACGAAAGTAATATTTTTTTTAAATTGTAAAACTAAATATATACAGTACCTACCTACATAAGGTGAAATCAAATAAATGCACTCAGAACATCACTTAAAACGTATGTTCCATATCTTGACTGGCAAACGTCATAGATCTATGGCATCTAACGTCATTAGCTATCAATAACAAAATAAAAGTTATGGCCTCTGTTCCAGATTAAGCTAACAGGGGGCACTGGTGCAAAGAGAGACATGCCCCTCCCCCCCCCCTCAACATTTTATTTAGTAATCAAACACCAAATCGAACCTGAGTAGATACTATCCATGGAGTTTTGAATCAATGCCATCTATTGATCCATAGCGAAAGTTTCAATTTAGTTTATTTAGATCTTAGAAAGGAGTCACCAAAAAAGTTTATTACATGAAAATGTTTTTAAAATAATTTACAATATTTTTTGGGGCCTCCAGGACGCGTGTTCCCATTCCTAAACGCAAAAGGAATTGGCGTGAAGTTAGGCTTTGCGCAACTAATGCGTATAAGCACCCACACATTCTTAGCGGATTGCGCTTGCGCACTCTCAAGGCCGTGTTCGGGGAGCTAACTTGAGCACTTTGAACGCTTACAGTAAAAATCGTGGTGGGGGTAGCTCGATCGCAAACCTCCCCGAACGATAAAAAGCGAATTTCATATGTCAACCAGACAGCAGCTGTCAAAGCTCGGCAGAACGGATGCAGATTTATCTTAAAACGCATTATTGAGTCATGATTCTAATATTTCCAGCAGAATTTTCAATTATTGAAGATCTTTTGATATCTCGAATCCATTATTTAACATTAATAATTGTATCTAATATTCGTGTTGTTAAGGTTAGCTGTCAACTGTCAGTGGAACGGTATGAACCATTGGTGTGAAGTTAGGAACGCTTAAGCCGACCCACCTTCGCAAAAAAGCGAAAATAGCGATCGGCCGAGGTGTCGTGCGTGACGTCATAGCTCATAATATTTGCTTACGATGAGCTCCCCGAACGGTGTGTGAGTGCTTGAAGCGCTTGAAGCGCGCTCCCCGAACACGGCCCAAGTGTCATGCACAGTGTTGCCACCTTAGCCCTTTTGGGGCTAGATCTAGCTCTTTTTACTGTAGGTGAACTCGTTGTTTAATGATTTAGCCCGAAAGGGGCTATCTAGCCCTTTTCATTTACTTAAAAATATTGTATGAAAATCTGAATTTTGCGCCAATGCTAACATCGCGATAACATCGAACTTTCGTGATTTTTGTCATATTATTGTTTTTTTTTGGTAGATACCATTTGTTCGATTAAGGCAACATATCTATGGCAACTAAATGATTCTAAGCGGAAAATTTGTTAATTTTAGTTTGTAAAATAACTAATATCTTTAATTTTTTAACCTAATTTTGAAAAAAAATAGTGTGATTCAAACTAAAAAATAAATACATAAGTAATTGAAATCAATAGTCCAGGTGTTTTTTTAGCCTTTTTTTACATCAACTCTTTTTGTGCTCCTTTTAGCCCGATCTAGCCCTTTTTAGCTTCTTCAATTGCCCCAAGTACTAAAACTAAGGTGGCAACACTGGTCATGCAGTGCAATGCAGTGTCATGTTGACGTTTGGAAATTGTAGGTTATCTTCATAGTTATCTTCAAAAATGAACTAATGATACCTACGGATATGCAAATCCTTGTCATCGTAACTCCCGTGAAATATTATATACTTATTGAAGTTTCATGCCAGTTCCATACTAAAAAGTTTATAAAATCCTTGTCCCCAAACTGAGATGCATGTATCCGCGATTGAAAGAAGTACGTTTGCTTCATTTTCTGAGAGAATTGTCTACCGTGTGTGTGTTTGATGGATTTAAATCCTTGAATGGTATGGCTCTGTCATATCTGGCAGAGATGTTTTACACCGTTGAGATGAATGTGAGGGGGTGGACACTCAGGTCAGTGGGGATTAGTGCTGTCAGGTAGATGCAGAGACGGGTGAAGAAGAAGAAGAAGGAAAGGCAGGCTGACCCACCTGTCACTACCCCATGTGATCCACAGAACGGGTGGATCACGGTGAAACGTGGAAAAGATAGCCACCGAAAACCGACGGAAGGCAGAAAACCCGATAGGGGCGGCGGCCGTCCTCGGGGGACTCAAAAAAAACCCTCGGAGACGGTTGTTCTAGCCCCTCTCAAACAAGATTGCCCCCCTTTGTCATACGCCGGAGTCCTGCGTAGGATAACGGGGGATAATGGGCTCACGGACGAGCTGCCGGTGGTTCATTGCATCCGCAAGGGCGCCAATGGCACTCTAAAGATAACGCTGGCCAGGGGTGATCACAGGGGACCTGCCTTGGAGAGCCTTTTGGTCGGCGCACCCGGCAGCAATTTCAGGGTGCAAAGAATGGCGCCTAAGCGCACAGTCTTTGTAAGGGACCTCTGCAAGGGTGTGGAGGTCGTTGATGTCAAGGCATCACTGGCCAGGATGGTTGGTGACACCGATGTGGAGGTTGGTCCTATGAGGCCTGGACCGCGGGGAACCTTTACCTGCACGGCGAGGATTCCGTGGTCAAAGGCCAGCACGGAGGCGCTGGAGCGGGGTCGACTCCAGGTCGGTCTTCTCCGTTGCCGTTTGCAGCCAAGGATTGAGATTAGGCAGTGCTTCCTCTGCCTAGGATTCTCCCACATTGCAGCTCGATGCAATGTGGGAGATAAATGGAAGAAAACAGGTAAGGTAGGTAAGTACCCTATCTGTCGTAGGTGCGGAGAGTGTGGGCACTTGGCCGCGGACTGCAAAGCTCCGCTGCGATGCGCCCAGTGTTCGAGGGCGGGCCTTGAGGCGGCGCACTGGTGCGGAAGCGCTAAGTGCGGGGCTTTCAGGTGTGCCCTAAAAGTCGCAAAATGCTTAAATTCCTCCAAATAAACCTGGGCCATTGCCAAGCTGCCCAGGATCTAATGTTTCAGGTGGCACGAGAGAAGGGGATTGACGTTGTCCTGGTCTCTGAACAGTATCGCAACTCTACAAGTTGTTGGTACTCGGACGAGACTAGAAGGGCGGCGATCTTCTTCCCATCACAGCACGCGGCCATCACTGGGAGACCCTTGAACGGCGGCAGTGGTTGGACATGGATTGAGGTAAGAGGCTGTAGAATATATAGCTGCTACTATTCCCCGAACGTTCCGCTGCAGCAGTTCGAGGAGGAACTTCGGGGTCTGGAGGAAGACGTGATGAGCACGACACTACCCATTGTGCTGGCTGGTGACTTCAACGCTTGGGCAACTGACTGGGGCTCGTCGATGACAAACAGACGGGGCGCCCTTCTGTGCGAGATGGCTTTGGGCCTGCATTTGCTTCCTGCAAATGTAGGCGGGAAGTTCACTTTCTGCAGGGGCGCCACGGGTTCTGTAATCGACGTAACCTTTGCTGATGAAGGAATGATCGGAAGGGTAAAAGACTGGCGTGTGCTCGATGAGCACACGCAGAGCGATCACCAGTACGTGACCTTCACGCTTGCAAGGGGGCCGCGGCCTGCCGCACCTGGGTTGGGTTCCGCTCCTTGAGCGACTCCTGCTTGGGAGACTTCAGCCAATTCTGAAGGATCCGGAGCGGGGTCTCTCCGACAAGCAGTACAGCTTCAGGCGGGGCAGATCCACAATTAACGCAGTCGGACACGTTGTCAACGTCATCCGACAAGCATGGCAGGGCACGGTGAAGAGCCACCGACGGGTTGTCATGATAGCGCTGGACATCCGGAATGCTTTTAACTCTGCGCGATGGGAATTAATCCTCAGAGCGCTGAGGGAGAGCTTCCGCGTGCCAGACTATTTGATGGCCATGCTTGAAAGTTACTTCGATGGCCGAAGTCTTGAGTGCCGTTGGCTAAATCGCTACGCTACCTTGGAATCCAACTCGATCGTGGTCTTCGTTTCGGAGAACACATCGAGCTGGCGGCTGCAAAGGCAAGCGGAGCAGCGATACAGTTGGGGAGGCTCATGCCGAACGTGGGTGGACCAAAATCATGCAGGAGGAAACTATTGCATGAGGTGGTCCACTCCACACTTCTGTATGGGGCACCCATCTGGGCGCAGGCGCTTGAGACAGAGCTGTACAGGAAGAAGATGGCTGCCGTCCAGAGAAGAAGCGCGCTGAGAGTGATCTCTGGCTACCGCACCATGTCCTAAGAAGCGGCATTGGTGCTGGCTTTTTCTCCACCCATAGATCTGCTGGCGTTTGAGCGCAAAGCAGTCTATGAATCAGGTAAGGGACCGCACCATAGGAAACTGACGCTGTCAAAGTGGCAGGATCGCTGGAACTCGGCATCTAAAGCACGCTGGACGAACAGGCTTGTCAGCCAACTCGAGCCTTGGTACTCGAGGAAGCATGGCTGCCTGAACTACCGGCTCACGCAGATGCTGAGTGGACACGGTTGTTTCGGTTTTTTCCTACACCGTATAGGAAAAGAAGCAACTGCAGCATGCTGGCACTGCTACTCAGAAAATGATGAGGCGGAGCACACGCTACTGTCGTGTCCTGCCTGGGCGGGCTGCAGGGGGTCATTAATGGCAACCATTGTGGTCGATCGACTAGACCTGGACATGGTAGTACCGTCAATGCTCCAATCAGAAGAGAACTGGCGGGCCTGGGATACCTTTGCCTCTCGCGTGATCAGAAAGAAGGAGGATGCCGAGCGCGTAAGGCGAAGGATGAACACGACCCACCAAAATGTAGTCTCTGTTGATAGTAGTGTTAATGTAGATAGTAGTCTTAACACAATGTAGATAGTGTAGATTTGCCAATTGACGCAACTGAAATGTGAAGACATGCTGTGCATGTAAAGACACACCACACCCCGATGTCATACTTGACGGCAGTTCCAGGGTGTGGCAAGATGCAGAGGGGGGTTTTTAGTGAGTAAAAATCTCACATATCCTGCCGGCGGAAACAATGGCAGGAATCTTTTGAAGATTTTCCCCTCAATGAGAAAAAAAAAAAAAAAAAAAAGGTAGATGCATCGTCCTCGTCAAATACGCATTCATTTTCGAAATGCGGGATCGATAGAGTAGAACAAATTGTCACACGTAGTGAGGAATTCAGAATTTACTGACATTTTTACAGGAGCACTTCAAGCGCATCTTTCAAATATGCCTCATCCATGATAAATAGGGCCATTAAAGTGTGACACACGCGAAAACGATGCTTTTATGTGTAACTAAAAAATAAACATATGTATGTTAATTGGTCGAATCCCTCTTTTACGGACTCAGTGTGCGTGGTTAGTACACGCGGAGAGATTGCCCTGAAGGACTGTGTGATCAGTCTGAAATGTTGCGCTTGCAAAAAAAGCCCTGTGAATGTGAAAACTTAAACTCAACTTAAAGGTTAGCCAGAACATACCTCTTTCAGTTCATCCATATCCATCACCTTTTTCATACATTTCCTTATTTTATTGTATATTCCATTCTTTGACAATTTCACTAATCTGATCCAGCCATACTTTTCTTGGTCTTCCTTTTCCTCTTTTTCCTTTCACATTTCCTCTGTAACTATAAGTTTATTTGTTTGCTGTTGGGGGTTTGAAATGTATGTATATTTAAATACTAAATGTACCTACCTACATATGCCAAAATTTATTTTAAAATCTTTAAAAAAACTTCCGGAATGGGTCCGGAGTGGAACCAATTTATTTTAACAGGTAAAGGAGCCGGCCTTACGTCATCAACTTTGGTTGAAGTGAGGGTTTCCCAGCTCCTGAGGGGACATTTATTTGAAAGGCTGGGTAAACTTTGCTGTTACCTTGGTTTTTTAGGTATAAAAAGCATCAAAAGGGACAATTTGTGGAGGTTGAACCTTAGCTCTTTATCATTGAACGCAAGTGTTCTATCAAGTAAGCCTTTTTGATCAGTTCTTTCACCAAGTAATATATCCTAAGTTGCAACAATTTAGTTTCACATTTCATAGAAAGCAAGCACATGCAAGTCTAGGCTGCCTGTGACTGTCGCTGTCCTGCTAGGGATTGCCAGTTCCACTGAAAAGTTGCCTCCATGTCTTCTTAACCTTGCGTACCACTTTTAAATCATTCATATCTATTTCATTTTTTATATTCACTCTTTATATCCCATTTGTTTTCACAACTTCTCTTATCTCCTGTCATCCTTTACTCGATTTCCTTTCACATTTCCTCTGTACGTACACTTTTTCAGTCTTCCATCATCCAATATTTCTACAAGTCTAAATCATCTCATTTCTTATTTTTGACTTGAACTTCTACATACTCTTTCAGCACCATATGTGTTGCTTGGTGCAATTTAAGTCATCAGAAATTATAGGATAAATAATTAAAATTACATGATTAAATAACCTTTTTTTTTTTGTATTTGAAATTACTGGCATTTTCATCTAAAACTAATATATTTAAGTAATATTTATTACAATACATTACATTCATACATCAAAAGTAAATAAATATAACTAAAAAATATTTCATTCCTTAAATTAGTTGCTTATACTATTACTATTTCAGTCATAATAAATTATAAAATAAGTAAATAACAAAAAACATGATGAAATCAACTTTTTGTATTTTTAATTACTGACATTGTTAAATCTAAATCTAAATCTAAGCTGCAAAGATATGTATCATTTGAGATTCATATTAAATGCATTCCCACAAGCAGACATGCATAATTTCGCGCTTACACATGCTGCATGTGGACCTACAATATAAAAACCCCAATCTCAAATGAACATAAGCCCTGCAACTCTTGCCGACCTTCCCTGAAGCAGGGGTGACATTGGCAAAGTGAACCAATTAGGTTACATAAGAATTATATATTTTAATATTTATGACTATACATTACATTCATAAATCAAAAATTAATAAAGAAGTAAGTACTTTTAACTTAAAATATTTTATTATATAGTTAAATCATTAAATGCAATGCAATGATGAAAGTTGCCTGGCATCTGACAGGAGCACAGGGACCTGAAAGCAGAAATTGTGATGTTGAATCTTTTTGATTAAATTGAATAATTTACCTATTTGTTTCTTATAATTGTAGCAGAACAGTCATCAGTGGACTATTTGGTGTTATTCAGTGTTTGATTTTCAAGCATTTTGCAATCAATGGTTCTTAGGATTGCCAATACCACATTAATTCCAGAGACCAGATGGTAGAATGCTTGCATTTGATGCCAGAGCTTGGGTTTGAATCCCACCGACGGTCTCAGATATGTTTACTGCAAGGTTTACTCAGCCTAGTACCAGCACCCTCGGGAGCTGGGAAACTCCCATACTAATTGAACTGGTTGAGATAAGGCCGGCCCTCTTGTGTGACAAAATAAATATGTTTCACTCGCCACATACGGCCCCTTTGTAAAAACTGTGGAAAGAAGTTAGGCTATATGTGTTGCTTAGTTGAAAAGAAAGTGTGAAAGTGAAGATTAAAAGGAGTATGTTAAGGTGGTTTGGCCATGTAGAGAGAATGAGTGATGAAAGAATGACGAAGAAAGTGTATGTTGCGAGAATTGATGGATGTAGAGCAGGCCTGGCCAACCCGCGGGCCGCATGCGTCCCGCGACGCCTTTAAGTGCGGCCCGTGGTCATGTGTGATGATGTTTTTAAATTATGTATTTCTATATTTTTTTATTTAAGAACTTTATTGTCGTTAAATTTGTACAATTTTAAAATCAAAACTACCCCAGAACTTTCCTAGTAAAAACACTATTTGACTGGACTAGAGATATTTTTAGGCGATTTGAGTTGCAGCGGCAACACATTTAAGCGTTAATGCGTAATATGGGGGTGCAGTTTTGAAAAAATATCAATTTTTTCCCACAAAAACATTGTCGTTTTTTTATATAATTTTTTTTTGCAAAATATTTGTATGTGTGGCCCTTGGGAAAATTTTAGGCCATCAATGCGGCCCGGGTGCAATTTGGGTTGGCCAGACCTGATGTAGAGGAAGAGGAAGACCGAGAAAGGTATGGATGGATGGATCAAATTTCTGAAATTGCGAATGAATGGGACATCCAGAGTCATAATAAAAGGAGGTCTTGCATGAAAAAGGTTAGGACTCTGGATGAAATGAAAGAAGTATGCAAGAACCGAAAGCAGTGGCGGTTCATATGCAGTGTTGGCGGCTAGGGCGTGGGAATATATATATTTTTTTCATTATTGTACTATTTTTAATAATTTCATTGTTATTTTGTGTCTTTAATCTAATGCATGGGTCGGCAGCCTGCGGGTCGCATGCGGCCCTTGAGGCGTCTTGGTGCGGCCCGCAAGATACTCACCGCAACACACGTGCCGGACAAAATCATACACATTCATAATAGAGTGAAAAAAAGAAAAAAAAAACAATAAATGTATTAAAAATGGACAAAAAGCGTTTTATTTTTAAAACTAAAATATTTGTACACAAATATTTTAGGTAATGTTCCTTGACTTATAGGTTGGTATGTTCCTTGACTTATAGGTTGGTATGCGGCTGACCACCCATGCTGTAAAAATGGTTCACTTTGCCAGTGTCACCCCTGTCTCAGGGAAGGACGGCAAGAGTTGCAGGGTGTATATCCATTTGAGATTTGGTTTTTATGTTGTAGGTTCACATGAGGTATGTGCAAGCGCGAACTTGTACGTGTCTGGTTGTGAGAATGCATGTAATGTGAATCTCCAATGTAACATATCCTTGCACCTTAGATTAGATTAGATTAATGACATGTGATCCAAGCGTAGGGGCGGGTGGTAGAATCAATAGTGAATTTCATTTGTAGTTCGTACGTATATTTATTAATGTTCACGATGCATGACTCACAAGAGGACCCCAGGGGGCGCGGCAGGGGGAGGGGGGGGGGACTAGTCCGCAATTGCTGAAATGCTGCCCGTTAGATCCGCCACTGCCCAAGTGCGGCCCGCACTAGATCCCATGTAAAATATTTGGCCCTTTTACAACAAAAGGTTGCCGACCCCTGATCTAATGTATTTGATGGTTATTTTATTGTATAGTATATTGTTCCTTGACTTATAGGTTGGTATGAGGCTGACCACCATACTGTAAAAAATGGTTCACTTTGCCAATGACACCCCTGATTCAGGGAAGGTCGGCAAAAGTTGCAGGGCATATGTTCATTTAAGATTGGGTTTTCATGTTGTAGGTTTACTCGTACATGCGGCATGTGTAAGTGCGAACTTACACGTGTCTGCTTGTGGAAATGCATGTTATATAAGATCTTAAATGTAATATATCTTTGCAACTTAGATTTAAGTCATTATTGTTTCATGACTAGGTGGGATTTAGGAGGGGTAGCTTTCCAGATAGGGCTTTTTCTGCCAGCTGCTGCCAAACTTGCAGTTAAACCTTGCCTAGTAGCAGCTTGTTTTGTGTAGGTACTTAATAACAAAATATACTCAATTTAAAAACAAAACAATGATATTACCTGGTTAGTTAAATAAATGAAATCATTTGTATCGACCAAAGGCTCTTTGTAGCTCTTTCTTGGTTGGTGTGTCTGTAACATAAAAACTATTGGTAAAATATCCATTTTTTTATTCAGACCATACTTTCAGTAGTAAAGCAAAGAAATACCCTAATGTCTCTTAGCGCTTGCTTCGTTATTCCGAATGTTGATGTTTATGTTGTGGGGTCTTTTCTTAGGCCGACCAGTAGCTTGTCTCTGTGATCCTCATGACAGCCCCACTCGACGGCGTGCTATTGATGTTGGCTGCACCTTGATCATACTTCTACGACGGCGCTGGGTGGCACACCTGTTAATATTAAATTTATAAGCCAGATACTGCTCTTGAGTTTTAAACGAATTCAACATAGCCAACTCTTTCTTCTCAAGAGCTAGCAATTTTAAATCTATTTCAATAGGCTCAAATTTCTCTTGCTCAATCTTAGATTTCTCCAATCTTACTTCCCTTAATTCCTTAATGAACTGCAATCTAGCTTCTTCATCAGTCACTTGCATCAATTCATCTTCCACACATATTTCATCTACAGCAACAGCAGTTGATGTAGATGGAATGTCACATTCAGAATCTGTAGGTGTAGTAGGTGGAAAAGAATCTAATGTGCACCCAAAGTTTTGGAAAAAAGATAGTTGAGGGCATTCATCTCCTAAAGCTAGCTTTGCTAAAGCATGTTTTTCTATTGGACTAATGAGAGGTAAGTTGGGGAAAGGAATATTAAAAGATCTATGAAGAAAAAGTTGATGCTTGCAAAAAGCTCCTTGCTGACCAGCATAACAAGAACATAAACGTAAGTAGGAATCTATGCTATAAATCCTACAAGAACTAAGACTAAGCATTGTAAACCTAAACCTATCTATTCTACAGACAGAATCTTTACTCATGCCATCAGTGACTAATTTAATATACTTAGTTTCTCGACTGAAAGCTAAATTCCTTAATCTACTCTTCAGGCAGGCTTCAAATTCATTCACTAAAATGACTACAAGATCCACAGGATTGATGGCTTTCTTACGCTGCAAAACAATGTCTTTAAGAATGCGGATACAAGCTTCCGCATAATTATTGGTATTGTGGGACCTAGAAGAGGCATCATTCAACCTATAATAAAGAACCCATTCATTCTTTTGCTACAAAAAATAATTTAAACATTTTTTAGTGTTGATCTGTTAACACAGTGAAAGTCCATTTTTATAAATATTTAAAAATATAAATGGAAAAACATTGTTTTAATTCACTTTATTTTATTTGTTTATGCTCGAATATTTTCGCCTAATGAGGCATTTTCAAGAGCAGAATGGTTACAAATATATTTTTATAAAATAATTTTCAAAACAATTTTCAAAAAAATTTTTTTTCCAAAACAAAAGCAAAATTCATAGACAAAATTTTTTTAAACACAAATGTAAGATTCAAAAATGCATTATTGTTAGGTATAATGAAAAAATTTTTTTTGAAAATTGTTGAAAATTATTTTATAAAAATATATTTGTAACCATTCTGCTCTTGAAAATGCCTCATTAGGCGAAAATATTCGAGCATAAACAAATAAAATAAAGTGAATTAAAACAATGTTTTTCCATTTATATTTTTAAATATTTATAATAATTTAAACGTGTCCCGTATGCTGGATACTCCAAACTTTGGTTCAGCGCCTTTCCTGTGGCCGCAGACAGCTCTTCTTCTGATCCCGCGCGTACAATCTGAAGTAAAATATAAAGCTTAAGCCGTCTTAAAAATGCATATATTAAACAATGATAATGAAAATGAGAAGAATATTGCTTACCTCCTTGAACAAGGCTATCAAAGATTGTCTTTGTTCTTGCTTAGTGTTGTTCATGAGCCATTTCCACTCAGCTTGGCAAACATGGAAATGGCACAGCAATTGTCTAGCACTGGGAAAAATTGCATGAAGTGCTTGTTTTTCAGCTGCTGAGTCATCTGTCATAAAGATGTCGGGTGCCTGAAAAATATTTTGCATGAAATATTATTTTGTGAATGGTCAAAATGAAGTTGTCCACTTTCTTTATAAATATTGTATCCTTAGCTCGAGTAAAAAACATTCCACAAATAGTCAACCATCGTGTACACAGAAAAAACATTCCACAAATAGTCAACCATCGTGTACACAGAAAAAACATTCCACAAATAGTCAACCATCGTGTACACAGAAAAAACATTCCACAAATAGTCAACCATCGTGTACACAGAAAAAAAATCTAAGCTAGAACACTCTCTAGTAGCGCTGTTGTATCTTCCATAGATAGGAGATATGATAAAAAGCTGTTTGGTCGTTCTTAAATATTTGGCCTCTTCATTTTTACAGTATATTTACTTTTAATGCCACTGCTGTTAACAGTTATTCCTACATGTTGGTGTTTGTTTTACGTTATATTTTATTACTGATGTTGCTATTAGAGTTTTGCAGACTCTACTTGACCATTTTGGAATAAAAATATTGTTTTGTTATAATAATTGCTGTACTTTTACAGCGTAAGAGTATAACGAACTGCTATAGATGAAATAATTTTCTATGAAAATCAATTATACTAACTTGTTTGCCACAAAAGCATGATGGGCACGATGTCTTGAGAAGCCCGAATGCTTGTTTGTATCCACTGCTGGCTTGAGAATTGTAAATAATCAGAGCTAATGGAACAGCCCCTCCATTTGTCGCTGCCAAAATTACAGTCGCAGATGACATGTAAGTCTCTAGACTGCTCGTAGAGTCTATAAAAATGATTTCTCCAGCAGACGACAGAGCCTGCGCTCTTTTCATTAAAGGTGTCACTATAACAACGGACCACATAGAGCTGTTTCCTGTGGTTGTTACCATAGCTCCTGCAAACCAATTGAAATTGAAAGTAGGAGAGGCACTTATATTTGAACTTTATCTGATTTTATATGCACTGACTATGTGCCTATTTAAGATGACATGTATAATTGATAGTTGGAAATTCAATTATATCTAAATATATCCAGTTATAGGAGGTCCAATACCGATTAATCACCATTTCCCATAAAGTAACTCTGCATTATTACTCATGTTATTAACTTATGATTTTATGCTTGCAGTAGTTTGTTTTAGTGTAATCTAATATTTTTCTAAGGCAAATAAAACGATGCAAAAAGGTTGTAAAGGGTGCAACCGTCACCTACCATGAACTTCACATACAAAAAAGCGATGATTCATAGATCAGCTATGCATTACATGTTGTAAATAACCTTGTATGATGGCAATCTCATATCAAATGAATAGGTACTGATTTCACAATCTTAATGCAAGCAATCCTTTTCTTGTATTTTTTATGAGTTATATTTTAGTTTTTTCTTTTTATAAATCTAGCATTGAAATTTGATACTTTTTTTAGTCTATTTTATTTTTATATAAATGTTTAAATTGGACAACTATTCGTTGAATACTGAATAATACTATCTGTTCATCGGTGTTCGATAACAACAAAAAATTGGACAATTCCAAACTAATGATAGTGAGTATTCGTGGCAACACTACTTAATGTGTGTGCAAACAAATATATACATACTTTTAAATTTACAGAACTTTTCAGTTACCTGTTTTTTGAAAAAAATCTTGTAGTTCTGCCAGCTTCTCCAGTGGATCTACATGCTTTCCGTAAGCTTCGCTTCTATAATGGGCATACATATGCTCGACCATACGCCGTGTTGGGTTTATAGAAGCGTTAGCAAAATCTATCTCCGCAGCTCCAGAACAGCGCAATTTCTCTTCATTGCATCTAACGGCATCATTAACGGATAAACCATTCTTGAAATAATCCACAAATAGAGCCTGAAATAACAATTAAATAATGTACAAATTTTACTTCCATACTCTAAAACTAAATCTGTGTTCCTAGTATAAAACATTGTCAAAATCTAAAATTTATGGAATATACGAAGGCAGTCCTAGAGAGAGATTTGGTTTTCATACATTATTTCAGTATATGCATTCAAGGTGAGTTTACACAACCAGTTTATCAGGCGTTTTTTACCAAATGAACTGTTGCTAAAGCTTTTTTTTTTAAATAGATTCATGAAGAGGAATGCAATTTACCAACCCATTTTTCCTAGCCAGAAACAGGTATTTATATCATCAATTAATAATTCATTGTTCTGTATTTCAATGAATTATTAATGAATAATTACCCAATTACATCTTTAGAACCAAGGTCAAAGTTATAAACGAGGTGCCAAGGGGGGCTCGAACCAGCGATATTCCATTCCGAACACGCTAGCAAGAACAGCGACTTTGACGACCACGGCTATAACACCGACAGCTTTATAATGTTATATTTTTAATCCTCCAGTTTTCAATTTATATAAAGACCTTTAATGTTTTTTAAGCATTACGTTGCAGTATTTCTTCAAGACATTAACAAAGAGAAATAGATAATAACCATATGACGTTACACTTGGTGTTTCCCCCAGTGACCTAGCTCGCTTGGTCCATTCCTCCGGTCGCATTCCATGCTAAGAATTATGGTTTCAAACCGAAAAGGTCCACTCGGCCTTCAAGAAATTTTTGCCTGACACAAAGCACAATAGATAGCTCATTTAAATGTCTACTTTAAACAAGCAAATAATTTACAATTAGTACCAGCACAAAGTTACAAGAATCTTGGTTCAAACACAATATGGAAAGTATTTACTCACTTTGGTTTTGTCACTAGCACGCAAAAATCGTGATGATTCTGCTGTGTCTATGGGATGGTTGTGAGCTCCCTGTATCTTTATGAGAGCTTGTAATGCCGGCAATAACTTCAGGAATGTGTCTGTCTCTTTAGTTTGGCGAGTTATAATCTTGATTTTTATGTCAATACTCATGGAACACCCTGTATTCCTTTTACTGTTTGGGAGTTTGCCGTGACCGTTGTGTTGGCACAACCATCTTCTGTGCGATATGTACCTGCAACAAGTATAAGGCTGTAGGTTTGTGCTTACATGTGTGTAGTTATGTGCAAAGAAAACCTACATAAAATTTTCAACTCGTGCTGCCTTTCATTACAAGAGGAGAGAAGTTTGCAATCATCATTGGCGGAACAGACCTTGATAGGTCTTGGCTTCCTTGATCAACCACATCCTACACTGCCGATCCAACGCCTTCTTCTTCCAGTCCCATGCTTCTATCACACAACCACCACTCTGTCTAGCCGTTTAATTTGGGCCGTTGTAATATGTTCTCAATTTAAATACCATAGCCGCCAACATTCTAAATCAACGGTATTAAATCAGAAAATATAGACATTACCTCTTTGCTGTTCCATTGCTTATATATGAACGATTCAGTATCCATGAGGCATGGTTCAAATTGCCAAATGTTGATATTCCTCTTCAGTAGTTAGGTGAGCTCGCACAATTGTCAGATTCTGCAGATTACTCTCGGCAAGTTGGTAGCTCCAGTTGCCAGGGTATTTTAATTTCTCCATCACACCTGCAGATGAGTGATAGCTATATACTGGCACACAAGCAATTTAATGCACATACACAGTTATGAGTGTTGAAAATTGATAAATAAGACAGCTGGATTACTTACATTTAATGAAAAGTTGAAGTTTTTTTAAATTTAATTTCTATATAAATGACTCTTGAAAATGACGACAATCGAAAGTACTCGAGGATAAAATAAGAAATATTAAAAAAAGAAAAATACTTACGTTTTATAAGAAATTCAATAGATGAAGATGAATTTTCACTAAGTAAATGCACAAACCTTTATAAGTTAAAGGTATTTCGTTTCGATATCGAGGTAGAATTGAATTATAGCCCAATGTAATGAATTCGCTGCAGATTGTATTAAAAACTTTATAAAATTGGATCAGCAATTTGAAAAAATCCAAAGTTCACCAAAAACAGCACGAAAATGTTCTCGAAAAGCAAAAATATATTTACTAGTAACAGTGAAACGTTTATTGAGGAAATATGTTAATAATAATAATCTATAATCTATAATCTAAGTTGCAAGGATATATTCATTTAAAGCTCTCAGATGTATGCCCACAAACCAACAAGTGTAGTTCGCGCTTACAAATGCTGAATGTGTACTTACAAATAAAATCCAAACCTCAAATGAACATAAGCCCCACAACTTTTGCCGACCTTCCCTGAAACAGGGGTGACATTGGCAAAGTGAACCATTTTTTACAGTATGGGTGGTCAGCCTCATACCAACCTATAAGTCAAGGAATATGAATAATAAATTACATTTAAATATAAAAAAGAACAAAACCTTACAAAGAAATCTATACAAAAAAAGTCAAAAATTTCCTATGCAAAAAATGTAGCAAATGAATACACCAACATTAGAAATCAACATTGCAGATTAGCCGCCACTTCTTCCTGTGTGAATGCTTCTCTGGCTGGGAATTTTTGACGCGCGGGTCCGAGGTGTCAAGTTTCGCTCAGCGCCGTTGGAATGTGCAACGCGAGACGCGCGGGTTGCGAGGGACGCGCGGGTCCGCCATCTTGCAAGCAATAACGAATGAGTCATCGCTTGCCACGCCCTGACCGTCCATCTTGCTTTTATATTATGACGAAATATTTCCAAAAAAAAATCAAATTTTCAAACTTTGTCTAGGTGCTACTATGGTCACAATAATAGCTTTTAACCTAGCCCACGTCGGGTTCACCACTTTAACGAGGTAAATGACGTGTGATCATTTACAGTGGTGGATGGCTATGAGAGATGATGCCATAGCCATCGAAAGTGAGGTCACCACTTTCAGGTTGTTATCACTGTCATTAGTAGTTAACATTGAAAGATAAGATTGGAATTTGATAGAAAAGGAAACACTTGAATGCAGTTCACGAAACACATCGACATTTATTTATGAGAAAGTTACACAGAGGAATAGTTAATTAATATCTGATTAATTAATATTAGGAACACTACAAATAAATAGGTGAACAATTAAGCTTAACACAGGTGTTGGAACGGACAGAGAATTCTCAACACAAAGTTAGACTGGAATACAAAAGACAAGATGGACGGTTGGCCAGGGCGTGACGGAACGTCTACTCAGGTCGGCGGTCCGAGTAGAAAAGGGAAGAGGAAGAAGGAGATGCTTGCTTCGTGGCGTGGCGTTTACTTCCACGTCACAGGTTGTTCTTCACCTGGTGGTAGAAAAGGGAACTTCAGGTTGGCGCCGATATTTGTATCGGGCTGCCACAAAGCTCTTTGTAATGTTAGCCGACACATTCTGGCTTGTTATTTCAGGAAGAATGATGATTTCTTTATGGCGCTGTTTTGTGATATACACTCTTTTGTAGTCACTCCAAGGCGTTTTTATGCACCTCACTCTGTACTTTCTACTAATCCTGTTAATCAGACATATTATTACATATTATATCTCTGCTATTTTACTGGGCGACCATTGTTATGATACTATCTATGATTTCAACTTTTCAAACTATTTGATTTTTTGAGAATCAAGAAAATTTAAATGCAAATAATATAAAAGAAACAGTATAATGGTACCAATAATCTTTTTTATAGTTTCAATATAAAGTAGAATCTTGCTACAATGACTCATGGACACAGTGCCATGTTCTGGCTGCAAAAAATGCAACTAAGCTTCAAATATAGTGTAACTTCTTGCCGCGTTAGCCCTGAAGAGCGTCTCGTGTAGCGAGTGGAACCTATTTATTTTTATAGGTAAGGCAGGTGGTCTTACACTGACCACTTCAGTTGAAGTGCGGGTTTCACAGCTCCTGGGGGGGAGCTGGTACTCAATTTTTGTGAAGGCTAAGTAAACCTTGCCAGTATTTTATGTTGGGTTTGATATAAACATCGAAATGGGAAATCATTTCTGACACCCTCGGTGGGATTCAAACCCGAGCTCACGACGATTAGTGGATTCTAGTCAAAGTATTTGGTGTGTATTTCCACAGCATTGCTTTATATAAAGCTTGAAAGCAATTCTGAGTGAAAGAGTTGAGTTTTCTTTGTTTGCTATTTACTTAAAGAAAAGCCCTAGAAGCACCAAGTCATTATTCCCATCAGCTTTATTTGTGTAAAAAATTCATCATCTCTGTGTTTGGTTTCAGGATGTGGGGATTTTGTGTGTGCCTCCCTCTGAGATGATACTACCGAATCTGCAAGGAAATCTCCCGCCCAACTGCGCTCCTGGGATCATTCCCTTCTCATCCATGATCGGGGAGCTGGGCAGCGACGTCCAGCCAGCTCCATCTGGCAACTCAGGGCAGATCATTATATACAACAATAATGTTGGGTGTTGTCAAATTTCAAATCAAAATGTAAAAAAGTAAAAAAAGTGGTTAAAAGTGCACATTAATACCCCATCTAGTTCACAAATCACAGAACACATAAGGCAAACGATTTTAAAACCAAATTGGGCTAAAATAATTAAAAATAGCAAAAGTTATAACCATTTGTAAGGAGCACAAGATTTTGTGTATGTGTTTTTTGACATTTCACTATTATTAAATTAATAATAATCATTAAATATTATAAATATTTTTAATAAAAAATAATCTGCAAATTGTCAACAGTGAACAGTGTGAATCTTTTACAACATTTGGCAATCACATCAGAAAACATGAAGTGCCATATATGCTCGGATGAAATGAGCCCAAAAAAGGCATTAAAATGTTCCAGGTGCTATAAGTCGTACCACCAATCATGCCAGCGTCAATCAGCTGAGAAAATGTCTACAAGGACGAGATCACAATTTATGTGTGACTCATGCAGGCTAGAGGACCCAAGGACATCAAAACTGGGCCCCAGCCCATCTTCTGCGGCATTCACCTCTGCGGCAAATCCACCCGTCCGGCCATCATCACCATCATCACCTCCGACAGCAGACACACTCCTGCTCCTCGGAGAAATGAAAGAATTAAAGAATGAGATACGGGAGATGAAAGATTCTCTATTATTTTTCTCTAATCGCTATGACGAGATGAACTCGACCATTACAAAGTTAAACGAGGATGCGAGGATTGCTGACTGCAAAATAAAAGAACTAAGTGAGTCAGTCGATTCACTTAAAAATACAATACTTAAAAATGAAATTATTTCCCGCCAAAGGAATGTGGAGCTGTCTGGACTCCCGATCGTCTCTGGTGAGGACCTTAGCATATCAATTAAAAATATTGCCACGAAGCTGGGAGTTCCAGAGGTGGCTATGGACGTGGAATCATGTCACAGGATCCGTCGGAGACAACCACCAAATACTTTAGCCAGTACCATGAAAACTACCGAACTAAGAGATCCACCTATTATAATAACTTTCAACAAAAAATGTTCGAAGGATGCACTAATGGCGGCAATAAAAAGGCGAAAGGGCTTAATGGCCAGCGAGCTGGGGATCAAAACAAACAAACGGATCTTTATCAACGACCATCTGACCCTGTGCACAAAGAAACTGCTGGCACATACCAAAGAGGTACAGAGAAACCTAGGGTACAAATTTACCTGGGTAAGGGATTCCCGAATTTTCGTTAGAAAGGATGAACAGTCTCCTAAGATTTTGATTAGCTCTGTGGAGGTCCTAAATAGATTGAAGTAGGATTTGGATATTATAATTTTTTATTTTTTTGTATTGCTAGATTTTAACTTTTTATACAATGGCTGTTTATTTGTCTTTATACTATCAGAATGCACGAGGATTACGAACGAAGCTACAAACTTTCTTTGAAAATGTATCTTGCAATGAGTATGACATTGTATGCATAGCGGAGACCTGGCTTACCCCTAGTATTTTTGACAGAGAGTTGCTGGATGATCGATATAATGTATATAGGAATGATAGAGATTTGATCTCCACCGGAAAACATTCTGGTGGTGGGGTTCTGGTTGCTGTCAGAAAGACTTTTAGTTCGTGCATCTGTGGCACCTGGACTCACGCAGGAGAGAATCTCTGGATTAGGATCAAGTCTCCATCATCTAAAAGATCTATAAATGTGGTTTTATCTTATCTCCCAAATGGCTCCTCAAATTTTAGCCAAATATCTACCCTTTTCGACCTAATCTCAGATGTAATGCTATCGGACCCAGATGACATTTATATTGTTCTAGGAGATTATAATCTTCCTTCTATTAGTTGGTCTAATTCTTCATATGGAAACCATTTAGAACCCTTTGGTGATAACATGCAAATACTCTCTACAATAAATGATTTTTTATCTCTAAATAACCTATTTCAGTTTAATTCTTTCCAAAACTCAAATAATCGAATCCTAGATTTAATATTTTTAAATATACCTTGTGAAGTTGCTCAAAGCGACTCGCCATTGACAAATGTTGACCCTCATCACGTCCCTGTAACTTTATCTTTTGCGTACCAGACATCTGTAAAATCAACTAGAGCTCCACCCAGACACTCAAAGCTTTTCAACAAAGCTGATTACAATATCATTTGTGAAAGACTTTCTCAAGTGAATTGGGTGAATGAACTTTCATACCGTGACACAGAATCTGCAACCTTACATTTTTACTCCATTATTGACTCCATCATCGAAAGTTATATTCCATCTGTTTTAATTAAGAATCAGCCAAATTTCCCCATGTGGTACTCTAGCTCGCTCATAAAACTGATAGCCGAAAAGAAGAGAATACATAAAAGGTGGAAAATTTGTGGAAATCCTCTTGATTACCTGTCTTTTACAACCCTAAGGAAGCGTCAGAAGACAATCGAAAAGCAATGCCGTAGGAATTTCTTGCAGACAACAGAAAACTCCATAAAAATTAATCCTTGTCAATTTTGGAAATACGCAAAGTCTAAACGTAACCATCAAGATATTCCTGATGAAGTTTTTTTCGGTAAAAATAAATTCACCAACGGTTTGTCCATATGTAATGCATTTAATGATTATTTTCACTCAAGTTTTGAAGAACCTTTTCCTATTAATAATACCTCTAATGCTGTACAAAATAGTCTTTGTGATATACACTCGATTACCGTCGATAAATCTGATGTATGTAAACGTCTAGTTAGTGTTGACCTAAATAAAGGGTCGGGGTCCGATGGCATCCCTCCCCTGTTCATATCCAAATGTGCAAAACAACTATCCATCCCAATTACTATATTATTTAAATTATCACTGGCGGAATGTACTTTTCCGACTTCCTGGAAAAGAGCTTTCATTACTCCAATTTTCAAATCTGACAACAAAAATGATATAGCTAATTATCGTCCAATTTCAAAACTACCAATTTTTAGTAAGGTTTTTGAAAAAATTGTCTATGATCAACTATATGCAGCAGTTCGCCCCCACATAATTAATCAACAACATGGCTTTATCAGCAAGAAATCCACTGAAACAAATCTGAGCGAATTTACAAGTCACATTTATGAAGCGTTTAGAGTAAAGGGTCAAGTTGATGCAATATACACCGATTTCTCTAAAGCTTTCGACAAAATTGACCACAACTTTCTCATAAGAAAATTAGGCGACCTTGGTGTGCATGGCGATCTTCTACGCTGGGTATCTTCTTACCTAAAAAATAGAACACAGGCAGTGGCTATTAAGGGATACATCTCAAATTTTCTTCCAGTATCATCTGGAGTACCTCAGGGTTCCCATCTCGGCCCTCTCTTGTTTGTTCTTTTTCTAAATGACATAACATCTTATATTAAACACTCGGAAATATTATTATATGCAGATGATGCTAAAATTTTCAAAAATATCAATTCCCCCATCGACTACGCCTTACTACAGGAGGATCTTGAGTGTTTACAGATGTATTGCATCAATAACAATATATCCATTAATATTAGCAAGTGTAGTGTTGTCTCTTTCTGTAGAAATAATCATGTTGTTTTCCACGAATATAAATTAAAAAATTTACCTCTTCCCAGAACCAATTTAATTAAAGATTTAGGGGTATTTCTAGATAGTAAGCTTAATTTTCAAGCTCACATATCCTCTACAGTCAAAAAGTCCCTGAGCATGTTAGGATATGTCCTACGATTATGCAAAGAATTTACCTCGTTAGATGTTTTCAAATTGACTTATAACGCTTTTGTTAGATCTCGCTTGGAATACTGTTCAGTCATTTGGAATCCACATTATAAAGTCTACATAACACAAATAGAAAGAGTGCAGAAGAAATTTTTAAGATACTTAAATTTCAGAAATCACCATTATCTTGACTACGCATCTTCATGTAGCCTATACTCCACTCAAACTCTTGAAACCCGTAGATCATATAGAGATGTACTATTTCTATACAAAATTTTAAACAATCAAATTGACTCGCCATATTTGCTTGACAGGATAAAAATAAATGTACCTAATAGGATTTTCCGTGAAAAGATCCTCTTTTATATTGGCATCTCCAGGACAAGCTACCTTCAGAATTCCTTTGTAGAGCGTGCATGCACTGTCTACAACAAACAATTGAAGCATTTCGACCCCTTTGCCCCTGACAGTATTGGAGTTTTGAAGCATTTTTTTGCCACTGCTAAGCTTTAGGTTTTTATACACTATGCATACATTTGTTTATTTTTACTGATTCTTGTTTCTTTTTTTCTGCTGTTGTGCTTATTTTGTCATACTTAAATATTATTATCTGTTACACTACACATTTTTTGTTTTTGTTCTTCTTGATTCTTTTTTCTGCTGTTTATACTTATTTTAATATACCTGTATACTATATCTTACACTATGTATTTATGTTTTTGCTGCTTCTTTGTTTCTTTTTTCTGCTTTTATGTGTTTTATATGTTTGCTAAATCTTACACTATGTATTTATGCTTTTGCTGCTTCAAGTTGTTTTCTGCTCATACATGTTTTATTTTGTTTATGACTTAGTTTTCTTGTAATTTATTATTTTTCTTCTTTGGTTTTTTCTATGCTCTTATGTATCATATATTGTATTTTATTCATAAATAAATAAAAACTGTTTGAAAAAAAAAAAAAAAAAAAAAAAAAAAAAAAAAAAAAAAAAAAATCTCAGTGCAGAGAATAGGGCGGGATGCCCCACTACTCACACAGAGCGAGCTGTCCCGTTACCAACACATGTTCACCCCCAATGGAAGCAGGGTTGACAGTTTTGGATAAAGCAGCCATAGAAGCCTCCGTTGTTTCGCCCTCCTTAGAGTGGCGAACGAAGACAGCAGCTGTAGCCGGCGACAGTACAGGAAATTCTCCCGACCCAGACCGAAGCACATCGCTCCAGGATTTGCTGGGTCGGAAAGCAGCAGCGGAATGAACGGGGGATGAGGTAGCCAGTTCAGCCGACCTTGGCAAAGCCTCCAGCTCCGCGACCCTCGCCTTTGCCGTCGCCAGCTCCGCCCGAGAGCGCTCGAGCTCAGCGCGAGCGCGCTCAAGCTCGAGGGCTGCGCTGAGGCGAGATATCTCAGCGTCTCTGGCAGCAACGACGAGGCGCGACTGCTGGCCCTGAATAGCAAGTAGGAAAGCATCATGCACAGAGCGCTGCCTGGTATTCGTGCGACTGTCCCTGCCGGAGTACAGAGATTGGAGCTCTGTAAGGAGCCACTCCATACTGGACAGGTCAGCGATTGTCACAGGAGGAGTAACAGAGGTGGCATCGGTAGACCCGACAGAAAGCATGCAAATAGTGGCAATAAAATGAAAATAATAATTACTGGATATACGTATTATGTTTAATACATATTTTTTCAATAAATATTAAAACAATGTTTCTTTCACACAAATTCATAATAATTATCGAACGTTTTTGCTTACTGAGTAGACATTTTTTTCTAAACGTTCGATTATTATTATCAATTTGTGTGAAAGAAACCTTGTTTTTAACATTTATAATAATGAATTTTCACTGTGTTTATACAATGGTTTATACACAAACACTGAATTTATAATTTTTAATATTAGCAAACTTTATTGGAAAATCATAATTATCAAAAAGCGCTAAGAGTAATTGACTGTGAATTCAATTGGATTGATTTTTTTAATTTGCCATTTATTTTGTTTTTTGATACTTTATTTCATCTTCATCGGTTTATTTATATTTTATTGAATACTACGTGCACAGCATTTTTGATGCCGGCCAGACCCAGTGTTGCCACCTTAGTTTTAGTAATGGGGGCAATTGAAGAAGCTAAAAAGGGCTAGATCGGGCTAAAAGGAGCACAAAAAGAGCTGGTGTAAAAAAAGGCTAAAAAAATACCTGGACTAATGATTTCAATAATGTATTTATTATTTAGTTTGAATCACAATAATTTTTTTCAAAATTAGGTTCAAAAATTAAAAATATTAGTTATTTTACAAACTAAAATTAACAAATTTTCCGTTTAGAATCATTTAGTTGCCATAGATATGTTGCCATAATCGAACAAATGGTATCTACCAAAAAAAAAACAATACATATGACAAAAATCGCGAAAGTTCGATGTTATACCGATGTTGGCATGGCGCAAATTTCAGATTTTCGTACAATATTTTTGAGTTAATGAAAAGGGCTAGATAGCCCTTTTCGGGCTAAATCATTAAACAACGAGTTCACCTACAGTAAAAAGTGCTAGATCTAGCCCCAAAAGGGCTAAGGTGGCAACACTGGCCAGACCACGAGACACTCGCGCCAGTAGGCTCTTGGCTGGGGAACCGGAAATACATGAATGGTGGTATATTTAAATTGGCTGCAAGGCGGTAAATTTAAATTGGCTGCAGTTTGAAAATATTATTCTGAGTATTAAAATCATGTTATTATATAGCCTTTATTATAATGGCAGCAAATTTAAATTTGTGGCAGTTTGAAAATATAAATCTTAGTAGGTACTTAGTAGGTATAGGTAGGTAGTGGGCAAACGTTATACTTATCCATGTAAGTGTGATATGGCTTAGGGAGAATCTTAGTCCCCGTATGGTCCTTAGCAACCCACAACAAAATCTTTGTCATCAGATTGTAGGGTTTATGTTCATTTGAGGTTTGAATTTTATTTGTAAGTACACATTCAGCATTTGTAAGCGCGAACTACACGTGTTTGTTTGTGGGCATGCATTTGATATGAGCTTTAAATGTTTATATATCTTTGCAACTTAGATTAGGTATAGATTATTATAGATCCTCCCCCGCCCCCTTCCCCACCACCATAGTTGAAATCCGCGAAGTCTATTTTAATGACCCACACATTTCAGACTTCATATCTATTCATATCTTCATATCTATCAGCCAATGAAGTCCAAACATTTTAAAATTTGAACTTTTTTCTCGGCGAGCAAACGTCAGTCTTGTATTGGAATGACATCCTTAGCAAGCAATACAAGGTATTTGTATGCCTTTTCCTAGCAACCCGGCTGGGTGATGAGTGATGACACAATATTGTCTATGTCAATTAACGTGCTGACCTCAATATTTTAATTTTTGTTTCATTACATAAGTATACTTATATAATCTGGTCGAAACATGAGCTTTGAACAATAAGGTCCGAATGTTTTTGAATTTAAAAAAAAATTCTCGACGAATAAATGGCATTTTTGTATGCCATTCTTACAAACCAGTAAGAAAATATGAAATTTAGCATTACACTCCTCTGAAATGTTTATCTACAAGTCACCAACTGAAGTAAATAATTCAATAGGTACGCAAACATTACACTGATATCATGTTTTTGTGTAAAGTGAGGTAAGGATAAACTTGTCAATTATTTATGTCACTTTCCCAAAGTTTTGTGCTCTTAATTGTGTGCTTAGGTAATAGATATAAAATGTTACGATTCACAAGATTTCATAATTAAATTTGAAAGACATTTTTGCAATAATACCTAATAACATAATTTTAATACTAAGATTTATATTTTCAAACTGCCACAAATTTAAATTTGCTGCCATTATGATAAAGGCTATATAATAACATAATTTTCATACTCAGATTAATATTTTCAAACTGCAGCCAATTTCAATTTACCACCATTTATATACTTCCGGTTCCCCAGCCAAAAGCCTAACTAAAAATACAAAATTTAGTGAAAATAAATTTTTATTTAGTTTAAATTTGAAAGACATTTTTGCAATAATACCTAATAACATAATTTTAACACTAAGATTTATATTTTCAAACTGCCAGAAATTTAAATTTACCGCCATTATAATAACGGCAATATAATATAATGATTTTAATACTCAGAATAATATTTTTAAACTGCAGCCAATTTAAATTTACCGCCTTGCAGCCAATTTAAATTTACCACCATTCATGTATTTCCGGTTCCCCAGCCAAGAGCCTACTGGCGCGAGTGTCTCGTGGCCAGACCCCGTTAACTAGTATTTTGCTACTGGTAACCCTGTTTTATAATATCGGTAGCCATATTGGAATCGATCTATGGTATTCTCACATGACGAAAGGAGTAAGGAGGAAGGAGAAGAGGTGGTTTTTGTTTAACTGAAATCAGAATGAGCGTAAATAAAATTGAATTAATGTTTTATATTTACTGTTATTCATTTAAAAAAAGAGTTTAAGTGTAAATAAACTTTTATTTGTTTAGTATTTATTAAATTGCTCATTTTTTATTAAAAAAAACTGATGAAAAAATATTTTTAAATGATGGTTGAACTGTGTGTAGGATTTGCGCAGCGAACGCAGCCATAAACAACCTGCTTAGAGCCAGTCGGCCTCAAACGTCAAGCGTATTTGAAATGAACTGATTTATTTTCACTATTATTGAAGAGAGTGAAGAGATTAATGAAATCAAGAAGACTCCAGTGGCCGGACATGTAGCACGTGCAGAAGACTCCAGGATCATCAGAACTGTCTTGGACGGTGCCCCCTCAGGTGTTAGAACATTCGGACGTCTCAGGATGCGGTGGGCAGAGAACATCGAAGCCAACGCCGAAGTTTTAGAAGTGAGGCGACCATGGAGGGAAGCAGCACAAGGCAGAGTCCTGGAGGATTGTGGTGCAGATGTCCCTGAGCCTTTAGGCTGTCGGCTGATGAGCAAATGCTCTGTAAAAGATTCTTTATTGGTAAAATTAATACAAAAATGGATATGGAGGAAATAAGTATTAACAAAATAGCCACTTTTGCTCTAACATTTGCTCCATATCCAAGTGAAGGTACCTCATTTTGGTGTGACCCAGTACTCATTTTTTTTTCTTTTTTTTTATACATTATTAGATCAATACTTAATTTATTTCAATTAAAAAAAAGCTAATAACTTTAAAAACGAAAGAGTTATTAGCATTTTAACTTCAAACGCGTTTTTCTCTGAATGAGAAAAAGTGGATATGGCGGAAATAAGTATTGACATGACGAAGTGTCACACTTTTATTTGACTATGATCCTTCTACTTAGCGTTTCAGACTTTATAATGCAAGGTTGTGGGTTCAAATCCCGTCAAAGCACAAAAAAATATACCTTTTATATTTTCAAACATGCTCTTCGCTCCATTGAAAAATTCATATACCTTTACCAAAGACCGGTCATCAAAGGTCCATCCAGCCTTACAGCAACTGGGTCTTGCTGGAGTATTGGCCCTAGTAGCGACGATCAAGTAAGTAAAAAGTCCGGTTGATAGCTCAGTCAGTAGAATGCTTGCATTCCATGCGGAGTGCAAAGATTCAATCCCCACCAAGGGTGATAAAAATGATTTCCTGTTTTGGTGCTTATTTCAAACCCAAAATAAATACATGTAAGGTTTACTCAGCCTTCACAAGAAATGAGAACCAGCCCCTCAGGAGCTGTGTAACCCCCACCTCAACTGAAGTGGTTGGCGTGAGGCCAGCTCCCATACCTGTAAAAATAAGTAAGTCCCGAATCGCTACATACGACATCTTTGGGATAACGCAGGCAAGAAATTAAACTATACATGCTCAAACCCTCCTCGTACCCGTCCTGTATGTATGTGTCAGAAGGACCCACAGCACATGGACGCTCATGCAAACAGCTTGGCAAAATGAAGCGCAAAATCGCTCAAAAGCAGAGAAATTTGATTTTGTAGCAACAAAGTCTGCGTAACCGACTGGGCCAATGGCCGGCCGTACTGCAGCAAGGAGCGCAACCCGATCAGAGTGTCGCAATGGACAGTGCCATAATATGTGAGGCACGTCCTGGGAGCTGGCGCCGCAAGGACACTCTGCTGATAAGATGGATGGGATACCCAGCTGGTGTAGTTTGGCTTTAAAGTTTCCGTGGCCAGTTAAAAACTGGCTGGTAAAGTGGTTCGGGACAAGCCACTTTGCAGCCAAGCGCTGCTCGACGGAAGGGAAAAAAGAGTACAATATGTTGTTGTAGCTTAGTTGCATTGCGTTTTGCATGTGGTCTGACCTTGATGCAATGCGGTGCCTGCACGATGAGGCGGAAGCAGAAGGCTGGCAGGGAGGAGTAGGGCCTGGGGCAGGGCAGGCAGTCCTGGGGGGAGCGCACGGTGCGCCCATCATCCACCAGCAGCCAGCTGTCCTGGGGGGCGGCCAGGGCGCGGTACCACACGGAGCCCAGCTGCACGGCTCTCAGCAGGCTGCCAGCCATCAGTCTGGGGAGGGAACACAACAAGCATTAGGGACTATGCAGACACATAAAGCATTCTGCTGATGTTGAGCTGACCCGCCACCCAGGAGGTAGAAAGAGAATGGTATAGGCCCAGATGGAGATGGAGGGATGGGGCTCAGAGTCTAAAAGTTGGGGACTGGACAATAATGCTGTGTTTACATTACAAAGGGTCATTGATCCGTAACATCTATGTACCCATTCGAGCTAGGGGATTTTTCACAACAATATTATGTCTATTTTTAGAACACAACTAGCAGACTGACCGTGCTGCGCACGGTTGTCTGCTAAGCGGGCAGTGTAAGTCTGGCTTCGCAATAATTTTTCCTCACACCTCCTTCATAGTAATTAAATGCTTTAAGAAGTAATTTGAAAAAAAATTGCGGTAAAAGGGTTATTTAGTTCTTTATGTTCTGAGTATCTTGTATGAAGCATGAGGTATGAGGCTGACCTCCCATACCTAAAAAAATGTTCACTGAACGAATGTTTCTCTGTTTCTGAAAAGGTCGGCAAAATTGCAGGGCTTATGGTCAAGAGAGGCTGAAATTTTTATTTGTAATTACACATGCAGCGTTTGTAAGCGCAAACTCACTCATGTCTGCTTGGGGGCATGCATTGAATATGAATTATAAAATGTATGTGTGCAACTTAGATTTATATTCTAAAATTAAAAACATCAAGTGCCACAATTAAATGTTAGTGTGAAATGACATTTGCCAGCTTGTGGGTGTGCATCGTATTTTAATCATCAAAACTCTTTTTTGAAACTTTAGATTATAAATTAAGATTACCGTTGTTTAAGGATTTTTCAAACTCAAATTCCTTGACTTCAGGGTAAGTATGAGGCTTACCACCCATATCGCATAAATGGGTTCACTTAACTAATGTTCCCCCTGTTTCTGAAAAGGTCGGCAAAAGTTGCAGAGCTTATGTGCATTAGAGGCCTTTATTTTAATTTGTAAGTTCACATGCAGCATTTCTAAGCGGGAACTCACTCGTGTCTCCATGGAAGCATGCATTGAATATGAATTATAAAATGTATCTATGCAACTTAGATTTATATTCTAATATTAAAAACATCAAGTGCCACAATTGTATGTTAACGTAAAATGACATTTGCCAGCTTATGGGTGTGCATTTAATTTGAATCATCAAATAAGTTTTTTTGCAACTTTAGATTATAAATTAAGATTAACGTTGTTTAAGGATTTTTCAAACTCAAATCCTTGACTTAAAGGCTATTATGAGGCTTACCACCCATATCGAATAAATGGGTTCACTTAACTAATGTTCCCCCTGTTTCTGAAAAGGTCGGCAAAAGTTGCAGAGCTTATGTGCATTAGAGGCCTTAATTTTTATTTGTAAGTTCACATGCAGCATTTCTAAGCGGGAACTCACTCGTGTCTCCATGGAAGCATGCATTGAATATTCTTATATATAAAAAAGGAGAGGGTATTTGCGTCTGTTTTTTTCGAATTTGCAAAAATGTTTTTCTAACAAGTGTTTCTATTGACAAACTGAACTAACGCTACGTTCCAGAATTTTTGGTGTTTGTTTGTCCGTTTGTTTGTTTGTATATTTGTACCATTATAGGCGCCCAGACCGTTCGCAGCACGATGCTGAAATTTTGCATACCCCCTTAAAATGTTAGTGGCTAAACAACTGTCAGGGTCCGAATGACGTCACATGCATATTTCGCATACCTGCGATACAAGCTGAAAATTAAAATCTTGCCGCTGGCGGCCATTTTGAATTTGCAGACTTGATATTCGAAACGGTCATGCCTATCAGTAATTTTAACAACTTTTGGAAGAAATTTTTTCGCAAACAGTAAATTCTTCAAACAAAATTTGTAAATACCTACATAGAAAAAAATAAAAAAGAATAACTTTCAGGTGGCACAACGGGCGCATGCATAAAGTTGGAGCATTGAAATTAGGCATGCCACCTAAACATAAACAGATTTAAATATTTTCAAAAGTACAAAAAAATACATAAAGGATTAAGAGTAGCTGCGATACATTTTTTTTGGTTTCTTCAATATTTAACATTCTCCTGGCGTTCATTTTAAAATTCTGAAGTTTTATTTTCAATGATCAAGTTTGTCTTGCTAAAGCTAACATTTTTTGAAATAAAACTTTTTTCAATGACAATTTTTTTCAAACAAAATTTTTAAAAACCTGATTTTCACAAAAACGTCAAATTTATAAGTAAAAAAATCAACTGTTTTGATGCTACATTTACAATTATAATTTAGCAAAATGTAATAACATGTAATAAGACAATCACACCAAGTGTATATTTTGCATATCTGCCATACAAACTAAAAAAATATATTGCTCTGCAGGCGGCCATTTAACATTTATAGGCCTCATACTCGATTTTAAAATGCATTTTAGTAAACTCCATAAATGTTGGAAGAAACATTTTTTCTACGGCAAATTTCTTTGGACAAATATTTAAAAAGCACAATTTCATACAAAAACCCCTATTCAAAGTGCTAAAACTGGTTGAAACTCAAACATATCGTTTGCTAAAAATGTATCGAAACTTTCTACTAGCGTTTCTTGCACTTTACTTTACACGCATTTTGTTCGACGCAATGTTTCATACTCGGAGTACAGGCCTTAGTTACGGGCGGCGTCTTTCCTTTCAACTAATAAATTTCGACACACGAAAAATGTTTCTTACACTTTATGGCCTTTATAAAGAAGTGACATTAATGGAAAAAATCACGCGTGTTTATTGATTTTGTATCTAAATTTTAAATATTTTATAAAACTAAATGACGCTACAAAAAAATATTTTAAAAAACATGTTTTTGTTCACATTTTTTTCTTATAATTTTGTTGTTTAATATTTTGGACATATTTTTTTTCTTCATAATTATAGAATGATACAATGTCTAGAGAGTGTTTGAAAAATATTTTAGGTAATGTGAACAGTTTTCGAAATAATATGAAAAAACTGAATCTTCATAATTAATTTAATGTGCGCGGCAGTACTTCAGCGTGAAATGTCGCCGAACGCATGGTAAGTAAGGTACGACGCTTACGGGCGCATCACCAACCGACCACAAACGCATTCAAATAAACTTATTATTAACATTCAGCGCTATGGTATTCGAATTCGTTTCTTCAAGGCTGTCAGACATAATAAAAATTGGTTCATTTTTGCCAATTTGCCTGTTTCAGTGAAACAGGCACTACCATCCAGTTTTTCGTGTTTCAAATGGAACAACGTTGGTTCGATCCCCGCTTGAGCCATTTGACCATAACCTTGACCCTGGTTTAAAAGATGTTATTGGGTAATTATTATTTAATAATTCATTTAAAGTAAACATAAATGAATTATTAAATTTTGTAGGGTTTGTGTATTCACACAGTGAAAATTCATTTTATTTAAAATCAAACTATTTTTTATATTAAACGTTGTTTTATTTTCACAAAAATATTTTAAATCTCGAGTACTTTCGACCCTCAACATTCTTGATAATGACCTGAATGTTGAGGATCGAAAGTACTCGAGATTTAAAATATTTTTGTGAAAATAAAACAACGTTTAATATAAAAAATAGTTTGATTTTAAATTGAATTATTAAATGATGATATTAATACCTGTTTCTGGCCAGGCGGAATAGATTGGTGAATTGCATTCCTCTTCACAAATATTTTTTTTCAATAAAACAAAATAATTACAAATCAAGAGAGCCAAAGTTTCGTACTTATAAATAGCCGCTTGCTTTACTTTTTAATGGTGTCCGAAAAATTATCTTTCTCCAGGGCCCTCCGTTTTTTACTTAATAATTATGTCGAGCTTGATTTCAAATAGGTACATGACGCGCCTGCAAGCCAAAGTGCACGCGCCGAGCATTCCTGTCGCCCAAGGTCATGCTAGAGAGATACTCTCTCTCTCTCTCTCTAGCATGGCCTTGACAGTAACACGCACTCCGCCATTGTATGTAACCGAAAAAATGCAGCCCGATGTTAGAACGACACAATAACAAAACGACACATGACTTAAAGAGACATGACATAACAACACATGATATAAAGACACGTTACATTGTGACACACGACAGAAAGACTCATGACAGAACGACACATGACAGAACGACACATGACAGCACGACAGATTACAGATCGACACATGACAGGACGAGACATGACAGAACGGCACATATTGGAACAACACATAACAAAACGACACATAACAGAACGACACATAACAGAACAACACAAGGACAAATAACATCACAAGTCGCTCTGTCATTTGTGATGTTTTTTTCGTGTGCCGTTTAGGTATGTTCTGTTTTCGGTATGTTATGTTTAGTCATCTTATGTTTTGTCCTTGTGTTGTTTTGTCATAATGATTTTTTTTCTGTGTTGTTTTGTCATAGTGATGTTTAATCATGCGATATACTGTTATTGTGATGGCCTGTCATGTGTCGTTCTGTCATGTGTCGTTTTTATGTTTCGTTCTGTCATGAGTCGTTCTGTCATGTGTCGTTTTGTCACTGTCCCGTTCTGCAGTGTGACGAACACATACACAAAATAATACGCATACATATATATAATGCATTTAGATGAAATCCAAGAGTTCTCCATTGTTTTGTAAGCAAAATAACTACTTTAAAATTTTTTAAGGTGTACAAAATGAAAGTCCATTGCATATGCGAACTGAGAAAAACACTGTTAAAACAACTTTCACTGCATACTTGAAAAAAAAATGCTACTAAAATAAATTATAATCAAAGAAAGTATGAAAAGTGTTGTATAAAAGTGTGTTTTTAATTTATTGTAAGTATTAATTAAGTAATTAAATATTTGAGTCTAATCTAATCTAAATCTAAGTTGCAAAGACATACGTATCATTTGAGATTCATATTAAATGCATTCCCACAAGCAGACACGCATAATTTCGCGCTCACACATGCCGCATGTGAACCTACAATATAAAAAAAACCCAATCTCAAATGAACATGCCCCCTTAACTAACTTTTGGAAGTAACTTTTGCCGACTTTCCCTGAAACAAGGGTGGCATTGGCAAAGTTAACCATGTTTTATATACTTAAGGACCGATTTTTCAATGGTCAGATAAACAATCAAATAGCTAACTGTCCATTAAATTTATTTGAGGTTTTAATAAATGTAAAAAAAAAATTCAGGAAGTTTAAGGATTACTGTTAAAAAACCGTTAAATTTTTATTCATGCAAGGCGGGTGGTCGGCGTCGCTTCTGGAACATTCTCTGGGAGCATTCGCAATTCGCATGACGGCGCACTTCACACGTTGTCTTTGAAGTGAGTGGATGTGATTAATTATTCTCTCCAAATCTGTGTACGCTGCAGGTGCGCTGAAGTTTTTTTGAAATAAAATCTGTGAATTTTCATGTAAGTACGAATGTGATAATTATAACAACTATTGTAATCTATGCAAACATTATTATCATTAAAAATTCTCACCAAATGCTAAAAGTAGACACGCTAAAACACACGATGCTTGTGATGGTTCAAAAATGGCGGGAACCCTGATCTCAAATGCTGCAATTATCACCACCTTCCCTGAACCAGGGGTCTAAATCTAAATCTCAGTTGCAAAGATATGTGGGTATCGCCGTCGAAATTTGTACCTTTTGTCTTGTGCGTGTGTCCCCTAATGATTTTCAGCTTTTTCATAAAAACTGGTGATCTCTACTGAATTCTAAAATTATCAGAGTAAAGTAAATAAAAAGCGTATCGAAATACAAAAAAAAACTGCAAAAAGCATTAAGTGGCGATGTAATTAAAAAATAAAACAAAAACGCCTTTTTTCCATTCCCATACAAATTTTACATGTCCGCAACCCGTTTTTGACCCTTTGATGGAATGATACGATCAAAATAGTCAAACGTTTTAAAGTTGAGTATTTTTGCATATACCTTAGTAACGTATCTTTCATTTTCTGTACTAGCCACAATAATATTTACTTATTTAAACACGAAATTTTGATTGCTAAGGTTTGTCTCCATTTTTGGCTCCGAAATTTTTCTTGTAGTATGTTACCAATTCCATTGGAACTGACAAAAATCTTGCAATCTTAAGTATTTTTTCACGTATGGTAACTCTTTGGTTCAGTGTGGACAACACAAAAAAACTCATTCGATACCTTCATTTTCTTCTGAGAACGTTTACATCAGACTCGGGAATTTGTCGTGTGTGTTTTGAGTGGAAGTTAGCTTGGCATTATTAAGGTATGTATTCGAATAAGTTATCAGTTGTATATTTTTTACTTAGATCCATTAATCCTTCTAATGATTGTATGTTTGTATCATTGCTGACAGCATTATTTTTCAAATGGCACAAGTTTAAGGTAATGTCGGGCGGTTTTTTATTCACAATCTTTAACGTATGTTACCATATTAAGGTGTATTCACGTAGGTTTAAAAAAATACACCTACTTACCGTTAATTTATGGTTGACTAACAAATAACATTTACGTACCTAATTGAAACATAAAACTATCTAATCAACCTTACTACATGCTATTAATATTTTAAATGCACCGTTTGATGTTTGTTATTCAAAATAGCAAAAAGGTTTATTCCGTGATCTGTGGGCTAAACGGATTAAATGAAATTTGAACCACAGATGTACCTAATTTTTATATCGGTGCTGGATACTGTGAAAAATGTACGCAAAAAAACCATTGCCTATCTATCTAATCTATGATAATCTATAATCTAAGTTACAAAAATATATTGCATTTAAGACTTTAAGTTCGTACTTAAACATGCTGCATGTGAACCTACCCAATCTCAAATGAACATAAGCCCTGCAACTCTTGCCGACCTTACCTGACACAATGGTAACATTGGTAAAGTGAACCATTTTTTACAGTATGAGTGGTCAGCTTCATACTAACCTATAAGTCAAGGAAACTTATTGAAATACAATAAACGAACGATTTTAGGTAGTTATTAAATGTGCGTATTCATATTTTTATTAAACATTCATAGACAAACAACATTCATATTTATAGATATTCAAAATGGTGCTCTTATATTTTTATTGAACAGTGTTTACGAACTGCTATAAAATCTTGTATTTGTCGTCGAAAAAGGAAATGAGATATCGAAATGTAAAAAAACCTAATTTTTCGAACCTGTCCGTCATTTTGAATAGACCTTAATTTAACTCACGATGTTTTCGTTTTCTTGAATCTTGCCGGTCGACAGTTATGGTACAAATTTAAACGGCGTTACCCATGTATCATTTGAGATTCATATTAAATGCATTCCTACAAGCAGACACGCATAATTTTGCGCTCACACATGCCGCATGTGAACCTACAATATAAAAAACCCAATCTCAAATGAACATGCCCTCTTAACTAACTTTTGGAAGTAACTCTTGCTGACTTTCCCTGAAACAGGGGTGACATTGGCAAAGTAAACCATTTTTTTACAGCATGGGTGGTCAGCTGCATACTAACCTATAATGAACATACACCACAAATAACATTTTTACAATCAACAGTATAATCCATATTATACTTTTTTCATTGAAAATGTTTGTAGATTTTATTTTTTATAGTTTAATAGGGAAGTTGCAGTGGTAGGGAAAATGGTTGAAAATAATATGGTTGTGTAGAGTACATTTCAAGGATCACAACCATATATTTTTTAAGTAGTAAAAATAAAGATATCATTGATAATTTTGAAAAATAAAATGCGGAGAATTTACAACCCGCCAAAAAAGCAATGTAAACGGTTAGGGACGTGTGTCGTCATTTTGACGACAAACGTCGCTGTCAAACCGACTACCTGGGCCATTTGACACCTAAACTCCGAAGATCTGACGTCATATCCGCCCGAATAAAGCAATAACCTGTTTTAGCGGAAATGGAAAATACGCGAATTTTAAAGAGCTATAATTTAAAAACTAAGGCACATATAATTTTTTTAAAAACGCAAATGCATTTTACAAAATATAGCCTACCATTTTATGAAATAAAATAAAAAAGTGCAAATACCCTATTGTTAAGTGTTTGTTTGTTTTATATACTTAAAGGGCCGATTTTTCAATGGTCAGGTAAACAATCAAATAGCTAACTGTCCATTAAATTTATCTGAGGTTTTAACGGAAGAATAAAACTTTTTAATTTTTCAAACCCCAGATTACGCTGACCGATTTTGTGTGACTAGCTCAGCCTAACTTCACACACAGCTGCGAGAGCGAGACACGCTTATGCACGTTTTGTTACTTTAGAAAGAGATAGAGACTTTGAAGCCATGACGGCGGTTGACCAAACAAAAACATAACCTGAAATTGTCGGCTTGATCCGTGTTACTATTTCCTTTTATTTTTTAAACTTTAATAGCTTATTTTATATTATTTAGTTCATCGCCAATGAAATAAAAAAAATATCCATATTTTTACAATGAAAGATTACGAAAATGAAGACAACCTACTAATATTAGGATAGAGTTTCCAAGAAGGGAAAAGAAGACCGTTTTTGGAGATCGAGCTTGGTTCCTTGACTTATAGATTGGTATGCGGCTGACCACCCATACTGTAAAAAATGGTTCACTTTGCCAATGTCACCCCTGTTTCAGGGAAGGACGACAAGAGTTGCTGGGCTTATGTTCATTTGAGATTTGGTTTTTATATTGTAGGTCCACATGTGGCATGTGTAAGCGCGAAATTATACATGTCTGCTTGTGGGAATGCATTTAATATAAATCTTAAATGATATATATCTTTGTAGCTTAGATTAGATTAGAGCCTTCAAGGTGGCTGCTCCAACGATATAGAACGGCCTCGCAGATGACCTGCGCGAAATGGATCTGGAGAGCAGTTTTAGAAAGGGGTTGAAGACCCACCTGTTCGCGCGCTCATATGAGTAAGCGCCTTTGGGATGACCAAGAGTCATGAATAGGCGCTATAAAAATATTGTGTTATTATTATTAGACGCGCGCTGTGACAGAAATTTCAGATGTCAATTTATTCGACAGTTAGCGCGCTAACGGCGGAATAAAGGGGCAGTTAATTTTGTTCGCATTGGGTTTTTATATTGTAGGTCCACGTGCCGCATGTGTTCCGCGAACTTATACGTGTCTGCTTGTGGGAATGCGTTTAATATGAATATTAGATTTTAGATACCAAAATAAATGCCAAATTGTAATACTTTTTTTATAATTTTTAATTTAATAATTTTAGATGATGAAACTTGGTCATAATCTTAATCACCCCTGATCAACTTGCTACAATGATTAGGAAAGAGAGCCTCTGAATCTACTGTTGAACTGTCTGCTCTGGAGGTAAGCACTCAAATGCTTTACTTATTATATACATACACGCACACATTCATACACACATATTTGCACACATGCTCACATGCACATACATATATTTACAAACATGTACACACACACATACCTAAATATAAGTATACACATGCATACGTGCACACACTCACATATCCCTTGCATAAGCATACTCATTAATTTACACATCTACTTACATGCACTTTTATGTACTGTCATGCACTCTTTTACTTTCTTGCTAGCCAAAGGCTATATAGTTACAGTATTGATTTGGTGTGATTTTTTTTTGAGATTTTCATGGAAATGAGTTGCCCTGGTGCCGGACATGACAAAAATACACTGAAGGACTTTTATATTTTCTTATAATTTTATAAGAAATACCACTTTATTAAAGTTTTAAAATTGTAATCTAATGGGAAACCAAAAGTTTTAAAATTGTCATCCAAATTGTGAACCAAAACTATTCGGACTTCATTCGCAGGTCTGAACATTTTAGAATTCGGAACATTTTTCTACTGCTATCCTTAGTAACCAATGACAAAATATTTGTATGCCAAGACTGAAACTAAAATAATATGTAACAGCATGGGTGGTCGGTCATATGCCAACCTATAGGTTGAGGAACACAAACATATAATCAACTCAACTCAACTAAGCTACACATATAGTGTAACTTCTTGCCGCGTTATCCCCGAAGGGATCGTGTGGCGAGTAAAATAATGGTTTTTAATTGATGATGTTCAAACCTGTTTCTAGCCAGGCAAAATAGGTTGGTGAAATGCATTTCTCTTCACAAATCTGTTTTACAAATGTTGCTCTAACTTCAAAACGATTGATGTACATCCCTTTGAGTGGAGACCCTGGACAAGTGCCCACGAGGATTTACACACACACTTACAATACTACCTCGATATCTCAGTGTGTGTGTGTGTGTGTGTGTGTGTAAACGTTTGCTGACAAGTCCACATTTTTTTTTAAATCGAAGCATCATTCTGCTTCTGCATCTCATGCTCGACTGACAAAATAAAGGAATAAACAGCGGCTTAATTTTTCCCTACGAAATTTGCATCGAATTCTTAAAGCTGTTCTTTTTTATTTTGTTTTGTAAATTACCATATCGCACGTTTAATAATAAAGAGCAATAACTCAAAAAACAAGAATGTTGGGAAATCACGTTTGAAGTTCAGACAACCAGTACAACTTGTATGGGATGAAAAAGGCGACCAATGTTTTATCTCGGTCATATTCGTCCAAATTGACCGGCTGTCGCATTCTACATATTCTTCTCACATTGTTCTTGCGTTTTATTACAAAATCTCGATCTTCCGAATTTCCGAGTTATTGCTCTTTATTATTAAAAGCGTGCGATGTACTGTACTGTACTGTATCCTGCCGCCGTTCCACTAGGGGTAGCCGGTATCTCCGCAGATGCGCCTCCACTTTTTACTGTCCGATTTTGTGGGACTAGCTCAGCCTAACTTCACACACAGCTGCGAGAGCGAGACACGCTTATGCACGTTTTGTTACTTTAGAAAGAGATAGAGAACTTTGAAGCCATGACGGCGGTTGACCAAACAAAAACATAACCTTAACATTAGCAAAAAAAAAATGCAGGCAATTCTAAGTTTATTATTTTATTAATATACAATTTTAAGGAAAACCAGCACTTCAACTGAAGAATTTGGCATAATGCCAGCTTCCTTACTTGTAAAAATAAATAAGTTTTACTCGCTACATGCGACCAGTTCGGGTAGATCGCATCTAAATTATAACGCTTTATACATAGCTAAGGTGCGTTTTATTTATATTATTTTTGTAAAATTTACAACAATTACTTTCCAGATCTTAAAATGCCCCCCAAAAAGCGGCCTCGACTTGGACCCAGGAAAACACGAGCTGAAGAAGCAAGGAACCGACGAAGCGCCGAGACTCCAGCGCATAGAGAGGAGCGAGTGAACACCGAAAAAATAAGGCGTATCAATTCCTTATCTTTAGAAAGTACTTCCCAAACTTCCCATAGATTGTCACATTTGAGAAATATGGCATCGACAAGTAGGCAGAGAGAGTTGAGTCCTGACCGACAGTTGAGACTTGAAGTTCAAAAAGATAGACAGGCAGTTCTCAGAGAGACTGAAACACCAGAAGAGCGCCAAGACAGAATTAGCACACAAAACACTAGGCAAGCAGCTCTTAGAGCGGCTGAGACACTAGAAGAGCGCCAAGATAGATTAGAGACACAAAACACAAGGCAGGCAGCGCTTAGAGCGGCTGGGACACTAGAAGAGCGCCAAGACATAATAAACACACAAAGCACCAAGCGAGCAGCTCTTAGAGCGGCTGAGACACTAGAAGAGCGCCAAGACAGATTAGAGACACAATACACAAGGCAGGCAGCGCTTAGAGCGGCTGAAACACTAGAAGAGCGCCAAGACAGATTAGAGACACAATACACAAGGCAGGCAGCGCTTAGAGCGGCTGAGACACTAGAAGAGTGCCAAGACAGATTAGAGACACAAAACACAAGGCAGGCAGCGCTTAGAGCGGCTGAGACACTAGAAGAGCGCCAAGACAGATTAGAGACACAAAACACAAGGCAGGCAGCGCTTAGAGCGGCTGAGACACTAGAAGAGCGCCAAGACAGAACAGACACACAAAACACTAGACAGACAGCTCTTAGAGCAGCTGAGACACTAGAAGAGCGCCAAGACAGAATAGACACACAACTTATTAGACAGGAAACACACAGAAACAACTTAGATGAGGAGCAATTAGAAAATATATTACACTCTAGGCGGACTCAACGCTCTCTAGATAGTCAGTTAGAACAGGAGCTCAGGGAACTAAATGTAAATAGACAGAATCAGAATAGACAATTAGAATCAGTTACTGCTGCTGATAATAGATTAGATTTAGATAGAACTAGGCACATATTGCAAAGAGAATTGATTACTGCACTAACTGTAAACTCAACACCAGAAACGGACTATAGACCTAGCAGATCATGGACTGTTTTAAAAAACTTTGGTTTAAATTATGATTGTAATTTAGATTACAATAACATTTGTCTAAATTTGGGTATCGGGGGAGCTACACACCTTTGCAAATTTTGCGGGGCTAAAAAATGGGTGGGTGAAACATTAGGTATGTGTTGCAGTGGTGGGAAGGTTTCTCTCATACCCTTGCAGGAACCTCCCCCGGTTTTGAAATTACTTATAGATAATCAAAATTTTGTAAAAAACATTCGTAAATATAACTCAGCATTTCAAATGACATCTTTTGGAACAACTCGGCCATCAGTTAGAGTAGACGGTTTTATGCCAACATTTCGGATACAGGGTCAAATTTATCACCGCCATGGATCTTTACTACCAATCAGTGGGGAGCATAAATTTTTGCAAATTTATTTTATGGGTGGCGGTTCTGATTCAGAAGTAGATCGACGACACCAAATTTACCCGGATGCTGATAGGCAAATTTTAGTAGATCTACAAGGCATGCTCCATGAATGCAACAATTTGATTTGTAGCTTTAAATATGCTCTTGAACGTCTGCCTGCAGATAACATGCGGGTTATCATACGGGCAGACAGAGCACCAGTGGGAGAGCATCCGGGTCGTTACAATACTCCTACTAACGATGAAGTTGCTGTCGTTGTAGAAGGCAATGAATTCGGAAGTAGAGATATTATAATTTGCAAAAAAAACAACACCATGCACAAAATTTTAGATACTCATCGATCGTATGATGCCTTGCAATATCCCATCATTTTCCCGTATGGGGAAGATGGGTATTGTTTTTCCAATATGCAAATTAATCCCAACACCAGATTACCTACCAATAAGAAAGTTTCTGCAATGGACTATTACGCGTTTAGACTAATGATGCGTTCAGAAAAAAACCATATTCTCCAGTGCGGCCAACTTTTTCATCAGTTTGTTGTTGACATGTACGTCAAAGTAGAGTCAGAACGTCTTCTGTTCATTAGGACCCATCAGGCTAACCTTCGCTCTGAGCAGTACATCCATCTCAGGGATGCGATTGTTAGTGATGGCAATGCTTCCAATCACGGCCAGTTAGTTATTTTGCCGTCATCTTTTGTAGGTAGTCCACGCTATATGCACGAACATAGTCAGGACGCGATGACGTATGTAAGGAACTTTGGCCGACCAGATTTTTTTATAACGTTTACCTGCAATCCCAAATGGTTAGAAATAGATAGAGAATTGTACGCCGGGCAGAAATCTGCAGATAGGAGTGATTTGGCTGCGAGAGTTTTCCGCGAGAAACTCAAAAAATTTATAGATTGCATCACAAAGGGAGAAATTTTTGGTGAGGTTAGGGCCTGGGTTTACTCCGTGGAATGGCAAAAAAGGGGGCTGCCTCACGTGCATATTTTAATTTGGCTTTTAAATAGATTAGCTTCCTCAGACATAGATTTGATCATTAGTGCAGAAATTCCTGATAGGCAAAGTGATAAGAAACTCTTTGATGTTGTTACAAAGACTTTGATACATGGCCCATGCGGAACCATCAATTTACATTCTCCTTGCATGAAGGATGGCAAATGTACGAAGCGGTATCCTAGATCTTTCGTTAGTGAAACACAGACTGACAGAGACGGGTATCCAGTGTACCGAAGACGAGGACCTGGGGATGGGGGTAACGTGACCCGACTGAACATTAAAATCAACAACAGGTATGTAGAGACCGACATAGACAATAGATGGGTAGTCCCATACTCTCCCCTGCTTTGCAAGATCTTTGATGCTCACATTAACGTAGAATATTGTAATTCCGTTAAAGCTATCAAATACATTTGTAAATACATTTGCAAGGGAAGCGATCAGGCCGTTTTCGGATTGCAACCGGATGGCGAGTCGATAGATGAGATTGATGGTTTTCGCTCGGGCCGCTATGTAGGGACCAACGAAGCAGTTTGGAGACTTCTCAGATTTCCAATCCATCAGAGACACCCCACAGTTACTCACCTCCAAGTCCATTTGGAAAACGGGCAAAGAGTGTATTTCACTGAGGAAAATTTGACTGATAGGCTGACTGAACCCCAGAGAACAACATTGATGGGTTTTTTTGATCTTTGTAGCGTAGATTCATTTGCCAAAACTCTTTTATATCATCAGGTTCCAGTGTATTATACTTGGAACCTTTCATCACGCAAGTTCAACCGCAGAAAGCGAGGAACGCCCGTACCAGGAGTTCCTGATATTATGGCTTCTGACGCTCTAGGTCGTGTTTATGGGATCCATCCTAATAATCACGAATGTTATTTTTTACGCCTTCTCTTACATTCTGTAAGAGGACCAACATCATTTGTAGATCTTAAAACAGTCGACGGGATAGTTTATCATACATTTAGAGAAGCGTGTCTAAAGCGTGGACTCCTGGAAGATGATACTCACTATTTTGATGCACTAAGAGAAGCGGAAATTTCTGAATCTCCATCCAAAATTCGGCACTTATTTTCTATCATTATTTCGTTTTGCGAAATTTCTGATCCTAAGTTACTACTAGATACATTTAAAAACAGTATGTCTGATGACATTATTCACTCCCTGCATTTAGATCGCGAAAACATTTCACCGTCACATTCACTATTCATACACAACCACTTACTCATTATTTTAGAAACCCTTCTTTCAAAAATGACCGGTAAACACTTGCGCGACTTTGGCTTAGATTCACCCGACTACACCATCCCTACACAAACTAACCTTTCCCTTGATTCCACTCACGATGACACACCTAACATTCCCGATTTACTTCAACATGTCACACTGACTGAACCCACATTATTACCCGATCAGAAACACGCATACACAACTGTTTTAAATAGTATCGAAAGTAACTTGGCGGATGTCTTTTTTTTGGATGCACCAGGGGGTACTGGCAAAACATTTTTATTAAATTTACTTCTTTCAAAATTAAGGTCAAATGCCCAAATAGCCATTGCAGTTGCTTCTTCTGGAATAGCTGCCACTCTCTTAGATGGTGGCAGAACAGCTCATTCTACTTTACAGATCCCTCTGAATTTACATAGCACCGATTTTCCCACGTGTGCAATAGCCCGAGGAACATCAAAAGCACGTCTCTTACAGCGATGTAGCTTATTAGTTTGGGACGAATGTACTATGATACATCGACTTGGTTTAGAAGCTGTAGATAGAACATTACGCGATATCCGTGGCAGTGACAGCTTTATGGGAGGAATGGTAGTTGTTTTAGCTGGGGATTTTAGGCAGACATTGCCCATAGTTCCGAAAGGAACGATGGCTGATGAAATTAATGCATGCTTGAAAGCATCTGATCTGTGGAGACAAGTTAAGCACTTGAAACTGCAGACGAACATGCGTGCACAGTTGCAGTCTGATAGGGACGCAAGCCATTTTTCAGCTCAGTTGTTGACTCTTGGGAACGGAGAGTTTCCAGAAGACCCAACAACACATCACATCACTCTTCCTTCAGATTTTTGTATTTTTTCTAGAGACATTGATGATTTAATAGCACAGGTTTTTCCAAATCTTGCTCTAAATTATACCAACCAAAAATGGCTCTGCGAACGTGCCATTTTGGCAACGAAGAATGAAAGTGTAGATTTATTGAATAATACAATTCAAAGTAATATTCCAGGTCCTGCCACTGATTATTTTTCTATTGATACAGTCTTGGCTACCGACAGTGCGGTGGACTATCCTATTGAATTCTTGAATTCCCTTAACATAAGTGGACTGCCAACTCACAAGATTTCCTTGAAAGTTGGTTCTCCTATTATGCTTTTGAGGAACTTGAGTCCCCCTAGACTTTGCAACGGCACACGATTGTATGTTAGATCTTTAGGCCGCCATACAATCGAAGCCACCATCTTATCAGGCTGTGGAAAGGGAGATTTTCATTCCTCGCATTCCCCTTATTCCCACTGAGAGTGTTTTTCCCTTCAGGAGGTTGCAATTTCCTATCAGGCTTTCATTCTCTATGACCATCAATAAATCTCAGGGACAAACATTCGGCACCGTAGGCTTAGATCTGCGTCAAGAATGTTTCAGTCATGGCCAGTTATATGTGGCAGCTTCGAGGGTGGGTTCTTCTAAAAATTTGTTTGTTTTAGTTAACGAAGGGAAAACACGTAATGTAGTTTATAAACGTGCCTTACAATCAGTATTCTAGATGTTGCTGTAAAGATTGGTTTTTGATGTTCGTCTCATTTCACATGTTGTATCATTATTTTATGTTTCCTATGTATAAATCAGGTCAATGGCTCAATGGCGGAGTGCCCACATTCTGTAGGTCTGGATTTTTTTTATCTCTGTACATAGGTTTGCTGTTTATCACTGATGCTGTATTCATAAGTTAGGTATTTTTATGATTATATTGTTTTTATTATATTTATTTATTATTCCTTGACTTATAGGTTGGTTTGAGGCTGACCACTCATACTGTAAAAAATGGTTCACTTTGCCAATGTCACCCCAGTTTCAAGGATGGTCAGCAAAAGTTGCAAGGCTTATGTTCATTTAAGCTTTGGATTTTAATTTGTAAGTACATATGCAGCATATGTAAGCGTGAACTTACACGTGTCTGTATGTGGGTATGCATTTAATATGAATTTTAAATGTTAATATATCCTTGCAACTTAGATTATAGCTTATATTATAGAGATTTTAGGTCGATAGCTCGATGGTGAAGTGTTTTCTGAAGATTCGGAGCTGCTCAAAATCAGAACTGATTTCCTTTTTACATTTTTCCTACTTAATTTATGTTTCTATCTTAGCGCAGTCAAGGTATACTCAGCCTTCCCTAAAAATGAGAATCTTTTTTTCAGAGCATGCTTCTCCTGTAATGAAATGGTAAGTGTATGCTTTAAAATTTCACCATTTAGATTAGGATTATTATTCCCATTACATCCTTTGTATTGAGCTGTGTGTTGGATCTGGTGTTGAGGTTTTTTTTGCATATTTCAAAGCCAAATATTTTCAAAAGATGTCATTTAAAAGTATTGCTGATAACTGTACGTTTATTAATTTATGTATATACTAATGCTGTTGTTGCTTATTCTTGAACAGCATTTAACTGTTTTATTTGTTTGTAAATACATATTATGGTTCTGTTCTTTATTTCCAGATGATGACTGATGAAGGTCAACCCTATTCTTTTTATATATCTGACAGCGTCTTTTGATTGATATCTTTATATTTTAGGTTTGCTGAAGCTCATTTGTAAGTGCTGATTGACGACCCTGTATATTTTGTACAGATCTTGCGGTACTGATATATTTATTTATATTCTAGGTTCTCTGAAGATGGCTGAATGATTGACAAGGGATGACACTGTACTTACCTTAAAGCTCTTCCAATACTGATTTATGTCTTTATATTTTAGGGCTGCTGGAAATGCCTAATGGACCATGTATATTTATTTCTTACAGGTCATTCAATGCTGATTTATGTTTTATATTTTAGGGCTGCTGGAGATGCCTAATGGACCATGTATATTTATTTCTTACAGGTCATCCAATGCTGATTTATGTCTTTATATTTTAGGGCTGCTGGAGATGCCTAATGGACCATGTATATTTATTTCTTACAGGTCATTCAATGCTGATTTATATCTTTATATTTTAGGGCTGCTGGAGATGCCTAATGGACCATGTATATTTATTTCTTACAGGTCATCCAATGCTGATTTATGTTTTATATTTTAGGGCTGCTGGAGATGCCTAATGGGCCATGTATATTTATTTCTTACAGGTCATCCAATGCTGATTTATGTTTTATATTTAAGGGCTGCTGGAGATGCCTAATGGACCACGTATATTTATTTCTTACAGGTCATCCAATGCTGATTTATGTTTTATATTTTAGGGCTGCTGGAGATGCCTAATGGGCCATGTATATTTATTTCTTACAGGTCATCCAATGCTGATTTATGTTTTATATTTTAGGGCTGCTGGAGATGCCTAATGGACCACGTATATTTATTTCTTACAGGTCATCCAATGCTGATTTATGTTTTATATTTTAGGGCTGCTGGAGATGCATGATGACCAATTTCTTACAGACTTCCAATCCTACAGTGTTATTATTTATATTGCTACTTTTGTGGATTGCTACCCTTAACACATAGTATTATTATTTTTGTTCTTCTAACGAGGTGTAACTTTATATCTTTATGTGGAAGGGCTCAACGTAACAAAATCGGTAATATTGTAATATAATCATTTAATTTCTTTTCAGCTGCTTGGTCCTTTGTTTCAGTGCTTATGCAATATGATACGATGCAATATTTTTTTCTTTTTGCTTCATTTCTCACATTCATATCATTTACATCTGTTGTATTATGAGACCATAGATCAAGCGTGGGTTTTAGTGGGTAGGCGTATGCAGTCCCACACACCGATTGATTAAAAAGTACTTGGCTATAAGTCACTTTATACTAAGTGCTCTTTATCAATTGACGGTCCGTAAACGATTTCCCATAGAACAAAAAAAAAAAATTGCTTTTACAGTGCGTATACAGCCAAAGAGAACAATCAAGGTTTTTTCAAAATTAAACTATACATGCTTATTTTATTTTCTCATTATAAATGTTTATTTAACTCATTTTAGAATTGGTCTTAAATTTCCGTTTTTGATTTCATATGACACAAATCATCCCAAATTCACTCTGTTGTTTATGTTTTCAGTGTGTTGCTGTAAGAGCTGATTGACTGCTCTCATATGTCAGTCAATCTTCACATTCAGCATCTCCTTGCTCCCTCATTGAGATGCTTCTCAGGCCTTGCGCCATCAACGACACCTGTGATGACTTAGGACTGATCCCAAATTTTTTTAATTAACTAAATGTGTACTATTTAATTGCAATATCATGTTTTGCATGCTTTGAAAATTATATTATCTTAAGAAATGTTACAGGTCTGAATTTTTAAAAAATAAAAAGATTTTTTTTTACCAAAACAATAATGAAGTTCATTTTTTTATTGAAATCAAACTATTCATAAAAAAAACTTTTTCATTGTTGTGAAAGAAAATCAATTTGATACACACCAACATACAGATTCATGCTACTTACTACTCTTAAGTAATGAGAACTTTATTTATTTAAAACAAAGGTGTGTGTACAAATAATAAAAAAGGTCATTTCATGAAAACAGAACGTTTTCATAATATTCCTCGCTACAGTGGAACTTCTTACCCCGTTTTTCCCAAAGGGGTCACATGTGTCAAGTGGATCCTATTTATTTTTAAAGGTAAGAAGTTGGCCTTATGCCAACCACTTCAGTTGAAGTAGGAGTTTCCCAGCTTTCAAAGGGGCTGGTGCTCATTTCTTGTGAAGGCTGAGTAAACCTTGACAGTATTATATTTTGGGTTCGAAATAAACACCGAAATGGGAAATTATTTCTGACAGCCTCGGTGAGACTCATTTCCAAGCTCTCTGCATGAGTGCAAGCACTCGGCCATCGACCACAATTATGATTATTATTGAAATAAAAGGACAACAAACAATCCAAGAAACACAACATGATTATTTTACATCACCCAGATACAACCTGATCTGATCCTTCCTACCCACTCATCCACCTCAATCTTGCCCTACTCACACACTTACCTTACTGCATTGTACCCACATCACTCATGGCCTCTCACGCATCCACCCGACTCCTTTCTATCCACTTACTAATCTGCCTCCTGGTGTGTTACTCACCCACCTGATTGAACCAGGAAAACACTAAAAAAAATAAGGGCGCAGTCTAAAGATTCTAGCACCAGTAGAACAATGAGGAGGAACAGAGTTAAGTCAATGGGGAGCTGCTCGAGCATGCCGAACATTCTGGTACCACTAGACTACGGACAGGTCTTCTTCTTTTTTCTGTTTTTTTTCATACATCTGACTTTTTTTATCACTAACATGAACCATCTTATGTATTGCATTATTCTGACATTGCATTTATTCTGAAACTGCAAAGAATGTGGATGCGATGTACTTCTATGCATACCGTATGGCGTATATATTTAACTGAAATACGTCCTCTATGGATTCAAGATATTTGGAATATCAAAAGAACTCCATTACCTTTTTATCACTAAAATTAATTAAATTCTATCTTTAAGTATTCAATTAACATAAAGAACTTGTGGGGAAATAATTATGGCGAAGCCATACTAAAAACTGCCCGCAGGGCCTAGCAACCAACCGTGCGAGAGCACGGTTTGGTCTGCTAGTCTTATATATAAAAAAGGAGAGGGTATTTGCGTCTGTTTTTTTCGAATTTGCAAAAATGTTTTTCCAACAAGTGTTTCTATTGACGGACTGGACTTAACCTCATATCCAGAATTTTTGGTGTTTGTTTGTTTGTCCGTTTGTTTGTCCGTTTGTTTGTATATTTGTACCACTATAGGCGCCCAGACCGTTCGCAGCACGATGCTGTTATTTTGCATACCCCCATAAAATGCTCAAACTTAAACAACTGTCAGGGTCCGGATGACGTCACGTGCATATTTCGTATACCTGCGATACAGACTGAAAATTGAAATCTTGCCGCTGGCGGCCATTTTGAATTTACAGGCTTGATGTTCGAAACAGTCATGTCTCTTAGTAATTTTAACAACTTTTGGAAGAAACTTTTTCGCAAAAAGTAAATTCTTCAAACAAAATTTGTAAATACCTACATCTCATATTTAAAAAAATAGAAATTTAACCTACCCATTTGTTTGTTTGTTTATAGACCGTTCACAGCAGGGCACTAAAATTAAGCATCGACCCAAAAAACGCTCATACGCAAAAGATAGGGGCGGTCTGAATGTTTAAAAACGCTTATTTCTTATAGGTACCTACCATAGACACTGAATCTAAAAATCATCCCGCTGGTGGCCAATTTTAATTAAAAGACCCCATACTTAAAATTCTCCTGTCTTTTTATAATCCAAATAAATGTTGGAAAAAACTTTCTCTCAATCAATAAGTCTTTCAAACAAAAATTGTAAATACCTACATATGCAAAATTCCGAAATCATAACTTGCAAGTCGCCCAGCGATCGCATTTACAAACATGTAGAGTTGAATTTTGGCATGTGACCTAACAATAAAAAGATTTAATAACCCCCAAAATTAAATTTAAAAGTATACAGTTTTTCAAGTAGCCACCATACATTTTTTTGGGTTTTAACGGGTTTTTTGCGTCCACTTTAAACTTGGGTGTTAAATTTTCCCAGTTCGTTATAGATTCTGCTAATTTCAATTAAATGTTGAAGAAAACTATTTTTTATGACGAATTTCTTCGAACAACACTATTAAAAGTTCATTTTTCCATTTAAAACATAATTCTTTTTTCATATGTATGGTTGATTAGTGAATATTTATTAGCCAACTGATACAATTTAAAAGAATTATTTTTTCCGTATTTTTCCCCTGGCAATATTAGACAACTTGTAGCACTCAAAGAATTTTAAGGGTAACCATGATTTTAAAATATCATGGCGACCAAAAAAATCTTTGTTGCTAAAAAATTGTTGAATTAAGAATTTGTGCTTTTGAGGTGGGTTTAAGGCTGACCACCCGTGATGTAAAAAGTAAATTCGCTTTACCAATGTCACCCCTGTTTCAAGAAAAGGCGGCAAAAGTTGCAAAGTCACGTGTATACTCAAAAAAAAAATTGTGCTTTTGAGGTTGGTTGGTTGGTTAAGGCTGACTCCCCGTGATGTAAAAAGTAAATTCGCTTTACCAATGTCACCCCTGTTTCAAGAAAAGGCGGCAAAAGTTGCAAAGTCACGTATATACTAAAAAAAAAGTGCTTTTGAGGTTGCTAGGTTGGTTAAGGCTGACCACCCGTGATGTAAAAAGTAAATTCGCTTTACCAATGTCACCCCTGTTTCAAGAAAAGGCGGCAAAAGTTGCAAAGTCACGTGTATACTTGTGGGCACCCATTAATTATAAATCTTAAACGGAATTTCATCCATGCAACTCAGATTAAGATTATAAACTGATAAGTGTATGTGAAATGTGAAAATTGCTTTCCGAATATCGACAAAATATTTTAGTCCCGGAAAAATATGCCTGCTGGATGTTCACCCTACATGAAAAAGCTATGGAAATTTGAAAAAAGAACGTGCGATATTTTGTTTTAATGACAGCTCAGTTTTGTTTGTTTTGTTGTTGATACGTTTTTTAAAACATTTAATGTAATAATAATAAGTTTTGCAGTATTTACTGGTTTAAAATGAAGTTATTTATCGTTTTGTGGATAAAATACAAGGAGACAGTGTCTCCTAAACAGACAAACAAAGATATGTTTCGTTATCGGCTACAGGTTAGAATTTTTTTTTCTGTTTAGTTTTTGATGTCCATACATATTATTATTTGTTGATTTTTAAAAGGTTATTTGTTGTAGGTATATGTTCCTTGACTTATAAGCTGGTATGCGGCTGACCACACATGCTATAGAAAATGGTTCACTTTGCCAATGTCACCCCTGTTATAGGGAAGGTTGACAGAAGTTGCAGGGTGTATGTTCATTTGAGATTCGAGTTTTTATATTGTATGTCCACATGCGGCATGTTCAAGGGCGAACTTATACGTGTCTTCTTTGATCACTGTTACCAAACCTTTAAAAACCCTACTAAGCTGCACATATAATGCAGCATCCTACCGCGTAGTTGCGAAGGGTTGCGCATGTGCCGTATGGAACATATTTATTTTGACAGGTAAGGAACTTACGCCTACTTCAGTTAAAAAAAAAAATAGAAATCGCCTCGCTGGAGCTGGCGGCCGTTTTGGATGTACAGACCACATACTCGAAACATGTCTTTTCATCTATAATCTATAATCTAAGTTGCAAGGATACATTCATTTAAAGCTCTCAGATGTAAGCCCACAAACCAACAAGTGTAGTTCGCGCTTACAAATGCTGAATGTGTACTTACAAATAAAATCCAAACCTCAAATGAACATAAGCCCCACAACTTTTGCCGACCTTCCCTGAAACAGGGGTAACATTGGCAAAGTGAACCATTTTTTACAGTATGGTTGGTCAGCCTCATACCAACCTATAAGTCAAGGAATATGAATAAAAAATTACATTTAAATATATAAAAGAACAAAACCTTACAAAGAAATCTATACAAAAAAAATCAGAAATTTCCTATACAAAAAATGTAGCAAATTAATACACCAACATTAGAAATCACCATTGCAGATTAGCCGCCACTTCTTCCTGTCCTTGCACACTTCTTTCATTTCATCCAGAGTCATAACCTTTTTCATGCAAGTCCTCCTTTTATTATGACTCTGGATATTATCATACTTTAAGCAAATGTTGAAAGAGACTTTTTCTCAATAAGTAAAATCTTCAAAGTTTGTCTCTTCTTTAGTAACACGGCTGCGTGACGTTTCAACTTTGTCTACGTCAATTCATCCTTAAAAAACCGCAACTGAGCTGCAAATATAATGCAAATTTTTACCGCGCTGTCTCCGCAGAAGCTGGAATATATTTATTTTTACATGCAAGGCATTCCTTGACTTATAGGTTGATATGAGGCTGACCACCCATACTGTACAAAATGGTTCACTTTGCCAATGTCAGCCCTGTGTCAGGGAAGGTCGGCAAAAGTTGTAGGGTGTATTTATGTTCATTTGACGGTTCGATTATATTTGTAAGTATGCATTCAGCATTTGTAAGCGCAATGTACACGTGATTGTTTGTGGGCATGCATTTGATATGAGCTTTAAATGTTAATATAATATCTTTGCTCAGTCGGTGTTATGGCCGAGGGGGCCAAGTGGGCTGATCTTTCTAGCGTATTTGGAATAGAACAACGTTGGTTCGATCCCCGCTTGGGTCATTTGACCATAACTTTGACCCTGGTTCAACAGATGTTATTGGGTAATTAAAATAACAACAATGAATTACTAATTGATGATATTAATACCTGTTTCTGGCCAGGCAGAGTAGGTTGGTGAATTGCATTCCTCTTCAAAAATCTATTTATTTTTTTAAACTTAGATTATATCGATTATAAGGGTCTTCCTTACACCAACGACAACAGTTTAAGTGGGAGGTTCCAGTTTGCGTACATACATATTTAAAAAAAATCCTATGCAGAAGACTCCCTACATTTCAAAGACTCTAGGGGTCTATGATACTTGTTGTAGTGCCGCAGAGGTGTTTACGAGCTTGGTGGATATATAAATGGTATATTTTTTGTTCTTCGCCGAGATTCGAATCCACAACTCTCCATTCACGAGTCCGAAGTATTGCCACTGGACTCTGGACCGGTCAAAGAAATGCCAACGACACGCAGTGTTCTCAAGCGGCCACCCATCCAAGTACTATCCGCGCCCAATGTTGCTTAACTGCGGTGATCGGACGAGAACCGGTGCTTTCAACATGGTATGGTTGTCGGCGATTATAGATCAAAAAGATTAGATAATGAACCATTCACTATAACTTTAATAATATTTCTGGCCAGCCAAATAGGTTGATGTATTGCATTCTTCTTCACAAATCTATTTTTTATAGAAATGTAATAAAAATAAATCTTAATATTATTTTATTTAAATAACAAAAATAAAAAAGGAACCCCAAAGAATTAGGCTTAGCTAAGTAATAAACTGCTTTTATTGTAATGTTCTCTTATTCAAAATCTGACACTTCGTTGACTTATAGGTTGGTAGGAGGCTGACCACCAATTTTGTAAAAAAATCACTTTGCCAATGTCGCCCCTGTTCCAGGGAAGTTCATCAAGAGTTTGCTTATGTCCATTTGACATTGGGTTTTATGTTGTAAGTCCACATGCGGTATAAGTAAGTGTGAACTTATACGTGGCTGCTTATGGGAATGCATTCAATATGAATTTTAAATGGTATCTAATTTTAAATGGTATCTTTCCTTGACTTATAGGTTGGTATGAGGCTGACCACCCATACTGTAAATATGGTTCACTTTGCCAATGTCACCCCTGTTTCAGGGAATGTCGGCAAGAGTTACAGGGCTTATGTTCATTTGAGGTTTGGATTTTATTTGTAAGTACACAATCAGCATTTGTAAGCGCGAACTACACGTATTTGTTTGTGGGCATACATCTGAGAGCTTTGAATGAATATATCCTTGCAAATTAGATTATAGATTATAGATCTATGCAACTTATTAAATTTTTATTTTTATTATTAAAATATACATTTTCAGGTAAAAGGTACCTACTTAATTGTCAACATCACAACGCGAAGCGACTTAATTACACATAAAGTGTAACTTCTTACCTGTGTTTTCCTCGAAGGGGTCACATGTGGCGATTTGGGACCTATTTATCGGGTCAGCCTCACGCCAATCACTTCGGTTGAAGATGTGGTTTCCCAGCTCCCACAGGGTGGCGGGTCATATTTATTGTGAAGGCTGAGTACTCCTTGCCGGTATTTATTTTGGGTTTTAAATAAACACCGAAACGGGAAATCCTTTCTGGCACCCACGGTGGAGATCAAACCCTTGCTGCAAAGCAAACCTTGAATGCTAGCATTCTACTAACTGTGCCATAGACCGGACTTTTGCAAGCTTGGTCGTCGCTACAGAGTGCCAATTCTCACGCAAGACCCAATTGCTGTACGGCTGGATGGACCTTTTTGTGACCGGTCTTTGGTTAAGGCAATGAATTTTCCAACCTAGCAAAGAGCATTGGTGAGTATATATGTAACATAACTCGCAATTAAGCTACACATACAGTGCAACTTCTTGCCGCGTCATCCCCGAAGGGTTTCGCATGGGGTGAGTCGAACCTATTTATTTTTACAGGTAAAGGGGCAAGCCTTATGTAATCACTCCAGTTGAAGTAGGGGTTTCCCAGTTCCCGAAGAGGGTGGTACACATTTCTTGTGAAGAGTGAGTAGGTAAACCTTACCGGCAATTGATTTTGGCGTTAGAAAAAAAAAACCGAAACGGGGAATCATTTATGACACTCTGGGTGGGATTCGAACCCGAGCTCAGGGCATTGCTCATGCTCATCTTGTATGTATGTGTCAGAAGGACCCACAGCACATTGACGCTCATACAAAGTTATATATTTTCTCAAGTGGCGTTACATCTTCCCGTGAAGTAAAAGCAATGGCAAGACAAAACTTGAACCTCTATGTCATTGGCGTGCATAAAAGTAAATAGTTCTTTGTTAATGAAGCTATTTTTTTTTGTAATTGCATATCTCGGGTGGCACTCCTTACAGGCACGTGTGTAGGGTATAGGCAAATACACTTCAGAATGAATATTTTCTTCTATTCCTTTAACCATTCTTACAATATGGATGGTCATTGGCCAGCCTCATACCAACCTATAAGTCAAGGAATGAGTCTGAAATAGTACTGCTGTGAATAGATTCAGGGCTCCCCGCAGGAGCAATACGGCCAATTATTTGCATCGTGCCTTTTGTGTTACCGGCGCTCTGCTTTTTAATGTTTTACCACACGAGCTGACAGCTGTGGAGAGTGCAAATGTTTTAAAATCAATATTGAAGACATGTCTGTTCAGGAGGGGCTCTGCAGTACCCTTGCGGTCAACTCACAAAACGGCACTAAACATATTGTTATATTAAATATTATTATTATCCTAACTTTTCTTTATTAGTAACATGAACCAACTGATGTATTGCATTATTCTGACATGCATTTATTCTGGAACTGAAAAGAATGTGAATGCGATGTACTTTTATGCATACCGTACATATTTAACAATTTGTCTATCGTGGATTCAAGATATTCGGAACATGAAAAGAATTCAATCACCTTTTTATCACAATATTTATTAAATTATATCTTAAAGCATTCAATGAAATAAAGAACATATGGGCAAAAATTATGGCGAAGCCAGACTAAAACCAGCCTGGAGGGCCTAGCAGCCAACCGTGCGAGAGCGCGGTTTGGTCTGCTAGTCTTATATATAAAAAAGGAGAGGGTATTTGCGTCTGTTTTTTTCGAATTTGCAAAAATGTTTTTCTACAAAGTGTTTCTATTGACAAACTGAACTAACGCTGTGTTCCAGAATTTTTGGTGTTTGTTTGTTTGTTTGTTTGTTTGTATATTTGTACCATTATAGGCGCCCAGACCGTTTGCAGCACGATGCTGAAATTTTGCATAGCCCCATAAAACGTTAGTGGCTAAACAACTGTAAGGGTCCGGATGACGTCACGTGCATATTTCGCATACGTGCCATACAGACTGAAAATGGAAATCATGCCGCTGGCGGCCATTTTGAATTTACAGACTTTATATTCGAAACAGTCATGTCTCTTAGTAATTCAAAGAATTTTTTGAAGAAACTTTTTCCCAAAAAGTAAATTCTTCAAACAAAATTTGTAAATACCTACATAGAAAAAAATAAAAAATAATAACTTTCAGGTGGCACAACTGGCGCATGCATAAAGTTGGAACATTGGAATTAAGCATGCCACCTGAACATAAACAGACTTGAATATTTTCAAAAGTTCAACAAAATCCATGAAGGATTAAGAGTAGCTGCGATACATTTTTTTTGGTTTCTCTAATATTCAGAGGTCTGCTGGCGTCCATTTTAAAATTATGGAAGCTCATTTTCAATAATTGAGTTTGTTTAGCTGATGCTAACATTTTTTGAAAGAAAACTTTTTTCAATGACAATTTTTTTCCAACAAAATTTTGAAAAACCTGATTTTCACCAAAAAGTCAAATTTATAAGTAAAAAAATCAACTATTTTGATGATACATTTACAATGGAGAGATTGCGCATTTTCTGGAAATATTTTTTTCTTGTCGTCTTAGTCTACCGAAGCATAAGCCATTCGTTTTTTTCTCAAAATTCGCAATATTTACCGAGTAATTAATTTTCAAAAATGGCTTTGTTCGCTTTCGGCTAAAACGGAAGTCGGCCATTTTAAAACCGGATGGGGTGGCTTTTATTGTCTATGATGAAACTTGGCAATTTTTAAAAGGTTTTAAAAGTAAACTTTCCTTGTTACAGTTCACAGTGAGTTGTATTGTATTTATTACACATTAAAATGGACTTTCACAAAGTAACTGCCGAAAATAATATAAATAAATAAATAATATACCTACCTAAGCTTGGCAATTTTGTCGGTAGCCATCAAAATACTATTTTAAAAAGCAATAAGTTGACTTTTCATAGGGATGGGATAATGAAAAAAAAACAATTACAAAACGATATTTTCAAACACTATCGAAATATTTCGACGAAAATAAAAATCGAAAAAAAACAAAATTTTCGAAAAATGTATCGGTCACGTGTCCATATTTTGAAAATTTCGAGTGTTGAAACGACTATCAAAAAACATCAAAATTTCTGGAAAAAAATACCGGTCGCTGGTACAGGAAAACACCATCGCAAGGGGAAACGGGTTAGTACGCGATTTGCAGTGTTACCGCCCACGAAGCAAGAAACGCATTTGAAGAAAAAAACACCATTTTTGATTCTCCGAAATCAATATGAATATATCGATAGTTAAAAAAATTCAGCCGTACGTACTTTTGAGATTTGGGAAAATATCGATATTTCGATTCTATTGAAACGTGCTTCAAAACAATATAAAGTCGCTAGCGGAGAATGTTTCCAACAAATAAGATGGTATGGAATGAAAAGGTAGGGAGGGGTGGAAATTCATTTAAAAAATCATGTTTATGTAAATGTGTGCCTGGCGACGAACACTTTCAAAACATTTTTGTTGTTCAAAACCATTAGGGAGAGGTAGAAACACATTTCAAGAATCAACAATTTATTGTCGAAATATCGATATTTTTAATATCGAAGAAAATATCGATTTTTTTTACAACGAGATTAATATAATGCCCATCCCTAATGACGAACGTCAATATTCCGCAAATTTTGTTTGTTGCTGTGGTTTGTTGTAAATTAAAAAAAAAAACAACAAAAATAAAGTGAATTAGAAAATAATACCACCATGCCTCATCCCGTTGTATATTAAGGCATAAGGAATGAAATTTTGCACGGTTCGTGGCCTAAGTGCAAAAACCCCTCATGACTCAAAGGTAAGTTGTTTTAAGATTTTACCAGGTGTGTGTGAGTATTTATTATGCTATTTAGTTGAAAACTCACGCTGTGAGTAACAATTATGAAATTATTTGTGTCAGGATTAAGCATTTACCATGTTTGTTGATGAATGTAATTTTTGAGGTTATGTTTTTTTTTTCTCATTTTTTCCTTCCAGCAAACATGAATTTTTACTATCTGTAGTTTAGCCAAACCTGTTTGTGAAACCATTCCAGATAAAAATCAACTGAATGTCTAAATATAAATCTAAGCTGCAAAAATACATATCATTTAAGATTAAGATTCATATTAAACGCATTCCCACAAGCAGACATGTATAATTTCGCGCTGAAACATGCCGCATGTGGACCTAAATATAAAAACCCAAGATTTGGAGTTCTTCACTTCGGGTGGCAGTCTGTTCCACTCCACCGGACCCGCAACACGGAAGCACGGTCTCCAAAATTTGTATGGATCTAACGGTGCGGCTGAACCAAATTGATTGCACCATCAGCCGCGGATCTGAGTGTCACCCATCTCAACAGGCGAAATCATGTCAGTCAGATAAGGTGGAGCCAAGCCATTGATGGCTTTATATCCCATCTAGCACTAGGCGAGCATGACCACCTGATGGTGCTGGAGAGTTTGCTTTGCGGGATCTATTGCTGTGGTTTGTAGGAGCTGGAGCTTCCAAACATTTCACCCATGTCTACGATGGACTTCTTCAGCGTGAAGTTGAAGTGATGTTGATGCATCTGTAAGTTTCTTCACCTTCACATTTCACCTACAAGCTGAAGAAGCCCATGGTAGACATGGGCAATACGTCCGGAAGCTCCAGCTCATACTAAACCTGAGCAACAGATCCCGGAAAGTAGCTCTCCAACTATAATCATTGTTTTGATTGTTTGTTTACAGATTTCGAGAGTGAGGAAGATGTAGCAGAAGACAAGCCACCCTGTCAGGCAGATAATCCGTACCCACAGTAGGCCTGAAGGGACCTGAAATAATGGAGCTGAAGAAAAATATCTAAAATGACTTAGACAGTAGAAAACATCCAAAATCATCTCGCCACCTTCCCATTGAGGATTTTCAGGGTGCCTTTCAAGCATGGAAGATACATCTCTGCAAGTATACTGATGCAGGAGTTGAGTATTTTGAAGAATTTTCAGCATTTGCGCACATTGCATCAATTAATCATAGCCGTGAGCTTGGGTTTGTATCTCACCGAGGGTGTCAGAAACGATCTTCCGCTTCGGTATTTATTTCAAACCCCACAATAAAATACCGGCAAGGTTTACTCAGCCTTCACAAGAAATGCGTACCAGCCCTCTCAGGAGCTGGGAAACCCCCACTTCAACTGAAGTGGTTGGCGTAAGGCCGGCCCCCTTACCTTTAAAAATAGAAAGGTTCAACTCGCCGATCTATTTTCCCCAGAGAATGTGCATTACTATAATAATGTAAAATATCTTTGCAACTTAGATTAGATTAGATAGAACGACTCTGCTTGTTGTCATTCAAATATACAAGCTCAGTTAACGATAACCAGTTTTGATAAGGCTGGATCAACCTTTGTGATGGGTCTTGCTAAAGGCACCCAAATATTCAGCCCAGAGCATTGCTGAAATTCAAAAATATTTTTTGAGGATGAAAATGTTGGTTTGTGGGCATACATCTGAGAGCTTTAAATGAATATATCCTCGCAACTTAGATTATAGATTATAGGGGATTTGAAATATTACAATTTATCTCCATGTAGTTACATTTACATAAAAGTGTTTCTCTTTCTTTCCAGACAAATATTACATTGTACGTCAAAAATGCAGAACACGTCTCCGCAGGTATAACGACACAGGGGAAGATTATATTAACCTTCCCTGGCCTAAGCGGGGTATATGAGATACCCCAAAAAAACGTTTTATTTGATTACTCAATAATTAATCGAGCAATTCAATTGAAACTTTTTGTAATCTTCGTAAAGCTACTTAGAAACATTTCTGTATTTTTTGTTTTTAAGTATTCAAAGCATGTAGTCTTCAAATAATTGTTTTTGATAAATATTCGCGTACTCTACTAATCACGTGGTCAGAAACACGTCACATTATGCCCTCGCGGGGGGAGCGCTGGAGCATGTGAGGGACGGGAAGGGCTGGCGCGCCATTGTGTGTGTGGTGGGTCCAGAGATAAGCTACTTGTTTCACTTTTTTACGCGAGCTTACCGCGTCACAGCTGTGCGGAAGAGAGTCAACTATATTATCCGCTGACGACTTTACTCCGTCTTTCTGGGTAAGCGAGTGGAACAGTCCTGTCATTCCTGTGGCTCCCAAAACGTTCTATAATATTTTACACATATAAAATAAATATATTTTTGTGAAGAGAACGGTAAGTTCGTTGTTTTTTTTTCTGAATAGGTATATTGTTTTTCCTTTGTGATATGTGCCAACCATTTGATTTTTTTCTCTCTCTAGAAAATGGCTAGAAAAAATACCTATGAAGAAATAGAAAAATTGCAAGACTTTAGTGATGACGAAGTTATTGACAGTGACTTAGAATTCGAATTGTGTAATTCGGGTGATTCTGAAGTCGGAGATATTATTGAATCTGAGTCTGATGAATCTGAGTCTGCATACTGTAAAAAAAATGTTTCAATTATGTCAATGCCACCCCTGCTTCAAGGAAAGGCGGCAAAGTTGCAGAGCTTATGTTCATTTAAAAAAAAAAAAAAAAAATTAGGCTGATTTATTTGGTGAGCGCTGTTTTTGTGTGTATCACACCTCAGGAGCCCTCTGCGAGCTTGGTCGTCGATGTAGAAAGCGCCAATTCTCAAGCAAGACCCAGTTGTTGTAAGGCTGGATGGACCTTTTGATGACCGGTCTTTGGTAAAGGTTTATGAAGTTTTCAACCTAGCGAAGAGCAAATTTGAAAATATAAATGGTATATTTTCTGTGCTCCGCCGGGATTCGAACCCACGACCTTCCAGTTACGAGTCCGAAGTGTTACCACCTGGACTACGGACCGGTCATTTGCGGTATTTCCTACTGTAGACACATTTGAAATTGTATTTGTATGCAAGAAAATCTTACGTATGTTTACTTTTGTGGGTGTATAAGATGTGGATTGTAAATTTTAATATATATTTGCATCTTAGATTTAGATTTAGAGTATTTAAATAAATAACAAACCATTAGTTAATTTGTTGCAGATATAAACTACGCCCAGATAAAAAAAGATGCCTTCGCTTGATATTTCTCAACACTATTGTACATAACTTGAAAAATTGTATTTATGTTTTTTTGGATTTTAACTTTATTTATGTTTTTTTTAATTTCGTATGTTGCATATTTCACTATTATACAATTGAAAATGAAATAAAAATTATTATAAAAATGTTTATTTTAAATTCTCTTCCACCGTTTAGGAAACACTGGTTGAGTTTGTCCTATTTGCGTCATTCCCACGGCGTATGCGGAGCGAAACGCACGTCTGGCGGGCTCTCTGCCTTATGATTATTTTGTATGAAAAGTAGCTGGGGTCCTCCGGTACCCCACTTCGGACCATGTGTAATTTTTAGATACTTAGGGTGGTAAAGGTTAACCTAGTGCGCCTTGTAGGTACACGCAAAGTGAGCCCCTCACAAAGAACGGTGGAGTCAATATGGCCGTGTACTATATCGTACAGAAAAGCCATATCTAATAGCGTTCGACGGGCTTCTAGGGACATAAAACCGTGATGACGGCAAGCATCATGATAATTATTAAAAGTTAAATGTTCCCTGTAATTTAGATGCTTTAGAAATTTCTTTTGTATAGCTTCTATTTGTTCCTTATAAACACTGTACTGTGGATTCCAAATAGGTGAAGCGAATTCAAGCCTACTGCGAACATACGCGCAATAGGCCATCTTAACGGCATTAGAACCCCTGAAGGGCTCACAGGTCCTTAAAATAAATCCCAGCATTTTGTAAGATTTAACGGTGGTAGAGGAAATATGGGCATCAAAAATTAATTTAGCATCCATAAAAACACCAAGGTCCCTCACCCCAGTCACAGTGTCAAGGTATTCACCCTTGAGTTGATAATTAAACTTTAAGGGGTTTGTCTTGCGGGTAAGAGATATCTTATGGCACTTAGATACATTAAGATCTAATTTGTTTTTAATACAATAATGTGTAAGGTTGTCCAAATTATCCTGCAGCTTCATGCAGTCCTGAATGCTATTAATTCCTAAGTAAATTTTAGTATCATCAGCATATAATAAACATTTTGTAAAATTAAAACACTGTTCAATGTCATAGACATATACATTGTAAAGAAGCGGTCCGAGGTGAGAGCCCTGGGGGACACCAGACGGAATACTAAAGAAGTCCGACTTGCAGCCACCAAGAACAACCGCTTGAGATCTTTTTATCAGGTATGATGCAAACCACCGCAGCAGATTCCCATGCACGCCAAGTGTTTGTAGTTTATCCAATAATATGCTATGGCTTACCCTGTCAAAGGCCTTTGAGTAGTCCGTGTAGATTACGTCAATTTGGCCACCCTTTTCCATCTCATCAAACACGTAATCTGTGAAGACTGCTAAGTTGGAGACGACTGATCTTTTTTTGAGGAAACCATGTTGGGATTTGGGTAGCTGAGAAACGAGTAAATGATATATTTGATCATAGATCAACTTCTCAAACAATTTACCAAATACGGGTAAGATGGATATAGGTCGATAGTTTTCTGCAGAAGTTTTAGGACCAGATTTGTGTATTGGAACTATGTGCGCCCTCTTCCAGGCATCAGGAAATATACCTGTAATAAGGGACTTATTGAAAATCATTGCCAGAGGGAGTGATAGTTCATTAGCGCAACTAATAGCAAAAAACGAAGGAATGCCATCACTACCCGCTCCTTTGCTAGCATCAAGTGTGTTTAAATATTTGCAAACCATAATGGGAGTAACCGCCAGTCCACAAGCAATGTTTTGATTTGTAGACAATTCACCAAAGGACGGAGGACAAGCGACAGTAGATGAATCAGTGATATCAGAAAAATCAGTGTAAACAGATCTAAAATATTTTGAAAACAGATTTGCCATACTACAAGCATCAGAGGCCACTTGCCCCTCAAATAATAATTCTCTTGGTAGTGAACTAGAATTTCGCACACCCTTGAGATATGACCAAAATCTCTTTGGCTCTTTAGACATGGATAGCTCTGAGTATCTGATAAACCTGGCATGACACTCACCCTGTACGCGTTTCTGACGAGAACGTAAGAGGGAGAATGTTTGATAATCCCTTGGATTTCCTGTTAACCTCCATCGTCTGTGAGCTTTAATTTAATTTAAGGCGCTGTGGAAGTCGATGAGCTTTGTCCTGGGAAAAAGTTCTACTCAGCATCCGGAGCTTCCTGCAAGTGAATTCTCTCGTCACTTTTCAGAGAAGTTACGAAGAATAAGAGAATCCAGTGCAGCGACCATTTTTAATCCCCCAGAGTCAAACAATTGTTGCAATGTTATTTTTTCATTTAAGCCTGTCTTGTTGAATGATGTTGTTAAGCTTGTACTCACATGTCCAAACAAGCAATGTAAACTAGATCCAATTCCAACATGGCTGGTCAAAAGATGCTTAAGTGAGGTGGCACCTATTCTGTCAGCATTGGTCAACAAGTCTCTCACTACAGAGTGTATTTTTCCCACGGAACTTAAAAAATCAATTGTTACACCAATTCTCAAAAAATCAAGCCTTCCAGCTGATTCTGTGGAAAATTATAGACCTGTGTCGTCCGTTCCTTTTATATCGAAAATTATTGAGAAGGCCGTTGTTTGGCAACTCACTCAGCACATGGAGCGAGGCGGATATCTGTCTAAGTTTCAGTCAGCATATAGAAAAGCTCATTCCACTGAGACTGCCTTACTTCGCATTGTGAATGATGTGATAGCTGCGGTTGGGGACGGTGCTCTTGCCATGGTGGCAGTACTTGACATGAGCGCTGCCTTCGACACTGTTGATCACAGTATACTCATCACTAAGCTTGATAGGTTGTACGGAGTCCGAGGAGGAGTATCTAAATTGCTATCTTCATATCTGAAAGGCAGATGTCAGACTGTGGATGTTGATGGTGAGTCATCAGGTATGCCCATGGACTGTGGTGTGCCTCAGGGATCTGTGCTCGGGCCTTTACTTTTTACCCTGTACACAAATGATCTTGAGAGCACTGTACTGATGAACGGCACCAGCTACTATTCTTATGCTGATGATATTCTACTTTGTCGTTTCTGTCAGCCATCTATGACAGATGCCTGTAGTCTTGAGATGGTCCGGTGCATTGAAGTGGTGGCTGAGTGGATGGCAAGGTGTCGCCTTAGAATGAATCCAGACAAGACAGAATTCATCTGGATGTCGTCTCCTGGTAGGAAACACTTGCTTGGCTCTTCACCAATTAAAGTAATGGGCCTGGATGTATATCCATCTAGCTCAATTAAGTTTCTTGGGGTCCATCTTGACAACACTCTCTCCATGAGTACGCAAATAAGCTCGACTGTGAGCTCCTGTTTTTTTCACCTGAGGCAGTTGAGATGGGTCAGAAACTGTTTGACATCCGAAGCTGCTAAGATTCTCATTGCGTCCTTTGTTGTGTCGAGACTGGATTATTGCAATGGTCTGTTCTGGGGTCTTCCAAGGTTTCAGCAGTCTAGACTGCAATCCGTCTTTAATGCTGCAGCCAAATTACTTTTAGGAGGACGAAAAACTGACCATGTCTCTCCTCTGTTGCGGCGCCTTCATTGGCTGCGAGTCCCAGAGAGGATTGAGTACAAAATATGTGTTTCTGTTTTTAATGCCCTCAGAGGAGTTGCCCCATCGTACTTGTGTGAATTGTGCAGAGTCGACCAGATAGGTGGAAAACGATGCACTCTTCGTTCTGCACAGAGTGACGCCGTAAACAGGCTTCAACTGCCTCTTCGACGGAACAGAACTGGTTTCGGAGACAGGGCTTTTAGTTCGGCTGGTCCATCCTGCTGGAATAGTCTACCTCTGGAGTTGAGAACAGAGACCAGTGTTGGCAGTTTCAGGAAGTTGCTTAAGACACATTTGTTTAACAGAAGCTTCAACACATAAAAGCGCCCTTGGGGTGGCTAGTGCCACTAAACGGCGCTGTATACAAATTGTCCAATTATTATTATTATTATGTTTTTCTTTAATTATCTTTATCAATGCTGCTGAAAACCAAGTTGGATACTTATTACAATTAATCATTTTACCGGGTATAAAAGAGTCAATGCTTTCATTGATTATTCTATAAAATACATCAACACAGTCATTCACATCGCACTGATTGAGAATCAGCTCCCAATCAATATTAGACAAGAAATTTTTAAGTTTAGTATAATCACCCTTCCTAAAAAGACGTGTAAAGCGTGGGGCACTAACCAAGTATTTCTTGGGAACAAGGTCGGCAGTCAGTTCAAGTGACGGATGATGGAGGTCCTCAGGAACCAAAGGAAAAGCAGCATGTATAGTTTTTATAGCAGTATTTGAAAGAATATATGTATATATTTACATTTGGATACTTCTGACCTATGCATTAAAAAAATATACATACTTCAACATGGATATATAGTACTTCACGATGATTTTAACTACATTTTAAAATAAATTAAATGAATTCTCAGTACCTACTTGCTTTTGGCTCGTTATTATATAGATACTTACTAAACATAGATTTGGGATTTAGGTTTTTACGGTTGTATGAAACGGATTGACTGACAAAATGTCAATTTTTTGTATAATATTTGTTTTGTATGGCGCCCTTGGGGTGGCGAGTTTCACTAAACAGCGCTTTATAAAATTGTCCAATTTTTATTATTTACGGTAAAATCTTCAAGAGGAAAAAAAGGAACAAAAAACATGCAAATATTGCCTCGGAAGGTCAAAGGAGTGAAAATTAAATTATACTGATGTTTTTCATAATATCAAATTGCAAAAACGTTTGTGTAAATTCCACTTATTTTTAAAATACCAGCGATAATTAAAAAAAAAAAAGGTAAATGAGTGAGTATTTTTTATTCACAATAAATGAAATATTGATTAGTAATATTATTAATCATAATTTAAATAAAGTGTCAAAAGAACAAGGAATTACAAATGTGAATGATACAAGCAATAGGTCTATGATTTATTGGTTAATGATAGTTTTGAATTGTCTTATCAAACCAAAAAAGTTTATCGTCATTTTTAACATCCTGTTTAGTATTGGTCAAAGCTCAAAGCAAGGGACTGTAATACAATATATTTTCTACGCCAAATCAACAAACTTTTGTCAAAGAATTGACTCTACCACCTCACTGGTTACCTACGTTTGAACGGTGTGTTGATTTCACAGTTCAAGTAAGATGGAAGCCAATTTTTGTATTAAAAAAATAAAATTTTATAGTTTTATAGTTTATGTTTTTTCTCTTATTTTAGATTTGTAAAGAGAAATGAAATTCACGAACCTATTTTGCCTGGCTAGAAACAGGTAGTCACGTTATCACTTAATAAATCGTTATTTAATATTTTTAATGCATTATCAATTAATAACTATCCAATGAAATCTATTGAACCAGGGTAAAAGTTATTGCCGATAGTACATGGCGCAGGCGGGGTTCGAACCAGCGTTAGTGCTAATAACGCAATTTTCAGCGCCGATGCCTCACCCCTCGACCATCCAAATCCAAAAATCGTCTCCTCAGAACATTTATAAACGCTTGCAAAGCCCTCTCAACCTATGATCGTAAAAGTATATATGCTTCACTCTTCTATAAACCTAGACATGGGTTATCAAGCTTTCTAACCATCGGTCCATACAGATTACTTCAGTAAGGACCAAGGGTCAAACCAAAAGACGGGGGAGGACCTACGCTCTTGAGCTGTAGGTACATGGCCGTGGCCCCTGGACTATAGTTTTGAGACCCTTGACTTATACGATAAAAGAACGATTTTAATAATCGGACGGTCTTCCACACTGACAATACAATCTGACAGTATAATATATTGTTAGGAATGTATTTTGTCTGTGTGTGTTATTAATAAAGTCTGTGAAGTCTCTCTAGAAATAAATATGTGTTAGGTAGGATCTAAGGAGCTATAAGGATGATAATTTGTTAGTTAGTATGCTCTGGCAAAATCTGGCAAGTAGAAATTCTCCATGTTTCGAGAATGATTTTTATTCTTACTGTAAAATAAGGACCAAACCTCTCTGTAGCTTCAGAAGTCAACCGACCTTTGTATTGAGCAGGGGCAAAGCGAATAAATCACCGCAGTTTAAATTAAATAGAACCCGCGTAAACACATAATATAAGAGTTTTAGGTTTACACGACCGGCTGATGATGCTGGAGTGATGCTTTCCGGGATCTGTTGAGTGATGCTTGCCGTGGTCTCTGGGAGCTGGAGCTTCCGGACGTTTCGCCCATTTCTACGATGAGCTTCTTCAGCGTGAAGTATGATGATGATGATCTTGATGAGAGCTGTGATGTCAGTGTGTGTGCACTGAGGGCTTATATGTCTACCATCCATCCATCTACCATACCAGAAGAAGTCCATCGTAGAAATGGGCGAAACGTCCGGAAGCTCCAGCTCCCACAGACCACGGCAACAGATCCCGGAAAGCATCACTCCAGCAACATAATAATATGTTTACAAAATAATGTGTTCCTCAATTTGAAGAATCAAAGCAACAAAATAAATGTCTCAAAGCTGCGCATGGCATTGGCGCATGGTTAAGTATGTCACCATCACAGCATTCTGCATCAACTTGCGCTAACGGAAATGATAATTATAGATAAGAATTAAGTAATTTCAAATCCGCTGGGATTTACAGACTACTTCTATTTATGTGTGTTGCCACATTCACTTCTTCAGCTAAGAAGTATCTGTTGTTTTATTTATTTATTTTAGTCTGTCTGTTGTTTTATTTATTTATTTTAGTCTGCCTGTTGTTTTATTTATTTAATTTAATGGTAAATGCTGTACCTCTGACTGATTACGTAGCAAAACATAGTCAAGATGATTGTCATCCTCTTTCTCTTGTACCTACCAATGTTTCTCTTTTGATGCTTAAATACTTGTACTGAGTTGAAGGCTGTTGTTATCAGACGGACTACTAAAGTAAAAAAAAAGGAAATAATTTATAGTCCAATTTGTATTTCATGGATTGCGCTCTTAAACTGATGGCATGGTTTCATATGCATGTTTAATATTATAGGATTAAATGAATCTCGAAGTGATTTTACAGCAAAGTTCACATTGGTGGCGGCTGAGCCATGGATTTGCTGTGCGTAAATAACACCGAATGGGTGTTATATATAACACCCATTCGATTTTTGCTTCTTACACTTTATGGTCGGTAAAGAAGTGACAGTAATGAAAAAAATCAGGAGTGATAAATAATTAATTATTTATCTAAATTATAAAGGTAAACAAAAAAATATAACTTACAAAATTTAAGTATTTTTTTGTGGTGACACTTTTCGAGCTACATATTTTTTTGAAACCTTTATAATTTAGATAGGTAAATAATTTATAAATACGCCTGATTTTTTTTCATTACTGTCACTTTTTTACAAATACCATAAAGTTTAAGAAACAAAAACGACAGGTTAGAGTTCCTTTAATAAGAGTGTTATGACAGTGTTAGAGAGCGTAATCTTCTAGTAAATTCTGGCGTTAGTCTGCAAAATTCCTTACACTTTGGATATCTCCCCAAATCGGAGCTTGCTAAAGAGCTCCATAGGAAAAAAATCACAGTACACCTTATTTTTGGACACGAATCGCTATCTCGTCGCGTAAGGTCGTAAGGAACTTAGCAGAACAGTGTTTCAGGTGGACAAAAAAATATTGTGTCCGTAAGTAAATGGGTCCATTTATGTAATTTTTACTAGCATTCATAGTCGTTGTGTCGTTGATTTAAATTAGTAATTTGTAAGCAAGTGCATTAGCGAATAGCTGTAAAATATTGAGAGCAATATGAAATCGCACGAGTGTGCGTGTCTGCAGACTTCAGGTAATGTACTCTAATGCAACTGCACGCTCAGAGTAATTTCTAAAATACCTAAGATAGATGCGATAGTTTGATCTGAACAATACACACAAAATATAGAACTTGTGAACCCACATCTCATTCGAATTCGTGCATTATGTTATTTGATATATTGTCCATGAAAATATGCACGCTCAATTGTTTCAAGTTATTGGGCTATTCCGTCTCACTATATTAGTTACAATGATCACTTCAAAATAAGATTCCTTCTCTCATCGTTTCCATTTTTTGAAGAACAGCCGTTCCCAAATTTACAAATTCACAAAACTATTGAATCTCATTTATAAAAATAAAGGCAGGATAAATCTGCCGGGTCAGCTAGTAAATTATAAAACTTGTGTGAAGACAAGATGTTAATTTTGTGTACACAATCTTATCAGATTGTATTAGAAGGGAGGATTCATTGGTTCGGAAAGCGCTAAAATGTTGAAGACGACGCCATCTTGAAAATCGTTATTTAACTGGCATTCGGTGAGTACAATATCCTTTATTATATTACTCCAGACCGTCGTCATTCGCTTACATTTTCGATTTTCAAAACTAATGCCATCACAGCAGAGGAAACACATTCCTGATCTATGGCAAATTAATTTTTGTATATATGCTGAAATGCTGCGAGCTTTCGCGTTTGTGTTTAAAAATGTATGAAAACTTCTTTCAATAAACCTGTTTGTTCATACTGAAAATGTATGGAAATAAATTGACATCTAGCGGCAAAACGTGAAAGTTTTTTTTATATTTTCTTTTATTTCATGCAAATTAAAAATAAATAAAACAAAATAAAAATGGATTTCAATCTGTAATCTAAGTTGCAAACATATAAAACATTTGAGATTCATATTACATGCATTATTACAAGCAGACATGTATAAGTTCGCGCTTACATATGCTGCATGTGTATTTACAACATAACAACCCATTCCAAATGAACATAAGCCCTGCAACTATTGCCAACCTTCCCTGAAACAAAGGTGAAATTTGCAAAGTAAACCATTTTTTTAAGTATGGTGGTCAGCCTCATACCAACCTATAAGTCAACGAAATTATTTTGTGTATTTCTTTACATAATCTAAGTTGCAAAGATACATCCCATTTGAGATTCATATTAAATGCATTCCCACACGCAGACAGGTACAAGTTCGCGCTCACAAATGCCCCATGTGGACTTACAAAATAAAATAAAACTAATCTCAAATGAACATAAGCCCTGCAACTCTTGCCGACTTTTCCTCAAACAGAGATAAAATTTGCATGGTGAACCATTGCTTACAGTATGGGTGGTCAGCCACATACTAACCTTTTAGTCAAGGAAATTATTTTGTTAAGTTCTATAATTTAAGTTGCAAATATACATACCATTTGCGATTCATATATAATGCATTCCCACAAGCAGACAGGTACAAGTTCGCGCTTACAAATGGCCCATGTGGACTTACAACATAAAAACCTAATCTCAAATGAACATAAGCCCTGCAACTCTTGCCGACTTTTCCTCAAACAGATAAAATTTGTATGGTGAACCATTGCTTACAGTATGGGTGGTCAGCCACATACTAACCTATTAGTCATGGAAATTATTTTGTTTAGTTCTATAATCTAAGTTGCAAAGATACATACCATTTGAGATTCATATTAAATGCATTCCCACAAGCAGACAGGTATAAGTTCGCGCTTACAAATGCCCCATGTGGACTTATAACATAAAAACCTAATCTCAAATGAACATAAGCTCTGCAACTCTTGCCGACTTTTCCTAAAACAGAGATAAAATTTGCACTCCTTGACTGATGAGGTTGGCATGCGACTGACCACCCATACTGTAAAAAATGGTTCACTTTGCCAATGTTACCCCTGCTTCAGGGAAGGTCGGCAAGAGTTGCAGGGCTTATGTTCATTTGAGATTGGGTTTTTTATATTGTAGGTCCACATGCGGCATGTGTTAGCGCGAAATTAGGCATGTCTGCTTATGGGAATGCATTTAATATGAATCTCAAATGATACATATCTTTGCAGCTTAGATTTAGATTTAGAATTAGATTTAGATGGTGAACCATTACTTACAGTATGGGTGGTCAGCCACATACTAACCTATAAGTCAAGGAAATTATTTTGTTTAGTTCTATAATCTAAGTTGCAAAGATACATACCATTTGAGATTCATATTAAATGCATTCCCACAAGCAGACAGGTAAAAATTCGCGCTTACAAATGGCCCATGTGGACTTACAACATAAAAACCCATTCTCTAATGAACATAAGCCCTGCAACTCTTGCCAACCTCCCCTAAAACACAGCTGAAATCTGCAAAGTGAAACATTTTTTAAAGTATGGGTGGTCGATTTTCTTTTTCAAAGGCATTTTAACGCGAGGAAACTATGCGCAATATACACATTCACCAAATGTTAAGGGGTTGGGCTGCGTAGCAGCCAGGGGCAACGCCCCTAGTTATGATAATTTAACTAAAACTGCATTTTAGTTAACTTTACTATACATCAAAATACCGGGCCTAAGAGCCATAAAAATAAATTTACAATATGAAAATAAACACTATTCCTATATTAATCTATTTTGTAAAAATATACAGACACGAGTAAGTTCGTGCTTACAAATTCTGCATGTGTATTTAAAAATTAAAATCCAAACCTCAAATGAACATAAACCCTGCAACTTTTGCCGACCTTCCCTGAAACAGGGGTGACATTGGAAAAGTGAGCCATTTTTGACAGTATGGGTGGTCAGCCTCATTAAAGATTTGATGGTCGAAGAAAAAGTAGTGTATGCCACTGCACGCAATTAGCAATTGTAACACTTTTTTCTGTCTTTTGTGCCATTCAGCTGAGACATGGCACAAACAAGTACTCGTGTTACAATGGCCCTCATTACTTGGCAGAGGTATAAATAACTATTCTATGCATAAAAACCCCATTGCCTTACACATTAGGTGTATACGAGTATGTTTATATGAGTTATAAATGGTCAGGAGGCTTAATATGTCAATGACTAGGCCACATATAGGTACTTTACTATTAATTTATGGCTATTAATCAATAGGTAAGACTGAAGATGTTTAGGTATTCGAAAAAATGTATTTAAAGTTTTGTTGTTTTTGTTTTAAAATGAACGTTTCAATATGGCGAAGGATTTGTACTGTAAAAAGACCCTGAACTGTGGCCGATTTTGAAATTTAGACAGCGGCTAGCATTGTCAAACAATTCTTATTGGGCAGTATTTTATTTTATGTGCCAGTTTCGGAATTTTTGCAAGATTTAAAAATGTGGCAACAATGCAAATTTTTAAATCACGTTAACACCTAGACAGGTTATCACATAATATTATCTATTAAATAACAAAACAAAAAGGTCTATAAATAATAATTTTTGCTTTAAGATTTAAAAAGATTGATTGCTAATATCAAAATGAAATAGGTACGTACCAAATATCTATAATCTAAGTTGCAAAGATGTATGTGTACATTTCAGGCTCTGGAGTCATATTGAATGCATCATTCCCACATGCAGTCACATGTAAGTTCGAGCTCACACATGCTTCATGAGTACATTCAAAATTAATCGAATCTCACATGGACATAAACCTTGAAACTCCTGTCGCCTTTTCCTGAAACGGATTGGCAAAAGTGAACCAAGTATTTACAGCAGGGGGGTCAGCCTCATACCAACCTATTAGTCAAGGATTAGGAAAAGAATAAGTCAAGAAAGTAATGATTTTTGTAAATCGTTTAATTTCAGAACACAGTCATGCTGTATTAATTTTTAGTACCTACATATCGCCACCTTAACCTTCCCTGGCCTAAGCGGGGTATATGAGATACCCCAAAAAAACGTTTTATTTGATTACTCAATAATTAATCGAGCAATTCAATTGAAACTTTTTGTAATCTTCGTAAAGCTACTTAGAAACATTTCTGTATTTTTTGTTTTTAAGTATTCAAAGCATGTAGTCTTCAAATAATTGTTTTTGATAAATATTCGCGTACTCTACTAATCACGTGGTCAGAAACACGTCACATTATGCCCTCGCGGGGGGAGCGCTGGAGCATGTGAGGGACGGGAAGGGCTGGCGCGCCATTGTGTGTGTGGTGGGTCCAGAGATAAGCTACTTGTTTCACTTTTTTACGCGAGCTTACCGCGTCACAGCTGTGCGGAAGAGAGTCAACTATATTATCCGCTGACGACTTTACTCCGTCTTTCTGGGTAAGCGAGTGGAACAGTCCTGTCATTCCTGTGGCTCCCAAAACGTTCTATAATATTTTACACATATAAAATAAATATATTTTTGTGAAGAGAACGGTAAGTTCGTTGTTTTTTTTTCTGAATAGGTATATTGTTTTTCCTTTGTGATATGTGCCAACCATTTGATTTTTTTCTCTCTCTAGAAAATGGCTAGAAAAAATACCTATGAAGAAATAGAAAAATTGCAAGACTTTAGTGATGACGAAGTTATTGACAGTGACTTAGAATTCGAATTGTGTAATTCGGGTGATTCTGAAGTCGGAGATATTATTGAATCTGAGTCTGATGAATCTGAGTCTGCATACTGTAAAAAAAATGTTTCAATTATGTCAATGCCACCCCTGCTTCAAGGAAAGGCGGCAAAGTTGCAGAGCTTATGTTCATTTAAAAAAAAAAAAAAAAAAATTAGGCTGATTTATTTGGTGAGCGCTGTTTTTGTGTGTATCACACCTCAGGAGCCCTCTGCGAGCTTGGTCGTCGATGTAGAAAGCGCCAATTCTCAAGCAAGACCCAGTTGTTGTAAGGCTGGATGGACCTTTTGATGACCGGTCTTTGGTAAAGGTTTATGAAGTTTTCAACCTAGCGAAGAGCAAATTTGAAAATATAAATGGTATATTTTCTGTGCTCCGCCGGGATTCGAACCCACGACCTTCCAGTTACGAGTCCGAAGTGTTACCACCTGGACTACGGACCGGTCATTTGCGGTATTTCCTACTGTAGACACATTTGAAATTGTATTTGTATGCAAGAAAATCTTACGTATGTTTACTTTTGTGGGTGTATAAGATGTGGATTGTAAATTTTAATATAGGTATATTTGCATCTTAGATTTAGATTTAGAGTATTTAAATAAATAACAAACCATTCGTTAATTTGTTGCAGATATAAACTACGCCCAGATAAAAAAAGATGCCTTCGCTTGATATTTCTCAACACTATTGTACATAACTTGAAAAATTGTATTTATGTTTTTTTGGATTTTAACTTTATTTATGTTTTTTTTAATTTCGTATGTTGCATATTTCACTATTATACAATTGAAAATGAAATAAAAATTATTATAAAAATGTTTATTTTAAATTCTCTTCCACCGTTTAGGAAACACTGGTTGAGTTTGTCCTATTTGCGTCATTCCCACGGCGTATGCGGAGCGAAACGCACGTCTGGCGGGCTCTCTGCCTTATGATTATTTTGTATGAAAAGTAGCTGGGGTCCTCCGGTACCCCACTTCGGACCATGTGTAATTTTTAGATACTTAGGGTGGTAAAGGTTAATGAGTTTTAGGCATTTGTACAGTTTACATCAATAAAATTATTTTTTCCCAGAAAAAGCGATTTATTTCATTATGAACCTTGTAATATGAGCTTTACAAAAGAAGGATTAATGAAACATAATGAGAAAAAAAATTGGACGAGTAAACCCAAAACTAAAAGCAGATTCCTACTTCAGTCATCAAAATAGAAGTGCTAAAGGTTCAAATCTTGAATGCTCAGTTCCCATCCTTGTTTTGTGAACTGTAAAAACCATTGTATCAGTAGAAATCATCCTCAAGGCGAGTTATAAAAGCGCGACGGCTTTCTTCGTTATGGAACTGGCTGAAAATACGTTGCACTGTCCTCATCTTCCTTCATTCTGTGGTGGGGGGGTAAGTGTGACAGGGGGTGGTAGCGATGTGGGGACTTAGTGACTTGGTTCTCTTCATCCACCTCTAACGCCGCAGTATACGCCTTCTTTTTCATTTTATGTTCAGGTGTCATCTATTGTTGCATAGCCTGTCTTTCCTCATGAACAAAGCCAATGGCTTCTGTAAAGATCTGGAAAATACATTTATATACATTAGTTAGGTTCTGTATTCATTTGGAGGTTTTTTTTTAAATATATAGATTTCATATAAACACCTTCCACAATAATTAAAATGACAATGATAGGTGTGTAAAAGGAACCATAACCTCAATATCACAGTTGGACAACGTGATGTTTAATCCTATTTGAAGACTAATACTGCGTGGAATTATTTCATTATTGTTATGCAATACACGAATTTTCAAGAAAACAGCATAAATAACCCAAGCTTGCCTCTTAAAAACGAAAAAAGACTTACCTTTGAGTCTTGACATTTACATCTCTAAACTGCCGTTGTATGATAAAAAATCCAGCACTATCTCATTGCTTATTGATGAAATTTTATGCGACTGCACTTTTGCGTACCCTACATCCATTTTTATCCATTCAAAACAAAATAGTCGATTAAAAAAATCCGAGATGTTGACATTTTTGGATTGACGTTTCGGTGTGTAAGATTTTACCGACAGCCAACAGTGGTGCCAACTCAACGCTGGTCATAAAGCCCAGTGACGGTTTTATCACTATCAGCGCCCTGGGCAAGATTTCTTAGGCGCCCTTATCCATGGTCGCTAGCAGAGAACGTACTCATATTTCATCTCTCAAAATCATCGTCGACGGGAGGAGGGGGGTTAGACATGCTATTTCCAAATTTATATGGCGCCTTAATACCTAGCCTATGGCGCCCTATTTTACCTGGCGCCCTGAGCGGTCGCCTTACCTCGCCTTACCCTAGCGCGGAACAGATTTCACGACCCCTCCAATCACAGAGCGTTTCGTTTTGAGCTATCTGGAACACGTTTTCTTTTGCGAATTAAAATATGAAAACTAAAATTTCCTCATTTCCCACCAGGCTCATCGGGTTCAGGACAAAATACTTTACACATTTCAAGTATTACTTTTGAAATCCCTGACACGCGCAATCTCTCCATTGTAATTTTTCAAAATGTAAAGATATGTAATCAGACAATCACACCAAGTGTATATTTTGCATACCCGTCATACAAACTAAAAAAATATATTGCTTTGCAGGCGGCCATTTTGAATGTCTAGGCCTCATACTCGAATTTAAAATGCATTTTAGTAAACCCCATAAATGTTGGAAGAAACTTTTTTTCTACGGCAAATTTCTTTGGACAAATTTTTAAAAAGTAAAATTTCATACAAAGTCTCATATATAAAAATGAAAAAAGTTAAAAAGTTTTTTTTTTTTTAATTTTCAAAAGTCATTTTTTTCTTAGAGTTCTGTCGATGGGTCGAACGTTTTCCCATACTTAGATTTTTTGTAGATTGTGAGTTTAGGCATTTTAAGGTATCTTCAGGTACCAAGCAGTATCAGACACTAAAATATCGTGAAAAGTATCACAAGCAGTTTAAAGATGTCAAAAGATAATTCAGAGCAGGACGAGCAGTTTGAAGGCATTTCATGACAATAAGAGCAGCTGGAACTATCTAAAAACAAAAGCACCAGTACCAACAAAACAATGCCGTATGGCAAACGCAGTCATGTTTCATGCCACTATAAGACAATTGCAAGCAACACAGGTACGCTTAAGATACTATTACCAGCAAAACGAAAAAGAGCAGAAAAGACAAATTATACACTTAATTGATAATGATCGTGTCGAGCATCATTATAAACCATCACCAGAAAAATAAAGAGCAGAAATAAAAAGCAGGATAAAAACTTCAGCACCTGCACAACAATAGAAAATAGCACGATCAGGCCTGGGATTCTACCGTAAAACTGTCCACTTTTTGTTGTTGTTGTTGGTCAGTTCTCATGGATCTTTTAAAAATCAGAGCAGGGGTAAAGTGTGCTGGCGAAGCCGGACTTCAAACTGCCCGTAGGGCCTAGCAGCCAACCGTGCGAGAGCGCGGTTTGGTCTGCTAGTGAATTATAAAATGTATCTATGCAACTTAGATTTCTATTCTAATATTAAAAACATCAAGTGCCACAATTGTTTCAAACAGAGCTGATATTTTTATTGATATAATATGATATAATGATAAGTATGATAAGTATGATATAATGTAATGTAGATTCGTCATTTAGTGAGGGAGGTGTAATGTATAATTATAATATGATTATTTAGAGTAGGTAAATATCATATAAGGTAATGTATTATTGTAATATAATATTATTAGAGTTATGGTTATACAATACTAGCTGACCCGGCGAACTTTTTTCCGCCTTTGAGGCAATAAATGAGCAGACTTTTGATTTCATCTAGGTCAATTTTTTATTTGGATAATTAATATATAAGAAGTATGATTGGACTATCTAAGAAGTATGATTAGGAAAAAACGAAGTGACAGGTGAGGAATGATTTTGTAAGATAAGAGTGTGGTGTAAGGGAAAGTGAAGATTAAAAGAAGTATGTTAAGATGGTTCGGGCACATGGAGAGAATGAGTGATGAAAGATTGACGAAGAAAGTATATGTTGCTAAAATAGATGGATGTCGTGGTAGAGGAAGACCGAGAAAAGTATGGAAGGATCAAATCAATGAAATAGCGAATAAATGGGATATCCAGAGTCATAATAAAAGGAGGATTTGTATGAAAAAGGTTATGACTCTGAATGAAATGAAAGAAGTATGCAAGAACAGGAAGAAGTGGCGGCTAATCTGCAATGCAGATTTCTAATGTTAGTGTATTAATTTGCTACATTTTTTGCATAGGAAATTTCTGACTTTTTTTGTATAGATTTCTTTGTAAGGTTTTGTTCTTTTATATATTTAAATGTAATTTTTTATTCATATTCCTTGACTTATAGGTTGGTATGAGGCTGACCACCCATACTGTAAAAAATGGTTCACTTTGCCAATGTTACCCCTGTTTCAGGGAAGGTCGGCAAAAGTTGTGGGGCTTATGTTCATTTGAGGTTTGGATTTTATTTGTAAGTACACATTCAGCATTTGTAAGCGCGAACTACACTTGTTGGTTTGTGGGCTTACATCTGAGAGCTTTAAATGAATATATCCTTGCAACTTAGATTATAGATTATTATAGATAGATTGTAGAATATAAAATGAAGAAGGAATTATTTTAATGATTTTTTATTGGCCATGTACATATTTTAATGCATGGGTTCCACTCTTAGTGAAGCACTTTGCGATACACGACATTTTTCGTTTTATCATCAGGTGCAAGAACAAATAATGCAGATGGTCTTCCGACCCGTGAACATGCCACATATAATTGACCATGGGAAAAACACGGATTTTCTAGATTCAGACCACAAACTTTTAAGGATTGGCCTTGTGATTTGTTGATGGTCATGGCGAATGCAAGACAGATCGGAAATTGAAGTCGTTTAAACTCAAACGGCGCAAAATTATACATGTCTGCTTGTGGGAATGCACTTAATATAAATCTTAAATGATATATATCCTTGCAGCTTAGATTAGATTAGAATAGACATGTTGGTTCTTCAATAGTTTGAAGATTTAACGGCAATTTTAATGCTGAATCGGCATCCTTTTAACAATGTAATAACTTTGCCAAACTGCCCGTTTATGGAATGGTCTACCAGTATCTGTGTTCCCTTCCCAATTTCATCCGGTTTTATTCAAAACCAACATCAATCGCCACTTCCTTGCAGCGCCTCACGACAGAACCAAGAACTCAAGCAACACCTCTGCGGCACCCTTCCAGGGTGACATAGACCCCCAAGACTCACAAGAATTGGGGAGCCTCCCGCACAGGATTCCTTAAAAAAAAAAAAAAAAATGTGGCTGCTATTCCAGAGGAAGCAACTGCAACCGCAATGCTGGATCTCGCACGAACAGTGGCTAAAATTACTGACATGAGGAATAAGGAGGGCCGATTTTTTTTTTTTTTGATAATAATCATCTAATAGTGAGAATATGTTGCCAAATGAAGTTCAAATTACGTGTGTAAAATAAAATTCATCTGTCTCCAAATCGGCCTCAAAGTTTCGAAAAAATGCCATTTTTATCATTTTTCATGAGGGCTAATAATACAATAAGGAATTGAGATTTTACGGTAATTTCTATATTTTTGTGCATAAAATATAGTAATGCGCACCAATAGTACAAATAAACCAGTTATTTTTTCACTAAATAAGCAGTAGAAGGGATAGAGAGAGCGTCGAATTTCACTATTTTGCAAAGAATTTGTGACCGCGCGTTGTCACTATGAATTGAATACGAAACTTATTTCAATGCCCTGTGACTGGTAAAATTTGTTTTATTCTTTTAGAAAGCATGAAGTGTCATGAAATGTATCTTTTAAAGCAATAATGTAACTGCACAACTGGACAAGAAATGGTTTGAAAATCACGAAAAAACGCCAAAATCTCCAAAAACAACTGATATTGTTTAAAAAAAACCCACCCAAGACTGTTGAGCTTATGATGAAGATGATGAATAATGTGTTGTTTTACATTTATTGTCCTGTAAATGTAAAGAAATAAATGAATGCGCCTTTCATAGAGATTGCGGAGTGTTCGCAAAAGAGTGAAGCTTCCTAACTGACTAGCAAACATCAGGGAAAATTATTATTGGAAATAGGTACAGCCATAGTCGTTATAAAGTAACTAAGAAATCATAGAAAAAAGAATCTACGTAAAAAAGCTTAGATAATCGAACCAAAATACATTGATGGTAAAAGAACACGCCTAAATCTTAAAATAATATAAAACACCATCATCATCGAGGAGCGGGGCGAGAGGAAGCACGGGCAGCGGGGCGGGGGGCCACAGACCGCGAGAGTAAACAAATATAAGTAATTCCTTGACTTATAGGTTGGTATGAGGCTGACCACCCATACTGTAAAAAATGGTTCACTTTGCCAATGTCACCCCTGTTTCAGGGAATGTCGGCAGGAGTTGCAGGGCTTATGTTCATTTGAGTTTGGATTTTATTTGTAAGTACACATTCAGCATTTGTAAGCGCGAACTACACGTGTTTGTTTGTGGGCATACATCTGAGAGCTTTAAATGAATATATGCTTGCAACTTAGATTATAGATTATAGATTATAGATCATTGAGTATGTATATCTCCACAGCCAGTCTCACAAGAATCACTTCCAATGCTGCATCACCAACTTTTCAAAAAAGGCTTACTGGATGTTTCTACATTGGCAAAAACTTTCTACAGGTATTGAGTTTTGGGAAAAGTGGCAGCACTCATAACTTCAGAAGTTCTGCATGATATCAAATTTGAAACATTAAATTAGTTTAAAAAAAAACCTTTAAAATACCCATATGATTTATTTGCACAATATTTAAGTACAGATCAACTATATCTATACAAGTTTGTCTTAGAAAACATTAACTTAGCCCATAAAACTCCAGAAAAAAAATCCTATGCTTGGTGGATTCCGCGAGCTATAGAGCTTAGGATCCCTTAAAAAACTTATTAATCTGTCAAATTATGTTGTTCAATTATACGCTCTAGCTTGATTTATAATAATATGTCTTATTTTTTAGCAGTAACCTTCTTAAGGTATATACATATACTCAAAAATAATGATTACTTTTCAGTTTCACTATGTTCAGTTACATTTATGATATTTGTAAGTGCCATCCTATTGCAAAGATGGTTTCCGACATTTATCGAAGTTTATTTAAATTAAAAATATTCATTAGGAGAACCTAAAATGATAATTGATTGCGCCAAGTGAAAAAATAGTTGCTTTGCTCAGTCAGAAAACTTACTGATAGCGAAGTTACGAATCTTCACAAACACCTAAGTGAACTCCTCGCAGATACACGTAAGATTAAAAAAATTCTTATCATGCCAGGTGGAAAAATTGACTCTTACAAGTTCCATGAATTAACCTTGTTGTTGCAACTTACTGTTGTATTACAAATTGGCAGAAAAATACATCTGAACCACTAACATCTCAAAAGACATCTGATGGAGATCTCATTTATTTTCACAACACACGGTGGGAAAATGGATCTATTTCATCTGCGTTTATCATACAAAAACTAGCAAAATGTCTTTGAAGAACAGCACAAAAGTCTCTGCAACGTTTTTTTTTTAATCAACATTAGAAAAAAATATTTAACCTAAAATAACGTCTCGCAGTGTTAGGCCAAAATTCGAAAAAAAACGGATTTTTTACGTTATCAATAACAAAAATTTTCTTTCTGTTTAAGTCTGTAATTTACTTTTTTCTCTCAAATGTGTTATTTTACACCTTAAACATTTGTTTTACATGAGAAATACAATAAAAAAATCGGGTTTAAAGTCAGTATGTAAAAATATTTGTTTTGTGTTTTTTTTCAATTTCTCATTATTTCAATGTCGATTTGGAGACAAAAGTTGTTGTTTGATTGTAATGAAACTTTCTGTACAATAAAATTACGTCATTTAGCAACATAATTTCACTCTTAGATTAAAATTCAGCGTAATTTTTTTTTCTCATACATCAGTGGCCCGCCTTAATGAGGAATGTCTTACCAGTTCCACCAGGGGCATCCAGGAAATATAAACCACCATTTTCATCATCAATGTATCATAAACTTCCTTTTGTTGTTGATTTGACAGGGGTACATTTGTTTGAACTAAAAAATATTATTCCCGGTGATCATATTCTCTTTCCCGTTCAAATTCTCAATTAAGTGCGTCATTTATTTCACGATTTAGCGTTTTCATTCCTAATCTGACTAATAAATTACCGCACATGAGGTAACACATGTCTTTGGTCAAGATCAAAGCCTGATTATGTATCTCCTCATTCATTTGAAGGTCGGGATTTCTTGAACTGAAACGAATTTGATGTAAAATGTCTTCCGACATATTATCCTTGTCTTTGTGCCACAGGTTAGATGGGTTCGATGGAAACCATGTCGAAATGATGATAGCAAATAATGTGCGTATCTGACTTGGATATGCAGAAATAATTGCTTCAACGATTGTCGTCTCCCAATGGGTATGCATATGCAGCACGATATGTTGGGAATACGGTAGCATTAACAGTCCGAAGTGAATCAAATGACGTTGGCCCACGCACATTTACCAGCAACAACCGCAAATAGAAACATTCATCATTCTTTCGATGAACTGTATTTATACGACCAAGAGCATCAGTAGAACGCACATGTGGATAACCAAGAACCGCATCGCCTTGCTTGCGTCTTAGAAAATTTCTCAATGAAGCATTCCAAGTATAATAACGTGGCATCTCCGAGTAAAGCAAAGTTTGTGCAAACGGATCGCTTTGGCAGATCGTAAAGAAACTGGTCAATGTTGTTGCTGGAGGTGTTTCAGCACGTTGAACAACATTGGAAGCCGTGAAATATACTCTTTGACCATTCTCCAGATGCACCGCCAAATGCACAACAGGAGGATGACGTTCATGAATAGGAATGCGAATATATGCTTTTATTCACTTTTATATTTCCGGTCCGTAGTCCGTAGTCCAGTGGTTAACACATTGGACTCGTGAATGGAAGGTTGTGGGTTCAAATCCCGGCGGAGCACAAAAATATATACCATTTATATTTTCAAATATGCTCTTAGCTGGATTTTAAAATTCATATATCTTTACCAAAGACCAGTCACCAAAGGTCCATCCAGCCTTGCAGCAACTGGGTCTTGCTTGAGAATTGACGCTTTCTACAGCGACGACCACTCTCTCAGAGGGCTCATGAGGTAAATAACAAAAATAGCGCTCGCCGAATAAATAATCCTCATATATATAAAGGGTTCATCAAGCCTGTAAAAAAAAATGGATCTTGCTTGAGAATTTGCGCTACCAGGCGACGACTACCAGGCTTGTAGCAACACCTCTGTGGCACCCTTCTTGGGTGATATAGACCCCCAAGCCTTTCAGGAATTGGGGAGTCTCCCGCAAAAGGTTCCCTTAAAAAAAAAAAAAATTGACCATTCAATGGATTTTTCATTTTGATGGTCCATACTGTTGAAATGGACTATCTAAGAAGTATGATGTGGAAAACACGGAGTGACAGGGTGAGGAATGATTTTGTAAGGAAGAATGTGGTGCAATAGAAAGTGTGAAAGTGAAGATTAAAAGAAGTTTGTTAAGATAGTTTGAGCATATGGAGAGAATGAATGAGGAAAGACTGACGAAGAAAGTAAGTATATGTTGGTAGAATAGATGGATGTCGTGGTAGAGGAAGACTGAGAAGGTATGGATGGACCAAATATCTGAAATTGCGAAAGAATGGAATATCCAGAGTCATAATAAAAGAAGAGCCTGTCTGAAGAAGGTTATGACTCTGGAGAAAATGAAAGAAGTATGTAAGGACAAAAAGAAATGGCGGTTGATAATGTTGGCGGCTAGGGTTTATTAAAGTGAAATTTGTTTTATGTTTTATTTTGATGTTCTTAAGTAGGTATATATTAGTATTTATTGATTTAAAAAAATGTGATGTAATGTAATGTAGATTCGTCATTTAGTGAGGGAGGTGTAATGTATAATTATAATATGATAATTTAGAGTAGTGTAAAGATCTGACTCCATCTATATTCGTTTATACATCCGAAATTTTATACAAAGTATTATATATCTCTATAGCACTTAAAGACTTGAGACAAAAAAGGGTACCCTAATAAAAAAACCTTGAGCTGTCCTTTGACAAATGCATTGCTGGGTTGTATCCAGTATTCGTTCTGAATCCGTGGGTGACGTGTCTCTTCTGTGTAAAATCATTAGATAAAATCCTGAAAATTGCTGTTTAATATTTGATTTGTGGGTGTTTGTGTGGAGATGAAGCTGAGAATGGACCTGAGATGCTGCCGGGAGAAAATAATTAAGTTGATTGCACTAAAAATAACTAATCGCGCGACAATTAATACAAACTTAAAACCAGTGACGTGTTCCTGTTCCGTGAGTAAAGCGGTTTGCACAATTATTTTTCTACCATTCGAATTTCGATTGGTTAAGGCATTATTTATGGGGATGTGGAAAGGTCTTTCGTAATCTGTACTTCGGGTCTTCCACCCATATCGGGAATTCCCGATATTGAGGTGCACCAGGAACAGGTTATGGAGTAGATATTTCCACAAATATTGTTTTGCCAGGTTTTCTTTATTTTGGCATCTGTCTCGGGTCTACTTGGCCGGACTTGCTGAGCATCAGACGGTGCCATGGTATTGCGAATTTTGGTAGAATGATGGGGTAAATTAGAAGCTGTCTTCTCTAACAAAAGCAGCTTGGAATAGAGTATGGAGTAGGCGCGCGTTAAGTTTTGGTAACGGGAATGCTGAAATATCCGACCCAGTGGGGTAACACTTAGTCGAAGCTGGTGACAAGACTTCCTTTCCTTTTGCCAAGAATTAGCGTGCTAAAGTCCTGTGACGATTCTTTGGTAGAAGAGAGAGAGCGTCAAGCTTGTAAACCGATCGGTTAATCTCAATTCGGGGTCGCAAGTCCCCGACTTCTCCATTGGAGCTAGCAGGCAGATTTTCTACTTAGAGGTGGGATTTTAATTAAAATAATTATGGGGTGGGTGGAGGTAGATTTTTCATATTATTATAAATATTTTATACGTTATACATTTAGACGCAATGTAATTTATTCATATTGTTATTATAATGTTATTTTGTAAATTTATGTAATCTGTCAAATAAAAAGACTAACAAAAAATTAACACATCAAGTAACTTTTCGCGATCTGCGTCCCCCCTTTTTTCCTTGTTCCCCATTTTGTATACGCCCTTGAATACGTTGACTGCCGTGTTTTTTTCTGTACGCCGTGACCTTGCCAGGGCGGGTCTTAGTAATTTCACAGAAAACAAAATCCCATTACAAATAAAAGTCACTTGTTTTAAAATCGGTTTTAATATCACGTAGTCATTTTACAATACACGTAACGTAAATCTCGTAAGCTTTTTAATTATAATTTTGAATTTACAATTTAGTTAGAAAATGCGTATGTTCCACACCAAACGATAACGAATTTGGGTTTGCCACTAAAGTAGATTTTGAAACGGTAAAACAAAAAATCACACAACGTTCTGTTTCATAATCTTCCACACGACGAGGAGTCCTACCCTTAGCTAGACGATCACACAAATGGCCAAAACGACGATCACCCTGAGGTGGCAACGAGGGATTACCAGTACCAGCACAAGCAGTACCAGTTCCAGTAGCAACAAAGGATTAAGGAATCTTCAACAATCTCTCTGAGAGGGAAGATCTCACCAATTGGAATCATCTAGAGAACCTTGGATGTCAAGAAGGCAGGAGCACGGCCTTTGGCTCGCCTGTCATATAACGCCATTTCCAGAATACCCAAGATGGACCACTCGTCCACTACTCCATCTTTTCATCAGGGGGGGAACATTACAGTAGGTAAATATCATATAAGGTAATGTATTATTGGAATATAATATTATTAGAGTTATAGTTATATATTATTAGTAGGTAGAGATTATTATTGTTTTCACTAGTCTATTATATATATATATATAAAACAAAGTCGTGTTAGTTACACTATCCATAACTCAAGAACAGCTGAACTGATTTGGCTGAAAATTGGTAGGGAGGTAGCTTAGAATCAGGAAAAGGACAAGGGATACTTTTTATATCCTTTTTATACTTTTTTTATACTTTTTTTCAAGAAATAACATAAAACGTGGTAGGTATAAATAAAAAAAACGCAACTGAAAGCAATCCGTAAAAATAAGTATGTGTTTCTTCAAGTATTCTTCAAGCGCGCTTTTTAAAAATAATGAGCCTTTATGGTTTCGCTTCACTGCACTGACTGTGTATAAACTGAGAAGAACATTTAAAAAAGCTCTTTTTGAGTTGTATAAAAGCAGAGGCAAAGTGAAAAATAAAGCTAATATGGAAATATAGCAAATATGGCATTCTCTGTTTATTGGCGCCGTTAGTTCTGTTTGAACGAAATATTATCAATAATCTAAGTTGCAAAGATTTGCATAATGATATATTAACATTTAATTTTTCGATAAAGGAAATCCGTTTTCTTTTTCGAAATAATAATGAATTTTCAGTGTTAATACACAAACCATTTCTGATATAGTTTAAGATTATTATTTAATGCATGCTCGCCAGCAGACACGCTAAGTTTATGCAAAATAAAAATAAACTCTAATCTCAACATTATCTACCTGCAACTTTGCCGCCCTTCCCTGAAACATGGGAGAAATCGGCGAAGTGAACCACTTTTTACAGTATGGGTGTTCAGCATCATACCAACCGCCCCAACCGGCAACCTGTTAGTGATGTAAAAAATACTCATTTGAGCAAATATATATATTTTTTTAATAACAACTGAATTACTAAACCAAGCCGATAGTTAAGTTTTTCGGTGTTTTCTTATAATCTAAATCATAATACCGGCAAGGTTTACTCAGCCTTCACACAACAAATAAAAACCTGCTCCCTTGGTAGCAGGGGAGCAGGGAAACTACTACTTCAAATTGCCCTTATTACCCTGACTTTTCCCGCACCAGGGCCTCCAGTGGTCTTAATCCGGGCCTGGGCTGGAAGTCTCATCACCACGGTAATTCTTACCTACCGAATATCGGTAATATTTGTATGAAGACCTGTCGATCCAAGATGGCCGCAAGTGAACAGCTGATTAGTCTTCATACAAATATTACCAATATTTGGTGATGAGACTCCAGCCCAGAGGGTTTGGTCTCTAAAAGTGATGAGACTCCAGCCCAGAGGGTTCGGTCTCTAAAATATTTGACATCCACTGCGCTCCGTATTCGCAATTTGAAATTTCAATTTTTTGCCTGTTCTTTTTTTTGCAGGCTGATCGCCGTAAATATGATCATGTGTGTACACTGAAAAAAATGCGGAATGCGGTTGGTAGGAGTAAATACCTATCTGTGTTCATCAGCACCATCACTGGCTTTATTTATGGCAACAACTATATTTTTGGAGAGAGTGAAAAGTATTAGGACGGCCTCAGACTATTCTTTTGATTTATGGGTTGGTGTATACCCCAAGGTGTATACCCATAGTGAAACAAATGTTCACTTTCCCAATGTCACCCTCACTTCAAGAAAAGGCCGCAAGAGTTGCAGGATTAGTTTTACTTAAAGCCATCAATAAACAGTAGGTACTCATAATCTAAATTGCAAAGATTTATATTAAACGTATTCCCACAAGCAGACACGTTTAAATTCGCATTTAAACATGCCGCATGTGAACCTACAATATGAAAAACCAATCTCAAATGAACATGAGCCCTGCAACTCTTGCCGACCTTCCCCGAAACAGGGATGACATTGGCAAAGTGAATCATTTTAACAAAATGAACAGTAGATAATAATTGTAAATGTTATTAACAAAGATATATTACATTTAAGATTCCTATTACATGCATTCCCATTAAGCAGGCACGTATAAGTTCGCGCTTACATATGCTGCATGTGGACAAACAACATAAAAACCCAATCTCAAATAAAGATAAGCACTGCAAATCTTGCCGACCTTTCCTGAAATAGGTTGGTATCAGGCTAGCCACCCATACTCTAAAAATTGGTAAACTTTTCCAAAGTCTCCTCTGTTTCAGGGATGGTCGGCAAAAGTTGCAAGGTGTGTGTTCATTTGAAGTTTGGATTTTAATTTGTGAGTACCTACACATGCAGCATTTGTAAGCGCGAACTTACCAACACGTGTCTGTTTGTGGACAGGCAAATAGACACTATCGGGGCTATTCTTAGACATTTTAGTCGTCAGTTGAACCCGCGCTTTGACAAACTAATGATGCATTTGTATGAAGACCTGTCAATCTAAGATGGCCGCAAGTGAACAGCTGATTTGTCTTCATACAAATATTACAAAATTGTAACATGTAACATGGTGTAAGCGGTAACATACATTCAAATTTAGTAAGTATACAAAGTATTTATTTATTTTTGTTTGGTTATACAGGAAATTCGGATTTTTATTGATTCACAAAAGCGTCCAAAGCCCACACGTCAAAATTTCCATAGGTAGGTTTTTTTGTAATGTGCCAAATAACAAAAACACCTAATTAATATCTACCTACCTAAATATTTGAATTTCAAAAATGGAACATCAATGCGGATAGAAATAAATCTTCTGCATTGACCACTCCGGGAGTCAAAAGTGCTGCCGGTGAGATGGTATGGGAGAATGAAGAAGTATGCAAGAGATGGAAGAACTATTTTCAAGAAATTTTTGGTCAGGGTGAAAGAAGAATTTATGAACAAATAGATGAAGAGAATGAATTGAATATTTTGAAAGAAGAAATGAAAGTGTCTATTTCACGTCTGAAGAATGGGAAGTCTGCTGGGTTTGATGGTATAAATGGTGAAATGTTGAAAGCAGGAGGTGAATGTGTGATAGATTGGATGTACGAATTATGTAAGCTTTGTGTGAATGCAGGAGTAGTACCGATGGATTGGAGGAAGGCAGTCATTGTTCCCATTTACAAAGGTAAAGGGGACAAAAAAGACTGTCAGAACTTCAGACCAATCAGTCTACTCAGTATACCAGGAAAAGTCTTTTGTAAGGTGATTATAAAAAATGTGATTCTGACTACTAGTGAAAGGATTTCTGATATACAGTCCGGCTTTATGGCCGGTAGAGGCTGTGTTGATCAGATTTTTACTCTACGACAACTTGTTGAAAAACAATTGTCGGTGAGGCGGAAGCTGTTCACGGCCTTTGTAGATCTGGAAAAGGCTTTTGACTCAGTAGACAGAGGTATGTTATGGGATGTTTTGAAAGCATACGGAGTGAATGGGGCTCTCCTAGGTGCGGTGCATGCCAACTATGAAAATAGTAAGGCATGTGTTCGTATTGATGGTGAGTATAGTGAGTGGTTTGAAGTTTATAAGGGTGTGAGGCAAGGATGTGTGATGAGTCCTTGGCTATTTAACATAGTCATGGACAAGTGTGTCAGAGATGCTAGACTTAATGATTGTGGATTGTTGATAGGAGAGAGCAAAGTGAGTGTTCTACTGTATGCAGATGATGCAGTTCTTGTATCTGATTCTGCAGTAGAATTGCAAACAATGCTCTCTAGATTGAATGAAGCTTTGTTAGGTAACCATTTGAAGTTGAATGCAAGTAAGACGAAAGTATTGATTTTTGAAAGAGATGATGAAAGTATGAATTATGAATTTAAAATTAATGGAATGATTGTTGATGTCGTAAATGAGTTTGTATACCTGGGAAGTAAGTTTGAAAAAGATGGAAGAATGATCGGTGAATTTGAAAGAAGAATAATGAAAGGCAGGTGCGTACTGGGTGCTACCGCTAGCATCGCCAAGAACCAGAATCTTTCAAAAAATGTTCGACTGGCGGTGCACGGTGGTATACTAGTGCCCACTCTGATGTATGGAAGTGAAGCCTGGACGGTGAATGAAAGTGAGATTAGTAAAGTCCATACAGTAGAAATGGACTACTTAAGAAGTATGATTGGGAAAAGACGGAGTGATAGAGTGAGGAATGATTTTGTTAGAGAGGAATGTGGTGTAAGAGAAAGTGTGAAAGTAAAGATCAAAAGAAGTATACTTAGATGGTTTGGACATTTGGAGAGAATGAATGAGGAAAGACTGACGAAGAAAGTGTATGCTGCGAGAATTGATGGATGTCGTGGAAGAGGAAGACCGAGGAAGGTATGGATGGACCAAATTTTCGAAATAGCGAATGAATGGGATATCCAGAGTCATAATAAAAGGAGAGCTTGTATGAAAAAGGTTATGGCTCTGGATGAAATGAAAAAAGTATGCAAGGATCGAAAGAAATGGCGGTTGATCTGTAATGCTGGCGGTTAAAGCTGAGGCTTTTAAATTTAAAAAATATGTTTTGTAGTTTTTTAATTTTTTACTGTTTAATTGCTTAGAGTTTATTTGTTTTATATATTTGATTGTATTAATTGCTTGTACTCCTTGACTGATAGGTTGGTATGAGGCTGACCACCCATACTGTAAAAAATGGTTCACTTTGCCAATGTCACCCCTGCTTCAGGGAAGGTCGGCAAGAGTTGCAGGGTTTATGTTCATTTGAGATTGTTTTTTTTTTATATTGTAGGTCCACATGCGGCATGTGTAAGCGCGAAATTATGCATGTCTGCTTGTGGGAATGCATTTAATATGAATCTCAAATGATACATATCTTTGCAGCTTAGATTTAGATTTAGATTTAGAACGGCAGCAAAAAACGTCAAACATTGGAATGTCATTTGTTTTTAATATGGCTGAAATTTTTGTGTGCGTAAAAATTTAGCAAGACAAGTTCTGCTTTATTTTAAATGAAATTTCTGTGAAAATAAACTTAATAATGTATTGCCATAAAAATCATAATTCGTTGAGTACCTACCCCAGAACCTCACTACATTCCAGGGTGAGCTTATATGTACTTCTATATTTTACTTTTTTACCTTGTTGCCGTAAGGCTGGATCATCGATCAACGTAAAAGATATTTAGATAAAATCCTTCTATAGTTTGAACAATGTTCAAATTCCTGCTGCTTCACCTTTGTTATTACCTAATTGTACCTCTTTGTCGTCTAAATCTAAATCTAAGTTGCAAAGATATATATCATTTAAGATTTATATTAAATGCATTCCCACAAGCAGACATGTATAATTTCGCTCTAACACATGCCGCATGTGGACCTGCAATATAAAAACCCAATCTCAAATGAACATAAGCCCTGCAACTCTTGCCGTCCTTCCCTGAAACAGGGGTGACATTGGCAAAGTGAACCATTTTTTTACAGTTTTTGTATAGATTTCTTTTAAGGTTTTGTTGTGGTTTTTTTTTATACTTTAATGTTATTTATTGCTCGTATTCCTTGACTTATAGGTTGGTATGAGGCTGACCACCCATACTGTAAAAAATGGTTCACTTTGCCAATGTCACCCATGTGTCTATGGCTAAATCTCATATCGAGTCGCTGTTTGAGCTCACCAAAGTCGTTACGGCGGTCCATAGGTACCATTTGTAGTACCCGCAAGGCATCCCCTCGCAATGACAAACTCAGCACAGAAGCCTTCTTCTGCTGGGTCCAGTCTCCCATCATCGCCGCTGTCTCGAAAAGCGTCATATACTCTTCCCAGGATGTTTTCCCATCAAAGGTCGGAAGATTGTGCTTTGCCAGCCATGGATCTTCCTCCCCTCTGGCCACTTTTATTGGAGTAGAGCATTCTCCGGCTAGTCTCATTGTTCTGGCTATGGCCGGTTGCTGGCGACAGTCGGGTTGGTTGACTCCATAGGACACTTGTCAGCCAGCTTAGCTCGCAGACGCTCTTCCAGGTTGGAAACTCGGGCTTCAATTTCTGACATTACCTCTTTTTGCCTTTCCTCAAGGCCAGTCAGTTTCTCCTCCAGCTCTTCCTTCAGATTGGTCATCTTCTCGGCTAGGTTTTTAGCCATCTCCTCCTTCCAGCCAGCCAGGTCTTCCCTCAAGCTCTTGGAGCTGTCAGCCATCTTCTCCTCCAAGCTCTTGGAGCTGACAGCCATCTTCTCCTCCAAGCTCTTGGAGTTGTCAGCCATCTCTGTCATCTTCTCCTCCAAACTCTTGGAGCTGTCAGCCCTCTTCTCCTCCAAACTCTTGGAGTTGACAGCCATCTCTGTCATCTTGTCAGTCATCTCTGCTTTCAGTCCACTCGTATTGAGCTCTGCCAGGGCTCCTCCTCCTGACAGCAGAACGAAAGCACTAGGATTTTCGCCTGCAGGGTTGTTTTCTGTCCCGAAGAATCCAGATCTCTCTCAGCCAATTCCTCCTTCAATTCCACCACTTTTAAGTCTTTTATATTCACAAATTTTGCCATTTTTTTGTTTTGTTAGAAGAAGAAGAATTTACTTTTAACAAAATAATTTAATGCAACTAATTTTGTGTTAAAACCTATAATGTAAGAATTCAGATCTGTATTTTTTCTGATTAATTTACGAAAGTTATTTTTCAAGACTGTGTGAAGCTTCTTTGGGTCATATTGCTTGTTCCAATCACCGCTTCATACTGTGCTTCATACTGTCGCATAGGCAATTTTGTAAACCATAAACCAAAATTGTAATTCAAAGGCGTGCAAGTAGTTTTCATTTTTGGTTTTCTGTGTTTATTGTATTGCAGAGAATACCATTGAAAAAGAAGCGTGGCGAGCAAAGGAAACAGATCCCGATAAAGATGAAGACCTGGTGGCTGGTCCTCCACTTGATTTGGCGTCTTGTCGGAGGGCGTTTGGTCATCTGAGGAAAGTAAGCACCCAATTATGTGTTCACAGAAAAATATGTTTTATTTTGGTTTTCCAGAGGAAATTGAGACAAATAACTTTACATCCATGCCTCTACAATCAATAAAATCCTTGATGTGTTTCAATGGGAATAATACAGTTTTCTAAATAAAAAATGACATGCTATGTTACAGTCAGACATTATCTTTACTCTGGCTTCTAATTTATGTTACTTCTAGTTTGACTCTTACAAGAATTTGAATAATGATTTACAATAAAGTGAAGTAGAAATTAAAGTTGCGAGTACAGTTGTGTAATATTTTATGTTGATTTATTTCAGATTCCCGTCTCTGTGTACAGCTCGGCGCTGAACACGGCACTGCTGACGCTCTCGGAAAACATTTCTGTGGAACTGAGATCATATTCTACCATTGCTAACCTGGACAATATTGTCAACTGCTTGCTGATTGCATTTGAGATTCCGTTGATGGTCACAGGAGACTACATAGAGTCTGCGTTGCCTTCATTTCCTTGGTTTCGACTCCTTATTCCTTAGAAGGCAACTTTCTCTTGCCAAATTCATTATCAAACTCCTCAGAAACGAGGTTGACTGCATGGAATTGAGCGGGCGTGTTTTGACGCTCTATGTGCCCGACTCCTTTACCAGAGCCAGGTCGCATAGGCTCTTTAGCGTTACCTCGAGCCGGACTAATCTCCTCCGTAACTCATTTGTTTCTCGTGCGCACGCGATGATCAATGATCTGATGTCGTCATCGCCGAATATGGATATATTTTATTCCGGAATAAATGAGTTGATGCGTGAGTGGAAGGTTTTGTTAGAAAGACGTATGCTTGAGTAATTTTTAAGATAAGTTAAATATATTATGTTTTATGTTAAGTTAAATATAGTATAATATGATGTTTAGCGCTATGGTCCTTGTACTGTTAAGTTAAATGTATTGCTATTGTAAATAAATAAAATAAATAAATAAAAAAAATTATGTGACGCAGCTGAATATTTACCTCCCAGAGGTAAATGAGAAAATATTTTCTTTGTGTTTACTTTTTTGACCGGTCTGTAGTCTAGTGGTAACGCTTTAGACTTGTAAATGGAAGATGCTGGGGTCGAATCCCGGCGGAGCACAAAAAATATACTATTTATATTTTTAAACATGCTCTTCGCTGGGTTGAAAAATTCATATATCTTTACCTAAGACTGGGTACCAAAGGTTCATCCAGCCTTACAGCAACTGGATCTTGCTTTAGAATTGGCGCTTTCTATAGTGACGACCAAGCTCGCAGAGGGCTCTTGAGGTGGGAATCACACATAAACAGCGCTCACCAAATCAATCATCGGAATATTATTATTATTTAAATTTTCAACAAATATATTCTTCTGAGATGGGTAAATAGTTTGATAAAACCGTAAGAAGACAAACAAAAATGTAAAATTTCAAAACTTGTAGCAATTGATTCTACTCATTTTCATTTTGTTCTTAGGCAAACAAATGTTTAATATGCATTTGGAATATGCCTCACAAATAAGGATAGAAGGAAACATTTTACTTAAATGTTTTTCTATTTTTTTCTCTATGGGAAGGATCTTACTCATGACAAATGTGCAAAACTGCAATTATTTGTGTTCATTGATTTATTGCATTACATTGATGTATCGAAATTTGACTTTCAGCTCAAGCCAAGTTAGCTAGAGGCTGGGCCACACACTGTAAAGACAACCTTAGGAATATTTTAGAGGCCTTACAGCAAATCATCACCATCAAAGTCATGTCGTCCAACTACACGAGATTGTTCTACGTTCAAGATGACACACGCGTCACCAATGCTACCAAACTTATGAAGGTGAATGATCAACCTTGCTATATGTACATTACATTATAAGTTTACTTTATATTTTTCATGGTTTGTGTGTTAACACTGTGAAGATCTATTTATTTATTTTTAGTCCGTTCGATAGCTCAGTTGGTAGAGTACTTGCATTCCATGCCGAGAGCTTGGATTCAAATCCCACCGAGGGTGAATGAATGAAAGAAATGATTTCCCATTTTGGTGTTTATTTCTAACCCCAAAATAAAATACCAGCAAGGTTTACTCAGCCTTCACAAGAAATGAGTACTAGCCCCCTCATGAGCTGGGAAACCCCCACTTCAACTGAAATGGTTGGCGTAAGGCCGGCCCCCTTACCTGTAAAAATAAAAAGGTGGTACTCTGCACATGCTAAACCCTTTGGGAGTAATGCGGCAAGCAGTTACATTGTGTTGTTTGCGTTTATACAAAACAAATATACCTATTGTGTTGTTTGTAGGAATGAGTTTGCATTGCTTGTTGGGAAGCTTATATTGTTATGTTTATTTTAGATTGTATACTATGCTAGTCTGTTAGCTGGAACGATGGAGTCTAATACATTACGCGAGGAAGAAGTCACCCTGCCAGAGCAAATGGATCATTTGGTTGGAGTAGATGTATTGTTTGAGCATCTCCCATACACCAATAAGCGGCAGAAGGAAGCCTGCACCGACCCGCTGGCAGACAGACTGGGCATCAGTGTGCTGGACTGCCGCAAGCCCTTCATACCCTTTGAAGAGTTCTACAATGACACGTTGAGTGAAAATATTGAAATGGATAGAGACTTTGCTTACTATAAGACTGCAGACTCACCTAATGTACCTGAAGCTCAAAGGAGTAAGTTATATTACTAATCTTTTGTTTTTTTTTTCTCTAAGGTAAGTTATAGAATAAAAATGAATAAATAATATTTCCCAAACCATACACAAGCTTGTGTATTATTTTGTAACAAATTTATTTAAATTAGTCCCGACAAAAGTAATAATCTTTCCTTACCTAGACTATACTCAATAGCAGATGTCGTTCACTATATTAGGGCTAGCTCTTTTTTGTGGTGGTGATTTCCTGTTATGGAGTTTTCTTCTAATCCAGGCTTAAGTATTCACAAAGTTCACAAAAGCCTTTACAAGAAAAATATATTGGTTTGATTAAGGCTGGCTCTTTCTCTTTGCCTTTGAAAGTAGATAAGTTTATAATGTAGAAAAAAAGCATCTTGGATGCGAGTATTTTTTTTTTCAAAGTATAATTTAATTTAACATATGAGTTACGTAAAAACAAAGGCAGCAGTCATGGATTTGTGAAAGGCAGCTAAAAAAATGTATATTTATTTCATTATTGAATAAAAAAACCTATATTGGTATCTTTGGCTCAACTACTTCTTGACGCTTTTGACTCATAATTGTTCTTCATTTCTCTCTATTGCTTTTCAGCCAATAAGTTTTCGTTCATGCGGCACTCCTTCATCTTGACTCCTGCCACCAAGTCTCTGGGCCTCTACTACGACAACCGCATCAGGATGTACTCTGAGCGCCGTGTGTCTCTGCTGCGCTCTGTGGTGGGGGTGGAGTCCTCAACGCCATACCTGCGCCTCAAAGTGCGACGGCAACACCTCATCAATGATGCGCTAATAGAGGTAACTCAATTTTGTACAGAAACTTTGTATCAAATAGAGTTAACTTTACAGTAATAACACACTCAGTTTGTCTTGGGTTTTTTCTATCTGGCTCCGGGTCCGGGTAAAGTATGCCGATGTATGAAATCTTTCACACAGTTTGGTAATCTATAGGCAATACGGGCAGAATGTATTGTGTTCGAAAAGGTACTTATTATGCCATTGTTTAGTAACTTTCAACATACCAGTGACTTACTTTTTCATAACTTGGTACTGACACGTAATGGTAACCTACTATGCGTTTACTGTATCATCAACTGACATGCTAGTTTTTTGTCTGTTTTCATGCTAGAATATAGAGACGTTGTGTGATACATGCAGTGAAGTCAGCATCAAAGGCCACTTTTTTTGTCATTTACCAGCTGGGTAGCGAGTAGCGATGGATTACTTAAACCTAAACCTTTGACGTCATCCCGCTTAAAGAAAATTGACATTTGGAAATTTATTCTGAATTCAGTCACTAGTGAACCCCACAATCTCAATTTTTGTAGCTCAAGAAATTAAGATGTGTTGCCATCATTTACATTAACTTGTTTTGCCTGTAAGTTTTGTGCTAAAAAAACTAAACTCTTGCATGATGTTCTCATAGATTAAAAATGCCATGTATTTTTTAGTTGGAGATGGTTGCCATGCAGCGAGTACTGGATTTGAAAAAGCAGCTCTTTGTTGAATTTGAGGGGGAACAAGGCGTGGATGAAGGGGGAGTCAGTAAAGAGTTCTTCCAGCTGATTGTAGAGGAAATCTTCAATCCCGATTACGGCATGTTCACAACACAACCTGAAACTTTTAACATGTGGTAATGAAACAAACACTTTCTGTATTGTATTTTGTTTGTATTAATTGACAGATTGTTCACAAGTTTATTGGTTGGTTTTAGGTTCAATCCAACATCTTTTGAGACTGAAGCGCAGTTTACGCTGATAGGAATCGTCCTTGGCTTGGCCATTTATAATAATGTCATCTTGGCTGTCAACTTTCCTATGGTAGTGTACAGGAAATTGATGGGAAAGAAAGGCTCCTTTGAGGATTTGTCAGATTGGGATCCTGTAAGTAACATTCATTGAAATGATTGGGAATTTGATAGGCTGAAAATATACATTGCTTTGTATATTTTCAGCCTATTAAAAGTAGTTTTTTTCAAAATCAGTTAATAGTTTAAATGGGGCTCACACGTGAATTAAATAGGCAATATTGTGACATCACAATGGGGGTTGCTAGGCAAAAGGACAACAAATATTTGTTATTGGTTGCTAAGAATTTTAGTCCTGAACAAGTATGACCTTTGTCAGCCAAGGTCACACTTGGTATTATGTTAGAGGAATGCAATACTAAAAGGAAAAATACTGAATAAACCAAAACTAAGATTTGCTTTTTAAATTTCAGACATTATATGAAGGCTTGAAGAGCATGCTAGAGTATGTGGGAGATGACATGGAAGACGTATTTGTACAAACATTCAGGATATGCTATCTGGACGTCTTTGGGAACAGCGTCTTTCATGAACTGAAAGAAAATGGTGATAAAGTAATGGTCAACCAGGACAATAAAAGAGTATGTCTACGTATGTGTGACTCCTTTGAAAATACTTGGATATAGTTAACATTTATAATAAGATATCTGGTTTGTTTTAGGAATTTGTTGATCTGTATGCTGATTTTTTGCTGAACAAATCTGTAGACTGTCAGGTTAAAGCTTTCAGAAGAGGCTTTGTGATGGTCACTGATGAGAGTCCGCTGTCACTTCTATTCCGGCCTGAAGAAATTGAACAGCTCGTCTGTGGAAGCAAGGTGAACATATAAGTATTTGTAATAACTTGAGGTTAATACATCGCCCTGGGCATCCCATCACAAAGCGGCATCATGCTGCAGATTTAAAAAATAAGTTTTTTTTGTGTTTTTTCATATCTGCCCCGAGCATCAAAGCTCACAATACACCACTGAATAAGAGTAAATAGAGCACCATCATGGAAAATATTATACTTCTGCCATCAAAATACTAAATACTTTTGAAATTTACAGAATTTCAACTTCAACGATTTGGAGTTGGCAACAGAGTACGACGGTGGCTTCACCGCTGAATCACAAACCATCAAAGACTTCTGGAACATTGTGCACCGGCTGCCCATAGAGGACAAGAGGAAACTACTCCAGTTCACGACGGGCTCTGATCGTGTCCCCGTGGGAGGCCTCATCCGCCTCAAGCTGATCATCGCGAGGAACGGACCAGATTCCGAGCGTCTGCCAACCGCTCACACTTGCTTCAACGTCCTCCTGCTACCTGAGTATGACAGCAAAGAAAAACTCAGCGACAGGTTGCTCAAAGCAATCAACTACGCCAAAGGCTTTGGAATGCTCTAAAATTATAAATAGGCAGATATTGCAATGGAGTTGCTTGTATCAAATATAAAGCAATACTTTTAATTGTTCTCGTCTACATTTTTCAGTTTCTGTGCAATAAGTATTTTGATGTGAAACAGATGAAATCTATTTTGCTACAAATGAATCACAACATTTTCATATCTGCCATTCTCGTAGCTTTTATAAAATTGGTAAAAAAACATTTCTAAAAAAATATTGCAATACCTACTGAATCTGTGTAGTATTTTTATAACAAGTTGTTATCTACAGTAAGTTTCTGGATGAAAAGGTGCTAATAGAACCTATCACTTTTACCCAATGAAATTTGAAGTCTTAATGTTTTATTTTCAAAAATAATTCAATGGTATCTTTTCATTGGATAATTAACAAAGTATCAACTTCTTTATAATTTTTATGGAAACATCTTTCCTGTGTTGTAATTGTTTTATTGTGTCTTGATGCACTGTGTTTTATCAACTATATTGCCCAATTTTATAATGTTTTATATTTTTGTGAAGAATTGTTTTACGCATGCCTATATTACTGTAACATCATGTACTTCTTTTTTGAGATGAAGAACTTTGAGATACACATTTCCAGATTAATTGGATATATTTTTCACCATATGAAATTATTCAAAATATTGTATGACTTGGTCCATAATAGAAGGAAAATCAAATCAGTTTTGATGGTCTCAAAGTCACTTTTTATGTAATGTTTTTAATATTATTTTTATTAAATGTTTATGTACTTTCAAACTACTTTTATGAGTTAAAAAAAAAGCTCTGTTCAAAAAATCTAATCAATCTTTGAGAACCTTGGAAACGGGCCATGGGACAGTCATGCAGCATTAATAAGATATTTTGAAAAGTTGAAGGTTTTGTACATTGTGAAGATTAATTTTAAATTAATAATATAAAAATAAAACACAAACTTTTTCTTCACAAGTTGATTTATTACCTCAAGAAAAACGTGTTTTATTTGTACATTATTAATTTAAAAAAATTCATGTAAAAGAGGATGAAAAACTAAGGATTAATATTTGAAAAAATATGTTCTTATTAAAACAGATTAATATTATTGGATTTGGTTTTCCCTGATTATAAAACCATGAAAGCTGTGGTCCCAAGTTGACAGTAAAGTCATACCTGGTCGAAAAAAGTTTAAGAACTTCTGCTTTAGGCACTACTTGGTTTTTTGGTGCACTTATTTTTTTCTGCATGTTTAATTTATGTAATTGTTTTAAATAAGCAAAGGAATTTAGGAGAGTTGACTTGTGAAAAAAAACTCCCTTACTGTAATCGATAAAAACATAGCTGTTAAAAAGAATGTGATTATTAATATGAATAGTATTAAATTCAGGATTACAAAATGTTTGATTTAATTTTTCAAATAATTATTGGAAAGTCAGGATGTTATTGTTTTGTTACCTATTTGGTTGCTAAGAAAATATAATATTAAGTAGGTACAATTTCGGCAAATTGTTTTTTTTTTGGACTTAACTAATCGGATTGTAGGGCTTCAGCTATTCAATAGTTAAAAAATATTTCATGAAGAGAATATTTAATATTGACCATATTATATTGTCTCGTTGCGAATCACAACGTGACAGCTGAAGTTTTACTCTCACATGTCTACGGCCTAAGATTATTGAGTCAGTATGAAAAAGCTTTCAGGGCTATTCTTAGACATTTTAGTCGTCGGTTGAGCCCACGCTTCGACAAACTAATGATGCATTTGTATGAAGACCTGCCAATCCAAGATGGCCGCAAGTGAACAGCTGATTTGTTTTCATACAAATATTACAAAATTTGGTAGGTATGAATGACCGTGCCGATGAAACTTCCAGCGCAGGCACCATTAGTTTGTCAAAGCGTGGGCTCAACCGACGACTAAAATGTCTAAGAATAGCCCACTTTGATATTTAATGGATATTAAATATATTAATATAATTAATATCTTCTTCCACTGTAATAAATTTGTTAGAAAAACCACTGCCATCTGTTAAAAATAATAAAAATCATTTTAATGTGTTTGCTTTTACATCATAGCAAAGACGTTTATCTGTTGAAATATATTTGAAAAATATTAGTATGTATCTTAAAATACGCATCAGCCATTAACATAAGTATAACTTATTTTAGGCTACTCCTTATTTGAAAGAAATCATCCTCTTGAATATTTTAATGCTTCAACAGGCTTACCGGCTAAGTGACCTCAAAAATTAATCCGCTTCCCAGACTTTCCCATTTTCCTTCTGCGGGCTAATCCCAAGAAAACACGTTCAAACAATTCTTCAAAGGCGACGAACACATATTGAGAGGAGGACTTGGAACTTATTTTTAATAGCTGTTGAAAAAGTTATCTTTCATCCCAACTCAGTTTTTTTTCTTTTTCGCCTTATTTTCATCCATTCCTGTATGTACCCAGATAGCAGGTCAGTTTGCTGCAAGTTTGATTTGTACTTGAATTTATATTGTCATATCAAATATGACAAAATAAGTTTATTGCAATATTGCTGCAAGCTTGATGTTTCAAATATGAATAAACAAGTTTGCTTTTTGTTTGATACAAACTTGCGTGGCTGTCAAAAATACGATTAGCAGTATTGCCGTTTTATCGATTTTGCTAGAGATTTCGAGTTGCGAATTAACATGTTTGTTTCTATGGACGTTGTGATGCATTTAGTGCAGATCACGTAGTTTTAACCCTCTCAGACCGTGTGTATGTTTAAACATACACAAAAAAAAAAAAAACCGCTGGCAGCGTTGCTGAGGGAGGTCGTGCCAATGATGATGATGACATGACTATTATAAAACTTTGTTACTAGGTACTATAAGCAAACTGTGAATGAAATAAAATAAAATTATTTCATCTTTTTATTCTAATTTTGTTTTTTTAAATATTATAATAATATCAAAAAATGTATATAATTTGCAGAAGCAAACATTTTGCAAGTTTGTCATGACAACCTTACGGGAACTTTGTAATGACAAAGTTCCTGCAAGCTTGTTGCTGGGAAACTAGAAAGTTTGATTCAAACTTGCCACAAGTGTTAAATTAGGGTTCAATTGTCTTCAAATTAAAAACACACAGGTCTTCTTCAATAGTTATTTATTTTACACAGTTACAAAATTTATTTTCACACTACTTTCTCGATTATTCCATTGGTTTCGATTCACTGATCAGATGGCTTCGATGTGTTTGTTAGTCGCTACGATACTGGCCCGCTCTGCAGGCCATTCGCACCTTTATACTCTTCAGAGCCGTATGATCCAGAACTAAAGTCGCCAGACGGTTCCAGAGTAATTATTACTTCTCGACGCTTCACGTACTACCTAGAGATACAACCAAAATCCTACCTACAAATGTAATACAGAATTCCTATAATTATAACAAGTACCTACTTAGCCTAGAGAATTCTACACTTATACACAATTATCGATCCTACCTACCTATACCTATGAGGACTCTTATAACTATAACTACCCATACTTATTTCAATATTTATATTTACATAACAATATACTTGCCATGATGAACTTGCAGCAAGCCTTCACTTTTGACACATCAAACTTGTTGCAAGTCAGATTCAAGTTTAAAATGCTATCTGGGTAGGTTTCTTCCAATCTTCTCCAAACCTGTTTGTGGGTTATTTTGGGTAGACTCTTTCACATTGGGTTCTCTTAAATACCTACTCATTTTGATATTAATAAAGTTTTCATTTATTTTTTATAATTGATTTTAATTGTTGAAGCTGCGTGAAAGAAAAATAAATTATCAGTTGAAAATGCATTTACTTTCGTCGCCATTGAGTTTTACGTGGATTAAAGCAAGTTTTATTTTCGCGTTTTACCCACATAGTTAAGTAGGTAACCATAGTCACACCATAGTAACACAATGATAGGTATGGTACGTCAACCATCGAACAACATAAATCGATGACGTCAACAGGTTCACAAAGTTTTGTCTTCTGTTTAGTACAACACTCCTTTGAACCCAGTGACTAAAACTTTTCAATTGAAATCTCTCAAAACTACATATTTTAAGTAAAATTTTCCCAGAAGCAAAATAAATAATAAAGTTATAATTGACAAGTTATTTGATACAGTCGTGTTACTTCCATAAATAAGTATATCGTACGATTTGGTACTGTACCTAACGAGCGTATGGTAGTATTAGTGCATAGGTACCTGCGTGATCCTTATCACACTGGTGGAACGCTCTGGTATTGGAATCATCCACTATGTTCGAGAACAGTCGAGAACCGTCCGTATGAACGTATATAATGTAAGTCGAAATCGAGTGCAGGCAGAGTGTCGATTAAAACATTGAGCCGTGAAATTGAAAGCCAGAGCTAGAAATCAATTGTTGTACATTGTGAACCAAATCGTGTAAAATAAATTCTGTTAAAATAAATAATTGCACTTTTTAAAGTTTGTGTATTCACACAGTGAAAATTCATTTTTATAAGAAATTATAAAAATTTATAAAAAAACACAGAGTTTTATTTTCACAAATAGAGTATTTAATTCCACCTCAAGTACTTTCGACTTATTTACGTCATTATCAAGAGGATACTAAATTACAAAAATTGACAAGCGAAATTGCTTGTCAATTTTTGTAATTTAGTATCCTCTTGATAATGACGTAAATAAGTCGAAAGTACTTGAGGTGGAATTAAATACTCTATTTGTGAAAATAAAACTCTGTGTTTTTTTATAAATTTTTATAATTTCTTATAAATAATTGCAGTTTAATCAAAAGAGAACCAAGAAAAATCATAACAGTACCTACGTAGTATAAAACGAAAATGCACAATGTTGCGTCAAAATCACAGATCATGAAAAATTGTCATCGGCAAATGTTGCAAAATGCCGCCGCACGCTCGTGTGTGATAAAGTGCTCGTCATCCATTACTGTACTCACATCTGGGAGGATTGTGAGGATGGCCCGTGGAATTTTCGGGTTATTTTTTGACCGACGTCGACGTCTGCCACCCTTCATTCCCCCCCCCCCCCCCCACCTACCCTGTCTCTCGTGAAATACAAATTTGTGAGATGGGACCGTGTGCGCTGGACAGTCCACTCGCAACATCAACCACTTGAGGGTTGTATGAATAGCGATATGAAAAAAAAATATTTTAAAGGTTTTAGGCTTTCACGGCCGGCTTTGGGTTATGTATGGGTAGATTTTTTAAGGCTTTTAGATCGTGGTTCAAAATTTGTTTAACGCTTTTTTGGACAAATACATTTTCTCCGCTATCTAAGCGTGTGCGGCATTTTCAGAATGGTAGATACGATTGGGATAGGAAGTCTTCAATATGGCGTACATATAGTTTGACAATCTCGTCGACTCAATTTTTGGGCCTTGTGCGCGCGAACGCATTTTGTTGAAAGGGTTAAATTTAATGGTGAAGGAATAAGTATATTCTGACACTTCGATGTTAATCTGTGGCAAAGTATAGTCAAGACTATAGTGAATAGAGTAGCTGAAGCTTATTTTTGACACTGAATAAATTAGGATGAATATTCAAAGCTTACTACAAGTAGGTAAGAGGAGCAGAATTATTATTCATCCGTCACTGATTGCATGTTGCTTCATCAATAGTTTAGATGACACCAGACACGAGAAGCCGGTTTTTTGAAAATGTCAATAGTTTTTAAGAAAATATGGAAAAGCTGTTTTCCAAGAAATTTTATTAATTCATAAGTTTCAGTTTTTTCATATTATCTCAAAAAGTTTCCACATTATCAAAAATCGGCCTCTTACGAGACTAAAAAAATATTATTCTGTAATTAAAAATGTAAGAACTCTTTCCTAATATAACACATATAAAATAAACGATAAAAATGTAAAAAAACGCGTTTAAAAAAAAGGACCATATTTTAATTTATTTTACTCTTATAATTTAGACAAATAAATAATAAACACGCCTATTTTTTCATTACTATCACTTTTTTACTAAGACCATAAAGTTTAAGAATCTGATTAGGGTATAAACACTCTTAAGCTGAACAATAATAATCTGCCTACATAAGTTCGTCGTATTCCTTCAGTTCAGTCTAGACGCACACTAGACGACAGGCGACAGCGACAGTTCGACGACTTGTCGTGGCGACAGGCTGCGGACGACAGTTTTCATACATTTTGTTCAAAGCTCCGCACACTTGGCGTCTGAGTTGCCGCGACTCGGCGACTAGCTGCGGGAGTCGCATCCGCTCGTTACTTGTTGCCGCGACAGTCGCCCACCCATGCGCACACTTGACGACAGTCGCAGTATATCTACCCATATACTCTGTGGCATGGCTTGCTGCACGACGTCACAACTACAAGTCGCGGCGACAGCTGTCGCGGCGACAAGTCGTCTAGTGTGCGGAGGGTCTTAAGCTATTGTTGAGTCTGCGCGCCCTGAGTACCTACCTACCTAGAAATTAACTTTTCATATTATTTCTGCCCGTACAATGAACCCCAAAACTCTTGAGACTCTTTTTAATTGAGTGCAATAGAGTAAGAAATATGTCTTGAAGGTTCAAGCCTCAGGACAACACGAGTATACCAGTAAGGTACCTACAAATGATCACTCATCATTCTGCGTTCTTGTGCGTTATTTTCAAGTTGTTTTTAGAAAAAAAACAAATAAAAATTCTTGTATAATATTTAAGATTTTTTTTTTTTTTTTTACATATTAGGATGTATGTATGCCTACAAATTCGAAAATTTACAATTCTTTATATAATAAACAGAGCCATAATTTAAATTTAATGTAAATAATTTTGTTGTTTTATCAGGGTTGATTAAAGATGGTGCTGATTTTCATACAAACACGCATATAAAATTACTTCCAGTTAAATAAATAGTTATTCTTCCAGAATATTCTTATTTTCCAAAAACTGTTACAACATCAAATCGCTCAAGAAGGTCAGCACGATCAGCTCCGATGGACCATGGAAACAGATTCTGGAAAAACACACTAAGTGCATTTGCATAGGTGATATATTTTAACGTGCCTTTAATTTGTTAAGGAAATAAAAACATAATGATTTCAGCATTAGGATACTTTTTTTTAACTCAAGTCAGTCTAGTTTTTGAATGCTGCAAACGGATAACACGCGAAAATGCCACGCAGGAGCGATGGTTTGTAGGGTGTATCAGATGTAAAGAGGCTGTAACAGAACGGCGCACGCAAATTGCCTTCAGGATTTTCGCCTCGCGCTGAAAAGACGTCTGAATTAAGAGTGTATTAAATCCAGTCGCCGGGTTGACAGAGCTACACGCGGCTTGTGTTCTGGATTAATCTGCCTTTGTGGGAGCAACATGAAACACGGCTTTATCTAATTGCAGAGACGACGCCTTTCTTATTCTCCCTCATCGGCGCGGCGGCAAGTTCGGCCGCGTTCACGAGCATGGGCGGGATTTCAAACAATCTTGAACGTCAAGCAAACATTTTTATTCAAGAAAATTCTTGAACCAAATGTTTTATATATTTCATTTTTACCATAAAGGTTACAAAGATCACCATCGTCATCATATACGCTCCACATCTCAGTATGAATGTTGATTTCTTTCATCAACCGCTGCGAATTCTGTTTACGAAATCTTATGACTTTCTCTTCCAGTCCCACTCTCTTACTTTGCAGAAATCAATAATTTCTTCATCCAGCTGCCTTTCTTAGAACCTTCTCACTGACTTGCTTCCTTTTGAGTCTATTATCATAACACTCCTCTTTAAGTTCTGATTGACCATTCGCTGTAATGTGTTCCAGCCATCGACTGGGTCACATAAACGCCGTACATTCGGTGTTATGGGTTTAATTTTTAACGTTAAAAATAGCAAATGCATCAGAGATTTTTTTAAAGTTAGCACTATTGCCCTGCTGCAGATCCTTGCAAAAAGCACGGTTTCAAATTACACGCGTAAAATTAAATGTTCATTTCTTAAATTTGTTCATATTTATGAGAAACTTATCTTTCATAAACTTCATTTTCATTTTGTCATCCCTTTTGAGTTTTCGCCTCACTGATTTTCTTTTTTAACATGTCTTTGAGTTTGAACATACTTATTGTTATAGCTTTGACTGTATGCTGGTATGAACGCAGCATATTAAGTCTCACGTGTAAACAAACTGACACAAAACCATTTATTTTTAGCGCTCTTTCATTATTTTCGGAAAGTTGCGCGCGTTTCTTTTGTCAACACTTTGGCTGTGAAAAAGTTAGTCACGCGTTTTTTATGTTTACTTTTAATGGCGCCCACTCACCAATGAAGTTTTTATAACACTTTGTTTGTTTAATACCACTTGCTCTAACTTTTATGTTGTTTTAATTCTGCCTCTTAGTTACAAAGTACCTGCTATGGGTTTTTAAACTTTCATAACTGGATTCAGTTGATGGAGATTTTTTAGCTGTGTCCGCCCCTCGGAGGATATCGCTTGTAGTTGAAAGTGACACGTTGGTCCTATGGGCGATTTTTGGACCACAATCAAGAGATGCAAAACGAGGATCTTCTACTTAATACATTTAAAGGCATCAGTTACTATTTGATCTATTTATTGAAAGGGTAACACAAGATGAGGGAGACCAAGATTGAATAGCTTGATGAAATTAGTGGAGTAAGGAACATTTGAAGAAACTAGGGAATATGTAAAGGAAAAAGATATATTTGAAAAATAAGGTAAACAATGTTTCCAATGAAGTAAATAGCAAGGGAAATAAGAATTCTAAACTTTTTTATAGATTCTTTAATTGGTTTTTATTTTCAGGCGATATTCAAAACATACTTTTACCCATCGATCTAAATATTATTTATATGGATGCTTTTACGCAAAAAAATACGGCTAGCACTCTTGAAGTCATAACATTAACTATAAAAAAAACCACCATCATCATCATCGTCGTGAAGTGGGAATTATCACGCGAGATCCAGAAGCGTCCTCATGCTGTCACATATTTCCAGGATTTCCTTCCTTGGCCACTGTAATGGCGCTCCGCGTGATTTATGGCTTGTCTGCAGATGGCGGCTCGCTGCAGCATAAGATGTTATTTTCCCCAACACGAAACGTTTCAGTTTTAATATAATAATACAGTGCTCGTATAAAGTGTGGACACGGAGGAGAGATTGTGTGGACGCGGTGTGAATGATGATGCCGGGAAAAATGGAGATTTTTCAGTTTCAGAAATGTCATCGTGATCATTATTCATGACTCTATAATGTTGCTAATACTTTTTAGTAAAAGATATCGGAAATGCATGTTCCCTTTCCCTAAAGAGCGTTTATGAATTCTATGACTGATCGATAGGTATGAGATTCATAACCTGTAGGTACCTTCTGTAAAAAAATGGAAAGGGTTCCACAGATGGACGTGTTTGCGTGAGTGCGTGAATGAAGTGAAAATCTTAAATGTTCACTATATTTTGTATTTTTTGTCTATAAACACTGAAAATTCATATTGACTTTTGATATTTTTTTAGAATCCGATTCCAATCAAACTGTTTGGTGAAAATAAATAGTATTCATTGGAATTGATTCTAAAAAATATTAAAAAAAAAGTGTTCACGTATAACTTAGCAAAGTTGCTAAGTTATACGTGAAGATCTGGCAGTTAATGCCTTGGACTAAACATCCGAAGATACTAGTCTCACATCCCCAGAAGAGCTTCAAGAATATTATTGAATTTACAAAAAAACCTAGTTGCTCTTAGATGGGGCAACCATTGAAGGCGGGAAAACAAACATGACAAACAGGGAATATAAACATAAGATAATGAATGAAAACCTAGTTGCTCTTAGATGGGGCAACCATTGAAGGCGGGAAAACAAACATGACAAACAGGGAATATAAACATAAGATAATGAATGAAAACCTAGTTGCTCTTAGATGGGGCAACCATTGAAGGCGGGAAAACAAACATGACAAACAGGGAATATAAACATAAGATAATGAATGAAAAGAACAATCAAGACTTACAAAAATAAAATTGATTTCCACAAAATAAGTACCACTTTTATAGTTAGGTTAATGGTTTCTATTTAAATGCCTGTGTTATCTGGGTGATTAAATGGGTAAAATAATGGAATGGTCTTAAAGCCTCATTTGACAGGCTATACGTCTTGAAAAACACGACGCCATTTTGGCGAAATCTCAGGACAGACAATAACAATAACAATGGCATTCAACAATTTAATGATGATTAAAATTCCTAGGGCCGACTTGCCACCATGGACATTCTGAATTAACGCAATAATAACAATCGAAAATGCCGCACCAGCAGTTCATAAAGAAAGATATTAAAAACTTTAATTGTTAAAATAATAAATGAAGGTTTTTTAAAAACAAGAAATGAAAACATGTGATAGATGAATACGAAAAACCAAAGAATTGCAAGCAGGAAAACCTCCGATTCAAATAAAGGGAAAGTTTCCTTAATCTGTCAAAATAAATAGGTTCCAAAATATAGAAAAACATACAGTTGTGTTCAAATGCCAATATTGAAACTTCTTTTTTTTAAATCGTACAAATCAAACATTTTTGGGGTATTTACTTTCAAATTGATAAAATAGAAAAAAATACACGATGGTGCAAAAGTTGCGAAAATAAATGTGTGTGTAAGCTAGACTACACAAAAAATTGTAAATATTTTCACAGCGCCTAAGACGCGCCCTGAAAACTGAAGGCTGAAGGCAATACAAGGAAAATATTGCCACAAGAGATGAGTGCTTTCATAATAAATAGGCATCCATAGCAACAAGGCTTCTCAAACGTCAACACAAAAATCATCATGTACTTAAATCATCATCACCATCATAGCCTTACAGCAACTGAGTCTTTCTGGGGAAAATAGCGCTGATTACGGACAGCCGCTAAATAATAGAAAAAAATCGCACACTAAATAATCCATACAGATTTGATTTTTATTATTGTCAACAGCACAAATTAGAAAATACATATACCTTATGTTTTTCTCGGCGGGTAAGCGTCACAGGCCTAGGCCACTTGTGTCCTTGGCAAACAAAACAATACGTTTGCCTCTTCCCTGACAGCCAAAGTGCGACGTTACAATTTTATTGTATTTGAAATTTTAGCAGAGCCTATTTGAGGTATTCTCTCAACTTATAATAACTTCTTAATTTTTGTTTAGGTAATCATTATACTTTTTATTGAATTCTTTTAATCTTTATAGAACTTTTGAATTGTAATAAAACACTGTTTTCTTTTCACAGTTGTATTAATTGTATTTTGATTAATTATTACTAATATTTTCGATCATGTTGATCATCGTCCAAATCAATATAATTGTGAAAATATAACAGTGTTTAATTAGAATTTTCAATAGTTCTATAAAGTTTAATAGAATTCAATCAATATGAATTTTCACAGTGCTACTACGAAAACCATACAACACATTATACTTTTTATTGGAGGTTTTTTTACCTGTTTCCTATGCAGTGCACGCGTCAGATATTTTCCAACACGATAATTTTGAGAGACACTGAACAGCGACGAAAAAACTCTTGACATTTTCAATTTGTATTTCATTTGACAAAGCGGCCGGGGCGGGGGCTCCCTCCCCCACCCCCCAGCGACCACTCTGAGACTCGTGGTTCGAGTTTTTCATCAAAGTGTGTTAACCTCCGCCCGTAATATTGTAAATATGGTAATTTATTCTCAGCGCACGGCTACCCCGCCCCCCTGTTTGGGTTAAAATAAAAATTAGCCCCCTCGCCTCTCCACTTTCCGCTGCACAAGATTTGGCGGATTTGCATATTGCAGGCGCCTTTTGTTTATTCGGGTTTTGCGAAAATGTTATGGCGACGTGAAGTGGCACATTCCCCGCCTTCACAAAACAAAAGACGTCAAATTGCCGCCATCTTGTGTTGGGGATCCTGAAAAGCGAACGCTGCTTTATGTTCGAATTTTAATTATTTAAAAATGTGAAAGGTGTATGAGAACTTTTGTCTTCTGGGATTTTTTTCCTATTTTGAACATTTGTAGTAATAATCACCCAAAAATTAAAAAGTCGAAAAACTCTGAATTTACCCGAACATTTACTACGTCACAGGTAGCATAGCTAACACGAAAAAATATAAAATAGACAACTGAAGACGAATTCATGATAAGAAACTAAGATCTATGTAAAGCTACCACTCAATGTTATCATAGGTCTCCGGCGGCATACCTACGTTATAACATTCTTTCTGCTTTTTTTGTCACGACTCAATTAATATTATTAATTTATATTTTTACAAGTAAATGTAACTCTATCACCATTCTTCTAAGGTTGGCCAAAGCCTGGGAAGGTTTCTCCACTTAGTTTGTCCTAGAATCCTTTTTTTAATCAAATACCAAGTTGTCGTAACTTCAATGGTACCTTTGGACTGGTTCCATACTTGTTTTAAAACTGACAGAAAATAAATACCATGCGGAATTATTTAGGTGCGTATATATTTAATTGATGCATTATATTTTGGTTAAGTTAGAGAATATATTGTTGCGTTTTTTGCTGGATTCTCTTTTTAATTACAATGATAGAATTAATTTTTCACAATTTACAATTTATTTCATAACTTGACAATCACTGTTTATAGGTGTTACTTAGCGAATTGCTCTCTTGCAATTCTCTTGTCCGTATCATTTTGATCTCTTTTATAATGAACCAGAGGGGTATTTCTCGTATTTACTAGATCATTCCACCAGCAGAATGTTATGTACACACACAATCACAACCACTTCCAGACGGTTCCGTCTCACGTGTATATGTGTGCGTAGTTAAGTTTGCAACAATATAATTTACTAAAAATGACTGCACTTAATTTTAATAAAGTTGAGTTTCTAGGTTTTGTACTGAAATTTATTCCGTTGCACTCAGTCGCGATGAATTGTTGTTAAGTACTTTGAAAGATGCTGCTTGTTTAGTGTATTTGCAAGTTGTCGGAAGAAAAGGATGTTTTGTCATTAGCAAAATGAAGCGAGTGCATTTCTGTTTAAATTGAATGAAGAAATAAGTCATAGAGTCCTGGTGTAAGCCCGTCTCTGTCTCTCTCCGCCTCTCTGCATGCATCTGTCCCTCTTTGAGAGCGGTACACTAGCGGCCTCATTAAAGCAACTGAGATTGCCTCGTTTGTATGAAATGTCACTGATATATTGTGAGCAGTGGAAATACAAAATAGCTAGCTTAGACTACAATGTGCTGCAGCCCAGTCGATAGATCAGTTGGTAGAACACTGCCGCTCCATGCCAGAGATCTACGTTTCAATCTCCAACCAAGGGTGTCGGAAATAATTCCCCGTTTTGGTGTTTATTTCAAACCCAAAAAAAAAATACAAGAAAAGTTTACTCAGCTTTCACAATACATGAAAACCAGACCCCTCGGAATCCCTCCACTACAGTCGACATGGTTGGCATAAGGCCAGCCTTACCTCTGAAAATAAGTAGGTTACTCTGCGAACGTATTTGGGATAACGTGGTTAGAAATTGCACTACATCATATCATATCATATCATAAGGTCTTTATTGTTTTTTATCAATATGTACAAAGTATTACAATAAAAATAAATTTTAAAAATCTAATTACAATAAATACTCCCCAAAGTAAGCATAGCTTGTGTTTTGGGGAGGATTCCAACTTATCTTAACTTAAAATTAATCACTTAATAGATAAAAATCATAAAAAACAAAAATAATATATACACTATTTAGTCATTTACTCAGCAAAAACAGAAAGACAAAAAATAAAGTAAAATAACATAAAGAGGTAACATGTTTAAATAGAAAATACAGAAATAGGAATTATACATATATACACACATGTAGATATATGAAAAAAATAACAAAAATAATAATGATAAGAATAATATACAAAAAACCAATCAAATATAAACACTCAACTATTTACACCTCTTTCAAATATTTGCTGATCATGTACTTAATGGCCCTAGGATCTGCGTGTTCAGTTTAATTGTTTAGATTATCGCGTGATGTAAAAGCTGACATGCATGTTTCATAAGATGGAATTGCTATCATAGAAAAATATTTTTCAATGTTTTGGGTTAGTAAGGGAGGAGCAGTAGTGGTTGGCGGAACCATTGCCCCCTTGTCTGTAAAAATAAATAAGTTTCACTCGTCAAATACAACGCGTTTGGGGATAACGCGGCAAAAAGTTGCACATAAAAATCAGATTAATGGTGTTGTCCTCGCGATACCTTTTCTATGCCAGTTTTTATAATAAGTTGAAAGGAAGGCCTATCTGGATTGCTAGTAATAATCCTGTCATGATATGGATGTACATAATGTTGTAGTGCAGCTCACAGAGGTCATTATTCCACGCTCATTTATTGCGCTTCACTTTTATTACGTTTGTGTGCAAACAGAACAAACAGCACGATCTGCGTTATTAGTAAACGAGGGGTGAAATTATACGCTGGCGGTAAAGGTAGTAAAATTAAAAAATCTCTATCAGAAACATTGTGTATTTGCACTATGATTGTATGAATTATGAAGTAAGAACGCGTACGTATACGGTTCTTAGATCATCATCAGGTAAAGAACTTGAAAACGAAAAAAGTCAAAAAGGTTCGTAATTTGAAATTTTTACGATAAAATCGAAATAAAACCATAAAAAATTAAGTAGCAAAAAATATATAAATTGAGTTCAATCTTTTGCTTTGGGTAAACCAAAGTTCTACATGAAGCCATCAGGTTAAGGCTGTTTTTTTATTAGACTAGGTCGTGGTTCGATTCCAAATATTTAAGTTTAACTGAAGGACAAAACAAACTACTTAAAAAAAGCGGTGAAAAAACACACTACTCCTTTCATGGATTTTAATTTGTAAATAAATTCAAGGATACCATTGAATTTTTTAACGAAATATGCAAACCTTTTCATACTTTGCTACGGTACGTAGTGATATACATATTTTAAGAAAACGCATTTTCACAGATTTCAACTTAGTTGAAGTCCTCGTTTTTAAAACCACATTATTTTATTGACCAGATTTTCGGTGAAAAAAAAGAACATGAGCGCTTGTTTTTTTTTTTTTTTTATCTATTACCAATATAAATATACTCGTAGATATTACATTTGCATATTTTTATTACGACACGTTTTGCAGAATATCTCCTAACGAATTCCAATCCACAACAGCAATCGAACGTAACAGGACGCAGTTTTAATATGCTGAAGATGTTTGTTTGAATCAGCCAGTTATTGTATTGAATATTGTAAATATTTCGACTGCTCTGGTTGAAATGACAATATGGCTTGCGGCCCTTTATGGCTCGTAACATATTTTGGTTTGTGACCGCAATGACAAGGTTTGCTAATGAAATAGATAGTTAATTAGAGGACGAAAAATCTAATTTGATTTGGCATTCATTTCAGTGAATTTTGTAACTTCAATAATTATTTGCTAACCATTATCACAATGAGCTCGACACCCTTGGGTGTGGCAGGATTCTGTCCACTCTTGTCTGTCCATCGTCTTTGCTTTCCAGCTACGTATGTCAGCTTTTGCTGCATTATTTGCCAATACAATTTCTACAACAGATTCAATCCCACATTCTTAGTTCATAGTAAGTAATGTATTGTCGGTGCTATGGCCGAGGGAGCCAAGCGGCCGATCTTTCTAGCGTATTTGGAATAGAATAACGTTGGTTCGATCCCCGCTTGGGTCACTTGACTTTAACTTTAACTCTGGTTCAACAGATGTTATTGGGTAATTATTAATTAATAATTCATTTATATAAACTTGATGATACTGTTCCTGGCCAGGCAGAATAGGTTGGTGAATTGCATTCCTCTTCACAAATCTATTTTTTTTTAAATTATAAATTTAAGTATCTACGTAGAAAAATAATGGTGGTTGGTCTACGAAGCTTATTATGGTATTATTTTGTTTCTCATTTTTATTCATAGGTAATTGTGAAAGCTTCATAACTAATTCTGTGTAACTATGTTACCGTTTTTTTAATTTTACTATGTTTCAGGAAAATGTGGCAAGAGCTGTAATTGTGTCGATCTGCATTTCAAATTTCCTTTGTCATGGAGACTAAACCTCACGTATTAACATATCTCTATCACTTATAATGTTGATTATGTGTAGGTATTATATCCACTCGATTGACATGTTATTTTTTTTCTTAAAGTTGGATTTAAAACAACAAAGGCTTATCAAAATCAAAAGTGTTTATATTGAAAAGAAATTGACAATTTAGAGTGGCAGTTGAGAATATGCTTACTTGGAAAACATCTTTTGTGCTAAGTGGAAAGAAGTTAGGCCAATGACTTGTGAAATTTTGGTACAATATCTTACATCTAACCCCATAACTGACAAGAGACCAAATAACGTGTTGGAAAATTCGCACCTGCTGCGCTCTCCCGAGATAATATGTTGTCTATATGCGCTTGAAAAAATGAGGAGATAACTAGTCCGCATAAATTTTATTAATAATTAATTAATGTTTTTTTCCTAACTTGGATTATTGATGCTAAATTAGGGTTGTAAAACTATGGATTACTGGTTTTCAAAAGAAAATTAATGTGATTTTCGGATTGGAATGGTTATATTTTGAGTTAAAAATTACCATTGGCATGAAGCATCTAGGTCATAGAAAAATTAATTTCTCTTGTATAATAAAGACATTATTTATGCACAACTAAGACCGTAGAGCAGGGGTCTTCAACCTTTTTTAGTGCAAGGGCCAAACATCGATTTCACATCGTCCGAAGGGCCACAACTTTTCACGACACTTTACCACCTAATCAATAAAATAAAAGACATACATACTCGTAATTTCAAATTTCAATAATCTTCATTGGTTAATTAAAGTCAATCTTTATTGGTTAATTAAAGTCAATTAATGTGATTTTTGACATTGTTTATTTTTTACAAGTTTGTCAATATTTTTTTTCATTTTTGTGGATGCAACCCGCAGACTAAGTACCTTCCAGATGTGCATCTGTTATTCTCGACCTTGCTGTCGATTTCACATACTTCATACGAGAAAACAGCTGCTCACACACATATGTGCTCCCAAACAATGAAATCATTTTCATGACATTTTTTCGGATTTCAGGAAACGAGTTGTGATCGACATATTTTGCATAGAAATCAAAAACACCCACGTCGAACTTGTCTTTCAATTCCGAATTACACTGCACATCTATAACCTCCATCTGAAAATTTTCCGGCATGTCTTCAACGGATACACCGAATGGTCGGGCAAAGAGACTGATGTATTTTTCACAATCTCTGAAGTCAGAAAACCTCGATTGAAACTCTTTTTTGAGTAAATCTACTGGGGGGGAATGTGCCGAACCTTCCTGTGGTCCCCCCTGTGAGTAGTGCCATGAAAATAATTAAAATGACACAAAAAACACCGAGAACTCCGAAAAAAAAAGTACTCGGATTCGTATATATCGCATATCACTGGGCGCGATATTTTATTTTTTTAGCCTCTGGTGGCCGCGGGCCGCAAGAAATTAGCTGGCGGGCCACATGCGGCCCGAGGGCCGCGGGTTGAAGACCTTAGCCATAGAGCATAAAAATGTCACTTTTGCAATTAAGAGATGAAACTTTCATTTATATGAAAACCATTTTGTCTTTATACTTGAACAAACAATTAACAAGTGATTAAAATTAGATTTTGTAGGCTTTGTGTATTCACACAGTGAAAATTAATTTTATTTAAAATTTTTTTTTTTTCTAAAACGTAGTTGTATTTTCACAATAATATTTTCTAGTTACTCTAGATACTCTTGATAATGACCTGAGTATTGAAGGTCGTAAGAAAATATTATTGTGAAAATAAAACTACGTTTTAGCAAAAAATGAATTTATTTTTGATTAAAATTAATCGATGACTCAACTGGAAACGTAATTTTGATTGCAACATATTATTTTACAATTTCAATCCTTTTTTACACCTTTCTTCTTAATTTCGCCTCCTCTGTCTACCTATCCCTGGCGTAGAAGGTTTTTAAATATTTCTAAAGCGTCGTAGTAAGCATTTTTTTGCTGACGGCAGAGAAAGGGCTAAGATGATCTTTTACGTATATATTTTACATGAGCAATGAACATATACTGGTAGGTGGATAAATTGAAAAGCTGTAGTCTGAAGTGAGCGCACATATTTCATATATAATCTAATGGCTTTCCTATCCCAGGCCCATCCAAAGTAAGAGTTATTGCGAGTTACCTGCCCTTTGAAGGATAACAAAGGAAAAAAAACAATGTGATAAGCTGTAATATTGTATGATATACTCGCATATATTGTTTGATGATAATAAATCTAAAATGTGAAGGTAAAATAGTAATTATTTATGAAAAGGTTGTATGCTATTTTTTTGAACAAATATTTAGTAAAATTGGTTTCAATGTACTTACATTATATATATTTTAAACAAGTTTTCCTTTTAAAATAAGTAATATTTTTTTATCATCAGTAATCTATTTATAATTTCAAGTGATAAAGAAAAATGCTAGAAGAAAATAGTTTTCCATTAACCCTAATTATTGGGGAAATAACACGTAAAAGATTTTTTTTTTGTAAAGATTCCAGAAAAGTAATCTTAGAATATTCATTCAATTTTTTAAGCTATAACAAGTCTGCAAACTCTTGACCCAAGCCTTAAGTCACTATAAATTTCTCGGATCATTATAATCATTTAAATTGAATAACGATTTTTCAGGACACGAAAGGCACCTGGTAAAAATTGGTCAAATCTAGAATAAACAAATCGATGATATCTAATCTAATCTAAGTTGCATAGATATGTTACATTGAGGATTCACATTATATGCATTCTCACAAGCAGACACGTACAAGTTCGCGCTTGCACATGCCGCATGTGAACCTACAACATAAAAACCCAAAAATCAAATGGACATACCCTGCAACTCTTGCCGTCCTTCCCTGAAACACGGGTGACATTGGCAAAGTGAACCATTTTTACAGCATGGGAGGTCAGCCGCATATCAACTTATAAGTCGAGGAACAATATGGTGGAGAATATTAAATAATATGTTGTTATATTTCTTCACCGTGCATAACGTTTGTTATCATACATCTGGTTATGTTATTTTTGTGCAAAAAAAGTAAAACAAAAGCTCTTACACAAATATCGAATTTCTTACGTCAATTTGTATCTGTCACATGAAACTAAACAATACACAAGGGATGTGTACACACACAGTTACCACACACACAGACACACACACACACCTACTTACCACTCGCACTTTCTGTCTCGCAAAAAATATTATAAAGCGATGTTTTTTACCTAACCACAACAACATGCTTTTTGTTTGTTTGACAATGTGAACGAGTCATAGTCACCCCTGTTTATAGAAAGGGTTTTAAATTGTGCTCCAAATTTCAGTCAACTTTTCTATACTTAAGTGAGTGTTGTATATTTTGCATCTGTTATAATTAAAGAAAATAGGTATTAATTAACTGATTTCATAACTTATTTCATGATAGGTATGCCTATGCGGTTCTCCAACTGTATTTTGGTTCCGGATTTCAGTCGAAGTACCCATACTAAAAAAACATGATGTAAGGTATATAATTGGGCTAATTTTAATGAAAAATAGATACTAACGGTGTTATTCAGACACAGAAAATCCATGGCTCAACGCTACCTAACGTGAATTTTCCATCTATAATCTAAGTTGCAAAGATATCCGTTTAAGATCCAGATAAAATTTGGAACCGGATATTTGGAACCGGATAACGTTGGTTCGAATCCCGCGACGCGACGATAACTTCGACCCTGATTTAACAGATGCCGGTGCATGCACACAAGCTTCTGCTTTCGCATGAAGACAACTGGTCAAGCAAAATAGGTTGGTGGATTGCATTCCTTTCCACAAATCTATTTAAAAAGAAATGCATTCCCATAAGCAGACACGTATAAAGTCGTGCCTACACATGCCACTTGTGGACCTACAATATAAAACCCAAATCTCAAACGAACAGAAGCACTGCGATTCTTGCCGACCTTCCCTGAAACAGAAATAACATTGGTAAAGTGAACTATTTTTTACAGCATGGGTGGTTAGCCGCATACCAACCTATAAGTGAAGAAATCCAAATAAAACGTTGATCGATGGGTCAGCTATGGAACAAAAGTGTTGTCTGTTGTTGTTTTTTTTGATACACGCGTTTTTCTAATTTAACTTTTTAAATGTTATTGATGTTAAAAGAATAAACAAAAAGGTATTTTTCTTCAAAAAAGTGTCTTAACAAATTAAACAACATATAGGTATTTACTATTAGGTACTATCAGTGTTCAAAGTTTTTTTACCCGCATCTTTGTATTGAGATCGACGATTGTTACACAAAAAAGGTCTTAGTTTTTTTCACATACCTGCATATTTACTTTTGAGTAAAATCGATATTAAGCGTTTCGCTTTTTTTTTTGTATTTTCCCCGCGTTTATTATTTTGATGGCTGGATACATTGAGTTTTCACTTAGCGCACAGAATTGACAGCGTCTGACACGCTGCCTTAGTGCTTGTTTACTGTAAACGCCATTGAGCTAATTTTACAGGAGCAATGTTTTTGTGTTTTGTTATTGTAATTGACAAAATCGTAATTCAATTGCCTATTTTACCGAAAGTACTGCAGGTCTGGCACTATAATAATCGGTAAAAATCATAATAATGTTACGTTTAATACTAAAAAAAGGCGTTTTAAAATGGATATACGTCAAAGATGCGCAACGGAAATTTCGTAAAGTGGATATACAGTAAAACGATCTTGAGATTGACCGGACGCTCGCAACAATCTTTTAGTGCTTGTTTATTCTATGCGCCAAATCACATATAAAGGATGTTCCAGTCACTTCTTCACCGCACATTATATTTGTTGTACTTATTTAATTCATATTACACAGTAGGCTATTGAACTTTCATTTGACTTTTATTTATTTCTTTACTTCCTTCCTTTCCTATTAATACTCTAGTGTTACCAAAGAGATGGAAGAGAGAAGTTTATTATCAAAATATTTTTTTATTTTCTTTAAGGTTTTTTTTTGTTTTTTACTTTCTTGCTCTAGCTGAAGACTAAAAATTTCATTTTTTTCACGAAACGGCGCTATAAAGAAATCATCAACTCATCATCATCATAAAGAAAGTATTGATTTGGTGTGAAAAATTTTTTTCGAGGTTTTCACGGAAATGAGTTGTCCTGGTGCAGGACATGCCAAAAAAACACTATCTTTCAAAAACGTCCGTCTGTATGTGTGTGTGTGTGTGTGCGTGTGTACGTGTGTCACTCTCCAAAGTATTATACTTAGAGATACCAAATTTTGGCTACATCAACTCTTTTGAACATGTTTTAAATATGAATTACACGGCATTACACCAACTTGAAAATTCAAGATGACTGCCATACAAAAAAAAACATAAAATTTCAGATGGCAACCCATAGACCCAGGTTTGCAAGAGTGTTGCCATACCTTATTTTCTTAGTAAAAATTTGAGCAACGACCACACTGAAAAAAATAATCTTGGAGCCGTTTTTGAGAAAAGTGCAATTTTATGTTTTTTTTTGTATGGCAGCCATCTTGAATTTTCAGGGTGATCCCATGCCGGTCGGCTCATCAAAATTTGTGGTTGTCAATTCTCTAAATCTAAAAATTGGTGTCTCTGTGATTAGTAGTATCGGCTGGGACATACACACATACGGACGGACAGGTTCGACAAATTAGGTTTTTTTGCACGTCCTGGCGCAAGACAACTCATTTCCGTTGAAACCTCATTTTTTTTTTCGGACAAATACAATACTTTATAGCTCCTTCTGACTGCTATAAAGTAAAAATATATTGAAAAGTTCTCAGCAGTTAGAGTGTTAATAAAAAATACTTTTTAGAAAATTTAAGACAATAATGATAACTTATATGATGTCATCATTATATTTTCCAAAAAGTGAATCACATACAAAGTGAGAAATTTCCAGACAAAATGTTTGGTAATCAGAGGGTTAAAATTAGATAAAAGGCTGCGATTCTTAAAACTTTCTAAATAGCAATAATAATCAGTCGTTACTTTTTCAAAACATGACAAAAAAGTTTACCCACCATACAAAGTCCAAGTTTGCATACAAAAGCGTTCAATGACCATCTATGTACATATGTATAATAATCGAGAATCGTAGTTGCAACGAAATATTAACATTCAAAACTCAGATCAATTGCATGCCCACAAACAGAAACTTGTAAGTTCACGCTTGCAAATGCTGAGTGTGTACTTACAAATTGAAACCAAATCTCAAATGAACATTAAGCCTGCAACTCTGACATTGACAAAGTGAAATATTTTTTACACTATGGGTGGTCAGCTTTATACCAACCTATAAATCAAGGTTCTTTCTTGTGTAATTGGCGTTTTTTTCAGAGACGACCAACCTCGCAGAGGGCTCTTGAGGTGTGATTCACACAAAACGGCGCTCACCAAATAATCTTTTTTTTCTTCTTGAAACAGCATAAACTGGCAGATGATTCTAGCTTTACATTCGTCATACAGTGAGTTAATTTATGCAAGAAAGTCGAGTGCAGATTCTGTGCAGATTCTGTGCAGATTCTGTGCATTTTTTTTATTATTTTGAAGAAAACATCAATTATATATCAGAAAATATGTTTTTTTAGGACAAAAGTTGTAGCTTTCTATCTCTTGTATAAAATGTTTACGAAAGTAAGTCTGTTTTTATTTCGAATTTCCAAATAGTGCGTGAACTACGTTATTGAAAGATGGAACATTTTTATACGTTTCAATGTTTTGATGTTTGCTAATGATGCTCCTTGCCTGATAGGTTGGTATGAGGCTGACCCCCCATGCTGAAAAAATAGGTTCGCTTTTGCTTACGCCACCCTGATTTTACGGATATGTGACAGGAGTTGCAAGGTTTATGTTCATGTGAGATTTTGTTGATTTTAATTTTAAATTTAACGTCAATTTCAATTTTCAGTAAGGATAGGCAGAATAAGAAGAAATGGAGGCAGCTCTGCAGAGGCTCTGGCCACCCCTAGCGGAATGGCGACAGAATTACAGTTACAGTTACATATATACATAAATACTTGTTCAGATTATATTAAATTTTTATGAAAATAGAATATGATCTGTAATTTCGGCTGGTACATGCATACATACATATACGGACGGACGGGACATTATGTCTTGGGACATTTTATCGGTGGGCATTTTGTCGTGGTACCAAAAATATACTGTAAGTTATCCACGTACGTGTCTAATTAAGCATTTTGTAATCTCGTATGGCAATTATTGTCTATTAATAATTACCTACTGTTTCACGAACTAAAAATGTAGCAACCTGTATGTTAAAATGCCATTACATTCATTTCAACATATAATCGACTAACCGTTCACATTGAACAATGCAATGGCAGAAATTGTTTTTGCAGATGGTCCGGGAGATGTTTTTCTTCCTATGAACTATAATTTTTAAAGGATTTATCTCAGGAATCCCTTGAAAACTTAAATATTCATCTCAAAATTCCGAGCGGGCTACGGTTAAAAAACGATGTTTAGGTGTGACGTCACACCCACGCGCGTCTGTGATTGGCAGATAAGGCAGCCACTCGTCAGCCACGCATGCGCATCAGCGTTTGTGGCGTATACAGGATACAAGCACGGAGTTGAAATTTCGAACACAGAATATCGTCTGTGAAAATGTTGAATAACTCGCACATTTGAAGACAAATACGTATTTTTTTTAGCTCAGATTGTGTAGAATTTTATTCTTAAGACAACTGCATCAAAAAGTCATATTTGACAAGATTGGCGTATACAGTAAACAAGAACTGGGGGAGCGTGACAGGCAGCCATTTTAAAAAATATATATGGAATGAATTAGCGTTATTTTTTTGTACATTTCACGATCGATATTTTGAAATGAAACTTTTACGATTGACAGGTGGCGTCCTGTCTAAAGAGCGTCTGCTTTTCACAATAAATTGAATACGTTAAACCTTCCCACGTACAACGAGCTTAAAACAGCATAGAACATGCATGACGTTTTAATTTAAGTTTTAAGAATAATGATTTTTGTTAAAAAATGTATCAAAAATATTACTTACTTGATAATGATAAATTTTGTACATATATATAAAGACTGTATTAAAATCCATGTTGATATGTAATAGAGTCTAGACATTTAAATCAGGGAAAAAAATTGACGTCACTCGATTGATTTGAATGGTTGATAAGGACCTTCATTCCGAATATGACCGCCACCATCCTAGGGCTATCTAAATCTAAATCTAAGTTGCAAAGATATGTATCATTTGAGATTCATATTAAATGCATTCCCACCAGAAGACACGCATAATTTCGCGCTCACATATGCCGCATGTGGACCTACAATATAGATATCCAATATCTCAAATTAACATACGCCCTGCAACTCTTGCCGACCTTCCCTGAAATAGGGTGATATTGGTAAAGTGAACCATTTTTTACACTATGGGTGGTCAACCTCATACGTATAAAATAAAATATTACACTAGAGACACGACAAACAGTTATGCTTTGGTACAGTACCTATGGTGTAGGTAGATTGTTATTTTTAAAATGTTTGATGCTCTTTGATATATACTCGTAGGTCAGCATGAGGCTGATCCTCCATACTGTAATTTTCTTCACGTTTTTTAATGTCACGCCTGTTTCAGGAAAAGGAGCCAACAGGTTAAAGGGTTTTTGTTCATTTGGCCTTCAGGTTGAATTTTGTTAGTACACAGCAGCATGTGTAAAACACATCTTATCAAAATATAAACATTAGCAGAGTTTGTGTGCATGCGTGCAATAAATATGATTTATACTAATATCTTAAATGTATCTTTGCACCTTAGACTTAGAATTATGGATGTACTAAATATGAATTATAATATATCTGTGAAGCTTAAATAATTAACAGATGAAAGGGTGATAAGCTTAGACTAAGAATCAAACATTATCTTGCCAATCACATATGTGAGTTTCATCACCTACCCTGTAGCTACATTTACATTACAACCCCCCTTTTATATAACGCAGAGCCGAGCATAAAAATACACTTTGTTTTTATTATCTTGTAAAGGCGCACATAAAAGCCATATTTCAACAATGCACACTGAAGCACCCCTCCCTCCCTCCCCCACTCCCAGCATTGCTGGTTAATGCCATTTTATTTTGCAGTCTGTGAAAGCAAATCGAACGTTAACTGAGCAACGGGCAGAGTGATAAGTAGAAGCACTAAACACGGAGTATTGACTAAAACTAGTGTTTCGTGTCGATGAGTGGTTCCTGTCTATGATAATTTGATCTAAATCTAAGCTGCAAAGATATATATCATTTGAGATTCATATTAAATGCATTCCCACAAGCAGACATGCATAATTTCGCGCTTACACATGCCGCATGTGGACCTACAATATAAAAAACCCAATCTCAAATGAACATAAGCCCTGCAACTCTTGCCGACCTTCCCTGAAGCAGGGGTGACATTGGCAAAGTGAACGATTTTTTACAGTATGGGTGGTCAGCCGCATACCAACCTATCAGTCAAGGAATACGTATAGTAAAGCCTTATCAGAGGATAAAAAGTAAAAACAACTTTGTTTACGATTACTTTGAAACAACCATTCGCATCATCAGGTGGTAAAATTAATTTAACCACCCAGATGTGGAATTAAAATATACTCTATAAGTATTCGTTAAGAAAGTTGTTTTTCCTTTTTATCTTTTAAGATGAATGATTACAAAGCTAATGCCTCTACAATCAATAAAAAAACCTTATTAGATTTAGATTAGATATTCATAATAATATTAAAATGATTTCGTGGTTTCGTTTTAATAACACCTGAAGAGCCCTTTGCGAGCTTTGTCGTCGTAATAAATAACACCAAATCACAAACTAATGTTCCATGCCAAAAGCTAGTGCCAATCTCCACCAAGGGTGTCACACCTGATTTCTCGTTTCCGTGTTTATTTTAAACCCAAATTAAAGTACAGGCAAGGCTCACTCAGCCTCCCGCGAACCCCCACTTCAAGTTAAGAGGTTGGCGTAAGGTCAGCCCTTTACGTGTGAAAATAAAAAGGCCACACGCCACATGGGGCCGATTCGGACACAACGCGATAAGAAGTTGCTCGATTTAAACAGCTTAGATGTATTATGTTTTCTAATGCATCTCTTTAAAAAAAAAATATATATTGTTCAGGGACATTTTATCTATAAGGTCATTTTATATAATTAAGTTTACTGTTGTCCTCCGTAATCTTAATAATACCTACTTATAAAAATGTTGAGAGGGTAGTAGAAAGAGATTGCTCCGTGATCATAAGCGACACGTGTGAGTTCTCACTTACACACGCTGAATCTGTAAGTAACCAACAAGCTAAATTGCAAAAGCTCTGCAAACCGACATTTAATCAATGAGAATGTAAGAAACAGTGTTTTGGTGACTTAAAATATTTCCAACTGTAAGAAAAGGTACTGAAAATGATATCTCAAGTATGCATTAAAAATTATATACACCTAGTGGAATCGCGACAATGTAACGGTAACAGTTTCAGGTAGATCTGTTTCACGTCCTTGCTCCACCCTTCATTCCCCCACAGAGCCAATTAAGCTTTGACGGCACCGATGCAATTTGGTTGCAAGGCAAGATGACCCCCGGAACCTTTGTGATTGCCTGAGCAGAGAATGGAATCCGGGTCCTTGATGTGGCAAGTGTCCTTCAAATTCACACCAGACGGTTTGACTTTATTAATTTATTGGATTTCGGAAATACTGATGTAAATACAGATACATTTATATTGCAACTGCTGAACAATCTGCACTGTCTGAAGAGATGTGGCTATATTTCAATGCAATAAAAAAGTGACAAAAGAAAACTTTCCATCGTATTACAAACGCGTTTGGTATCACTTTTGTTGTTTTCTTTCGGTTAGAGACCACTTTGATGGTTTTGTAATCATCAAGGACCAAAAGCTTCAATAACATACATCCTTATTCATGTGAACTTCAAAATTAATCAAAAAATAAATAAAAACTTTCAGCATATTCGTAACTTATCATCTTTAATGAAAACACCCGTCGTCTGTGAATCTCTTTTAAGGCTGTTGCGGACCATTAGTGACCTGTAGAGCCTCGGTTAAGCACCTTTTTGAAGATGTTGATGATGAAAATTAAGTTGCATTTTGAGTATTTTCTTTTAAATATTTTTTTATGGAAGATCCAAGCCATGTTACAAGTTTATTTTGTCATATATTTCACTTTTTGAGATTCACACGTAGCTGATAGAACAAGCATAGTACAAAGATCCAGTGGCATCTTGAGCTATTAGCCTTAAAGGTTCTAAATATGAAGGTTGCTTTTTAAATGATAAATGTGTGAAGCAAGTTAAATGATTACAGTTGGGTCTTGCTTGTTGGCGTTCTGTAGTTTAGACCGAGCTCAAAAAGGTTCCTTGAGATACGATCCTCACTACTCGTACAACGGCACTCTACAAAGAAACAAAATGAGAAATAAGTGAATGATACTTTCAAAGTTTTTTTTCATTTAAATTTTTTAAAGTTAAAAAATAATAACCCTTTTTTCTTGTAAAAATAAGAAGGGTAGCACATTACAAAAATACGAAAGCAAGTTGTTTTTAAATGTATTTTTTCGAAATTAAAGTAACACGAGCGGAAATGGTAAATGCCACGGAGTTAAAATATATTTCATTACTTTTCTACAACAACAATAACATTTCCAATAGCAACATGATTTCAATGTTGAAAAAAGTCTTTAAAATAACTCATAACTTATCGATAACAAGAAAGAAAAACCATGAAAAGGTCAAAACAAATTCAAAATAATGGGTTTCTTTATTTTTCATGAAATATGGAAGTGAATAAGTACTTCTGAAAAACTGATTCTGTTATTTCTCTGAACTACATGTTGGCTTTTTTTTTTTTATTGAAATCCCATTTTAAGATGTGTGAAACAATAGGAATTGGAATAAGAAAACAAATCTTAACTTATAGGTTGACACGTTGACACGCAAAAAAAAAAAAAACGCAACTAAGCTACACATATAGTGTAACTTCTTGCCGCGTTATCCCCGAAGGGGTCGCATGTGGCGAGTTGAACCTATTTATTTTTACAGGTAAGGGGGCCGGCCTTACGCCAACCACTTCAGTTGAAGTGGAGGTTTCCCAGCTCCCGAGAGTGCTGGTACTCATTTCTTGTGAAGGCTGAGTAAACCTTGCCGGTATTTTATTTTGGGATTTGAAAATAAACACCGAAACGGGAAATCATTTCTGACACCCTCGGTGGGATTCGAACCCGAGCTTTCGGCATGGAATGCAAGCACTCTACCACCTGAGCTATCGACCGGACTGGACACACAAACTCGACCGGACGGACACACAAACTGCAAAACCCTTTCTGTAAAAAAATACACAACCAGTTTCACCACAACCTTTCCTGTGTCAGAGAAATGCAGTTAGGGTTTTAAAAGGTTAACTTAGGGTAGGTAATGTTGGATTTGTTTACATGCAACTAATCAGTGTGTAAACTTACACATCCCTGCTGGTGTAAGTGCACTTCCATGAACTAAATGTAATGTAATTTAATCTAAGTTGCAAAGATATGTAACGTATGGGGATTCATATTGTTTGCATTCTCACAAGCAGACACGTATAAGTTCGCCCTTGCACATGCCGTATGTGAACCTACAACATGAAAACCCAAATCTCAAATGAACATACACCCTGCAACTCTTGCCGACCTTCCCTGAAAGAGGTGTGACATTGGCAAAGTAAACCATTTCCTACACCATGAATGGTTAGCCGCATACCAAAAAGTGTTTACAAAGAAATATGTATGAAAAGAAATTTAGAGTTGAGATCAGATGAGAGTATGATCAATGATTTACTGTTAATAGCATTGTGCACGCTTTATATATGTATGTAAGGCCCTGTGATTTCAGGGTTGTGTATATAAAAGTTCTGGGGAATATAAAACACCTCTCGTAAAAGACAGATTTGCCGGAAAGCCCGGTCTTTTGCAGCAAACGAGAGGAAGAGTTGCAAAGCCTGGGGATCGATGGAGAAGACCCATTTCAAGGGACTCACACCAAAGCTGCCCGGACGCGCGTTTACTGCTGTTTCGCATACTATTGTCTCTGCGTGTTAGGGCTTCCAAGACGTTACGTTTTTTCCAGATATTTATTTACTTTTATGGAAATGCATTTTTTTTTGTATTCAGAAGATTGCATCTTATTATCTTTATTATCTACTAATACGTTTCACATCGGTTTTGTTCCAGTAAAAAATAGCTCACAGCATTTAAAAAAATAGATTTGTGGAAAGGAATGCAATTCACCAACCTATTTTGCCTGGCCAGTTGTCGTCATGCGAAAGCAGAAGCTTGTGTGCATGCAATGGCAAGTGTTGAACCAGGGTCGAAGTTATGGTAAAGTGAGCCAGACGCAGATTCAAACCAACGTTATTCTGTTCCAAATACGCTAGTCGAACACGCGCCTCTACCCCTCGGCCATAACACCGATATGAAAATGCAATTTTGATTTTCAGCCTCTAGTTCTTTGACTTATAGGTTGGTATGCGGCTGACTACCCATACTGTAAAAAAATGGTTCACTTTGCCAATGTCACCCCTGTCTCAGGGAAGGACGGCAAGAGTTGCAGGGCTTATGTTCATTTGAGATGGGTTCTTATAATGTAGGTCCACATGCGGCATGTGTTAGCGCGAAATTATACATGTCTGCTTGTGGGAATGCATTTGATATAAATCTTAAATGGTATATATCCTTGCAGCTTAGATTAGATTAGATAAGAACTATACAGAATCTACTTAATAGTGAATGGAGAATGATGTTTTGCTATTTTAACATTATTTTTGTCCTTTTGAGTTAATTTCAATCTTGTTTTTATTAAATCTCATGCTAATAAGTTACACATTTACAAGAATAGCGAAAATTGAACATTGTTTTTTAAATTTTGAACCTGAATTTAGAAGACTTGAAGTACCTGTTAGTTATATTTCACACACAGACTTGCCGATATTTTTTATTTTCTTAGTAAATAAAGTTTATTCGTAATACGCTGAAATATTAAAGTCCCCACAAAAATTTACAGAAGTTTTTGTTAAGTACCTACCTACCTTCATTAAAAATTATATGAACATCACAGGGAAACTCCATTGAAATCTGATAATAAGACGTAATTAGTATCATTAATTGATGAGGCATTTGCTTTGTAACCCTTCATTTTTGAATAATAAAATAAAAAGAAATATTATTAAAGAATGCCAAGATTGAATAAAGTGGTAGCCCTATTGTTCAATCGCAGCATTCAATCTGTTGGGATAAGTCCTACCGGATATTGTGCTAGCCCTGAAAGTTTCCCCCAAATAATGAGGGACGGATGACTGGTGAATTCCGGAATTATTGCCGGAGTAACATTTCATATAAAGACGTGCGTTTTTGGAACTTGTGGCAACCCTGCGCCGACTATAATAATTGAAAATTTTATTAATCCGAAATTTAAATATTTTCCTAAAATAAATAATTATACCAGCCGCCATTCTACAAAAATACACGGAGATGTTTAATTTTTAATTTGTACGTACCCATTCAGCATTTGTAAGCGCGAAGTTACACATACACACAGAGATTTGGATTTGAATTTGTAAGTAGGTACACATTCAGCATTTGTAAGCGCAAACTGACACATACACATAGAGGTTTGGATTTTAATTAGTATGTATACATTCAGCATTTGTAAGCGCGAACTTACACATACACACAGAGGTTTTGATTTTAATTTGTTAGTACACATTCAGCATTTGTAATATAATATTGTAGAAACTATGATAGAAGCGTGTAGTTTTGTAGAATAGCGGCTGAACACATTTATATGTATTCTGCAGAAACTGACGCTATGTGCAACATGATACCAAGAGACTATTTCAATTTTAATCCAAATTCATCACGAGTTTTTTTTCTTTAAGCAATGCCTCATGCATAAACAACAACATTCTTCCTCCTCCACCGAGCACACAGCGGGATTGCTGCCGTTTTGTTTGTTTTGCGTCTTACAGGGTTACGCTGAGAAATGGGTAGTTGGGTTGCTTCCCCTCGCCTCCACTGGCGATGAGAAGTTTCTGATAGGCGAGGGATCTCCTGCAGAGGTCTGAGCCGGCCACGAAGTGCTCAGTAAACAATATGTACTGGATACTTGAGCGTTCACTGTAACATGTAGGTACTTTGTAAATTGTAATGGTACAAGATTGTGAAAGTACAAATATTAAGGGGTTTTCTTTTAAATTTGAGCTAGTCGGAAGTTTTCATATTCACGCATTCCTTTCAAATCAAGTGTCAAAGACATAAAACAAAGAAATCGTATTGCAAATTTTGGAAATGCTTTAATATGTAGGTACTTTGTATATTGCTATGGTACAAGATTTTAAAAGTACAGGGCTTTGATTTTAAATTTGAGCTAGTCGGAAGTTTTCATATTCAGCCAGTCCTGTTAAATCAAGTCTCAAATACATCTTTACTCTATCATCTAAGTTGTAGAGATATATAAGCATTTAAAGCTCATATCAAATGCATGCCCACAAACAAACACGTGTAGTTCGCGCTTACAAATTCTGAATGTGTACATACAAATAAAATCCAAACCTCAAATGAACATAAACCCTACAACTTTTGCCGACCTTCCCTGACACAGGGGTGACATTGGCAAAGTGAACCATTTTTGAATAAAATTGTATTGCAAAACATAGAAATGCTTTTGAGTAAACTTTTTGAAAAATATGAATTCTTCTTTGTATGATTGATTCAATAAAATATTTTCGATAAATACATTTGATTCTAATCTAATCTTATCTAAGCTGCAAAGATATATATCATTTAAGATTTATATTAAATGCATTCCCACAAGCAGACATGTATAATTTCGCGCTAACACATGCCGCATGTGGACCTACAATATAAAAACCCAATCTCAAATGAACATAAGCTCTGCAACTCTTGCCGTCCTTCCCTGAAACAGGGGTGACATTGGCAAAGTGAACCATTTTTTACAGTATGGGTGGTCAGCCGCATACCAACCTACACCTGATTTAAAACATGTTGAACAGATAATGTGCAGGGTAGACGGTAGACCATATTGTAGTGTTGTATTCTTGCTTCTCTGTTTAAAGTGTAGTCACACTACGAGCATTTTTGTTCTCTTTCTAAGAACGAGGGTGCTGTACTCATTTCTTGTGAAGGCTGAGTAAACCTTGCCGGTATTTTTATTTTTGAGCTTGAAACACCGAAACGTAAAATCATTTCTAAGATCCTCGGTGGGATTCGAACCCGAGCACTCGGCCTCTCTGCAAGCAACGTAAGCACTATACCAACTGAGCTATCGACCGGACTGATGGAATGATAAAAAAGATGAAGAAAAAAACAAGACGTTTTCAGATTAAAAATGTTAACATTACACACGTATTCATAACGTAATACAGTGTAATTAAAATCCTGCCGCGCCTGCTTCAGGTTTATCTGGGAACAAGAGGAAAGAGAGCTGTGTGGTATTCATTAAAATTTATCACTCGTTGCTTCCCCATGGAAACATTCCACACAAGTCGAGCTCTTCCCGCGATTACATACAAGCCAGAGGGAAGCTTCCAACTTACGTGTAAAAACACGAGTGCGTTTATTTAATAACATTACTGACACGTAGTTGCATTTATATGTCAATATTTATTCCACATATTTCCATCAAATGTTTAAAGAAAACGATATACTAACCTTTTATCTGAAGATTCTGTTTACGATGTGATGTATGTATGAAAAAAAAAAACGCTGGAAGTAAATGGATGCATTGCACCAATTGAATTCATAAAAAATACCAATGATGAAGTTTATACCTGTTTTTGGACAGGTAAAAGTAGTGTTAAATTGCATTACTCTCTACACCATAAGTTCCTATGTAGTACTTACACTAAGCTCATGTAACGGAGAGGCCCGTGATTTCTGTAAACTGACAAATTGAGTTCGACCTTTACCTCTAGCTTTCCAAACTACGCATTGTCTAATTATGACGATACAACGGACGAAACCCAACCAAGGGTTCTTACACTGAGCTCTTACAACGGAGAGGCTCATGAGTCATGAGGCATGATCTCCTTCAAATAATCGGTCCATCTAGTTGGTGATCTACCTCTGCTTTCCCAGCCCTATAGGGGTGGAAGTCTCATCACCACGGTAATTTTTACCTACCGAATATGGGTAATATTTGTATGCTGTTCACTTGCGGCGATCTTGGATTGACAGATCTTCATACAAATATTACCGATATTCGGTAGGTAAGAATTACCGTGGTGATGAGACTTTCACCCCAGGGGTGGAATTCTTGACAGCCGTCGGTAGATCTAACAATATATATTTGAAGATACGAGTACAACGGAATAAAACATGGCTGTGCTTGAACAGCTGATCGTTATTCCTTACAAAATGGATCAGCTCTTGATACGTTGTTGATCGTTGTTCTGATATTCCACATACAATGGATCAGCTCTTTGTAAGCTATTTATCCGTTGATTGTTGTTCTGTTGTTACATATAAAGCTGATCGTTGTTGCATATAAAATTAATCAGCTGTTGATACGCCACCATGACCTTTTCCGTCTTATCTTCAATACTATACTTGACGTTCCTATCTTCAATACGTCCTTATCTTCAATACTATACTTTACGTTATTTCCTTGACTTATAGGTTGGTATGAGGTTGACCACCCATACTGTAAAAAATGGTTCACTTTGCCAATGTCACCCCTGTTTCAGGGAATGTCGGCTAGAGTTGCAGGGCTTATGTTCATTTAAGGTTTGGATTTTATTTGTAAGTACACAATCAGCATTTGTAAGCGCGAACTACACGTGTTTGTTTGTGGGCATACATCTGAGAGCTTTGAATGAATATATCCTTGCAACTTAGATTATAGATTATAGATATAGACGTTACAATACTATACGTTCCTTGACTTATAGGTTGGTATGCTGCTGACCACCCATACTGTAAAAAATGGTTCACTTTGCCAATGTCACCCCTGTTTCAGGGAAGGACGGCAAGAGTTGCAGGGCTTATGTTCATTTGAGATTGGGTTTTTATATTGTAGGTCCACATGCGGCATGTGTTAGCGCGAAATTATACGCATGTCTGCTAGTGGGAATGCATTTAATATAAATCTTAAATGATATATTTCTTTGCAGCTTAGATTAGATTAGATTAGATTAGAATAGATCCGGTAAGATCTACCGACGGCAGTCAAGACTTCCGTCCCTGGCTTCAGGTTTACTATAATACGTGAATTTTATCAAAAAAAGGAGAACGTTATTCAAATCGGATTTTATTTCATGAATATTTTATTTAGCTAAATTTGACCTGGAGCGATTTCGCAAACGCAGCCGATTAACTTTCCGCGTGTGAGTTGAGATATCGTAAATATTGCAAAGGAAAAGCTGTGCCGCGCAAAGGGCGGAGGGAGCAGATAAGTAAGTTTGGGCGTAGGAGGAAAGTTTCGTGACTTTGGCACTGCTAAGCGAGCCTACTGAAATTCTGTTTAAGCAAATTTTTAAGTTGAATCTGTTGGGAAGTCGTTATATGTAAATGAGGCGATTTTTAATGGGAAATACCTAGATCATGACAAAATGTAAAGGCTAAAGTGTGTTTGTAGTTTTAAATCTATAATCGAGCTATTAAAAAAATCATCAATCATTTATACTGGAATATAAGTACAAATTTAATATTCACGCCTCATACGCGCTCACAAGCAAATATGCTTTCGCGTTTACTCATGCTGTACTATGTGTGCTAAAACAGAATAAAGCGCAAACCTCGAATTAACATAAGCACTGCAGCTCTTGCCTAGTTTATATTGATACCCTCTCTTCAATATGAGGAAGACTTGGTTGAATGTTTTTTTAACTTTCGTTTTTATTCTCTCTTTTCAGTACAAGTTACAGGTTACAAGTTTCTCTGCCCACCAGGCGACAAATAATGAGATAAAATGTTTGCTTTTTATTTAATTAAAGTGTTTGAGATTTATGACTAAATTTGTGTTGGCCGGTGTTTTGCCGAACGCCGGCCATCAGCGTGCAGGGTTTAGTTTTGTCATGGAGTTCGGCGGGCGGCGAAATCCAGGGCCTTCATTAATTGAGTGTGGCGTATCAATATGAAACAGTGGTGGCATTGGTAATTGGGTGTCCAGTATCGTCCGGTTGATAGGTCATGTTGGTAGAACATTTACATTCAAAGCCAGGGGGCCAGGGTTTGATCCCGACCAAGAATGACAGAAAGAATTTACCGTTTAGGTGTTTATTTCAAGCACAAATTCCCTCTTTACAAGAAACGACGTAAGAAGATCAATGTTTGTGCAGTTTAGTAGCTTTTTTGCGGGGGTCAGCCTCATACCAATTAGTCGGATTAATAATGGAGTCGGTACATTTTTGGATTTAGAACTTTTTTCTTGGTGAGCCAACGTCGTTCTTGTATGGGACAGCAATCCTTAGTAACCAAAAACATAATATTTGTATGCCTTTTTCCTAGCAACCCAACCAGGTGTCGACACAATTTTTTTTATGCTCAATCACGTGTAGACCTCATTCTTTAGAATTGAATTGAATATTTCAACTTTTTAAATGCAGATAGGTACTTTTCAAAAGTTGTAGGGCAGTATACCGGAACCTTTGATAACAGATAAAGGACTACTTATCTGTAGGTAGCACTTATCCGGCAATGGAAAAATTGACTTCAGCACCGGCTGTCAGTGAAGTGGGGTGATTAATTTGTTTAAAAAGTAAAGCACTTTAATTAAAACTGACTGACAGCTGCCAATTAAAAAAATCTATGAAAATATGCCCCGATACACAATTCAATTAATTTCACCCTTATACTCGTATGTCATGAGCTCTTTCAATAAAACATAAATCAATACATGAGTTTTATGTGTGTTTTTTTTTATTCAAATTAAAAAAAATATGAACAAAAATTAGTTAGGGTTTGGTGGTTCACACAGTGAAAGTCCATCGTATTTATTTAAAAAAATAACACAGTTTTAATTCACATACGATTTTATTTTTATTTTTTGGCTCGAATATTTTCGCCTCTAAAAAGCATCCTCAGGAGCAGTCTAGTCAACATATTTTTTGAGTTGTAATGAGGTTTGAACATTCAGAAAATGGAGAATCCAAATGTTATCATCTCGCCGGATTAGTTCAAAATCTGACCGCCAGAGGCGTTGGTCTCTCATCCATACAAAACAGTTTGAATCTCTGACGATTCATTCATTTGAAGATTAAAGATTTAACAAAAAAACTAAATTAAATGAAACAATAACATCTTGATGTTATTTTGTTTTAATACAAAAGAAGATACACCTACATCATTGGTTAAATCTGCGATATAATTCAATTTTACTTGGGTTAAATACAAAAATAATTTATTTTGCATAGGTTATTTTCTGCTTATAAAAAAAAAAATCCATAGACCATTAATTTGACGTACCTATATCCGAGTACATTAAAGTGTGGAAGAAGTTCAGCTTTAAAAGTAATTTCATATTGCCATTTCACAAACATAAAAAACTACAATTATTATCTATCTTATTAAATGGAATGTTTCAGCGGAAACTTTGTAGAGCTCTATTTAAAAAAAAAAATGAACATTGTTTGATTTAGTTAAAAAAGTAGAATAAAACAATGTTTATTTTCCTTTTATAAAATATGATATCTTATTTGTGTGTATTTTTTAATGATCTTTTACACAAAATATGTAAAGTATTAATAGAGCTTTCTTCGACAGTGGCTGTAAAAAAATGTAAAAAAAGCTAGCAAAAAATCCCTGTTAATCGGTAATTTACTATGGCTGATATCACATATCCGAGGGATATTTTGAATATTCGGACCTCATTGTAAATATGTTTTTAAGGAATAATTCTAAATTTTTACGTTATTTTTGTCATAGCACTCACACAAGCTGCATGTGAATTTACAAAATAAAATTAATCAATTAAAATAAGATTATATGGGTTAATACCCAACACTTTTTCCTTAAACAGAGGTGGCATTGCCAAAAGTTACACAAAGAAAATTACTTATAAACAGTTTATGTAACAGCAAGAGAGTTTCAGGTTATGTTCCGCAGACAATAAATTTTACTATTAAGGAAATTTATATTCCTTTCCTAATTTTATTAAGTAGTTTATTTAATAACTTATTCTAAATATTTTTTGCTTTTCTTTAAGCAGAATCATGTTAATTGAAATTTACATATGATTACAATCATCCTTAGACGGAGGTGTAGTAAGGCTCTGTCTTGGTTTCGTATCAAGGCCATACTAGAGATACAGGCCGGGAAGCGTTTGAAATTTTGGATGATCACGTCACCATCTTAGTGCGGCGCAACGCCAACGGCCGACTGCGGTAGTACAATTTAGTCGCCATTTTTGACATTTCGGGAGTGAAGGTGTAATCTTAAAAAATAAGTTTAAAATATAAAAACTATATTATTGTCTAAAAACTTTACTGCGTCTGACAGTTTATCATTTTTTCTAAGTATTGAGTACAATATTTTGCTAAGAAAGTACTAAATTCACACAATAACTCAATAATTCAAATTACAATCACACGTCTTGTCATATTTTTGTGGTGTTTTTTGCAATAAGTTGAATTTTTCATGGAACATTACTGTTTTATTATAGTAAACGGGTCACGGAACTTTTGCGTATGGATTTGTGTACAATTAGATGTGTTTTTGTAAGTTTTTTCTTAAAAACTTCTTTCAATTTGTTCATAACCTATAATTGTCCGAACGTCACACAAATGCCGAAAAGCTATATTGTTGAATGGTGTTATGTTTTGGTGCAAATTCCTGCTGTGAAAAAATACCTTTATCAATAAGTGTTTCAAAAACGTGAAATGCGTTTGAAAAACTTAGTAAAGTGTAAAAAAAATAAGTTTTTTTTCAACTAACTAATCATTAAAGAAAAAAATTCAATCTGTTGATAAATTAGTTTTGAAGTTTTCGGATGTCTTTTGTGTAGTGACTTAATTTGTGTTTATTTCAATGGTTTATTTGTATTACTTTTTGTCATATTGTAGAGTTTTTATTAATTTAGTTCCTTGACTTATACATATATATTATTATAACTAAATTAAAAATTTGAAACCTCTATCGTTGTTTGTTTTCTACTATGAGTATATGTGGGCAAAATTGACTTCTTTGCAGTATTACTGTGTAAATATAGGAGTATTTGGAGGTCTGACTGCTTGAGATAAATAATTACTAGTTAATATTTAAGAAATCATCAGTTACAAGTAAGTATTTCTTGTATGAGTTGAATGGCAAGTCCCTGTATTATTGTGTGGTAGCACTAAGTTCGTAACGGGGATAGGGCGCGCCACGGCCTGTTAGTTCTAGTACGGCCTTGGTTTCGTATATAAATTGCTTGATTTCTGTCAACAATGAATTCTAAAGCGATATGAATGTATTAGATCACTTTATGAAATATGTGTGGGGAGAAATGTTTGTTTTCATACAACCGATGTTACTCCTCGCGTGTGGTTGGTGAAGAAATGAATTCCAGAAGTTTCTAAAATAGGTACTCATATTTACTTAAGTAACTGAAAATTTAATCGCATTCTTGGAAGGTTAAGTAGGCTTTTTGTGATGTATTTGTTGTTGTAAAAAAATGCTAGGAGGCATATGTGAGGACAGATTTAATTGCTGATTTCTAAAGTTCATACGATTAAAGGAAAATTTATTATTTTTATACAAACTTCACGCTGTTTTAGAAATGGACTATTGGTTTGTATATATGATATTTTGTTTTAAGTACTGTTAAATCTCATTTTTAATGAAACCACCCAAAATAAAATAAAAACCTATCAAAATGTATGGTGTGATCGAAATCATAGCGTCTTTTCATTAATGTTTAAAAATGAATTTTGTTCCATTATTTTTTTAAATGTCAAATTTCTCATACCAGCAAAAAACTTACACAGATTTTATACTGTTTCATTAAAAAAATTGTACAAATCTTTATTTTGTAATAAAATTTGTCTAACTATAATAAGTGTCATTGTTTTGAATGCTTTGAGCTTTCTAATTTTAATGGGACTAAATAAATGTAGGTAGATATGAACCAGCTTAGCTGAAGTCTATGTATGGTATAAAATAGCTTAACTTAAGTGTAGGTATGGTATAACATAGCTTAACTTAAGTATTACACACGGTATACTAGTGTGTTGTATGAAGCCCTTTGCGTAAGCTGAATTAGTATGGATGTGAAAACAACCGCGGTAATTATACTCAGATACCTACCCCCTTATTCTGTAAGGAGTGCGAGTTAACTAACACGATGAGATAAAAAAGAGGGGTTGCATCCTTTAATTTCTTAGGACGTAGATATTAACAATAAGAAAATAAATTATTGTTTTTAAATTGGTTTATTCACAATGCCCCCGAGTTACCAGCCCCTCTCAAATAGGACAGGGGTAAGATACATGTCCAGAAGAGCTTTAAATCTTATTAAAAGAATAATTGGGTTCTCATCCTAAGAAAAATATTCATTAAAATGCGGATTTCAAGTAAGAATTTTACTGAAGTCCTATAAATAGCTGCATTACGATTTGCGTATATGATTAATTACATGCAGCAACTGTGGATTCGAATACAAAATAAATCTTTCCATGGATATGATCGTACGTGGAAAAAAAGATTTTTTTTAATGTGGTAATGCAGGTATGTTTTAATATAAGTGGCTGCAACAACTCGTGCTCACCATTTCGTTTGACCTATTTTTTGGCGACGTGCTGTTCGGAATCATGCAGCCGGACCGGACCGCATATGCAAAGGAAGGATTTCCGGAGAAGAAGGCTGGTGGCCATATGAAACAATATCTGGACGTCACATCCGCATCGATTTCCATTAACTCGGCCATCATAAGCGCGTACTGGCCGAGAGACGGCGCGATGGGAATGTGAGATCGCGCGCAAGGAAATGACAATACCTAAGCAAACCCTAATGTAACAGGATAAGATCAAAAGTATACAACTCAACCAAAGCGTTTTACCAAATTTGAATGGAAATTAAAACACTCACTGTATGGACTGTTTCACTTTGCGTATATTGTTATTGAAACACTAAGGTTAAGTTAAAATATAGGGTTTCACACTTGGGGTGTGGCTTTCGTATAATTAACTGGGAAAACAAAGCTCGTCAGAATGTGATACGTAATGAACGTATCAAAACTTTGTTTTTGATATTAAATCATATGAAATTAATTTTTTACTTAGTGATTTTTTTTCACGCATTAAAAAAATACTATGTACGGTAAGTCTAATTAACGATGTAATAAATAACCAGTTTTAGCATTAAAGTATATTTAAATTAATTTTGAAACAATATCAATAGTTTATTTTTATTTTCAGGATCCAGCTATTTGTACTTAAGGATGCTGAAATACTGATGATTTTCGTAACATAAGGAAAATTCTGAGTTGAGTCTTATTTTTAGGACTTACAAGTACCCATTACATCCGAAATGTAAACCATTCTATACCACGTAATTCTTCCATTATAGGTCATGATTTTTTAAGTAAAATCCATGCCTTATAAATTTTGAAAGTTTTTCGTTTCTAGCTAAATTGTAATATATTCAACATTAAAATAAAAATAAATGTACCTTCGTACTCGTTCTTCATATCTCGTTAATTACTAGAACTTTAATCGATGATCAAATAATAAATGTATCGATGTAAGCAAAAAACATAAAGATATTCGGAAATCCACAAAACGGTTGTTACACGACAATCAATCCGTTGTAAATCCGTTATTCGTTAAACGCTGTATTAGTTGATGTATAACGGCCGCTAACATAATGCGTTTTATGCGACTGTCATAAAAATTCAGAAACGTAAGCTGTCATTAACCAGGACCACGCCTATTTATTACACTTTGAAAGCTTTCAGGGGTTTTTTTTATTGGCACAGATAAACTTCGGGACAAACCTTTTTATTCCGCCATGATTACATTTTATATTGAACTAGCAGTACCCGGCGTGTTTCACTACTCCATTTGGGCATGTGGTATCAATTTATTTCTAGATAAAAGAGGAAATAATAGGATAAAAAAAGTGTTTTAATCGGAATCAAACTTCACGCAATTCATCTCTAGGTTAATCTTCACGTTTTCTAATAAAAATGATCTACAACTGTTGAGTGGCAGAGCCAAGCATAAGGAAAATCGATTGCGGTGCTTCCATTTATATTTTAGATTAAAAAAACATCGGCTATGTGACGTCACTCATATATTAGTTGCCCCAAATGACGTCATTTGGAAACATGAATTAAATTTTCGTAATTTTTTAAGAAATAATTTTGAGTCGGCAGTTACACCAGATACTAAAGATGCTAATGGTTCAGGAGGAGCGTGCAGATTTGGTAATTTTACTTTTCCAGCAGAACAACACATTCCAGGAGATTCATTTTTAAATTTCAACGCATGGCAATAATTACACACTTTATCCATTTCTCCAATTATGATCTTGGCGTGTGAACAATAACATATGTTTGGATCATAATTAAATGCCATGCGACTAAATGATGTAAGTGTTAATGGACGACGTGCTTCATTGCTAATTGCACCTAAAAGTTGTTGTCTTCTAGATGCTCGTAAAATTTCCATTCGACGTCTTCCGCTTTCTAATTGTTGCGTTTGTCTTTCTTCTGTATAATTTTCTCGCAACGGCATCATTGCATTCCTTATATTTTCATTTTCCAGCTGTATTCTTTCTTGTATTCGATTGCTTCGTCTTCATCTTTCGAGTAGATTACGTACTGGATGCCTGCCGATGTTTCTCCGTCGTCTTGGCATTGTTCTAGAAATACAAACATATTATAAATGTACTAATACACACTTTACTGCTCTATAAATACATACGTATTTTTAATGTACTAAGACACATTTTAAAGTAATTGTGTAATTTGAATGTTTGGAAGCTGAAGTGTGAATGAAAATGAGTTGAATAAAGTCCATTCAAGTGAAATAGAATATCCAAGAATGATTAGGAAAAAACGGAGTGACGGGTGACCCATGCGATGATAAAAAATTGGGGTTTTCTGTAATTTTAGCAGCTAAGGCTTTTCAATATTCATATTTATAATTGTCATATTGTATTTCACAATTTTTTATTGTCCGCTTTGTACGTAATAATTTGAATTTGAACAACCATACTGTGAAAATTAATTCACTTTGAGTTACAGGGCTCAGGTTTATTTGAGGTTTTGGTCTAATTTTGTAAGTACACATACGGCATCTATAAGCGTGAAGTTAACCATGTTTCCTTGTAGACATGCATGCACTCTGAATCTCACTTTTTTTTTAAATAGGTTTGTGAAGAAAAATGCAATACGCCCATCAATTTTCCTGGCCAGAAACAGGTATTACATCGTCAATTGATAATACATAAATTCAAAGTTTAATCAATTATATTAAGTAATTTTTATAATTATAATAAGGGATAAAAACCAGCTGACATCTTTTGAATCAAAGTCGAAGTTATTGTCAAAGGGTCAGGCGTGATTCGAACCAGTGTTATTCTGTTCCCAATAGGTACGCTAGACTACAACAGCAACTTGACCCTCGGCCATAACACCGACTTAATAATAACAATGAAGCTGTCAATCCATAAGGTAAAAAGCTGTTCACTTGTGCTAATATCTCCATGCCGTTTGGAGAGATAGTCGGCACAAGTTGCAGGGTAACAATATAATTTGAAGTTTTGATTACAAAAGTACGCATAAGCAGCGTGTGTAAGCGCTGCTTACACGTGTTTGCTTGTGGATTTTCATAAAATAAAAATCTTGAATGTTAAAAATAGTATCATTGCAACTTAGGTTAAAGACAGACATTATAATACAGATTAAAGACAAACATTATGATACATATACAAATTTTGTTACCCATAGGCACGTTTTTGCTTGTGAGCGTACATTTATTATGAGTCCTTAATGCTAACATGTCTTTGCAACATAAATTGCAGTTATAATAATATAACGATGATTTATTTGGTGAGCGCTGTTTTTGTATGTATTACATCTCAAGATCCCTTTGCGAGATTGATCGTCGCTGTAGAAAGCGTTAATTTTTAAGCAAGACCCAGCTGCTGTAAGGCTGGATGAACCTTTGGTGACCGCTCATTGGTAAAGGTTTATGAATTTTTCAACTCAGCGAAGAGCAAATTTGGTATTTTTTTTTGTGCTTCGTTTGGAATCGAACCCACGACCTTCCATTCAGAGTCCGAAGTCCACTGGACTACGGACCGGTCATGTAGCTGTATATGTAATATTATTACTCCTTGACTGATAGGTTGGTATGCGGTTGACCACCCATACTGTAAAAAATGGTTCACTTTGCCAATGTCACCCCTGCTTCAGGGTAGGTCGGCAAGAGTTGCGGGCTTATGTTCATTTGATATTGGGTTTTTTATATTGTAGGTTCACATGCGGCATGTGTAAGCGCGAAATTATGCATGTCTGCTTGTGGGAATGCATTTAATATGAATCTCAAATGATACATATCTTTGCAGCTTAGATTTAGATTAAGATGCATAAATATTATTACAAATGTACTTACGATTATAGCCAATAATTCAATATAACAGTTCTCTTCTACCAATGTCTTTCAAAGGAAAAAAATTGCGTTCGCGCTTTATACAATTTATGGCTATTGGTAATTGGATATTATTGTGGTTGATGGGATTTTGGTAGGTTAATTTAAATACCTATAATAGGAAAAAAGAAAAGCGTTGTACACAAACTATCATAACTTGCAATCAACCACAAAAAGTTTTTCAAAATTTTAGGGAAAACGATTTTGTGTTCAGATCTTTACTTAAGTATGTGGCAATTCTTTATAAAACGGTGTAGATACATATGTTGCTTGACGAAAGAAAGAGACAGCTGTAGTGGTTTTATGTCAATTTAATTATAAAAGAACTGCACATAAACACAGCATATGATATGATTTGCATATTCTATAAGCGTTGGACTTAATTACCAGACACGTAATGTGTAAATGCTATATTTTACGTTTTATAATAAGCTGCGAATTCATTTGAAAATGGAACATCACTGCTTGTTTGGTTTAACACAAAAAAGGTGTTGTAATCGATCATGTTTATTTATTTAAAAAACAACAATTTAAAATCTTTTAATGATGAGGATGCACATCCGAAGTTCTGAACAATATTTGTTGTGAATATGACGTGCATCTGTTCAGGAGTTCTTCAGTTTGAATGCCATTAACGCACAACTATTTTGTATGGGGAGGCCGTTGAATTTTATATTTATAGGGGGATATTCCAGTGTTCGTGTTTTTTACGCCGCCCGCCGTTAAAAATAAATTTACTTTGGCATAAAATTAAAAAAAAAACCCTTGGAATGTAAATGTACCAGATTTTTTTCGTTTTTTTTTTAATTACGTCATCCTGGCTCGGCTGCGTATAATACTGTTCTGAGTTTTTAGGTATCGTAAGATTTTTTAATATTTACTCAATGTTTTACAACTTTTCTTACCTTCCTTACACTGCGTGTTTTATCTTTCTTAACGGACCGCCATAATGTTGTACTTGTTTTTACTTTCTTGCTATAGCTGAAGGCTATAAAGAAAGTTTTGATTTGGTGTGAAAAAATATTTTCGAGGTTTTCACGGAAATGAGTTGTCCTGGTGCAGGACATGCCAAAAAACACTATCTTTCAAAAACGTTCGTCTGTATGTGTGTGTGTGTGTGTGTGTGTGTGTGTGTGTGTGTGTGTGTGTGTGTGTGTGTGTGTGTGTGTATGTATGTGTGTCACTTTCCAAAGTATTAGACCTAGAGATACCAAAATTTGGCTACTTCAACTTTTTTGGACATGTATTAAGTATGAATAACATGGAATTACACCAACTTGAAAATTCAAGATGGCTGCGATACAAAAAAAAACATAAAATTGCACTTTTCTCAAAAACGGCTCCAAGAATTTTTCTTAAATTTTCAGAGTTGCCATTAATTTATTTTTAACTTAATAAATTAGTTATGGCAACACTCTTACTAATCTGTGTCTATGGGTTGCCACATGAAAAAAACAAACGATTGTGATTTTCTCGAAAGTTAAGGGGTCAACAAAAATATAATGTTCTACAATATTATGGACAACATAAATTTCTACAAATTACAATTTTTTTTAAAAAAAATAAATAAATATAAAGTACCGTTTACACGACCTGAAATTTTAAATCGAAAATATTACAAAAACCTATTAAAATGCAAGATATTTAAATTTGTTTTAGATTTGATAGAAAAAACAAGCTTATCACTTTAATTCGTAATCATTTTTTATTTTACTTTTTTGAAAATTCAAGATGGCTTCCGAAGAGCTGAAAATTTTAAATGCGATTTTCTCAAAAACGGCTCCGACGATTTTTCTTAAATTTTTTGTGAATCCATTAATATAATAGTGCTATCTAATAATCATTTCTTTATTATAATCTCGGTTAAGGGAGTTGCCATATAAAATAAAAAAAATAATGGAAAAATTCTCGGCAGTTAGAGGGTTAATAAAAAAATAATGTAGTACAAATGTAAAACAATAATAATAACCTATATATTGCCATCATTATTTTTTCTCCAAAAAATGAATCAAAAGTATAGCCGCCATACAAAGTGAAAATTTTCCATACAAAATGTATTAGGAATTTTCTTGGTAGTCAAAGGATTAAAAATAGATTAAAGGCTGCGATTCTTAAAATTTTATAAAAACCAATAAAAATCAGTCGTTACTTTTTCAAAATATAACTAAAAAGTTTACCCACCATACAAAGTCCTATTTTGCATACAGAAGGGTTCAATGACCATCTATAATAATCTAGAATATAAGTTGCAATGAAATATAAACATTCAAAACTAATATGAAATGCATGCCCACAAACAGGTACGTGTAAGTTCGCGCTTACGAATGCTGAATTTGTACTTACAAATTAAAACCAAATCTCAAATGAACATAAAACCTGCAACTCTTGCCAACCTTCCTTGAAACAGGGGTGACATTGACAAAGTGAATTATTTTTTACACTTTGGGAGGACTGAGAAATGTGAGAAAATTGAGATAAGACTGAATAAAACAAGAGTGGAGGTCGTGAAATAATTTGATTATCTGGGAAGCAAGTTTGAGTCGAATGCGAAATTGACGAAATAATTGGATAAGCGCGCTAGTAGAGGAAGAAGTGTAATGGAAACGATTGTAAGAATTGCAAGAAATAGGAAACTTACGAAGAATATGAGATCGGCGGTCCACAATGGCATATTGGTTGGTGGAAGTGAGGCTTAATGAATGTGAGCTGAGTAAAGTATGTAAGTACGGTTGAAATGGCTTACCTGAGAGCAATGGCTGGAAAGACACTGACCTCCGTATTCACGATCAAAACTGGCACTAACTTAAGGGCAAACTAGCGCTTAGATTGGGAAAATTCATTTCAAGAACAATACTTAAGGCGTGTTATAAAGCTAAATCTGCCGTTTTTGTTTCTTACACTTTATGGTCTTAGCAAAATAGTTACAGTTTTAAAAAAAATCGAGCATGTTTATTATTTTTTATCTTAATTATAAAGCTTAAGCAAAATATATAACTTAAGAATTGCCACCACAAAAAAATATTTAAAAAAACGCGTTTTTTTACATTTTTAGCTTTTTTTTCGTGTGTGCTGTATTTCGGATTTTTTTTTTTGCTTTTTACTTACAGAACTATACATTGTTTAGGTTCGATACTTAACATTTTTTCAATAATGGCAATAGTTTTTGAGTAAATATGGAAAAACTGAAACTACTAAATGAATTAAATTTTAATTAAATCAAAGAACACAGTTTTTCCATATTTACTCAAAAACTATTGACATTATTGAAAAAATGTTAAGTATTGAACCTAAACAATGTATAGTTCTGTAAGGAAAAAGCAAAAAAAAATCCAAAATACAGCACACACGAAAAAAATGTAAAAAAACGCGTTTTTTTAAATATTTTTTTGTGGTGGCAATTCTTAAGTTGTGTATTTTGTTTAAGCTTTAAAATTAATATAATAAAATAATAAACATGCTTGATTTTTTTCATTACTGTAACTATTTTGCTAAGACCATAAAGTGTAAGAAACAAAAATGGCAGAAACAAAACGCTCCAGAATGTTGACCCTTGAGTGAGTGTAGCGCTTGAGTTAGGCACTTAAATCAGTTTTGATCGTAAATACGGGGGTGAGTGATAGAGTACGTAAAGCTTGAGTGATGAACGAGTGTGGTATAATAGAGAATATGAGAATGAAAGTACAAAAAAGTACGATGAGATGGTTCAGACATCTTGAAAGAATGGATGATGAACAACTAACGAAGAAAGTGTGGTTAGCCAAATAGGTGAGATTGCGAAAGAATGGATTCTGCAGAGTGAGAATAAGAGAAGAGTATGTATAAAAAAGGTGATGACAGCAAAAAGTGGAGGCGCATCTGCGGAGGTACCGGCCACCCCTAATGGAACGGTGGCAGGATACAGTACAGAAGTCAGCTTCATACCAACCTATGAGTCGAGGACCTTTCTTGTGTAATTGGCGCTTTTTCCAGAGAAGACCAACCTCGCAGAGGGCTCTTGAGGTGTGATTCACACAAAACGGCGCTCACCAAATAAATCATCCAAATATTTTTTATTCACTTAAGAATTTATATGGCTATTTCCATACTCGCACGGGTATGCAGGTACACACCGCGGTGGAATAAAATTGATTTATTATCGATATATTATATTTTCATTGAAACTGCATAAGCTGGTAGATGATTATAGCTTTACATACGTCATACAGTGGGTTAATTTTTGCAAGAAAGTCGAGTGCAGATTCTGTGCAATTTATTTTTATCTGGATTCCGTCTAGGAATTTCAAACACTTTTTGAATATCGATTCATTAATTTTACGTTAATCGCTTTTTTTATGCGGTTTGGTCCAGCTCCAATCGAACTTAAATTTTGAATTTTATATCTGAATATCAAGCTTAAATGTTTTTTTTACCATATATTGCCTACTTATTAGGCGCATGTGCCTGTATGAGATGCACGCCCCTGGTGTATAGGGATGTATATAAGCTACCACACGATTCAGTGTAGTTCAATATCCGGTGTAAAAGAAATAAAAATTCACTTGTTTATCAGCAGATTTTGCTGTTTTGAGAAAAAAATAGAAAAATGGAGCATTGTCTCAAAAATAAACTTCCCTTTTGAGTGCTGTAGCAGATATGAAAAACTGAAAAAGCTGACAGGGGACAGGGTGAATCCCCCTCAGACCTTCCCCCAGAATATACGTATTCTTATGATTTTACTGGGGTTCTTTTAATTAAACTGCAATTTATTTTGCACAATATTGGTTACACAGTACTCTTCACTATTCTCGCTCTAGCTTATAAGGAATTCACGGAACAATGTTGAAAGAGACTCTGGCTCCAAAATAACCGCCGCCTCTATTTACACGGCTGATACCTTTTATCTATGGCTGATACCGTTGGTTCTCACGAACTCGAGAATATGCCACATACTTCCATAATGGATTTTTCGAAACGCTTCCAGATTGTTCGACACACACCAGCATGCTTAGGCTCACGTACTGCGAATCCATAGTTTGTAACAGCATTTTTTTAAACGTTCTTATCTTCAAGAGAGAATCGTTTTTTATTTTCTGGATTTTAAGGGAAGTTGAATAACATAAAAGGCTATGCTGAGCGTCTGAGTACATCAATAAGTTATCTATCTACAGTCGTTACCTGGTTTCTGAAGTTGTATCTAAACATCGCATCGGGAACCGCGCACCTCGTACAATATTAGCCGGAGGATTCTGCCCTCTCAAATTTCAGGCCTGCGGTCTTTCTGTACCCCATGTATAAAACATTACGTCTCAACTCAACCTTAGCGTTCACCATAAATTGTATTGCAAATAAAACAGCATTCTAGGGAGCGTATTAGTTTTCATGTATTTTTGGTAAAATGTTTTGGTAGAGTTTTATACTTGCGGTCCTTCTGGTCGGGCGGTAATCGGACCGGATATAAAGAGGCCTTATAAACAATTTACACGGGCTAGCCATCCCCCCCCCCCCTCCCACAACACCTCACGCCCCCCATTACCCCTAGGGCTAGCTAACCTGGATGACGTCACGAGATCCTTTGATTATAGTATTTATACTGGTCTGAGAAGGAAGTCATGATTGAGTTGTAGCTTGATCAATAAAGATACTTAGGTATTTTTTGAAAATAATTTGTGCAGCTACACTTTGGTCTACTCGAAAGGCATGAATTTTAGCATATTTATTTAACAAATCATGAACTAATTATCACCCAATCAAATCTGCAAAGGTATGTTTAGAAAAAAGTTTTCTTAATCATGGCGTATTATGGCAAGGGTAGACCGGTGCCTGAAAACTATAAATTGATCAATCTTGAATCGAAATAAAACAGTGAACTTAGTGATTCTGAATGTAAAACAGGGTTAGAAGTCTTTACTTTTTTAACGATCATGTAGGTAGATATGATTTCCATACAAATTATATGGAAAACATTTGATCGCCCGATCAGCTGTTCACATACGGCCATGTTTTATCGCTTGCTATCTACCAGCATGATTGCTACGCATGCCTTAACTACAAGGGCAGGTCATTTGTCCATCTGGCAGAAGGCTATCACAATGGATAGCAAAAGTTATTTAAATTATGTTACAATTAAGCTTCCGCTAAAAACCAATAAATATTAATTTACCTGAAAACATAACAATCTTATTTAACTGGTGAGAGCAATATTTTTTTGATAAGAATAAATCTCTATGGTCTGCTATATTTCTAGAATTATTTCTGCGTATCCTGTCTCCCTATGCTATTATAATAATGGCCCTTCAGTACCCACAGTATAAAGCATTACGTAAATTTCTCTCAGTCGCATAAATGGAAAAATATATGGAAGAGAGAACAGCGCCCCTAGTGAGTGATGTAGTTTCCACACATTTTATCTATTTACGCGATAGAGAGAAATTTACTCAACGTTTTATTCTTGAGGTACAGAATCAGAAGAAACAAAGCATATGCGGTAAGTTTCTAAATTCTGTTTTGTGTTACCTTGAAAGGCACCATTATAAGAATACCTTTATATTCCTGCAATGTAATATTTGTTTATTATATTTTCACACCAAAACTACACAATATCCATTTTTTTCATGAATTTCTATTATTACAGCCTAGATTATGAAAACTGTAGAGCTGGACATGTTTTGCCTGTAGAGACTTTATTTTTTTCAATGTTTCGGTGACGTCGTAGCCCACAGCCTAAATGTGTGACAATGAAAGATAAATTGAAATGAGTAAAAAAGTTCCTTCATCACATTTTGGGTTAAATTAGGTTCTTTGACGAAACGTTTTCAATTGAACGTAATCGTATGAGCTATTTTCGTCACGTTTTTTGTTGTTGTAGCATAATCAACACATAATTGGACCGGTCCGTAGTCCAATGGCAACACTTCGGACTCGTAAATGGAAGGTTGTGGAGTCGGATCCCGGCGGAGCACAAAAATGTACCATTTATATTTGGAATGTGCTCTTCGCTGAGTTGAAAAAATCATAAACCTTTACCAAAGACTGGTTACTGAAAGGTCGATCCAACCTTACAACAACTGGGTCTTGCTTGAGAATTGGCGCTTTCTTCAGCGACGACCAAGCTTGCAAAGGGCTCTTGAGGTGTGATACACACAAAAACAGCGCTCACCAAATAAATAATCCTAATATTATTATTATAATAATTGTGATCAAAAGCATGGACAGTGAACGATAGCGAAATGAGTAAAGTATGTACGGTGGAAATGAAGCATTTGAGAAGCATGACAGGAAAAACTCTGAGGGATAGAGTTAGGAATGAATGGGTAAAAAAAGAATGTAATTTGAAAGAGGATGTGAAAGTTAAGGTACAAAAGAATGTGATGAGATGGTTTGGGCATGTGGAAAGAATGAATGATGATAGACTGACAAAGTATGTATACAAAGAAAGTGTGAAAGGAAAAAGAGGGAAGGGACGACCGAGAAAAGTATGGAGTGATCAGATTGAGGAGATTGTGAAAGAATGGGATATACAAAGTGAGCGTAAAAGAAGAAAATGCATGAAAAAGGTGATGGATATGAATGAATTGAAAGAGGTATGTAAGGATAGGAAAAAATGGAGGCAACTCTGCAGAGGCTCTGGCCACCCCTAGCGGAATGGCGACAGAGTTACAGTTACAGTACAGAACACAAAATAATAGTGTCTACTGAAGACGTTGGCGTCGACGAAACGCCGAGAAAAACGTGACTTTTTGGACAATATCTCGTCAAAGAACCTAATTTAATCTAAAATGCAATGAAGTACTTTACAGATGAAATGTATCAGATTTTTTTATAAATGAAAATTCATGAGGCATGCTTTTAAAAACATTACTGTTCCATCGTTCACAACGCTGCTTGTTTAAATCATCTATTCTCTGTAGAATTATTTGCGAAAATTAAGCAACAAAGCCGAACCATATTTCATGTTTGAAAACCCGGCTTAAAATATATTATCGCAACAAATTAAGCATATTCCAGACACATTGGCAGATTTGCTAATACGATTTGTGTCGGGATGAATTTATATTTTGCTGTTTTGAGTGCAGATTGGCTCCACTAACAGCTGATCATAAATCCTCTCGGATAGCAGAACAGAAGAAGAATAATAATATTCGATAAACACTTTTCTTGTAGGACCGGGTTCACACACAGATATTACCTTAGCATTAGACAGTAGATGAATGTAAGATGTTCGCGAGTAGTTATACATTTATATGTGCATAGACGCTGAGGTTTAAGGCGTGTTATAAAGCTAAATCTGCCGTTTTTGTTTCTTACACTTTATGGTCTTAGCAAAATAGTTACAGCGATGAAAAAAATCAAGAATGTTTATTAATTTTTTTATCTTAATTATAAAGCTTGAACAAAATATATAACTTAAGAATTTCCACCACAAAAAAATATTTAAAAAAATGCGTTTTTTTTACATTTTTAGCTTTTTTTTCGTGTGTGCTGTATTTTGGATTTTTTTTTTGCTTTTTAATTACAGAACTATACATAATTTACGTTCCGTACTTAACATTTTTTTTATAATGTCAATAGTTTTTGAGTAAATATGGAAAAACTGTGTTCTTTGATTTAATTAAAATTTAATTCATTTAGTAGTTTCAGTTTTTCCATATTTACTCAAAAACTATTGACATTATAAAAAAAATGTTAAGTACGGAACGTAAATAATGTATAGTTCTGTAATTAAAAAGCAAAAAAAAAATCCGAAATACAGCACACACGAAAAAAAAGCTAAAAATGTAAAAAAAACGCGTTTTTTTAAATATTTTTTTGTGGTGGAAATTCTTAAGTTATATATTTTGTTTAAGCTTTATAATTAAGATAAAAAATTAATGAATATTTTTGATTTTTTTCATTACTGTAACTATTTTGCTAAGACCATAAAGTGTAAGAAACAAAAACGGCAGATTTAGCTTTATAACACGCCTTAAAATCTATCACGAATACATGAAAAGTAAACCATGTACACTTTATCTTGTTTCTAAAGCAAGTCAGATGATTTTGTTAGTTGAAAAGATAAAATCAAATTATTGTTACGATTTTTGGGGGTTCGAAAACTTTTCAAATGAAGCTCTATGCTTCTTTTTACTTATTTATTTTACACAATTAGATTTATTTTTACACTTTCATATATTTCTAGAACTCACATTACACTTGGATTTATTGTTACTGGTTTTGGTTCACTGATATAATTTGTTGACTGTATTGGTAAGATGTTGAAGGAATACTGCTCTGGTGCAAACGATTTGCGCCCTTTTATACTGGGGAGATAGAACTATGGAAAACATATTTTTGCTAGACTGTTCTATCACCTCCCAGTAGGTAGATATTTATTATGATCCAGAAGATTTAAAAAACTACGAGTACCAACATAATTATTTCGTATACCTTTCTACCTACCTAAAATATTTGTACTTTGACTATTTACATAACATTATTATAAATGAAAACTTGCTCAAAAAATATTCCTTAAAATAGTTGTTTGGCAAATTCACAATCTGGAAATCTCCTCCTATGACCCTGACTATCACTCTGTCTCTCCACCTCTCAAGTATCTGCCTGGCGTGGTCGGTCACTTTGCCGCAATCTTTTCTATCCAATCTGCATCCATTCTGAACATGTGGTCTCGCGAGAAGTGTCTTCATTTCCTACTCTGCAGCATCATCAGTCTTACACATTTGACAGATTTCTGTGTTTTTTCTTTTTTCCCTGAGTGTCTTTTCGGCTTATTTGAGATCTTTTATCCACTAACCACTACAACTTGATACTTTTTACTTTCCACTTATCAGATCTGCAGTTGTTGGACGAGTGTCTGGAGGGTGGCATTTATCAAAGCTCTGGACAGCCGGGAGGAGGTTATCTATTGTACACGACTTAAGGCTCAACACTCTCGGCAGCTAAGATTTAGCGCGGCCGTCCAGGGAGAGCTCTTCACAACTATTATGATTAAATATATTATTATAGCTGTGAGCATTGCAAGAGGAAGAAATAAAGTCTAGTTCACTGTATAGCAACATAACAGTAGGTGATGTTTTATGATCGAAACAATGGTTCGAACTATGAGCGTGCTTGATAAATAATCTGTGAATGACCTTATTTTTGATGTTTGACTTTTCCAACTAGGCAAAATGACGCAGAAGACACCTTACGAAATTATGGATAAACGCAACGCAACTAAGCTACACATATAGTGTAACTTCTTGCCGCGTTATCCCCGAAGGGGTCGCATGTGGCGAGTTGAACCTATTTATTTTTACAGGTAAGGGGGCCGGCCTTACGCCAACCGCTTCAGTTGAAGTGGGGGTTTCCCAGCTCCTGAGGGGGCTGGTACTCATTTCTTGTGAAGGCTGAGTAAACCTTGCCGGTATTTTTATTATGGGGTTTGAAAATAAACACCGAAATAGGAAATCATTTCTGACACCCTCCTCGGTGGGATTCGAACCCGAGCTCACAGGGCAGAATGCAAGCACTCTACCAACTGAGCTATCGACCGGATGGATGAAATGGATAAAAATGAAACCTCCGTGATACCTCAGCCACACAGCCAAGAATTTGTGTTTTTTTCTGAAAATACTGAAATTTGAATAATGCAATTGTACAAGATTTCAAGACGTTAAAAACATGTTTTGTTTAAATTAACTTTCATTGAACTGCTTGTTCTAAACAGAAAAAGATTGAATAAAAATACTCTAAAAACCTTAGGGTGTAACAAAGTTGTGCTATCTATTTAAAAAAAAATAGTAAAGCTTAAAATCATTTTATAATAAATGATCCACTGCATTGTTTTAACTAGATGTATTTTTAAAGAATATGAAATAATTAATCTCTTCAGCTTTGCACAATTTGGGTACAAGCATGACCTGCTGGAATAACAAATATTAAAATTATATAAAATTTTACTGCGTCTAGACGCCGATAATTAGCGAGCAGGATTTTGACCCTGCCTTGAATTTCAAATAAAACATGCATTGTAAAATATCAGTAAATTCTCAGATTATCTTTAATATTTTATCAAAGTGACAGACGAGTCTAAGTTGCTAATTTCATGGTATGCTCAAACCTGCCTCATATCCTTTCAGTTTGTAGTTATGTTTCAGATGGCCCACAGTACGTGTACGCTCATTCAAAGCTATTTTATTTCAAGTTGTGGAATTCTTTCTCTTGAAATCAAAAGAGCTTACATATCAAGGGCGTGCTCATGACTTTAAAAGTAAGTTTATAGATGTAACTTAGGTTAATAGTACACTCGCACTCTGTGAAACTTCTTCTTGATCATTGTATTGTGCAACTTTTTATCTTAATTGCTTTAAGAACCTAATCAGTTTTTTCACATGTAAGGAAAGTACACTTGCTAAATTGAGACTTGCTTAGACTGTTTATGAAATAAATTTTATGCTGAAGTTACCCTGTTTTCGAATAAAAAAAATCTAATTTATTGGGAATGCTGAGTTTACGTCGTCGGTCATAAAATAATAAAGTAGAAAACAATAAAACGAAAATCATGCATGATACTACCGGATTTAAAGTCTTTTTGCTCAGAACGCCAATGCTAATTACCAAGTGAAGTTAATATTGCAGGGGTTTTTTTTTTTTAATTTGAACCATAAAATAAAATTAAATGAGCAAATGTTCGTCACATTATAAGCAGAAAATACTGATGATTAAAAAATATGTCCGTTTAATCTTTAAAAATATTTTAAAAACATTGCGTAATTTTTTTTAACAATTTCAGTTTTTTAAAGCGTGTATTTTTTAAAATGAAAATCAAAACACCATTATATCCTAATACATACCTCCCTCTGTAATTATAATATGACGCCCACGAATATAAACACCATTATATCCTAATACATACCTCCCTCTGTAATTATAATATGACGCCCACGAATATAAACACCATTATATCCTAATACATACCTCCCTCTGTAATTATAATATGACGCCCACGAATATAAACACCATTATATCCTAATACATACCTCCCTCTGTAATTATAATATGACGCCCACGAATATAAACACCATTATATCCTAATACATACCTCCCTCTGTAATTATAATATGACGCCCACGAATATAAACACCATTATATCCTAATACATACCTCCCTCTGTAATTATAATATGACGCCCACGAATATAAACACCATTATATCCTAATACATACCTCCCTCTGTAATTATAATATGACGCCCACGAATATAAACACCATTATATCCTAATACATACCTCCCTCTGTAATTATAATATGACGCCCACGAATATAAACACCATTATATCCTAATACATACCTCCCTCTGTAATTATAATATGACGCCCACGAATATAAACACCATTATATCCTAATACATACCTCCCTCTGTAATTATAATATGACGCCCACGAATATAAACACCATTATATCCTAATACATACCTCCCTCTGTAATTATAATATGACGCCCACGAATATAAACACCATTATATCCTAATACATACCTCCCTCTGTAATTATAATATGACGCCCACGAATATAAACACCATTATATCCTAATACATACCTCCCTCTGTAATTATAATATGACGCCCACGAATATAAATATAACCCCCCTCCCCCCGCCTCCCACCACCCCCTTCACTTCCGACCTTTTAATTTCGCCTAATTTTTCCCTAATTACATTTTTCATTAAAAATATTACGAGCTCAGCTTTTTATTTGGCAGCAAAGATAATAAGATATCAAGATAACAGTTGTTGAGTTTCAATTCAAGGCGAGCGATGACAGGAGATAATCGTATCTCACTTTTGACAAAATTGAGTCAAGGTTATCTCGTATTTACAAATGTGATATGGGGACTTGACTTATAGGTTGGTTTGAGGCCCATAATGTAAAAAAATGGTTCACTTTGCCTGTTTCAGGAAAGGTTGGCGAGAGTTGCAGGGCTTATGTTATTTTCAGATTGGGTTTTTATGTTGAAAGTTCACATGCGGCATGTTTGTTTTTGCTTGTGGGAATGCACTTAATATGAATTTCAAACTAAATATACTTTGTAACTTATAAAAGTGTAAAATCAGAACAAATATGTTTTTGGCACAAATATACATGAATGTGAAACATTCAACTTTGTATTTCATTTTAAGGTAAATAGCTTAGTTTATAGAACAATTGTATTGAAAAGCAGTGGCTTTTGATTTCAATCTAAGTTGTCAGACACGATTTTTCTTTTGGGTTTTTTTCTTACCATTATTTTAGTACTGGCATTGTTTATACGGCCTTGGCGATAAATGAAAAGTCTCAGAGGAGGCAAAATCTCTGTTATTAGTAAAGTAGTTATTGGAAGACCTGATTTAATTAAAAAAAAAAAAAAACACTTGTCAAAAACAATTCTTAAAAGGTTGCACTATTTTTTCAGATAAGTTGATTTTTTTCGCTTTTTCTGCATTTAGGTTAACTTATTTTTGTAATTTTAATTTTAAGCATAAATTTTAAGCTTAATTATAAGCATTTAGGTTAAATATTGAATATATCATTGCACGGTTTTTTTCCCCTTTTCAATCTTTCAGTTAACTATGTAAAAGGTTATTACTCATCATAGCAATAAAAGAAGAGCTTGTATGAAGTAGGTTATGACTCTAGAGGAAATGAAAGAAGTATGTAAGGATAGAAAGAAATGGCGGTTGATCTGTAATGTTGGCGGCTAGGGTTAATTATTAAAGTGAAATTGGTTTTATGAATTAATTTTTTTTTTTGGTGTCCATGTATATATTGTTGTTTGTTGATTTAAAAAAAAAATGTAATTTGTCATGTATGTTCCTTGACTTATAGGTTGGTATGCGGCTGATCACCAATACTGTAAAAAAAAAAGATTCACTTTGCCAAAGTCACCCCTGTTTCAGGGAAGGTCGGCAAGAGTTGCAGGGCTTATGTTCATTTGAGATTGGGGTTTTTATATTGTAGGTCCACATGCAGCATGTGTAAGCGCGAAATTATGCATGTCTGCTTGTGGGAATGCATTTAATGTAAATCTTAAATGATGTATATCTTTGCAGCTTAGATTAGATTAGATTAGATAGCAAAAGTGACTTGGCTATTGGTTTAACAGAAGCTTAACTCAACAGGAGCGTTGCGCTCAATTATACAACTGTCATACATCATTCCACACCCTCACTCACCCTTACACACCCTCACTCTCCTTTAACACAAACTCGTGTATTCTTTGTTTTTATTAATATCTGTTTTTGGGAATCGGTTACTGCTTAGAGTTGTTGTTTTATTTTTCCACGTTTCCATATTTTTTTGTATAATTATTGATATCCCAAATAAATAAAAATGAAATGTTCTCTGTTCATATATATTGTGCGGTTTACGGTTTCTAGTGTCGTTGTTTCACGGTGAGAGATTAATCGCGATGTAAAATGATATAGTTTTACGTGTAAAGCTCTGGGCATAATTAAATTTTAGTATGGAAAACATGAGAGGGTCGCGTCTCAGTTTCATCCCTTGTTTGCTTTGTGTGGAGTCCAGGGGAGGGGGGCTCTGACCGCTCGCCAAATAATGCCATGCCTCGCTATAACGCCTACAGTCAACTAGGACCAACGAAAATTACCGCCGAAATCATTATACCATTTATTAAAATAACAGCCTCTCTATTTAATTACGAATTTTTTCATACATATCATATTGTATCAAATTTAATTAACCCAATTGAATTTTCATCTTCTTCTCTTTTATTCACATAATTTTTTGAGGCTAGTTCTTTGCGTTCTGAATCGGTACAGATCGACACTGCTTAAACTGAACGTAATAAAAAGTACCGTCACCTTTTTTTTTAAATCTCAATTTGATGGGAGCTGAATAGCTTAAATTTAAGAAATATTTTCATTAAGAAAAAAAACTAATGATTTTAAGAATTTGAAGGCTGCAAAGTCACAACAGCGTCCTCCTGTAGCTGTCATCGAAATTCAGTTAAAGCGGTGTTTATCTGTACCTTGGTCTGTTTATCAAATTATATTACCCATAAAAATATGGAAAGCTCTGGTTAGTTGATAAGTCAGAGGGTAGAGTTCTATTTTACGGAGGTGTCAAACATGATTTTTTCCAACATAAATCATCGCACTGGCAAGGTTAACTCATTCTTCCACAAGAAATGAGAATCAACAGTTTCACAAGTAGGAAGACTTTCACTTAAAATAAACGGATTTAAAAGCATTGTGATCTGCCGAACGATGTTTAACCTTCCGGGGTGGAGTCTGTTACATTAACTCCTAGACTTAAACTTAGATATGGCAGCTTATACGACATAAGAAATGCGAGAGTGAGAGAAACATTTCCGTGTTTCTTTCATTTAAATGAAAATCTCCGTAATTCTCGAAAACGAGATTTTCCATCACGAGTAGGTACAACTCGGTAACATGAAATTTTCGGACACTAAACGGAAAGAAGTTTCCGGCGCGGGACTTGCATGAGAACCTTAATGTTGTGAATTACACTATCAAGCTTAGGCATCGTAATGGAATCATACATCATTCGCAGCTTAAAGTGGCAATATTAAGCTCTGCTTAACCTAACTAAGGCTTTCCTTGTAAAATTGTTGTTTAAAGATGTTCCTTCACGAGTTGTATAATATGAACGATTGTCAATATATTAAAAAATGACACTTTCTATTTGCGAGCGTTGGATTTTATCATGCTGTCTCCAAATTTATTCTTATTTTATATTTTCACCAAAGGAGTAGCATTAGTCGGTGAAGTATTACACCCAGTTTCAGGGGTGACATTGATAATTCACTAAATGAATATAAATAAAAGCAAGGAGCGACAACCTTATACGTATCTGCTTGTAAGCATGTATTAACTATGAATCGTTACTACAATACCTACTTATACCTCTCCAACTAAGACTTAATACAGGAGCATTTCTTGTGTTAATAATCAAAAGCGGGAATGTTGGAGAAACAGCAAGTTTTCATCCAAGTTAATATGATATAGTCAAGGAGCTTTCTTTATTCTTGGTCAAAGACAACACTGAATTGAGATGCCATCTCTGACACCCTTGGATTTGATCACAAGATTTCTGCTCAAAAAGACATTGAGCTGATGGCGATGCGAGTTTCCAATAAGTTTTTTTTTTTTTTTTTTTTTCAAATAGTTTTGTGGAAAGGAATGCAATCCACCAACCTATTTTGACTGGCCAGTTGTCTTCATGCGAAAGCAGAAGCTTGTGTGCATGCAACCGCATCTGTTGAACCAGGGTCGAAGTTATCGTCGCGGGATCCGAACCAGCGTTATCCGGATCCAAATAACCTGTCTTGATCCACGCGGCCATAAGACCGACTGATGATTTCATTAATCGATTATTACATTAATTGTTCACTTTTTCCTCAGTACGATTTGCTATCGTGAGGTTATTCCACCTCACACCAACCTATCAAATAAGGGCTCAATCATAATCAGAATTAATATGATACCATCAAAGCGCCTTCAATCTCCCGTCATATGTCTCTATGTAGAAATATTTACTGGTTTTATGCGGTATACCTGTTTCAGTAGTATAAAATTTCACGTTGTAGCTAAACTATAACTTTAACCAAACTACGAGTATGTATGAAAACTAAATCAGCATATCTTTAGTTTCCATACATTTTTGATAAAACGCTATGGTTGAGTTTAAATCCAAATTGAATACTTGGGGTAGTGGGTAGTAAAATGGTTATAATCCACCTAGTGGAACTGGTATGTCTATGTTTACTGGAGAATCGTATTCACTGATAGCATCTTCTCATTTACTGGAGTTATGGGTCTACTTGTCTTATGGGCCAGCCTACCCTAACCTACAATACAATATGTAGGCTGATTTAGATAGTGATAGGTTGCATACACTTAGTACCAGAAGTTAGTATAAGTAGTTGATAAGTGAACACAAACTAGTATAGCTTTAAATACAACACAAATTACACAATCGCTCAGCCAAGAAAACACCGTTCCATTGTTTGTTTTACCTTTTGGTTACTTTATGTTTGTCGAAGCTTAATAAAACAGACACAAAAATGTGTTTTGAAGTTAACCAGATAATACATTAAAAAAAAAATGTATACAATCATTCCATTTCAGTCAAGTATTGAAAATATTGTATGTCGAGATAAATGGTTGATTCCACAGTTATTGTATGATTATAAGGTCACAATAAAAGTGATTCTTATAGTTTGGTCAATGTTCAGATTATTGCTGCTTTGTCTTTGTTATTACCTAATTTTACCTCTCTGTCGTCACTCATTCTTCTCATTTCTCTATGGTTTATATCTTGTCAATTTTGTAACAGTGTCTTCTTGAAAATGACGTGAGTAAGTCGAAAGTACTTAAGGTGAAATAAATGCTCAACTTGTGAAAATAAAACTCTGTGTTTTAGGAAAATTTATACTTTCTCGTAAAAGTGATTACCTAGTACTTTTTTGATGAAATAAGTAAATGACCAAATCGGTTAACTGAGCCTAAAAAATGTTTTTGGTTTTTAATGTTCATCATCGAACATATATAAAGACATATTATATTGTGATCAAATGAGTTGAATTATGCACCATACGCAAAAGCAAACTTATTTTAATGGGTATTATTTTATTTTTCAATTTGTTTGATTAACAACTTTTGAATTTTTTTAAATCTTTTTAGTCCCATAAAAAAGTAAAATGGTTTCAGGCCAACAAAGTCATTTTTTTTGCTTTAAATGGTATGTAAAAATAAATGGCAAATACATACTGATCTCGTGCAAGCCTAGCAACTTAGAAGTGTGCCAACGCGTGTCTAGCGCTGTTATTAAAGACTTGTATAGTACAATGAAAATATTTTTCCAATATTATAAAGCTGGGGGTGGATGCTCTAAGAAGATTTTCTACAAAATGTTCTAAGAATAACCCAAGTAACAAATGTATACTTTATAAATATTTAAAAAACTGTGTTAACAGATCAACACTAAAAAATATTAATGTATACTTTGCTTATTTCTAGGGGTTCGTAAGCAGAATTGATACTGTAAATATTTTTATTTCGTACCATTTAAAGCAGTTTCTTTGGAAATTTATAAGCATAAAGTAAGCTTAACAAAAAATGTGTAATGTATATAATAAACTAAAAGTTAGGAAAAATTCTCACAGCTTTCTTCCTGAAGTGGTAGTATTGACGTACGAATTTTTTTTCCGGTAAGAGGACAAGCTTATCAATAATCAGTTTATAGGGAAATGGAGTTTTTTCATAATTTTATGCGTAGTTTGAGAAATGCTTAATAAAACAAATAACTTTTTGCACAAAAACAAAGAAGCATAACATCATCTCTGAAAACAAAAAAAAACCAACAAAAAACTAAGATCTTTTCTTGGAAATCGGAGTTCTATTTTTCGAGCCTTTGGCCGGATTCGGTGTTTTAGTATCAAAGGTTCGAGTCCGTAAACTAGTTGTTTGTTTACTGACAAGTGATATGTGAAAATAATGAGGACCGTGCAAGTGCATCCAAGCTTATAGCACCTGAGTTTCATTTGAGTTGGCGCTTGGTAGAACCGACTCTTTAAGGCTCTTTAAGTGTGTTTTTTCATGAGAGAAGCGCTAACAAAAAATATTATAACTACGATCTATGAGATGCACTCTTATTAGGCGTGTAACAATAACTATAACTTCTTTGCTCTTGACAAATTTAAACGAATATTAGGGTGAAAATAAAAAAAATCCTTTTCTTGTTGTTCCCAGAAATTTACTCCTGTTTACCTTCAAAATCGAATACGTAAACACGCAAATATACCTAGGTCAGGGGTCGGCAACCTGCGGCTCGCGAGCCACATGCGGCTCTTTGGGTGTAAAGTTACGGCTCTTTAGTTCAATACGCAAATATTAATATTTATAAAAAAACACACTTCTGATCGAAAAACACAAAAATCGTTCAGGATCGTTCTTTTTTACCCATCAGCCATTTTCACGCCCCCCCCCCCGTCATCGCTATTTATTGTTTTGGCAAGAAAGCATTTGTGGCTCTTTACACACTTTAAAATTTGTAAATTGTCATTTTTGACTCTTCCGACTCAAAAGGTTGCTGACCCCTGACCTAGGTGAAACGTCGCGTCGGCCGGTACTCGCTCGTGTACTAACTAATGACGGAGGTTTCATACTAGGGCCTTCTTGAAATATATGTACTACCTACTTACACACTAAGATGTACAGATTATTTCAACAATAAGTCTAAATATATAATTTAGAATTAAATGCTTCTATTTTTTTATGGTTTGTGAATTAAAACTGTGAAAATTCATATTGGTTGATTCTTATATTTTTTAGAAACAAAATTCTAATGAAACACTTTATTTTCGCAAATATCAATTTATTTAAATATTATTATTTATTTTATTCTTACCTGAAGATGATCGACAAGATCGAAAAAGATATAAATAAAAATAATATACATATTATTATTAAAAATAAATTGACACTTGTGAAAAAAACAGTGTTTCATTAGAATTTTGTTTCTAAAAAATATAAAAATCAATTAAATGCTACTTATAAAGGACCTGAAAAGATGGAAGCTGAAAATTTATCGAAATAGTCTTCGCTTATTCATGCTGCATTTGCTTAATACAAAATAAACCAAATGCTGCATATGCCTGTAACCTGTAACCTGTAACTCTGTCGCCATTCCGCTAGGGGTGGCCAGAGCCTCTGCAGAGTTGCCTCCATTTTTTCCTATCCTGACATACCTCTTTCAATTCCTTCATATCCATCACCTTTTTCATGCATTTTCTTCTTTTACGCTCACTTTGTATATCCCATTCTTTCACAATCTCCTCAATCTGATCACTCCATACTTTTCTCGGTCGTCCCTTCCCTCTTTTTCCTTTCACACTTTCTTTGTATACATACTTTGTCAGTCTATCATCTTTCATTCTTTCCACATGCCCAAACCATCTCATCACATTCTTTTGTACTTTAACTTTCACATCCTCTTTCAAATTACATTCTTTTTTTACCCATTCATTCCTAACTCTATCCCTCAAAGTTTTTCCTGTCATACTTCTCAAATGCTTCATTTCCACCGTACATACTTTACTCATTTCGCTATCATTCACTGTCCATGCTTCACTTCCATACATCAAAGTCGGTAACAATATGCCATTGTGTACCGCCATTCTCAGATCCATCGTCAATCGCTTGTTCTTTGCTATTCTTCCTATTGCACCGACCACTTGCTTTCCCTTGCACACCCTATTCTCAAGTTCTCTTGTCATCTTTCCATTCTTTTCAAACATACTTCCCAAGTATCTAAATTCATCCACAATTTCAACTTTCGTACCATTCAACATAAACGTGCATTCTTCAGTTTCATCCCTTCTGTCAAAAATCAGTACTTTCGTCTTACTTGCATTAATTTTCAACTTGCTTGCACACAGAACATGGTTCAAACTAGAGAGCATTGTCTGGAGTTCCGCTGCTGAATCAGCAATTAATACTGCGTCATCAGCATAAAGCAGAACTCCGACTTTTCTCTCTCCAATTTGTATGCCATGTCCTTCCAGATTCGCTTGTTTAACACAATGATCCATGATTATATTGAATAACCATGGGCTCATTATGCAACCCTGTCTCACACCTTTGTACACATTAAAATACTCGCTGTATTCTCCATCCACCCTGACACACGCCCTGCTATTTACATAGATGGCGCGTATCGCATTCAAAAGTGCTTTGTTTACACCATACTTCTCTAGCACACACCACATCATACTTCTATCCACCGAGTCGAAGGCTTTCTCAAGATCTACGAAAGCCGCGTAGACCTTTTTATTAACGGCCAGCTGTTTTTCGACTATCTGTCGAAGCGCGAATATCTGGTCTACGCAACCTCTTTCTGGCATAAAGCCAGATTGTATATCTGAGACCTTCTCCTGGGTGGATAATCTTACCCTATGGATAAGAATCTTGCATAGCACTTTACCTGGCACACTAAGAAGGCTGATCGGTCTGTAGTTACGGCAGTCTTTTTTGTCGCCTTTACCTTTGTAAATTGGCACAATGACCGCCTCTCTCCAGTCCGATGGAACCTCCTTGACACTAACACACAATTCGCAAAGCTCTTTCATCCATTCGATCACACATTCTCCTCCCGCTTTCAACATCTCAGGTCTCACACCATCCACACTTGCAGCTTTCCCATTCTTTAATTCCTTTATAACCTTTCTTACTTCTTCTTTCGATATTTTCAAAACATTACCCTCATCATATTCTCCTTTCACAGTTAAATCACATTCATCTTCACCAAAAACCTCATTAAAATATTCTTTCCATCTCTTTTTTACATCTTCTTTATTCCACAGAATGTCTCCGCTGACATTTTTGATTCCCGGAGTTGTGGACTTACAACTTTCGTTGTTTTGTCTCACCCAGCTCCAAAACAAATGTAAATATGCATTATACAAAAAACACAAATTTGACTTGAACGTAAACCATGCAACTCCTGCCACTTTTTCCTGAAACGAAAGTGACATTGGCTAAAGTGAACCATGCTTTTAGAGCACGAAGGATCAGCCTCATACCTTTTGGTCAAGGAACTTGACCTGCATATTAGTCAAGGAACAAACAGATTACACAAATTAACTTTCAAATATGTTATTTAAAAATATCAAGAAGTTACATACTAAGCTGTATTCAACTAAAATAATTAATCAGCATACAATAAACGCTGTTTACTCAATCAAGTAGTGCGTACATTAAATCAAATTTCCATGAATTGAAGCCGACGATCAATGATGAAAAACTTGTCGTCCCACCTCGACGTCGGCAATTGTTTGGACGTCCATTTACAATTTGCATGCATTATTCGCGGCCATCATCGTCCCGGCCTCCCCCAGGAGTTGTGCAGTTGCCGCCGCCAGTTATTGCTTTTCCGGGAATTCCTTAATTGCGGCGACCGCGCGCGCTCCATCGCCCAACAGTCACGATATTGGCGGTGCAGAAAGGTGATTGTCATATTTGACACCTGTATAAAAACCTGGTGTGTGGAGGTGTGTTCTGACATAAATAAAATAAAAGTGGATTGGCATATCCACAGTCGTATTAAAATAAGAGTTTGTTGGAAAAAAAATGCCTCTACCGATGAACTCAAAATATTTGAAATTTTAGGAATATTTGTGATGTCCCTGCAGAACGTCATGATTTTCAAACAATTATTATTGTGTGTAGTATAAAAAGACACTGTTTTGATTATTGCATTTCCGCCAAGTGTATTGTCTGACAGTGGTGTGAACTAGAAAAAGCCCCGATAGTCGGGAATCTATATTTGATTTACTATGGGTGACGTCACATCGCCGAGATACATAATATAATATAATAATAATAATAATAATAATAATAAGGTCTTTATTGTTTTTATCAATATGTACAAAGTATTACAATAAAAATAAATTTTAAAAATCTAATTACAACAAATACTCCCCAAAGTAAGCATAGCTTGTGTTTTGGGGAGGATTCCAACTTATCTTAACTTAAAATTAATCACTTAATAGATAAAAATCATAAAAAACAAAAATAATATATACACCATTTAGTCATTTACTCAGCAAAAACAGAAAGACAAAAAATAAAATAAAATAACATAAAGAGGTAACATGTTTAAATAGAAAATACAGAAATAGGAATTATACATATATACACACATGTAGATATATGAAAAAAATAACAAAAATAATAATGATAAGAATAATATACAAAAAACCAATCAAATATAAACACTCAACTATTTACACCTCTTTCAAATATTTGCTGATCATGTACTTAATGGCCCTAGGATCTGCGTGCTTATCATGCTTATACCTGGAAAAAAGTGCATTGTACCACCTTACACCCAAATAATCGTAGTGATGTTGGCCGGTTGCTGTATTCTTTCTAGGAACTTTGATTAGAAGCATGTAGATAAACTTTAATAGAAGCAAAATCGTACAGTAACTGGTGCAAAAGCAAAGAATAAGATATATTATGGGTAAATGCATTTTAATATCAAATGAGGTCAGAAAAAACAACCATCTCTCGCGAAATAGAACGCAAACTAGATAAAAACAAAAAAAACTCTCACAGCTCATCAGACAACAAAAGTGAACTAAATACTTGTGTGGTATAATCAGATATCTTTGGGAAGTATTCACCGCTCGCTTTCAGCAAACGTTCCTTTGGGAGACTTTTACGAGCGGGAAGAAAGAGAGGAATATAATAAAAAAACCCGGCGGTCGGCTTTCTGAGCTGGAAGTCCGAGAGGAGTCTACGCCAACCTGGCGTAGCTAGAGGACGGGAAGTAAAAGGCGTCCGTCATAAAGAGCGGAACTAAAGATATCTAGTGCGCCACGCAAACCGTGCAATCCGTGGCGTGCATCTTGCGTGACAGAAAAAAAACGTGAAGAGAAAAATATATGCTCTTCCTGGGTACGCCTATGCGAACCCTTTTAAGAGATCTTACAATATTCTCGACGTTTCGTTAGCGACGTAGCTAACGTCTTCAGGAGACACCCGCTCTGAGGATGAACTGTTTTTTTATGTAACACTTCACAAATCACGGCATACTTTTGAGCGGAGGTAGTAATTATGACTAGGTTTGTTTGTTCCAACCTAAACCTAAAAAAATTGAGCTTTGTTTTACGCCAACGCATCTACGATGAACTAGCAGAGAGTAAATTATGTTTTAAATTTTCACTTTCAAGGTTAGCGTTGGATGATAAATTCTTTCGAAAATCTTTTGGGTTAGACCATGTTCCGTTCGCAGCTTTTAATCTGCTGACGTCGCGTTTAGTAAACAAGCGGGGAGCATTCTCAAGGCTGATTAATTATCCAAACGACGCGGTGGCTTTCGTTTTCCAAAGATTTTTTCATGAAAGAAATCTAAATGAAAAATACTTATTTTTATGAACAATGAAATCAAAGCACATGGATTGAGAGACGTTTGCATGATGGTGAATGATGTTCAGGTGTACCACAAGGATAGAGTGGCAGGAGTGAATAGATGTGGCAACAATAACGGCGGCTGCTCACACTTGTGCTTCCTTAAACCTTATAAAATACTCAAATTGAAATGCAAAAATGTCACGTTTGGTTGATTGTATATGGCGAGAACTAAAGAGGGGTGGGGATTTTAATGTGGAGGGGGAAGTTTTATACGAGTTGCGGTAAATACTAAGTTATGTGAGTAAAAGTTTTGTGACGTCACTTGTGCAAACGGTACGCCATATATTCTTTGGCTTGTTTGACAACTTTGTATCTTTTAAGATTTGCTTTATACTGAATCGTCTATAGTTTGAATAGAAGTCGGTGATGTTGACCATTAAACTGCAAGTATACTATGCCAAAAAAAACTTCATAGATTCATATTTAATGCACGTCTACAAGACACGTGTACGTTCGGGCTTACATATGATATAAGTGTACTTATAAAGTAATAACCCATAACTCAAATGAACATAAAAGTAGCAAATCGTCGTTGTTCTGGCAATAGGTCGTATGTCAAGGGTTTTCGATTTCCTTTTTGTGATGCCATTTGATGGGAAAAAAGTCATTTTATGTAGCTACAATACCTCCCATGTCACACATTATCATCAGTACAGTATGGTTTATGACATGGGAGTTATTCTAATTGTATAAAATGTTTCTTTCCCTATAAAATGGTATCATAAAGGGAAAGTCGAAATTTTTTGACATATGACCTATTGCCAGAACAACGACGAAATGCAGTTTTAAGAAAACAATTATCAATGTCATAATTGTTTTAGGCTTTCACGGCCTGTTGCAGCTGATGCTAAATATTCAACCCCCTGAAAGTCTTGACCGTGGTATGTAGCAGCTTACGTTTCGTTACAAATCTGTGGGAAACTTCTTCAGAACTTTCTTGCTGAGTGAATGACTTAGCATCGCTGACGTTTTTTTTATATTTCTTAATAATATAAAGGGTCCATTGCTTGGTTTTAAGTTTCTACTGGATTTATAAAGAGCGGTAATTCTTCTGTATTTAATGGACGGTCTCTTTTTTCTTTTAAACCAATAAGAAAAAAGTCTCTGGATCAATTAAAATCTTTCTTTCAGCTATTCAATACTTATCTCGCAAAATCTTGAATAAACTTGAAATGATTATCGTGATAGGAAACCAAAAATGTAATATGAAAATTCTTTACTGCACACAATGACCAGGTGAAACAGATTGCGGGTCTTTTCGTTGCGTGAGCTTTATAAAAACGAAGGTGGGAAATCTCGAAATGTAGCATAGTATAAGGAAAACAATTAATTAAACATAAACACACGGAGTTTGCTATGGGAATTCTAATAGTATTAATATCTTAAAAAAATAACAATTTTACTGAATGAAAAAAAAAACGATGTTTCAGACAAACAATGTAGGTTTTTTTTAATTTCAAACTCAATTTAGATTGAGGCAGGTACGACGGAAAGTGGATTAATAAGCAATAAGGTTAAAATTTAATAAAGATACGGGCATAAAGGAAAAACAAACAGCCCGTTGGCGGAAATTTTAACGAAATCTGGGGATTTTTTTGCGCGTGCCAACCCAACGGAAAATTTACATGCTTTTAGGGGAATTTAAAACATTGAGATTTGATGAAAAAAAAAGAATTCCATTATTATTTTCATAATGGTTGCTCAGTTCCACACATCAGCGTTCGCCCTCTGGTAGATGGTTTTAGAAATATATTTTCTGTATATTTAAGTTCAAAATTGTTTTGTGGTATCAAAAATTATATTTCAACATTTCGTCTCCCCAGTGATATTTTGGCTTATCTACCAGTTGATTCAAAGATGACCTTTGAATGAAATTGTCTTATTCTATAATTGTCTCATTTCACACAATCTGAGCTTAGAAAAGAACGTAATATACGATAGTGTGAGAGTTTTTAATTATTCTAGTTTTCATAAGACACATTGGTCTAGTACACACACAAACATTGCTCATGTGAAATAACCTCTGATGGGCATAAGACAACCAATCACTAAAGGGATGCTATTTTTAAGGAGATTGTATATTAGAATTGTTTCAAGTTTATAAGAAATCTGTACTTACTTTTATAGTCGAAGTTGGACAGACAATATTAATATTTAAGGTTCATATTAAATCTTTTGAAAGATATGTCTATTGAAATGGTATTTTTACACAAGCAGACACGCGTGAGATTGCGCTTACAAATATTGTTTGGGTACTAATAAATTAAAATCCAAATCTCAAATGAATATTATAAGCTCTGAAATTTTTACCGACCTTCCCTGAAACAGGGAATTCACCTCAATGCTTATACATAAACGCAGTGACATAGTAATATACAGGCTAGAAAACTTCACAATTGTATTTATTTTAGAAAAAAAAATAATGTAGACGGGTTATCAGCCATTGAAAACACACGACGGATCAAGTATGTAAGAATGCGTGCGTATTGAAAAGAATGCAAATATCATAAAATAAAGGTATATTGGTTCCGACATTGATGTATGGAAGTGAGGCGTGGACAGTTAATGAATGTGAGCTGAGTAAAGTATGTACGGTTGAAATGGCTTATCTGAGAGCAATGGCTGGAAAAACACTGAATGATAGAGTACGTAATGATTGGGTGATGAACGAGTGTGGTATAAAAGAGAATATGAGAATGAAAGTACAAAAAAGTACGATGAGATGGTTCGGACATCTCGAAAGAATGGATGATGAACGACTAACGAAGAAAGTGTACAAAGGAAATGTCAGAGGAAAGCGCGGAAGGGGAAGGCCGAGGAAAGAATGGTTAGACCAAATAGGTGAGATTGCGAAAGAATGGAACCTGCAGAGTGAAAATAAGAGAAGAGTATGTATGAAAAAGGTGATGAATATTGAGGAAATGAAAGTGGTTTGTAAGGACAGAAAAAAGTGGAGGCGCATCTGCGGAGGTACCGGCCACCCCTAGTGGAACGGCGGCAGGATACAGTACAGTACTTCATCTACCACGCTTATACTTACCGATTCGTGATATTTTAGCTTCTTTTCATACATACCTACTGATCTCAAAGATTAAATTAAATTTATTTTCAACAATTCTGCAAAGGAGTGTAGCAGCAAAACCTATTCTCTGGATTTATTTCAAAGATGCAACATTATAATGATACCTTTACTTTGCTTTCAGCACTTATAAGTATAAAACTTTACATTCATACTCAACCACAGTCGTCACCAAATAAAACATGGAAACTAAAAAGCTCACGCTCTTTGAATCTTCAGTCAGTTTTGATCCAGCTCTATGGTTGCGGTGAAAGTAAAATTTTATTCGTCAAGTACTGATTTGATGCACTTTTTATCCTTCCCCTTGATTATTTATTTCAAAGGTTGAAAATATCCATTCACTTGCATTTCTTCTGAATGCAAAGCGCGGTTTCCTCGCCATGAAATGGATCGTGTTGTTGTACAGATATGTAGATATGTGGGTAAAAGAAGATAGATATAGATGTTTAATATGAATTTTTAATAAAACTCTAAAGAATGTTCACCCTCACATATCATGAGCACATAAGTTGTAATAAAAATCATATTATTAAGATAAAATAAAAATAAAATTTGGCGTTTTGGATTAGCTGACTAGGCGATGGTAATATGACTGACGTATGTTTGAAGTAAAATAGCAACGGCTTAAATTCTATTGTGTTCTCTGTCATAGATGTCATTCGCTAATACTTGTGAAAAAGTATTTCGTTGAAACAAGAAATTCAGATTTAATTTATTGATGATGACCTGTTTCGTGCCACGCAAAAACGAGTTGGCGAATTGCATTTATTTTATTACTTAATAAAAAATTATCTGCACGTATACCAAAATGGGTAGTTTCATATCACACATATTTTTTAAAAAGAAAGTTTGTGATAACGAATGGTGTTTTTAATGCAGGAATGTGTTTAATTATCTTTTATTTTTTTTCTAATCCCCTGACGATCCACTCTAGAATTAATGGTTCTTCCCATTGACATATGATATCTGTGGACTAAAAATTTATTTAATGAAAATAGACATTACACTGGTTCAACCTACTCACGAAAATGCCCTTATTAAGAAAGAGAACAAAGAACTTCACAGCCGCATTTTCATGTGTACCAAAAAACTCGGGCGAATGTAAAAATGTGTCTAGAAGGTGGCAGCATTACCGCGTGCGTACTATGTCCGGGCCGAAATAGATGCATAAGTCCGGTACAAATTTTGTGATCGATAAAATTGAAGAATTTTAAAGGCAAAAGGAATCATTTTAAGACATTATGGCATCAAAATGTAGGAACCAAGAAAACATAATATTTGTGTTTTGCAAACGCTACACAACTGTAGCGTTTGACAGGACTGAGACAAATGTGGTTAATAGTATGCATCAATGCAGTAAGCTAGTTTATGCTCTTCTATGTTATTAATCAATTGTTCTTTCCATCTTCTTGATTGTTGGATGCTTTGTCCAGCTTCCTACTAAACCACGACTTCCGGTCCAGTACCCCCAATTCATCATGCTCTAAGTCGCAAGATGTCTGAGGTACAATATTCCAGTGTTGATATTTTGATTATTCGGGACCCTCAATAAATCTGTGGTCCCTTATAAATAATGTGGTCACCTCCCCGAAGTCTGAGGTCAGTGGCTTACGCTGACCCTCGTCTGTCTTTTGCTCACTGACCTAATTTCTGCTCCTACCTTTACCACTTCTCTGCCGCCGATAAAAAACACACTCTACCTGCCATTTGGTTGTTTTAGGAAACCTTCTTCTCATCCTGTTTTAATCCTAAGATGGGTTTGCGGTAATGTTTATCGATAATTTTCATCATTTTTCTCTTTCAAAGGCAATACTAAAAATTGGGTTCCTCGCGGGAAGAAAAGTATAATATATCAAATAGGTGTATGTTCATTTGAGATTTGGGTTTTTATGTTGTAAGTCCAAATGCGACATGTATAAGTGCAAAATTACACGTGTCTGCTTGTGAAAATGCATATAATGTGAATCCCCAATGTTACATATCTTTGCAACTTAGATTAGATTAGACAAGATTAGGTTCATGGGATGCCACTTGAGTCCCTAATGTGGTAGTTTCCCGTTCTTTTTCTTCATAGTAAATATTTTCATATTTGTGAATATTAAGAGGTTCATGGCTTTTAAGACATATAGCCAAATATGTGTTGTTTGTGTTGATAAATACTTTAAAGAATAACATAAACACACACCTTAAAACGCCCCATAATATGTAAAAAGCATATTGTGTTAAGTGTTACTTAAAACACTAAAAAAATAAAAATATGTTCAGCTGAACTTTTTTAAATAGAATAAATTGTTTTCAATCGATGCAGACAAATATGAGTGCAATTTTTTGAAGAATTACGGTTAATTAAATAATTTAAGTCATGAAGAATTTGAATTTAGAAAGACGGGATGCTATCTCGTTCTTGCACGATTCTATTACAAGAATTATCTTGTCCCTAGAGATCCAGGTATTATTTTCAACGAGATATCTTGTCTTTGGTAGTCATCGGGATAAATACACTCACCCTCTGTACCACCCCAACCTTAGGATGAAACAACTTGCCAACCGTAAAAATCAACCCCAATTTAAATTGCCATCCTCAAGATGCAGCATCATTTTCTGCTTTTTTTTTATCTCTATCTCCCGTAAGGCCTTCTTTTTCATCATCGACCTGGTACTAATAAGGAGAATTTAAAAAAAATATGATGCATCTTTTTTTTCTCAATCTCCCCTTCGTTCTCATCATCTACCTGCCACTGTTATACACAATTAAAAAATAATATAATGCTGGAGTAAAATGAACGGATGTGTTAGTCATGTAGCAGCTTATAGATCGACGAACAATTTTGGGATAAGGATGTATCCTTCATTTATTTAAAAAAAAAAGATTTGTGAAGAGAAATGCAATTCACCAAACTATTTTGCCAGACCAGTTGTCTTCATGCGGAAGAAGAAACTTGTGTGTATGCAATGGCATCTGTTAAACCAGGGTCGAAGTGTTATGGTCAAAGGGCTAAGCGTGATTTGAACCAACGTTATTCTGTTCCAAATACGCTAGTCAAGAATAGCGACTTGACTCGCTCAGCCATAACACCATTATTTTACTCACATTGCACATAAATACACTTTTAGATATCATGGATAATAAATGAAAAAAATGTTTTAAAAAACAACAAAATGGCAGCATTACATATTATAATTAGAAACTGTTGTAGTTCAATAAAACACAGAACAGTACAGACCTAACAGGTGTTTTATAATTGATAAATTTACATTTATTGCGTGTCGTTTTGACAAGGAAAAACTGATTCTTAATGACACATTAACATATGTAAACTAAGGGCATTGTAAGGGTCTAAGGTGTGCTCCTAAGGGCCTAAGATATCTTCAGCTAGGCCAAACAAAGATCCGACATTTTAAATAAATTTAAAACATTTCGTCATTGACCTCTAAGCATTAACACCAACCATAATGTGGCGCATTTTTATCTCCTAGTTAGGGTAACACTTTTCTTCTACCTGCTGTCTACTTCACCCGTAGATCGCCGAAGACAGTACAGAATATAATTGTTTTTATGAGATCGTATCTATCTACAGTGCCCATTAGAGGAGTAGCTGCTCCATAAAGGATTGATACAAAGTGATGCGACCTGAAAGAGCTGGAGAGCAGAGCCGCATCGGGAGAAACATAAGGCATTAATGTAGCTGGAGGTAATGACCAGCGGGCGCGCGCGTGACTGGGCCGGCCCTTTCATGTGCTGCCAAAGCAAAATGTAGGGTTACAACAAAAATAAAGGAATCTTAAATTGCAATAATAGTTGTACCTTAAATCAAAATATACTCGTAGCTTAAGAAATTATGATGATGTTTTACTTTTTTAGATGGGTACTGTAGGGTTTTTCTAAGGGCAAGGTCTACAAGACGGCAGTAAGGCCCGCCATGATATATGGAGCAGAATGCTGGACTTGCAAAAACGTCCATGAACGACAAGTCCATGCTGCCGAGATGAGAATGCTGAGGTGGGCTGGAGGCGTCACTAGGCTAGACCACATAAGGAACGAATACGTGAGGGGTAGCTTTAAGGTTGCCCCAATAACAGACAGAATTAGAGAATCCCAATTCCGGTGGTTCGGCCATGTGATGCGAAGAGATAATGAAAATATTTTCCAAAAAGCCCTCAGCATTTCCACAGGACCAAGAGGCAGAGGCCGCCCAATGGCAACATGGCGGGCCAATATTGAAAAAGAAATGCAAAAGAGAAACCTGACAGAGGAGATGAGCCAGGATAGAAAAGTTTGGCGTCTTCGAACAAGGAGGGCCGACTCCAAATGATGGGATAAGACAAAGGGAAAGAAGAGTACTGTAGGGTATAACTTCTAAGACTAACATTTTATTAATGAATTTTCAGCAGAAAAGTATTGGCACCAAATATTTGAAAATGTCAATGTACGGTTATTCTTGAATGGTGAACTTTCTTGATTGTTTGCTTTTTGGAACAAAACAGTACGTTGCTCACTACGCAAAAGTATTGTTACTATTTTTTCGATAACAAAATGATTAGTAAAGTTGATGTTTCGCTTGAAATTTCTGTCTTTCGGTGGAACAGTTTTAACTCAGTTATTATAAAAAACCTCATAATTATTTCTTTAATAATTAATAATATCAAAATTGCGAACAAAAATGCTAACATTAAAAAAGAGTCGTTCAAAACTTATGTTTCACAGGCAGATCCGATTATTTGAAAATGTTTTAAAAGTTGTAACGCGAAAGGAGGAAAGTATCTTTAACCAATTTAGGATCGTAGCCTCGGTAAATTTATATTAAATATCTAGCTGGTCTTCAAATACTTTTAAATAAGTTACTGAAATTGAGAATTTTTATTTCAGCGTTGGCACAGCCCTGATCATCCCGGTAGTGGATTTCGATCCTTCAGTCGATGATTTATTGAGTGTCCCAGGGCGGCACATGCCGGTAATGCACGCACACACACACACACAAACCGGTATTTGGACAAATGAATGAGCGTACAGTTCAAAGTAAAACGTGCGTTGTATAATACTATGTAATAGATCACGAATACCGTTTTTTTTTATATACAAATGCATTGTATGTAAACTATTGAAAAAAACCCAGAAGGGATTTCTACATGACTTTGAAATCGAAAGCAATTTTCATTGAAGGTTCTGTTAGTTTGTAGGATTATAAATAATTTCAATGAAACACATTTTATTGAACAATACTGATTAAATATCGAAAACAGCAATGATAGATTTTTGAGCTTTAAATTATGAAAAAAGCCGTCAGTGATGTCAATTCATCAATGTATATTTTTTAAACAGCTTCCAAATCTAAAGGTAACTATATTACTTCTAATCTAATCTAATCTAATCTAAGCTGCAAAGATATATATCATTCAAGATCTAAATTAAATGCATTCCCACAAGCAGATATGTATAATTTCGCGCTAACACATGCCGCATGTGGACCTACAATATAAAAACCCAATCTCAAATGAACATAAGCCTTGCAACTCTTGCCGTCCTTCCCTGAAACAGGGGTGACATTGGCAAAGTGAACCATTTTTTATATTATGGGTGGTCAGCCGCATAACAACCTATAAGTCAAGGAACATACATGACAAATTACATTTTTTAAATCAATAAGTAACAATATATACATGGACATAAAAAAAAAACTAAATCATTAAACCAATTTCACTTTAACAAACCCTAGCCGCCAACATCACAGATCAACCGCCATTTCTTTCTATCCTCGCATACTTCTTTCATTTCCTCCAGAGTCATAACCTTCTTCATACAAGCTCTTCTTTTATTATGACTCTGGATATTCCATTCATTCGCAATTTCGGATATTTGGTCCATCCATACCTTTCTCGGTCTTCCTCTACCACGACATCCATCTATTCTACCAACATATACTTTCTTCGTCAGTCTTTCCTCATTCATTCTCTCCATATGCCTAAACCATCTTAACAAACTTCTTTTAATCTTCACTTTCACACTTTCTTTTGCACCACATTCTTTTCTTACAAAATCATTCCTCACCCTGTCACTCCGTTTTTTCCCAATCATACTTCTTAGAAAGTCCATTTCAACAGTATGGACTTTACTAATTTCACTTTCATTCACCGTCCAGGCCTCGCTTCCATACATCAAGGTGGGTAAAAGTATGCCACTGCGTACCGCCAATCGAGTATTTTTAGATATGTTTTGATTTTTGGCGATACAAGCTGTGGCACCCAGTACACACCTGCCCTTCATTACTCTTCTTTCAAGTTCACCTGTCATTTTTCCATCTTTATCAAACTTACTTCCCAAGTATACAAACTCATTTACCACATCAACATTCATTCCGTTTATTCTAAATTCGTAGTTCGTATTTTCTTCATTTCTTTCAAAAATCAAAACTTTCGTCTTACTTGTATTCAATTTCAGATAATTACCTAGCAGAGCTTCGTTCAATCTAGAGAGCATCGTTTGCAATTCTACTGCTGAGTCCGATACAAGAACAGCATCATCCGCATACAGTAGAACACTCACTTTGCTCTCTCCTATCATTAATCCACAATCATCAAGTCTAGCATCTCGAACACACTTGTCCATGACTATGTTAAATAGCCATGGGCTCATCACGCATCCTGAACACGCACTTTGAATCAAAAAATACAATTCCAATCTTTGACAAGGTTAAAAAAAATCAACAACTCTTGAGAACTAAAGAGTATTCTGGCGTTGTTTAGCTTTAAAAGGCAGACATCTTTACGGGAAAGTGCTAAATCCTCACTGCCACTTTTCTGACAGACATAAAGCCAAAACGTCAGCGGTAATAGAAAAGTTACATAAAATAGATGTAAGTTACTAAAATATTTAGTCTCCAACTTTTGTTGTAAGCTTCGTACTGGTAAATAAAGGTTCTCAGATATAAAAAAGGACAATAACAATGTTCGGGTTGCAAGTACTCCATAGAGGTAAAAAGAAATCAGGAAAAAATAAAGTATTTTTTTATTTTATATCTACTCTGACCTAGCTTTGTCTCTTCAATCAAAATTAAAGATTTTGCTTTGCGCTTTAAAAAATAACCCTCTGTGTTGTCAGATCTTGTTATCTTCACGTACCTACTAATCAACAATATGAAAATATAAAATTATTTTTTTAAATCATTAAGCCAATGTTGTTCAGCGTACCTACCACAGAGAGCTGATGTCGGAACAATGTTTAAAATAAGGAAGGCTCGGAGAAGATTTGAGAGACAAATTACGAAAAAAAGTAAAGTTAGAATTGTGGGCCGTCCACTCCTCCATGTCGTTTTTTTTTTTAAAGAAATCCTGTGCGGGAGACTCCCTAGATTCTAGAGTTTCTAGGGATCTATGAAATTTGTTGTAGTGCCGTAGAGGTGGTTACAAGCTTGGCCGTCGCTACAAAGCACCAACACTCAAGCAAGATCCAGTTGCTGTAAGGCTGGATGGACCTGTAGTGACCGGTGTTTGGTAAAGATTTTTATGATTCTTTCAACACAACGAAGAGCAAATTTGGAAATATAATTGGTATATTTTTTGTGCTCCGCCGGGATCCAAATTCCCAACCTTCCATTTACGAGTCCGAAGTGCCAGTGAACTACAGACCGGTCCAAGAAATGCCAACGACACGCGGTGTACCTAAGCGGTCCCCCATCCAAGTACTATCCGCGCCCAATGTTGCTTAACTGCCGTGATCTGATGAGAACCGGTGCTTTCAACATGGTATCGTCGTTGACACTGTTTGCACACTGCATCAATTTTATTGCGTCATCCGATTTACTAAATGTTTTTTCACATTTCTTTCGTCTATTCACGATTTGCAGACTAATTTATTTACTTCTTTGTTAAGTCAGAACTAGCAATACCAAAGCAAATGTAACAGATACGTCTTGTTAGCGTTGAACTTTAGTATATCAATTACACGAACGCTCAAAATTCAGAATTCGCAAATGTCGACTCGTCACAAAAGTTGGTCTGCTTCAGATCTTATACAATATGTATGCAGGAGCGACTTACGAGTAAACCTCAGTTGATTGTGGCTAGAAGTTACTGTTTATCAATTACTTGTACCAGTTCAAATACGCCTGAATGTATAATTGCGGAAAGCCTTGAATACCCAAAGGCGATGGTCGGTAGGTTGAACTAGATGTAAAAACATTGAAAGTTAGAGGACTAAAAACTATGTTATTGAAGCGCTATAAAAGATTTTTACTAGTTTATTTAACAAAAAAGGTAACAATAAAGATAGTTGATTTTTCAATACTTTAAAAACAATACTCCTACCGTATCAAAATCTAAAGAATGATCACCAAAAATTACAACTCATGAGTTTTCGTTTTGGTCATGGAAAGTTAAAAAATCGGATTGAAGGGATGTTTAAAATTCTAAAGTAGAAAGTTGTTATATTCCAACTGTTGATAAAAAAGAAAACAAGAAACAAAGAACCTACAAAATATAGCTTGAGGTTAGATATTGTTACGATTTTAGGGTTCCAAAAGTCTTTCAATTAAAAATACTGGTCTTCTTATACAGTTGTTTATTTTACACTTTTAATACTTTATTTTCACAAAGATAGTCTCGATTATTCCATTACACTTGGTTTCTGTTCACTGATCAAGTTGGTTCAATGTAGTTGTAAAGCTCGTAGGATACTGGCTCTGCAAGCAACTTGCACCCTTTTTATACTCTTCAAAACAGTACAATCTAGATCTATATTCGCTAGACAGTTTCAGAAAGGCGTAGTAATCATTATTTCTCTATGCTTCAAGTGTTTTATTCAATGATTCCTACCCACACATATTTATGAGGATTCTTATTGCATAGTTATAGCTAATACCTATTCTAATATTTACATAACAATATTTATGTATTTTACTAAGTAAACTAAAACATTTTTAAAACGAGACGCAACTTTTCATTTTATATTAAAATCAATCACCACAAAATAAACACATCTTCAAAACAAACAACTGAAAACTTAAAGCGCAACATTGTTTTGTTGTTGTCGCGACGAGAGATGAAAAATTTAAATGCATCATTTTGAAAAATGATGACTTCGTCGTATGTCCCGACACCTGAGGCGGTTTCTTCACGCTGAAGGAAAAATGCGTCTCGTAAAACGTAATGAAAACGCTTCAAAAGGCTAGGAGGGAGGGGAGGGGAGGGGGCTGAGAGAAATACGTTTCGATAAAATTTAACTAGATTAAAAGATGAAAAGGAGAACTTTGTTCTCTTTGAATTTCTGCTTGAAATATATATTTTTTACCGGCCCATTGTACAGAGAGAGAGAGAGTGAAAGAAAGTCGGAGGGAGAGAGAGAATAGACTTTATTGAATAAAGGACGCAATGTTATCTTTACATTATTCGATTATTACTTTTAACAAGACTTGAACCCGAAGAATATTATGTTTCTATTAAAATGTAATAATACGTAGAAGACGAAAATATGGGAATAAATTATGAAGCCGAAGGGATTTACTTTGCAAGTAAATTTAATATTCTTTTTCCACACGAAAAACTTTTAAGATTAGGTCGGTCTTCAGGTTGTTAAAAAAATAAGAGCAAATTTAATGTACCCACAAATGTGTCCACAAATGTTCAAAGATATCAAACATGTATTTGCAATCGTAGACCAGTTATTTAAGCAACGGACATGTAATCGGAAGGTGAAAGGTTATATTCCCAGTTAAGGTAAAAAAAATACAGCTTTGATAAAAAACCTTCGAGGTGTCAATTCTTTGTGAATCGGCACTATCCCCCTCATCCTTTCATCATGAATCAAGCAGGTCACGCGGCAGTCTCTCTTTGCTTAGATTTCAGGCTTTATTTATTTATTGATCCACAGTGACAAAGAGGCACGTGAATAGACTGTCAGAGCATCAGTGTGTGCCGCTAAAAGTGCGGGTTCGATTCCGCGTGCCTAGGTGCATTTCAATGCTCTGTGGGGAGGAACACCAGGTCACATAATGGTGACATGTGTACCTGTGTAAATGGACGGGCATAATAATTGATACACTTTTATTTCACCTATAGTGTTTTTGTTCGAGGATAATAATGACTTCTAGATGTAGCTCTATTAAAACATTACATAAACTCTCCTTGATCTTGCAAATAGAAAAATGCATGAATGATACAACGACCGGTCCGTAGTCTGTGGTTAGTGCTTCCGAGTCGTAAATGGAGGGTCATGAGTTGAATCCCCGCGAAGCACAACAAAAATGTACCATTCATGTTTTCAAATATGCTCTTCGCTGGGTTGAAAGATTAATATACCTTTACTAAAGACCGGTCACCAAAGGTCCATACAGCCTTAGGTACAGGAACTGCTTGCTTGAGAATTGGCGCTATCTATAACCGACGAATAAGCTCGTAGAGCGCTGTTGAGGTGTGATTCACACAAAAACAGCGCTCACCAAATAAATCATCCGAATTTATTATTAAACAGCATCCCTTAATAGTGATCTAGTTTAAATACATTTATTTGATTTACGTGATCTTAAGAAGTTTAGATATATATATCATAATATATATTTTGAGTACTGTTGACTAGTAGGTAATAGGTACTTATTCTAAAAAAAAAGTTTTTTTTATTTAATTTTTTTTTTAAATTTGTTTTGAAAATAATGTTTAAATTGAGTTATTCTTCGATTTTTTTAGTCAACAATCCTTTTTTTTAGTTTTTTTTGCACACATGCGGGTTTTATAGGCAGGTTTAGTTTTAAATAGCATTTTATTATATTTGTCAGGGTAAATAATGATGAATTGAAACTGTATGTGTGTGTGTGTGTTTTTTTTTTTTTAAATAAAAGCATTTTATTGTTGAAAGAAATGAATAAAAGCATATTTTAAGGAATCCTTAAATTTTTAAACTCATTACACTTTGCACAGGTGTACCTGGCTTTTAATTTGCATATTGATAAGCTGGTGTTTTCCATTAGCTGTGTAAATGAGTCCGCATCTCAAGGTGAGGACTAAGAGACCGTGAATGGATTTAAGCAACCTTATCTGAAGGATATTTATGTGTTACAGAGAAGTCAAGTGTCAGTTAGGCAGGATTTATTATCCCTCCACAACAGTGACGCGTAAACTTTTTAGCGTTAACTTTGCGAAAAAAATGGTGAATTGGGTTTGCCACAAAGTGTGTATATTATATACACACAATATATGTGTATATTGCAATGTATCAATTTTTCATATCCAAAAAGTGTATTTTTTTAAATGCATTAACATTTCAGGTTGGCTATTAGATTCAAATTATTGAAATTAGTAATTAATTAAATAATACACTGTTTTAATTCACTAAATTTTATTTTAAAAAAGTCAAACGTTTTCGCCTAAAAAGGCATCATCAGGACAATGACAATTACAAATCAAATTTAATTTTGATGGTGGTGATAAATCTATAAGGATATAGTTGATAGAGTTACAAATTCAGTTTCGCCTGATTTTTAGGACACGATTTTGCGCCGTGGCCCACAGTTTGCCCGCCACTGCTTTAAAGTCTAAAGGACGTGAACAGTGCATGCCGTTCTACAGTTTGGACTATCTCTAAAGCATTGTGGAGCAGATTCTGGAATACTTTTATTTTTGCAAGTACTGAATATATAAAAGCCACCTTCATAACTATCTATAAGGTATTCTATAATGCCACGTAACCTGCTTGAGTAACTGAGATAATATTGGGGTTTTTTTTAATTAAGACTCCTAATCGGGCAGGGAACGACAGTAAAATAACATAAAAAGTTATTTGCTATGTACCTACTAAATATTGAATTGGAGTAATTTATATACTTGGCGCTTTGTTTGTATGGCTCACTTTAAAGCCCTAGAAAAGCTTGTTCGTCGTTTGAAAGCGTCAAATCAAGCAAGACTGAATTGCTTAAAAGTTAGATAATACGTCATTAATTACAAATAATTCGAAATTCATACATTGATTTCCGAGAATGTGACAGTATTGTGGCGTTGACACGGGTCGAGTTCTAATGCATTAACAGGTGGGCGTATGCGTGAGCCGACATGTTTTAGTAAATTAAAAACTTGATAAGAGTAGATAAATATAAGGACAAAGCACTTAAAAAATATTTTACTGGTTCTTCTCTATGGAATCACTTAAATATTAGGAAATTTTTTTTGGTGAGCGCTGTTTTTGTGTGCCTCACTTCTCAAAAGAGTTCTAAGAGCTTGTTTATCGCTAAAAAAAACACCGATTACACAAAAAAATAACAAACTAAAAAAATATTCTTAAAAATGGAAATGTACCTCAAACCTCTCTCATGAATAAAGTCATATCACATTATAAAAGATAGACAGAAAAAAATATGTTATATTATATTGATCCTTTTTGAATAGAAGTATATGACTGGAAGTTTTCAAATATATGGTTATAATATGTTAACCAAGCTTTTAAGTATATGTAATCTAGAGTTAAACTCAAAATCAAAAGCGGGATTTTTCTTTTTGAATAAAACTGTTAAAGTATGCGAACGAAGATAGCAAACGTGGCTCATGAAAAAAACATGACAACTAAATTTTTTGGTGTTTTTAAATTACTGTGATTGCGTCGAGATGTTTGTTTCTCTTGTTTCTGAAGGTGAAAATGGTGTTTATGGTGTTTGTGAACCGCAATAAACAAAGCGTGGCCACAAAAGTCTTATCGCGTGGTGAAAAAATGTGTACGACGCTCATAAATTTAAAAGGATTTTCAAAGATATCTCATTTCAGTGGCGGGATATCCCGCAATCAGTTGTGGAAAAGGGGATAAAAGTTCTGTGAAAGGAAAACTGTTGCGATGAGAAAAGATATCGGCGATGCTTGTAAGAAAAGAATAAATACCACGCGCACAAATGTAAAAAGATTTTAAATGTTTTCAGTGACAGGATATCTCATCTCAGTGGCGTAATATCTCATTTTATTAAAGAGATATTTAATTTCAAAGTCAGTGTATCTTTTTTCGGTGGTAGAATAATATTTTATTTAAGTGAAAAAACATCTTAAAACAATATGGTAGTATGTTTTATTTTATTATATTATCTAGATTTTCAGCAGTAACTTCGTGAAAGTAACTTCCCGAAACTGGTCGTGTCCAAAAATAAACTCATGTGAATTAAAACAAAGCAATTTTTATTTTATTGTATGTTTTATTTTAGTTGTTCGATATCTCTCCTTAAAGACAAAGTACCTTACTTTAGTGACAAGATTATTTATTTCAGTAATATTAGAGTATCTCGTTGAAGTGGCGGACATGTCTTATTTCGGTGGTGCCATATCTCATTTTCAGTGTTAAGATATCTTATTTAACAGGGTGAGATATCTCATTTAATTGGTGAGATAACAGATTTCAGCGGTGATATATCTCATATCAGTGGTTAAATATTTCATTTCACTGTTGATATATCTAATTTTAGTGCTGAGGTATCTCATTTCAGTGGTGAGATATCTCATTACAGTTACGGTGTATCTACCAATCAGCGGCAGTGCAGGGAAAAAAGTTTTTTGAAAGGAAAAAAAACTGTTGAAATGATAAGTATATGGACGATGCTTGCTGTATAAATTTACCTTTTGTTTGATTTGAACATTATTAAAATTGTCTCGTATCATATTTTTTTTGCTTTAAAAAGATTATTTATTTTGTAATAAAAACTATCATACATTTAAATATAAATTTGATTTTCATTTATTCCATGACTTGCAGGTTGGTGTTAGGCTCACCACCATGCTGTAAAAATTGGTTCACTTTTGCTTATCTCATCCATGTTTCAAAGAAGGGTAAAAGAGGTTTTATATTGATTTGAGGCTTGAATTTTATTTTGTGAGAACACGTTTTGCTTGCGAGCATGCATTATATTTGAATCTCAAATCCCAAGACATTTGTATTTTTGACTTGGATTAAAGACGTAGAGATTGTCGAAACGTATGTACATATATTTTAAGGCAGAGGTCCCTTCAATCGCTCTATCAGCATTTGGGTCAAGGTTTCTTCCCCACTGTGCGACAGAAGGTTAAAAAAAGCACAGACCCAAAATAAAGTTAGAGTGTTTGAGGGAGCGCGGGAAACCCGGCTCCGTGACTTCTCACCAAATACATAGGAGAAGTGGCGTAGGCAAGAAAGGACGATGGAGGTATTGTTGAAAACATACTGATGAAAGAAGAAGGAATAAATAACATGGAATGAAAAGTGTGAACACAACAAGAAATGTGGCACTGAAAAATTGATTGAAGTGTGAACAAAAAAAAAAATGGTGGTTAACGCTACGGACTCGGAATCGGAAGGATGGTATCCAGTGGAATACAAATAATATTTACCATTACTTCCAAGCTTTTCCCTGGGTTAAAACATCTTCCTTTCATGCGCGTGCAAAGGGTATAGGAAAATACATTTCAGAATAAATATTTTCTCCCATTCCTTTGAAATAACTCATCTGAAATTGATTGAATATAGCTTCAAACGAACTTACATTTTGAATTTTAAATATCAATAGCAAACTTAAATGCGTTTATTAGCACATATTGCCTACCTATCAGGCGCATGTGCTTCCTTAAGAAAAGACCGGTCTCCCAAGGTCTATCTAGCCTTAAAGCCACTGGGTCTTGCTTGAGAATTGGCACTGTTTATACAACGACCAAGCTTTCAGAGGGTTTTTGAGTTATGATTCTCAGAAACATTTTTATGTGTAAAAATAATTGTGTTTGATAATATGTTCTTTAAATTTTCTTTCATTTTTGACAGATCTTAGATCTGTCTCTTCCAAACGTATCATTGCCAGAGTCACTTCTATACTGTTACATTTCTCTTCAACAAACTGGATTAATTTGGAAGTTGACATTTTTTTTTTTATATTTACCACATTTTCCTCACGTTCTTCCTCTATATCTTTCTCTCTCTACCCTAGTGCCAGCAGCGTTTTACACTTCACACAATAAGCCTTCATTAAAAGGAGATAAAGCGAGAGGGCGCTAGCTTTTCCTTCTCCCAGCCCCCGCCTCCTCTCCCCCTCTTCCCCCTGTAACCCCTTCACTCTTTGAGGAGTCGTGTTTCCTCCATGTTGCTTTTCTGTTATGCAGTTACCGGAAAAATGCAGAACCAAACTCATTAAATATGTTGTATCGTTTTCATCTTGAAAAGTACTCGTGCAATACATATCATTATACCTGTTAACGATTAAAAGTATATTGTACTTTAATATCTAAAGAAAATACTAGTTGGTGTATGTTTGTGTCAATTATTGCTTAGTTGGTATAAAATATTTTTACCCGTTTAATAGAGTTTCTGTGTTTTGTTTTTATTGATTACCTATTATCTATCTACCCATTAGGCATGAGGGTATTATTTCCTCGCCCAAAACCATCAAACAACCCATGGCATGTAAAATGATGGTGAGCTAGCCGGTAGTACCTATTTCGATGACGTATTGAGTATTGCGTAGGTGCCTGCCTCCTAACATAGTAAGTGTTCTCTTGTTTTTATGTTTTCAGCAGCGCCAACATTCACTCAACAACAAACATTCGCATGGAACATGGACATAGGCGAATATGGAAAAGGGAAAACTTCCACTTCTGTGATTGGTTTCAAATTGGCCTCGTTACATTTTGGACGGTGGCAAATGATCCATGGATTAAATGTGTCTGAACACTGAGATATCTATGCATATTTTTTTAATCAAATTGTCTTTTCACATCAACTACCTATTTGTGAGTGAAAATAAAAAAAAACGGAATACAACCATTCAAAATATCACTCGGTTATGTGACATGTATAGTTTACAGCACTGTGAACTCATACAGTTGACTGAAATGGTTTACCATTGCAGGACGGTGCACTTTAGTGTCTTGCCAAACTATTTATACAATAATATTATATTGAAATAATAGTGCGCCGTGCTCTCTTTAGACCGGCTAGGTGACGTCCCATGTAAATAAAAGTTAAAATAAATATTCACTACCTTCTTCAATAGGTTTTGTGTTATCCAATCCGTGCGGTTTTCTTCTTTGAGTTCGTGTCCTTGCAGCGCGGCCTGCGGTACATTCCCTCCCACAAAGCGAGCGGCGGAAAAGATCGCGACTCGAGATTTTTGCACAAGATAAATGCATATAATCCCTTTCAACAGGACGCCGGGCACTGTGCGCAACTGTATCAGGTTATACGATGAGAAGGCAGGCAAAGTGAACTGGGATGTTCAAAGATTATCTTGTGGGCAGAGCATAAAAAACGATCACTGCATAGAGGCAAAGAAACGTAACAAAGGATTAAAATGCATTTAATTTTGTACAAAGAGCGAAATTTTCAAACCATGCTTCGAGTTAAGTCGTTCTACTTTCTCAATAAAATTGAAATTTTTGTCTCTTTCAGGTCTCTTGTGTACCATAATGGAGTGGATAATCGAGAGAACAAACGTTTGAGGACGACCAAGCCGATAGTTTCTACAGAATATATTTACAGACAAATATATACGTGCTGCTCCTCCTAAGCTCAAAAAGATTGTCTTTGATATGGAAGAATGAAGAAAAAGATGCATGAACAATGCTGCAAACCAATCCTAGGGTTGAAACAGAAGAAGAACATGTATTGTTTTTGTGTGTGTTTTAAAATGAAAAACGATTTTATTCATGGGAGAAATTCTAGGTTCATTTCATTTTCCAGTATATTTTTCCAGTTTGTTATTCTTTTAAATTTGATAACAAAAAATTTCACTTTCACGTTTATTTTCCTACTCACTTATTCACAAATAAAATAAAACAGTTAACGAAAGCAAGTTCATTGAGTCAACTCCTTTTTTGTGTATTCTCGTAATTAATTTAATACAAAATACACCCCCCCTCTTTCCTCCTACCTTTGAGCTACACCCTCTCCCTCCCACTTTGTAAGACCCTCTTTCTTTCCTTGTTTCTGAGGGTAGAAAGTCGCACAAAGAAACTCTTGCAAATTTTAAAGTTGCTTCACTTGAAATGAACGGCCGAATCGTTAAGACAATTTCCAAAGAGCCTGGCTGTAGCATATGGTTGACAGCCTTAAAACACTGAGCAGGGGTGACTGTACGGACCCTTAGAGATAGAGCATGATTCTGCGAGGGGTGATTTTCAAAGAACGTGTTTTAGAAGAGTCTAAAAAGCTGATTCCTAGTTGAGAAAGGAGGAGTAGGGACTGCGCATTGATATCGCGAGTTATTTTCAGTTTTTAAAGATTTGTGTGTCCAATAATTTAACACGTTTCGCGACATTGCTGTACGATATAATTTGTTAAAGGTGATTTTTTATTTGCCTGGTAAAAAGTTATCTAAAACAGTAAAAAAAAAAATGTCTGAAAAAAAAAAGGTTAACCTATTTGCATTTTAGTATCAGTTTCCATCAATATTAACGTTTTTTCTGTAAAGTAGGTTAACTATCATTTTTGTAGAAAGTAAATATATTTATATTTTTTCATTTTGCAACTTCTCAGTCATTTCGCTTTGACGGGTTGGCGTTGACGTAGAGGATATTTTATTTTATTTTCATAGTTAAAAAGACATCATTGTTGAGGCAAGCTGAATATTTATTTTAAAAATGGATGGTGTTCCCTATTCCCAAAAATACAAAGAGTCTTTCTGCATCTGAATAAAGTAAAAAATTCGCGAATTCTTGGTGCAGCTGAAATCTCGCGAGGTTTTTACGCCCTAGGAAACTGTACCTACAGGGTGGCTCCTAGATTTATGCATTAAATGTGGAAGGGTGAAGGATAATGGGTGCATACTTCATTGGAAAAACCAAGAGCGGAATATTTCACTTGGTAAATTATGGCGCACTCATTTGGATTGACTCTGAAGTTTTACAGTTTTTTTTATGGATATTGCATCTTATAAAGAACGTTGAATTAAAAATGAGTTTTGCAGGATGCATGGAAAATATTACGTGAGTAATGGTTTTATGAATAAAATTACAACATGAAAAAAATACAAACATACAGTATTAAACCTATGGCCTAACAGACAAGTCAGTGGTAATTTGACCATCATAAGTATGTAATAGGTACAGCAGCACAGGTTCGAATCTCGTCAGACGTTTTTGATAATAGTTTTGACCCTGATGACTGTAAGAGTTTGAGGTTGTTTAAATCACTCTTGTCCCGAAAATTAAAATAATGTAATGTGTGAATATTGATCAGCGGACTTCATTTATTTTCATGGCATTTCATGACATTAATTATATCGTATTTTTTTTTACAAAAATGATCATTAAGTATTAGGGCATGCAATCATAATGATTGTTAAAATTCTCGTTTAAAAAATGACGCAAGAATGTGAGGTGAATGTTTAAATCTGTGGAATGTGTGATTTGTGGTTATTGCTGACTAAATGTAATTTTTCTTAACGCCCTCCACGTTTTTCTTGGCAGGCTTATTCTAAACAATCCGAAAATATAAAACATCAATTTCTCTTACTTTTTAAATGAAATACCTAGTACGTATTTACTGAATCTTATTTTCAATACTATTTTCCCATATTCCTTGACTAGTAGGTTTTTCCATAACTTATAGATTAGCATCATGTTAGGTTTAAGTCCTCAGTCGCCGTACAGATAGGATGTTCTCCTGAAGACGTCGGCTACGTCGCTGACGAAACGTAGAGAATAATGTAAGTTCTCACCGAACGGTTCGTTAAATATCCGAAAATTAATATAATTGTCAAAATAGCATCATGTTGACCCCCCATAATGTACAAACTTGGTTCACTTTTGCCAATGCCACTCCGATTTCAGGGTAAGGCGTCACGAGTTCCAAAGTGTATGTTCATTTTAGATTTGGTTCATTTTGTACTGGAAGTAGATGCATCATGTGTGTGCCTGCTTGAGGACATGCATTAAATATAAGTCTTAAAATGTCAATATATATTTGCAACTCAGACTTATTATTATGGATGCCCTGTTTCATTTACAAAAAATGTTCATATTTTTTGTGAAGTTTGATAAATCATCAATTTAAAAATTCAGTAATTTCAGAATACAAATTGCAATTTTCAATGTGGTTATTTATATATTTTTTTATCCATTGCTAGTGAAGTGAATATAGATTCATAAAAATGAAACACTTAAAAAAACTGTTGAAAATTCTGAGTGATTGTATGAAAAATTAAAGAGTAAAAGAATAAGCGTTTGCAAGGGGATTGGAAATCAAGAACTAAATAATTTGATGAGACATGTAGTTTTAATGACTAGATGAGTGCTAAGGAATAGAAATTAGTTCATACAAATAAATGTGAGAAACGGAAGAAATCGCGAAACAAAATGTTTACCTAACTTCAGTACAATAGTTAATTATACTCAAAATTCTTTTGAACAATACAAAAGGACAAATTAAAGTTTTGCTGGTTCAGTTGGTTACCTTAAAATCTGCTAAAACTGCAGGTAAGCTGTCAATAAGGTAAGATTAACAAGTATTATACACCCTCTCTAATAAAATCTACCGCTATATTTATTTTCATTTAATTTTCTTGCTTTTATCTATGTACACAAAATTGAGGGTTGTATACAAAAATACTCGAAATCAAAAGGTTATTTTGGTATCTAAATCACAGGTTCAAACCCGCGTTAGATTTGATTCACAGTCTGCAATAAGCTTGAAGTTAGGGGGTGTAATAAAGCCTACGATTTAACCCTGTCGGCACGTCGACATTTACACGTATTATATCACCCCCTAATGTATATAAATTCGCGAATAGCATTGCTTTAATGACCTAATAAAGAGATATTTGAATGCCCTAGCAAAATATATTTTACACCGTTATTTTAGGGTTTTATTTCCAACCTACCCCTTTTTTGCCTAATCTAATGTTGCAAGGATAAAAAAATAACCTCATTTTAACGAAAAAGTACACAAGCAAAATCGTGTAAGTAATCGCTTACAAACCATGCATGCGTACGTACAGAAAAAAAAAACAAAACCTTAAAATATGAGCTCTTCAAATCTTGCCGTTTTACCCTGAACCAGGGATGGCATTGGTAAAACTGAAAAAATATGTGAGTTGTATGCAAAACTAACCGACCATACCGGTCTGCAGTCCAGTGGTTAACGCGTCTGACTCGTGATTGAAAAGTAGAGGGTTAGATTTTTGGTGGAGCACAGAATATATACTTTTTTCTTACGTGATCTTTGCTGGATCTTGCTTAAGAAATGGATGAACAAGCTTGCAAAGGGCTCTTGAGGATTTACACAACATCAGCGCTCACCAAATAAATCAGCCTAATTTTATTATTATTTTAAAGTTTTATCCCGAACTATTTGTCAAAGAAATAAAATATGTATAAAAGCAGATGTTTTTTGATTATTGATCAAGTCTTCAATTAGAAGGCTCTATTGTAGTGTATACTCAAAGGCATTTCATTTTCTATTTCAATTCATTCAGACCATTCATTTGCCCAAATAGTAGAATGCCCCCGTAAAGGAAATTAAATGACCGAACGAAATCATCTATTAACGGACTTATTATTGTAACAAATAATTGCCTTTGTAACCTTTAGGCTATTTCTGTTTTTGGAAAATTAAAGTTATTTTTGAAGACGAATCTTGGTTGTATCTTTCAGTGCTTTTTATTGTTTAATGTGAAGCTTTTATTTGAATTTATCTTCGTAACATAAATAAAAGATTGAATTTACTAAAATGATATCATTTGTTATTTCTGAGAGAGGTGCAGAGACAAAACTTTTAAAACATACCTAGCACAAATCATTTAATACTATCATACAAATTTATCGTGCACTAATATTTTTTAAAGTAAGAATGTAGCAAGAAAACTTTTTTTAGCAAGTGCTTCGTATCTGTGAAAATCTGTCAATTTTAAATTTCAAAAAAGAAACATTTGATTGATGTGAAGTTGGCTGCGAATCACTTTTTTTTATTATGCTGTTGGTAATAGTGAGACGTTCTTAATTCAAATTTGTACTTATTCGAATGTAAAAACGAAAATATATTTGACCTTGATGGAATATATTTTTAAATTATAAATGGAAATGTGTATTCGAAAACCAATTTAAATTTGTGTCGTTCATTGTAAAAATGAATTATCTCCTTGAAACTGAATTTTGATATAACGAGTTTTTGACGAATTAAAGTGTAGGAAAAAAATATATTCATTCATTCAATGTTTTCTATTTTTTATTGTTTAATACACTTATTGGAGTTGCTTCACTTTTATAATGATAGATATAACTTAAAGTGATACCATTCAGAAAAAAAACATGTTTTTTTTAAATATGGAGTTACACCACTTTTACAATAAACGACACATTTCTAAATATGTTTTTCATTAGTTTTCAGCAGTTAAAACATAGTTTTGTACATTATTATGGGAAATGACAAATGGCGATAATATTTTTTGTTGTAGGTTCTTGTAAAATATGATTAATATTAATGTAATTAAAAACAGCTCTTTTTCTGAATGAATAAAATAAAAATGACTTCGTTGAATATTTACTGATTCAAAAATATGTATTCATTTTCGTTTTGCTTAATTAATTCAACAGAGACAAAACATTTAACATCAAAATTACTCTTTCAATTTACACGCTCAATCATTGACTTCTGCTATCGTGAATCGATGCTTTCAAAATGCCTGAATTTCGATAGTGGTCGAAAATTAAATAAACCAATAATTGAGTATCCTAATACTAAAAATAAACAAACGATATTTTGAGAAAAAAATATTTTGTTTAATATTCAAATTAAAAGGGAACATGGAAGTTACATGTATATTAATGATAGTGACTACATGGTAAATTGTTTTGAGAAAGTCTATGGAATGAATTAGATTTTTTAGAAGAGAAATTTAAAAGACGAAAAAAATGAATTGGCTGGATGTCACACAGTGAATGGACTGTAAAAGCTTGGTTAAGATAGTTCTAGGGCCTGAATTCAGAGGTAGATAAATAAAATGAGGTCCTCACGGGATCTGGTAAAGACAATATTGTGTCGTCACCCAGAGTATTATATTTTGTTATTGGTTGCTAAGGACATAAGTTCCATACAAGACTTTGCTTAAGCGAGAAAAAGTTCCAAATTAAAAAATGTGACGGCTTCATTTTAAAAAATCCAACGCAACACTGGCACCCCCACTCAAAGGTGTAAATTGTTACCAAGAAAAATAAGTTAAAATAATCAATGTCACAAAATAATCACTGTCACAAAATAATCACTGTCACAAAATAATCACTGTCACAAAACGGCACGTTGTTCAATTTGTTACAATACTCCGTGTTCGATATTCGTTGTGACACACTAAGTATTTTGATGGCTAACGAATCTTTTATTTTATTAAATTTATTTATTGTTACAATCCTCTAACTATTTTGTTAAAAAAAAATTAAAATCACCTCTGTTTTAAGGGTTTCATATAAAAAGTTGTCATTTTTAGGTACTAGGCCACTCTAATTAAGGATTAAAAATTTTGGTATGGAAAATCCGACTTTAAAGGAAAAAAGCTAAAAGCCTAAAAAGGTAGGGAATTTGAATAATTCCTGGGCTGTATTAATCAGCGCCGCCGGCTATTTTCTGTCTCATAAATATTCATTCTCCGATCTTTGTCGATCGAAAGTTCTCGACTTTTATTTCTTCCCAAAGTTACAAAGCCGCCATTTATGCATCGTAGGCCATTCTTGCCTTCAGTGTTAAAATGACGGCTTTTAAAACTTCTTTGGAAGCCAATTTCAACTAGATGTGAAGTATGATATGGACTCGTTTCTTTTTTTGCACCAAGAAATATGATAACAACTAGGAAGTACCTCTTTTTTACATTTTGTTGCTTTGTCTTCTTCGGACAACCCGTCCCATTAGTGCTTGTTTGTCTTATGTTCATCAGAGGTAATTTCACATGAGCAATGTTTGTATGTGTAGGTACTGGACCGATGTGTTTTATGAATCTATAATCTATAATCTAAGCTGCAAAGATATGCTAACATTTAAAGCTCATATTAAATGCATGCCCACAGACAGGCACATGTAGGTTCACGCCTACACATTCTGCATGTGTGCATACAAATACACAAAACCTCACATGAACATAAACCTTGCAACTCCTGCCGTCGTTCCCTGAACCGGAGTGGCATTGGCAAAAGTGAACCGCTAAAGTGAACCGCTAAAAAGTGAATGCTAGAAATTAATTCTGAAAATACTGAAAAAGACTCTCACATTATCGTGTCTTAAGTTTTTCCTTAGCTCAGGTTGTGTAGAATGTGATTCTTACAGTTTTATTTACATGTCATATTTTAATCAAATGGAACATAAGCCAAACAAGCACTGAGATGACGAACCGCGCATCACATTTCCGTTTAGTTTTATCTTAATATTATTTATTTATTCTAAAATGCAAGGCAACTAAATGAGAGATTTATTTAACAGTTAATATACGTTGAAACATCTTAGATATTGGTTCATTAATACATCACAGAGGAAATAGAGCTCCTCCTTGATGCCACCAAGGAGTTGAGCATGTAATTCCTAAACGTGATCTGCCAGTCAGCTGTCTGATAGCATCTCTCAGAGTTGTCGATTCCCTGGAATTGTTAAGCTCTGGAACTTATACCCTTCTCCCTTGGATAATATCCACATCAAGTAGAATCACAGCATTTTCCTGGAAGATATTATCTGATTGGTTCAGAAAAAAAGTTCACACGTCCCTGTATAATTATCTATTGCCCGAACAAAGATATTAAAGAAATTACTCTCAAAATGTATCTAAAGAAGAAACGTGAAAGGGAAAACTGGAAAAACTATAGCTTTACTTTAAAATTTGTTTTGCGAGCGCTGTTCACGTATGTATGCAATGCACACCTTAATATAAGTTATTTCTACAAAATGGATCAGGACTACACATCAACAGAGTATGCAAAGGTATATCCGTGATTAAAAACAAGTTAATAGTTTTTTCAATCCAGCGAAGTGCATTTTTGAAAAACATTTATTGTAAATCTCTTGGCATCAACCTTCCCACCTTTTACTAACGGGTCTAGAGAAATATCCACTTGAAGCCCGTGTTACGACAAATAGGACAAAGATAACTTCCTTGACTTATAGGTTGGTATGAGGCTGACCACTCATTCTGTAAAAAATGGTTCACTTTGCCAATGTCACCCCTGTTTCAGGGAAGGTCGGCAAGAGTTGCAGGGCTTATGTTCATTTGAGATTGGGTTTTTATATTGTAGGTCCACATGCGGCATGTGTTAGCGCAAATTATACATGTCTGCTTGTGGGAATGCGTTTAATATTAATCTTAAATAATTTATATCTTTGCAGCTTACATTTAGATTAGATTTAGATACCACATCTACAAACAGATCATCCATGGACAAATCGGTCACAGTCAACGAAATTTCGGTCACAGACAACTTGGCAACAGGTAACTCGTCCTTAGGCACATGGTCACGGACTATTTGGCCACACAGCAGTTTTTCCACACTACTTTTTGGTCAATGATATTTTGGTCAAATACAATATAATATGGTAAACAAAAGATGCTCTCCAAAAACCTTTTTAATTATTTGAGTTTGAATTAATTGCTCCTTGACTGATAGGTTGGTATGAGGCTGACCCCCCGTGCTGTAAAAATCGGTTCACTTTTGCCAATGCCACCCCGTTTCAGGGAAGGCGACCGGAGTTTCAAGGTTTATGTTCATGTGAGTTTTTTTATTTTATTATTTGCATCTAAACATGCAGAATGTATAGGCGCGAACCTACATGTGCCTGTCTGTCTAATTTAATCTAATCTAATCTAAGCTGCAAAGATATATATCATTTAAGATTTATATTAAATGCATTCCCACAAGCAGACATGTATAATTTCGCGCTAACGCATGCCGCATGTGGACCTACAATATAAAAACCCAATCTCAAATGAACATAAGCCCTGCAACTCTTGCCGTCCTTCCCTGAAACAGGGGTGACATTGGCAAAGTGAACCAATTTTTTATATTATGGGTGGTCAGCCGCATAACAACCTATAAGTCAAGGAACATACATGACAAATTACATTTTTTTAAATCAATTAATAACAATATATACATGGACATAAAAAACTAAATCATAAAAACCAATTTCACTTTAACAAACCCTAGCCGCCAACATCACAGATCAACCGCCATTTCTTTCTATCCTTGCATACTTCTTTCATTTCCTCCAGAGTCATAACCTTCTTCATACAAGCTCTTCTTTTATTATAACTCTGGATATTCCATTCATTCGCAATTTCGGATATTTGGTCCATCCATACCTTTCTCGGTCTTCCTCTACCACGACATCCATCTATTCTACCAACATATACTTTCTTCGTCAGTCTTTCCTCATTCATTCTCTCCATATGCCCAAACCATCTTAACAAACTTCTTTTAATCTTCACTTTCACACTTTCTTTTGCACCACATTCTTTTCTTACAAAATCATTCCTCACCCTGTCACTCCGTTTTTTCCCAATCATACTTCTTAGAAAGTCCATTTCAACAGTATGGACTTTACTGTCTGTGGGTATGCATTTAATATAAGCCTTAAATGTGAACACATCTTGGCAACATAGGTTATAGATTATTTATAGTATTCTGTGATGGAGCTGTTTGTGGACCATAAACTATTGTTTGTGACCAAAAGGTTGTGTGGACGAACTGTTGTGTGACCGATTTGTGTATGGCCGAGCGGTCTGTAGACGGGTTGTCTGTGAGAATATAATGGACGGAGAGCGATCTTATTCATTGGCGGGAAATCAAGTTTAACTATAAACGCGAATAGTTAAATGTGTTACAAGCCGCACTGGGTTAACACATCTCCTCCAGAAGCGCCAAATTTATCCTGAATGCCAGAGGAGCGTGTGCACAGGCAACTTCTGCGACCCCAACTTTGCACAATAATTTCCTCGCGAATTCGCGAAAGTTTCAACATAGCGAATTTAGAGAACCGATACCACACTACTAAGAATCAACAACTTACTTGCGATTCTGTATTGAATAAAGTCACGAGAGACATCGTTGGTAGGTATAACCTGGAATTCAGATTCAGAATTAGTAATATCTAGTCCGGTCGATAGTTTAGTTAGCGGTGTATTTTGGATTTTAGTTTCAGGGAGTCGCATTTGATTTTTCATTCAAATATTTTAAATACAAACGGAATCCTTTTGCTTAAAATCACAATTTGAGCTTAGCTTAAATTGTGAAATAAAAAAAACAAAGTTTTTCTTCTTGTTTGTAAAATAAGAATTTTGACGAAGTGATCGCCAAAAAACTATGCACCTATTTGACATAAGGCTGGTTAAATTAGAAGGAGATATATTTTTACTTTCCTGCTGGCCGAAGGCCAAAAAAATCTTGATTTCGGTATTTTTTCATTTCATTTTTTCGGTAAAATTTTTCAATCATTTTTCCAATTCACCGTTGTAGTTTTGAAGTTTAAGGGTAAATTTCTGGTGAAGACATCATATAAAAAATAGTATGAATGTTTTAAAATGTTCGAAAAACATTAAAATGTAATGAAAATATGGATGGTTGATTTGCAAATGTTCTGGCAATGGTTAAAGATCGATATTATTATTTCATATAAATGAATTTCGCATCAATTTTTTTTAGGCATTAATTATTTTTGTGTTAATTTCCTATCTGCAGGGGTTAGTATTCCTTACAGGCTTATAGAAATATGGTAAAAATGTTTTTGGCTTTTACATTAAAACTCAAAATAATGGTTCAATTCGTGCCATCAGTTGAGCTCAAACTTACTTTTAATACGTCTTTTTGAGGGACAAAGGATAATATATTTTGCCTATACTCTGTGCACGAACCTGCTTATATGTTAATATAATTAATTTAGTCACTTATAGACTATCGCTGATCCTCAAAGTGATTAATTTTTCAAACTAAAAACTAATTTGCTAATAACTAAACTGTTTCTTCAGCATTGCAATGAGACTCCGCCACTATTAAATCTGGATCAAATTGAAAGAAAAAGGGAATTTAATTTCGGGCAAAAATCCAGTAAATTTATTCCGTCACTCTGTGTAATTGGTGGGCCGTTAAGGTGGCGGTATTACTAGCTGAGTGTTGGCCCATCCCTAGCCGCTCCGAATGTAACGTTACAATAATTTAAACTGTGCAATGCCCCGCACTAGCTGCTCTCCAACAACTTAGTATAGTGCTTTAGGACAGCTGTTAAGTGGTAAGTTAGTATGAATTATTTAAACTGTACATGTGAAAAGGAGATGTACCTAGATGATGAACAACTGGCAACGTTAACATGCAGAGAAAATATGAAAGGAAGAAGAAGACAAGGGAAACTGAGAAAAGTCTTGGAAAATTTGTAAACTGATGGAATGGATATCGCACGTTTAATAATAAAGAGAAATAGCTCAAAAATTGGGAAAATCGAGATTTTGTAATAAAACGCAAAAACAATGCGAGAAGAATAGGTAGAATGCGACAGCCGTTCAATTTGGACGAATATGACCGAGATAAAACATCGGCCGCCTTTTTCATCCCATCCAAGTTGTACTGGTTGTCTGAACTTCAAACGTGATTTCCCAACATTCTTATTTTTTGAGTTATTGCTCTTTATGATTAAGCGTGCGATATAACGAAACGTAAACAAAATGTATGAATAAGTCTAAGAAAAGGACAAATGTATTCCATTTTTGTGGGTAGAGTTTTCGTTCGGATAAAGGCACCTAAATAACAGTGCTTAAATTTGAAAAATGGTTGTTGAAAATTTTGTATACCTACAATCAAATATCTAATTTTACGAACCGCGATAGTGGAGGAGTCGAATTACTTTTCTTTTTTGTAAACATACACAATGTCAATCAGAAGTCGTGACTATGACATACTAGCTTGTAAGAGAAGGTATTAAATTGTCAGAGAAGAGACACGACTCTTAAAGATAGTAAATAAATTTGTATTTTTTTTACACACGTTTTTTTGTTAAATCATCTTTTTGTGGAATATAAAACACCTAAATTGTAACAACCTGCGCTTACACTTAACTACTGTCTCATTAATTGGACTTTGTGGACCGTGCTTTGTACAAATAGTCATCTCCGGTCGTTTTATAGGGATGGGACAGCTAGCGACTCGGCTTGTACCTTTTCTTGAATGGGGATTATTTAGGCCAGGCAGTTAGTCTGCTTTATTGCCAAATTCGTGAGCGAGCTTCTGCCAAAAATAATTTACTAAACGGACTCCCCTTGTTAAATTAAGGATTTCACTGGAAATCTTCAGTTACTCCGACATGTTCAAGTACGGTTTTATATTTTCATTGTTTTTTATTATCCATCAGAATAATGAGCTGAAAGAAATGATGGTTGAAAATGGGCTTACTTCAATGTTGAAGGTTATTTACAAAAAAAATATAATATGTATAAAACAAGTAAATTACCAGTTTCAGTCTAGTATTTAAATGCTTCAGACTAATTATTTATTGGAAGGTAGTGGGTTTAATTCAAAACCGCAAAGCTCAGTTAAAATCTCTACCTATGTATTCAAATGACAGGTCCCAAAGGTTATATAACAACTGAGTCTCGTTTGGAACTTTGTAATGACGTTCTTAAAATTGTATAGATCTCTTGAAGAGCGATTGCACACAAACACAGTGATCAACAACTGGACAAACTAATCCAAAAAAATATGACTGTACTCGAATAAATTAATTGCTTTTTTCTTACATTGTTTTCAGTATATTCACTTGAACATATATGTTCACATAAATATTTAAAAATTAAAATGGTAAAAACATGGTTTTAATTCACTTAATTATTTTTATATATGTTCACGTTTAAAAGTGTTTGATTAAAAAAATAAGCTGTACTAGAATTAACTTAAAATAACGATTGTTTGACATATTATATTTACAATTATAATGACTACACGGTTAGGCAATATAACTTTTCGGATATTATTAGATACGCATTATAGAAAAACTTACATAATTCGCGACGTTTCATCAAGAGTTCTTGAGTCAATAGAATGTCTTCTAAAGATGTTGACTACATCACCAACAAAACATAGATAGTAAGTTCTCCCATAAAAGTTTGTCTAATATTCGAAAAGATTTATTAACTAACTGCGTAGTTATTATAATTGTAAATATGCACTTATATATTTCACATTAACGGGAAAAACATTGGAATCCACAGAAGTAAAATGAAAAAAATATAAACTTAGTTATTCAGTTGAGTTCCTAGAGACTAAATTTACTTAAATTTTAAAATCAGTTGCTACGGACCCTAATCATTTAAACCTGTGACGTTACCCTGCCTCTGAATCCATTTTGAAAAATCTTGAACTTTGATTATTATCATAACAAAGATAACACTGCTAACTTCATTTCCTACATAATCTTCTCACCCCCCTTCCTCTCATTTCATCACTGGAGGAGCAACACTGATAAAGTTGCGGCAGACGATCCGCTTCAGGAGCCACATTTTCATTAGGTCAGTGAGAAAAGCGCGCGAATTTTCGCAACAGGAAGTCGCCAATGTTGCAAATGTTTGTATCCTTCTGGGAGCTGTCGGGAACTTTGAATGCGTCCCTACCTAGAACTTAAGAAAAGCGCGGCTATTATCTTTTACAGAATAATGTGCTCCAATCTGTTTTTGTGCTGATTTTCTTTTCTATGGAACATGACAGGGAATCAAAGCTTGACACCTTTTACAGAAGAATCTCAATTTTTTTGTATAAAAATATTTGCAAACTGTTTTACGTTTTAGGAATAACAAATCTAAATTTATTTAGATATTACAACTCTGTTTTATTTTCACTCTTTATTATTTTTTAATTTTTGGACACAAACGTTTTCGACTACACAGTAATCATCACAGTGAAAATAAAACAGAGTTTTAATAACTAAATAAAGATGAATTTTCACAGTGTTAATGCACCAACCATCCAAAATATTACAAATCTAAATGTTTTTTTTGGTTAGCGATATTTTTTAGTGAATAAGACCTCGAACGCCCTCTTTGAGCTTGGTCGTCACTACAGAAAATGCCAATCATACACTATAAACCAAATTGCTTTAAGGCTGGATGGGCTTTTGGTGATCGGTATTTGATAAAGGTACATAATATATAATTTGTTAAGTCCAGTAAAAAACGCATTTTACAAAATTAAATGTTTTTTTTTGTTTAGAATCGAATCCACGATCTTAACTCTCAGAGTACAGACCGGTCGAATCAAACAAATTAACAAATAATCCTGAAGATGCCTTATTAGGCGAAAACCTTTGAGCAAAAAATAAAATAAAAAGTGAATTAAAACTTTGTTTTTGTACTGTAACTGTGACTCCGTCGCCATTCCGCTAGGGGTGGCCAGAGCCTCTGCAGAGCTGCCTCCATTATTTTCTATCTTTACATACCTCTTTCAATTCATTCATTTCATCACCTTTTTCATGCATTTTCTTCTTTTACGCTTGCTTTGTACATCCCATTCTTTCACGATCTCCACAACTGATCACTCCATACTTTTTTCGGTCGTCCCTTATCTACCTCTTTTTCTTTTCACACTACCTCTGTAAACTTTGTTTTTTCCAATTGATTTTTTTAACAAAATAATACATTATGGCAGTCTGTGTTCAGATTTGTCATTATATTGCTATAAATTCCCTCTTCGCTTGTTTATAATATTTTTAGTTGCATAGATATATAACAATTAAGATTCATATTACATGCATTGTCGCAAGAAGATACGTGTAAGTTCACGCTTACAGTTGACGTATGTGAACTTACAACATAAAACCCCAATCTCAAATGACTATTAGCTTTGCCGATCTTCCATGAAACTGAGGTGACATTGGCAGAGTGAACCATTCTGGTAGTTAATGGTAGTCAGCCTCATACCAAAATATAAATCAAGGAACTCTCAAAAACATGTTTGTAAAAATTTTGCTTACTTAAATGCAATCGGGGTTATTAAAAGAAAACAATTCAATTAATATTTTTAAAAACAATCTGTGTGAGAGACAACGAGAAATTATGAGAGTCTTTAGAAATCATGATAAGCAAATTCGTTGTTTCCAAGCAGTCATTTGGAAGAGAAATAATGGACGAGTCCGCATCAAAAAGATGAATTATTATTAAAACTTTCAGTGTTATTCAGAGTCAGGTGGGGACAAAACACTCCCTAATTTACCTTATTTTAACTCTTAATTTCGTTGTGAGAGGACAGAACTCTGTGAAGCATTTGTTCATGTTACCAAATAACTTAATTGTTGTTTCTCTCATGATTAAAACTCAAAAGCTCAGTTGGTGGAATGCGTCCGTTCAAAGTCAGAAAGCCAGGGTTCAAAACTTTCCACGCGTTTCAGAAATGATTTTCCTTTTTGGTGTTTATTTTAAACCCAAAATCATAGGTCCGGCAAGGCTTACTCAGCTTTTGCAAGAAATGATAATCTTCCCGCCCGCAAGTCTTCTTCCCTCAAAAATAATAAGGTTCCGCTCACCACATAATATGGAACTAATTATACTCATTTCACAATTTGTTTCCCAAAATGGTTTATGTTTTGTGCTCCGCCAGGATTCGAGCCCATGACCTTTAGTTCACGAATCCGAAGCGCTAGCCACTAGACAGCGGATCGGTCACTGTAAGACACTGGGTAAGTGCCCACCGTTTCGTGCCATAGAGTCAAATTGGAAATATACGATTACTTAGTGCACGACTGTCTCTGAATAGAACTGTTCTAGTCTGCGGTTAGTCCTTGGCTTATCGCACTCAGTTAAGGCTTCGCTTTTTCCGGTCTCATGTTATTAACAGCTCTCTCTCTCTCTAGCATAACAAAGCTCCCTCTCTCTCAAGCGAAACAAAGCGCTCCCTAGACAGCACACAGCATACCTACCATAGTTCATTATTTAATTAATGAAAGCCTTAACTGATAACATTTACTGGTACTTAAACAGTTCATCTATATTAAGATGAAAAAACGTCGTAAAAAGAAAAAAAAAACCGTGTAAATGTTTTAAAAATCTTGGCAAAAAATCTTTTGCTTCAGATTTTTACGTGAGAGCAATAGTAAAATATTTTCTTTATCAAATTTGCATTTTCTGGTTACCCATTTATTCTCTTCGCTCAGTATTATTTTATGAATGACTATGACAGTTGTACATGTATTGGCAGATAATGTTCCTTGATAGCTGTGTAGTATGCATTGGTATATGGTGTAAGAATGTGTATGTGCGTGTGTCGCAAAACTTCTAGTAGATTCTGGTATAAACTAGAATGTACTGGCATTTGCGACAACCGTGGGGTGAAAGTCTCAACGACCGCCATAAATCTTGCCGTATATATTTGAAGATAGGACGAAATAAAACATGGCGGCGTATAAACAGATGATTCATTTAATATGGAACAACGATCAGCTGTTCAGGCACCGCCATGTTATTTTCCGTCCTATCATCAAATAGGTACGGTGAGATCTACCAACAACCATCGAGACTTCCACGCTGACTATTTTGGTGACAGGAAGATTGCATTCTATTTCACGAAATTATTGTATGAAAAATGTCTCCTCTCATAAAGCTCTCATATTTATTACAAAATGATAATAAGTGTTGTTTAGTTTAATGATAAACGACCTAATTACTGTAGTTTACTTTAATTTATCAAGTTGGTCGTATCTACAACACAACTACAACATGTAGATGAACTGTACCCCAATAACCGTAGAGTTTTGTTTAAAACGTATGGTAACGAAAACGCTCACAAGAATCGTTTTTCATTTTAATACATTTATTGGTAAATTGCTTTAGTTGAGTTTGAACAAATCGTTGTATACTAATGTGTAGTAATGCAGCTTATACTAAAAAGTCTCCTGCTATAACTAGTGTAGAGAACATCCAAGGACGGATGGAGTATCCCTTCCTCTCCATATCTCATACAACTATCCTTAAATATGTAAGCTAAATAACATAGACTATGCACTAAAGCAATTTCACTCCGCTATCGGAAAAAATAAGTCCCATCAACGTGCAGACCAATATTCAGCAGTGAACAAGCGGTGGTTGAAATTATGATGATGTATTGAAATTAACGAATATTTTGTCCCTTCAATCCTTAAATGCACTGATTTCAGTCTTTGACTTGAGTACATTAGATTCTGCACAAAGTTTCGAAGTTTAAATTTCCCTCGGTGAGAGAACGTCATACGTCAAGGTGACAACGCTTAGCTACTTTCTTAGCAATCCGGCCGGGGATGTTTTCCCAGTTATAAGTGCCTACTCTTTAAATATTAACATTACGAAAAATTTTCTTAAATTGATGTTGGGATTCATAATACATATTAGATTAAAAATAACAAACAAAAAAATTGTTACGAAAATTCCACAAACGACAAATAAAAAACTTTGTATCCCTGCAGAATGTCCATTTTCTTCTGAAATAATTTTATCTTATTAAAACAGGATTGGCTAATTTTAGTTTCTGGTCAACTTTAAAACATTAGAGTTCAGTTAACAAATAAATTTCAACTACCAAAAGGTAGTTTTTAAAAAAAAAGATAAAACTTTTTATTTAAGTAATTATTTTCTTTACATTTATTTCCACAATGACGATGAATTTTTGACTGGATAAACCTTTGTCTGTTCTGTAAATCTGAATTAAGTCCCGATAACTCACAGCTAGTAAAAAACATTCCATTTTTGACAGAACAAACATTGTGTAGTTATTTTGATATCGCTTACTATCCCTAATTGCCTGCCATTAGGTCGACGCGTCTCACAAAGGGAAATCTCAGCCCTGTCGCCTGACGTACAGAACCCGAGTGTAAAGCTTTTCGTTCAAACTCAACGAAAACGTTTACCAAAAATATATAAGTGACTAAACAGTGCTTCTAGAGCGCGTTTAAATTCGTTTAGTTTTTTGTTGGACGCTATGCTTGAGTTGGAACGTAAAACTGTTGTACTGTGTTGTTTTCTCTGATCGCCATTTGCATAACTGTTATTATACATTGTTAACTCCCACAAAACAAGTCCGCAGCCAAAGTCTTAATCAGCCCTAGCCGGAATACGACCCTTTAAATGGCTGCAACCTATTTACTTATACATCATCAACTAAGTCTATTAGAAAACGTCCCAATACTCGGAATGAAATGACTAAGAAAAGGCATTTTTAACAATCCCTTTCTGACATTTACCTTATCTCACATTTACTTTTGTAGGCTAGCTTTTCTTCTTTTTCTTCTCAGTCTACTCCTGCACAGTTTTTTTAATAGGTTGGTACGAGGTTAGACAACCTTAATGTAAAATTGAGGCTTTTTTCGGGGCTACCTTTGCTTAAGGAAAATTCAGTAGATATCACGCTAGTTTGAGTTTTAGATTACTTTTGCAAGTAGACATTTGTAACCACGAACTGACACGTTTATTCCTGTGGTCTATTATTAAAGAAACTCAAATGTTAGTATATTATTACAGATTATAATAATTATAGATGCCCAGCCTCATATCATCCTACATACTCGTATAAGCTAGGGGCTGTATTAACAATATATACATTTCTGAAAACTCTCAAAATTAACGTAACTAAGAAAAACTCATACACTTTATTGAATTTAAGTTTTTTTCATTTTCTGGATAAATTATATGCGCGTCAATGTATCTACAAAAAAAATATTTCGTCTGTTACCAACGCCAAAGAAACATTTTATTTGTAAAATTTCTTCGTCACGCAGATTTTTCTTTCGAGTCCACTCGAATGGAATATTATTTCACTTTATTATTTACATCTAGTTAATTACCATTGTATAAAATTATTCCCATAGAAAAGCGAAAAAGAAAAAAAAATACGAAACAACTTTGAAGTGGAGAGAGAGAAGTGGGCGGGAAATACTGGGAAGAAGAGCAAGTAAAGTCAACTCGCATAAAGAAATGTCATTTAAAAGAAAGAAAAACAGAAACATGGTTTTTGTTAATTGAGTTTTTTTTCCTTTTTATGAATCTGATTTTTTCCGCGCTATTTTTCCATATTTTCCACTCTTTCTTTCTTGTGTTTTTCAGTTGCAATGAGATTTTTCTATACTTGAAAGATTTAATTTATGAGCCCTGTTTTTATGTGTATTACTCCTCAAGAGCCCCCTGCAAATTTGGTCGTTGCCATAAAAAACCTCAATTGATCATGCAATACCTACCGTAATTTTTTTTATCACTTTACCAATGTCACCCCTGTTTCAGAGAAAGTCGGCAAGAGCTGAAAGGCTTATGTTCATTTGAGATTGGGTTTTATACTGAAAGTTTAAATGCGGCATATTTAAGTGTGAACTTATACCCGTCTGCTTATGGGAATGAGCTTAATTTAAATCTTAATTGTAATATGTCTTTGCAGCTTAGATTAGAGATAATAGATTAAAGACTCAGTTGTTGACCAGTCTTTGGCAAAAAACATGTATTTTATAAGTCAGTGAAGGGAAAATATCAAAATTACTTTATGATTTTGTTGTGCTGTGCGGAAATCGCACCCACAAATTTTTTATAAGGAAACTGCGGATTGGTCCATAAAGCGAGAAATCCCAATTCAAAGGATTTGAAAACCATCACCATACAAGTGTACAGATATTACAATAGTTTGAATTACCTGCCAAACATTGATAGAAGTGGTACTGAAAGAAGAAGAAGAAGGCCACTTTGAACGACAAAAAACTCAGTAGGTAGGATCGCAAAGGCTGAACAAAAGTAAGAGACATTTCAAACTTCCTTGTGAAGCAACCTTATCCTTATAAGATAGTTTCATGCAATGAAAACTACTTTTGTCGGATCAAAAGACGAAATAGGTCAAACAAAAAGTCAGTTTCTAGACTAAGTATGTGACATCAAAAGTTTTTTGTCCTGAAAGTCTTCTCATCATAAAAGAACGGAGCTTTATAAACAATGAAACTGCGAAAATAGTAACCTAGGTTCTATAAAATACTCTTGTTATAATTTAATTATTTTTTCGGGCAAACGTCATCTGTGTGTAAGTATATATATATTTATTATATAAGTAAGTATATGTATATATATATATATACTAGCAGACTGACCATGCTGCGCACGGCTGTCTGCTAGGCCCTTCGGGCAGTGTAAGTCTGGCTTCGCAATAATTTTTCCTCACACCTCCTTCATAGTAATTAAATGCTTTAAGAAGTAATTTGAAAAAAAAATTGCGGTAAAAGGGTTATTTAGTTCTTTCATGTTCTGAGTATCTTGTATGAAGCATGAGGTATGAGTCTGACCTCCCATAGGTACCTTAAAAAAATGTTCACTGAACGAATGTTTCTCTGTTTCTGAAAAGGCCGGCAAAAGTTGTAGGGCTTATGGTCAAGAGAGGCTGAAATTTTTATTTGTAATTACACATGCAGCGTTTGTAAGCGCAAACTCACTCATGTCTGCTTGGGGGCATGCATTCAATATGAATTATAAAATGTATGTATGCAACTTAGATTTATATTCTAAAATTAAAAACATCAAATGCCACAATTATATGTTAGCGTGAAAAAACATTTGCCAGTCTGAGCGTGTGAATTATATTTGAATTGATTTGCATTGAATATGAATTATAAAATGTATCTATGCAACTTAGATTAATATTCTAATATTAAAAACATCAAGTGCCACAATTAAATGTTAGCGTGAAAAACCATTTGCCAGCTTGTGGGTGTGCATTGTATTTGAATCATCAAATCTCTTTTGTGCAACTTTAGATTATAAATTAAGATAACCGTTGTTTAAGGATTTTTCAAACTCAAATTCCTTGACTTAAGGGTTAGTATGAGGCTCACCACCCATATCGCATAAATGGGTTCACTTAACTAATGTTCCCCCTGTTTCTGAAAAGGTCGGCAAAAGTTGCAGAGCTTATGTGCATGAGAGGCCTTAATTTTAATTTGTAAGTTCACATGCAGCATTTTTAAGCGGGAACTCACTCTTGTCTCCATGGAAGCATGCATTGAATATGAATTATAAAATATATCTATTCAACTTAGATTTATATTCTAATAATATTAAAAACATCAAGTGCCACAATTATATGTTAGCGTGAAATGACATTTGCCAGCTTATGGGTGTGCATTTAATTTTAATCATCAAATAAGTTTTTTGGCAACTTTAGATTATAAATTAAGATTAACGTTGTTTAAGGATTTTTCAAACTCAAATCCTTGACTGATAGGTTGGTATGCGGCTGACCACCCATACTGTGAAAAATGGTTCACTTTGTTAATGTCACCCCTGTTTCAGGGAAGGATGGCAAGAGTTGCAGGGCTTATGTTCATTTGAGATTGGGTTTTATAATGTAGGTCCACATGCGGCATGTGCCAGCGCGAAATCATACATGTCTGCTTGTGGGAATGCATTGAATATAAATCTTAAATGATATTTATCCTTGCAGCTTAGATTAGATTAGAAATTCCTTGACTTATGGGTTAGTATGAGCCTGAATACCCATATCGCAAAAAATGGTTCATTTGAAAAATGTTTCCCCTGTTTTTGAAAAGGGTGGCAAAAGTTGCAGGGCTCATGTTCATTACAGGCCTTAATTTGAATTTGTAAGTTCACATACAGCATTTATAAGCGCGAATCCACTCGTGTCTCCAGGGGGGCATGCATTGAATATGAATTATAAAAGTTATTGTATCTGTGCAACTTAGATTATATATTCTAATATTAAAAAAAAATCAAGCGCCACAACTTTATGTTAGCGTGAAATGACATTTGCCAGTTTGTGGGCGTGCATTCAATTTGAATCATCAAATAACTTTTTTTGCAACTTTAGATTATAAATTAAATTTAACGTTGTTGAAGGATTTTTCAAACTCAAATTCCTTGACTTATATGTTAGTGTGAGCCTGTATATCCATATCGCAAAAAATGGTTCACTTGACAAATGTTTCCCCTGTTTTTGAAAAGGTTGGCAAAAGTTGCAGGGCTTATGTTCATTACAGGCCTTAAATTTAATTTGTTAGTTAACATGCAGCATTTATATTCGCGAACACACTCGTGTCTCCAGGGGGGCATACATTGAATATGAATTATAAAAGTTATTGCATCTGTGCAACTTAGATTATAATATATTCTAATATTTAAAAAAAATCAAGCGCCACAACTATATGTAAGCGTGAAATGACATTTGCCAGTTTGTGGGCGTGCATTCAATTTGAATCATCAAATAACTTTTTTTGCAACTTTAGATTATAAATTAAGATTACCGTTGTTTAAGGATTTTTCAAACTCAAATTCCTTGACTTAAGGGTTAGTATGAGGCTTACCACCCATATCGCATAAATGGGTTCACTTAACAAATGTGTCCCCTGTTTCTGAAAAGGTCAGCAAAAGTTGCAGGGCTTATGGTCATGCGAGGCTGAAATTTTTATTTGTAAATACACATGCAGCATTTGTAAGCGCAAACTCACTCGTGTCTCCGTGCAGGAGTGCATTGAATATGAATTATAAATGTTAATGCGTCTATGCAACTTAGATTGTATATTGTAATAATACTTAAAAAAAATTAAATGCCGCAATAAGTATGGTTTCATATAAAAAGTTGACCTAATCGATCGTCATTATTTCTAAAAAATACATGTTATAACTGGTTGAAGTATAATTTTGAAATGAATAAAAAATATAGGTAGGTAGGTACTCAACGGAATTCAACCGAAAAAGAATCGACTTGGCAATGGCAACGATGGCAACTTTGAAGCCTATGTTGAAGTGCTGGCAATTTATTTGAAATTCGAATGTCAAAATGAGTTTTGTTTCTCGCATAGGTTTTACATAAAAAGGTGTTGTGATTGATCATGTTTATTTATTTAAAAAACAACAATTTAAAATCTACTAATGATGAGGAAGCACATCCCAAGTCCTGAACAATATTTGTTGTGAATATGACGTGCATCTGTTCAGGAGTTCTTCAGTTTGAATGCCATTAACGCACAATTATTTTGTATGGGGAGGCCGTTGCTTTTTATAAAGATAAGGGATATATGTATATATATATGTATGAGGATAATTTATTTAATTAAAATTTAATACATCACAAAAGAGCGCCGTTTTTGTGCATGTCACACCTCAAGGGCCCGGCAACAATAATGTAATATAAACCTTTTGTCTATGGCCACTGCCGTTTAAAGTCACATATTTTTTGTACATGGAATTTGTGCCAAAGTTTTGCTGTTTTTCTTTTCAAAAGGCGTAAAACTCCAATTCATCTCAAAAAGAATCCATACACAGGAAAACCTCACACTACCAAAATATATATTTTTTGAATATGACAACTAATTTTGTTTTCATTTTAAATCTGAAATTTCAATCCCTAGACTTTTTTATTGCTGTGATTTCCAAATATTTTCAATATTTTTCCGCGAGACTTAATTTATATAAAATTTCAAAAATACAGTATATATATTTTTTTTCAACTCTTTGCAACAATTCACTGCTGAATTAAGTAAGGATAGATTGTATCTGAAACGTTTTGTTCAATACTGTAATATAACCGAAGAGATTTGGCGTTTTCTGCGTGTACGGCTGCCGCACCACCCGCCTCCTACATTTGGTGACCCCTTCTTACATTTGGTGACCTCTTCCCTACAATTCGCGACCCCCTTGGCCCGAAGGGATGAACTTTTTAGAATAACAAAACCGTCTTGATTGGAGCTGGCTTTCTCGTTTACGGGAAAACTTTAAACATAAAGTTTATGGGGTGATAGTGAACGCTCTCCATGTATATACATACATGCACAGTGTACTTGTGTAGGTATAAGTAAATGCTAAAGTATGTGAAATCGTATGTAAAGTAAGAATACGTGATTAACCCGTTTTCTCGTGTGGAAATTTGTTTATTTAATTTATGAGAGATAGCTATACAATTGAAGTCCTTGATTTATATCCGTGGAATTAATTTTTTTTATTGCGATAATAGACATTTTATATCTTTTTCAGCTTACTTACGAAAATGTTCATTAGTAAAAAGGAGAACAAAGAACTTCACAGTTGCATTTTCATGTGTACAAAAAACTCGGACGAATGCAAAAATGATTTTAGAAAATTGGTACTATTGCGAATAATAATAGCTGCCGAACCAGTCCGAAAACAGCTAGAATTTACAGATAACACGCGTTATGAATATTGTGATCGCTAAAATTTATGTAATTTTTAAGGAAAAAGGCATTATTTTAAGACATTATGGCATGTGTTATAATTGGGTGTTGAAACACAAAATGGACTTGGACAAAATGGTCTTATTTCGTACGACTATACCACTGCACCGTTTGACAGGGCTGAGACAAATGTGGGCTATAGTATGTATCAATGCAGTATTTTATTTTCTGCTCCTCTAGGTTACTACGCAATGGTTGAAGTCCATTTAAATGCCGTTGGCCATGCACATAGCTTTCCAATCTCGTCTGGGTTATGCGACAGGCGTATTGTTCAGATCGAAGCCGTGGATTTTTGTGTATGAGGTAGATAGTTGTTTGCTCCTGCTTAAATAAGATTTTACATGGTTTTATTCCTTTTTTTTGCATTTGGGTTTCCGAAACCTGTTCCAGTATTTTTGACATATTATATCGATCATTTTGATAGATAGAAAGCGATGATTTTTTCTATAGAAATTGTAAAGTTATCATTTGACAGCGAGATCAACTGTTTACTCGCAACCATGTTTTATCGCTCACTATCTACATATAAGTATCATAGGTAGATATTTCGAGACATTTCACCCAAATATGCATGGATAGCGGATTGTTTTACCTAATTGTGAATGAATGTCACAAGGCAATGTATCTGTACATAATGTAGAGTGATTTAAGACAAGTTAATTTGTTCGGTGTCCCTGGAGCTTATTTTTGGTATAAAAGCGATCAACCTTCTTTAGTTATGGAGTTAGGTCCTAAGATAACGATTTATATTTGGTGCGAGTCCAGTCGATAACTCAATTGGTAGAGTGCTTACATTCCACGTCGTGACTCGTGAGCTCGGGTTCAAATCCCACCGAGGGTGTCAGAAATGATTTCCCGTTTTTATGTTTATTTCAAACCTCAAAATAAAATACCGGCTAGGTTAACTCGGCCTTCACAAGAAATGAGTACCAGCCCTCTCGGGAGCTGGGAAACCCCCACTTAAACTGAAGTGGTTGGCGTAAGATGATGATGATGAGTTGATGATTTCTTTATAGCGCCATTTCGTGATGTAGCCTTTACCTGTAAAAAAAAATAGGTTTAAATCGTCACATGCGACCCCTTTGGGGATAACGCGGCAAAAAGTTACACTAAATGTGTAGCTTAGTTGCGTCTTGCGTTGCGTGTTTTTCAAAGTTGTGTGTGATCACTCTTTTGGCATGTTTTAATAAAAAACAGCAGCAACACAAAATAAAAATAAATTAAATATTTTAATTCTACAATTAAAAAATGTGTGTCGACGAAATCTTGTATTAAAATGTGATTGCAAATAACATAAATCTTTGTAATTTTTGTAACTTGCCTACTTACAGTCATCGTGCGTGCTTGCGGTGGGTTAAGCCTTTAATGATAGAAGGTAACGCCACAACCCGACAAACATTTTCTAAAAAAATATTTTTTCTATTTCTTTTTGGCTTTGATATGATTGACCTATATTTTTTTTCTAACCGTTTTAAGACGCAGAAAAAAGGAAAGAAAAAATATGTTTTTGGTGCCTTCACATCCTTGTCAGAACAACGTGTCTTATTCCAGAACGGTATTCCCTAGAGCTTGTGCACAACAGTTTTCTAGATTTGAGTTCGAATCCCAAAACTGACAACCTCATCACAAGACCGGCCTTTTCCCCACATGTGCTGAAATTGTACTTTTGGAATTTATATTTGATACATATGAAATACGTTTGGTTTAAGTCAAAAACTTGTTAATTTTAAAGTTAGTTTTAAAACACCTGTTTAGTGTGATTGGCTTAAATAATAAACTTCCAAATGAATCAGCCCGTTCAAAAAACTTCATCATAATCTTTAATGATGCATTTTGTAATCTATAATCTATATTTTGAGTTGCAAAGATATAGAATCATATTAAATGCATTCCCATTAGCAGACATGTACATATTTGCGCTTACACATGCCGCATGTGGACTTACAAAAAAAAAACCGATTTCAAAAAACATAAGCCCTGCAACTCTTGCCGACCTTTCCTGAAACAGGGGTGATATTGGCAAAGTTAATTTAGTACTTGTATGTATGTATTCAATTATTTAATTATTTGAAAATAGACGATGTTAATAAATTTAATTTAACAATTGCTAAAACCTCCAAGATAATAAGCTGATTTTGTTATAAGTAAAAAACACTGTCAGCGTATATTTTGTATTTACGGTTCTCCCACCGCATAAAGATGCTCGCCTTACTCTTTTACATGGTAATATGATATCCACCACACTCGGGCACGTACTTTCCTTTCCCTTCCACTTCCCGCTCTTCCATCTGCCTGTGATTTCTGAACGAACAGCCTTCCGGCCCATGTCAGGCCGAGCGTCGTGTCAGCTATTTTTTACGACATCCTGGCATTTGCCCTAAATACATTTTGATTCATACATTACATCTCTCGTATCATTCTTTCTTTCACATGATTTATCATTCCCACGCGACGAACAATCAGCCTGTGTTTTCAAATTAATCATGAAGCATCAAAAAAGATGCTGTCACTTGTTTTACAGTGAAATTGTCAAAATGTAAAAAAAAGAGTGAAATAAAATTACGACAAGCCTTGAAATGTTACGTTTTTGAAAAGCGTAGTGACACATAAAGGATTTATGAATAAATAAACGAGCATTTTTCAAAATTGAGTTCCTTTTTTAATAAGATTAAAAAAATGGTCTCAATTTTGTAAAATGTTGTCTATTTCTATAATTTATGATTTAACAAAGATGCATTACATTTGTGAATTAAATTTACTTTAATCCCACAAGCAGAAACGTATAAGTTTGCACTTACACATGCTGCATGTGGACTTACAACATATAAACATATTCTCAAATGAACATAAGCCCTGCAACTCTTGCCGACTTTCTCTGAAACAGGAGTGACATTGGCAAAGTGAACCATTTTTTTACAGTACGGGTGGTCAGCTCCATACCAACCTATAAGCCAAGGAATGAAATTGTAATTTGCAATAAGTAGATTTCGTGTGTGTAGCAAGTTTTTTATTACGATTTTCTTTTAAAATATTTCAATCATTACTTTCAATTTAAATACTTTAGTTGGGCAGAAAGCTATGTACATTGCTTTGTTGGACAGATTGCATCGCGGATAGGGCAGGCCAAGCCCACGGGTCCAGTGTACCAATTTGGCCCAAAGCCGAAAGCATAAATTAACTACAAATCGCCATCACCACGGCTACCACTAGTGGCAGCCCCCACCGCCCGCCGCAGGACAAAGCGAGGCTTTTGGCCGACAGCATTGAAAGACGGGCATCATTATTGTAACAAGGGACTACATGCTACATAGAAACACCAAATATGTACTCTGCTTACATACACTTGTATTCCATGGCATTACATGACATGTAAAAGGATGCTTTAGTGTTGATGTGCCAACGTGTTGCTGACGTTTTTCACTTAATAATAATAATAATATTAGGATGATTTATTTGGTGAGCGCTCTTTTTGTGTGTATCACACCTCAAGAGCCCTCTGCGAGCTTGGTCGTCGCTTTAGAAAGCGCCAATTCTCAAGCAAGACCCAGTTGTTGTAAGGTTGGATGGACCTTTCAGTGACCGGTCTTTGGTAAAGGTTTATGAATTTTTCAACCCAGCGAAGAGCACATTCAAAATATAAATGGTATATTTTGTGCTCCGCCGGGATCCGAATTCACAACCTTCCATTTACGAGTACGAAGTTTTGCCACTAGGGACTACGGACCGGTCCAAGATGCCAACGACACGCGGTGTACCTGAGCGGTTACCCATCCAAATACTGTCCGCGCCCAATGTTGCTTAACTTCGGTGATCTATGGGAACCGGTGCTTTCAACATGGTAACGTCGTTGACACTTCACATCATAAAGGACTTCTCATTGCTCGATTGGTGTCAAATTTCCTTGGACGAGATAGCATTGCCTCCATACGTTTAGGGACTTTTCGATTATTTTACGCAATTAACCATTACAATTCAGTTACTAAAGACGTGTTGAATCAACAGTAGCTTAACGACGTCTGAAGGAACAAAAACTCAAGAGAATCGTACAGGGAACTATTTTTTAATACCTTAAAGCTGTATAACTAAACGTTAAAACAACACACCCCTTATCAATAAAGTGTAGAAAAGCGTAATCTTGATATTGTGTGCTGTAAAATCATACTGCAGCAATTTGAATAACCCACTAACATTTTGTGGACGCAATAATCGCGCGTTTGAGGTGATAATTTTGCAAATTACATTGCATATTCCGCGCGACAAGGCACCGTGCATTTTTCTAGTGCATTTATCATCCAAATTGCCCCGGCAATCCACGGCGATAGTGGTAATGAAAAATAACTGGACGAGCGGAAGCTGCTAGGCAGTGAGACGAAACCTATTTCTATTTTTCTCTGTTTGTAATATGGACAGTAATACAAACAGGGCACATAGGCAAATAAAAAAATAAAGTTCCGCTAATATCAAACATAAAAAAAAACAAATTAAATAATGGCAAAAATAATTTACTTATGACAGCGTGACAGAGTTAGGGTTTGTTAGGTTGAGTGAGAGCTTGAAATGGCGGATAAGAGTAAACGTAATCGAGTATAATATGTTACTGTTGAAGTTAAGGAATAACCAAATAACTGTTTTCAGGTTAAAAGACTATTGTACGGGATACAAACATAAAATAAATGAACACCATACATTATTGATAAAGACGGCATACGATAAAAAGTACGCAGCAATGTTTTCCCAAAAACAGCCGAGTGAAATTTTTTAACGAGTGATGATGGTAGAGTAGAACAAAATGAAAACAAAGAATAAATGAAACTTCATTTGTTCTTCTTCGTTAAATGAATAACTCAAAATCTAACAGGTAATTCTAATAAGACAAATTCAATGGAAACGTTGAGCAGGTGGAATTTTCAGAAATGTATGAGGTTGGTTCACTTACAGCCCTCAATCTTTGGTGAAGGAACATTTTCTCTAATATTTTTAAACATTTAGCGGAGAAGGTGGAATCAATGTTATAACAAAGTAACGGTGTAATCCAAGATGAAAAGCCATGGTTTTGCGGATATATTTTTTAATGATTTCACTCGAAGACACGTTTAGTAATGTTCCAACCTTGTTGACGGATGGGATATGACTGATGAAGAGCCACCACTTCTTACCTTTTTATATAATATCTCGTGCGGCGACTTTTACGAATGCGATTGGTTCGTTTTTGAGTAGGCGTTCTATGATTGGTCCGATATAATCTAAGTGTAGGGATATTTTTGAAAAATGGAAGAAGAATTGTTGAAACGAAAAAAACAATTTGAGGGGAGGGAATTCTTTGGTTGAGCGCTACTTTGTTCTAAATAACCGTACCTACCATTTGCATTCAGCTGGAAATAAAACAAAGTGAAAGGGCCGGCTAAGTGAGTTATGCCTTGACTAAGCGACCTAGGTGCCTCACCTTTATATAAAATTAATTTAAATAAATTTCAAAGCTACAAAGAAAATAATTTAGAAACAAAAGTCACAACAAGAAAGCATTTTTCTTGTAATATTTATTAGTATTCACTCATAAAATGAAAACGCATACCTTGTTTTTTTTAATAACTTTCATTTTAATAAGTTTTCTTATTTTATAAAAAAAACACCAAAAAAATGTTTGTAGATTAATCATAACCGAATATAAGAGTGGTCCCGAGATACGAGAGGTTTCTAGAATATGTGTGAACAATTTAAATCTATTCACGCGCATTGAATAAATAATAAAGCAAATTGTTCACACTTAAAAGTTTGTAGAAAATGGATGACTTATTTGTATGTAGGTACGTAACTATATGTATGTATGAAAACGCATACCTTGTTTTTTTTAATAACTTTCATTTTAATAAGTTATCTTATTTTATAAAAAAAACACCAAAAAAATGTTTGTAGATTAATCATAACCGAATATAAGAGTGGTCCCGAGATACGAGAGGTTTCTAGAATATGTGTGAACAATTTAAATCTTTTCACGCGCATTGAATAAATAATAAAGCAAATTGTTCACACTTAAAAGTTTGTAGAAAATGGATGACTTATTAGTATGTAGGTACGTAACTATATGTATGTATGAAAACGCATACCTTGTTTTTTTTAATAACTTTCATTTTAATAAGTTATCTTATTTTATAAAAAAAACACCAAAAAAATGTTTGTAGATTAATCATAACCGAATATAAGAGTGGTCCCGAGATACGAGAGGTTTCTAGAATATGTGTGAACAATTTAAATCTATTCACGCGCATTGAATAAATAATAAAGCAAATTGTTCACACTTAAAAGTTTGTAGAAAATGGATGACTTATTTGTATGTAGGTACGTAACTATATGTATGTATGTTCTAATTGATAAAGTCGAACGTTCTAATCGATTATTATGCATGATTTTTTTTATACAGGATGCCGTTTTTTCATACAGTTTATATTGATAATATAATGTATAAGCATGTTAATTTGCTTTGCAAAATATCATCACGTTGATGTTCATTGAATTTTAATACGCAATTGAGCGACTGCACAAAATACTTATTTGTTTTATTTGCCGCAACAAAATAATGCACTCGGCACGCAAATTTCAGCTGTACACATTTCATATGTTTCGCACATAAGCCTCTGCATTTTCACATTTTCACGGACGTGCTTGCATTTTGTATTCAGAGCCTGTCCACTGCACTGAATGTCCGTGCTTAGCTCCTTCTCTGCCGCCTGTAAAAATGCACGAGTAAGAGCCTTCTACGCCGCTATAGGCACATGTGGGAGTAATATGTTTCCTCACGCCGCATAACATGTCAACTGTTAGCTCAAATACTTGACAGATAATGTAACGTTGTTTTATCTTTCTGTTATTTCTTAGTTATTTAAAAATTAAACATTGTTTTCAATCGATGGATGAAATTATTTGTGCATTCAGAAACAGTCTTGACTTCAGGCATATTTTTTATACGCCGTATTTAAAATCGGACATAAACAAAATATTTACGGCGTATGGAATATGCATACATTAAAAGATGATGAGATGTCTTAACAAATGTTTTACTGTTTATAACGTCATTTCATTATTTATCCGATTTCCACTACTAAGAACTATAACATTTACGCAATGTCTCGTTATGTAGCACTACATCTTGTTTATGATCAGCATACTCTGATCATTACCAAATACTTTATCATTGAAGGTAGTAGCATGGCCTATTAGACCAAATATATCGATAATAGATTAGAGTTGACAAAATTGTTTTAACGAAATATCTCGTTTTATAGGGTGAGGAATGATTTTGTTAGAGAGGAATGTGGTGTAAGAGAAAGTGTGAAAGTAAAGATTAAAAGAAGTATACTTAGATGGTTTGGACATTCGGAGAGAATGAATGAGGAAAGACTGACGAAGAAAGTATATGCTGCAAGAATTGATGGATGTCGTGTAAGAGGAAGACCGAGAAAGGTATGGATGGACCAAATTTTCGAAATAGCGAGTGAATGGGATATCCAGAGTCATAATAAAAGGAGAGCTTGTATGAAAAAGGTTATGACTCTGGATGAAATGAAAGAAGTATGCAAGGACAGGAAGAAGTGGCGGCTGATCTGCAATGCTGATTTGTAATGTTGGTTTATTAGTTTGCTACATTTTTTGCATAAGAAATTTTGACTTTTTTTGTATAGATTTCTTTTTAAGGTTTTGTTGTTTTTTTATACTTAAATGTTATTTATTACTCGTATTCCTTGACTTATAGGTTGGTATGAGGCTGACCACTCATACTGTAAAAAATGGTTCACTTTGCCAATGTCACCCCTGTTTCACGGAATGTCGGCAAGAGTTGCTTAGGCTTATGTTCATTTGAGGTTTGGATTTTATTTGTAAGTACACAATCAGCATTTGTAAGCGCGAACTACACGTGTTTGTTTGTGGGCATACATCTGAGAGCTTTGAATAAATATATCCTTGCAACTTAGATTATAGATAGATTATATAGTATGTCAAACGTATGAGACATACGAACTCATTAGACGAGATATCTCAACACGGGCGCGACGTAGAGAACAATTATTTTGTTTGGATATCTCGTTCCTGGCAGGAAACGGGTTAATACATGTACACGAAAAGCCTCAAGGAATATTAATCGCGGGATTTTTAGACAAAGAGTGCTTTGCAGCGAAACTTTGTGAATATATTTAATTATCTTTCAATAGTGTCTGGGATTTGCATAATTTGTGATGTTCGTTTTCAGAAAGTTTCTCTTTTCCAAATTGATGTTATTCAAACTGTGAAATTTCAGCCGTGGCTTCGTTAACGCGAACAGCTTTTGCGATATCTGAGTCGGCATACTTTATCAATAAATTAACGTTTCAATTCTTACCTTCAATCATTCAGCAAATAAGTCCTTGCTCAAATTATAAATAAGTTGTTAATTGTAGCAATGGAAAAATATAAATTAAAATGCGATCCACTGTAAAATAAACTCTTCAGGTGGAATAAAGGTTTTAAAAGTAATTAAATTAATCATTCGTAGAATCTACAATAATCATTTAAAAAATTGGCTACCAACGGAAAACGAACAAGAAAACCATCGTGTTGCTTCGATAATAATCAGCTTTAAAAATGTGTGCTGCTCGTAGGAATGAAACATACGCAGGCAAAATAGCTGCAAATAGAACATGGTCTAGCCCAAAAGCATCCTTTAAGAATTTGAAATTGTTTAATTTATGTTAAAGCAAATTGAATGTTTTTGAGCACTTTTGCTAAGTCTCAAATTATTTAGGTTTTTATTTTTAATGAGAAGTTCATACACATATATGCATGTAAAAGCGCGCTTCAAAAATATGCCGACATAACTTGAAAATAGGTCTGCCTCTCTGTATGAGGAAATTCCTCAAGACGAAGGTTCCAGAATTGAAATAAACAAACGCGTGTACATACGAGTACTTAATGCTGGTATGAAATGATAAGGAACAAGGAAGATATTAACTTGAAATTTATGTGTCAGGTGAATGCAAGAATGTTCAAATAACAGAGTACGCGTGAAGTGCAAATTTGACCTCCAAAAGAACGATAGTTTCCTCTTTTTTTTAATCAGTAGGAATAATTGAAGGAGAACGAATATATTTTATTTATATATTTCAAACAATGCATTTCCATCAACTTTTTTTTAAAATGGACAAGACGAATATACAAAGTGACTGTCACTCCGGTCAATCAACAGAAAGAATTTCATATGAGATTTTTTGGAAGCATGTTGACTAAAAGACTTAAAATAAATATAATTTACCAACTTTGTAAATAGTTATATAAAAAGTTCAATAAATAATTTTTCAAGCGCAATAAACGTCATCTGCCCGTAATTATCAGAAGAATAATGATAGTCTTGTTACTTTCCTTTATATATTTTTAGAAAAATAAACGGCAAAGAGTGACATAATTTGAAATGAAATCAAACAGTGTACAGCAAAAAAACATAGATACAAATTAATAGAAATGACGATTTTTAGTTTGAAGTGCGATCTCCTTGTTACTCTATTCTTCTATGTGTAAACGCATAAGCCTCGACTCCATTAATTTGGGGACCTCTTAGCTCTAGCAAGGTTCTTGGAGATTGCGGTTGCAGGCCGCTTCTAATTATGGAACCGTGTCGCACCTCAAGGGCGAGCAGTATGTGAATGCGTGGGACAAAGCGTTACTGTAACTGTACCCGGAAGAATGTTGCTGAGAGGTGACGAGATCATCAAAATAAATTACTTCACAATAATTAAGCCTAGAAATGTGTGTTCAGTTGTCACTTGTTTAAGTAATAAACTTAGGTAAAGGAAAGGAAGAGGTGAGAAAAGGGAAATATGATTTGAGAATAAAATAAAACAAGGATAAAAAACAAGTTTTCTGATTAAATTTAGAATATTTTGAATTTAAGTGTAAAATTGTCTAAACAGATCAAATTAAATGAACTCACATTATTTAGGGATCGCCACTGGAACACACAATAAATTAAACGCGTTTGTTTAAATCTTACATGTGTCAGCACAAGCTTCCGGTCGCTACTTGAATCTTGGCTTTCACATGGTTTAGTTTTTAGACTATTATAATCTAAGTTGCAAGGATATATTCATTCAAAGCTTTCAGATGTATGCCCACAAACAAACACGTGTAGTTCGCGCTTACAAATGCTGATTGTGTACTTACAAATAAAATCCAAACCTGCAACTCTTGCCGACATTCCCTGAAACAGGGGATTTAATTTTAATTTAGGTAATATTAGTGTTGTTGATAGCTATCATCATTCACATCAACAATCAAATGTTTTTTTAAATTTATAATTTTTGAAGGAATTCAAAGAAAACACTGTTTATTTTCACTAAAATTTATTTAGAAAGATTAAAATCTTTAAAACAAATTACGAACGCGTTTTCGACCTAGCAGGTCATCAGCAGGTACAGTAAAATATCTAATTTTAAAATATATAATTTTAATCTTTCTAAATAAATTTTAGTGAAAATAAACAGTGTTTTCTTTGAATTCCTTCAAAAATTATAAATTAAACAATATGAATTTTCACAGTGTTAATACACAAACAATACAAAATATGATCAAATGTTTATTGACAGATTTTTTAAAAATATTACAAATATTGCCCATTTTGTAAAAAAAAAAAAAAATGTTCTACGTGGTCAAGCATTGGGTATGCTTACAGATGCTTTTTGATTATGCAGGATCGATGAAAAGTGATAAAATTTGAGAATGGTCTGAAAAACTATTTTTTGAAATTTAGATAGGTAGGTACTTCAAGGATGTTGGAACACAATAGGGCTATCGTATTTATTTCATCCCCCTAACAACTGCATGCACGTACTTATTGGATTATTTTGACTAGCCGAATATCTACTACCCTCCATTCCTCTGTCTGCTGGCTATAATATGTTATTGTATTTTGTGAGTATACATTGCTGGGAATTTAATTTGGCAGCGTTTTGCTTTTTGGCGGGACATTGTTGCAGGCAAGAGCATGTCGGAGCACACTGCGACGCGCGATACAATCCACCCCGGCGCACTTTATTACTCCAAACTCGGAAATTTGGTTAATTTAATTTGTCCGTCCAGTGATTTCCAACTAACGGATCCTCATGATTATGCGACATTATCTAATCTAATGAATATTGCGTATTTTGTATGCACTATCATGCAAAATGTGTAATACATGTTATATGCAAAGTATTTCAAACAACCAGGCAGGAGACAGAAAAATATCAAAGTTAAAAAAAAAGAACATGATTTTTTCAAAATCAATACCAAAACGGCATAAACCCTGAATTCGTATTTATAGCCTCCAAACGAAATATCAGCGATCTGATTTGGAAGTAATACTGCCAAAGGAATTTTCGAAGTCCATTATTATTTACATTATTATTTCCTTGACTGATTGAGGTATGAGGTTGACCACCCATTGAGGTTGGTATGAGGTTGACCACCCATACTGTAAAAAATGTTTCACTTTGCCAATGTCACCCCTGTTTCAGGGAAGGTCGGCAAGAGTTGCAGGGCTTATGTTTTTTTTTTTTTATATTGTAGGTCCACATGCGGCATGTGTGAGCGCGTAATTATGCGTGTCTGCTTGTGGGAATTCATTAAATATGAATCTCAAATGATACATATCTTTGCAGCTTAGATTTAGATTTAGATTATGCTTGAATCCATATACGTAGATACACACGTATTGAGAAGTTCAAAATGTCATATATTTTGGCAACTTTGATTAAATCTGTTATGATTAGATCAATTAAATTGAGTCATTATAAGATTCAAGCAAATTAAATTAATACACGTTAATGCTTGTCAATAAAAGCATGATTGTATTTTACTTTTTCACGTCCACTAGCCTCGAAATCACAACAAGAGTCACACGAAAAGTTGAACAAATTGAATTTCTGACATCTGCGACAGTGCTTACTTAATCTAAGATTTGTTGACAAATGGGAAATAAGTATAGGGTTTTCCAATAAGAGGTGTTATTTTGAATAGCCCGCTATTTCGGTAGCTGTCACTTTTGAAGCTGTTATTTTTTGACATTTGACAAGTAGAAACTACGCCATTACTAAAAATGGGACGATACACGCTGCAACAACGCATTGTCGTCTTTGCTGATTGGGTCCTTGAAATGCATGAAAATGATCCGGAATTCCATCGAAAAATCATCATGACTGATGAGGCCCATTTCCACCTCGGTGGCTACGTCACAAGCAAAATTGTCGCATCTGGGGCTCGGAAAACCCAAGAGTTATTGTTGAGAAGCCTCTCCATCCTCAACGTGTGACTGTTTGGTGCGGTTTATGGTCCGGCGGGGTCATTGGACCTTACTTTTTAGAAAATGAGGTTGGATCAACAGTTACGGTGAATGGATTGCGCTATCGAGAGATGATTAATGATTTTTTTATGGCCGGAGTTGGATGGTATTGATCTGGACAACGTTTCCTTTCAACAAGACGGCGCTACGTGCCACACAAGCAACGAAACCATTGATCTTTTACGGGAAAAGTTTCCGGACCGTGTTATCTCTCGAAAAGGTGATCACAATTGGCCACCGAGATCTTGTGATTTAACACCTTGCGACTTCTTCCTTTGGGGCCACGTGAAAGATAAGGTCTACGCCAAAAGCCCAGCGTCGATTCAAGACCTCAAAGATGGAATTCGTGAGGCTATCGAGGACATAGAGCAGCCACTTTGCGATTTGGTTATGGAAAATTTCCTGAAAAGGATATGGTCCTGTAAGCGTGGTCGTGGTGGCCATTTGGCTGATGTTGTTTTTCATTATTAACGGCATACCTTCCTCTTTATTATGAAATAAACATGCGATCATTTATCTCAAAAAATGGCATTTTTCTTTGAATATCAAAATAACACCTCTTATTGGAAAACCCTTTACATTTTACCGAATAACACGCTGAGGGACAAATAAAAGTAATTGGTTTCTTAACAGAATTGATAAAGCAATAACAATGAATTTTCTTTTCTTTTTCAGATTTCTACTCTTGCTTACATATATTGGTATATATATATTTTTTTATTTTTTATTTAATATAACACATTTTGAGTACATTTTTTTTTAAACTTATATCTATTACATAATAATTCAACAGTTTTATAAGCTGTACCTCACCAAAAAGAGGCAAAGCTCTTGTATGGGGTGAGGGATTTACAATCAATTTAATCAATAGTAATAATATTTAAGTTTTTTATACATATAGTTAAGTTATACACTAGAAATTTCTTTAAGTTACTTCATACACTTAAGTTATAAACTTAGAATGTGTATTTTTCAAGTGTGATGAGACTTGATATGTAAAGAAATCAAATAAAACCAAACAAAAACTGAACAATAAACAAAAATAAAAACAGGTAATTAGGTATTAAAGTATAACAAAAAAACATACATACATAAGATCTTTAAAAGCATACTAAAGACAATAATATATCATCACATTTATCATCACCTAATTTCTAATATAATAAATGCTGGATGTGAAAATTGAGACACAGGCAATAATATCAAGTGGTTTACTATTTTAATATTTTTCGAAATGTTTTTTAAGTCAACTTTTAAATACATGATAATCTTTTATAATTTTTAGTTCCGTCGGTAATTTATTAAAGTTTGTTACTCCAACATAAATGAAGCTATTTTGATAATGCTTTGTGTCAAATTTTGTCATTTTGAGGTTATGTTTGTATCTTGTTGATTGATTTGTTTCTAATTTTAATTATTGTTTTTCTTTTAATATTTGGAATATAGAGTTTTTTTAATAAATGATATCTACTGAGGGAACTTTAAATATTTTAAATACTAATTCTCTATTCATACATACATCGATACAGAATCGGCTAAATTAAATTTCAGAGTCAAGATATCCATATCTCTATATCCATAGTACAGCGAGGTGAGATAATTTCAGAACAATACAGAAATATAAAATGTATGTATCATTATCAAAAATGCTTTTTTCGATTCTTAACTTTAGGGAGTTTCTTTGAAAGTACAAAACAAGTTTGTTTTCTTTCGCAATTTTATTTAATAAGAGCAAAAAGTGTCAGAACATCCCATCAACGGGTAGAATCTTAAGCTAACATAAAAATAAGATCAGCATAGAATTAAATTATTTACAGTAGACACTTTATAAATTACCTTGAAAAAAAAAAAAAAAAAAAACATTATTTACTATGGAATTTATAATTACTTGTCCACATTTAGAATTAAATATTCTATTTTTGTGGTTTACTGGACAATACAGTAGAGCTGCGTATTTTTTAGTATCTTTGTACACTCACTCACTTAGCTACTTAACTTGTACCGTCAGATTGCAACTGACTCGGTAAGAACCCACCATAAGGTAGACGAGATATACCTAGTACATTTTATCGTTCGCGCGGCCTTCAAAGGCATCTATCGCCTTGTGCAGGCCGGGGCTTAAACCAAGACCTAGAGTTGAGCTAAATCTTCGTTAAACCCGGCCTAGGAGCTAATCGTGATTTAAAGGTGGCTCGAGGGAAACCATGGAACAGATAACCGAAAGAAAGGGTGAGAAAGACCATGTAAAATACGCTTAACCAAAAACAAACAATTTGATAAATCCTATTAAATACCTATAACTAACTTTTATTCAAATTCTACAAAAATAAAATTGTGCAGATAATCATTTGATTTATTATAACCTTTTGATGAAATACCTGTGTATTTATGCAAATTAAAAATAAAATTTCATGCTCATGAATGTACTTGCGTCGTTTTGTTTTAATCAATTAGTAATACTTTATTGCACCTTTTTATTTGTGGAAAAGTAAGTAGGTACCTATGTACGTCAAATGTGCGAATCGACATTTGCGTCCTGCATTAATAACATCTGATTGATTTTTAGTTATTATTAACAGTATACTACAGCTTCTCTGGTCCTCCTGCAGACTCCAGGGTCCTGCAGGAAGGTCACGCGGCAAAGATATGCGACGATTTGGCCAAAAAGAAAGATAACAGTATATTAATACATTATGTTTGTATCTGCATAAAAAAGTGTGTTGGTTATTCATTTATAACTCGGTAAATTTACGAATGTATTTTTTTTAGAAACTTTTACGATGCACTCTGGCACAAGCAAGTATTAGTAGATTTGCTCATACACTATTTGTTTACTTTATTTTCATTTAAAAGAAATTATAAAGAACTAATACAGAATTTTTTTTGACATGAAAATATATTTTTTTAATAATGCAGTAATATAATAAATAGGATCAACTCGCCACATGCGACCCCTTCGGGGATAACGCGGCAAGAAGTTACACTACATGTGTAGCTTAGTTGCGTTTGCAGTAAAAAAATGTTTTTACGCGATTGATGGTGAGCTTCATGCCAACCTATTAGTGAAGGAAACCCCTGATCTAAGAAATAAATCAGGCTTATATTTTATATTTAAGTGGATTTAAGGGAATCTTTCCCTTTTTTCAGTTATAAAAAAATCCCTGACAGTAATTTATTCGCTTTTCTATTCAGTACTCAAGTGTAAACATAACTTTTACTTTCGACGCAAAATGAGTAGTGAGTACTTCAATTTTGTGTGAATGTAGGATAGCGCTTTTGTAACTTTTCGAACACATTTAGAATACTACAAGACAAAGTTTCGTAGGTATTATGCTTGTTTTCTTTGGGTCCAATACACCGAGTATTTACATAACGCAAGGTAATGTAAAGTGTATAAACACTTAAAATACTCAAAGAGGCACTGCTGTTTCTGTCATACTTTTTTCTGTTTACGACGTTTCCGCGATGTTTGAGTATTTACGCAACGTTTTGTACTCAAGTACTGTTCACAAATTCTTCCTATCTCTACACATTGTTTCTGTGAAGAAGATATTTGCTCCAATTGAAATATTATGTTCAGAGCTTCGATTGTCTTTATGCGAGATCGCATATTCAATCTTGGGTTAGGCGAAATTATGCACATAACTTAGAGGAATAGGTTTTTCTCCGCCTGGAAGTGACAGCCGAATAGAATGAAAATATTAGCAGTGCTATTCACAGTCAGGCGTTGATTTATAGACATCACTATGACTGATTTGATCATGAGTAACACTTAATTTCACAGTAAGAAGGAATAATTTTTATGCGAAGAAAGAAATATATGTAAAAGTTATCAAAACCAATCAAAATTCATATTAAGTGGATGTCCATAAGCAGATAGTGTACATGTATTTACATATGTGACATGTGTACTTACAAAATAAAATCCCTCATAAAAGCATAAAGCCTGGTTAAATGTATATTAGAGTTATGCTCGTTTGATATATTTACATCTTATAATTAACTTTCATGATTACTTAACAACTTTTGCTGCTCCTCACTGAAACAGGGGTAAATTGGCAAAGTGAACCAACTTTTAAGATATGAGGGGTCAGCCTAATACTAACCGTATAATTCAAGGAAACGAAAAAAATATATGTACTATAATTTCTTTTACATCTTTTTGTTCCGTAGTTTTGGTCCATTTTTGGACATTTCTGTCTTAGGTGTCATTTTCTTCCGACAATTTTTATTTTTCTGACCATCTTAAATGCAGTTTTTCCACATCTTTTTGACTTTTTGGCTGCAATTACTTACTGCATTCTTATAAGTATCACTTCCTGAAATCGGGATGACAAATATAAGCCCTTATTACACTTATAACAATCGTTGGGTAATAATCACGTGATTAGGTTTATTTCTCGATTTAGAATATATTATTGATGTGCCTACTTACAACCGATATTGTGATTAGTTTTCACTACTGGCTTATCAACTTATTGGCTGTACCCGATGACTGCCGTGTATAAAATATCTCACCAAAAAAATCGTTTACGCTACGCTTCAGCCATGGCATCTCATAATATCTCCCTTATTTGCTACTACATTTTTATTTAATTTTTAAAGAATCCATTAAGCTAAATTATATATATTTTCCTAATCAAGCATTTCAGTTGACAGATGCTGTATAAAATGAACTGAATTCTCAGTACTGAAAAATACAAACACCCCGTTGAATAGTCTGACATTGTTCTATAAGTATTTTTTACAGCTCCCTTAACAAATCATGATTTCATTAACATCGGTAATAAATTAATTGGATGTATTTTTGTTGTTTTTTAGTCTTTTGAGCTTCCAAATCCCCAACTTAAAGGTAAAACTGAATAAATACTGATTCACTGATGTGAGAAATGTTGGATAAAACATTTTATTGTGAGTAACGGGAAGAATCATTGTGAGTGAACTAATTATAAAGAAGTGCTCATGAAAAACTTCTAAGCTTCTGGGTTTTTATTATTTTTTTAGTGTTTTCTCTCGTCCAAAAAAAATACTGAACTGTTCAAGATTTTCATCAGGTTTATGGAAAATACTTTTTTTGTAACCGGCAGAGAAAGGCTTAATTCCCTGGGCAGCCAACGGTCGTCATCCCATAGGATTACCACTAAGTCTTTTAGAGTTAACCCGTTCTCTGATTAGTCGATACAATTATGAGGATGACATGGCCTGGAGCCTTTGTTTGGGAATAGCAAATACTACAGCCGAGGTAAAGCAGACTTCAAACGCTGGCTTAACGTTAAGACCACACTGATTTTCCATTTGATGGATATTTTATGTACCATATTATCAGTATCTATATTTCTTTCTACTTCTTCTCCTTCCTCTTCTTCCTATATTAGGTCTATGATTTGTCTGTTGTGAAACTCTGTTGTGGATTTCTGCAGAAGACCAGGGGTGGAAGTCTCGAAGACCGTCGAGAGGTCATACCGTATATATTTGTAGATAAGACGGAATAAAAGATTGTGGCGTATCCGCAGCTTATATTTTACATGAAACAGCGATCAGCTGTTCACATACCGCGATGATTTATTCCGTTCTATATTTAAATAGGTACGGCAAGATATACCGATGCTTGTCGAGACTTCCACCCAGGCCCGGATTAAGGGCGGTTCGAGCTGTACAACCGAACCAGGGCCCCCACACTCAGGGGGCCCCCACAGGGCCAACAAAATTCTTATATTTTTATCAGTGCCCAGGTCTTACCGGGCATTTGTGACCAAAGGGGTCCCCAATGACAGACTTAATATAAATTAGTTTACAAGCATTACAACAAAAAATCTTTGAAGTGGAAGTCTTATGAGGCATACGCTTCCAAAGGGCCCCCCAAAAGCTACAAAATATTGTATCGAAAAAACTTCAACGTACTTTTTTTCGGAAAATTTATGCATTTTTGAGGTTATGGAAAAGTAGGAGGGAAGTTGGGGGGAGGATTTTCACGGAGAGGGGAGGGGGGGCATATAGGGGGCCCTGAGCTTTACCCCGCACCAGGGCCCCCAGAGGGGTTTATCCGGGCCTGCTTCCACCCCAGCTTCTCTTCCATATATTGGGTGATCGACTTGGTTGACGCTGGCCGTCTGATATTTCATGTGCCACGATACGTCAAGCTATGATTTAATTATGACTCGTTAAAAAGTACCAGATAGTTAAGCAATTGTACTGTACAGCTATTGTAAGTATGACTTTAAGCTTGATAGATATCATTACCAAGTTTCCTTTCTCAGTGCCACTTCAATCGAAGATCGGCGATCATTATAGCCATTAATACTTTAGTTGCTGCAGTTCTAATAAGCATTTTTTTTTATTCTCTTGAACCTTTGTCTAAGATTCTCCAGCCATACACCTAAATTTGTACTTGTGTTATAATATAGAGTAAGCGGTCTTAACATTTCAAGGTACATAAAAAAATGTGAATCTTAGATGATTTTTATATATAAGCAATGCTTTCCCATATATGTCTGTTTGATATTTTTTACGAAGACAGATTATCTGAATATATTTTTTCGATTATTAGACTTCTCGCATTACCCCGCATTGGTCGGTGGTCTTTGGGATAAGCCCACTTTGTGCCCTTAGGAAGTGAGAGGATCCGCAGAGAGACAGGGGATAATTTGAATAGGCAGCTGATGTTTTATTCCTTAACCGCATTGAGACAAATAACGATATTATTGAATTAACGAAAATCAGAACGTGATTTATTTAATTCAAGTAAATTAATAAAGAAAAATTAAAAACATTTTTTTTCTTCACGGATTGGTTTTAAAATCTCGAGCGCTTTCGGAGTGTTATAACACAAGTCACTGGTGAAACTGGTGTGATAACACTCCGAAAGCGCTTGAGATATTAGCACCAACTTGCGAAGAAAAACTTTGTTTTTATTTTTGCTTTATTAATTTAAATTAATCTTCACAATGTCAGTACACAATCCCTTACACCTTAGTAAATAATTGGTCATTTATCAGAATGTACCTAATAGGAACCCCGAAGGTATGGCTTTATCTGTAATCTATAATCTAAGTTACAAATATAATAAACACTTTAGTTTATTATCTTTCATTCATATTTAATGCATATTCACAAGCAGACACGTGTAAGTTTACGCTTATACATGCCGTATGTGTACTTATTAAAAAATATCCCAAATAAACATAAGCACTGCAATCCTTGCTGCCCTTCCTTGACATTAAGGTGACATTGGTGAATCGAACTATATTTACAGTATGTGTGGTCAGCCACATACTAACCTGTAAATAAAGGAACACGAAGGATTAAGTACATTTTGCAAGTGTATCAAACAACAATGCCTTAAAAAATACATGACAATGAATATATAAACTGAAATTTGAAAACCTTTAGCCGCTATTGCAACACATCAACCGTAATTTTTTCTGTCCTTGCATACTTCTTTCATTTCATCCAGAGTCATAACCTTCGTCATGCAAAGTGCCTTCTGTATATATGGGTTCTCGTTATAAAGGTTCATCTAGCGGCTAGCCTTACAAAAACTGGGTCTGGCTTCATTGTTAAGTTACCAAATAAAAGCCCTTGATGTGTGATTTAAACAAAAACGAAACCCGTCAAAAAAGCTCATAATTAATTATCGTATTTTTTGTAGCAATATGGCAATGGAAGTTGCAAAGATTAACTCTCATATTATAGGAACGCATTTCTAAAACAATAAAATCTAAGCAAGTAATTGATACAACTTTTTATTTTATTTTATTTTGTAAGCCTCGATTTTATTACAAAATATACTACGAAATAATAAAATAATACATGTTCATTGTTCAGTCGAAAGCTTAGTAGGTAGAGTGCTTGCATCCTAAGAGCTTGGTTTCAAATCCTACCGAGGATGTCTGAAATGATTTCCCGTTTAGGTTAGGAGTTTGAAATTATGGACAATCGTCACAGGTCTATGCGTTTAAGGGGCTTAGCATCCATTAACAAAATATTGGTAATCTTTCACTCTACACAGACAACCAGCTTATTGACTGAGATTCTTTCTTAAATTTATTTCTGCGGACTCTACTTGGCATTCTGTAAAATTTAGTGATCGCTTTTATCGTAGATGTATAAACTATACGACTGAAGTACTCGACAAGTTATTTATTGTGGACTGGCATGGAATGCTCTAGACAATGGAGGTTGTCACCTTCATGGCTGATGGTGCACGCAGAATGGAAGGGTGCTCGAACTGTTTAATGTGATGACCATCTGCTGGTATCGACAGAGGTCAAGTGGTCGCAAAAAATAGCTGTAAAGGGTCACTAGGAGGACAATGCGTGATTAACGACGTCGCAATTTGCGACAGCCGTTCAAAACGATTAATGAACTATATTTTATTGTTGGCTTAGTTAATATTAACGGTTGGTTCGCAGTGTTTGTATAACGTCCATTTTGAAGGCTTTTGTGTTGTAGTTTCATAGAGTTTTCAGAATAGATAGTTAAGTAATATGAGATGGTTATAAATGTTCCATAATTTTTTTACATGCAAAAATACTAATGAAAGCTTATAATATCAAAGTTAAAAAAAAAGTTATTATAAAAATAAAACACTGTTTTATTAAAATTTTAAAAGTTCCATAAAATTTAAAAGAACTCAATCAGTATGAAATTTTACAATGTTAATACACAAACCATACAAAATATACACAAACCATACAAAACATTAGCAATGAAAGCATTTGTTTTTAATGGAACGTAAATATTTTTTGGTCAATTTAGACAAAACATAGAATAATACAACAATTGTTGTTATTTCAATGTGAAGTTTCTTAGAAAAATTCAATAAAGGTTAATGATTGCCAGTGTTTTTAAAAATAATTGGTTGATTATAGCCGAAAAGCAAATTTTCGAATTGAAAAAAGATCTTAATCCGTATTTTAGATCATGAGTTTTTTCACTTATAAAAAGCACATAAAAACAGTTATTTTTTATTTAAAATGCAAAGATATTATAAAAAAATTATATTTAGTAAATTTGCTCTCAGATTATGAATTCACACAACAGAATCGCTAAAAACGAGATGGCTTTAGTACTTTATCACGAATTGTTGCCGACTGCTGCAACAGGACTCCTACCGAATAGTCATTTATCATTTCGCGACACTTATTAGCTGCGAGATTTAGCAAGTTGGCCACCAATGCCGCTAATATAATAGCTTTGTCTATTCTTTGACCTCATTTCCTGAGATTTGACCAAATGAACTTTCTAAGCAGGGGTGAGTGATCCAGAGAGACAAAAGTATGCAGTATGGAGTAAACAATGCATTTCTATATATATCTACAACATGGCTTGCAAAGGTGTGTTAATATTTAAATTTCACATGTAAGCGTACCCTTACTATTCTTGTATGTGACCTTATGAAATAAAGCCGAAACCTCAAATGAACATAAACCCTGCATCTCTTGCTACATTCCCACAAATTAAGTTAATAGTTGCAATGGTGCACAAATTTTCAAAGTGAAGGTGCTCAGTGTTCCCATTCTATTGGGCCAGGAACAAACTATAATATTTTATTAAAATTTGCAATATTTTAGATCTTTTTTTATCTTAATAAGTATACCAGATACATGTTGCATTTGTAAGTGCAAAACACCATGTACCTTCTTTCTCCATGCCAAATGGATTTCACAACCTTAAAAAATAAGTCAAGTTGCACACCAATTGATTTTAAACACATGCTTCCCAATCTATATCCGGTAACATAACGATTACTCTATCAAATACCTGATAATGCATGAGAGCGTTCCGTCAATTAAAAATTGAATCATGTTAAATTACAATTTAATATTTGATTTACACACAAAAAACGCATATTTTTATGGCTTTTCATTATTCCGGAAAACAATACAAAAATTAGCATGCCGATACGCTTTAAACGACGTCGCTGTGCGAATGCGGTATAAATAATTGAGCGTCCCGGCGCACAAACTGCTTTGGTCGTAATAAGCGATATTGAAAAACACTGGAAAACGTGTAAAACAGCCGCCCGACGCCATAAACCTGCTACGCGTTCAATTTAACCACATCGCTGCCAGATACGAGATATCTCGTAACAAAAATCTGGTCTGCTACGCCAGATACAGAATTATTTATTCGACTTGTGGACCTTCGATGTTCGAGGATCAGACACAGTTGAGGAACTGAAGAAAAAATGAAAACCTACTTAGTGGAGCCATGTATAGTGGACTGTATTTCTAGAGAGTCTTTTTTTGTTCAAATCCCTTGAATATCTTTCCAATCTCAAGGCGACGTTGAACGGATACGCCTTCTATAATATTACCTAGAAATTCTGTACCAGCTATTTTGTAAAAGTGATTCACTTTTTACAATTATATGGAAAGGAAAATTGGTGATTCGCGTTGTTTTATAATTGTTTGGGGCTGAGTTTTTTTTTTTATAAGAAAACATACTTGGGAAATCTTAATTATAGGTTTTTCTTGTAAACGTGCATAAAGTGTAATTGCTACTAAGATTGAAAATTAAAGACGAAATGTGTAATTTTTTGTTGTTGTTTACATAATTCAAAACTAACTTCAATATATTTTTAATTTTCAATTTTGTAACACCTTTTGTTGCGAATTCAGCTTAAAGGAGAGTTTGCTCATATTTAGGCAGGTAGGGCATATTTTTTCACTGGCGGCAGAGAAAGGTTCAGCCTGCTGGCTTTGTATTTAAACTGCGGTTTTTATTGTGGTATCGACATCTGGGACACATTTGTTCTCCAAACGAGCTCTTGTTCACTTTGAGCTCTACTTTTATTTTTTTTATTAATTACTGAACCGCACCTACCTATTGAATCGAAAAATCATGGCAATACTTTTTGACTGCTTGACCCGTGCGGAAAATTATCCTTTCGTCCTTTCGGAAATGATAGATAACATTTTATGAAGACAAGAAGAAAAATAGTTGTAGGAAATAAAACCTTCAATGGTTAAATCCCTTATTTTCTTAGATTTAATTTTAGATGAATGCCTAAGAATAAAAGTATGTGCTGCCATACACTTGGAGTTTTCTTACCTACAGGGGAATTTGGCACAGACATCCGGGGAAACATTGTTATGCTAATTACTGGCAACCCCGAGGCCTTCCTTGTATGAGTTTTTATTCTCAGCGGAAAAGAAATTTTCCTACAACTCCATTGTCTACAAATACCGGGAAAATTATACGTACTAGGCTTTCTACAACGCTCTTTTTATAACGTATCATGCTTACGAAAGCTTTCAAAGAAAAGAAGATCGAATTTGTTCAAGGAATACGTTCATTGACGCGTCAAGTTAAATATTTTTGTTTCAATTTATAATTTTTGGATGAAAATTTTCATCCAAAAATTATAAATTGAAACAAAATGAATTTTCACAGTGTTAATACACAAACAATACAAAATATAATTAAATATTTTTTTTACTTTCTTGCTATAGCTGAAGGCTATAAAGAAAGTTTTGATTTGGTGTGAAAATTTTTTTTCGAGGTATTCACGGAAATGAGTTGTCCTGGTGCAGGACATGCCAAAAAACACTATCTTTCAAAAACGTCCGTCTGTGTGTGTGTGTGTGTGTGTGTGTGTGTGTGTGTGTGTGTGTGTGTGTGTGTGTGTGTGTGTATGTGTGTGCATAAAATTGCACTTTTCTCAAAAACGGCTACAAGAATTTTTTCTTAAATTTTCAGAATTGCCATTAACACTCTTACTAATCTGTGTCTATGGGTTGCCATATGAAAAAAACAAACAATTGTGATTTTCTCGAAAGTTAAGGGGTCAACAAAAATATAATGCTCCACAATATTATAGACAACATAAATTTCTACAAAACTATTTTTTTTTTTTGTGAAAAAGTAAATATAAAGCACCGTTTACACGACCTGAAATTTTAAATCGAAAATATTACAAAAACCCATTAAAATGCAAGATCTTAATTAAATTTGTTTTAGATTTGATAGAAAGAACAAGCTTTTAATTTGTAATCAAAGATTTTTTAATTTTTTGAAAATTCAAGATGGCTTCCGAAGAGCTGAAAATTTTAAATGCGATTTTCTTGAAAACGGCTTCGACGATTTTTCTTAAATTTTTTGTGAATCCATTATTATAATAGTGCTATCTAATAATTATAATCATTTCTTCATCATATTCTCGGTTTAGGGAGTTGCCATATAAAAGAAAAAAATAATGGAAAAATTCTCGGCAGTTAGAGGTAAAAAAATAATGTAGTACAAATGTAAAACAATAATGACAACTTATATATTGCCATCATTATTTTTTCCAAAAAGTGAATCAAAGTGATTTTTTTTCCATACAAAATGTTTTCGTAATTTTCTTGGTAGTCAAAGGGTTAAAATTAAAAAAAAGGCTGTTATTCGTAAAATTTTATAAATACCAATAATAATCATTCGTTACTTTTTCAAATTATAACTAAAAAGTATACCCACATTACAAAGTAGCATATATAACTCCTTGACTGAAATAGCGAATGAATGGGATATCCAGAGTCATAATAAAAGGAGAGCTTGTATGAAAAAGGTTATGGCTCTGGATGAAATGAAAGAAGTATGCAAGGATCGAAAGAAATGGCGGTTGATCTGTAATGCTGGCGGTTAAAGCTAAGGCTTTTAATTTAAAAAATATGTGTTGTACTTTTTTTTAATTTTTTACTGTTTAATTGCTTAGAATTTATTTGTTTTATATATTTGATTGTATTAATTGCTTGTACTCCTTGACTGATAGGTTGGTATGCGGCTGACCACCCATACTGTACAAAATGGTTCACTTTGCCAATGTCACCCCTGCTTCAGGGAAGGTCGGCAAGAGTTGCAGGGCTTATGTTCATTTGAGATTGGGGTTTTTATATTGTAGGTCCACATGCAGCATGTGTAAGCGCGAAATTATGCATGTCTGCTTGTGGGAATGCATTTAATATGAATCTCAAATGATACATATCTTTGCAGCTTAGATTTAGATTTAGATTTAGATATGGTTCAATGACCATCTATAACAGGGGTGCCCATACTTTTTCTTGAGGAGATCGACTTGACGAGCAAAAATTTATGAATAGGAGATCGACATTTTAACAGTTTTGCCCAGGGGTGTCCAAGGCACGCAATTTTAGAAGTTCATTTTGTCCATAAAAATTCACAAATCTGGAATCTAAGTTGCAATGAAATATAAACATTTAAATCTCATATCAAATGTATGCCCACAAACAGGCACATGTAAGTTCGCGCTTAAGAATGCTGAATGTGTACTTACAAAATAAAACCAAATCTTAAATGAACATAAAACCTGCAACTCTTGCCGATCTTCCTTGTAACAGGGGTGACATTGACAAAGTGAATTATTTGTTACACTTTGGGAGGACTGAGGAATGCGAGCAAATTGAGATAAGACTGAATGAAACAAGAGTGGAGGTCGTGAAAGAATTTGATTATCTGGGAAGCAAGTTTGAGTCGAATGCGAAATTGATGAAAGAATTGGAAAAGCGCGCTAGTAGAGGAAGAAGTGTAATGGGAACGATTGGAAGAATTGCAAGAAATAGGAAACCTACGAAGAATATGAGATCGGCGGTCCAAAATGGCATATTGGTTGGTGGAAGTGAGGCTTAATGAATGTGAGCTGAGTAAAGTATGTACGGTTGAAATCGCTTACCTGAGAGCAATGGCTGGAAAGACACTGAGTGATAGAGTACGTAATGACTGGGTGATGAACGAGTGTGGTATAAAAGAGAATATGAGAATGAAAGTACAAAAAACGAACAACTAACGAAGAAAGTGTACAAAGGAAATGTCAGAGGAAAGCGCGAAAGGGGAAGGCTGAGGAAAGAATGATTAGACCAAATATGTGAGATTGCGAAAGAATGGAATCTGCAGAGTGAGAATAAGAGAAGAGAATGTATGAAAAAGGTGATGAATATTGAGGAAATGAAAGTGGTTTGTTAGGACAGAAAAAAGTGGAGGCGTATGTGTGATGGTACCGGCCACGCCTAGTGGAACGGCGCGGCGGCAGGATACAGTACAGTACGGTAAAAAGGTCAGCTTTATACCAACCTATAAGTCAAGGATCTTTCTTGTGTAATTGGCGCTTTTCCAGAGAAGACCAACCTCGTAGAGGGCTCTTGAGGTGTGATTCACACAAAACGGCGCTCAACAAATAAATCAACCAAATATTTATATTCATTTAAGTATTTATATGGCTTTATCCATATTGTACGAGTATGCAGGTACACACCGCGGTGGAATAAAATTGATTTATTATTGATATATGATATTTTTATTGAAACGTCATAAGCTGAAAGATGATTCTAGCTTTACATACGTCATACAGTGGGTTAATTTTTGCAAGAAAGTCGAGTGCAGATTCTGTGAAATTTATTTTTTAATACGAGCACGTGTAGTTTGTTATTTGTGTAGCTCAGTGGTAGAGGGTATCAGTCCAGCCACCGAAACCCTGTAGTCCGCTGAATATTATCCAGCCATCTTCGCTATGGTCTGACTTCTCGCTTTGACTTTTTGGGTTGCCCCAAGGCAATGCGCTTCGGCTACCTTTCGTTATCCTATACGTATAACGATATGACTTGCCTAACACTTTGTCAGAAAGGCTCTTTGTAGCGTGACCTCATTAAACCTTTGAATTTCCATGTTTTTATCAATATTTTACTTCATAACAATACGAAGATGTTTTCCAAGCACTCACAGACAATATACATAGGTTTTCCACATTTTTCTTTATTTTATCTTCCGATTGGATGCCTTTACTAATTTTAAATAAAATCACGGCAAAGCGTTAGATTTTTTTTAGCAATTTGTTTTATTTGCGCGTATATTTTGCTTCACTAATATTCGGATTTCACCGTGGGGCGGGCAGCGCTGCTGCAGTGCGTTTCGCTTTTTTATTTTCCGGTCAGATTAATTCCGAGCCTGGTTTTAAATATTCCGGGGGTTTTCGCAAAAACACACACACATAATGTAAGTTAAAAAATATATTTTTAAAAATTAGTACGATATAAAATATTTTACATTTCAGTAAGTACGTGTGATTTGTGGTACTCCATTTCAGGAGTTAGCTTCTAACGGTGCTATTCAAACACAACAAATATATGGCTCATCCGCCACCTAACATCAATTTTTAATACGAAAAAACCGATGATCCATGGATAAACAATGTTGTAAATGTTTTCTGAATAGCAATATAAAATAATGTATGTAAATTTAATATTTGATTAAGTTTTCTTATGTTGTAGTGCGAAGTGAAGCGATAGCAAAATGAGTAAATTATGTACGGTGGAAATGAAGCATTTGAGAAGCATGACAGGAAAAACTCTGAGGGATAGAGTTAGGAATGAATGGGTAAAAAAGAATGTAATTTGAAAGAGGATGTGAAAGTTAAGGTACAAAATAATGTGATGAGATGGTTTGGGCATGTGGAAAGAATGAATGATGATAGACTGACAAAGTAAATATACAAAGAAAGTGTGAAAGGAAAAAGAGGGAAGGGACGACCGAAAAAAGTATGGAGTGATCAGATTGAGGAGATTGTGAAAGAATGGGATATACAAAGTGAGCGCAAGAGAAGAAAATGCACGAAAAAGGTGATGGATATGAATGAATTGAAAGAGGTATGTAAGGATAGGAAAAAATGAAGGCAGATCTGCAGAGGCTCTGGCCACCCCTAGCGGAATGGCGACAGAGTTAAAGTTACAGTTACAGTAGTGACGTACATAATATGTGAGAAAAATTTAAATACCTGTGTCTAAATACTCTAAATGATAGTCGGTAGGTAGGTAATAGATTAAAGTATTTCCAAGGATAATTATTGTAGCAGCTAAATTAAAATTAAACTGAAAGCAAAGAACCCTCATTTCTAATTTATGCCTGCTTTATTATTGTTGAAGGATTGTTATTGTTGTTGCTAAGACTGTATTCTAGTTTTAGTAATTTTTCTCTACCGATGAGATGGCTTTATATTGGTAAATATGACAGAGTTGTGGAATCTGAATCGTTAAGTGAAATATATATATCCTGAAACTTTTGTCATTTTTCTTGTGAGTAAAAAAAGCACAAATACGTGTGTTTTCTTTATAATTATTATCGTTATTTCTTAATGTATTCAAACAAGAAGATTACTAAAATTTGGAATCTCAAACAAAGAATGACGTTCAATAAAAGGAATCGTGCTGTTGTCATGAGCTACTGAGTTACTTGCTTGCCTACTGGCTACTGGCTCAGTATGAATGGGGTCCACGCATTCAGCAAATAGAGAAATGATTCGGATCACTGCGAAGTGGATTACGCCTAACGCGATTTTTCGAATTATGGACACAATCCATTACTAGAATTAATATAAGTGAATGTGGAAAATGCACTATTTATGTCGATCGATACAACGCAAAACGTTTTACACTTTTACACATTTAAGTACAGGGAGTTTTTTTTTTCAAAAAAATTCAGATTCGTTTTGAATTACTGAATATATTTTACTTCAAAATAAGGTTAACGTGAATAAAGCGAAAAATCAGTTTTAGTTTTGGATTTTAAATAAAATGCAGGTAAGCTATTATATGAATTTTGACACAGTTTTAAAAAATTATATTGTTATTTTGAAATCATAATAAAGTTGTAACTGATTATTTCTCGAAGAAAAATCCATCATTTCAGTAACTAAAGCTCAAATTAAATAAAACTGCTGTAAATGGCTTCTGTTAATATATGACCCAAATCTGTAAATACATGCATCGCATCCGTTTAAAACTGTCAATCAATAACTTTTAATTTAAAAATATATAGATATAAATTCAATAGGAAAAACAAACTATATATATATATATATATATATATATATATATATATATATATATATATATATATATATATATATATATATATGTTTACTTATATTTAGAAGGATTTCCTGACGGGTCAACAAGTAAAACTAAGTGTAGCTAATTCTTGAACGTTTTTCTGCTTTTCCTGTAGGTAGGTATGAATGACAAACGGAAAGTCTGCCGCCAAAAAAGCGAGTTGAAAGTTGTAGTGAAACCTTTGGGCGGGATTATCCTAAACTTCTGCTGTTGCAACAACAACAAAACGGAATCTCAACCCAGTGATTTATTAACAAAAGAAGTTCCAGCTACAAGGAATCATTCTCTAAACAGAAGTTTGTGCAAGTCTGTCCGTGTAGCGCGTGCAAGTTTCTCTATGCCTGTGTTAGTCTACGCCAGTGTGTTTGGATGTGTGAATTGTGGGAGTGTGTGAAAGTTTGTGCGAGTGTGTATAAGTGTGTGCATGTCTGTAAGCTTTTATGCAAGGTTGTATGTTGGGTAAGTATGTGTGAGAGTGTGTGTAACTGCCTATCGGTTTATTTACGAGTGTATAGAAGTAGGGATGTAAACTTTAATATGTACGTTTGTGAACGTGTATGTGAGTCAGTGAAACTTTGTGTGAGTGTGTGAAAGTTTCCACGGATGTGCATAAGTCTGTGAAATTTCGTGTAAATTTGGCGGCTTAACTAAAAAAGGGAAAACCCTATACTAGGTTGGATTAACGCGGCATTATTTTCCTCTAAAACCTGCTTAATTGCATCTATTTTTATTATTATTACATATCCTAGATATTTAGATTTTTATATATACTTAATTTATTTACAATATATTAATCAAAGAGCTCTATTCCGAGATAAACGTGTCAATTGTATGATACTGGTTATAATATCAAATTATTGATCTGTATCTGATTCATACTTCAAAAATATCAGTGAATTGCCAATAAATCTAGAGTGAAACTTTAACTGTCTATCTAAAGAGAGGTCACAAATATCCTCTGCTTATTTTTTGGAATGTTTGTTTTTTGCACAAATGATGATAGCACGCCATGCATGCGAAGTAGGCATCAAAAAAAGGATAAGACCTTAATTTGTTTAATTGAGAAATATCTTGCAAATGACGTTATTTTTCAATTCAAATTATTTTTTAAATGGTTTCAAAGAAACCTCCAAATTGTTTAATTATGCATATATGCAGTGCACGCGTCTGCTGTACAGGCAACATTTAGAGGCGAGCCGGAGAACCACCCTAATGTAAGACAGTTCCAAAATAAGCATATTCTGGCGGTATAAGCTCCAAGGGAGGATATCTGTGCGCTCTTCCTTTGTTTACAAAGTAAGCCCCTTAGTTTAATTTTATGCATTGTTGGGTAGGGATTTTGCTAGCCAAATAAAAAGCAGCTACGAAGTTAAGTGAAACGTATTGAAGATGCAGTTTTGGTTCACAAATTCTTGCCGTTTTATCCACAAAGCAGTATTATAGACAACTGAAATCTATTTATTTTAATAAAAATGGTCTAAATTTAGCCTGACAACTGGTCAAACTAGATGACTATAGCTAATAAAGCCATAAAAATAAAAATAAAAATAAAAAGTTTTTGTGTATTCTGTCATATTGTATATTCTAACCTCTTTCTCTTTCATGTTGACCTCCCACCAGGAAGGTTGTGCTGCCGGCGTGTATGACTTTTACGAATATGGAGCGTGTTAAAAAAACATCGACTTAAATATCTGAGACTTGTAGTCCTCTCTAGTATTCCTCCTTTTTTCCTGATTTCCATCTCCGTCCGGATTCCTACACAGAAGATTAGTCTTTTCCAATGCTCATATACAAAAATGCCTGTTTTGTTGTCATGTTTACTATTTGTATTCCTTTCAAAATATGCTTGGTCTAGCTATGACTAATTGCACCGATTTCCTTCTTTCCATCTGATCATCTTATTTAAGGTTTTCCATATCATCATTCATTTTTAGCTTTTTGGTTGCCCCTACACATTTTCTGGTCCACTTGTGATCAGTGCATCTAGTGATATATCCTGCTCAGCTCCGTTTAAAGTTTGTTGACGTCTAACTACGTGAGCCTCATTCTTTACCCTTTTCCTGAAAAGCGTCTTAAAAATTCTTACATAACTATTTCATTTGTAAAATATTATTTTATTTATTTAATTGAAGATTCAAATCAAAACACTGTCTTGTATTTTCACGATTAAAATCAATTTATTATTTAATTTACAAACGTTTTCATTTGTTCATAATTATTAAAAAAAATGATAAAATGAGTTGAACGCTTTTAATTGGTTTGTTACCATTATAAGCACGCATTTATCGACATGTAAATATGTGTCCCTTTAGATCTGCTGAAATACAATAGAGATTCGCTTGTAAACTTTATTCAGTGCTTAGACAACGATCTGAAACTATACTGAAACTTTTTCTTTGTCACACTGGCCAGAGCCTCTGCAGTTATAAATCTATAATCTAAGTTGCAAGGATATATTCATTCAAAGCTCTCAGATGTATGCCCACAAACAAACACGTGTAGTTCGCGCTTACAAATGCTGATTGTGTACTTACAAATAAAATCCAAACCTCAAATGAACATAAGCCCTGCAACTCTTGCCGACATTCCCTGAAACAGGGGTGACATTGGCAAAGTGAACCATTTTTTACAGTATGGGTGGTCAACCTCATACCAACCTATAAATCAAGGAATGTTAATGCAGTTAACTTCTTTTAAAAGCAAATGTTTTTGTAGATTTTTTATGATTATTGAGGAAAGCATCATAAGTGTCTCATTGTTATTGTACCTTTGAAGTTTGAACAATTGAAATGTCCCAAGTATTATGCAATTTAATAAATCAGAATTTATTGGCAACGGTTCAGGCTGCATTTTTACCGGGTGATTCATAGCTGCATATAATATGATAAAGGCGGGTGTAAATCCTCCCAGTTCCCCAAGTAAACAATTAAGCGTTTAAACAAAACCACAGCGTTTTACTTAAAAAGCAGGGGATCTGAATTAGCGCCTCTAGGTAGCGTTCTAATGTTGATACATTTTTGGTTAAACGCTATGGTTGAGTTTACACGCACAGATGATGTATGGTAGAGGCAGGCCAGCTGTACATTTCACTTTTATATGAGAACAAAAGATGTGTGTACACGAGACGTGTGAACTTATAAATCACACGTGTGTAATATGCAAGGAAATGTATTAAATAATTCCTTCATTTTTCAGTAATGCACAGAATAAGCAGATAGGTATGTATAAAGATGTGAACAAAGCACAAAGCGTAAAATCTATTTAAACTTTTTGTTCATAAAGAAGATTTTATCTTTAAAACCGTTGAAAGTCAATGTTCCCATCCTAAAAATTATCCTCGGGTTTAAAGTTCAATCAATCTAATAGATTAGGCCGTTGATGTATTAGATTTTTTTTACAGTAAAGGTTAGCAGCGCTTTGGAATCCTAAAATGTGGTATTGTAAATTAAAATGCACGGTTACGTCCAAAAAACAATACATTTAAACTTTCTATACATCTTTTAATAAAAAAAAAAACTTTGAGATTCCAGTTTTTTAGAACCATTTATAGTTTTTTTTCAGGATAGATAAATTTCTCAATTTCAAGGTATAGTTTTGTCAAAGATTAAAAATTTGATTTGATAAGTAGATAAGTGCTGAAATAATATTTGACAAAATTGCTTTTTTTTTCAATTTAAATAATAAATGAGTTAAAAAAATGGTCAATTTGAAGTTCGTTCCTGGGTCAGATTGATTGATGGAAAGGTGATAAATTTTTCACGCTGCAAATAATAGATGAAAAAACTCGCAGCAAACAGTCGGGAATTGGGGTATTTAAAAATCCCGAGGTGATTTGGGGTTAGCCGCACATTAAACGCCTGTAACTGAATGCCTAATGGCATTTTTTGGGATCGGGAAATGTTTTGGAAAATCTGAAATGTGAGGAACAAAATGAAAATGTGCAATTTTTGCGGTGAAAACCATTCGGCGGTAAAAGCTTATGCCAGTTGCAAAGTTTTTTACAATTTAAATCTATAATATTACCGGTTTGAAATGCGTTTTTCGCAACGCAAAAACGCAACTAAGCTACACATATAGTGTAACTTCTTGCCGCGTTATCCCCGAAGGGGTCGCATGTGGCGAGTTAAACCTATTTATTTTTACAGGTAAAGGGGACCGGCCTTACGCCAACCACTTCAGTTTAAATGTGGGTGTTTCCCAGCTCCCTAGGGGGCTGGTACTCATTTCTTGTGAAGGCTGAGTAAACCTTGCCGGTATTTTTATTATGGGGTTTGAAATAAACACCGAAATAGGAAATCATTTCTGACACCCTCCTCGGTGGGATTCGAACCCGAGCTCACGGGGTAGAATGCAAGCACTCTACCAACTGAGCTATCGACCGGACATGATAATAAATTTAAGATTCTATTTTCTCTCATGGTTAGAATTTTTTAATTTTACCGAATCTATTTTTTCATGTAGTTCTTTCAATAGCTCGGTTAATAGGGCCCTTGCGCGTAGACCCAGTAGATTTGAATTAGATCCCACTAAAGATGCAAGGGTGATGATTTCCCATTTTTACGTTTTTTTTAAGAAGTTAAACTTTGTACATTATAGAAAAGTTAACTCAACGTTCATTGGAAATGAGGCATTTTTTTAAAGACAAGGCTGTAAAAAGCAAAATGGCAAAAGATGTTAATCCTGTTAAAGGATAAGTACCATACACCTAATTGTGTTTTTTCAGGGTTACAACGTGGGTACATTTTCATTGCTTTTTATTTTTTTTTGTGAAAGTTCACAGAAAAATGTTTCGTCAAGTGTTTCAAGTGATATTATTATAAAAATGAATTATAAATTATGTATTTTTTTTCAATGTACATAGCTAAGAACATTTTTGAAAATAACACAATACCTTCTGGTTACGAATCCGTATCGTAAAACCACTAGACTACGACTGTTCCAATAATACACAAGATCTCGAATACATGACATGCAAAATTACTCAAACATCGCATGATCAAATAAAATGTAAGAAAAGCAACACACTCATTAGAGGCGCATTTGTATCTATTATCCATTTTCTCTGCTTACTAGATGGTTGAGTATTAATCCATTTGTTTCATACTCGAGGTAAAGCAGCCACACGTGAACTCTCGGATACTTACACGAATAGAGTAGATTTAATTATGTTCAGAAGTGTGAATATATGGGGATGATTAATTCGAGTAATAAAGAGGTTACGTGCGCTTCACGAGGTGGCCGCAAATTATTCTTAAATCCTCTTTGTAACATAAATACTGCGCCTGATGGGGAGGCTGGGGGGCCGCTTCGTTAGGGGAAATCTCCGCCACCCTCTCTGCTCAGCGAACCAAAGAAGCTGGTAACGCAAATACAGACAGAGAGGTCAACAAGTATGTGGCGCCCTGGACAAAGAAATATTTTAAAGTGAAAGATGACAAGAATTGCAAGGTTTATGTTCATTTGAGATTTGGTGAGAACGTACACGGGGGCATATATATATCTTATATATAAAAAAGGACAGGGTATTTGCGTCTGTTTTTTTCGAATTTGCAAAAATGTTTTTCTAAAAAGTGTTTCTCTTGACAAACTGAACTAACGCTCATATCCAGATTTTTTGGTGTTTGTTTGTTTGTTTGTTTGTTTGTTTGTTTGTTTGTTTGTTTGTTTGTTTGTTTGTTTGTTTGTTTGTTTGTGTGTTTGTATATTTGTACCATTATAGGCGCCCAGACCGTTCGCAGCACGATGCTGAAATTTTGCACACCCCCATTAAATGTCAGTGGCTAAACAACTGTCAGGGTCCGGATGACGTCACGTGCATATTTCGCATACCTGCCATACAGACTGAAAATTGAAATCTTGCCGCTGGCGGCCATTTTAAATTTACAGGCTTGATATTCGAAACAGTCATGTCTCTTAGTAATTTCAACAACTTTTGGAAGAAATTTTTTCGCAAAAAGTAAATTCTTCAAACAAAATTTGTAAATACCTACATAGAAAAAAATAAAAAACAATAACTTTCAGGTGGCACATCGGGCGCATGCATAAAGTTGGAACATTGAAATTAAGCATGCTTTCTGAACATAAACAGACTTAAATATTTTCAAAAGAACAACGAAATACATGAAGGATTAAGAGTAGCTGCCATACATTTTTTTTGGTTTCTTCAATATTTAACATTCTCCTGGCGTTCATTTTAAAAGTCTGAAGGTTTTTTCTCAATGATCAATTTGGTTTTGCTTATGTCAACATTTTTTGAAAGAAAACTTTTTTCAATGACAATTTTTTTCCAACAAAATTTTGAAAAACCTGATTTTCACAAAAAAGTCAAATTTATAAGTAAAAAAATCAACTGTTTTGATGCTACACAAACAATTATAATTTAGCGAAATGTAATGACATGTAATAGGAAAATCCCGCCAAGTGTATATTTTACATACCCGCCATACAAACTAAAAAAATATATTGCTCTGCAGGCGGCCATTTTAAATTCATAGGCCTCATACTCGAATTTTGAATGCATTTTAGTAAACCCCATAAATGTTGGAAGAAACTTTTTTTCTACGGCAAATTTCTTTGAACAAATATTTAAAAAGTAAAATTTCATACAAAGTGTCTTATATATAAAAATGAAAAAAGTTAAAAAGTTTTTTTTTTTTTAATTTTCAAAAGTCATTTTTTTCTTAGAGTTCTGTCGATGGGTCGAACGTTTTCCCATACTTAGATTTTTTGTAGATTGTGAGTTTAGGCATTTTAAGGTATCTTCAGGTACCAAGCAGTATCAGACACTAAAATATCGTGAAAAGTATCACAAGCAGTTTAAAGATGTCAAAAGATAATTCAGAGCAGGACGAGCAGTTTGAAGGCATTTCATGACAATAAGAGCAGCTGGAACAATCTAAAAACAAAAGCACCAGTACCAACAAAACGATGCCGTATGGCAAACGCAGTCATGTTTCATGCCACTATAAGGCAATTGCAAGCAACACAGGTACGCTTAAGATACTATTACCAGCAAAACGAAAAAGAGCAGAAACGACAAGTTATACACTTAATTGATAATGATCGTGTCGAGCATCAATATAAACCATCACCAGAAAAATAAAGAGCAGAAATAAAAAGCAGTATAAAGACTTCAGCACCTGCACAACAATAGAAAACAGCACGATCAGGCCTGGGATTCTACCGTAAAACTGTCCACATTTTGTTGTTGTTGTTGGTCAGTTCTCATGGATCTTTTAAAAATCAGAGCAGGGGTAAAGTGTGCTGGCGAAGCCGGACTTCAAACTGACCGTAGGGCCTAGCAGCCAACCGTGCGAGAGCGCGGTTTGGTCTGCTAGTCTTATATATAAAAAAGGAGAGGGTATTTGCGTCTGTTTTTTTCGAATTTGAAAAAATGTTTTTCTAACAAGTGTTTCTATTGACAAACTGAACTAACGCTACGTTCCAGAATTTTTGGTGTTTGTTTGTCCGTTTGTTTGTTTGTCCGTTTGTTTGTTTGTATATTTGTACCATTATAGGCGCCCAGACCGTTTGCAGCACGATGCTGAAATTTTGCACACCCCCATAAAGTGTCAGTGGCTAAACAACTGTCAGGGTCTGGATGACGTCACGTGCATATTTCGCATACCTGCCATACAGACTGAAAATTGCAATCTTGCCGCTGGCGGCCGTTTTAAATTTACAGGCTTGATATTCGAAACAGTCATGTCTCTTAGTAATTTTAACAACTTTTGGAAGAAATTTTTTCGCAAAAAGTAAATTCTTCAAACAAAATTTGTAAATACCTACATTGAAAAAAATAAAAAACAATAACTTTCAGGTGGCACATCGGGCGCATGCATAAAGTTGGAACATTGAAATTAGGCATGGTATCTGCACATAAACAGACTTAAATATTTTCAAAAGAACAACGAAATACATGAAGGATTAAGAGTAGTTGCCATACTTTTTTTTTGGTTTCTTCAATATTTAACATTCTCCTGGCGTTCATTTTAAAAGTCTGAAGGTTTTTTTCTCAATGATCAATTAGGTTTTGCTTATGTCAACATTTTTTGAAAGAAAACTTTTTTCAATGACAATTTTTTTCCAACAAAGTTTTGAAAAACCTGATTTTCACAAAAAAGTCAAATTTATAAGTAAAAAAATCAACTGTTTTGATGCTACACAAACAATTATAATTTAGCGAAATGTAATGATATGTAATAGGACAATCCCGCCAAGTGTATATTTTACATACCCGCGATACAAACTAAAAAAATATATTGCTCTGCAGGCGGCCATTTTAAATTCATAGGCCTCATACTCGAATTTTGAATGCATTTTAGTAAACCCCATAAATGTTGGAAGAAATTTTTTTTCTACGGCAAATTTCTTTGAACAAATATTTAAAAAGTAAAATTTCATTCAAAGTGTCTTATATATAAAAATGAAAAAAGTTAAAAAGTTTTTTTTTTTTTAATTTTCAAAAGTCATTTTTTTCTTAGAGTTCTGTCGATGGGTCGAACGTTTTCCCATACTTAGATTTTTTGTAGATTGTGAGTTTAGGCATTTTAGGGTATCTTCAGGTACCAAGCAGTATCAGACACTAAAATATCGTGAAAAGTATCACAAGCAGTTTAAAGATGTCAAAAGATAATTCAGAGCAGGACGAGCAGTTTGAAGGCATTCCATGACAATACTGGAACAATCTAAAAATAAAAGCACCAGTACCAACAAAACAATGCCGTATGGCAAACGCAGTCATGTTTCATGCCACTATAAGACAATTGCAAGCAACACAGGTACGCTTAAGATACTATTACCAGCAAAACGAAAAAGAGCAGAAAAGACAAGTTATACACTTAAATGGTAATGAACGGGTCGAGAATCATTAAAAACCAACCCCAGAAAAATAAAGAGCAGAAATAAAAAGCAGGATAAAGACTTCAGCACCTGCACAACAATAGGAAGTAGCACGATCAGGCCTGGGATTCTACCATAAAATTGTCCACTTTTTGTTGTTGTTGTTGGTCAGTTCTCATGTATCTTTTAAAAATCAAAGCAAGGGTAAAGTGTGCTGGCGAAGCCGGACTTTAAACTGCCCGTAGGGCCTAGCAGCCAACCGTGCGAGAGCGCGGTTTGGTCTGCTAGTCTTATATATAAAAAAGGAGAGGGTATTTGCGTCTGTTTTTTTCGAATTTGCAAAAATGTTTTTCTACAAAGTGTTTCTATTGACAAACTGAACTAACGCTGTGTTCCAGAATTTTTGGTGTTTGTTTGTCTGATTGTTTGTTTGTTTGTATATTTGTACCATTATAGACGCCCAGACCGTTCGCAGCACGATGCTGAAATTTTGCATACCCCCATAAAATGCTCAAACTTAAACAACTGTCAGAGTCCGGATGACGTCACGTGCATATTTCGTATACCTGCGATACAGACTGAAAATTGAAATCTTGCCGCTGGCGGCCATTTTGAATTTACAGGCTTGATGTTCGAAACAGTCATGTCTCTTAGTAATTTTAACAACTTTTGAAAGAAACTTTTTCGCAAAAAGTAAATTCTTCAAACAAAGTTTGTAAATACCTACATAGAAAAAAATACAAAACAATATCTTTCAGGTGGCACAACGGGCGCATGCATTAAGTTGGAACAGTGAAATTAAGCATGCCACCTAAACATAAACAGACTTACATATTTTCAAAAAAAAACAAAAAATACATGAAGGATTAAGAGTAGCTGCCATACGTTTTTTTTGGTTTCTCCAATATTAAACATTCTCCTGGCGTTCATTTTAAAAGTCTGAAGGTTTTTTCTCAATGATCAATTTGGTTTTGTTTATGTCAACATTTTTTGAAAGAAAACTTTTTTCAATGACAAATTTTTTCCAACAAAATTTTGAAAAACCTGATTTTCACAAAAAAGTCAAATTTATAAGTAAAAAAATCAACTATTTTGATGATACATTTACAATTATAATTTAGCAAAATGTAATGATATGTAATAAGACAATCCCGCCAAGTGTATATTTTACATACCCGCCATACAAACTAAAAAAATATATTGCTCTGCAGGCGGCCATTTTAAATTCATAGGCCTCATACTCGAATTTTGAATGCATTTTAGTAAACCCCATAAATGTTGGAAGGAACTTTTTTTCTACGGCAAATTTCTTTGAACAAATATTTAAAAAGTAAAATTTCATACAAAGTGTCTTATATATAAAAATGAAAAAAGTTAAAAAGTTTTTATTTTTTTAATTTTCAAAAGTCATTTTTTTCTTAGAGTTCTGTCAATGGGTCGAACGTTTTCCCATACTTAAATTTTTTGTAGATTGTGAGTTTAGGCATTTTAAGGTATCTTCAGGTACCAAGCAGTATCAGACACTAAAATATCGTGAAAAGTATCACAAGCAGTTTAAAGATGTCGAAAGATAATTCAGAGCAGGACGAGCAGTTTGAAGGCATTTCATGACAATAAGAGCAGCTGGAACAATCTAAAAACAAAAGCACCAGTACCAACAATACAATGCCGTATGGCAAACGCAGTCCTGTTTCATGCCACTATAAGACAATTGCAAGCAACACAGGTACGCTTAAGATACTATTACCAGCAAAACGAAAAAGAGCAGAAAATACAAGTTATACACTTAATTGATAATGATCGTGTCGAGCATCATTATAAACCATCACCAGAAAAATAAAGAGCAGAAATAAAAAGCAGGATAAAGACTTCAGCCCCTGCACAACAATAGAAAATAGCACGATCAGGCCTGGGATTCTACCGTAAAACTGTCCACTTTTTGTTGTTGTTGTTGGTCAGTTCTCATGGATCTTTTAAAAATCAGAGCAGGGGTAAAGTGTGCTGGCGAAGCCGGACTTCAAACTGCCCGTAGGGCCTAGCAGCCAACCGTGCGAGAGCGCGGTTTGGTCTGCTAGTATATATATATAAGGATAATTTATTTTAATGTACACATAATTGAAGAGCGCCGTTTTTGTGTGTGTCACACCTCAAGGGCCCTCTCAAATCACGGATAAGATTTCTTGTAAAGATGTGTCTTTAGTGCTCCTTTAAAGACAACAACAGTCTTTGCCTTCCTCACATTAGGTGGCAGTCTGTTCCACTCCATTGGTCCAGCAAACCGGAAAGCACGGTCCCCAAAATTAGTGCGTGTCTGACGGTGTGGCTGAACCAAGTCCGCCATCCCCTGCAGATCTGAGCGTTTGGCGCCTCAAATCCCTCTCAACGGGTGTAAACATGTCAGCCAAATATGAAGGAGCTGTACCATTTACAGCCTTATACACCATCAGACAAACACGGTAGACCACCCTCTCCGGAAAACGAAGCCAATGCAGTTTCCCTAACAATGGAGTAATGCGAGTAAATTTAGACATCCCGAATATGAGTCTTGCCGCTGAATTCAGCACAGACTGAAGACTTATTTAGGTTTTCAGCAGTAACTTTGTGAAAGTTCATCTTTACAATTGTTAAAAATGAAAAACTTTGTTATAATTCACTGTGTGAGCATTATTTTTAAAAACACTACTAGTTTCGGTGGGTCAATATCCACCATCGACGGGTGTCAACTTAAAACTAACATAGAAATTGGCTTGTAGCCACTTGGCTTGTAGCCAAGCGCACAGTGTGTCGTCTAGAACATGCTAGCTGGACAAAATTAGTCAATTAGACAAAATTTTGTCCAGCTAGCATGTTCTAGACGACACACTGTGCGCTTGACTTGAGATGGGTTAGCAAGCGTGTGGAAGCCCCATTATACGTGTCTGCTTGGGAAAATACATATAATGTGAATCCCTAATGTTACATATCTTAGTAACTTATATAAGATCAGATTAGATTAGCAGACTATATAAAAGATAGCTTTGCAAAGATTACAGCAAAATATAAGAAAAAATTGTAATCTAAATTGCCCTGTGTTTATTATTTTTTTTACTTTTTCTCTGACTCCGCCCCCTGAGTTAAATTTAGGAACAACTCCCAGAATGTGTTTGAGCGAATAACAAGCGATTCGACACCAAAGGGTGTTCGCTTTCTTGAGCTTCATTACGGAGCCGCACTAATAGATATGAGCGCGAGGCTGTGGGATCATAACCCGTGCGAGATTTCCTGAAAAGAAAACACTGAAATGTTAATCAGGCTTGTGTATTTCTTGTATTTGTTATTTTAGAATTCAAATTATGTAATCTTGAATGAATTCGAGAATTTGTTTTTTTTTTCGTTAAAAAATCACACTGTATATTAATTCTATAATCTAAGTTGCAAAGATATATTAATATTTAAAATTAATATTAAATGCATGCTCACAAACAGGTACCTACGTGTAATTTCATGCTTACAAATGTTGCATGTGTTCTTACAAATTAAAAACTAAACCTCATATTAACATAAGCCCTGCAAGTTTTGCCGACCTTTTTTTAGACGACAAAACAAGGGTGACTTGGCAAAGTGAGCCATTTGTTACAGCAGGAGTGGTCAGACTCGTACCAACCTACCTTATACAAACCTAATGACATAATTATTTATTCAATACCATTTCAACTGAAAGTGGTTGGGGTGAGGTCGGCCCCCTTACCTGTAAAAATAAATAGGTCCCGAATCGCCACATGCGACCCCTTCGGGGATAACGCAGGCAAAAAGTTACACTATGTGTAGCTAAGTTGCGTTACTTTGTAGTTACAGCGAAGTACTCTGTAGTTGATTTATTCATTTGACATGTATATAAGTGTGTGTACGTTAAGGGAAATATTCTAAGATACGAATAAGGGCTGGCTGCTTCGTTGGAAATTTTCAAAAGCGCAAATACGACATTTTCTGGCGCTATCTCGACGCATACGTATGAATAACAAATTTTCCGAGGAAGATACAAACTCTACACGCTTTTGTAAACAACATTCGATCTAAATTTTTCCTGTCTTGCTGGCAAAGAAAACACCGTTGAAAAAATGTTGACGGAAAATATTGAAATGTTTTTATAAAGAACCTTAATAACCTTAAAGTATATACGTAAAAATGCGCATAAATGATTTTTTTGCTATGAATACATCAGTTGGTAAAACGCTTGGGCCCAAAATCAGAGAATTGGCGTTCAATTCCTACCGAGGGTGCTAGATGGGATTTCCCTTTTCGGTATTTTGAATCAAAGAACTGGGATGATTAACCCAGCTTTCAGTTAGAAATCAAAAAAATAAAAGAAGTATTCCAGAAATTTCACCAAAAGTACAGCTTAATTAAAAGTTGTTATCAAGCCATCAATTAATCTGTTAATATATTTTTTTCATTTTGACCTTTAATTATAATTCATAATACATTCGTTATGGATCTAAATCTAAATCTAAATTTAAGCTGCAAAGATATACATCATTTAAGATTCATATTAAACGCATTTCCACAAGCAGACATGTATAAGTTCGCGCTAACACATGCCGCATGTGGACCTACAATATAAAAACCCAATCTCAAATGAACATAAGCCCTACAACTCTTGCCGACCTTCCCTGAAACAGGGGTGACATTGGCAAAGTGAACCATTTTTTAACAGTATGGGTGGTCAGCCTCATACCAATCTATAAAACCATTACGAACCATTATGTGGAGAAAGTCGAATGCTGAACGTTGGAGTCGTATACGACGTCATCAAGAATCGAGTTTCTTCTGCGTCAATGAAGCATGAAAAGTTTGTCCGTCATCGACATCATCAATGGGATTCAAATCCGAGCTCTCAGCACGGAATACAAGCACTTTACAGAGTGAGATATCGACCGGACTTTTTTAAATTCCATATAATATGCTATCAAGCCACTTGAATTATTGTCTATTATCCTTATTATTGTTTCTATACATGCAGTTTACTATAACTCACATGATCGTATGATATTTTTGAGCTAAAAACGTAGAGTTTTATCACATTGGTGATTATTCACGGCCGTAAGATCTGTCGTAGACAAATGACGCTCCTTTCTCCTGTCACCTACCTCAGAAAAGGGCTGACAGCCTTGTACCGGGTATCCAAAATTTTACACAAAATTTAAATTCAATACAAATGTAGAAAACAAAGAAAGAAAGAAGACGCTTTAGGAGATACCATTTTGTATCGCAAATGCCCTTTGCAATTTTCTAGAAAATTGAAGAATCTTGTTTTGATTATTTTCATGACAATTCTTAATAAATGTTGGATTTTTTTCAAACAGCGTTGAATTTATTCTTTGCATGCATGGATGGTGTTTACACTAATAACATGGACAAAATAATTTTGACGTCACACGGCTGGATAAACCAATAAGTCAAAAAAATAAAAATATTGTAAATTGTCTGCAAAAATCCATTTCTTTACCTGGTAAGTATGTAAAAACATTTAGAAAAAACCATTCCGACAATTTTTTTAACTGAAAATTTCTTACTTTTTTTATAAGTTGCCAGCATTTTCATTCTTACATCATGGCATATTTAAAACTTACCTAATAATGAATATTTTTAAAAGCACTGTTTTGTGACACCTTGTAACCCAAGGATTCTTTTTAAATGACTCGTAGTACTTAGGTTCTTATTTTTTCTTTAGATTCTCAACTGTTTTAATTCCTCAAAAGCTCTTCTTTTGGGTCACCCTATATATGCACACACGGGGTGCTCAGCCTCACGCAGAAAGAGGGGATGATAATACATTCATACACTATCTGAAACACAATCTGGAGCAAAGTGACAGCAAAAAAAAACACTTCAGGTGTGGCGCTTTTCCCGAAAATGTGAAATTTGTAAGGTGATACTTATAATACAAGTTTTTCAACGTGTTTTTCTAGTATTTCTATTACTTATATACGGCACGATAAAGGTTTTTTTAGAACAACAAAAAACCTGCGTTAGAAACAAACCTTTTATTTGATGTGTATGTATATATGGACTTGGACCGGTCCGTAGTCCATAGTGGCAACACTTCGGACTCGTAAATGGAAGGTTGTGGATTCGGATCCCGGCGGAGCACAAAAAATATACCATTTATATTTCGAATGTGCTCTTCGCTGAGTTGGAAAATTCATAAACCTTTACCAAAGACCGGTCACTGAAAGGTCCATCCAACCTTACAACAACTGGGTCTTGCTTGAGAATTGGCGCTTTCTACAGCGACGACCAAGCTTGCAGAAGGCTCTTGAGGTGTGATACACACAAAAACAGCGCTCACCAAATAAATCATCCTAATATTATTATTATTATTATTATAGTTTTTGTAGAGAAGACCAACCGCTTGAGCAGCTTTGAAGGACATTTTTTGTGCTCTACCGTAAATTGAACTTTTACCTTCTGATTGCTATTCCAAAGCGTATATCATTAGGCTGCGTGCGAGCCAAACGAACATTTCATGTACCTTTATAATGCCGTATACTAGGGGATAAATATTATAAAGATTATTTATTTGAAAAATAAAAATACTTAACTGAAAAACTACATAATATCAAATCTTTAATTGATTTACTACTTCTATATTTATTTAAGGAAAAAGCTCACGCACCAAAATGTTACATTCCACAAAAAACATCGGTCCAGGGGAAAATATCATGAGCCCAATATTTCCTCTGTAGGGAATACCCCAGGGGTGTCATGCATGTATTTAATTTATTCTGAACCTAATAGATTACGTGCCAGCCCTGAAAAAATCTGTAGGAAACGCGATTTTTTGGACACACAAAAAAAAAACCGTAAGAAAGCCGGTCTTAAGCCAACTACTTTAATGATGATTTTCCTTTTCCTGATATTTAATTTTTATAATTTTTTCCCTGAATTAAATAAAATTAAAACTTACCAGAAAATGCAAACTTTTCTTTAACATTAGACTCAGCACATGATTTGACGAAGAAAATGTGAAGTCGAGTGGCCTGGATGCTAATGAAAAAGCAAATATATATTTTGTTATTGGTAACTAAAGACGGTACTCCAATATTTCAGGCAGGTAGGTACATTGTCCACCGAGAAAAAAGTAATAAAATTTCTTCTGAGTCCTTTATAATGTAATCACAATTTTACTTGTAGGTTCTACGTGCGTATATAATTTATGGAAAAGTTATTCAATTAATATTTTTATTCAGAGTACCTATAATATACCAAAGACCCGGCTCTGCTAATTTGTTCTTCGAGTTTTCTTTTGTGAAATTTACACCCAACTCTCCAAAGAAAATAAAAATGTAATTTCTACCATTAACTTTGTTAATTAATCACATCCAAGTTCATCTGAGATTAAAGCACTTTTTGATTTCTTGTATAGACTTGTGCTTTGAAATGAAAAGATCATTATTGTAGAATTGAAATGACTGTTAATTTGAGTAAATATATCGTTTTTGCTTCTTTGCCTCAGGCATACTTGAAAAACAATCTTTACTTGAGGGGAATTGTATAAGGAAATATCAAAATCCTTTTTAAGTTAATTTAATTTTCTATAATATTTTTTAATGGGATTTACTTTGAACAGAATCCAATATATTTTTTAGATAAATTTTATCTTTTAGACAACTTGGAGGTATAACGTACATTTACATCGTTTTTTTTTTAGAAATCCGGTGCGGGAGACTCCCTTAATTCAGAGACTCTAGGGGTCTATGACACTTGTGTATTTTTTAAATTTTCAATATGGTCTCATGTTTTTATTCTAATTATTTACAATAAATGCATTTTGGTTTGCCACAATAAAGTTCAAAATCAAATCATAAATTCATAGAAATTTAACATGACAAATGCGCTTGCAATCACTGGTTGCAATTTGAGCTTTGAAATAATTTTGTTAATAATCGATAAATTAACATAATATGTAATAACGGTTGTTGCGTTTAGATTATATCAAATAAACCAACATTACATGGACTTAAATTAAATCAAAATTAATTATTTAAAAAATTCAAATGGAAACAAAGTTTTAATTCACTTATTTATTTCTTTTTTGCTCGAATATTTTCGCCTAATGAGGCATCTTCGGGGGCAGAATAGTAATAGTAGGAAAAAAAAAAAAAAATGTTTTGAAAATTATTTTATAAAAATATATTTGTAACTATTCTGCTCCCGAAGATGCCTCATTAGGCGAAAATATTCGAGCAAAAAAGAAATAAATAAGTGAATTAAAACTTTTTTTCCATTTGAATTAAAAAAAAAAAAAAAAATGGACTTTCACTGTGTTAATAAATCCACCCTAAAAAATATAAATCAAAATTATTTGACCAAATGTATTTCAAAGAGCCAATCGATATTGGTCCAAAAATTATGTTAAAGTTTTATGCATTGATGCGCTTTAAAAAAAAATCACAGATTCAGATCTAAAACTTAGTTTCCTTTTGCCAAAGCTTTTATTTAAAAAGTGCGTTCTTTGTTTTTTAATATTTCACTATTTGAAATTTGCCGTGAAAACTAGATCTATCTATAATCTATAATCTAAATATTTGATTAAAAAAATATTAATAAATATTTTTTAGAACACTTCAATGAAAAAACTTTGTTTTAATCCACTATGAGTATTTATTTTATGAAAAAACGTTTTCGGAGATCATTCTCCATCTTCAGTTTCTTATATACTAAACTTAAAACTAATAACAAGACATGCAATTTATGTGGGAGGGGGGGGGCGGGGCTAAAATTGAAAGGAGGGGTGAAGATATGGGCGGGATCTGGACGTTAATTAGATTATTTTTATTAATTTTAAAATATGAATTTATTTCTAGTGTTTCTAGGATGTCCATCTTTTTTCCTTTTTGGCAATTTGAAATAAGATGTAGATTACTATCATCAAAAAAGTGTCCCTCATTTCTGGCATGGTCTGCCATCTCGGAATTAATGTGGATGTTCTTGACACCATTTTTGTGTTCTTTGTACCTATCCTTCAGGCTTCTTCTAGTCTGTCCTATATACACAGAGTCACAATTTTTACAGTCAATTTTGTAAATACCACTCTTTTCCTCTTTTGGAAGTTTAGATTTGTTATTCAAGATATATGTTTTTATGCTATTATTTGTATATAATGCAGGCTTAAATTTATCATCCTTGCAGGCATTTATGAGGTCTGATGTAAGTTTTCCAACGTAAAGAATTCTTTTCCAGAGTTTGTCCTCTTTATCTCGTGGTGGTTTGTTAAATACATACTTGTTTATAGTCATTTTAGTGATTTTATTTTTTAT